>OY720635.1:31748072-33124239 GCA_963169105.1 Ceriagrion tenellum | reverse complement strand
CGGAGGGAAAACGCTTCCGTGGGTGGAAGTAGTGTAGCGCGAGGTGAGGGATTTCACCTCGATCGATTAAATTTATTATTAGCCCCCCCTCGACTCGCACTTCCCACTTGGAAGAGGTTTGAGTTCGAGGTGTACATATATGGGAATGGAAGGTAGAAGGTTGAGGGAGAGAATGAGGAAAGCGTAAAAGGAGTGGGAGGGAGTAAAATGTCCTTCCTGTTATATACCCTGAGCTGCCTGCAAAAGGCAGCTAAGGGCTTCGTGGGGGGGGGGGGGAGAGGAGGAAAGATGGGTGGGAAGTGGGTGGTAGATGGAAAGATATGGTGTGAGTTTGGGCAGAAATAATAGGAGCCCTGAAACTGTAAGAGAGGGAAAAGGAGAATGCGGAGGTATAGGTTGAGGGGTGGAAGGGAAGCCGAGGGAGGCAGTTATATAAAGGATGGCGGAGGGTAGAGTGGGGAAGGCGCCATAAATTGGACTCTGGGATAACGGAGAGACCACGGCGGAGGAGAGCTTGGAGATTGAGGATGAAATGGCTGAGGGGAGAGAGTGGGGTGCGTTGGCAATGGGAGAGACGTTGTACGGGAGCGAGATGCGAAAAGCGCACATATGGTTGCGGGAAGACAGTTACGAAGACGGTAAATAGTCCAGAAGACTTTTACGCCCAGTTTTATAATCCCCATTCAAATATTCTATTGGTATGAAAAACAGAAGTTAATACCTTCTTCCGTAGATAATGCCTACGTAAACTAACCGTCTGGCATAATACATTCATACCTCGGTACTAAGGACTAAAATGAGGAACGATCGCTCTGATAAAGGCGATTGTCCGTTGGTGCCGACACTAAGGTTCGTTTACATTCGGAGTGGCTGGTATCAACAATTACAATGCGATCGACAGAGTAAAAGACCCAGCACACTACTTTTATTCAAACACATTGTCCAATCGGACAGTTTAAAATATATACACACGGTTGTTAAGTATACGTAATAATACAGCTCCATTCATGGCGCGCGGGACTTGAGCCGGCTGTCCAGATTTTGTCCTATGATTACAAAATCCGTTAATGGGGTTTAGTTGAACCAAGATATGAAATTACACTGAATCAGAACAATTGATATATTGTAAATGAAAATGGTAGGTTCTCTTACGTTAAACCATAGACATTCATAAAATTAGGCCTCACAGGCGAATCTCAAAGAAACGGGAAATTTTCATTGCGCTTAAATAAGTTTAAAAATTTTGCAATGAAAATAAAATTCGTTGAATCTGGTACATTCGGCTTCGCAGATCAATCCGCAGGCCACTGCGCTATCGGGATAAATCATTTCAAAGGGCGTATTTGGAGGATCTATTTCAAGTGGCAGTTGTTAACAATAGTAAACATTTTCCCTTCCACGCGATATTTAGTTCAGTCAAAAATTACGGCTTCGAAATGCGCAGAAATTATCATGAGTGAAAAACCCACTCGGAGGAGAAACCGGAAAGATTAGCTTCGCTTGAGGGCTGATTGAACAGATCAAGTCGTTCCTTAAGATTTCTAATGCTCTCGGTAATTTTAAGGAAAATTAGATGCTTCACCTTTACAACTCATCAAAAATTACACTCGTAAGTGAGAGGAGTAATTCAAAGAACACACTACCCGCAAGAATAGCAACCCTAAATCATTGAGAACTGTTTCAAGAATCAGTAAGCCTCAGTGGCCTGTACAATGAGTTGGAAAAAGTCCGTGGTTGGATCTCGGTCCAGTTGGGTAGAATATAATGACCATTTCTACACATTCTCTCAAGGGGACTTTCGCACGCGTTCCTCATCATATCGTCGCTTTGCGGAAAGAAAGTACAGCAAGCAGCTTAATACTATTTCAGTGAATGACCTGAATTGAGAGGGATAATTGGAGTCACGTGGCTACCGGCAATGAGATTTTTAACTCAGAAAAACACGTCAAAAAGAAATTTTCATATTCAAAGTATAAAATCACCACCTTTTATCGTTAGCCAATATTGCAGGATAACTCACTTGTTTAAAGTGGCTCTAATTTAATTTTTGTTGCCATGATAGTTTCTTTCCTGAATAGAATGAAGTAACTAAGGATGCTGAGAAAAAGGAAGAATTTGTGTTTGTGGATATTCGCTCCGAAAAATCAAGAGGATTTTTACACAATTTTCTTTAAACCGCTACCGTACCGCTATCGGTAGATTACCCTAATATTAATGACAGGAATTATTATGTGGAAATATTATCTATGGATCTGTTGCCACTTCAACTATAGTGTTTTTTCTCATGTCAATAATCTGTGATTGTTGTACAGTATATTAAAATTTTTAATTACGAACTTCACCAACCGTTCACATGTGTGCCGCTCCTATTTTTAGTTCATAGAATATCTTCAATATTTGTATAATTGAGAATATTTTCATTAAATATCTAAGTTATGTTTAGTATTTCCTCGATAACTCATAAAAAAACTCTCGTAATCCGCAATATTTTACTCTCTGGCTACTAAACTCTTTGCTACCTGGCGTTGTTGAATTCTTGATTTCTGGACTGGTTTATTACCTTGAAATTCGCCATCTAGCCGTTTTGTGGCATAGGAAAAATATTATGAGTTTAACAAACACAAACTCCTTTCGCAATTTTGGTAGTTTGTAAGAACATACACCTTGTAACAAATTGTATCCTTTGTTCAAGCTTTCTTCAGTTGACTTTATACTCTCATCTTTTTTTTGCCTCCGCCTGTGCTACAAACCAGAGGATTGATTAGTTTTAGTTTATGCATTTTATATTATGTTAACACCGATACTCCGATCAATTTACAGGCTAGATTTTCATTGATGGTGATCTACATTTTTAACATTTGTTAAGCGACTGGTTAGATTCATATCTCTGCAGTTTCATTTGATCCGCAATTTTCATTTAATACGTTGAAATATGAAATGCGAATTCAATGGTTGTGAGGAAAGTACAATTTCATTATCGCTTTGGTTCAATCGTATTTCTTTGTTTGAGAATTTTTTTGAATTAATATGACTTTAGGGACTTTCAGATTTCACTGTTTATGCAATTGTGTAAATTTCTCGGGCTCGCCACCGGGTCTATGCAATGCCCAAATTACTCGATGCTTTTGGGTGTAAATTGATGAATATATTACGCCGTAATAAGTGGTTTAACTTTGTGAGTTTTACAATGGTTTCATTTTCAAACGACCAGTTTCATCGGATAGGTGATATTTTAATCTGAGGTTGTCGTCTATACGATGTCTAATCAGTCGTCTCCAAATAAAATCACTGTAAAAATTAAGATGTTAATTGGTGATTCTACACAAAAATATTTTTCTAGTTATTTAAGCACTCTAGGAGGAAAAATCATGAGAAAAGAAATAAAAAATTGTACTCTGATTCTCTTAATCCTTTCGGGGTGAACAATGAAATTGTGCAATACTCTGGCCCGCTGGTTCCTGCGTAGCGATCCCTTAAAGCACGAGGCTGGGGGGAAAGAGAAGGGGCGTTGTGAGGAGAGAGAAAGGGAGGATAAAATGGAGGTGGAGAAGGTGAGCGAGAAAGGAGCCGCCCGCGCTAATATTTCTTGTTTCTTTCTTCCTATATATATTTTTCCTCCAAAAAGGGGTTTAACGTCTAACTCTTCCCCATTCCCCTCCCCCGCTCGGTTCCCTGGTCCACCCCCCATTCACTCCTCCCCCCACGCCCCCGACACACGTTCTGCGCCCTCACCTTCATTCTTCACCGCCCTGCTTCCATTCTCTTTCCTCATATATACCTACACTCACTCACACACACACACACACGAAGAGCTCTTTTTCTTCTTGCTCCGCTCCTCTCTCGCCCACCCCTGAGGAGGTTTTCATACTTTTTCTCCCTCCCGTGGAAAACCTCTCTCTCTCGCTCTGAAACCTCTCCCCCCTTTCCACTCCTCTCATCCCCCTCCCTGCCCCGCAACACACCCCTCCTTTCCCCACCCCCTCTCGGCTTCCTCGAGCTCCTCGGGTACCTCCTTGCCGGGGAAGAAGAAAAGGCACTTTCATAAATCTGCCCAGAGATATATGTGCACACAATTTCCTGGCTCCGACCATTAAGTTGCTGGCCTCGTGAGTTCTCCCCCCCCACCACTCTGCTTCCCTTCCCTCCTCCCCTTCCCACCCTCCTCCCACCCCATTCCACCATCCCTCAATTCTACCCTCTCCGCTTCAACCAACCATCCGCCTCCCTTCTCCCTCCTCCTCCTCCTCCCGTCCCAGAATTCCCTCGGACCGCCATCATCTTTCTGCTCTCCCATTCCCATCTCCTACTACTCTCCTCTCCTCTCTGCCTTCATTTCTCTTCCGTTCGGTCATTCCTCTTTCTTTCCTCTCTCTATCTCTCTCGTACTTCTCCAAAACCGAATGTTTCGATTCCCTTGTTCCTTTACCTTGTTGTTTTATTTATTTCGTTTTACTATTCTTTTATTTCTCGCCGAAGTATCTTAAGTCCAACAACAATATTGTCAGCTCAATCAGAATCTCTAGCGCACAGAGCATCAATGTGCGTAACGAATAAGTTTTTCTCCCTCTACTCAAAAAAGATAGCAACTTTATACTGAGGTTTTCACTGTTCATTTTTCGCACTTCTCTGCAGTTGTGGTTGACTTCTCAAAGTTAATAACCGAGGTAGTCCCGGTTTATTAATTTTTTATCATGATCAGTGTTGTCATTCTCACATCTAAAAAGTCGAAATACTTTTTCAACATTTTTGATCTCCTCAAATAGCTCTCGTTTCTCAATTTGAGTTTCAACGAGTCATGCAGTCGTCTATATTTGAGTTGCACTTCATTTCTCCGAATCTACGAAATTTGTACAATAAGCAAAATATTCAAGGTTGGAATCAGATTTTTACTGGTAATCTTGGGTTCAAGTAAAAGGTAATTAAAACGTAATAGACTCTACATCAATGAAACTTATTTCACCTCCTAAACACCCACTATTAGCAAACCGTCATCACCTGTCATTTGGACATATCTCCCTTCTTCCTCTCCTATCTGACTCTTTCGACTTTGGAATCCATTTGTTTTATCTTTTTCATGGTCCAATTATTTTGACACCTCAAACAGAGTAGCTAATTCTTTCCGCCTTCTCCTTATTTTCGATTCTGGCACACGAAACATACATTTTGGCGGAGGCTTATTTATCTTTATAGGGCCATCAAAATGAATTCTTTCATGTTTCTGCACCGTGATATTTTATTCATATACACATACCAATCTTGTCATTCCCTTTTGAAATAAGGCCAAATACTTTCATTATTGCTGTCAGCTTGAAAAAACTGGCTCCAATTCAACTATCTACTCCTCCATGATATTCTTACCCTTGCAAATCACTTTCAATTCTCTCATAAGCATGGATTGCTTCATACACGCTCTCTTTTTCTCGAGACTCCTAAGATTCCTACACTTACGAGTCTCTTCTACCAGTGACTTCGGCAGTCTACAGTTTCTTCTCACATCATTCACTTTACTATCATCATGTTTTTATCTAACTTTATTCATATTCTCATTTTCGTGATACATTTATATCTGTGCATCTCTCCGAATTTACCTTTTGTAGTGTTGAAATATAGAATGAAGGAGGTAAATTTATATCTTTGGGGATACTCTCCAGTATTTCACAAATATTTCTTAAGAGCGCAAACTTGTAGCTTCCAGTCTGTTTTGATACCTGTGGCCTATTATTTATCTAGCAGAGCAACCATTATCAAAATGCACAAGAAAAATTAACCGGTAGTCCCTACCTTCCTTCGTCTCCCATCCCCTTGATTCTCATATCCTCCGCCTCTCCCATCCCTCCCTTTGTCTGACTTACCTACCGTAGTCCGTCGTCTTCTCTGAGAGATTCCATTCCCACCATCTGTGCTCCTCCGCATCATCTGTCTTTTAACTTCATTTCTCCCTTTTTTACCGATTTATATTCTTCTTTGATATTCTTCTCCGATCCTACTGTATGTATTCCCCCATCTCTTAACTTTCTGATCCACTTTTTTCGTCATCTTTTCTCTTTTTCTCACCTCGTAACTATAATCCAACAACGATATTTGCTCAATTTGACTTTATGTTTTCTCTCTGGTACACCGAGTATCGATTTATTTTTCGAGGCCGTTTAAGTATGACTTCAGACATTTTAGGAGAAAGAGGGTAAGGAGAGCTCTCCTCGCATCATTATACGTGGGGAGCGGGAAATAGTCTGGGGTTCAAGATCATTCCACGTAAAGTTTGACTGCTACTGGTGAAATTATATCGGTGTCAACTTTAAAATTATTGCCGGTAGAAAAGTCTTATTATGGATAGTTTCAAATGCTTTTCGCCCACCATAGTTATCCTCATGATCAGTTGGCAAGCCTCATGAGCAGATCTTTTTAGAGTTTGGAAAGAAAACTTTAAATTATGTATATTCAATAGTTTAATGAGTAGTAGAAATTGCATAAGAAATATAAATGGAAAGTTAATCTACGTTAAGCGAAATCAAAAGATTTAGGATAACTTAAGTAAAATTGTTACGGGAAGTTCTTAAAAATCTTATGAAGCCGGATATGGGGATAGATTGATGGTGTGTACTTGTAAATAGCCAAGATCACTTTTTTAATGCTTTGAATGAACACTTTACGACAGTGCATAGTCTTTTCTATGTCCACCTAAGGCTTAAAATTATTATGAAGTATTCAGTCATATCCAGAATTCTTAACGGTTAAGGACGCGCAACTTTTTTACACTGTCCTCGAAAGGCATATTTGCAAGGTTGGACTTCAATAAAAAAGTTACATGCCTTTTGCCAACACTTCCACATCTACATACTACCCCGCGAGCTGCCACTTGGGCGTGTGGCAGAGGGTGATAGGTCACCAGCCGTGTAATGATATAAAAGTTTTGGAGGTGAAATGGTGACAAGTCCTATGATAGTGTATTTGGAGGAGCTCAGTTTCTATTGTGGTCGCTTATTGTGTGCGGAAAGAACATGTTTTTCTACCTATCTGTTCGGCAGAGTATCTCTCTTATTTTATCGCATCTGTCAGACCTAGAAATTTAATGACGCGCCATGATAATATTCTCTGTGTCGCTCTGAAAAATATCACTTCTGAATTTATCAAGCAGCCTAAGCCTAGCGTGCAGCCTCCGAGTCTCCAGGGCCTCCCACCTTAATCCCTCTAACAGTTGTGTAACACCTATGTTCGTTCGTAGCAGTTTCTAATGAAGCGTGCTGCTTTTCTTTGTATTTTGTTAATTTTTTTGGTTAAATCTTTATGACCAGGGTCCCAAATGCTCGCGGCGTATTCGAGGTGTTGCCTAACCAGAGCGAAGTAGCATCTCTCTTTTACTTTTTCATCCGAGGACCTTCCCATTATACGCTTAAAAAACCTAGTTTCTTTTGTGCTGTGCCGCATATGTTTTGTATGTGTGTTCCTCACGATATATCTGAAGTTAAGAAAATTCCAAGATATTTTACTGTATTTGAAGATTTTATGTTCATTGCACCCACGAAGTAGGTATGGCTTTTGTGTGATGACTTTCGCAGGAAGTAAACTGTGGTGCAGTTACTAATATTTAGTTCTAAAGCCCACTTCTGGCACCACGAATGAACGTTGTTAAGGTCAGATGACAGAACTTCAAAGTTCACGTCTTCGCTTATTTCACGGTATATTGCTATATCGTCTGCAAATAATCTTAATTTACCGCTAATTCGATAACTTAGGTCATTAATATAAATGATGAATTAAAGAGGGCCAATCACGCTTCCTTGAGGGACACCGGAGGAACTTCGCAAATGCATTTTTGTGTTATCGGGGTTTATGATGAAAAATTAATAAGAAGACACATATTATACAAGCATTAGACCTAACAAGCTGTGAATGCTGTTAGAAATTATTACTAATTGTTGGTAATACTGATACTTACAATTTTCCATTCCATTACCTACAGCGTTCTTCGTCTAATGCGTATACAACCTGAGTGTTTACATTTACTCTTACCGTGATGATGCAAAATAGGTTAGCAAAACGTTGACGAGAGGCATATAACCTTATTTTTTATGAAGACTAACCCTCCAGAAACAGCTTTGGTAGGTGATAATTACCATTAACAGACTTTCAAAACTTTTAGGATATGCAGTCCATGGAATCATCTTGGATTAATGTATCTCTATATCTAACACCCATGCAGAAAATAACACTTAAATCTGCCATTCCTTAAACTACCTTTCAATTGCTTCTCATATCTTTCCCCGTTCCTCCTCGTCCCCTCCCGTAGCAAAATTTCTACGGATCGCCATCATGTTACTTCTCTTTCATTTCCATCTTCTTTCCTCTGCTTCCTTAGTCGCTACAACTCCATTTTTCTTCCTTTTGCTGTTCTCATCCAACCAATTTAGTTCGTCTTCAAAACAATCGTTTTATGTTCCACATGTTTTGCTTTATTATTCTGGAATACTTTTCTCCTTACGCCATCATTTAGGCACCACGCAAGGATTGGCTCAATCCTTCACTCGCTAATTCTTTTCTAGCACATCGAGATAGCACAACATACCTAGCACGTAATATTTCATCTTCCTTTGGCACATAAAAAATATATTTTACGCTTCAGATCTCTGCACCAACAAGGAATGGCTGCTCATATTCTTGACGAGGGATTACTAACATAACCTTAGTCATAAAATTTTGCCGGTCCTTTAGCTAGTTCTCGTATATATATCAACTTACGTCAGAAAGAACAAATTGAGAAAATTAGAAGCGCGTTTTTATTGTGATGAAAGGCGTGCTTCGGTTAATGACAGCTACTTCGGTTATTCACAATATATAACTACTAAAATATTTGTGGACGCACAACATCCTAGCTTTTACAATTACTCATGGCATGATTTTAGGTTTATCTAAAAGAAAAACTGATACCTATCTGGAATACGGGAGCATTAAGCTTTTACATTCATGCTAATGCCAAATATTTCCACGGTGAACAATCAAGTTGAAATCACTCTGAACTGGCACTGTTCACTAATGGGTGATGAAAGACGTCTTTCAGTTTCTGTGTTTTGGTATCAATGATATTTGTCTGAAATTATGCTCGCCTTTTGTCGTATTTACCCAAGTTCCATCCACAAATGCGGTGTATTCACCATTTTTAATATGGATTGTTAAGTGTAGACTGACCAGAAGAAGTAATTTTCCAGCAGTAAGTTTCCCAATGACATTTAATATAGAAGAGGACATGGTCGAGAACGCTTTGGTGTGCACACGATCCCAATATAACTCGGCAATATGGGCGAAATAAAATAAAAATACCATTTTACGGCGATTGGTTGAATGGAAAATTGGATCGTTGGTCTTCATTTTGGCCAAATTAGGTCGTTCATTAAGCCTTCGCCTCTCCACCCCCTTCCCCCCCTCTCCCTCCCCTCAACCCCCTCTGCGTCTTCTTCCCTTATTTATTACCGTGCGTGCGTCACTTGTGTCGTCCCCTTTACCACTCCTCCTTCCTTTTTTCTCCTTCGCTCTTCCTCTTCCCCTCTCCTACTTCTCTCTATCTTTCTACCCCCCCTTCTCCCTTCTCCTCCCTTGAAATTTCACGTGCCGTAGTTAAGGCGGCTTTTGTGCGCGTGGTCGAGCTTTAATTGCGTACCGAATGGCTACATTTTATTTCCTACGACCAATGCCGAGGCCGTCCCCTGAAAATATTGCCCTTATATTGCGGCACGTACAGCCCTTCGGCGTCAATGCGTAAGCAAGGAGAACGACCGTTTTGCCAATTTTTTAATGAGATAGCCACGATAGGACCTAATGTAGTAATTAACGTTTCAATTCTCTGATTGGCTAGGTATAGGATTCCATTCTTTCCTTTTTGAGGACAAATCTTCCTTCTCGATATACTCTACCGCATCTATATTTATTAAATCTACGAGCTTCACCTGAGATATTTTCTAAGTAAACTCTTTTTCATTGTTAGCAGTTGTTGTAGGCATCAAGCATATAAAGATGTATTGATTATAAAAATAATCAAAATACTTAACAAGAGATGCTAAGGAGATGGTCATCGTATTTAACTTATAACCAGGCATATTTAGAATTGATTGACTCGATAACCATTGATTTCCTGAAGTCCGCATCGCTCATTTAAAAATCATCGCCCAACAACCATAAGTGTAAACGAAAATTTGCCATGAAAGCTAGAGAGACATTATTTAGTTTTATACTTTCAACATGCGCAGAAGTTGTACATTCAAGTCAGGTGAAGCAGTGGTCATTCCGAAGGGATGCCTCTTCTAGGCGCCTGTTATCTGTCCATAGTCCAACTCAAAAGTGAGATGCATATCCTCTTCGTTTTTCTCGCTTTCACGGGCACTATTATTCTTTTCCATTTCTCAACAATTCCTCTGTCTTGCTGCAGTCGTCTGCTTTAATTCTGTCATACACTTTTTAATTCTGTTTCGGACTCCTGTACCAATCCATTAGGAGGTATTTAGTTCAGGAAACAATTAAGCCCTTTATGTTCCTTATTCTTCAACTTATCATTTCTTAAATAAATGTGAATTATATTTGTAAAACTATACAATATTCAAGGAAACTGTATGATGCTTCAGAAACTTAGCCTCTTCATATTTCAGAACAGATATTTCAAGAGAATGGCTATGGAGTTAATCATTATATGTTTACTGAGAGGCTTAGGTTTAGTATGTAACGCAAGACAATCGGATATCTGACGCGTGAACCATTACGCATCGGCTTTCAGTCTGGGAGAAAATCATAAGAGGAGATTATTAAACTGGGCCCAAGGGAAATAGCATTTAAGGTTTTTCAGGGTCAGGGAATTCCTGAAGAGACATAGGACCTAACTTTCATGGTTAACGTGGCAGAGCGTTATAATGGAAGAATGACTCATTTCAACGTCCCTCATATCCACGAATGGAAGCGTCCTCTAAGCTCTACCCTCCCTCCATCCGTCTGTACGTCTTTCCAGCAGTATTTCACCCCTCACAATCCTCCCCAAGAGCCCAAAACGCTTTGCACGCCTCCACGACCCCCATCCCACACTATGCGAGGTCCAAAGCAATTCCATTTCTTCCGTCGTCCCGTGTCGTCCAATCCCGTAAGCCTTACACACACCCCCCTCGAACGGCCATTCTCCCTTCCCGCCCACCCCACCCCTCTTCTCAACCTCCCTCCACCCTCTCCCCATTTTTCCAAGCCATTCCGAAGCACATCTGATGACACCTCACCTCCGTTCCACTTCATCTCGAAAATGGCTCCGCAGAGCGGCGCGCATCCCAATCGATAACTTTCGGACCTTTTCTTCCCCCCTCTCCCCGTGAAATATTCTTCTCCAGCCCGTTCTTCTAGCTACAACCTCCTCCAGTCTACCTCCGGAAAAGGAACCAAAAAATATATGTATATATACATAAAAGGATCTGTCCTTCCCCCTCGAGAAAAAACCCCTCCGCGTATCCGACTAGCCTACCTCCGCCGACCCAAGCCTCTCTCTCCCTCTCAGCTTATTCTAATTTAATTATTATGGAGAATTCGGCGCTCGATAAGGGTCCAGGGAGGGTGACGTTTTTAAGGGAAGTGTCGAGATGGAGTGTTCCGGGGGTTGCGTTCTCGCTCGGCACCCGACTACCTGGAGCGGGCGGGTGTTGGTGAGCAACCGTCGCGTCGGTGGCCGAAAGTAGGGTGGGTGGATGGGCTTACGCGGGGGAGGAAGAGAGGCGGGGTGGGAGGGGCAAGGGGTCAAGCACGCCCGCCCTGGAAGGATGACGACGAGATGAGGGGAGCAGGAGAATGTATGGCAAGGGTTTGGGGGACAGGGGTTGGTCGGGAGCAGGCGTGCCAAACTTGCGAGAATTATGTACGCTCCACGAAAGCAAAGCAAAACTACGCTATTGTGAGGGTGTTCTTCTCAGGGTGGTTTTCCTGAGAAGACGAGGTAGAATAGATACTGCAATCGGGGAAAAGGACAAATTTTCAGGCGTAAAACTGGACGTAAAGCGGACTAACTACTTCGCTCCATGTCAAAATATCTGACGGGTTATTACACAAGCAACGCTATTCAGAATAATATACTGGAGTCCATTTACAAATTTGTCAGCCGTCCGCGATAGATTTTTTGATTCAAATAATCCTTTCCAAAAATTTCACATATGGAAGAATTTAAGAAACACAGTGATACATCAATGGCAGGAACAAACCTTGGCAATATGGCATTTCGAGAAAAATTGAATATTATTAGGGTATATCTTCCGGTTAAGGTACGTTTGGATGGAAGTGGTATAAAGTTCGCTGGATTTTTACATGAGAAGGCATCATCATATACCCGTAACATGTCATTTTATATCTCAGAGTACATCCTAACCTTCTTCATCTCATCCATTAAAATCTTGAACTGAAACCTTGTCTTAAGAATATTGAAAATGAAAGAGGTTTCTAATGTTCTAAGGACAATCTATCAAATCTATTCTACCGCACGGTTGAATACTTACGCATCATGCTTGGCTCTGGTGCTAAAAATTATATACAGATGTTTTTTTTTAAATATAATGATAAAATAAACCTGATTTAATAAATTTTGCAATTAGCTTTAAGTAACAGAAGAACTAAGCGTGAGTGAACTACATTAAGGAATATAAGTGAGCCAACGGTCTATCCGCATTTGTCTGAGAAATGTCAACTTTCTACGATTGAGAATGAAGCCTTTTCACCTACAGGTATATTATCTTGCCTCATGTTCACATGCCCGCTTTGTTTTTTTAAATAAAATGTAAATTATCCAATCTCAAACTATGCCGACACAATGAAATAATGCTTTTTTTCATCATTTCCGATGAAATGGATTCTCAGCAGTTGGCAACGCTGGTCAGCAGAAGTCGTAAAGGCTCCGTGTTGGGCAGGGGGAGGAGAAATGATCATCTCGGAGTGGGAAGGGCCGGTGGGTATCCTCTAGGGAACGGAAAGGGAGAGGAAAAAAATGCGTGTAATATCTTCGCCGTTCGAAAGGAACGATGGGAAGGGAATGGGTAAGGGTGGGCGGAGTGGGGGAGGGGGAGGGTTTAGAGCGGACGCGGCAGTAACGGGGGGGGAGGAGGAGGAGGGTGTCTGTGGTAGGGAGGGAAGGGGGGGTGTGGCATAGGTGGGGAAGATGGGGAGGAAGGTGATGGGAGGAGGGTCCCAGAAGAATGGTCAAGAGATGGGACGCAGTTTGCGCGCGAGAGAGTGCGTGTGTGTGTGTGAGTGTTTTCGTTGGTCGTTTGAGGAGGGAAGACCGTAAAAAATGGGGCGTTTCCGCGTTCGGAAGGTGAGGAGCAGGGGGTACGGGAGTTGAAGAGAAAGAGAGATTGGTAAGAAGGGGAAAAACTCGGGGAGGGAGGGAATTTTTTTTGGCATCGGCCGTCGCGCACGCTCCTGTTTGATCCTTGGCATGAGATAAACGCGCGGGGAGAGAGGGACACCGTCCATCCGTGCCTGATGGGAAATCACTTCGCTCACTCTCTTCTCCCCCTCTTCTCTCACGAGAAGATGTATCGTTGGCATACATGGTATGGGTTGGAAGTGAAATGGGTGGAAAAAACTGTACAGAAACACTACTTGACGATAGATGTGAAGCAAATTAACGTTTATGGAACAATTCTAGAAGAAACTATAAAATTTGAATCGGAAAAAATTGGTGGAATAAAAGAATGTCACTATTTAAGAGTAAGATCACTAATGATCGAACATACAAGTAATATATACTGAGATAAATTATCCAAGCAAAGAAAACAATCTACCGTTAGAAGATTCCACTAGAAATAGTAAAACAAACGTAGTAGTAAAGAAGTAGTATAAAACTATGTATTTGGGGTATGATCTTACATGAAAATGAGGCGTGGACAATAAAAGCAGCGGATTATAACAAAACATTAGCGTTTGAAATCTTAACAGCTAAGATATGGGCAAGATCAAATAAATGAAACTGAGGAGAATAGAATAGAAAGATAGTATGAAGTTAAATCTGAATGAGAAGAGAAACTTACAGAGCATATTTCGCGGCGTAATTTCCGGTGAACAACGTTAACGGAAGGGAAAAAGTTAAGAAAACAATGACAAATAAAAAAATGGAATAGATCTGGAAAATTGTGAGACACCAAAGAGAAGACTTAGGTAAGAATGAAGTGGTTGACTGACAGAAGAGTGGGATGGAGACCTACCGCAAACAAATCTTAGAGTTTTTTCTCTTTCTCTGAGCTACCCGCTAGTTTTTGCACAATTTTTATCATGCAGCCAGTTCCATTTATTTGAATTAATCTTCGGAGAGGCGGCAGCCAATGGTGAAAACAATAGGAGGTGGTTGGATAGGTAGTAAAATGGGTTGTAAGAAAACTGGGGATGGTTTAGGGTGGGGAGGGAGGTAAATATTGGAGTCATTTTTAGACCATCTTTTCTTCTACCTATGTTCCCCCCTCCAAGCTCTCTTAGGAGGAGGATGTAGCATATATTTTTTCCTTGCTCCTCGTCACTCTTGCTTCCGGAGCGAGGCCTCCGGGAGGAGAGGAGAGCCCTTAATACCAGTCACTCAGACGCGCGGCGGAGATATGGCGTGGGTGGACGCGATATGGCTCACAAGTGGCCTCGGAAAATTGACGACCACATCCGCGTAATTTCTATTTCCGAACGTTTTTAAGATGCGGCGCGCTCCGTGAAAGAACGTGCCTTGAGCCTGGAAGAGATTCACTTGCTCTCGACGCGTAGATAAGAACGCCATATAACCACACAATTAAACATGCGAAGGCACCTCGTGAAACATTTTTTTACCGAAAATCAGTATGAACAACCAGTTGTGCGTCATACACGAGGATGTGTATGAAATACCTTCCCTGACTTCTTCGAACGTTTGGCTTTCTTCCATTGTACTGGATACTGCGATAAAAACATCGCATACATCCTGAAAGAAATAAGACGTTCTCCACTGAAATTATTGACGTCGATATCTTTCTTCAATCTCTCTCGATACAGTCATTAGAAGTCCTAAATTTTAATTGATGCCTCGAATATGATATACGTATTAATGGATGGCCAGTGGTGACACATTCGTAAATACAGTAACCCTAATTGAAGGTGAAACACATTTTGCATTTTCTGCTTCTCTCTTGGTGCTCCACTCCCCCCAGCATAACATAATGACATAAACAAACTTCTATTTCATTGCCTGATAGTCATATCCAACCAGCAGTGTCATTATTTACATAAGAATAAGAGTTTTGTCGTTTTTTAAAACTTAGACTATTATTTTCTTCCTCGTCGTGTGATTGAAACTCACAATGGAGGTAAACATTTCCCGTATGATTCACTACTAATGACGCAGAGCTCAATTATTGTGCGGCTAAAAAAATATTTAAACGAGAGATCTTTAGGGATAGGCTTTAGTCATTTCCATTTTGCTTCTGAATCATCAGTATTACTAATTGGTGAAGATTAAATGAGATGTTTTTTTTTAAATACTAATCAAATGTGCCGACTGGTTATGCTAGGGAGCAGCAAGAAATTCAGAAATCTATCGATTTCCATTTACTAAATTGCTTATGGATGGTAAAGAATGATCTTGTAAGGAAAATTGGACCATCCTAATAGCACAGTAAACTAATATGACTGTAATTATCCGGGAACTTAGGGTAAAATACATTTATACAATCTCATAAATTGTTCGCTGTATATCTTGGGGGAGAATCTTAAACACTGATTTGTCCACTTTAAGACGCTTTTATGTCTCGATTTTCAATCTCTCCTATTCGCATCACGCACTTAGGGTAAAGAAAGCGGTTCATGGCACCATTCACCAAGGCTAAGTTTCTCACAGATACTCTTCATTCAATTCATATCCTGCCCACGGATTACGTTTTCCTAGACACTGATTCTTTTATTGGCTATCCCACCTGGTCTTCTTGCAGATATAATCCTCATTTCTTCCTTTTCCCACACCCCAGCGCTTCAATTCACCAATCGGTGGGCCCTCAGACAGAGAGAGGGAGAGAGAGAGCGAAAGCCTGAAAGGTTGCGGCATCAGAATCCGAAAAAAAATTGCTCTCTCCTCTTCCCTTCTCTTTGCTCCCTGCTCTTCTCCCCCGCCTCCAACCCGTTAACTCTCCCTCCTCCCGTCTCCAGCGTTATCCCCACTCCTCCCGCCACCTCGTCCCTTCCTCCACGAAGAGGGAGAAGTCACGTGCCTGGTGAATCAATGTGACTTAATTGAGGCGCGCTCCGAGTCAAATGATGTTTATCTTAATTACTCTTTCCTTTTTGCGCGGCGGCACCGGAACCAAAGCACGTGTCCGTGCAATCGTAAATGAGGTTCCATATACATATATATACAAATTTATACGTTTGGACAGAATGGTGGAAAAGGAATGGGAAAGAGGTAGCTGTACAAGCAAGAGAGAGGCACGTGGTGCTTTATGGCGTTGATTGGCGGAGGTGATTTAACAAAAAATAGAAATTCACGTTGGAACAAGTCAGACAAAGTGACCGGGATTCAAACCAAAGTAGTCAATTTGCGATAAACCGACAAGATTATGGCACACAAAAGCAACAAAACTATTGCATGGTCTAGTTTATACATTATTTTTGAATCGCCTCATTCTTTCGGCAAGCGATATCAATTGACTGATGCATATGGAGTGGGCATGCGATTCTTACCTACTTTCACAATAGATAAAAATAAAATTATCAATTGCATTTTATGGAGTAGATGACCATTACAGATCATTTTCTTTTATTATATCATGAAAATGAAAATATTTCACTATGTTAAGTCTGAAAATAAATATTAATGTAACAATATAATTGCACTGCACGATAATCTGGTTCTTTCGTACGCTAAACTATTACAGTATTTTGATTTATGACCTTTGGCTCTTTGATTGCCAACATGATGTATTTGCCAGTTTCAATACTAAGCGTCGTCTTTTATGCCTTGACTAGCAAGTGGAATATGGCAGTTATTCGTAGTGGGTATGGTTGTAAGTAATTCATGGTTAATATTGAAACAATTGGTGTTTACACGTAAAAATTTCATTCCATAGGGTAGGTTTGGACGTTGAGTGTCACCTTTAGCACCTGCTCATCATAGTTGATTGATTATTTGCAGAGGTGACCGATATCTGAGATTGTTTGCCCTATCTATTCAGGAATATTGGGGAGAATTTAGGAAAAAAAGGTTCAGGGAAATGGTAGAGAGAGAGGATTTTACCGAAAGAATTACTGGGATGAAAAGAAAAGTAACTTCGGCATGGGAAAAACCTACTCGTAATACGCGTTCAACCTGTAAATGCGCTCGATGAGTAACAGTTAAGTTCACCAAGTACTTGAAATGTAATTAATTAGGGTGTGATTGTTTAACTCGTTTAACATAGTCGCCATAGGTTTCCCGGAAGAAATTTGGTTCTCAGAAAATCACACGGTCTGAGAATAGCTGAGCGTTATAAAATAGCCTTCTTTCAGATAAAGCTCCTGCGGAGTGCGAGAAATATTAGATTTCATTGTCAGTTACAAATAGTACAAAATGCGAGCATGTAAGATCAAATATAATAGCTCATCTTACCCCGTATGATACAAAATTTTTTTCAGATGATGATCCAACCGTTACAGCCAAAAGTTCTAAACTTAATTTTGAGCAAATAACTTAAATTAAGACAATAAAACCTGCAGTGGTGATTTCATAGGTAGATTGCGCGCTTGTCTTAACATGTAAAATGTTCATAATTTAATAAGTGATAGCACGAATGAATAATTTCCGGTGCAGATTACGTGAATGCATTTAAAATTATCATACTTTGGTGTTCCAAACCAAGAGTTCTTCTGCCCATCGTAATTGGATTAATTTTTCCAGTGACACTCAATGTAATAATATATATTGGGTACAGAAATATATCCCACACATTCTTCAGTACAATCATCCGGTTTAAAGATAGGGAGAGAGTTCTATAATGCATTGGTTAGTCATATATTTATTTGAATATCAAGCACTTATGATAATAATGGCTCTATCATATAAACGGCACCACGAAAGGGCATTTTAAATGATAGGTGAAAAGAAATAATAAAAAAATATGTTCCAAAATGAAACATTTGATTAG
This sequence comes from Ceriagrion tenellum, assembly GCA_963169105.1. Taxonomy (NCBI): domain Eukaryota; kingdom Metazoa; phylum Arthropoda; class Insecta; order Odonata; family Coenagrionidae; genus Ceriagrion; species Ceriagrion tenellum. Next base: position 33,106,111 of record OY720635.1, on the reverse strand, counting down.
GGAATCTTACAACTAACTTAGAGCGGCACGGTGAGAACGAAAAACGGCCTACTACGATGGAGGCTTCCTTTTCGATCACCGAATTTAACCATCGTTGGTCTCGGCTACCATTTGGAGGGACTCATTTTTTGGTCAGATGGCGACACGTTTGTTGCAGAACGTAATATTCTTCCTGAGAGCTGTTGACACTGTCAAATGACAATCAGCACGTGCAAAATGATTCAAGCCGTGAGTGCACGTAAATCGAAAGTACCACGTCAACTCAGGGTAAAATTAAAATAAATTCCAGGAGAAGGTAGAAGAAACGTAGGCATCAGGGAGGTTTTTTTAGGTGAATTAACGTACGTCTCGCAGGGCGAAGTAGCGGTAGTGGGCAAAAAGTAGCGATGGAGTATATAGAGAACGTGGTCTCATGAGCAGTGAACAATATTCCAGGAAAGCTTAACTGGAGGCTGTCATTGAATGGTAAGGGTGGATCATACTCGGGAAGAAATATTTTAATGATACCATCATTGAACGCTCGCATGGTAGTTCGTACGGAACTCATAGATTGAAATTAAAGAGCTATTTAATGAAAACATGAAGGAACTATTGACTTAATTTTTCCCATATTTTTTCCGTCATTCTCTGATCCATTCACTTCTACTTCTCAAATAAAACGGATAATGGTTTAGGACAGTTCAGTCTCTAAATATACTCTGCATGAAATTTTTTAGCTTAATGCGGTTTTATATTGTTGAACTTTGGGTCTAGGTATTTATTGGAGTTGCTATTTATGTTTACTTTAAAATGATAATGCTAGTGTATAGTAATTGCTTCCAAGCAATTAAATAAATACGTTATTATTATTATACGCAATTAAATAAATACGTAAAATTAAATAAGTATGTATACATGTTTGCGCATATAAACTCAACGTACAAGAATAGTCGATTAATATGCTTTACATTATACTTCAGTTACCCGTTAAAAAAATAATGTCTCTATTTATCCTAATATTCCCGAGGTCTCAATATATATAATACATCGCGAATTAAATATAAGGCAATAAATACATTAAATACATCGCGCATTAAGAAAATTCTACTAAAAAGAGAACAGCCTTTTGAAGAACATGACTGCTAACTAACCAGCTCTTCATAAAAAATAGCTATGAATACAGCTATTTCCATATGTATTATAACTTCCACTTGAGAGAAAAAAATAGAAGACCTTTACAAGTTACGGGAAGGCAGCATTGCTTTCTGCCCTTCAGAACTGTGTTATCTTTTGTAAAAGGCCGGCATTATGACTTGGATGACAGAAAGGAGAACCATATCGATTCTCCCAATTTTAAAGAGGAAAACATTCCACACGGAGGCATTTATGACAGCTTGCCAAATGGCTCTTGTCTGTGAGGATGACGCGTAGCGAAGGGGGGGGGGCGAGAAAGAGGAGGATCTCTGTGAAAATAAGAACGAGGCAGTCGGTGAGTGGAAGTTAGGAGTAGGGGGGGGAGGAGAGGAGAAGCTATCGAGAGGAGGAAAGAGGGAGGGTGGCTACGGTTGAGAGTGAAGTCGGGAGAATGGAGTGGGTTGGTTATTCCCTCTTTCACGTGCCCCACCCGCCTTCGATACGAAACAGCTGTTCGAGCCTTCAGAAATGTTCGTGGGGTCACGAGGAGGAAGTGAAACTTTGATTAGTGAGAGGAAAAATATCCGCCTACACTATATTCTTCAAGCCGCCACAGGTGCATATAGCGGGTGGTGTTAGGACGCCAGTCATGAAAGAGTGAGGGAACAGAAAAAAGTAAATTGTCCTTCCTGACTGACGTATCCCTCCCAGTAGCCCCCACCCGGAGATCAAATTGGGGGATTATTTTACCCCCAGAATATTTTACAGGGGTGAATAACATCATATCAGGAATTACATGCAGGGCTGCATCTTCTAGGGAGACTAATGTGATGGTTTCCGTTGCTTTCCATATCGCAGTACCCCGGCCGATTCCGCGTACTTCACTCTCACTCAGAGCTGTTGATGTAGATACCAGTCCCATTTTCTTGATCTACGGTATCAATGCCTTCTGCTGAGACTTCTGCCTCTCAGTAGTGAGGTCAAATTCTGGTAGCGAGCAAAAGTTGGCTGGCCAGCCAGGAAAATTTTTTCCATCACTTTGTCTGGAACATGTGACCCTCGGAACCGGAGATAAACACGTCTTCACTGGTCCAAACCGGACCCACAGGAAAAAGTAATTGGAAGGAAAAAATACATAAGTTCACTTATGTTAGTCCTAGTTTCTTGTTACCATATATCTTGATTATCAGTGACGAAAGGAAGAAAGGAAGGCATTTCAGCCACTATCAGATGGGCTTATTTCACCATTTTATCAGATTTAGAGTGTTATTGGGCAAATTTATTTTCCTCCATCTCATCCTAAAACTCGCGTGGTTTAAAATTTTCGAACGATTTAAGCGCAACATAAGTTCAGATGTAAACTCCATTAAGTATAGGAAATGGTGGTTTAAAGCACAGCTCAACTTATGGCGTGGGCGAAGGGGAGGGTTTTGGGGCTCGAGCTCTTCTAAAAACAAGTTACTGAGGGTAATAGGCTTTGGTCCATTGTTTATTTAAGATATCCTGCTTTAATGTTTCCCATCATAACTCTATGCCATATTGGATAGTTAGAGACTTTCCTTTTTATCTTATAGCCTTCTCCTCCGTTCCTATATTCTTTTCACTAGATCAACTCCCATCGAGGCGTTTTGCTCTACAAAGTAGAATAGCAAAAAGTTTATGCCAGAGCTAAGTGTTAGTGCATTACTTGAAACAGAATTAGTTAAAGGTGCACAACATTCTAAGAAGACTTATAAATGTATAAAACTGATTTTATTGACGATTTCAAAAAATACCATAGTAAATTTAATTAATATAAAATTATGGCTTCATCAGTGATATTTTTGCAGCAGTCCCACCGACATCAACTTGCAGTGAAAATGTTTGTCTTTGAAGGCAATTTATTTTTTGCCTTTTTTATCGGCCATGGATTATTATTGATTATTTGGTATAAGTAAGACAAATTAAAATAAGGAATTTGTTAGGTTTAGTTTCAGAATAACTGAAGAAATTTTAGTTTTCCCTCATTTATCTTCGTGACAATTGGAAACACTTGCTTAGTTGGCGCTGTGCGATGTGCAAGAGTTAATAAAATTTATTTTAATCCTCACCAAATTTTATTTATCTACGTACGACAATAACGTTGAAAGTATGGATCAAACCATTCCGCTAATAGAAACTAAGATAACCAGCTAGGTGTCACTAAAAGGAAGAAATTTCCAGGCGACTCCTCACTTACTCTTGACCATTAATATCGTTTTCGTAGCGTTCCTCCCTTACGGAATGTATACTTTAAGCAGTAAAATTGCAATTATAATGGCATTTCCTGCCCAATCCCATTTGTTAGACGAAATTTCCTTGGAGAAATGCGAATTTCATTCATAACATGTAATACTACGGTGGCGTTCGTGAAGGAGGCAGTTTATCCCGTAGAGGTATGCAAATTACATTGCATATCAGTCACGCAGTTGCCTACTCAGCTATACACAGGCGTGTTATGGAAGGCAAGTTTTCATGTAATCCTCGAAACTACGTTTATCTATTGCTCTCCTTTTCTTTGATTAATGTGCATATGATTGCCATCGCTATATTTTCAATATTTTTATTCTATTTTTTATTAACAGTAATATTGAATGCTACTGGGACATTAGATCCCGCACGTTAAAAAAATAAAAATAATTAAGAGAGAGAATGAAAAATATTACCGAATTTGGCCATACAATCAAGTTCTAGTCACAGGGTTTTTTGACACCCTGAACTTTCTGGTTAACCTCAAGTGGTCCAAAGAAAGGTTTCTTATTCCTTAGCAAATAAATAGTATTGTACAGAACTAACAGCAGGAATCATTATCATTTTCTACGAAAATTACGTGTAATCTTTACTAAGTGTCATTATAAAGTGAAAAACATCGAGCAGTTTCAATGCGAGGTGCATCTTAACTGTGTTTGTCATCAGTGCTAAAAATATATTCTAAAATGTCTCGTTACCCAAACATTGTGAGTTGTTTCCCGCTCCTTTAACAAACTCCTCTACCTCTGATGATATGACAAAACGGATTCTATTCACTGAATATTTTTTTGCAGAAATACCTTGAATTATGAGTAATCTGAAAGTTATATTATAACTGTTAGAGGTAAGTAATAGGATGAGAATTTGGAGGACAGTGAAAAAAAATAAACCACCAGCTAAAAGTAGTGAGGAGTCGGTCTTTTTCCCTTGGCGAGCACCCCATGCATCTTGAGCACTTCCCCGCCCCTATTTCATAACTCCGCCCAGCTAAAACAGGAACGGCGTCTCTCCTCCGACGTCAGGAGTAGGAGGTTTAGAGAGAGAGAGAGATAGAAAGATGACTGAGTGTGTTCCATCCCCACCACCGTTTCATATCAAGGCCTCTCCCCATTGGCCAGAGTTATTCGCCCCACGCCATTGGTCGTTGGGGGGTCGCCTCAGTGGAGAAACCTCTCGAAGGAGGAGGTGGAGAAGACCGGGCCCAATGGAGTGTTGGGAAGGTGGTCGGAAGGGGTGACTTACATGAAGTAACCGCGAAGGGAGGGAGGAACGCACCCTTTCCAGCGGTGGTGGGTAGACTGTTATAGGTTATGCGAGGGAGGGGAGGAAAAGGGAGGTATAAGCCTTATTCCCCAGGGAAAAGATTGGGAGAAGAGGGGTTGGTTGGTTTGATGCAGGGGGGAGCCCTGGAGATATGGGAGAGCTGAGAATGCTTGACGTGGGGGTGGGTAATATATATTGCGTCGCTTTTGATGACGTGTCGGGGTGGGAGGGGCCCCTCTCCATTGGAGCGTGTCCTCCCTCCCGGACCTTATTCTCCTCCGCCCTCCCTCCTCCCCTGGCTTCACCAAACTCTCCCCCTCTTCAGAGTTTCACCCTTGTGCGAGATTCATATCGCCCAATCCTGTGGAGGGGAGTGGGGCAGGGTAGGCTTGGCTTTTATGCCGATCGATACAAGGCAGAGTTATGATTCGATGTATGGTCTCCATAATGGCGTATGGAGGACGGCATTGGTGGAGAAGCGTTTCTCGCGTGAGAAGATTTTTTCTCAACTATACGGCTCCAGTTTGCGAAAACGTGACATGGTAAGCAGGTTTGAGCGACTCGGACAATTAATTATTCCAGTAAAAATTTACGTGTTAACTTTTGAAACGCAAGAAAATTTTAATCCCCAAAACACCACGATGGGGTTATATTTGATACACGTTTGTATCTCATGAGGAATACAATTTTAGTTCAGAACAGAAGGTTAAGTTCACATGCCTTTATTTACAAAAGAAATACCAAATAAAGAAAGCATATATTTAAAATAATATTATATGACTTGTACCGAATGAGGCTAATAAGGGAATGCTTCAAACTTTTCGATTTACTTCAGTCTGACTATTTTCCAAAATAGAAATTTGTTAACATATATAAAAACGTTAACATTTTCAAAATACTTTTTAATATTCACTTGAAAGAAAAATCATCCTTTTATGTAACTCTATACGCTCATTATCACTAAAATCACGACAGATGAGTCATTTTGACCCGAAATTGGAGTTTAGAGGGTTTACAAAATACGCTTTTGATGGCAAAGGCGCAAACGAAGCAATCATAGCTGTACAACTAATGAAATCTGTAAAAAAGGCCATCGTCCGAGGCTATGATAATCCGCAACTATGATTAATAACTTTGAATGCATTAATTCCCTGGCAGAAGCTCGAAATGGATGCCAATTCTTTGAAAAAATTACTTGGATGTTGTCGACCTCACGTACCGGTGGAAAAAAGCCTTCAGTATTTTATTCATGCGTATCAAAAATAGGTTTAAAATTTGATTAAAACTATTTATTTTTGATAAGAGATTTCTACCGTTACAATATGCAATTACTAATCCAAAATGTGATTTAAAATACGTGATAAACACATGCACAATTTAGGTGTCTCAAACGGAGTGCAAGCAGAAAGTAGGTTAACGTCCAGCAAGTAAAATACAAGCAGAAAACGTGACCAAAGGAACCCTCCTTGGAGAGCACTCGAAGAGAAATAGTTTTCGGAATATTTTTTGAATTTTTCACCCCACTTCTCTCGAGGTTTTCCGTGTTTGGTTTGCGAAAACAACCCTCGATATAATTGAGCAAGAAATCGATATGAGATTGGATAACACGCTCCCAAACCACAGAGACCGTTAAGGTAAGAGGCATGAGGCACCCTCCGCCCGCGATCACCAAAAATACCGGCTGGGTTTAACAGAAAAATAAAACGTTACACGCGATAAGGATATAAAAACTTTTTTTTGCCCGAAAACCCAAGCATTTGGAGATTTTGCAACCCTAATCACGAACGCTTAAAGGAACAAAATCGGAAAAGAGAAAGAGACTAGAATAATGGGGGAAGGGGTGAGGAGGCGCTCGTTGGAGGACTCATTCCGCGGCTTTGATTGCATTCGTGTTCTCCGCCGCTACTTCGGCCCTTAGTTTCAAACATAACCGAGGCAAAATTGTAAACGAGCTGTTATCAGCGTTAATTGGAGTACGTGGCCGTAATGGAGGAACCCTAATTGCAATGGACAACGGGAGCAAAAATATTCTTCTTTTTTAACCGGTTATAATTTAAAACCGAGCGACGAAATGACAAAACAATGCTATTGACTCTTTGAGACGCTATGCCTTTGAGACGTTTAGCATTTTTTGGTCACTCAAAATTTATTTTAAAAGCCTATCAAATTGTCCGCCATCGATATTGCGTAATGAGTCACCATTGGCATGTTACAAACAAAAAAGATTATTTTCAGAAGATTTAGATGAAAAAATAGTTTTATTTATTGAGCCAAACATACTATCCATCCTGTTCTCGAACCTATTGAGGCCCATGGACAGATTCAGCCATAGTTTGCCGCTAAGATACTTGTGAAGTGTTCGAATACACGGTCGAGCATCATCTTTGACAAATAGGTGAATATTTCTGTCACTAAGCAAATGGAAAATTTTCAGTTGCATATCAAGGCTCTTTATACTGAGAAAACTGAGAAAGTACACTTTTTCGGCAAAAACATACATTCCATGGCAAATTTCAACAAACTGCTCGTCGAAGCAGCTTGCTAAGTAGGAACTCCGTTTGGCATGTCAACCAGAAATCTGCTGAAGTTTAAAGTGTATCATGTCAGTGAGAAGCATTGTAGAGATGTTTTACTGGTTTTAATCGATTAAAAACTGAGTTTTTAATTTTATCATGGCAAATAAAAAATAATTTGATCAAAGAAACTTCGAGTTATACGCTAAAACTTTAGAAACTGACAATTTAACGAAGAAATTAAAATATAGCAAATGTTAATGTTGTTGGCTATACTTGGTTCCCTTTGGGTGTAGTCTGTTCGTTAGTATTCATAGTTTAAAATATATGCAGCGAAAATGTTTCCCATATTCTTCTTCATGCACCTCCAATTCTAGATACACTCTTCACCTCAACCTTCTCCGAACTCTTGTAAATTCCTCCAGTCTTATTTCTGACAGCAAGCAACCACAATTAAACTAACTTACGCGTAATTTTACTCCTGCGGGTGCCGCTAGTCAGCGTAATGCGTCAAGTATTACTACAGAAAAGACGAAGAATTTTACTTCGTTTATGAACAATTCTAAATGCCTGGGTCATGATTGGGTTTCTCCTTTCGCATATAATTTAATTTTATTCAACAGGAAAACTGCTCTAGAGAGTCTATGCTCACGGTTACTGACCTCATATTACTTTCAGTCAACAGACGTGTGGTTTAAAGCGCAGGAAAAATTTAGAGACAGTGGATTACGCTTTCGGTCTAATGAGCGAAATAAAAAAGTAATGATGGCGTGTTGCGGAGGACGGAGTTCACACTCCGGGGTGGGATCGCTGTTCGTTCTTTCATGCTATTGTTATCCAAAACGCTCAGAGTGAGCAATGTTCAAAGATTATCTTACTAATCATACCATAAATTAAAATAGTGGTTTAAAGCACCTGACAACATTTATAGAATGACGATTACCCTTTTGCTCTCATAAACTCGATTGAAAAATAACAATAACGGGAGCGCGCAAGTAAATGGAGAACGTCGACTGCTTCTCATGTCTATTTTGCGCAAACGTGAAATGCAGAGTTAAACAAATACGTGCTGAATATATTGAGTTCATAATTTGTGGACCTTACATGAAGGCTTAGTGGAAGGCTTGACTGTTGTAGGTCCAATATTAACGTCGTGATTCCGGTCGGGCGATCGCGATTGAAGTGAAAATAGCACTCACGGACGGACGTGATGAAGGGCGCGCGGACGGAGAGATGTATAATGGGAAGGATTGAGAGTTTTGAGAGAGAGCGGGGGAAGAAGGGAATTAAAACAACCCCATACCATACCACCACCCCCTTCCCCCACCTCACGCCCTCCGACACCCAAGCGCCGCGGCCATAAAATTTCCTGCGTGAGCGAAGTTTCGAGCGCACCGCCGCGGCGGCCGCAATTAACAGACTTTCTTCTTAATTGGGAGATTGCTTTGGGAGGGAAGGGGTTGATTTGGGGGGGGTGTTATGGGGTCAGGCGAGAGAGAGAGAGAGAGCCGGGGGCGGGATGGAAGGTTTTTGAATCCAAATGGCGAGGAGGGAGAAGGGATGGGTTGCCATCGGGAATGGGCTTGGGGATGGGCCGAGGGCGAGCGGTGGCGGTGTGCAGGAGTAGCGGGGATGGTTTTGGTGGAACGGTATGGCCGCCGCGCGCCGTTGAGCTAATGTCGGGAGGCGAGTTTTGAGAGGCTCTTTGGAGGTCGTGCCGCGGGGCCAGAGGGAGGGAGGGAGGTGGTAGTGAGGCACTCTGTTTGGGAAGGGAGAGAGAGAGGGAGGGAGAGTGAGGCGTTGAGAGAGAGAGAGGAGGAATGGGAAGGTTTAAAAGGGGTTTAATACGGCCTCAAAACGAAGAGATTTGTAAGGTTGATAACGAAACGCACGGCCGATCGGATTAATGGATTTTCCTCGTTACTGATTTCTCTTTGAAATGATGTTAATTGAAATAGCCCCCTTCCGTCGCCCGCACCCTGTCTTCTCCTCCCTCTCCCCCTTCTCCCTCCTTTCCCAACGCCTCCATCCTCCATTTAGAATCGACCTCCCATCCCCCCACACCCTCCAACAGCAGTCTCCAGCTCCCATCCTCATCCTCCCATCAGCACTCATCTGTGGGGGTGAGTTGTGGAGATCCCATTGGCGGGATATTCCTCTGTGAAAAAAAAGTTAATTTTCACGGGTCTATAATTAGTTTTTACCGAATTTTTTCATCACTCTTTTCCACCACTCGACTTCTCTTTATTTTTTCCCATTTTTTTTGAAGCCGCCAAACATTCAAATAATACGTCCAATCGAAAGGGTGGGCAATCATCCGTCCAGTGGATCTTACTGTTTTTTATTCAGCATTTGGTTCTGAGTGGGGGGAATGGTAATTTTTTTGTAATTGAACACCCGAGAACTTGGTTGGAGTTCGTTTATACAAATTTTATTTAAAACTAATCGCGAGAGTGTGAGCGACTTCAGGATATGATGTGGATTGAGTTTCGGGAGTGTTGCGATTAAAAAACGCACTGAGTGGCAAGGGAGTAATTCAATGAAATTACCGAACTAAACAAAAAATTAATGGAAAAGGTTGGTTCGACTTTTCCGTCTCCGCGAATGCAGATGTTAATAACTCTTTTAATTAAAGCGCTTCAAAAGAGCGAAATAGAATAGGCAGATTCGTTTTATTTCAAATAGAGCTGAAAACAATTCTGTGGGGGTATTTTCATTTTTTTCCAAGTTAGTTATTTGCTACTGTTTGCCTTGATTTTTAAATTTGTCTTCACGTCCCTCCAATGGTATTTACCCTATAGTGAAATACTGAAGCCCGAACAGACCACAAAAACGTGACGTCAATAAATCCGTAAAAACATTATTGCTATCGTAACTGTTTGTTTTCACGCACTTATTAATCAAGCCAATTGGTATTTATTCATATTCAGCTGAAGAGGGTCTTAAATCATAGTATGATAATACCATATCTAATATTTCTAGTGCATTTAAATATGCAAACTCCTTTTTCAATAGGAAATGATGGCTTTAAAAAAAATGAGACTTTAGAAAACGAACATTCATATAAGTGTGCTGATTATAAGTAGGACTAGAAGGTTTTCTGGCGTTTTAAACATTTCAGTAATTTATCATCGATGAATGATTATTCTATAACTTGTTGTTCTTAATCATGAACCAGTTTAGCAGTCGCTGTTTCTGCGAGAAATTAGAGCAAATAATTTGTCGAAAGACTGAAGCTACAGTGTACGTCTACTGTGATCTGTGTATCTACGTGGCACGCATTCTGTTTTAAATTGTTTCCCTTACGAATGGTTGTTCCAAAAATCAATACTCAGACCTCAAACTCATATTTTGAAGGGAAGCGCACCGCAAAAACGATTTGCTGTCCGCTGACGTGGAAAAAGTAGTCTAGCCGCGCATGGATAGATCCTTATCCTTTCTAACTTCGTCCGACACGAACGAAAAAAATCTCCGTCATCTGACCTTTCAATTTCTCACTCTGTCTGTCTGTTATTCTCTCTCTCGGTAGTAAAAACCTATTATTGGACGTCAAACCGAGATGGAAGAAATATTCCGAGCGTGGAAATTCGTGTGTCGACGGACGTGAGAGAGAATTTGAAGGCAGAAGTCCAGATAACCATCTACGTCCGTGGCACGCGTGCCTTGTTCCATCCCTGTCGTATCGTTTCCAGGGACAGGAAGCGACTTCATTGGAGTGGCAGATGAGAGGGGGACACGGTTATGCGTTAGAGAGGAGACAAAGCCCCGTTGAAACTCTTCCCTCATCCCTACGTTGGATGATTGGTTGTTTGGGGAGCCCATAGCCAGCTTAAATTAATCGTCTTAAGGATTGAGAAGTTATTCTGAGAATACAAATAACAATAATAACGTCTTAATTTTTTGAGAACTTGGGACTATTAAGTCCTTTCCTATAATTAACTGAAGTAACTTCACAAACACTCAGGTCCTAGATACTGGGAGTCAAACTCAGGTGGGACTCGTAGCCGTATTATTAGGTGAGAAATATATCCCTGGTGACCGAGGCTGACAACGGAAAACGGAGGAAAATTTGGAGAGAAACCCGGCGTTGGCATTAGCCTACTCATAGCAAGAGATGAGGGTGACTCACAGTTTTTACGGCTCACGCAACACCACGATTTATGCAGTTGAATTACCACGTAGTTCTAAGTAAGGGACGAGACTTCACTCTACCATGGTTAGAACCCAGAGTCTCTTGGTGAGAGCGCTAAGTTACAACGCTAGTACTCTAGTCACGATATTAATCCGATCACATTTACATTGGTATATACAACCTTAACCGTGCTAAGCCATAACACATATTTTGGTGTAATTTGCTTTTTTTACAGACAGCTGTAGTAGACAGACAGTAGTAGTAGGTTAAATGCATGAAAATGGTCTCCCCGAGAAGAGTTTGGGGGAATAGAGAATGAATAGGGTTTGAAATGAGTGGGTAACGTAAGAATATGGGTTGAACACTCCAGTCATGGACATGTATTAAAGATTGTTTTTCGTTGGTTTGGTCATATCAAGAGAAAGGATTAGAGGCGGGTAGCTAAACAGATATGATAAAGAGAATCGTATGAGAGGAAGAGGAAGACTGCAAAAGTCATGGGTGAATGTGGGAAAAGATACTCTAAAGTGGAAAAATTTTACGAGTCTTAAAAATAGGAGAACGTGTATAAAGCCATGAATGGGTGTAAGAGAAGAGAAATTGATTTATAAGACGTTCCTTAAGATGAAAGGGAATAGCATGATGGTATAGAAGTGTGCATGTATTTAATCTCGTAAGTTCCCCTTGTCTCTTTATCGTTACCATTAATGTTGCATAAGTTCAACTCTTCCTCTGTTTTAAGTAGGTTGTGTATGATCAAATGTCGTCGCATTTAAAAAGAAATTAAGTATTCTTCAATTAATTTGAGAGGGTATACTATGCAATTACTAACTGCTACACATTCTCACCCCAGAACCCTGTTAAAATCCACGTCGGACGAAGGCACGGTGTGTGTGTGTGCCTGTTTACCCGCCTGAGGCACGAGTGATTGGCGGGTAGAGGGGCTGGGTCAAAAGCGGTAGGAATCGGGCAGTCGGAACAAATAATAATAACCGGCACGTGTCCTCATTTGTCCCTTAACGTTCCCCCGCCCCACCCCCGCTTTCCCACCTCTTGCTTCCCTTACTCCCCCCCTTCACCGTCACACCCTCATAACTCCCTCTCCCCCTTCCCCACGTCGAAATGCCATATTACTCACTCGCTCGCCCTCTCTCCTCTTTCCCGACCCGTCCCACTTTTGAGGCAATTAAATCGGTGGAGGGCGACCGCCGTGGGATGCGCGCTCCATCTCCCTCCTGCACACACACCCCATATCATCTCCTCCTTCCGCCACGCCGTTATCCCCCACACCATTTTTCGTCACGCGCGTGCTCCCCGCGCGATTGTTTTCTGCTTTTGCGTGTGTTTCGTATGTTATGCTGCTCGTGCGCGCACGACTGGAAATCTTTCCACCCTGCTCTTCGCCGAATGCTTCCAATGTTATGGTTTAATTTGTGCGAGGGCGAGGTTATGTGCGCATGAGGGAAGGTAGGGCAGATTTCTCGATTTTTCCGGACGGAATATGGTCGAGCGAGAGAGATATCTCCTTTCCAGAATCAATTTCCTTTGTTTTGACCAATTTGTTGCAATAACATAAGACTAGCGAGAATTATACATATGGTTGAGTGCGTGTCTGAGTGGATGGAGGTATCTCTTTATTTGCCTACGAGGGAAATTGCGTTTCTTAAGGATCAAGCACACGATTTAATTATGTCTTTATTTTGATTTTGTGCTCCTAATAGTCTGTCAATCCGTGTGGCGTGATCATTTTCCCCGGACAGCTGCATAAGGGATACGCATAGATTATCAAGGAATTATAAAATGGAATTAATTATTTCTAGCTGCCAAATTAAAAAATGGAAAATCCTTGAAAATTTTCAGGTACCATTTTTCTTTACAACGTCTATAACTTTTGGAGAATTTTTCCTAATTAGGACGTCGGAAAAGTTACTAATAGACGACCAAATACGTTCATACGTTTTCTACTTTATTTTATTATGATATCAAACTGTATGGGTTTTTAGAGATTTGATTCACGGATAAAATATTTTAAATTTTGCTAAAACATGCTGGAAAAACAATAATACGATCAAGAATACTTAAATATGTAGTCACCAATCAATGCAACAATATATTAGCTATTACTCACCTATTGCAAGGCAAAATACTTAGGTGGTATTTGATAAATCAAGAAGGAATCTGAAGATTAAAATATGCTTGTACATAGTTTTAATTGAATGATTCCGGGAATAGGTGCCAATTTATTTTTTCTGCTTCCAGATCAACTGCTAAATTAAGTTTGAGAAACGTTTTTGGACAAAATAAAATGCACGTGGAGTGAAAAATACTAATTTTATATAGCACCTAATATCCTTAGCCTTCCTGTGACTGTGTATTTGTTACTATTTCAAACTCACATAATTTCAAACTCAAATAATATAATAGTCAATCACTTCAAGTAACATTTTGTAAGATAAAATATAGAAGGTGAAAGAATGCGCAACCTTCACCTCACATAAACGCATACATGGTCCAGCGAGTGGATTATTTCCGTTGAGAGGGGGCGTTACCGAGGTATCTCTATTTTATTTTTTAAACATGAACAACTTCCACAAAGTGAACTCGCCTACCATTGATGTTATGAGGTATCTCAAATTGAGGACAATGGAAATCTAACTGATTGCCGATCAAATACGCTCCTAAATTATTCTATTCCAATAAATCTTTCGATATTAGGTCGAATGATTATTAAGGGACCTGCATTTCGAATGAAATCTTTTCAACGTTTGCCAAATGCTACAGGGAGAAACAATAGGATAATAGTAGAAACTTAAATGCGTAATTACTACTTCCGGGATGAGTGGGGGTGATGCTTAAGAATATGAGAGGGTTAGGAGGAGTGGAGGGCGGCGGTTTGAAACTCACGGACGATCAACTTCGACTGACAGGAACTTGCGGCTCCCTCATTCGTCTCCTCTTCCGTTCCACCCCACGCCCTTTTTAAGCCCAAGGAAAAAATCGAAGCCAAATTCTCCAGGGATTATATAAGAGGGAAGCAGCGACGACAAAGGCAAAACATTCTTGTTTCTCTCACACTCCATCCTACTGACTCTCTTTCATTCCGACCGAACCCACGCTACTTCCCCTCCCGTTCCTCGTCAAGCGTCATCGCGTACCTTCGATTTTTGCGTGACCACATAAAATTTTCAATTTTCATGCCCGCTAACCCGAGGAGACCCTTTCAACTCCCATAGCCCAGCCTGACTGTGGAGTTTCGCTGCTTCTCCCTTCCCACCTCCCCCCGTGTCTCCCGCCTTTCTCAGGGTTTTTGCCGCATACTCACCCCACCCACTCCGCCACGGGATCTCAAAACAAAGCCGAACAGCGCACGCGACCGCAATTATCCAACAATTCCACCCCAAATGTCCTTCCTCTCTCACCAGCTCTCTCGCATTCTCTCCCATTCCCCTCCATCCTCCTTCCCCACCTTCACAACCCAAAAATCGCCTCAGCTCTCGTCCTTCTGCCTCATCTCACGAACACAAATACATAATACGAAGAAAAAGAGAGAGAGACGGAGAGAAAAATAAAACTTTTGCTCTTTCTTGAACCAATCCATCTCTCGTTTCTCCTACAATCCCTTCTCGTCCCCCACAAGCACCATCTCCAGGAAGCGTAACCAAAGTTTTTACCGGCACGTGATGCATGCACGTTTTCAAGCCACAAATGTCTTTTTTTGTTTTTTTCCGGGCGATGAGGGAAAAAGGGGGATGAGTGGTTGCTGGTGGAACTGTGGAGATGGTTAATAACGTGGGTCTCGACGGTGCGTCATCCTCGACTTGCAAACTTCAACCTCGCTCAGTTCCTCACCCATCGACCAGTCTAGCAATCCATTTGCCGCTGTCCATATATAATGACCTTTTGCCTTCGCTTCGCCGCATTTTCTGGTCTCTCCCTCTCTCTTTCTTTCAACTTCAGACGAGAATACTAAGAGTAGTGCATGCAATTTCAAAGAAGTTCGACCAAGGGACGCGAGGTCCGGGAATTGACTTAATACGGCGGGTGGCCATCTAGGTTACCACGCTCTATTCTCAAATGCAGAAGGACTGTCCAACCATATGCTAGACTACATTCGGCTCTCTTCAACCAAAAAGTGACCACGTACACCGACGTATACAAATTATCCCCTGATTTTTTATTTCGTTTCAAAGAAATTAAATGCCAGAAGGTAAATTCTGCTATTAATTAGTAATTTTTCATGACAAATGCAGCATTGATAAGTTCCGTGTTGAAGATTGATGTTAGCGACAATGTTAACAACGAAGATTACAAAAATTTATTTAAAGTTACATCCCCTTATTACGAAGGTCATTATTGCTTTTTCTGGTAGTTTTTAATTAGTCACCCGTCTAAATTACCTTGGAAAATGCTTTGTATCATTTAACTTGCCTTTTGCTTTTGTAGTTGATTATTTTTCTCATTTATCTACAAGAGGAACTATGATAAAGATCGATTGGAAGAAAGGAAAAATCGTTGGTGACTAGGGATTTGTACATCATATGCCGCCCATGTGGTAAAAATACCTTCGTTAAGGTTATAAATTTCATTATTTCATTAAACTGGTCAATAACTCGCTATATGTAAGCTTCAAGTATGGATTGCTCTAATATATTCATTCCCAACCACAAAAATTCTGAATTCTGCACGCTGGATCTCTATTTACTTTTCATAGTTTCATCTAAGGGTCAATTAGGTAATAGCTATCAGACAATGAGTCATTTGATAATTTTCTGACCATAGGTTTGCTATCTTTGGAGGCGTCCCGCCAAGGCAGTCTCCGATGTACGGCTCAACTAAAACGCCCTTTTGAGGATTGATTTCCTTATTACTTGGGGGATTCTGCAGAAAGGTGTGTAAACCCCATGGATTGAGATTTGTTTCCTCGCAAACCCTTGATAGCTTATGAAATCTCCTAGTGGATACGCAGTCGATGTCATATTTATGTACGAGACGCTACAAAAGAGTATAGGTGAGGAGCTCCTTCGCTTTAGTTACATTTCAAAGAATTTGATACTCCATTAACCACCAGAGAAAATGCATCCCTAGTCGGTACATTCATGTCTGGTTGTAAACATATAATCTATTTATTGATTTATTCCAGAAACACCTCATTTGTACACCGTCACATATGCTAAATTAAGCCATGGAAAATGAAAGATATTCTCTCTGATTTCGACATGGAACCGCACTGTGGAATGTATGATGAGTACATTACTGCCACCCCATTTCGAATGTCTTTTACAAATTCCTAATGTGGTGTAGATGATTTAGAAGCATCTCGATCACTACATAAGTGCCACCTAGAGGGAATGGAAATGTTCCGTACTTAGGAAGGGACAATAAACGCCTTAACACCTTTTGTTTAGAGTACGCTAATATAAACCCATGATTTATTTGTCATCCTTCCTCAGTTTCCCGAAAAAATGCTTCCCTTGCCCAGTAACTATCCATCCTAAATGAAGTCAATGATCTCAAACTAGCTCATCTAAGAACCACGTCTAGTACTGAGGGAAATAGAAGTCCAAAATCCTGAAGAAGCTGCGCAGCGATCGAAGATGGGCAGGGAAATGCGGTGTTTTGGGAGGCTCTTCCTAAGTTATCAATCAGGTAAGACAGTGGTTCCAAACGTACTCAATGTTTTGAACAGAACCAAAAGGATACGGGTGCTGTTGCTTGAGGAACGTGAACAAAGTTCCCTGCAGGTGGATGTAAGTCCTAAGTAGCTGTGAGAGAATGCAGCTGAAAAGGAAATAATCAGCTGCTGAAATAAATATATTACGACCTAGGTTTTAATGCACTACATCATCACCAGAGGTGATAAACGGCACTTAATAAATCGGAATTCGGAATTAATCTATCTTACTAGTGGAAAGTTGCCAATTCTGTCACCGTCACGTTGAAATTTCACCACATCACGCCTGATAATTCCCTTTTTTTATTTGCGAAAGTATCAATAACGAGGGTTCATCAAATTTAGGCGGTAAAATATTTAGGAATCCGTTACCAAGAGGTGTGCAAAACTTAGCATGCTGGATGATGCTGAACAAGGGTGATAACTAACACATTACAAAGCATGTTACGTACCTTCCCTCTCGGTAATAGAGGTAATTTATGTTAAACACAAGTTATAGCTTCAGGCTTGACTTTTTGAAAAAGTGATAGATGAAATAAAATGCTATTTGTACTTTCCCCATTGTTTTATCACTAACGACCGAGGTTTCGACAAAATTCTCTTAATCATGAAAATACCCTGATAATTAAGAAAATACCTTGATCATGACATAGTTTGATCAAAACCATGGTTGGTATTTATCAAGCAGTGTGAAAGTAGAAAGCAAGATTTTATTTCATTTTTCATGGCACTATTGCCCACTATCCAATGATCTATATCTACATAATACCCCGCGAGGGGCCGCATGGGCATGTGGCAGGGGGTGTTAGGTCACCAGCCGTGTAAAGGCGTACGTTTTTGGAGATGAAAAGGTGACATGTATTACAGGAGTGTATTTTAAGGAGCTAAATTTTTATTGTGGTCGCTTATTGTTCGCGGAAAGAACGAGTTTTTGTACCTATCTGTACGGTAGATTATCTCTCTTATTTTATCGCATCTGTTAGACCTAGAGATGTAGTGAGGAGTCATGATAATATTCTCTATGTCGCTCTGAAAAATATCAGTTCTGGATTTATCAAGCAATCTAAGCCTAGCGTGTAGCCTCCAAGTCTCTAGGAGCTCCCACCTTAATCCCTCTAAAAGTTGTGAGACACTATATGCACGCTCGTAGCAGTTTTTCACGAAGCGCGCTGC
Organism: Ceriagrion tenellum; assembly: GCA_963169105.1. Taxonomy (NCBI): domain Eukaryota; kingdom Metazoa; phylum Arthropoda; class Insecta; order Odonata; family Coenagrionidae; genus Ceriagrion; species Ceriagrion tenellum. The sequence goes on along the minus strand of OY720635.1, from coordinate 33,087,978 downwards.
TTTCCTTGGTATTATATTAATTTTTTTGGTTAAATCTATTTGACCAGGGTCCCTAAAGCGTATTCGAGGTGTGGCCTAACCAAGTAGAATCTCTCTTTGACTTTTTCATCTGAGGACCTTCCTTTTATACGTTTAAAAAAACCTAGTTTCTCTAATGCTGCGCCACATATGTTCTGTATGTGAAACCTCTACGATATATCAGATGTTAAGGCGATTCCAAGATATTTTACTGTATCTGAAGATTTTATGTTTACTCTACCTACAGTATAGGTGTGGCATTTCTGTGATGACTTTCGCAGGAAGTGAACTGTGGTGATGATAATGATGATTGTGGGGGATTCTTAGGGGAAAACACTTTATTGGCTTCTTGGGTGGTGCTCCTGGAGAGAATGGCCCTAGATGTCTTCGGTGAGAGAGGCAGATGATTGATGAGGAATGAAGGCAACAGGACTTCTTCCGCTCGGGAGGTAAAGGCGGGAGGATTCCGTAGAACAGCATCCAGAAGAAGTCAAGGGGCGTGGGAGAGGGAGTGTGCGCGAAGTCGAAATGATTCCCGGGAAACAAATGATGGCTCTCCCACGCACTTTCGTCGGGGAGAAAAGTAAGACGGCAAAGGGACGTGAGAGGGAAGGGACGAGAGTACTATTTACGAAGGGGTAGGGCCATTTCCTCGTAAGTGACGTGCGTTCCGTTCCCTCTTCAAGCCACCTCTCTCTCTCTCTCTCTCCCTCTCTCCCATCTTAACCTTCCTTGGGAAATCCCGCGCTCATCTCTTTTATAAAAATAAATCTTCCGAGTCGAATATCAAAGAACAAATTGTTTTTGGGCACGCCCCCTTCTTGCTAGAGGAGATACTCTCTACTGAACCCACCCACCACACGGCGAGTCTCCGAAAGGGTGTGTGGCAGGATGGGCTAGAACACTAACCGTGAATTGGAGAGGAATAGAGCATTGACTTGGAGAGGGAAGAGGCACAACGTAAAGTGTTCTTTGATGGATAAACATCTCGCTCTGCTTTTGTCAACGGTGCTTGGGGAGGAGAATTTCTTTTATCTCTTTTAAAAATAATTATTTATCCCTTTATGACCAGAGTGGTCATAAAGATTTAATCTCAAAAATTAATGAAATACAAAGAAAATCTGCAAGCTTCATTAAAAACCGCTACGAGCGAACATATGGTGTTTCACAGCTTTTGGAGGGATTAAGGTGGGAGCCCCTAGAGACACGGAGGCTATACGCTATGCTTTGCTTGCTTGAGAAAATCAGAACTTGAGTATTTCAGAGCGACACAGAGAATATTATCATGGCGCCTCACTACATCTCTAGATCTGACAGAAGCGGTAAAATTAGTGAGATACATTTCCGAACAAATAGGTACAAATACTCGTTCTTTCCGCGCAAAATAATCGACCGCAATAAAAATTGAGCTCTGCTAAATATACTCTCATAATGCACGTCACCATTTCACCTCCCAAAGCCTTATCCCTTAGATCTTTACATGGCTGGTGTCTTAATGCCCTCTGCCACACGCTCATGCGGCGGCTCGCAGGGTAGTATGCAGATGTAGATGTATGGCTCCTTCTTCAGTCCTAGGTTATGGCCATATGCTCATAGAGCCGTACTGAAACTCATGCGGCCTTGATTTTTCCAGTGATGGTTTAGAAAAAGTGTAGGTATTATTAATGAAGAATATGACAGTTATCTAGTGTCACGTGACAAAATTTGAAAAAAAACCTACCTGGGTTTAAAAAATTAATTCCCTACGCGTCAACATGGTACTAGTGTGCTTTTAATTTTTCTATTATCTTTTCTACTGATTTTTTCTAATTCATTTTTTATTAGTTTCTGTCGTTTAAACCTCCTATGGGCGTTTAAATAGAAACACAATAATATCATACATTATTGGGCTCCATTCTACGTTACGATTTACGTTACGTTAGGTTTCCAGCCGAGTTATAGTGTTCAACTGCACCAATGTTTTGATGAAGTAGTCTGCCACCGTCGTCAGGATAAATGGGTGATGGCAGACTACATCATCGAAACGTCGGTGTAGTTCAACAACATAACCCGGCTGGAAACCTGAAGACTCTTCATCCTAAGCATTCGCTGGAAGAGACTCAGATCCTAGAGGAAATAATGTTCTTCTAAAAGTTTTACTTGAATATATTGATTTCTGGACACAATAGTTTTTACTTTCCGGGTCTAGTATTCTGAGACCTGCCTTAGATCAGATATTACTAAATTGTGGAGTATATGGTGGAAGGAGAGGGGGAAGACAGGAAAATTCCCGGGTGAGCGTTGTGGAAGATATTCTGAAGGGGAGGGTTATTAGGAGTCTTAAGAACGACTCTAGTCTGAAGAAGACTGTGGTCTAGGTAATTTTGAGGTAATGTATGAATGTAGCAGAAGTGGAAGAGGCCTGTAAGGATAGGGCATCATGAGGAGATAGATAAAATAGAGCCTATTTCCTAGACGTAAAGAACTAATAAATTTATTTGACTTTACCCAATCTAAAAAGGATTGGCGTGATGGGTATGTTTATACGTATGAAGACGACAATTAGTAAAATGTGAAGATTCTTGCGAAATTGTGTGGACCTTATGGATGATGCATAAAAGAAAACACTTTGCAATTTTCCACAATATAAATTTTACCACGACCCAGGTTTCGATGTTTTTACATCATCATCAAATTGCAAAGTTTTTCTTTTATGCATCAACGAAAACTAGTCGCAAATAGCTGCTATTAATGTATTTACAAAAGCTTCATCACACATTCTGGCGTGGTAAGAAGGATTCCCGGTCACCCTCTGCCGCCGCCCTCTGCAACGACTCTCTGTGGCCAAGGCGGAGAAAACGCACCCCGGGTGGTGAGGAGGAGGAGTTAGGGTGTGCGGAGGGATGGGGGATAAAGGGTCCGCTTCTACCAAGTTAGCTCTGCTGCCTACTCTCTCCCCACCCTGTGGTAGTCGCCCTACACTCCCAATTAGGATGATAAATACAGCGGAAAATGACATTTCCAGTTTCTCCCACCAGGGCTCGGCACATGCGCAGCCTCCAAACCCCCACCTTCCCCCCACCATCTCCCGACTCCATTCCCGGGGTGCGCCTTCCTTCCACCCCCGCTATACCCACCATCTCTTCCCAACAGGGCGGCTCTCTCATACTGCTACTCATCTCCGTTCCATTCCAACATTTCTCACTCCCCCTAAAACTCTCCGCTTATATCTTCCTCTTTTCTCATCTCTCCCTCTCTTTCTCCTCTCCTGCTTGCCTACTTCCTCCTCTCTCCCTCCTCTGCCCCACTTCCCTCCCCCCCGCATGGTCGTGCGCCCTTCCGCGTTTCATCTGTCATTTCTGGACCGTTGAGAGAGCTGAGAGATGTGCGTGGGAAGGGTGGGTTAGTGAAAAATTGCCCGAGAGATGGCGCGGCGGAGGGGTTTTGGGGGGCGGGGGGGGGGTTGGGAGGAGGGGTTGTTTGGAGGCTTTTTCGTGGAAGAGATATGAGTGGAGAGGTGGAGGAGATGGGGAGTGAAAGCCTTGTGGAGGAGAGGGAGAGGAATGTATGTGGGTGGGTGAGAGAGGGGGCGGGTGGGTTGTCAGAGACGGAAAAATGGAGGATATGGCGTGTGGGGAAAGGGGTGTTGGGGGGGGAGGGGCGGGAAAGGATATGGAACGGGAGAAAAAAAGAGAACTGAGGGCGGAATGAAGCGAGGGTCGGCTGGAGAATTTGAAGAACGGTGGCGGGAGGCTCTCAAAAAAGGTGATGGAGGGTGGAAGGCGGTCAGGTCGCTGGGAAATGGAATGATTCACCTCCAAAGGAGGCTTGCGAGATGGATGAACTAAAACTATAGGGATATTGGAGTGTAGAATTGAATTTTCTTGTGAGCTGGAGCTAGAGAAAGAAAGGTTCCCCATTTCCCAACATTCCGAACTGTCCCGATTTCCCCAATGTCACTTGGGTCTTGTTTGCGACGCTTCACCTTATCCCGGAACTTAGTATTTTTGCTTGGCTACGAACTTGTTATTTTGCTTTGCTAAAAGTGTCCCTCCAATATTTTGCTGCCAGTGGTGAAAGCGATTCGGGAATATTCCGTCCACTCCTTCAGAGAGAATGGGATAACAATTCGTATAAAAAGGCCTTACTTGTTAGGCTAGGGGAGTTGTTGGTGACACGGTTGCTCTGCCCGTAGACTTCCGTTGGTTGACACCCTTCGACATCACGAGTGAATACCGGTAAGGAATAAGAGCCATTTGTCCCCCGAGGTACTCTCTTTCTCCGCTCAACTCTTGCTCCCCCAGTTCAAATTTCCCCCTATTCCTGTACGTATTTGTGCTTGTCCCCTTTTATAATAATAAAAACTTTTAAAACCATCATTTGCGTTCTTATTCTACTCATATCGACGTCTTAGCAAGAACCCTTACTATTGTGTGACGTCGTCTCGCGGCGGCGCCATTACATTTATCCTCTGAAAATTACATAGATTATGGTTAAAATGAGGACAGGAAACGTTTGAAAGAGCGAGTAAAAGAAATCCTACGGGGTAACCTGGATGATCATAAGGGTTTTTTAAATATCTTTACTCAAGCAATGCCTTATTAATGCTTACGACAACCTTATGGATTTTGAACTAGTTTTTTCATCACCTGCATAGGTCTTTCTTTAAATTATTAGAACATACTATATTTTTGCGTGGAGTAAATAGTATTAGCCATCAACGCACCCTGAGAAAATAGCGCTGCACACATGAGTGGAAGGAAGGGAAAATGAGAAAAATTCCTTACCTATGAAAACTAGTAAAAACATGAGACGGAATCACAAGAAATATACCGATAAGCTATTTCCTCTGAGACTATTAAGATATAATTGATTTATTTATAATTAAGATATTAAGATTATTGGATTGACTCAATCGGAAAATTGTTATTGGTCATTTACACAGTACTATTTTGTATTTAGGTTTAGTTCAGTCCATGATTTAGGATGGTATAACGGCAAAAAATAGAAAAGGCTTTATGGCATTGTTACAAAATTAAGGGGTGAGCAATAAGATCAAATTCGAGACAGAAGTAAGGGGACATAGTCTTATCAATTATTGGAGCTCTAACCTTCCATAGTGGGACAATCTAACCTTGCATTGAAAAGTAGGAAACAGCAACTCTACTGATATGCCTGGTACCTATTCAGGTGGAGTAGAAGCATAACATTTGAACGCAAACCATATCCTGGCTAAGGCAGCTTATGTGACTTTTATATTTAAAATAGGAGTAGGATAGATAATTTAGAAGAAATAATTTATAGGAGAGATTACTTTTTTGGCATATTGTCGAAATTTTACTTGCCGCGGCACTGAAGTTCTTAACCATTTTTCTTTTACAAAGTTAAAATAATAGTATTGAATTAAAGAGCTATAAAATTTAATGTGAAAGATGAAGCCATACAAAAATTTATATTTTAGGACGCCTTTACGATTGACGATAGTAAATAAACTGATAGTTATTACGATTGTTGAAATATGTAGAATTGAGAAAATAATTATAGATTTATGTATTATTATGTGTAGAGTGGAGAAAATAATTATGGTCATACCATTTTTATTATTAGTAACAATTAGTAACAAATTCAAAAGAACAATACACAAACTATTGTAGAGTATGATACTGCTTGTTTTCTCACTAAGAGAAAACCATTTTCTTTTATATCTCCTGGAGATACAATGTATCGGAAGGAACAATATATTATACGTGCCGTTTTCTAAGTTGTGGTCTGACTATATTCACAGAACATGATTGGGCGTACAAAATTCAAGACGACTCGTTTCAAATGAAGCAGTTCTTTCTCATTCTCTCAGCCACTCCTGAAAAAACGCTGACCGCATCGCCCGTTGAGCTGAAACTGATTCTGGAGTACTAGCATTGACCAGAAGGCACAGATAATTTCACGGGATCTGGGTATCCCCCGTCAGATGAAACGATGTCCCGATAAAATTTTACACTTCGCACAAACAGGGGTGAGACAAAAGATTCGTTTAGTTCTGCTTAGCTCGGGATGGAAGACGAGGCATTTTTTTTAGAAAAGTGGTAAAGTAATCACAGAGGAAGGTAGTGGGAACAGGGAAGAGAAGGACGAGTGGGAAAGACTTGATGAGGGAGAATTGGAATGAGCAGACTCGGGGAACGGTAGCGAAGGCCGGGAGAGTTGCAGAGCAGATAGTACTGTCGGAATACGCATAAAAATACGCGCGTTGAAAACAGAGTTGGAGATATTGCATTCTGGTCGGTTATTGGATGAGTAGAGAGGGTGCAAAAGAGGGAGTGTTCCCCACATCGCTTCCTTACCGCACCCACGCCCCTACACCACCGTCCCCGCTTCCCGTTCTCGCAGCGCCTTGGTGTACACAATGAAAAACTGTTTGACGGTTAGCGTCCCGGAACGGACGCCGGAGTTATGAGCCGAAGGGACGTACGCGAGGCGAGTTGGAGGGAGTAAGAGCGGGAGGTAGCTTGCAAGAGGCGCCATGGATGAATTAATTGCGAAAACATCCATTTTGAGAGTTGTGGAGCGAATTTTCGGAGAGGACGAGCGTCGGGGAATATTTCAGTTTCACGGTCGCGGGGGAATACGCGGACGACGGCGCGGGGGCCTGAATCAACAGGGACGTCGGTAGCAGACGAGAGTGGGCGTTTAAAGCGCCTGACGCTCTTTCACCTATTAGTGCCAGTTGGTCCCAAAGGCCATGCAGAGGAAACGCCCATTTTGTACTTAAATATCCATGTTATTGATCATGAAGCTGATTGAAACCTTCGTGAACTTCATTTTAATGGCCAAGAATTTAAAGCGTTCATAATAATTTGGTAACTAAAATATCTCTCGAGTTCGTCGACCTGTTTTCTTCTGAGACGACATGACCAAGAGTAAAGTGCATAAAACATTAGTGTTGCGCGTAAAACTCTATGGGTCGGCAACATGGACCATTAATTATCTGGCCAGAAAGTAGCAGAAGCACTCAAAACATAGTACTGATGGAGAATGCTGAGTATCAAATAGAGAGATAACATAAGTAATGAAGAAGTTTCCTGAAGCGCAGATGAAATAAATGCAGATGAAGAACCTGATGAATTTGGGCTCCTGTGACTCAATTGGTTAGTTAGGAATACAAATGTAAGAAAAACAGAATAAAAATTCCCGTGTGGAAGCCCAATAGATAAGTACACTTAGCAAGCAAAGAGGAAAGTAGATGAGAAGAAATATCTAGGAGTAAGGAAACTAGCCCTACATAGGGAAGAATGGAGTGCTACAGTCAACTAATTAGGATTGAATTACCAATGCTGATACCATGATTTCAGGTACCCTTATATCACTGAAAATACGCAATTGACGATCTGTTGTCTCCACCATAAGAAAATATGAGTGCGTTATTACTTTAGAATTATTAGACACATTTTTGTGTAAATAAAATTGTGCGTGGCTGAAATTTATCGTATTTAAGTCGAAATATTCATTATGTGTCGTCGTCAGGTAACTTGTCTTATAAATGGTCATGAAACTCATCAAGTGGGATCAACTTCGAGTGGATTTAAACCTCCATAGTCGTTGATGGCTGATGACCAGTAATTAGGAGAAATATAAAGGACTGGAATAACTTGCACAAAAATCTCCCCTTTTATTTATTCACGGACTCAATTAGGATGAGACCCACTATTTTTTAATTGGTCTCGAATGAGCAACTAGTGTGCACGTGAATATTATATCACAACAATATATTATGCTCTTTTTAATCCAGAGTCAGTTGACTTAAAAATATCGTAATGGATAAATTTAGCTGAGTAATGAATCTAAAGCACAATATTTAGAATATATATGCCTGATTATTAGCGTGAAAATTTATGTTACATGCCCAAACGCATATTTTTGTCTGACAGATAATTTAATAAATTCTGCCTATCCATTCATCATTCAGTCTATGCACGCTTATTAACTGACGGACCAAGGACAACAGTCTGACAGATGATTTTTCATGGTTATCTCCAAATTTCCTTGAGGTTAGCTCAGCCTATGAACGGGAGAGTTGCAAATTAACTTACTTCTACGTGGGTGGTTAGTAACTATATTTTAGTCAAGGATACTGGTATTACACAGTGTCTTATGAATTTATTAAATCTACCGCGACCAGATATTTAAGAGGAACTTAGGGCGAAACCTGTTGGGTAGGAAATCAATTGACTGATAAAGATGTCAAAGGAGAAAGTGCATAAAAAATGCATTACCAAATGAACACAGTATAAAGTAGATTAAATAAAACTTTGTATACTCCACTAGAGGTTTATTAACCCGACCCGGGTTTCAACACTTCGTGTCATCTTAAGGTGAAGATGAACCTTCACATGAAGATGACAAGAAGTGTCGAAAACCGGGTCGTGTTAATAAACCTCTAATGAAGTATACAAAGTTTTATTTAATCTACTATGAATAACATTCACAAAGTCAAGCCTGGGACTATTTCCTTTGTGCCAGTATAAAGGTTTTTAATGGGAAAAAAGCAACAAATTTTCATTGGTAGTTATACTTGTGCATTTTAGAAATTACAGCTCTTCGTAAAGGAAAGATTACTCCGAGTAAGGCCTGAGGCTGTCTCATTTATCTATGAAACGGGAAACAGGAATTCGTGTTAACGTAAGATGGGTAGAGCCGCCAGGTTAACCATCATTCAAACCTAGTAACGAAAACGGAGCACGATTGGAATTGCTCGGGGAAAAAGGGAAGGGACAGAAGAGGCAGCTGTGTGTGGAGGCTAGAGTGCGGGGAAGAGAGAGCAGACGTGGATGAAGAATCCGTAAAAGAGTAATTTTGGATGGTGTTGTTGTGTTGGCTGCGACGGTGGGGAGAGAAGAGAGGGGAGAAAAGAAGGAAGATGGGGAGAAGGAGGGGCGGAGAGGGAGAGAGAGAGGAGGAGAGAAGGAGAAAGAGTGAGAACGGGAGAGAAGAGATGAGAATTAAAAAAGATATAAGAGGAGCAGCTATCCCTGGCGGGCCGTGTTTTCCGCTTCGGCCGCTAGATGGACCGTCCGCCGCCTTTCCGCGCCTCGCTCTTTACAGTTCTAACTCCGCGCGTCAACGAAGCATGGAGGGGGAGAGGGGGAGGGAGGGAGGGAGAAAGGGGAGGGAGAAGGGATTGGAGTGAGTCGAGGAGGGGAAGGAGGGGGAGAAGAAAAGCGGGTTGGGGTGAAAAGGAAAAAAATAAAAATGAACGGAGCGAAAAAATAGAAAAAATATGAAACCTGGTCGGGGTGGGAGAGTGGGAAGAACGTTTAACTAAGCGTTGCGCTTTAAAAAAAGATGAAACGGAGAAACAAGTCATCTACCCATCCCATTTCCCCCTCTTTCTCTCTCTCTCTCTCTCTTTTCACTTCGGCGAACCAAACAACAAACACTCCCGAGCTTCATGCTATGGAACATAATCATCCGTGGTTAACCACCTCCTTTTCCATAACTCACCGCCCCGTTCAAAATCTCCTCCACACATACACTTCCCACCCCGACCGTAAATCATCTTTCTCAACTCTCTCCAGCGAGGGGGGAAACGAATAAAAATATAAAGGAGGGGAAATGACCGCAACACGGAAGCCAAATGTAATAAAAAACAACCATATACATACAGCTTTTCAAGCGGTTTCGTCTCACTATTTAGTCCTCTTTCACGCTAGTAAAATAAAAGTACGCTCGGGTGATAAACCACATGAAATATTGCTCCTCATTTTTCATACCCTAATCATTTCCGTAGTCTTTAACCGCTGATTGGTCCCACATTTGAGATAGTCTACTCGTGTGTCGACGTAGTCGACAGAACTCATCATTCCCTGCTAAATTTAGATTGAAGCTCAGTCGGTATCTGCTTAGGTCTTTTGTAACTCTCTGGCGCTCATTATATCAATATTGCTATGTCGTTAGTTGATGCAGAAGTCTATCGAAAGTTCATAGGTGAATCTGCCAATATTAATCGATAGCGATGCGACTGCATAACTGCAATTTCTGAGTGCTTGTTGAGCCTGAGCCGAACTGTACGTTATGTTTTTAATTTTTTTCCGACTAGTTAGCCATTCATGGATGGACATGACTTTGACTCTCGTTCGTATCAATAAATTTCGGACAAAGGACGCATGCCATGTACTCTTTATCGTCGATTACCTTTTTCACGATCATAGAGATTGAATTTCTCAGTTGTTTCGCTTAATTCTTGAAGCGCATGTTCTTATATGATTAATTTCTTTAGTTTTTTGACTTATTTGCTGGTAATTATTTTTAAATTCTTTGAGTTCAGGCCATATTTTTCTGTTGCACAAGCGCTGGCTACTTTTACTATTGTGAAAGAAAATTTTATAGGGTTTTATCCATAAATAATATGGAATTGCTAATTACCTTGTTTTTAGTTCATAATTTCAAGTTTTCTTCATTCTTCATCATGGTCGAATGATTCCTCGAACAGGAGTATAAGTTCAATACATGATGTGTAAGTGATGTACGCCAAATAGTTGTTAAAATTATAATCAACGTAATGCTACGTTGCAAGAAGTTCTCCGAAATTTTATGGCAAATTAGCGTTAAATTTGAAAGTGAGAAAAAGTTTTGTCTCCAAGGAGCTGTGATAAGTTTGGACGGAACTGGGACTGTGCGTCTTACACGGATTCGTATACACGGTTATCATTACCCGCTTCTCTTTATCACCTCTTTAGCCACAACCACTCCAACAGATCCTTCCTGTTCACCCCTTCCCCTCTTCGCATTTCGTTCCCTCACTCCCGTGACACCTGTGTGAACATAAACGCTCTGCTCATCTTGTAAAGGGTTCCACGGTCCTCACTCAACCCCATCACAGCAGCACTACATCATCACCCCGTTCCCTCGGCTCTCTTACAGCCCCATCCTGTTGGGGGGGGAGTTCTCCTTCATCATCGTACAAATAACCTGTCATAACCCCAATCCGCACGGGCAATCTGCGATCTCGCACACTCTAAAGAGACCGAAGCAAACTTTCTCACTCCTATTCCCCCGCCCCACCTTCCCAATCTGCTTCCTCGCAAACCCGACCACGAAAACATCAAAAAAGCACATCACTCATATTACTCCTTCATCCTACCCATCCCTCCTCTCTCCCCGCCGTTCTCACTTCCGAGGGCTCCATTTTACTCCCTCGGCCCCGTTTGACTCGCGGATGGGGGAGAGTGAAAAATATTTGCGCTTCCCCTTCACTGCGCACGCGCTGCCTCCTCTTTCCCTCTCTATCTCGCGCTCGGGTCGTTATTCATATTTTTAACCCCCCTCCTCACCCTCCTTCCCGCCACTCGTCGTTCCGCGCCTTATGACGGGACCACCCGCGACAGCCGCGCCGCGGGCGGATGCCGCCGAGACATTTGAAGGTGGTGATGCGCGTCGTGTCATAACTTGTCACGGAGGAAAACAGACGGGGAGTGAAAAGGGAGAAGACGTAGAGACGCTTTATGTGTATTCCTGGCTTGTACGTCCGTGTGTGTGTGTGAGAGTTCGTGTATTCGAAGTGGAAAGATTATGATTGAGGGCCCAAGTGGTTGGATGGGGGTTGTTGGATGAACACTGAAATGGCATATTTTTCTAAGGGGGGATAAGGGAGGGTTAGACATTTGATGAAAGACATGGGAAAGTTGGAGATATTACTTACAAAGTGGCGAAGGTGGTTTTATTTTAATGAGATTATGACTGAGGGCCAAGAAGTTAAAAAAGGGGGTAGGACGATCTCGGGAGAAGTGGGTATATTTTTTAGGGGGGGGGAGGGGAGCGCGAGAAAGATATGCGATGAAAGATGGATATACAGCTAACAAATTTGGTAGAGATGACATAAAGGGGGGGGAGGTGAGGAGAGGGATCGGATGAAAAATATTCTTTGAGTAAAAAGAGTTGATGTTTGGAATTCAAAATATTATTTCACCTTTTCCTTTGGTTATGAGATAGGAGGGGGAGCGCATCCCCCCATTTCCGTTTTGACAGTGATGACGGGTCGTGGAATAACCGCCGGCTTAATGATAAGGAACACGAGTTTTCATTTCCCGCTTCGGTGGTTCCTCTCTCCCTCCCTCGTTCGGAGCATGTCTAACCAGCTCGTTTTGACGGCGTAGCAAAGCTAATAACCTGCTCGACTTCCAACGCATAACTCATCATCTCCCTTGTGTAGTTAAAGAGCGTGTTATCGCTTCCCGGGTGGGAGCCGTTTTGAGTTCAGAAGGGGAGATGAAAAAGAGATGGCAGGGATGATGTTTCTCCGGAAAAATTTTTTTTTAACGGTAGCCATAATCCGGAAGTATCACCTTAACCCCTACACGAGTTTTTGAGTGGTTTGGATAATGTTCAGCCGTGTTAACCCCCTCCTCCCTGAACATCGATGCATTTATCCCTCCAAGGGTATCCCAAAGAGTCGTATCCCCCCGTTATCTCGGGTTATGACACCCGAAGATGACAGATACAGCCCTTTAAAAGCTTTGAAAAACGATGCGATGCGAGTTTCGGACTCTCATAGAGGAAAGGTTATATGGAAACTATTCTTTCAATGATCCATGATTTACTGCTCAATATACATCACTTTACGACCAATTTTGTTTATAGTTATATACACGAACAAGTCTGACCAATGCCACAGTTTAAATTCTTACTCATGTAACTCAATATAGGAGCCACACTTGACACATTAGGTCATTATCTTTCAACCTTCTATTCTCCCGGGAGATTTCATTTATTTCATGAGCATGAAATTCAATATAAAAAAAATATAACTCCATCGAAAACATACCTAATTCCAAGAGAAAAATGAAAACTTGTGGAATGGGTTAAATTGAATCATTAGCCATAAAATATATTAATAATAAATAAATAACCATACAATTTCCGATATTTGAACTTCATTTTTTCAATATTTACAGTAAATGTGGCCAAGAGATGCATTCAATATTATGCAGTGAAACTGCAAAATCACAGTAACTTTGGAGAGCTTTGTAACTGGCTAGACCAGTTATAATAAATACAGCTCTGATAGTGATATTATGCTCGTGAAAATGGATGATATTCATACTAAATCATTGCAATTTTATTCTATTTCATGTAAACATAATTGTTAAGCGTAAGTATACTTCACGATAATTGGTAATGACCCTAAGTTATTAAAATGGATGTATCACGGCTTGTACATGTTTCAATCAAAACGTTTGGCAAACTATCGTTTTGTATTGTTCTACAATGTCAAAACTTAGGTTTATTAAGATTTATTTTGATATATAATCGAGAGTTTATAGTAGTGCATATGTAATATTGTCTCACAAATTCAATAATTTGCTTGCCACTTATTTTTCTCCTCGGAAACACTGTTATCCCTTTTACAGAGTTTATTTGTAATTGTTTCATGTTTGGGTAAGGTTATCATTCATTATTGGACGTGTTCTCATTTATTTTAATTAAACTTTCACCCGTCCCAGTTATAAATGTAGTTTTGGGGCCTACATGGTAGCATTCTGTGTAAAAATATTTTTTCAAATGAACGGCCCAAGGATCATGTTTTCTCAGAATTCGTTCTTTGATAAACACATTAAAAGCATTATTTTGTTCTCTTTTATTGAACCCACTGTAATTAATACCGAGTGAATAGAGTTAAAGAAATACAATTATATGAATGAATCCGCAAGCCTTTGCTACCGATAAGCCTCTAGTTTATTGATATTAGTTGTTGTTTCAATAATTTGCATAGTTATTACAAGAGATTTATTTATCCACAGCCGTATTCCTCCAATTTAATATAAACTAAACCGCGCCTGTCTTTGAATAAGAGAGATGAATTTACGGTGGACATTTCTGTCGTGATTTTAATGAAGATAAACAATAATTTAATGATAAAATACGACATCACTCGGGAGGAAATATTTCCCAACATCACAACGCAATGCTTATGAATTCCTTTCCTTGTTGACGATTAAAATTTCGCGGACTGTATTTATCAAACGAAAAACTCTCCCTCATCCTCCAAAGAGAGAGAGAGCACGCGGTGGAATATGTGAAAAAAAACAACGGAGGAATAGCTGCGTGGCGCACATATCAGCTTCTTTTTTTGTTACGGCGGCCCCATTTCCACACGAAACGCACGCACAACTTTTACCCATCCTTTAGAAAACGTACACTTATCTCCTTTTTAAATGACGCCGATAAATTAAGCCGTGGGGCGAATAAATCGCGTAGGAAAAAGGAGCACGTCATTTTTCGGTTTATGTTTTCATTTCGCGTTCCCCAAAAAGCGGGGATCACAGTGGACGTATGTACATTCACATTCATATTCGCGAGAGAGTTTGTGTATGCAATGTGCGGGCAAATGTTCGAATGCCCGAGGAGATAGGCGCGGGAAGAACCAATAATAATGATTTGCCGATGCATATACACATGCGCGAGAGAGGCATGCGAAGAAGGAAAAACAAAATAAATAAAATTAGAGAGAGATCACGGGTCGTCATCAAACGCTTGCCCCGAGATAGCGAAAGCATTAGTCAAAAATACGGTCGGACGAGCGACAGGAGGGTTTAATCATGTTTGTTGATTTTCGCCAAGCCACCAGTCTTTTTTTTTGCTTCAATGGGAAACAAAAAAAAGGAGAGAGCAAGAGGGATGGAGAGAGAGATATCGCGGCGGAATTACAGCGCGTCGATAAACAGACGGAAATATCGCGAGCATTCATTGACGTCATCCGCGACGGATAAAAATGGTTGCGCCCGTGCACACACCCACACTCAGACTCAGAGGGCGGAACAATAAACGAGCAGTGGGCTTTCCGACCGCGAATTCATTAACAAAATATCCGACGGAATAATCTGACTCGGGAGACCGAATTCAGAATCACCGAGGTAATTATTGCGTAACGAAACGTCAGTCTCCAAATTGCTCGTGAGCAGGACACGTCAAAAATAGAATAATAATGCATTTTTCGATGCAGATTTATGGGACAAATTATTTGTCATGTACTGATAAATTATGCGCGTGAACGGGAAACATCAACTTCATCCACAAATACTGAAACAAATTTCAAAGCTTATTTTTACAACTTACGGTTGTAAAATAGAAAGTAAAAACTTAGTTTTCGGGTTCTAAATATAAAGTACGCCTTAAAGCATGCGCCAAGCCATCATTCTCGCAAATGTGGAGGGAAAAATTCGTCACTGGAATGGAAACTATACTTGTACTTGAATAAAATGACCGGCATAGCTTATCTTTCAAATTTCCATAAAAAAATCAAGTCATGTCATACTCCATGTAACGGCAGAAGTAGGAAATATCTGCATTATTAGAACCCCATCTCAAGAAGACTAACGTGAGTTTTGAGACGATATAATTCGCCTCCTGGAATAATTTTGGCTTGAGGTTCCTTCTTCATTTTTTGGCCATTGAACATGAATTATTGGCGTTCGTCTGCTTTTATAACACACGATAAAAGTATTAATCATCATTTTTCCATGAAAAACTGTTGGAAGAATAATCGGTTATTTATTGTAGCCTTAGAAAGCACTGAAGCCTGTTGAATAGGAGATTTTTGATTTGAAATATATTTCATCCAATAAGTAAAAACATAAAATTTAATAAAAGAGACTAATGATATTAACTAACTAGATAAACAACTAACACAGATTGGCAAAATATCCATAAATAGAGGCTAAAATTATAGCTTAAGACTGTAATTCGAATGAATATGCTATGTTACACATCAATGGAATAGCTTAATTTCTAATGTGAATAAGTAAATAGACCTAGTCATTTGTTGAATATCCTCTATAAAATTTTGTAAATAAGAAATTTTGACGGACCTGCGTATTTACGTCATTCGTACTTAGGCTAATATAATTGCGTTTATTTTCTTGATACACTGTGTCACGTTGTTCATCCCCGCTGAAAAAGGGCGTAGGAGGTTTACAGAGCTCATTCCGAAATCATTTAAACTAAGCGATGATAAGTATTTACATATTGATTGGTGCATTTGACAATCCCATTCTCTCTTCAACAATTATTGCGGATGCCATGCAACTAAAATTAATACTATTTCTAAGCTAACTACCGAATTTTATAGCTTAAAAGCCCATTGCGTTAGGCAGAATGAACCAAGCAGGGTGCTAAAATAAACCAATCTATGCCTTCGTTAGCAATCGGTACGATACCTAATGTGGTGATACAATCTATATCTACATAATACCCTGCGAGCCGCCGCATTTGCGTGTGGCACGGGGTGTTAGGTCACCAACCGGGTAAAGATATAAGTTTTTAGGAAATTAAATGGTGACATATTTTATAAGAGTGTATTTAATGGAGCTCAGTTTTCGTTGTGGCCGCTTATTGTGCGCGGAAGGAACGAGTTTTTGAACCCATCAGCTCGGCAGTGTATCTCACTTATTTTATCACATCTGTCAGACCTAGAGATGTAATGAGGAGTCATGATATTAAAATCAATCAATCAATGCAATGAGTGTTCTATTCTCCAAAATTTGTAGAGTTATCCCATGTCCGTGCCAGCGGCGTATTTTTTCCTTGACACTGATCTTTAAATATGTCTTCCCACGGAAGAAGAAGCATTACATTATATTATCCGACCGGTTGGGAGACACCATCGAGAAATTTCGCTCGCCGCTTCTATTATACATTTTCTGTAGCGTCATTCAAGTGCTGATTGTTGTTAGTCCGAATAAGTTAAACTAATTACATTTCAGGCTAATGTTTTATTTCAAACACGTGCCAAGCCAAATGTCGGCCAGCTTGGTGCCATTCCGACTATTACAAGGACCAGGATGGAACTAAGAGAGTACTATCATTTGGAATCTTGGTTAGCATTTTCTGGGCGAGACAAAATTCAATCGGAGAGATCGTTTGACTTGTTTCTTGCGGCTCAAGCTCTCATAAAAAACAGGATTTTACCACGTAGCCATTCATATCTCAGGTTGATATTATCTAGTCGAGTTTCAATATGTTCTCCTCCAGGGTTAATAAAACTGAAATTTTAAACAAGTGAAGCGTTAAAAACTAGACCAAAGATTAACTTGAAATATATAAATACAATGAAGACGTTAATGACATTATACGCAGAACAAATGGATGGGGAGAATCATTAATGAAGAAGCCTAATAAAGTGTTGGAAAAGATGTTTAAAGAAATTCAACGAATGTAGAGGTAGGCTTTTTGGAAATATATTGATACACACCAGGCGGCTGAAAACGATATAGGAAGGCAAAATAAACGGAAAATTGTAGAGTTACACCGATGATTGGATACATAAAACAAATATTGTGGTATGACAAATGCAATATTTGTATGGAAAAATATTAGGAGGTGAGAATAAAATGGAATGGAAAGCTGCAGCTACCAAATATTTGGATTATGATTCCTAAAGATGACGATATGGCCAACTCCCGAGATGCAAGCTAACAGCCCAGTGACATGGAAGAATGAACAGAAAGGTTTGGAAACGAGAGAAAATGCAGCAGCATATTTTTTGAAAGCATATCTAAAATTTAAAACAATATACCTTGGCCGAAAACTAATAATTTGACTAGTTCCATTTGCAAGGCCAGGAGACTGAGAATAATATTTTTTACGAATGATAACTCCGAAGATGAATCGCTGTATCTAATCAGTTCCCGCTTTAAACATCAAAAGTCGAAGACAGTGCCGGACGGAGGAATCTGCATCCACCGTCGGAAAAATTTAAACAAAATACATAAATTCTGACGCCTGGTAAAAAAAAAGTCTATGCACGGAGGATGTAATGCAGTTGATTTCCGAAACGCTAGAGAGTCTCATTATTCTAACCTAAGATAGGTTGATTGTAGGTCCTCATCCTTCCCTATCTAATGCCAATTCCCTTCCCACAAAAATTTTTAAAATTTTTTGTACTTGAAAATGACCTCTATGTGTCGAAACATGTCGTACCAAGAAAATAAATCAGTGGAAGGAAACGAAGTCGTTTTTTCATTTGTGTTCCATTTCATTATTTACTAATCCACTGTTCCTCAGGATGTGCCGAATTCATCTGGTGGCTAGGTTCAACCATTTTTAACTTCAGATATACCCCCGAGATAACTAAACTGTTGAATCTTTGAGGTCGATACGAGGAAGTGAGAAGGAAGGACAGGGAGAAAAAAATCAGGCGGAGACCACGCGGAGAGGAGAGAGGCGACCGCAGAAAAAGGAGGGAAAAGGGGAAGGCGGAATTGGGAGGGGGGCATAAGGAGTGAGAGGGTAAACCGAAAAAGGCGCCTCTCCTTCCGATATCCACCAAAAAGGGGGTTCCCCCCGCAAAAGTTGGCCATCCTGTCAAACTGTCATGGCGGCGCAGAGGGAGGGGAGCGCGAGGGCCGAGCCGGCGTGAGCGAGCGGTCAGTTGTTGTTGCCGGGAAGAAAATGGTGGACATGCACTCGCCGCCTCGAGCATACACTCTATACTCCCGCACGCACGGAACACTCTCCCCACACTACGCTAAAGGGAGCAGCCCAAGGAGGGAAGAAACTCCCTCATACCTACTTTCTTCCCCCTCTTTTCCTCATGAAACCCCTTCCCCTCCCACCCCATTCCCCTGGCGGGTTGTCCGCTACGCCCGCCCCCATCCCTCCCTCTCACTACCCCCTCCAAGCCTCCCCTCTTCCCCCACCCCCGCCCCCATCTCCTCACCCCTTTTCCCTGCCCAGCCGCGTATTGATCTGAGTGAGCTAGTGTTCAAATTCTACTCGTACCACTGCCCCCAACCCTCCCTCCCCTCGCATCCCCCGCCCCCTCCGAAAACCCACCACTCCCCCACCCGCCCTTCCTTCCACCCTCGCATCTCATCCCTCTCCCCTTCTCCCTCACTCTCTCCCTCACTCTCCCACCCTCACCCCCCTTAGTCCTGGACAGTAGCTCAGATGTTAACTTTTGCCCGCGGAAATGGGGGAAGCATATCTTATTAACTCGTCATTGTTTCGGATGCGTTCCGCTCAAGAAGAAGGGATCCTCACAAGAGTTCTCCAAGGTGTTCATCTGTTTTAGGAATGATCCCAGAAGGTACTGTTGCTGCACTACATATACGCACACGTCCTTTTCTCGGTAAATTTGTAATTAGTACGACGCCGGGAAATAGAATGATGGAACAATTTTGAACGTAAATACTTTAAATAAATGCTAAGGTGATTACATAATACTGTGCAAAAGGCCCTCCTCTCTTAACATCTACATGCTACCCCGCGAGCCGCCGCTTGGGCGTGTGACGGGGTGGTAGGTCACCAACCGTGTAAAGATATAAAAGTTTTGGAGATGAAATGGTGACATGTCCTATGAGAGTGTATTTGTTGGAGCTCAGTTTTTATTATGGTCGCTTACTGTGCTCAGAAAGAACGAGTTTTTGTACCTATCTCCTATCTGTTCGTCAGAGTACCTCTTATTTTATTGCATCTCTCAGACCTAGAAATGTAGTGAGGCGTCATGATAATATTCTTTGTGTCGCTCTAAAATACACCAGTCCTGAATATCTCAAGCAGCCTAAGCCTAGCGTGCAGCCTCCGAGTCTCTAGGGGCTCCCACCTTAATCCCTCTAACAGTTGTGTAACACTATATGTTCATTTGTAGAAGTTTCTAACGAAGCGTGCTGCTTTTCTTTGTATTTTGTTAATTTTTTGGTTAAATCATTATGACCAGGGTCCCAAATGCTCGCGGCGTATTCGAAGTGTGGCCTAACCAGAGTGAAGTAGCATCTCTGTATTATTTTTTCATCCGAGGACCTTCCTATTGTACGCTTAAAAAATCTAGTTTCTTTAATACTGTGCCGCATATGTTTTGTACATGTGTTCCCCACGATATATCTGAAGTTAAGGTATTTCCAAGATATTTTACTGTATTTGAAGATTTTATGTTTACTCCACCCACAGTGTAGGTATGGCATTTGTGTGATGACTTTTGCAGGAAGTGAACTGTGGTGGATTTACTAATATTTAGTTCTAAAGCCCACTCCTGACACCACGAATGAACGTGGTTAAGGTCAGATGACAGAACTTCAAAGTCCGCGTCTTCGCTTATTTCACAGTAGATTGCTGTATCGTCTGCAAATTATCTTAATTTGCTGCAAATTCCTGAACTTAGGTCATTAATATAAACAATGAATAAAAGAGGGCCAATCACGCTTCCTTGAGGAACACCGGATGTGACTTCGACCAAATCAGAGCTAAAACCATCAATGACTACTTTTTGTTTTCGATCACTGAGAAAGTCACTTATCCAATTCACTATTTTTCTATTAACTCCGCATGAATACAATTTATGAATGAGTTTTTGTGTGTGTTTCATTCCTACTCTTCAACTTCCACAGGCTGGGTACCGTCGTTTCAGCCTCTAAGCTGGACTTTAAATAAATGCTAAGGTGATTACACAATTATGTGAAAAAGGCCCTCCTCTTTTTACATCTACATCTATATATTAACCCATTGGCATTATAGCCCATTTAATTCTTACTGTCGTTCTTGAAGAAAAGTACTGGAGTGTAGAGGTGAGTTCTTCTCGAGCTTTAGACCGGGTTATTTTTTCCATAGCGGCTGGCGTTTCCAAGGGAGACTTTCCCATCGTCTTGTGGGCTTCATTGTCATATGCCCTAAAGATGGCGGGAGAGTCTTCCTACAAAACGTCGGTCGCCACGGAAAACCCGACCCGACGTGAATCCTGAGAACACTTCACCTCAGATATCGCCGAGAAAACCTCAGGTCTTTCATATTGGAGGGTTTCTCTAATGTTCTGTTGCACCATACTCGTATCCCTCTTTTCGTCTTCGCATACCGTATCCTGCCTCCCATCCTTCCTCTTATACCTTTTACACTGATATAACCCATGGCGGTCGCTCAAATGTCAACTTTTGTTCGTAGAAATCACGGAAAACATCGCCTTGACTTGTCATTGCTTCGAATACATCCAGTTCCAGGAGAACTAGAAATTCTTCAGTGAGACCTCTGTTTCATCTATCTGCAATTGCATGTTTTCAGAAATATATCTCAACTGATTTGGTGCAGGGCTGCGCTAATTATGAGTGTTCCTTTCTAAAACAATTATAGGGTCTACTTGAAACTGGTTCTTCTCCGGGTGAGCTGGGTGGTAGCAAAATTTTGGCGAATAATGGACAAAGAAAGGATGTTATGGTATGCCACAAGAAATAAGGTTATCCTACCCTGCTAAGAAATTCCTTACAAGATGTTCTGTAGAACGTAAGGAATTCTACAGAAATTGACTCTTTTTCTTCAGAACTAGTTCCTTTTCTAGGATCTGTACGGAACATGAGAGCCTGAGGGAACATGAGAGACTGATGGTTCAGATACAGAGCAAAATAACTCCTCACAAGTTGTTCTGTAGAATTTCAGCAACTCTACGGAAATATACGGAAATGTGGAAACTCTGCAGAACGTCGTGGGGAATTCTTCAGAACGTCGTAGGGAATTCCACAGAGCGTCCTAAGGAATTCTGCAGAACGTCCTTAAGTATTCAGCAGAACGTGGTAGAGAATTCCGTAAAATAGCGCTTCAATACTTTAAGGAATGTCTACAGAACTTTTTAAGAAATTCTGTAGAAGCATTTATGAGAAAACTATAAAGATTTTTTTAGCAGGGTAGTGTATAATTAATTACCAACCAATAAAAGATCTAAACCTACAGTGAATGCTTTTAAATATGAAGGTCTTTAAATATGAAAAAATGAGATGAAACCTTTTGCCACAGAAAAACTATTATAGTGTAAATGAGTTCCTATGTGACAAATTATGAAAAGTTAAAATGAGGAAGAAGTGGTACAAGTGTATGCACATATATACAGGTATACTTTTATTACCGTGAATATGTCATATGACGAACGGAACAATTAAGTTTATGATTATTATTATTAATGCAATTCAAGCAACTTGAAGAGTTCTACGCACCGTTCGTCAGGGAATGCTCTATTTTCGGAAACACCCTCGCTGTTTTGCATTCCTTGATGAAGGCTTCCCCAGAGTATTGTTGAGGACGCAGCGAGATTTCCGGGTTTTCTTCCTCGTCATTTTGTTTTGAATTTACATGATTGCTCTTGCCCTGAAGCATGTATTTTTAGACCTGAAAATACATACTAAAACGATGGCGAAACTGTCTTTTTAGAAGTTGGTACATTGCGGAAGAAAACTCGCTAATCTCGCAGCTTTATTAGCGTCTTATTGGCATCAACTGCCAGCATTGATTTGCAAGAGTTATGCCTGCCGGGAAACAGTTCATGTCATGAGAGCCTTGTGGTCTCATAATTTTGAGACAAAGACGATGATAAAAGTTCAGCGATATGTTTATCATGCTGATAATGACATCTCAAATTTAATTTCCTGCTCATCAGCTTCTTTAGGACGAGCCTAATAGTTACAATTATTAGTGTCTTTAATGTTGGCCTGGATTTTCTACACATAATCACGGTATAAAAATAATTTATAACATATTTTCTTCGGTATTTCGAGGCCATTGTCTTAACTCAATCTGAATAGTGTACCACCAAGTTGCATTATTATGAGTGTATCCAACCTTAGCTTATATTTTTCCTCTCTTTTACCTAACATGTTTTATCATAGAACTAATTCGTTAAGTTTGTATAAGTCCAACCTTCCTTTTTAGCTTTCATTTAGAACTGATGATCTATTCAATTTTACTATTTTTCTACCAAAAAATTGCTGAAAATTTCCTTTCAAATAAGGATAAAAATTTAGCATCTCTCGCTATTTCAGCGGAGTTGTATTGCATAGATTACGCTTTTTTACTTTTATTTGAGTCAATTCAAGAGGGTTGCACAGTACCTGGCACTAGCTCAGTGATTATTTTTGTATCTCAAACTGCTGCGCAATTGTATCTCTTGGAAGAAACATTTCATCATTCTTCGTGGACGATATACTTCGCTTTCTTCCTCAAGAATTTTCACGCAAGGTTAACATTTTCTTCCTAAATTGAGCTCTTTGTAAATCTGACCAAAAAAACAGTGTATGTCTCTACACTATGACATCAGGTAAGTAGCAGTAGCTGGTACAACAATTTCACTGATTTTCCTCCCACCCTCTAAGATGCCACTGAGTTCCTCGCATTGCTCTTATTGGCATTATTTATTTCCGAAGTACGAATTCAAAAATTAAACAAAAAAATTGGTACATTTTTGCCTCTCAAGTATCAATAGAATTCGCCTTAAAAATTTTCCATGAAATTAGAGCCTATGATAAGGCTAAGTAAGAACATGTATTCGGCTAAAGAAGTCGAAATTGCAGAAGTTAAATCAGAGATTATAAGTGAAATGAAAAGTATGTTACAAATTCCTCCGAGATATCATTTGATAATACATGAAGTTTGGAGGTTCCATTGTAATTGGGTCTCGATTTTCATGTTTTATTTTTAGTTCTGAAATTCAACGGGCACCATTATTTTACCCATATTAGCTTTGTTGGGTACATTTTAACCCAAACAAGCGATCACCTCATTATATAGAACTTTAATAATTTTGCCGGAAGCGGAACGTATATGGAATTAATCATTTGTAAATGCATTCTCGTAGTTTTAACTCAAAATTATGTAATTTTGGAACATTTACGTAACCGATAAAATTTTCAAATTTAACCTAATAACTTCATGCATGGATTTTTACGACCAATTCGCCACTTTCCTCGCGACGCTGTCTTACTTGCATGAGAACAGAATTGGAATCAGTGCAGAGGTACTGTATGATTTAGGAAACTGTTTAATTATTGCAAATGATGAAGTGTAAGATTCGTTATTACTTGAATATTGCGTCTTTTATTCAATTACGTTTGAATTTCAATCCAATTCAAAGGTGTCATTTTTCTTGGGCAAACTGAAGATTGGCTATGAACGGGAAAAATCGCCCGGGCATTTTACGGCTAACATCTTTAGCTTAACAACGTTCTTTCTATCATTAATTGGCGCAATTAAACGTCATCAATAATTGAACTACAACCTGCGCGTAGTCGGGTGGCTCCGCTAGTTATATACCAAACTAGATCCCTATAAGGAAAAATGATGAACTTGAAGGCTTCTGCGGAGTCGTTCAAATGGCAGTGAAGGCTTTTCGGGCTCCATTACGAGTATTTCCATTGTTGTAGACGACAGTTTCGACAGAATCTTGCAGCTTGCATCAGCTTGCAGCTCATTGAGGCAGCAAGAGAGCCCAAAAGGCCTTCTTTTGCAAGGAAAAAAATCCCTAAGTCTCTTGCTATACAAAAATTTTGGATGAAGACTTTTGTGATTTATTCAATTGACTGAAAAAAGGTAATTTTGAAATTTATATATTATTTAGGTAATTTAAATTTACTACTTAACTATGGGACCTCCTAATCTCAGCATGAACAGAATGATAGCATCTAATAAGAGATGGTTATTCTTCTTCTTCGAACACGACTTTTTCTCCTTTGTAATAACTGCGGTAAGTTCAAATGCAGGCATAAAAAATTCGGTGGTCAGTAGGTAAAATTTAATTTTGATACATGTTTAAACAAGATTTTTTCATTTCTTGAAGAGGCTGGAGGCAGTCATTATCGTTCATAAGTACGGTTTTAAATGTGATTACTTCGCTGCTTTACTAAATTTTGTACAGCGAAAAATTTTCTTTCAAAAATAAATCCATCCTTTGTCAAGTTCAAAGCTTAAATGGAGCTCTGAATACCAGACGTCACTGTCTATGAATACCCGAACTATTTTTCCTTGACTCAGTTAAGCGCATTGCATCAAAAGAAAAGGGAAATGGAACCAAATGTTTATATCAAAATGCTTGTCTTCTTGAGGGCAATAAATGGTTCAAGCCTCTTAATGGGTGATAGCCATGCGGTAGGTATTCTCCATTACTTGATTATGTCGACAGTAATTTTTTGAATTTTATACGTTAAAGTTAAGGCTTGCAAATATTCACCAAATTGACGAGAAAATATCCACTCTATCGATTGCATTAATCACTAACACTTGGGTACTGCATCCCACTTCCCGAGATTTCAGCAGTTGCAGTAGAGGAATCAACGAGAATTATTTTAATAACCACTTTACAGCCTCATCGAAGTTACTTCAAATGCAGAGTTGTTTGAACAGGACTAACTCAAAATAATTGACGTATCATCTTATTTCTACTCATGATATTCACTCTCAAAAATATAGCCAGGAGCCAAGCTGCATAACCTCCAAAGACTTCATCCACAGTCCAATTTAAGCAAAAAGGATTGGCAACTGTTTGGAAAAGCAATCTGAGATGAACTTAAAAATAAGGCAGGAGAGACGCATTGGAATAGGAATTGGAGGTCCCTATAGGAATTACCAGTGGCGATGAAGCTGCAATGATGCTACAGCCTATTTGAAAATGCTTAAAAAAATTATTCTCATTCTAATTACTCACCTCAATCAATAAATTGACTCATTTGGAGATAATGAACATGACGGAGTTAATAAATTACATTTATGACCCGTTGGAGCTCTAATTTTACCACTTTCTCGTGGGGATGGTAACGTGCAGGCAGGCCTTTTGGCCCCAGAAAATAGTTCACAGAATTAATCCAGAATGTCAAGATACCTACAATAATAGACAATTTAACAACAATTGTGTCAACTATTTAAATTTTCATTGCCTTAGCTATTGCAATGGAGATTGAATACGCTATCTTTTCACTTATAAGCACAACTCCATGAACGAGAACGTCAAATCAGTACTAAATATGAAGAATTGTGATAAATCGACATCCATAGATGTGTATTCACTTCAAGGTCATATTTCACGTCAAATTTTTAGCAAAAAATGAATGAGCTAAAACATTTTTATTACATTATTATTATACAAACAATGTAAAAAATATCACCAGGAAAAATCTTTTCCAACCTGTCTTACGTGCATTTAGAGAGAAAACATTTGTTTTAATATCTTCGACGCTTCAAGGGCGTGATAGCTATTTCTCATTCTCATACTCCTGAAAAATTTCGAACATTCAGAATAAAATAAAATGGGTAGTTATAAACTATGCTCCTAGATAGGAGTGAGCAGTGCCTAAATTGATACGAGAATTTAACCTTCGAGTATTTGAAAATGATACTTCCACCGTGACGACGAGGATTTTCAGGATGTATGAACTACGCATGTAGTATAACCTAGAGAAAAGAATATAACTGTGTAATTTTACTTTATTTTAATGACCATCTTTGTGATAAAAGTGTTGACAAAAAAACCGTTGACTTTACATATTGTTATTGGAAGTAAGATATTGTCTCTTTTTCAAATTCGTCTGCTCTTTTATGCATGCCTAAAAATATATATGATACCTAATATATGATACCTTATTTGTCTTGCTTGTACTGCCTTATATTATTACACTGCTAATTAAAAACCGATGTAAGACTGAAAAATCTTAGACAGTCCATTCAAAGGATTTAAAAACTGTCACCCTGAAGATGGATGCACTGGAAATGGACTCTTTGACATGCGGTCAGCCAAGAAGTAACCGCAAAGGAAGCGGACACCCTAGGCTTTAAATAAATTTAACCTTCTCCAAAGAGCACATCCTTTTCCTCTCGATATCCTTCCAAGGCGGTCAACAATTAAGGCGCCCTCCCAAGGAAAAGGTTGGGAACCCGAAAGCTCGAAGAAGAAGCCCTTTAAACCTTAAAAACTTGCGCCCATCAAAGGCCAGACCGTCTCTGGAGATAACTCTCTCCCTTACCCTAGCTCCCCATCCCTCCAGCTAGAGACCACAAGTTCTACCAAAAAGGCATCAAGAACCCCTTTGATCGTTAAGATGCTTGCGCTAAAAAGGAGTCAAGCAAAGGAAGGTGGGGTGAAGAGAGAGTACAGGGGATGAAGACGGCGATACGAAGGGGTGGATTTGCGGCCGAGGGTGGACGAAGGGTGGCCGGGCGGAGGTACTCCTTGGGACTCCTCTATCCTCAGTCCATCAGGTCAGCATCTTTCTCTCTCGGACCCTCACTTTCCATCTCCCCTTAGTGAGGACCATGCAAATGTACAGCCCTCCGGAGCTAATTCAACCGTCCTTTGCCCTCAAACCCTTCCTAACGTCCCCTCCCCCTATTTTCACCCCATCCCTCGCTCCCCACACACTACACTCTGCCCTCCCTGACCCTTCTTCCTCCCTCTTCCACCCCCACGGGCCAAACGCCCTCTTCTCGCCTCCTCCTGAGCAAACCCCTTCGGGTTCCTTTGTCTACTCGGGAGAATGCAAAAATAGAACGGGTCTTTCCCCACTTAACCCCCTCCTTTCCCATCCTCGCAGTTACCCACTTTGTCCCTCCACATCCCCGGATCCTTCGTCTTCTCCACCCCAACGATTCTGCATCTCACGCCTCCTTCCTTTGGATTCCCGCCCTCCAAGTGGTGGCGTCTCTCTCTCTCTCTCTCTCTCTCTCTCTCTCTATACCTCATTTCGCATGTGTGGTCCCTCTCTTCTCCCTGCGTCTTCTTACTACACACAGGAAACCGCCGAGCTGACCGTCTGCTTGACCCCTCCCCCTGCTCTCCGACCCGGCAGAATCCTTTCCGTCCCTTTCCTCGCCCTTTCTACTTCATCTCGGAATCGATGGGCCTTCCTTCCTTCCCTCGCACACGTTCATTCCACCTTTTCCTCCTTTGCCGTCCTCTCCGGTTCCGTCTTCCGGCCCCCGAGGCCTCATCCTCCCATTATAAGTGTGAGGGCTCGCTAGTCATCCTCCTTCACTCAGCTTCCATCTCACAGACCTCTTTCTTTTACGCCATCATTCACCTCCTGTCCGAATCCTCTCGCTCCTTCTCCAACCCCCACCCATATTCTTTCGCCAAGAAACATATTACCTCACTTTTGAAAGTTCCTCCCAGAAATGAAGTTATTTCTAGTATATTTTTGCATTTGCGATAATTTATGTATACTGCATTCAGTACACTTCCGTGATATTTGACTAGGCAAATTTTTTAAAAATTTATGTGGACGAAATTTTATTCGATAGCCCCACACTAAGAATTAATTTCCGCATTTAGTAATTTAGATTTTCAAATTTAAAGACATTCTAAAAAATTTCAATCTTATCTTTTCTTTCAACATAGCCAACCCACCAAGCAAAAATTTATGTACACTGCATCCAGTGCCCTCCCATGATATTGGAACGGGGGAAATTTTTTCAATAATGTTGACAAAATTTTATTCAGTAACTCAGTTAAAGAACTTATTTCCGGATTTAGTAATTTAGTTTATTTTAATTGTGAAACATTTTTAAAACTCCAATCTTATATATTTTTTCAACATGGCAAAACCAACCAAGCACGCTTCTTTCATGTATTGCCTGAATATTCTTCATTACCCACTCATTGCTTAACATTTCCCTCCTACTTGATTATAAGCACTTTTTAATTAACTGAAGCCGACTTCACTTGGTCACTCTAACGCTCATCATGGCTGACCAAAGTTTCGCAACCATTCAATAAATTGGGAAGGTAAATTTTTGCACAGCTTGTTTCTATAAGCAAACTTTCACTCGTCCTTTGACATTTCTTCCAGCATTCGCAAGCCCTTTTATCACTTCAAGAGTACTTCAATATTCTAATCAAATATAAAGTATCATCATCACCAAGATGAAGATTGGTGAGCAGCAGCTCTCTGTTCAACTCTCCTCTTGAGACTCAACTCTCTCAACTTTTTTACATTGAGGTTCAAATATCAGGCTGTTAAGGAAAGTGGGAAATTTGTCATTATGTTACGCAGCTATCGCTTAAATATTTTGAGTTTAATGAAGAAATATTTTCAAATTGAGAACATTGTTTATTGAGTATTGATAAACAGTTTTACTTGTTTACTTGCCACGCGAGAACTAAGTTACGCAAAAATTACACCCAACTGCCAAAAATCCCTCGGGTAACATCCAACCGTCAAATCTTGCAACCCTCACTCTAAAACTTAACAGTCGTAATAGCATCGAGCAGTTGGAAGTTTTCAACCCTGCATATACGTTTTGTTTTGTACCAGTTCTTATTTTCAGGTATTTTATGATTAGTGCTCAACAATGCACTAAAGTCACAAACAAAAAAGAGCAAATATTTACACTTCACATTCATTCGCATGACTAAGCTTACACGTTTATTTCCCAGTAAGAATGGTTAGAAAGAGTATCGTTTTCAAAATATTTTTACCTTGATCAGGTGTGATTAATTTACACGATGAATAAAGATGAAAATTTAGTAACTTATGATTTAGTATTTGCTTAGATTTACTAGTTACGCTCCGCGTTGTATTTCCATGAATCATTCATTCAAAATGAAAGGATAGGAGTCTGCCTGATATTTTCTGCTCCAAGTCGGAGGTCATTATATTACTTAATGAAGAATATGTAAAAGAAGAGGCGCCACTAACCTCATTACGGCGACAGGGCGATTCCTCTAGGCAAAATCATAAAGTACAAAACTTCCACGCCTCCCCACTCTCCGCACCCACGGAAGGAGAGCTGAAACTCCCTCTCTCCAGAGGAGCAGAGCTTAAATTAAAGGGCGGCCGACATGCAGAGTCAATTTCGGAGCCGGGTCGTCTTTCCTTAAGTTTTAACAAATGCGAATTCCGCCCGGCGCGGTGGGGGAAATAACTCAGGAGGTGGAATGGGGACCAGTGTGGAAAGAATACCTCGGTGGCGTTGATGAGTCAAAATGACGAAGGCACCCTTTAGCAAGGGAGGAGGAGGAGGTAGCTGACAAATATCTCATTGTACTCGTCTTCATTTTCACAGCTCTTCCATCCATAACGGCCCGGAGTCATACGCCCCTCTCTCCCTCTCTTCTCGGTTCTCTAGTTCCCTCTCTCTCTCTCTCTCTCTCGCATTCATCCGTCCTTCCCATTCCTTCCTCTCCTTCTGTCTTCCCTCCCCTCCGCGGTCCACAGTACAAACATCATTCTCTTTGTCCTCTCTTTTCGCAATGCCCCGTGGGACGCTCCTTCAAGCGTCCTCACTGTCCATTCTCCAGCACTGGTTGCGACAATTTCATAACGTTGTTTTCTCTATCTTACACTGGTCGAACGTACCCTGGATTGCTGAAACCCTTTTTTGAACTCAAATTTCGACGTCATTCAAAAATGAAATTTTGTACAACAGCGTAAGTTAGATTAAAATATAACATTCGTCTTTTGTAAAAAAAAGTATCCTAAAAAAATTTATTTAGATGAAATTCTTATTTCCGCGTTTTCATGCGGTGATCATTTATTTAACTTGTTTATAAAATTTTCTCCCTCTCATAAAGTGATTTGTGAAGGAAAATGAGGAGTATATTATGATATAGTACGATTATATTGTACGATGATCAGTAAATAGTACGATTATCTCATAGTTTCCAAAACATTGAAATTTACTGGTAACAAAAATTCTGCCTGTGTGCTAGATTACAAGAAAGTTTTTAAAAATTATGTCAAGAGTGTTTGTAGGATATTGTGATTTTTACTAGCCTGATTATAATGGAAAATGTAACCCTTCATTATTACATGTTTAAATTTTGAAAATGCAATGTAATTGACCATCTCTTTAAATGGACGGTGACTAAGAGACGTCTTTTTAATAATTGTGTCCAATTACTGCCAAATAAGAAAGTTTATTTACAAAACCATGTATGGTAAAATCTATTAAACATACCATCGCTGATACAATGACCCAGTGGTACGTTAACCTCAAACTTGCTCTACTTTTATACTGTATGGAAATCAATTGCACCATTGTCGACTTTAAATCAATAGCATAGATTGTATGATATTTCTTGTGGACATTTTTACTCCGACTTTATTCCTTCTTGTACTACCAGCTCTCTTGGCGATTGCACCAGTCCTTCAGCAGAAGTGTGACCCTTACTCTTTCTTGATAATTCTATTCCACTCTAACACCACTCCTTCCTCAACGTTCTATTTAGTTTCCTTCATTCTATTTTTCTTGCCGTGTTTTCTTAGAGATTTACTACAACTGCTCCGGAGAGTGCTTTGTTCCTAACAACAACACCCGTGGAAGTAGTCCATTTAAATTAAAGATTGATGCTGTTCTTCCTTTGTACTTCCCAACCAGAAGAGCATCCTCGCATAATTTTGAGGGAATTTTTTTGTATAACCTACCGTGAATAATTATACTTTTTTCATTTAACAAGAAAATAAAGGCGTGAGATCATAAAATTCCAAATTTTCTCCGTAGTTTTTATAACGGAGTGTATCACGTATATCAACCGTTAATGACAAGACTCTTACCGCTATCTCTTATTTCATTCGGTAGTATTTCATTGTGATACATATATTTCAAGAGCTTCCATAAAGATTCAAAATTTTGGGAAATAAGAAGGTGGAAATATTCCAATTATCCTAATGGCTGAAGAGTAATGAATAATAATTTATGAAAATGTCAAGGTGACTGGTTGGATGAAGAATTTCACTGAGAGGACAAATAGTATTCTTAAGGGGAGGAATGCCTGAGATCAACAGAGCAATGACGCTTAGTGCATCACCTATAGAGACTTTCTCCTTCTTCAATTGGTAACTGATATCTTAGTTTCTACTATATATTTCATAAGTAATGCATTCATACAAAGAATGAAAATATGCATAGTTTGATATGCATGCGCATGGTAAAGATGCGTTTATAAAAATTCTTGATCGAAATTTTTATTTTAATCAGTTTGATGCAGAAGTTTCATACCAAATTCAGAGTCTTTTGAACGGTAGACAGTCCCTAGTTATCATTATGTCATTTCATCCGGAGTTTGAATCGCCTAACAACGCTTTATTAAAGCATTCCAATCAACTATGTCCCCAAATAATATAAGTGAGTCGCGATAATTTTAATTTTATGCTCCGCTTCATATGGCTAAGGTAAGTTTCTCTTGGATTCTTCTTCTTAGGACTTTTATATTTTTTCTCCTGCTATGTACCAGATATCAACATCATTGCCACCATCCAATTGTTTTCCGTGAAGGGCCATAGGCGTCCTCAACAACTCTCCTCCTTCATGTTCATTTTAAGCCAATTTCTTCAATTTATGACCTCAAATCATCCGTAGGCTCATTTCGAGTCTGAACAATTATTTTTATCTTTGATTTTTCCTTGTACTTCTTCCCCCTTGTCCTCCCTGAAAGAATATTTAGGGTATCCTTTGTCCAGTATTGTTAGCAAAAACCAACACCTCTAAAACTACGTGTATACACTTAGTCTTATATTCTAGTTTCACCGAAGAGCATCTCCAAGTTCAACGTTTTTTATTATTCTCCACATTATATTCAATTGAAGTTGCCTATTTGTTTACCTTAAGATATTTCTTTCCCACATTTCACACCATTTCCATCTATTTTTGCCCAAATCTAAGTAACAGAACCCAACAGATCCATTGGTCATGATGCTTTCTCATTGATTATATTTTTGGAGCAGATAATTGCCTCGTATTTTCAAAAATTTTTATGAGCAAAGTTGTTATTTGATTGGTTAATTTTGTTTTTTTCTGAACTCTACTTTCCTGAACTATTATTATATAAAGCAGAATTTGATATGTATTTTATTTTTTCCTCTTATGGGGAAACCCAGAGCATAATAAAACTTAAAAATGAAAACACTTAGTTTTTTCCACCAATGTATTAAAAACACAATTCGACAGGTTTCGGCCTGTACCAGGCCATTATCAAGATCCAAAGTAAAAATGAGACAGCACAATGAGACCTCAATAAGAGGGAGATGGCTGAAAGAAGGGGTGGGGTGAGAGGTGAGTAAGTTTTGAGGAGGTGATTGGGCAAAACTGCAGGGGAAGGAACAAACAGGTGGTGACGCCAGGCTCAAGGTCTACGGGGATGGAGGTGGGGGTACTGGTAACATCTGGTCTAAAAAAATGAAAACTATTCTTAATACATTCTTCCATCGGTAATTCTTCGTAAGTGACTTTCCTGTCTTATTATTGCCTCTTTATATATGAGTAAAGATATGAAACGGTACGCAACAGAACGGAGCAACGGATTGGAACAGAAAGAAACCCTTGAGCAATTTGGAGTCACTCCGTGTCTGGTCCTCATCTGATTCGGACCGTATCCCTTTAAAATTTTTTCTCCGCCTTCCTAGCTGGACTACTTCCACCACGAACGACCCCCTTGTCTTACCCTGTCCCTGAACCCTTATCTCCTTCATAGATACCCTCTCCCTCCTGCATTCAAGAGTGGCGGAGAGGTCTCGGGAGAGAGCCCAACCTCGTCCTCCCTCCGTTGTTCTTCCATCCCCCACAGTCGCTTTTTACACATTTGAGTAGGCACTCCCCCAAAAATTCAGACCGACGCTCAACCCCACCTCCTCCTCCCAACCGTCTTTTTTTAAGTATCTACGGACCGCTCCCCTTCTCGGAGACATCTTTTTAAACGCTCCTTTCTCTCCTCGCCCGCGCCCCCAACTCAAATCCTCCGTTTTTCCTCCCTCACCCCTCTCCCTCCCTTCCATAATCCCTCCATGCTTGAAATTCCTACACCCTCGTTTAATTTCGCCCCTCTCTTCTATTTATTCTTCCACCCCGCTCCCTCCTTCCCTCCCTACCTCTTCGTCTTCTTCCCGCCGCCTTTCTTTCAACCCCTCTCGGTCGAGCTCCTCGCCTCCTCCCGCAAGGATCCATCTCTTCCTGACCCGACGTTGTACCTTCACCCGACTCCCTTCATCCCCCACACCCCTCACCAACCCCGTCCCAACCCACTCCCGGCGGAGCAGAATTTTCATATTCCACCGAGATCCTTTGTTCATTAAAAGTAGGAGAGGTGGGGTACGGGAAGGGGGACGTAGGTGAGACGGGGGTGGGGTGGACGAGTTCATTTACCGGGGGTAGGAGAAGAGTTTTGTTGGGAGAGCATTGGGAAAGGTCTTTTTTTGTTTTAACGGAGGGGAGGGATTTTTTTCTCACGCTCGAAATTTTGAGAAGGTGACGGAGGAGAAGAAAAATGTATGTGATGGAGAGTAAGAAGAGTTGAAAAAGTGAGGGATGCGACGTGGGGAAAATTTCTTTCAAAACTTAAGTCAACGCCATTATAAATCTCATTTAAAAAAAGAAGAGCACTAGATCTTGTACTGTCCACTTTTTTTAATACATACAACTTTACAACACGTGTTTCGGCAAGTAAATGCAGTGTACCTGATGATGGCCAATAAAGTGCCGAAACACGTGCTGTAAAGTTTTATGTATTAAACATAGAGGACAGTGCAAAATCTAGTGCTCTTCATTTTAATAATGCAGTTCCACAATATCTAGCCTGAAACTATTGAGTTCACGCATTTGAAAATTTCCATCCTGAGCACTCAGATAGATTCTCAGCCTTTTTTTGAGTCAAAAGTCGTTTACAAGCTCAAAAGTTATTTGGCCATTCAAACTCAGAATGGAATAACCTAATGATGATTATGGACTGTTTACCGCACTCCAGACTCAGAATTTTGCATGAAATGTGGCATCAAACTGATAAATGTTAAAAATTTGGATCCAGCAGTTTTATAAACCCACTATCACTATGCTAAAGTGTTCCAAACTATACATATTTTCATTCACCTACTGAATTTGCGTACATTATGCTCTTACCGTCCTAATTTCCATTCTTTGAAAGAATGCATTACTTGTGAAAGAGATTATAGATATCTACCTAACCGTTACCGATTGAAGAAGAAGGAAACCTGTATAGAAGATGGACAGAGTTTTAAAAAGAAAGTTAAATAATCACACAAATCATCCCATCTAAGAGAAAGGTATTACTTTGTTTATCGTCGAGGAGAGGAAGAAGTTTGAGATGTACAACGAGGAGAAGAAAAATTTCCGAGAAAAAAAACTGAAGAGTGAAATTTTAGGCAGACGGATAAAAATAAAAGCTGATTGAAGAGAAAGCCATGCGCTGAGATATGAGTTGGTCCCTGCGCAGGGTGCAGGTAGGTGACAAATTAGAATTGGAATGCCTGAAGGTCAAATATAAAACGAAGAGTAGAGTAATGGGAATGCCTAACCCCACTCTTCATCACCAATAGCTGTCTAAAATTTGAGATTCGTTTCATTATTTCGAGAAATAAAAGTAATAAAACGAATTCAATACTTAGCACAAAAATTGAACCCCAGTTCTGACGCACCGCCATATCATAAAATAGTTCTCAGAAAAAAATCAGTTCCAACTCATTTGCTTGGAAGTTCCAGAGTAATTGAATTAAATAGGGTATTTCTCTATCACTAAAAATAGAAATGATATTTGTTTTGACAGCAAGGAAAGTATTTTTTCATATCGCTTGAAATTTTTGATAGGATGCAGATGGAGATGAATCGTACATGGCGAATGAAAGAAGTCAAGTGTCAGAAGTCATGGCAGAGACAGCCAATCAATTAGAGTTAGGGAAGGTAAGATTATGAATATCAAACATCTATTTTTTCAGGGGTTTAAAAAGGCTACAGCATGAAAAAAAGGATGGCTGACTTGGAGACCGAAGAAAAGGAGGAAGCTGGAAATCATCCTTTGGCATCAAGAGCAAAAACTTGCCTAATAAACATCATTAAATGTTTGTCAGACGTAAAAGAGGCTGACATTAATTACTACTTTTCATCAAACCTTAATTGCTGTTGCTGCGTCCCACATAACGATTTTTTCTTCTTGCTTACCATCATAGGTTCTTCGACAGGTTCAACGGAAAGGAAAGAAACCACCATAGTAATGGGAATTGCTCCTGATGGTGACTGCGTGAAACACGTGTAGTACTAAGTATTGATAAAATGAGCAGTCATCAGTTTATTATTTAAATCCTGTTCCACAAAATCTCGCCTTACATAGTCAAATGGAAGATTTCTCCTTAGCTCAAAGAGTATTAATTTGTTGTTTCCAAGGATAGAAAATCTCTGTTATTACGTCATTCTGGAAAGTCTGAGCGGGCATTTGTAGAGAAGGAAGATGTGTGACTGAGTAAATCATCTGATGTGTTTGGGCTTTATCTCTCACGAATATTATGTGCTTGGAAGAGAAATAGGAAAGTCAGCAATTACACATAAGAAGAAAGTTTGAACGCAAATGCCATTGCCTGAATCAACGATTTCATTTACCAAATGTAACATGGAGGCACTGATGAGTTCTTTCGAAAATTATTTACAGAATTCTCAAAAATTACCCAAAGTTTTTTTTGTAAAGCATGCTCCACAAAGAAACATAACTTTAATCCTGAAACTTACGTACCCAAATATGTACTATTTGGATCGGAAACCATGGACTTACAAGATTGCGATACTGATTTTTCCCTCTTCTAAAATATATATGCATCGTGCTCTGCACTTCACGCAAAGGGAGTGTGACGGAAGGAAGCTTGAATTGTACAGATAAAGAGGTTAATAGAAGAACATAATGGGTGAATCTGAGCAGTGTTCGAAGAAGGCTGAGATAGATTAGATTACTTGATT
The DNA here is from genome assembly GCA_963169105.1 of Ceriagrion tenellum. Taxonomy (NCBI): domain Eukaryota; kingdom Metazoa; phylum Arthropoda; class Insecta; order Odonata; family Coenagrionidae; genus Ceriagrion; species Ceriagrion tenellum. Next base: position 33,051,528 of record OY720635.1, on the reverse strand, counting down.
ATGTTCAATCTGTTTCAAATGGTTATGATTTACTTGCTAAAGCGAATTGAATTAAGAGAACTTGGATAGCCATGATGAAGATAATTTTTTATCCGCGAAAATGATGTTCCATGAATATTGGTATGCAGAAATATCGATCCAATCAATGCTAAAATTATTCTTGAAATATATTTGGAAGTTAAAAGAATTTGTAAAAACTCATTTCCTTTCAAAAGTTGGGATCAGGATGTATAAAGCCAAGGAAGAAGAAATCTAAATTTGGATAATGGGATGTCTCAGAGAGAATTGGGTGCTGAAGGACGTAGATGAGGCTGGGAGGGGAAGTGAAAAAGTGACGCGACGAGGTCAAAGGTTACGATGTAGCTTGAGTGAGGACTGAAACGCTGAAACCCATGACGGAACCCATCGAATGAGAGGACGCTGAAAAGTCAAATTCCACAGGACAAAATTAGGAGTGTCAAGGGGTGATGAAAGAAATCCATAAATATATTCTGAAACCGTTTCATTGTGCAAATTGAATATTTGCTTTATCCAGTGTGCAACTGAAACGGTATTTCTGTGTTAGTTGACTTTATGTTTTTTTCGTGCCATAAATTACAAGATTTCTTCAACACATATCCCAGTTCTTTATGATGGCGTTCCAATACCATATATTCTATTGCACTTTAAACTGAATTTTATTCGTATTTTACCGAATAAATGTACACTAATTCATTCAGATCCCATAAATGTATTCTATGGAAAAGGTAAAAAGCTCTAGATAATTTTCTGTTCCATTTCCTTCTATTTTAGAATCATATGAACAAAAATACCTGTTAAGTTGATTTATCGCGTCACCAATTGTACCAACTTAGCGCTTGTGTTTCTACAAACATCCACCCTTCAGTTGCAGGTGAACAAAGGATATAGCATGAAAAAACCTTATTAAGGATATCTATAATATTGGCTAAGTCCAGTTCATGGAAAATTGTTTCTTATAAGTTTTATATATCATTATATTTTGTTCTGTTTGATTGTTAAGTTTAAAACATTTTCACGCATTTCGTTCATTTGTGCTACGCCAGGGCTTTAAACCTCTAGTACTCTTCCAGGAATTTCTTCCGATGCCGGAAGTTTTAGAGCCTGGCCTTCTTCAAGCATATTAGGTGCAAAGGGAACGTTAAACACGATGATTCAGATGGCACTGAAGTCGGAGGCGTCCTTACAGCGTAGGTAATAAGGGCTCAAAATGGTAACATCAGCGGAGGGGAATGCCTGGAAACGTCTTCTTCAAAGTACGCATCCTTTTCAACGGAATATTTTCTGTTTTCCACTTTCATTCCCCTGGACTAAAAAATGAGAGAGAGAGAGAAGCCATCCAGACACATTAAGGAGGGAAGAAGAGAGGAAGGGAGGAGGAGAGGAACGGATTTGCATAAAAGTTGGTGAAATAAGAAAACTCGCGAGGGGAGAATGATAATTAGGAGAGAGTAGAGAACGAGAGAAGATAGTTAAGATGCGCAGAGAGGCATGAGAGGATAGAGGAATGAGGGGACGAAGAAATGGGATGATGGAAGTTGAGGAAGAAGAGTGAAAGTATGCTTGTTGATTGTAGGGGGGTAGAAGTGAGATATGTGTGGAATATGAGTGGACTAGAAGTGTGATTGGATAATTGCAGAAGTGGGATCGGAGTTGGGCAGAGGAAGTGGAAGAGAATATAGAGGTTTAAAGGTGGGGCATGTGTGGAATTGAAGTGAGATGTGAGTGGTCAAGGAGTGGCATATGAGTAGGAAAGGAGTAGCATATGAGTGGGATATGAGTGGGACATGAATGGGATAAGAGTGGTATATGAGTGGCATATAAGTGGAATATAAGTGACACATGAGTAGGATATGAGTGCCATATGAGTGGCATATGATTGGGAAATGAGAGAATTACGAGTGGGATAGAAGAGGGATAACCAGAGATAGGAGAGTAATAAAAGTGGTATAGTAGTGGGATAGGAGAGTACTAAAAGGGTCAGAAAGGAGTGGGAAGAGAAGGAACGGGGTACTTGTAGAAGTAAGGGAGCAGAGTTTGGAAAAAGGAGGGCGAGGGAAAGATGCCTCCAACCCCTCTCTCCTCCACTCCCCCTCCACCTACACTCCGTCCGCGATGCTAATCCTCTTGGGAGGAGTTGGGGGGACGAGGGTGAGGGCAGGGAGAGTGGGGGCAGGAGAAGGATCCCGAGGAGGAAAGGGCGTAGGAGGGGGTCGCCATGGGAGGGTAGAGCACCAGAACTGAGCAGTATCATGAATAAGAGTTATAACGTAAAAAGAGATTTGTCCTCGGGAAAACGTGAATAATTTTAATGAAACGGAGGAATCCTCGAATTTGAATTTCAAATGTAAATTAATTTAGGGCAAGGGAGAGAGAGAGAGAGAGAGGGTACTGAAAAGACTGGAAGAATGCGCATCGTTCCCCTTCTGTTTTTCCTGAGCATGTGAAATGCATAAGTTTCGAAATTAATTCCATTTTCAAAAGGGCGCGTATATATATGTGTATCTTTTCTGTAAATATTCTCAGAGGTTAAGAAAGGTTCTTTTTAAAGGCTTGGAAAACCTAATTTAGAAGAGCGACCAGAAAAAGACAAAGAGTATCTTGGTTCAGTGACGTCAAGAGACCCGTTAAAAATTTTAATTCAGAACTACGGCATCGAAAAGACGGAAAGAAATGCATCGCTCATGTTGAGAAAATAAGCGATCGTGATGGGATTATTGTTAAACATTATGCATACTCTCGAGGCGGATGAGAGATAGGTCTTTACGAAAGATCCCATCCCAGATCCTATATATAATTTAAAGAGTTTCACCGGGAAAAATTAAATAAGACTCGGAATGGGCAGGTAGAAATTAGAAATTCTAAGGAGCATCAAACTCGTAGGAAGACGTGGAGGGGAGGGGGGAATGTCTCTTGAAATGTCGCAAGGAGGAGGAGAAACTCGATGTCGAAGGATAATTTCCATTTATTCATTCCGTGCCAACAGAATTCCCGGAAGGAGAACCAGCGCTGCCCCCCCCCCCCAATCTCCCGTCTCAACACTCCCAGCGACAGCCCAGCCCAGCTCCCCTCAAATTTCCTCAGCCGTAGAAAAGAAGTAGATGAAGAAAGAGGAAAAATTCGGTTAGAAAAAAAAAGTGTCATTCCATCATTTTCTCGAGAGGTTTTTTTTGCTTGATTCCGGAAGAAAAAACTGACTGTCGGATAAGACGGAACATCCATCTCCGTCTTAAATTTCAAGGGAAGGGGGGTTAGAGATCTTGAGTGCTATATTTGTGCGCTCTCGAGAAGTAGCAGTAATAAGGGAGCCAAATGTACACAGGGGTTTGGGGGGATAGGCCGTGGGGAGGTGAGGTGAGCGTGGAAAGGGAATCGGACTGAGAGACGAGGGTCAGAGGGTGAGGTGAAAGGGATAGATGGGGGAGCACTGCACCGTCGTCTGAAGGGGTTGGAAATTCATAAGTAGAAAACAAGAAAGGGGCGAAGAAGATTGAGCCGAGGTCTGGGAATAAAAGCAGGGCATTAATTATGGAATTCGCGGCAAAGGAGTGACGCGGTGAGGGAGAGAGAGAGAGAGAGGAATGAGGGAAATGATTGAAGTAAATGGAGTCGTTGATTGGCAAAGTTGTGACGGAGGAGCTGGGAAATAATTTTCCCTCGGCGCCGCGTTTAATTTGAGGTCGCCCCAAGTTTTATTTCTTATAAGAGCGGCAATAAGACGCTCCGAGAAATACTATTGCAGACGACTGCGAGCCATATAACTTACTCCACATGTTTCCGCTATTTAAAATGTTATTTGATGCGACATAAAAAAATTATCGCGAAAAGCTTTTGAAGTATGCGTGAATCAGTTAGAAACTCTCTAAACAAGTCTCGACTCCGAAAATTCTAAAGAACAGTTCATAGCAATGAAGGAAAACTGAAATATATCTTATATATAACAATTAGAAATCCGTTAATAGAGTTAACATTTTGAAAACCTATTTATAACCATCGCTTGCGTTAAATTCTTAGATATGACCGCAACAAAGTTTGCTGCGCGCACTTCTAATTCAAACGATAAACAAATCCTGGTCTAGAAATTTCGGCTTAGCTATACTAGGGTTGATTTTAACCTAGGTTAACAATATATGATGAGGGAATGACAATCATGAGGTGAGGAAAAAACTCTAGTTTACTTCACAGCTTGTTTTCTAGCTTTAAGCACTATACAATTGCAAGTAAAAACTAGTAAGATGAAGCAATCACTTTCGCTAGAAAGAAAAAAATTATGTATTGAAGATTTCATTCATAGCCAAGAGAAAAAATCGGCCGAGTATCAAACCACGGATCTTTGGCTTGGTGGGTCATTCCAAAGACTACCAGCTACCTAGGTTTTCTAATTCCCGTTGAAATTTAAATTTCATAATTTCAAATATAGCAAACTAACTTAGGTTTAACATCTAGTTCCCTAGTATCCTCTGAAATTCCCACGTGAGTTAGGTAGCCTGGACAACGTGGTAGTCAGCGAATTTTCCCGAGAAGCCAGAAGCCCGTGGTTCTCGGTCCAGGTCATTGTTTTCTTTCTATGAATATTAATAATTGTAATTTTGTCAGTTAATATTATGTTTACAATTCCAGAGTTGAGGACAAAAATTAAAAAGGAATGAAAAAGGGAATGAAATTATGTTATTCACAATATTTCAGTTGATACGCTACTGTAAGCAAAATGAGAAGGTATCAGTATTGTCTAAATGTAGCGCTGTGCTATATTTAAAAATATAAGTTTACTGAAAAAATTATAATAATTATTATGGAGAATCCTGGAGTATCACCGTAAATAAATATGTTAAATTTATAGGAGAACATTTGAAATATTGTCATTGCATCATTATCATATCAGCATTGCAAGAACCAAGCAAACACATTCACTATTAATTAATAAACCGAGTCATTCCCGCAATAGAAATTGTACTTTTGACCCAGGGTTTCAACTTTAGGTGACAAATAGTGGTAAGTGCGAGCAAGTAATACATATTTGAGAGCGACGGAGGAGAGAGAGTGAAAGACAGAAAGGGAGGGGGAGAGAGGGAAAGAGAGAGAGAGACGATTTTGTATTAAGTGAGCATATTTAGCAACGCCCGTCAACTAAAGAATATGTATCAACATTGGATCCTGGGTGGAAAGTAAATTTCACATAGTGGAAAATTCCGCGGCGTAGTATCTCATGATACATAAATTCCGCTCAAATCCCGTGACAATCTTCGTATTCCATAAAGGCGTCCATTCACAGAAAATCACAGCAAGAATTTGTAATTCAGAAAACCAACGTCAGATCTCTTTTTTCAAAACTTCATCCTCACGGGTGGACAGAACGGGGACGCGGAGGACCCGGAATGGAAAAAAATGAGAGTGCAAGGAAATAAAAACGGGGGCGAACGAGGGGTGCGAAATAAAACTTGATATGTGAAGGAAAAAAAACGCGGGAGTGAGCGGTGAAGACGTCGAAGAAGGATAGAGGAGGCAGAGAAGGAGTGGGCAGAGGGTAGATGACGAGATGGGGAGAGGAAGAGAATGATGGAGGAAAGATGAGAAAGCTTTATAAAGCGGGCGGGTGGCCGGGGGAGGGCAAGAGATACGGTGAGTGTGGGGGAGAGAAGAAAGGGAATGCCGGGGGGATGAAAATGAAGACGGTCGTGTGCAGGGTGAGAGGGAAGGGGTAAAACGTCTCATGGGGGGAGGGAGGGCGGCAGGTTGGCCCGCGCGATTAAAATCCACCGCCGCCACCGCCACCCCCGCCAAACTAACTTATAAACCACCCTCCTTCTTTCACCCCTTCCGTGCCCTATCCCTTACCGTACACGCTTGCACCCTCTTCCCTCGCCTAACCCCCTACCTTACTCCGCCCTCCAAATTCAAAAAGCCTCCATACACTCTCTGCCGCCAGAAAGAGATAGAAGGAGTCCCTTCAACCCCTCTCCACTATGCTGTCTCCTCTCTAGACTCGGTCGTCTCCCCAGAAAACCCTCTCTTCGTATCCGTCTGAAATGGAGGAGGTAAGAAGGGAGAGGAAAGAGAGGAAAGGGTAAAAGTGGGCGGGGCTGTGGGTGGGGAGGGTAGTGGGGAGAGGAGAGAGAGGGGAAGGCGGTGGTTAAACTTCTCCAGCACGGGAGAGGACTCATTTCAAAGTTTATGTCGCAATTATTAAGATTTCGTTTTCATCCGAGGGTTGAAGGGGGTAAGTGGGTTGGATGGTGGATGGATGTGGGGGGGGGGGTGGAGCATTTTAGGGTGCAGGGTGGAGGGGTTGGGAATCGGCTAGACAACCACGGGGGGAGGGAACAGAGCAGTTAAGACGGGTGTGCGGAGGTATAAAAAAAAGAGAGTGGTGGACCGAGGGGTTGGTGGCATTTCGGGCGGAGGCGGGTGGAAGAACGAGATGGGGGAGGGTGGAGAACAGAAACGACCGGCGAGAGTGGGTGGAGTGAGAGGAAACAAAAATTAAAAAAGGCGAGGGACGGGAGGTTGGAGAAAAGTTCCGGATTGGTGGAGTCATATTTGGGTAGGAGAGAGATGACTCTGTGGGGGAGGGAGGGAGAGAAGGTTGAAGAAGAGTCGGCCCGAATTAAGTGGCGTATTAAATTTAACGTCATTTACATTTTTTTCCTCTCTCATCGTCTCCCCCCACTCACACACAAACTCCTCCTCCACCTCCTCATCTGCGCCCGGAATTTCCGAGTTCTCATTTACTCGCGGCTGTAATATGGATGATGCTTAATCTCGAAGATGATTCTGTCGCAACTTCACCCGGCGCATGATAAAATTTTCTCGGAAATGAGGCTGGGAAAGATCTCTATTCGTCGAAAGATGTCGCAGAAAAAAGGGTGACTATGCACCATAATTTTGCTCTTATCAGTGTTCAAGCTAATGAAATGGCTCTTGCTAATGCTGCGAGAAAGAAAATATACCCTGAGAAGAATCGCTATTTTTGATACTTTTATTCTGACATGAAGGACAGAGATAAAGTGGTCCTCTCATAAGATATATTAGCTTTTATTTGTCACATACGTTACTATGGTTATTAAAAGAACAAATGGGCTAATAAAAAATTGCCATTAGAATTTGATTAAATTTCTGGTGAGCATTTGAGCTTTTTCTCATCAGGACTTCAGGACTTTGCGTTTTCTTAAAAAAGTGCGTCTACGCTCTATAATTCCTAGTGAAAGCAAATTGTCACGCTGAGAGTAATGAATAGGAGTCACGTCTTCTATAACTTTAACACAAATTAAAATATGTTTGTCTCACATTACTCACTTATATACAAAGCACTAAATATGATTATTTTCTCATCGAATCTAGCAAAATGCCAAGATTCTTATGAAACATAAATGATAATAAACTAGCAGTTACAGCAAGTATATGCTGTACTGTGTCTGTACTGCACTAGTGCTGTAACTCAATGACCTCACTAGATAATCGTAATCCAACAGAAAAGGCATTAAGAGAGACCTAAGAGCTTACATGAATTTCAGACTCATAGCCAGGTCGATTAGCTTGGTGGTTGGCGATCTCTTGTCGTAACCGAACACTAATGGTTCAAGACCATATCTTAACTAAAGCCTTTTATTTGATAATTTGACTTGGCTGCTGGTAAATTCTAAGGACTATAGTCCAAAGAAAAGGCGAAAGAAGCCTCAGGAACACGAGCAGCGTGGGATGATTTCAACGAAAATTCTATGTCGAGTAAATGTTACCATTTTTTGAACTCCTACGTAATTATTGTGAATTGTTTGCAGGCAGGGTTAAATATTTTACACCACTCTATCGTACTAAAAACAATATTTCACCTCTGCTGTGCAATGACTCGAACTCTGAGTCTCCGATTTATGTGCAGTTTATTTTTTTGGATTTAGAACAAATGAAAATGACGGTAAATGAAAGTGTAAGACCATTCTGGTGTCCTCTTTTTGGTGGTTGGAAAAGATTCACTAAAGACAAGCATTTAAACGATTGAATTTCTTAAAAATGACATCCACTTCCTTTGAAGAATCGATTGACTGCTTCTTGGCTTGAGGATTTAAAAAATAATAATGCGTTTTAATACTCCTGAGTTGATTCAGAATAATAATAATCTTTGAGTTGTTTCAAAATATTCTGCTTTAGACATTTAAGAATTTAAACATCAATGCGAAGTAGAAAGGATCAAAAAGGAAGACATATCATGTTTACTATTGCAGGATAACATTTTTGAAGCTAGTACATTATAGTTATGACCTATATGCCTGTCAGTTGAGAATCCTAGGTTAGCGATTGACACCTTAAACAGCGGAGTTTAACACGTATTTTCTGTCTTTTTTAATGCTTAATGAATAATCTTAAAGAAAGGAATTCTTGCGCACGATGTATTGTGTAATTCTTGTGGACGACGAACTACGGAACTCAAAGTACAATAATGAATGATTAGTTAGGTTTTGAAAGTTTTTGTTCAACAGGTTTTTGGGCGTAGAACGATGAATGGTAAATAATACTAATTGAAAAGTCTTCTAGGGTGCGTCATGGTATTATTAAATCGTTCCACTTTACTTTTGGCCCAGCACACACATCAGTGGTCTTAATTCAGCCCAAACCACTTGTATCGCATACCAGTTGATGTCTATCATTAAAGAGAAAATGCCAAACAGGGGTTCAAAGAATATCTCAGATAATGTTGGCAAGTAAACCAAATTTTTAAAGTTCCTCTAAGGGAAAATATTTGAACAAATTATAAAATTCGGGAGCCAAGGCGACTTCTGACCACTAATCCTTCAGCTCTTTCCCAATCTAGCAGATGAGGAGAATTCCTTGTTCAGGCACCATTATATATTTGGTTACCTTTGAGATCAATCCCCTTCTCGTTGGAAGGAAAATTCGCTGGTAAACAATCTTAAGTCTTGAGATAAAAAAACTTTTTCTAAAGACTTAAAATTCCTATCAACCATTTATAATTACTCTGTGTATAATCATCCATATTTTACCATGAATATATCGTTGTTTTCTTCAACGCAATAAACCAGCAGGTGCATGCTTAAATTGCCGCCAGAGTTCCTCCTTCCCCGCTTCCCTTCCGAACCTCCCTCTCCTGCATCCGACCGCGCTCGCCCTTAAAATTATGTTCTCCCGTAAAAAGGATTATAAGGAACCGCCACCGCATCCTTCCCTCTCCCTCTCCTCCGCACCACAGCACCTTCCGCTCCTCCAACTCCCGGAAAGCAGGGTAACATTTTCCATAAGTTGGAATGGTGCCCATTGCCGACAGCTCTCCTGGGGATATCCTTAACACCAAAACACTGGACACTCCACCGCTTTGGGGTTTCTCGGAGGATAGGCACGGAGGATCTCTACAACGACCGCAGAGCGAAGAGTGGGGGGGGGGGGAAGGGAAGGGAAGAGGGAGGGCAGGGCTTAGAAGGAGCGTGTCGCCATCTAGGAATGCAAAGATTGAGGTGTTTACCCCATTAAGACACTGCGCACAAGCACTGACTTCCTTTATTAACCGATGAGTATGAAATACGCATGGATTGGACACACCTTGAGACTGAGTTTGTGAATAACATAAACGAAGGGAAAATAGAGGGAAAAGTCCCCAGAGAACTACCCAGGAATAAGTTCAAGGACCAAATAACGAGGAGGGTACATAGGAAGGGACACAAGGAGGTAATGGAACTAGCATTTGATAGAGAAGGGTGGATCGCTGCAGTCAACCAATTTTAGCATTGAACGACCAGTGATGATGAAATTCGCCACAAGCGAATCATAATGCTCGACAATGATTTTCGTCCCGGTTCTGATCTTGGAAATTCAGATTATGCTTTTCAGAAGGTTTTGCGGGCTCTTTGTTTATTAAATGAATGCGCCATTTACCAAGTCAGCTCATGACATTAACCCTATATGTTTCAGTACCTCGCTTTGAGGTGATCATTGCATTTTGTAATGATTAGAAATAAAAATAGTTAAATATTTGTATAAAATAGTTAGAATAGTTTAAATAATTTATTTAATAGCTCATCAAGCAGCATATATTAATTTATGATGAATTAATGACCATAAAACCAATGCGCCAATATACTTCCGTCACTAAGATGAATTAAATAACCGAAACAAATATAAGACGACAAATAGATCAGTAAAAGTAAGTCAAATCACTATGGATGCACCAATTATGCGGCATGCAGTCACATGCACAGGCGCAAAGATATTCGCCGAATAGCATGCAATTCTGGATTGGATATTTGGGGAGGCGACCGACGGCTAAGGTCATCTGCGCCAGAGGGTAAGGGAAGAAGGGTGGATAGAAACCCGGCATCGGTATTAGCCTGCTCTTAACGAAAGGCGTTAAGGGAACCACGGTTTAACGTCTCATCCGGCCGACGGAGTACTTGTACTTGAAGTCCCCTCCGCAAGACACTCAAGTAGGGATCGGGTCCTGGAAAACATCCTCCTCAGCAGGGATTTGAACCCTGGCCGCCCGTATGGGCAGCCAGTACTCTAGCCACCACACCGATCCGATCCCCAGGCATGCAATTCTCCACGGGGAAAAAATCATTTGATATGTGCGGGATTCGAACCCGGATCGTCAGGTTAGGTGTGTCGTCCAGCTACGCCAGAATTCATCTAACATGTGATGAAGGTCAGTTACAATGGGAGTCGACTGACTAACATGCCAGAAGGGAAATTGGAAGACCGTGACCAGGTCAATTTAAAAGTTTTTTTTAACTGCAAATTTCATTGTGCCCATGAATCCCTCCGAAACCCCTGAATGTCCCAGAACTTAAATAAATATATATATCTAAACGTATTATAAACATTTTTAAGATAATCATAACATATAAACGGAAACTATTGGAATTTCATTTCCAAGTGGGTTAAAATCATTTTGAACTCATAATAACATTTGGGATCTAAGTGATTGGATGGATGTATCCATTTTACTTTCATAAATAGTTTTACTTTTTCGTTCTTATTCGCCACAAAATATGAAGTACTATTCCGCGTTTACTTGTCACTTTTGACACTTATAATCGAACAAAATTGAAAACAAAGTAGAGGGTTCATTGAATGATAATGGGATTACTCTCTGCGATACCAAATATGTCCCTTATTGTCAGGGGTTGGAAGAACGGGTAAATATATCGGTCATTTTTGTATTGGCGACTGCTTGAAGATGGTGATTAAGTAATGGGGACATTATATTTTTATTTGTCACATTGAAGGAGAGGAATTGATCCTAAATATATAATCTGGGTCGAAAGTAAATTATATGGAAAGAAAAAAGGAAATTTTGCTGGCTTCATTTTACATGCATAGCGAAATCGACAAAGATACCCGTGGGAACACAAATTTATGAGGTCCTATTCCATAATTCAACTCAGAATAACTTTTAGCAAGAGAGAATCAAGGATGCTAGGGGAAGGGTATGAATTACTGCCAAAGGATGAGGGATATAAGGACGAGGAAGAGCAAGACAATACGCAGGGACTTGGAAACCGTATATTTCTCTCCCCGCGAGGTAGAACTCCTTGGCGAGCCGAGGGTAATCTACAGGGAGCCATCCTCGAAAATTCGCAACAAGCCACGCGCTCTCCTAAGCACCGCATCCCTCCCCTTCCCTCATTTTCACCCCTCGCCACCCCTCCTCCAACTTGCAGTGGTGAACGGTACCTTGGAACAATAGATGCGGCTGGCACTACGTTGTAAATATGCCGCAACGCCTGCGTTTTTTTCCGAAGAAAGCAGGGATGGTCTCGTAATTCTCCCCATGTGGGATTCAGGGGCGGGAGTTTTTGGCCGCGGAAGGTGGGGGAGTCGTGGAAATGCGGGAGAGGGGTTCCGGAGGCCGGGAGAATAAGGAGCAAGGGATGGGGGTCCAGAAGTAGGGAGTTATACCTCCTCAGCCACCAACACCGGCAGAGCAGAACATAACACATCCTTTTGGGCCTCACACATCCCCCCCAACCTAAAACTCCCTTCGCCTCCCACCTCCAAAACTACCCAGAAGGCTTAGCGAATCCCCCCTCCCTCCCCCTTAACTTCACCGCTCCCTTCCCACAATTCCCCACTCCTCCTCTCTCGCACGTTCTGCTGACCAAGGCATAACTCACCACCCCGCTCCCCTCCTCACACCCTCCTGCACCTCTTGCCTCACCAAACTCACACTCCTCCGCACCTCATCTCTCAACTCCCCCGACCTACCATCTCCTTCCCTCCCTCCCCATGCTCTAGCTCCTCCTAGTGCCCATCTTTTCAACCACGTCCGACGCACAGGCGGAGGAGGTACGGTCCACGGGGGCCGCCGAGGAGCAGGGGATGCTGGGAAGGTGTGGAGATGGTGTGTGGGGAGTAGCGTAGAGGAGGATGAGGAGGATACAGAAGCAGTTTTTGGAGATGGAATGGGTAAGATGTTCAGGGGCCCAGAGGTGGTGGCGGGAGGTTAAAGTGCCCATTCTTCTCATCCCACCAATTTCTCTCATCTGACATCCGATGCACGGACGGAGGAAGCTCTGTGAATCGCTGCGGGGAATGAGCAAGAGGCAAGCAAGTTGGTGCGGCGGCTGGCTCACTATACCACCGGGGAAGGAGGTCCGGACTTCCCACTGCTCCGCCCGCTCTTCTCCCTCCTCCGCCTCCCAAGTTTACGGACTGGTCAAATGGCTAATGGAGGAGCGTTCCGCCGCCGCGATAATTTGAGGGAAAGGGCAGGGAGGAGGACGCCCGCTTTCCCGGAGAAAAATTCTCCACAGTCGAGGAACTGAGGAGAATTTCGCTCTAATTCCTGGCGACTGACTGCTGCCGTTTGATAGGAAGCCGTTCGATTGAAGGAGGTTGATGCTTATTAACCAGAGGCGCGTACTGTCGGTAGAGGGTTGTAACTTTTCAGACATCTGCAAAAATATTTTCCAAATGTGAGATGCCTTCTAAATGATTCCAATATTGTGAGTAGAAATCACTAAAATTTAAAGGCAAGTGGAAGTGTAAGAACATTTTTTTCTTGGAGTGTTTTTTATACCTTAAACATTGATTATTATAAATTACTCAGAGAAGGGAATGGTAAGAGAGGAAGCAGTATGACTGAGGAAGCCATGGAGAAATGTGGTGGAGGATACGTTTTAGAGAAGAATCTTTAGGAGTCTTAAGAACAGGAGAACGTGTTTGTAGCGGTGCATGAGTATGGCTGAAGCAAAAGAGGTAGGTTTGGAATAATACCTATCAGAGTGCCTATCATCGAAAATTGAACTGCTTTGTTTTTCTACCCCGAAAAGGAGCGGCGAGATGGCAAAAAACAATTTTGTAAAATCAAAGATATCGGTAATTTTTCCCCGAAGAATAAGCTTGTGGCACCCGAAAAGGACGTCATGAGGTCTACCTGTCCGGGTGACTGTGAAAAAAAAGCCAAGTCAATCGCGAGGAGTGACGCAGAGCTCCTTCATCCCTATAAATTTATTTCATTCCGTGCTCTTTTTAAGGGAATTCCAGCCCGGTATACAGAGCAACGAAAATAGCAAAACGGCACCAGTAGGCAGCATTAGTAAGTGCCTATCGCGGGGCGAGGCCGGGAACCGCGCTGTATTGCGCGCGGGAGAATGAGTTTTGTCTGAAGTCCGTTCAGGGGAGGGAGGGATGAGACTTAATGGGGAGTTGGGACACACACACACACACCCGGTGCTATGAAAGAATAAAACAAAAGATTCAAGGGAGACTCGAGAGAGAGAGAGAGGAGAAAATTGCCGTTTTGGCAGAGATCTCTGCTACCTCCCATCTGCCCCTCTCTCCCATCCCCGCCTCGTATTGGCTTCGAGAAGGAGAAGGGAGGCACAAGAGGAGTGTGTGTTATGTAGAAGGGAGAGAGATAGAGAGAGAGAATAAGGGAAGAGAACGCCCTGGAATGAAGTCCTGGCCCTAGGATAAGGGGTCCGAGAATGTGTTTCGTGCATCTGTGTGGGTGTGGGGATGCGAGGTCCTGCAACACAAGAGAAGAATTGGGATGAGAGGGAGGTTTTTTTCGGGTTTGAGAGGGAATAGGCTGAGGGTTGGGAGGGTGGATGCTGAGCACATCGCACGCTACGTGCCTCGCACTTCCCGGTTCCCACGCGAGGGAGAAGGTATTGGATGTTATGGAGACTAATACCGGCGGAGAAGTAGATGATGAAAGAGGCGCCCCCCACGGAATGCTTGATTCCCTCCGCTTACTCTCACCCTGAGAATTTTGTCCTATAACTCCCTGGGCTTGGAGAACCTAAACAAGGGAGACCCGTGGAGTGAAAAAAGTGTTAAGCTGTAACGGTGTTCGCTGGCCCAGGGTCTTCTATTGTCTTTCTCGACATATTATCTTCTTCGGAATATATGTATCTTGTCCGACACGGGAAATGTTCCTCATTTCCTTAAGTGTACTTCAAGATACTGCTGCCATGACACTGAACATTAGGCACGCTAGTTTGTTCAAAAATTGGAAGGTAAGAGCTTGCCTTTTATTCCCAATCAAGATAACTTAATAACCATTAATCCATAATAACCTATTAATCCATTTTATTATATAAATGTGGAGGACAAAATGGCTACTGATCTTTGTAAGGAAGTGATAACAGTTGTTTCCATGGACCCTAAACTGATAATACTCATTTAGCAGAAACAAAATTTATCAAAATAAGGTTTAGACAATGAAATCCGAGTATACATGAGTGGACTTCGACGGAAGTATACATTGTTGAAACAAGTCGTCCTCACAAAGATTCTGTGAGGCTGCCATCTGCTGGCGAATGAGCGTACTTCAAAGACTATGGAGGATACTTTTAGAGACCCATAGTGTTGTCGGCCATTAATCTTTTCTAGCTTTTACATTTAGAGGATACATCAGGAAAGCAAAAACACCTATAATCCTTTGTAAAGTCTTACGGAATAAGCGAAATTTCTTGAGCACATGCCCGAGGAGATGGTTAGGTCTATAGAGGTTATCTATCATGTACCTAGCGAAAAACAATGCACTCACTCCACTAATCAATCATCCAATCCAATAATCCGATGGACATTAAAACACGTAAATATCATATGTTTTCAACCAACCAGCATCCTAATTTTAGTATTATATAAGCCATTGACTGGATAAAACTTGAATGCTTTTTCAATATATCCTTGTATATGAATAATTTTTTCTCCCCAGGTAGGAAATTGAAATTCCTGTAAACATTTGTGTAGAAGTTTAAAAGTGGACGTTCAACCAAAGAATTTGAATTGTAAAAATCAACAATAAAAATGGTATACTGAAATCATTTAAAGCATCAGGAATATGATTATTAAAAAAGCAGTAAACAGAAAATTTCAACTTCACACGGGAGTTTCTGATTTTTTGCTAACTGAACGCATAAATCGACGAAAGTGGTATAGAAACGGTTGGACTGACTGACTGCGTCTCGCCAGAAAGCAAGGTTGGCCTCATACTCTTTTGAATTTATATTAACGAGATTAAATTTGTAGATAACAACAAAAAAATCGATCGCGTTCTCACCATGTAGTCATTAATCTAGGAAATCAACTCCAGATCGGTCT
The DNA here is from genome assembly GCA_963169105.1 of Ceriagrion tenellum. NCBI lineage: Eukaryota > Metazoa > Arthropoda > Insecta > Odonata > Coenagrionidae > Ceriagrion > Ceriagrion tenellum. Next base: position 33,035,955 of record OY720635.1, on the reverse strand, counting down.
ATTGGGCAATCTATTTGAATCTTTAAGAAAGTTCATTCTTGATCATGCAAGGTAGCTATCAGCCACAAATAGACGGTTTCATAGAACCGCAATAAGCTCCAACAATATGACTACAGCAGAACGGTTCACTAAAGAGCTTTTAGATGGTAGAATTTCACCGAGAAAACACCCCACTTAACCCTTTAGGTTCGGCCTGACGTGATATCGCATCATGGTTGTCTTTACGCCGGTGCTGATGACGTGGATATCACGTCAAGGGTGCCTGAAGTGTTCCAGCTTTCACTGGGGAACTTTCACTAGGCCCCCGAGTGAAAGCTGGAACACTCGAGGCACCCTTGACGAGATTTCACGTCATCAGCCCCAGCGTAAAAAAAATGACGTGATATCACGTCATGCTGCACTCAAAGGGTTAAAGGAGGATGCGAGGGCCACGCAAAATTCTCGTAGTTATCAGCACAGTCTTTGAATGCACTGTGATTTTAAGAAGATGACTTTGGGACTTTGGGAGGGGCTGAACAAAATCTACTATGATGAAAAATAGCAACTCCTGTTGGTTTTTAATTATTTTTTAGTAGAATATCTACAAACATTACATTTTCCATTGTGCTCCAACAATTTTCTTACTATGACTGCATTTTGCGGAACTCTATGGCTATTAACCGGGGAAAAATTTTACTTTCTACGAGAAAGAAAAAGAAAAATCGTCGGTTGAGTTACTTCATTGAGGCTCCTTTGTACGCTAATGCCCTGTAATGGTTTGTTCTGCTCCGTTTATCATTTTGGAATGAATAGCCTATGGACTACAGCTACTCATCTTCAGCTGGATATAAAGTGTGTCAGAATTAGCTCGTATATTTCATACACATTTTTTCCTATGGGTATTCGTATTTGATTTGATAATGGTTCTTTGCTAAACCAACATGTGGTCATTGTGATGGGAAATCTGTATTAAATCTACAGTCGCATGTAGCTGGAACAAATGAAGATCAACAAGCTCAATAATACTTTCGAATTTTACAGCAAAAATTAAAATTTAAAGTTATTTTCATACTTTACTCCGAAATTGATGCTTAAAATTTATTGGCTGGACAGAAAAACATTGACCTGATACCCGGAACCCTGAGGTTGTACGATCATATACATACTTAATTAGCTGACCAAGTGGACATATTCTTAGATGATAAAGAGCTCATCCAAGTCAATCTCATTCATTCATTTGGTCGTTCAATCCTAGCATTGGTTGACTGCAGCCCTCCACCTTTCCCTGTCTAATGCCTTTACTTCTCTTCCCTTTACCCCTTTCCCTGTCTAATCCCTTTATCTCATTTCCTATGTACTTTCCTCTTTATTTGGTCAATGAAGTTATTCCTTGGTCTTCCTTTGGGGGATTTTCCCTCTGTTTTGCCTTCAATTATGCTCTTCACAAATCCTTTGTCTCTCAGGGTGTGCCCAATCCATCTTGTTCTTCTTTTCTGTATGGTGTCCCATATGGTCCTTTCCTCTTCTACTCTTATTTTGTCCGTCTATTTTATCTTTAGCATCCTCCTCCAGCTCCAGGTTTCGAAGGCTTCTCTTCTTTTCTGGTCAGCTTTTCCGATATTCCATGCTTCAGATTAGAGTGCTACGTTCCACACGAATATTTTCACATACTGTTTCCTGGTTTGTAGTCCTATCTTCTTTGAGCACAGCAGTTGTCTTTTTCCCATGAACGCATTCTTAGATTGGGCTATACTCTGCATGATGCCCATCGTACTTCTTCCGTCCCACATGATGGTGCTTCCAAGATAGGTGCAGGAATCCACTTGCTCTAATTTCTCTCCTCTCTGTGTGATTTCCACATCCAGCTTATTTCTTCCATATACTCGAATTTTGGTCTCCTTCTAACTTATTTTCATGCTGTATTCCTCGAAAACTTGGTCCATAACGCTTAGTGACCTTTGAAGATTACCGCGATTTCCAGCCATGACTGCGATATCATATGCGAAGCGGAGCATATTTATTTCTAGACCGTTTATCTTTAAAAATTTTAAGATGTCAACTTTTACTAAAACCACTCATCATCGATGAATTGGTGCGCCGCTCGGGCAGCAACGTCGCATTCAAGAAACGCGAGAAGATGCGCAGTAAACTATCCAGGCTACAAGGTGCATCTTGTTCACTTCCTACTTACCCAACACCTCCCCAATCACCCACAGTTTTCACCAACGAGTGTTAAACCTCTCTCATCATACTTTCCATGAATGTGAATTGAAATTTTTGGAAATAAAAAAACGAGTGGTTTTAGTAAAATTTGACATCTTAAAATTTGTTAATGATGGAATACCACCAAGTGAGACTGACGAAAGTTAGTGATAAACGTTTATCTTAACTTCGCTCGATCCAATTTCCTGTGCTTCTCGTGTGGCCTCCTCCAAGTACATGCGGAACAGTGCTGGTGAGAGGTTTAATCATTGTATTACTCCTTTGTTTATTTTAACTTGTATCTAAATTCCGTCTCTCATTCGCACTTGCTTCCTGTATATTTAGTAGATAATTCTTCTGTCGTCGTAATCCATTCCACGTTTGTCCAGAAGTCTGAAAATCTTGTTCCACTCAATATTGCCATGTGAATCTATAAATTATTATCTACCGTTTGAAATGAATATGTAAAAATGAATAAAATACCCATACTATCTGACATTATTTTCTCTACTTGACTTTTCAGATTGTTTTTCGTTCAAGTTTCTCAATGGAGTTAATGAGGAAGGTGACCTATTGAAAGTGAATAATAACTTGGGGTGTAGTGAGGTGAGTAAATATCCTGCTCCGTATATTGTATTCTATTTCTCTTGGAAGTAATTAATATTGTCTCGAGAGATCTCAAGTAGACTAGCATAACAGTTATTCTCAGAAATTTATCAATAATAATAATATTTGTAATACGTCTTTATTGGGGCGAGATTGAGACTTAGGAAGTCCCTTCTTCTATCCGTCAGATACAAGCATGGAACATGTTTATAGAAATTTATAAATATTTGTGGAAAAAACGTAAGGAAATAAGGAGGTGATCTCCTGAAAGAAAAAACCCACCGCAGGAAAACATCTGAACATGATGTGGAGTGTGACAAATTTGCGGAGACCCACAGAGAGTTCAAGCTGATGTAACTCTTATAATGCAATGATATGCCAGATAAAGAGAAGGGCAATCTCTGCATACAACTAAAACAAAAAATGAACAGTTAAAATATACAAATAAAATAAGGATTACAGAATAAAATAAAATAAAGATAATTGAACGAATAAAATAAATTTGAAAATATGAAAAACAAAAGTCATAAACAGTAAACCAAAAATTAAAGGGTGAGTCTTAGAAATCGAAATAAAATAACAATAGTTTCATATAATTAAAAAAAAAGAAAATTTAAGCGTCATTTAAATTATACTCATAGAGCATAAATAAAAAAAATTAAAAAATTAATTGAGTTAAATAAAATTAATATTCTGAATAAATATAATAGCAAGCAAACATACATGTTAATAAAAAGTTATTAAAGAATGTATGGAAAATGTAGTGCAACGACGAAGCGCAATATATGAGGCACCAACTACACACGGTTTTAAGTCGTTTCCAATACAATCACAGATGCGATCGTGAAAAACACCATTAATCAATAGTAAATCAAGCCGAAGATTGGTTGCCTTCAGCCTTCCATTCTATTCTATCCCTTGCTCTCTTTTATGCGATATGTCCCTCTAGCTCTTCTGGTATACGTCCACTGTAGCGAGCAATGATAACGACAATTCGACGGTGACGCACGGACATGCGGTACACTTTAAACGGAGTGGGACCTTGCCGATGGTCCCGGGAAACGAATAATCTCACGAAGAGTTTAGGAGGAGTATGAAACAATTTATTTGGTTTAATTGATTTAAAAAAAACATATGTGCGTCTACAATAACCAAATAAGAACATAACCACGCCTCGAGAAACTGAGCAGTTATGGGTGAAGGTACGGATGGATGGCCCTGCAAATGTGGGAACACTGCATATGTGGCACTCCGATCAACGCCCGTCTTGACCACTGGACTGTCCAACTGTCAGTAATGTCCAAATGTCGATGAATGACCAAAAATGGCTGACTGATCGCTAGCAAAAACAATGTCATTTCATATGGAAGCGGAATCAAAGATGTTGAAAGATGAAGAAAGGAGACGAAAAGATCTGAGGGAAGAAGAACAGCAAGGTGTGAACGTCAATGAAAAAGAAAGGTCACACTCCCGAGATATAGTTTCCCTATTCCGGAGAATCCAAGCACTGCCAAATAATAGTTCAAAAATAGATGAAGGCAACTAGTAGGGATATCGAAAAGGTATCTATACTTTACTATTTTTGATATATTTTTCAATCCTTTGTACCTTTTTACTGGATACTTTTAATCAGATAATTTCCTTGAAATAGTGCTCATACAAACCTAAAGTATCAAATATAGTAGAGCACTGATTGCCCGTGCTAATATAGGGGGAAGTTTAGTCGCATTGGACCGAAAGTGACGCATAATTCGTGTTCAATTTTGTTTCAAAGGCGGTTTTAGTATATGACTTCTGTAGCCACCATAAAAATTGGCTCATGGAAAACATGAACGAAGAAGAGAAATTCTGGAGAAAAAGAGGAAATGAGAGAGCCTTCTACTCAACCAACCCTATGTCTGCTCTCTCACTTCACACCCCTTAGAAGTATAGGAGGACGCATATAATATCTTTCCTAGTTAGCACAAATTGGCCTGACAGTTTTTTTATGGCATCGGCCGCATCATTTCCAGCAAAGCGTTTATTTTCTAAAGCAGACGCTACCATCACAAAAGTTAGATGTGGGCTGTCAGGGAGACACATAAATATGCATTTTTCTGGTGATTTCATAGGGGAAGAAAGGGAGCTATAACTTGTGTTTTAATATTTAATCTTTCGTAATTTTAATCCCTCGCTATTAGGGCTGCAATAAAATATTCTCAAACCATTACACCATTGTTTCTTATTGGACGCATGTCTCACAAAAGCAATCCTTTATAGAGCTACGTAAAATATTACAGTTAACACGTTAGTGAGAAAGTTAGATTATCCACACAAAAAGCATTTTTCCTTATCAAAGAGTAAATAATGAACGTTACTTTTTTCATTCCTCTGAAAATATTTCAATGGAAACAATTTGCCTGGCAGTTAGGTAGATTTAACTTGACAGCAACTTATCATAATTTGCTGATTCCATATTTACGATTATCGACATATTCGTTTCAACACTTCAAAAGTTTTCATTCGCTAGTCATTGCGAGTATATTATTAATACTAATCTTACCATACCAAATTCTTATTAAAGAGCATACTGAAAAACAGTGGGAAACAGCAGAGCCCATTGAACTGAGATGGAAGCCGGTACAACCGATTCCCGGGTCACAACACGTGATACAGATGGCTAAGACTCCATCGAAAAATGGCAATCGTGCCCAAGGAAAGTCAAATGAATATTCACTGCTTCCTTGTTTGAGGATTTCACATCGATTAAATGTAAGCATGCCAAATCATCAATAAATATAGAATGATGAAATGTAAATGAGCACTAGACACATATTTTAAAGATTTTTCAAGCTGGAAGAATGCAGGGATATAAAAATATCATTGAAAGGTGCAGCTTAAGCAATGAAATTACCTTTGTCACCCGCTGGTGCCCAGATCTTGGAGCCCCAGTTAGCAAGTTACAGACTATGTGCAAAATGACTTCAGCTATCGAAGCACGTCATACTGAACTATAACTACTACCACCGCAAGTTTTCCAAAATAAGACAATTTTGACTTGGACCATTCTTATTCTCGATGGCAATAAGTGCATGCATTCCTCGAGGCTCATATAATCGATATTTACTCACGCAGTATACGCACCCTGATTAAACAGATGTCAGCTGGAAGACGGCTCTCCTAAAGAGATGTTCAGATGAAATATAGGTCCAGCGCAAAGGTACCTATTTCCTCTGGAGAGTCAACCGTTTTGACCGCACTATCAATTCCAACGGAGGAGGACTCAACGATTCCAGCATATCCGACACAGCTTTCCGGTACCCACTCGACCATGTCATGTCGTACCATTGAATAGGAGGGGTGTGTGTGTGTGTGGAGAATTAAAACCGTGAAATTATGCCCTACCGTACAATCACCGCAAAACTTAACACGGAAAGGGACCGAATGACGACTAAATTCCTCGCTCTGCGTGGAGCGTGCGTGGGTGTTACGTTTCGCTGATAGATGATGTTGCCGGAGATGGGAAAAGGGGTCGAGGTGTGGGGAGAAAGGTTAAGGGGGGGAGGGGATTGGGAGAGGGAGACTGGACCCTGTGGAGACAGAGGGGCGTGCGGGACGGGCGGATAGATATCGGGTGAGTTTTCAGGGTGGGTTGGCAGGGAGGAAAAGGGGGATGAACCAACCCCCATGAGATGCGGAACCTGGGACTTCCACCCCGTCCCCAAAGGTCGTTGGGAGGGAGGGAGAGAGAGTGAACGCAGAAATTGGGAAATTAACATTGGAAATGGATAGCGCTTTGTGTTAGCGCGTGTGATTCGGCAGCAGGAGGCGTGTTTGAGCGTGCGTGGTGGGGTTGGAGATGGATGTATTGAGAGAGGAGTCGGAAAGAGAGGAGGTAGCAGGAGGCAATGGGTGAGGGGAGATGTAAGGATATGGAGGTGATGACCATCGTCCGTACGATCGTAATTTGCAGAGCCAAGCTCTACCAACTTACCATGGAGAGCACTGGCGTCGCGAGAGGAAACCGGCAAAAAGAACTGCAATAGCTAGATATTTCTCTAAAAATGGGATGTTACTTTGACGAATTCTTTGAGAAGGGCATCACATTTTTTGTACCCAAAAATTCATAGATAATCACAAATTTCAATGTCTAAAAATCCGGAAAAAATGAACTGCAATAGTTAGATGCTGCTCTAAAAAGGTGATGTTTTCTGAAAAATGCTTTGAGAAGGGCATCATATTTTATCCATACCCAAGCCACATCCAAAACTGCAAAATTCATAATCACGAATTTAAATGTCTAAAATATTGACGTTTCAAGGCTTGTCTACAGTAAAATATTGAAGCTATAGTAAAAGTCAATGATAATATTTCTCTTCATCTTATTAAATACATGCGCTCCGAATTGACGACCTCATTTTTAGTAATAGACATTTCAGAAAGTGACATTTTGACCAGGAGACGCATTGTCTTAGTGAAAAATTACTACAAACCCATTGATCATTCAAATTATAATGCCATTTGACATCAAATTATTGACTTCGGCTTATTCTTTGCGAATCCTAGAGACAGAAATTATGTTTTTAATCCAAAAGTTATGTTAGCGCATACCAATCGGATACGCAGGTCGGTACGATGGCAGGAGTGTGTGCCGGGCATAAGGGTACAAAGATAGAAGGCGAAATAGGGTTCGCCCATACGTGCGGCGGTCAAGGCATCGCACACGGTGGGAGGAGGTTCTTTAGAGCGAGAGAGAAGTATATATGTATGAAGGGATGAGAAAGGAAGAGGAGAAGTTAGGGACGGGGAGCGGTCCGAGGGAACAGATAACGAGGAGTGTGAGCGGAATGGCAAGGCCTCACAATTTCGTCCACTGGGACTTTTCCACGCCGCCCCTTCTCCCGCGCCTCCGACGCCGTTCAACCCTCCCACCCCACTCGCGCCTTCGCATCCCTCTGACCTCCGCACCCGCTCCCCTCCTTGCATCCCCCCCTGATTCTTTCTCCACCCCCCCACACTCCTCTCTCCCGCCAAAAAGAGCCAAATCCCATCCCACTCCTCTCCCTCTACAATCCCTATCTCCGATCCTCTCCCACCTCCCCCCCCCGAAAAACCACTCCAAATACCCCCACCCCCTTTCACTCCTCCCTCCCCGAACTGTTCGGTCATTTAGTTCCCCCCCTTCCCTCCTGCAGAAGATGTCCCAAATTGCCGTTCGGCCGCTGTCCCTGGTAGCTTTAAAAGTTACTACTTCACGCATGTACGGTCCAAATGTCCGTATTTGGGTCCGCGGACGATGGCTAGGGGGCTCTTGGGTGGGGGTGAAGAGGGGAGTGCGGGAGAGGAATATCAGGGGGACGGGTGGGCTTAGGGTCGCGTCAATGGGAAGGTCGACGCAGGGGAGGGAGAGGGTTGGGAACGGTGAGGTTGAGGAATATGGAAGTCGGTGGTGTAGGGAGTAGGAGGGGAGGGTGAGGTTGAGGGGGACGGGAGGAGGGTTAATTGCTCACATGGTGGACCGTCGCAAATGCGCGGTGGAGGCAAAATCCGCTCATTTCGCTCCGGGTGCAAGGAGTGTAAAAAAACGCAATTCTTTTTTATGTATTTTAGTCCCGTCCTCACGGTTTATTCGCATTATTAGGATTTTCTTCCTCGGGACTCATTCTGATTCCCCCCTTTTCCGGATTAGTGTGAAGAGATATGAGAGAAAGTTTGTGTAAGGAGGTGGAATGAGTGAGGATATTCAGCACTCTGGCTCTTCTAATATGAACCCTAAGTAATTCATTTCGATGTGGAAAATTTTGAAATCGTTCATCTCATTCATTCAGTGGTTGCTCAATCCTAGGATTGGTTGACTGCAGCCCTCTACCCTTCCCTATCTAATGCTAGTATCCTTACCTCCTGGTATCTTTTCCTATGTACTTTCCTCTTTATATGGTCCATGAACTTATTCCTGGGTATTTCTTTGGGGACTTTTCCCTCTATTTTTCCTTTATTTATGTTCTTCACAAAATAAATGTGTCTCAGGATATGTTCAATCCATCTGGTTCTTTTCTCTATAGTGTTCCATATGGTCCTCTCCTCTTCTACTCTACTGTAAATTTCATTATTTATTATTTTGCCCGTCCATTATATCTTCAGCACCGAGTTTTCAAGGCTTCTAGTCTTTTCTAGTCAGCTTTTCTAATTGTCCATGATTCCGACCCATAGAGTACTACGCTAAAGACAAATGTTTTCACATACTGTTTACTGGTTTGTAGTCCTATCTTCTGTGCACAGCAGTATTCTTACCTTCGGCTATTTATCGTTCATTAATTAGTTGAATTTTTTAAATTATCTTTTCGTATCCTTGGGTAAGTTTCTTTATTCATAAATTCGATTTTTTCCCTCCAAACTGTTATTCTCCGTGTTTCAAATTATGGCTATCACATTTTTCCCATAATTCTAAGTAGATTTACCGCACTGACACCCCTTTATCATCAACTGTGGATATCAGGGGTTTAATGATTGGCATAGGTACTGAAGGTCAACGGCCAGCCAGGGCTTGATTTATCCCTCATTGAGCAAAATTAACATTGATGAAGTGTATACCATATACATCTGGCTGTGTTGCATTGTCATAATACCCAATTTAATAAATTGAAACTTTTCGTTCTAGTTACTGCTTTCGTACAAAAGTATACAAATGGAATCATCAATTCGTTCAGCTTGGGTAGTTTAAACCCACAATTTTTGATACTGGCATAATTATTGGGTGCAATTCCTTCCAAGGATTTCTTGCGTTCTAAATAAAACCAAGAATTACTTCTGTGCAGCCCCTTTATTTCGCCCACTAGAGCAGCTATAGAAAAATTTACTGAAGCAAGCTCCTCGGGTTTGTTTTAACTTCTCTTTCCTTTCAGTTCAACAAATAAAGTAACCGTGGTAGAGAAAAGTGAGGGGACCGGTCATCGGCTTTCGTTGGGCGTTTACAATCTATCGATCATCGATCACTTTTGAGAAATCAATGAAATCACATATTATGAATTATATTTATTATTGTAACTAGTGTCGAAATTCCAACTTCAATATCTCACTCGTCAAATGCTTTAAGGCGAATTTCATTCAATGAGCATAGCCCAAATATATTGCTCATTATTAGAGATGCGTACTGAAAGCCTCACTTTTCGAAAGACTTTTTTTACGAGCAGATATACCTGAATCAACTCTCTAATCCACGACGTCAGCGTTAATGAAAAATGAGAATCTGAATTTTGAGAATGAGAATCTGAAGCATTGGAAAGTGGTCTAAATATTCATAATGAAACTTCATATGCATCTTCAATCTGTCTAAACAATGGAGAGCAGTAAGTCCCACCTAAGCAAATTGGGTAAACTTGATTTTACATCCCTCTTAAATTGCTCATTACACTTCGTTTCTTGTTTTATTAACAAATGGCTTTGCTATTACCTAAAAGTTACCATGACAAGGGATCAAGAACGCAAATGTGCATCATTGGGCTTAACCATATCAAAAATATAGAATATATGATAATTATTATTTGATATTATTTTTGCCAGGAAATGGATAGAAGAACGCTTTATGAGCGTAAAATGGAAATAAAGTGTGTGTTATTTAAGAATCTTCATGCCACGTTTCATCACTGAGAGAAAAAGTAAGTATCTAATTTCAAAAGGATTGTTAAAGACTCGAGGGCCACTTCTACGCATATTTCTTCCGGGGAAATTGTCCAATACGCTTCTGTCATTCCGGAAATCTCTCTCAGTGAAAATGCATTTTAAATACCCCTCCAATATCCCTGACCGAGACTGTAGGAATACATAACCAGTATGCCAGCATTCTATCTGCACATTAAGGAACACCTAACCTTAGGAGCGACATGACCAAAACCATGGCCAAAGTTTCAATTCGGTATCACTTCCCGGGTCATGTGCCCTTTAGCCCTTTGATGATAAGGAAAAGGGGCGGGGTGGGAAAGTGGGGGAGAAAGGGGTGGAAGAGGAAGTTGTATGCCGGAGAGGGGAGGGGGAAGAGGGTGAGAAAGTTCGAGCCCACCGTACCCGTTCCATCACACTTCAACAAAGGAATCTCTCGAAGCCTTATTCCCTCAAGTGGACTGCCGGTCACTGTATAGCAAAGGAGGATGTGGGCGGGGGTCAGGAGGTGAAGGCAGGGAGACGGGCCGGGGGCAAGGGGTGCGGGGAGGGGGTCGAGGAGGGGTGGGGGCGTGGAGGCACGGTCAAGACGGTTATTTCCGCCTAAAGGTGGGCATTGGCCCTGCGCAAGAAGGGGAACTGGAAGCGAGGGAGTGACCAATGGGAGCCATCATCATGGCCACTATCAAGGGACACCTTTCCCCCGCCCCCGGGGGCAGTACCACTCCACCCATCCAACAAGCCCCCCCAAAACTCCCACAACGACCTCCTCACGTTCCCTCCCTCAGCGTCCTCTGCTCCTACCCTCCCAAACCACCCACTTCTCCTCCACACCTCAACCTCCGCAAAACTAACCGGACAGGCCCATTCACAATCCTTCGTCCCTCTCCCACCCCATACCTGTTCTCCACCCTCTTTTATTCCATCCCGCTAATATTGTCCACCTCCTTTGCATCCTTTCCACTTTCGATCTCCCTTACTCCACTCCTCCGTCATATTCACCCCCTCCCCAATGTTCGCTCAGTTCTAACTCTCCGTGAGCTGAACTTCCTATTGCTTCTCTTTAATGTTTATGTTAAAGTTTATAAGCCTCTGGAACCACTATCACCAAACCAACAAATGCAGTTCCTTGGATACCTCACGAAATCCCGATCCACTAGCTTGTGTTTCTTTTGCTGAGTGATCAAAGCGAAATATGTACTAAATGCATTTCCTGAAAGAGGAAGACAATACAAACAATTCTAAATAGCTCTTTGGAGGGTATGTCATTAATGGAACAAAATCACATACCTCTTGCCAGCGTTTTGACAAATCCTATTCATGTCACGAGGTTTTGAAGTGAAATATGATTTGAATATACAGAATAAGCTGACAAAAGACTTAGTAACTTCTATCGATAATCATTATATTAACATATCATTACCATTATCAATAGTGATTCCCAATTATTCTGTATATACAAATAATTTTTCAAATCAAGCTCTGATGATAGATATGTATTTTAGCAACATGCTGCTAAAAGGTATGTTATCTTATATCATTGATAATCAACCCTCCAAAAGAGCTATTTAAGATAATTTAGTGGTCAAACCCTGTCTCGCACCAAAATGTAAGCACTATATAGCCTTAAATATTTACTAAGTAACACTAAGAATCCGGTAAGCTTGAAAAATAATGAGTAATACCTTTTCTCTGTGCACTGAATGACCCTTGATTCATATGAAAGTCCGGGGGAGGGGGGCAGATGTGTGGGCATTCTCTCATTTCAGCTAACTCTCCGTCCTGACTTCTTTATTCTCACGTCACTTAATCTCCTTCGTTACACCTGAGCCTTCTTCTTTCTCTATTCTCTTCCTCAATTCACACACGCCGTGCTCCACACTTCCAAGTTCCGCGAAAGTTATTTCATTCACGCCACTACCACCGCTTTGTTCTTCTCCATTCCTCTGTGACCTTAAATCGTGGACTACAAGATAATTGAATGCTTTCCCAGCGTATACAGATGGTGGACTCAGCTTGGGATCCCCGCCTAGTGAAGTTTGACTGGTTCACTCTTATGCTTTAAGAACGATAAAAATAAGTATAATAACGCGTCTTTATTGGGGAAGTATTGAGACTAAGGCAGTCTCTTCTTCCATCTTACTTCTTGTCATAAAAATACATGGAATAAGGGTGATGAAAGATATAAACATTAGTGGGAAAAGGTAAGGAAATAAGAAGGTGATATCATTGACGAAAAAACCCTCTGTAGGAAAACACCCACTCATGAAGGGGAATGTGATAAAACCTGCGAAATCTACAGACAGATTAAGCTAATTTGGCACCAACAAAATACAATGCATGAAATACACATGAAATATTTATGATAATAATAAAAGGGTAAATTATATATAACTGAAAAATTAAATATAAATAAATAATAAGAAATTAAAAATTAATTTCAAAATATAAAAAGTAAAAAAATGATCAATATACATGCATAAGATATTGCTAGCAAAACACTTGATCCGGAAGACAGTCGTTACGAGGCCTTCTAGCTAACGACATTCCTCAGTATAAACCAGGAGCCCCTTGCTATTATAAAATTTCTCCATTTCCCATAGACAGCGAACCCAACCCCTTTACAGCTGTCTACTCCTTGGCAAGCCATGTTCCACAATTTTCCTCCTTACGTAAGAAAAATATTCATGCATAAGATATTGCTAGCAATAACACTTGATCCGGAAGAGAGTCGTTACGAGGCCTTCTAGCTAACGACATTCCTCAGTATAAACCAGGAGCCCCTTGCCATTATAAAATTTCTCCATTTCCCATAGACAGCGAACCCAACCCCTTTACAGCTGTCTACTCCTTGGCAAGCCATGTTCCACAATTTTCCTCCTTACGTAAGAAAAATATTCATTTTCTTAATATTGATCTAATTTATTTTTTCCGCCGATTATTTTTTTAGTACCCCTTAAACATTTTGCCTATACCCATTTGTTTGCACACTCCACATTTGGGAAGTCACTTCTTTAAGGGAAGGTTTATTCAGTTGACTGTGATTTTTGTTTTCTTAGGCCTATAATGACACTCTTCATTGTCATATCGGCATCATAGACATTCCAAAAAATGTATAACCCGACTTCGGTTGGTCGTGCTAATTGTTTCATTGATCATCGAGTCTTCACTATTGATTTATTAAAAAAAACACAATCTGTACTTGCAGTATTGAAAACGTTTTGAGCTCTCGGTGTATTTACCTCCCTCAGTACCGTGAACGGATTTTCAATCGGAGGAAGTTTATTTGACTGTTTCAGGTGTCACTTCGTACAAGTATTTTACGGTTGCATTTATAATGAGGAGCAATAAATCTTCAGTACTTTTCTGCAATACTTGTACTTATACGACGCATATAGCCGTTTTACACAATTGTCAGAAGCATAATGATTTTGTATAATATTTTGTACCAGACGATATTGAAAAACGGTTAAATACTCCGTAACACGGTAAATACGCAAAAATTGTATGAAAAATATCCAAGTATCACTCTTCATCATAAATGTGATCATAGAGGAAATAAATTGAACCGGTGCTAATTTTACTTCCTTGCATTAGGTACCGACTTCGTGGAAACGGAACGGGCATGCAAGTGATCATTGTTTATATTAAGACCACCAGATATTTTTACACTCGAGTACGTAATATTCTTGCTAAAAATGTATTATTCTTGAAATGAATAGAGCATTTCTTCATGCTAAGATGTTTGACAACACATAAGGTAATTTTCCATCGATTTCAGTCATAGTTTCTGGGTAATTATTAACGTAATTAATCAAGAATGGTGCAAAGGCTCTATCATGCCGAATCCAAAGATGAGGGTTGTTCATGTGAACTAAACATCTGAATTTGACCATTTCGGTCCTTCCTCTTGCCTTAATACTTTTTGCGGCATTTGGAGAGGAAAAACTTGCAATCCCACCTGTTTAGGCACGCATATGCCGAATAAATATTTTCCTTTGTCATCGTGATGTTTGGTTACCCCTTTCTTCTCCTTGTGTTTCACTTGATATCGTAGGGACGTCGTAATTGGAGAGGAACATTATTTCCAAATGGTTGCATTAAATTTTTCATAATTTCCTGTCAACTTTGGGAAAATGTTTTCGCCATACCCTTCCGCTCACCCCGGACCGGGTCAAAAGTATCTATTCTGTACTTCAAGGCAAAAAACACCCTCATCTCAACCCGCTGGATCCCTTTGCCATAGTTCACCCATCCAGAGAGAAAGAAAACACTTGTGGGCGCCCAAAAATAAAAACAAACTCCTTCCTCACGCTCAAATTCCTCACAGCCCCCCACTCCATAAACTCCTTCCGAAAAAAACTCTTCTCTCTTGCGACGCGGCTTAAGAATGTATGACAACCCCCCCACACACCATTTGAAGATTGAGAGAGGGTTGAGTATAGAGGTAGGATTGGGGAGGCAATCCGGAAGGAGAAGATGGGGGGGGGACAACAGGGAGGCGCGAGGGGGTTAGAAGAAGGATATCTATTGCTATGGCCAGCGGGCATAGCGCGCAGTATATATAAACGAAATTGATGACGTGGGGCTGGAAGCAATTGCTTTTCTCGAGGCATGGTTTGGAGGAGAGGGGGCAGTGGGAGAGCAAAGGGGTGGGGGGTTGCATGAGAAGAGAGAGATGGGGATGGTGTGGTGGACGGTGGGAGGGAGGCAATGTGTCGGAATGGCGGGCGGCAGGGAGTGCCCGCGCAAGTGAGGGAGGGCGGAGCGGGTTAGGACGGGGCAAAACGTGGAAACGGATGTGAGGCCAGGGTTATATTGAGGAAGGGGAGAGGAGGGGCCGGGTGCGGTCAAGGGTGGACGGGGGTGAGAGCATTGGGGTGCGGGGGGAAGAGAGATGGTTGCGTGAGATGGGTGGGTGGCGGGGGGTGCGCCCCATCTTACGGCTCAGTCATCTTAAATGGCTAATGGGCAATCAGGCTGAAGATGGCGAGCGAGCGGTAGGGGGACAGCACTGGTGGTGGTGTCCGAGTCGCAGGGGGAGTGGGTGGGATGTGGGGGACGGTCGAGAGGGAGAGGGGGTAAAAGAGTGGACACAGGGTGGGGGATGGGAGGGAGAGAAAGGAAAAATGAGTCGGGATTTGATTGCATGGTTCGATAATTGGGAGTGGCTCCCTCGTGGCCTCGGGTTCATGGGGGGAGGGGGGCGAGAGGAGAATGGGGTGAGGGGGGAGGAAGGCTGCTGGGGACAGTTTTGAGAGACGGGAAGTTGATGGACGAAGTGGTAAACAAAAGAAGGAAGAAGGCCGTCCTTGTGTGGCTTAAGAAACCCGCCTGACAAAGGGTAATAATGAGGAACAGTTTCTAAAGATTTATATCAATGGCTAACATGAATGATCACGTTGGATTTTGCTGCGGTAAATTTTCGTTGATCATCTCAAATTTTAAAATCATAAAATGTCCATTTTTTTTAGAGATGTCAGTTGCATCTAATGCCATCACCGAAGTTGAGCCATTTATACTGGGCAGTGATTAAAGAAAAATCCTTATTTTAATTATAGCATTTAGTTATCGTATCACGTTAAATATCGTTTTTTTATAATATAATATAGGCATGGAATACCTTATTACCTAATACTTATGCAGCAATACTGCTTTAATATATAGTATCTTTTCAAATATATGCCTGTAATTTTTATGTAAAAACGCTTTCACAACTTAATATTTTGGTATTATTTGGCAGAATTATCTAAAGAATGTTCTAAGTGGCTATATTCCGAAATATTTTACATTAAAGGTTATAACGGAAGTGTTAATTCATACTCATGTTCTAAATCAACGGAAAAAAGAGCGGAAGAGAACTGGTAACTGATGGAAGACGGTGAAGCTTCCTTAATACTTGAAATCTGATACCTTGAAGGAACCTACATATAGTAGGTTTCCGCAGTGTTTACGATTGCCGTTGACTATCATTCATATTTGACCCTCCTTACGCTCCTTCTTTTGCTTCCAAGCATACCTTTAAAGAAAGCTTTCTTATGCGAGACGGCTTATATTTAAATACCTTATCTTGTTGCTTGTATATTTCAGTCGTTTTCTTTGTTCAGTCTTTGAGACTCGATATTAGCAGATCACTATTGAATTAGTTTAGTTTAAAATCCATTTTCGTGGGGTATTAAATCCATTTTATCCATGCTGAATAAACTTAATCAATGTTAGAAATATAATTAGTGGAAATAATATGTTATTAGGTTTAAGTATTTAATTTAAAGAACAAAACCTTTTACCATATCTTGTTTTCTAGGATGGGTTTACCTATAGTCGGGATGGAAAACCATAAATATTAAAATTTTACTTATCTCTCTCGTGTCTTTCTCACAAAAACTCTCATCACGTGTCTATCTCTTCCGCATTGGCCCCGGCCCCGGTGGCGGCGGGGTAAAGTCCCCGCCTGCTAACCCGAGGGTCGCGGGTTCGAGTCCCGCCTGGGTAGAAAGTTATCTGCCCAGGACATGGGTGTTTGTGAAATGAGTTATATGGAAGAGAGGACTGTATTGGCCTAATATCGCTCAAGTAAATAAAGACGACATTGCAAAATTTCGTAGAAAAAATTACACACATAGAAAAATACAATCCGTCATAGCTGCTCTTATATGCACAGCTTGATACCTTTCCTGTTCCTCGTGTATATTCTTCATTTCTTCTTAAACTTCATTATTCGAGATTAGTCTGCAAATGCTCTCTTTATTTAAGAATTATTTCTGCTGAGTTAATATTCCCCATGATGACTGCAGGGATTTTCCCATGTCGATAGCTATGATTTCTATTCATGATAGAAGTTACCGCGTGACTTTAGCTATTTCGTAACCAGTGATAATTCGTTGGAGTAATAGCGTTTGTGCCCCTCTATGCACATATAACTGTCCTCAAAAATGATTTTATTGTAACCTCATCATTTGTATAGCCAACGCAGTGAGTTTTAATGCCTTTTTTTGAGCTACTATCCATTGCATAGCTTTTGTAGACTTTCTAACCTTTCTTCTGTCTAGCACCTACTTTCCCACCCATCTGGCATGTGGGATTCCACAAGGAGCAATAGCCAAATCCCCGGCGGGTAAAACTCTTTTGGCAATCGGAGCGCTCATGCCCATTTATCTAATCAAGGCGAATGCCCGTTTGCTGCTAAGGACGCATTATATCGTAATGGTTTTTAATCAGATACTGAGAAATATATTACGAGAGACTTAACTTTTCTTCGATTAAAATATGCCAACGTTAGAGAATCCTTTTTGCCCATAGAGTAAGATTACCTATTCAAACAAAGTCACCGTTAAGTCCTTTAGACTTATAAAGTCCTTTTATTTAGCTTCCATCAATTGTAGAGCACAGCAGAATGTAAACGCAATGGCTAAAAACAGTTTATTATGTTTGAAGAGCATCCGCACCCATGAACTCATGGTGAGCAGAAAAAAAACATTTTCCTGATTTGTATTTCATTGATATTGGTAGGAGTAAGTATCATCACTCAATAATGCCGATGAAAAATATTAGGATCTGACACAAATTTAAGGTGTATAGTTCATGGATAAACAAGCTGGTGCCGTAGAAAACTATTGCCCAGTGGAAATCCGAGAACTCGTTTACAACGAGAAAAAGTAGTCGTAGAGTACAAATATTATCCTCCATGCTTTAGAAATTATTACTTATCCCTCGGTAAATTAAAAATGATTGTATTTTTCCAAAACCTACAACATATTGAGTAAAGAGTTGAAAGTTCAGAGGTTCTCACTTAATCACGAATTTGAACAACGCCAAATGTCCATTTGAGAATGAAGCAGTCCAATGATATTCACAGAGTTATCTCAAGTTTCGAAATCCTCACTTAGATTATATTAATAAACTGTATCGTATGGATTAAATGTAAACGTACACGTATGATTTGGTGGCAGCAACAAGAGTGAAGTTTTTTAAATGCCAGAGGTACCGCATGGAGAATGAAATAATAGAAGGTAGACGGAGGAAACGTCTCGTGGAAAGGAATTCGGGGAAAGTCCTGAGAATTCCGCTGAGAAGAAGAAGAGGAAGAAAAATAAAAGAGCGGAATAAAACTAAATTGTCTCCTCCCTCGAGACATTTATTCCTCGAACGAGCCACGAGCTGAAAGAGGGGCTAAGGGAAAGAGAGGTCCTCTTGTTTCACTGATTCCTGAAGCGAGAGCCATAAGCGCTAAGCAGGAGAGAGGGGGATATCCGGTCATCGAGGTGGTGGCGGCATGAACGTAGGGGAAGGAAGGAAAGTAAAAAAGAATGCGCGAGAAATAGAGCGGAGGTTGGAGGAGATGTACCCACGGAGGAAAAAAAGGAACAGCATTCACAACTAAATGACACCCTGCAAACAATCTCATGTGAATGCGGCATGGATTAAGTGATCACCAAGATGTTCTACACTGTACTCGAATTAAGTCAATGAAGCTACCACTATTGGTACATTATTGCAAAAAACTTGCAAATACTTGTCATAAGGGAAAATTTCACCAATGAGCATTGCACTATTGGCATGCCATCAACGTTAGAGAAACTATTTATAAAAGCGTATGACATATATATTTCTAATAACGTATGACAGTAGAGACAGCCAACCGTTATTGGACAGAAATAAAAGAATTACATCGAAAAAATGCATGGTGTACTGTTTGCACTTGTAGCAGATACAAACAGAAGCATTTGGAAGTCATCCAATAACTAGCGACACAACCGACAGAAAAACTGATCAATGACAGCTGTTATGGTGTTGAAGGAGGATGCTGAAGATAAAATGGACAGATTAAAAAAAATACATAATGAAATCCATAGAAGAGTAGAAGGGAAGGGAATTATGAAACACCATGCAGAAAAGAAGAACCAGATGGACTGGACACACTCTGAAACACAATGAGTTATTGAAGAACATAATTGAAGGAAAAATAGACAAAAATGGCCCCAGCGGAAGACCCAGGAATAAGTTCATGGAGAAAATAAGTAGGGTAGTACATAGGAAGAGATATCAGGAGGTAAGGGAACGGAGGAGGGCTGCAGCCAACCAATCTTAGGATTGAATGACCAATAAGATGAGAGATGGTCTCTTATCGGTCGTGGGAATAAAACTGTAATTTTTAACCTGTCAATTCTGCAGTCTAGTTTCCTGATTTATTCTAATTAAACCATATATCGTATTATTTCCAGTTTTATACAATTTAACCAAATCGCCGGGAAATAAAATGGTTTAGAGCGTCACTGTTGTGCTTGGACGAAAGAATTCGCACGGCTCCCCCAGCGACGACAACGACTGCCGTGTATGAAGGGGAAAAGACGTAGTGAGTGGACGGTGGTGGAAATACATAAGGGTGAGATGGACGAGAAGGGGGAGGAAGAGAAGCCCACATATAGAGAAGCACTCCCTGACCATCACATCACGCTTGGTGGGCTGGCTGTGGGGGTCGGGGGGTGGGGGAATAGTGTAGGTGGGAAAGGAGGAGACTAGGGGCTGGAAGATTGAGGAGGAGAGAGAGAAAGTGGGAGAGGTAAGCTTCCTCCTATGTTTTTATTTATTTTTATATCCTTTACGCTGCCCCATACCCTCCTACTCTTACGTCTTTCGACCTCTCCACCCGACGCCCAAGCAAAACCCTCATGCACAACTATTCTCCTCCTCCAGGGTGGGAGAAGAAGGGGTGGAACGGCTGAGAAGATGGAAGGACCAGCGAAAGGGGAAGACGAAGTGGCGGTCGAGAGAGGAGAGGAGGGCTCGATGCTCGGGGGGGGAGGCGATGGGAGGCAGCATATAAGGGCTGTCGGGGCGAGGGGGCGGGGGAGTAGCACAAATGGGAGGTCGCCATTTCTGTCTTCTCCAATGCCCTCCCATCTCTCCCCCGCCAGCGTATCCCTTTATTCCCCCCCCCCGCCTCCGCTTCGCCCCTCTCCCCCCCCCCCCGGCCAGCAGATGGAATAGCCACCGTCCACCATTCCCCGAGTTTGTAGCCACATAAATAAGATTGATGCTCCCGTGGATGGGGAGAGTGTGCGGCCTGCTGCTAGCCTCTCTCTCCGTATTCCTGTGTGTGCGGGCGGCTGTTCTGGAGGAGGGATCGGTGGGGGGGAGGAGAGGGAAGGAGGCGTTTTGTGGAGGTTGGGAGAGGAGAAGGAGAAGCGAGAAGAGAGACTTGCAAGAGATAAGGGGAAGTGGAGAGTTCTGGTAGGGTAAAGCGGGAGGGAGGGTGGGGGGCAGGGAGGCCTTTCCGCTGCCGAGGAAGGCCCGAGCCATAAGGTCCTTATTCGTTCTCAATGTCCATACCTTCCCCAACTTCCTCCTCCCAACCTCGTAGACAAAACCCCCCTTATTCTCCGTCCACCTTAGCTCCTTCCGTTCCCGCGTCCGCGCATTATCCCATCCAGCCAACTCCACAACAATGGTATATCATCTCCCCTCTTCCATGGAAACAGAAATACCAGCATATCGGACTATCCACGACACTATTAGAGAAATTTGCATGAAAGGGAACGAATAGATTGAACCGACTTCCCACCAACGATTGATCACGATAGCATTAGGGGTAGATAAAAATATAGATTGTGATAATGAGCTGTTGTGTTTTCCGTATATTATAGACAGATACGAATTATAGACAGATATGAATTGAGAAATAAATTCGGTAGGAAAGGTATTATATTTCCAAAACTTCCATAAAAATTTTATAGGGACTATTTTTGGCAGAATGAAAGGAAAATTTATAAATTATCAGGTTTCGCCGGTCCGCTTAATAGAGACGCACATCGCTGTTTTCGACCAGAAACGGTCGGTACAAGAGTTATAAAATAACATTCCATACATATCTAAAGAATTCACACATTTCCCAATTTCTCTTTTCTTTACCCTTCCTTTATATGCCGGTGTCCTAACAGCACCTTCCGCAAACTATTGCGGTTTCTAGCGGGATAGTATGGAAACATAGCTGCAGCACTTGTTTGGTAGGTTATTTGGGAAGGTGACCAACAATTGAGGTTACTCAAATTTAATGACATAATTTGTAACTCTAGAGGTAACGTGAAAAAGATTCTGGGCATGCTTTTGGAGATATTCGCATTCACCTACGAATCTTGTAGGTCTTGCAAATTTTCAACTGACATGGATGTTGTAATACAATCACTTCGAGGCCTAAATATTGAATGATTTAATTCCGAAACGATAGAGTATTTAAATTTTCAACTCCCGACCAATCCTCGGGGCAACTAGAGTTATAAATAAAATAAGATCAATATGAAGACTGCCGAGTTATTAACACCATTCAGGATAGGTAGATGGAGTCACAAATGAAGTGCCGAGAAACCCAGCGTATTCAAGTACACGTAACTAAAGGCGCCAAGGGAAGCATTTGCGCATCCGAAGCACGTTGTGAGTATTGACCCTGAGGTTATCTCCATTGAGTAACTCAGTAGGAATCGCGGTTCCACCAAAACCACTCCATCACTGATGAAAATGGATCCCGGAACTTTGGGAAGCCAGCTATCAAAACTTTACCAACCCGATATACCCATCATTCATTTTCCTTATCCATACCCTATAAATCTTGAAACTAATTGCCATCTCTTCAATCTTACTTCTCTCCTGCTTCTGCGCCCGCGTCCATGAATTTTTCCAATTTCTGCTTGCTGAAGTGGATACACTACCGTATATCGCTGATAGCTGAAAGAGTTCACATAGAGGTTATCAGTTAAATAGAATTTTTAACGGAGATTAATTTAAGAATATGCATTTATACTACAAGCATAATTGCCAGGATCCTAAGGGATCCATTGTATACCATTTCATATTGAACTTCTTAATTTGGGAATGGAATGCTTCAAGCATCTTACGCATTCATCCTTAGCGCAAGATATAATTACTATTTAAGTGACTATCAAATTATTAACGATAAGTTGCAATTTTATTCGTTTGAACCTTTTGTGTAAGTTTTCAATTTTATTTTACTTTCTATTCATTAATAACTTTGGAATCCTCAATCTTCTTTATAGTTCATTACCATTTATTTATTTTATATTTATGTGTGAATCTTTGCAATTTTTTTACTTTGACCGTGCACTTTCGTATCTAATCGTTTGGAAACAGGTTTTCAGCCAACTTTTGTACTTCATGGTTTTGAATAATGAAAGAAATTTTGTAATTTCCGCTTAGTTTTTCATTAGTACTACGTGTTTCAACGTCATGTCAACGTCACGTCAACGTCAACGATGACGATTACATCGGTATCATCAGGTAAAAATCAAACCAAGTGGGAATTACAACATTTCTTTTATTATTCAGAAATTATGTTCCAAAACATCTCGCCAGATACCGTTGAGTATATCCATGCTTTTGATGTACTTTCACAATAAATAAATTCTTCAGCCACTTCTTTCCAATTATTTAGTCAAACCAATTCTTTAGTCACATAGGAGAAGAGGTTACGGAGGGCAGATGGCGGGTGTTGAGGGTGGCAGGGGAGGTGGAGAGGAAATGCAGGGTACAGGTAGTGTGACAGTGTTTTGCCCCTCCCACGACGTGCCCCCACTCTCTTCCCCGTCTGACACCCCTCACTCCTCCATCTGGTTCGTCTCTCCGCCCCCGCCTTCCTCCCACGCCCCCAACCCCCGCGTGCCCGCACACTGCACCACACCTGCTCCGAGTCGAATCGTAAGTGCTGAGCCGGGATTAGAACCTGGATCTCCGGCCGTTAGGAATCCTTTTGATGGGCCCTGTGTGCGGTGTCCGTGGGAATGGGTTGAAGGCGGGGAGGGGGGGGGCGGAAGGAGGATTGGAAAGATTGGGGGTTGATGAAGGGTGGGCGGGGGGATATGAGCCGGGGGGAGAGTGAAGAGGGTGAGTGAAAAAATAGAGTTGGATAGGAAGGTGAGTGTGGGAGGTAATGTTGCACATGAATGCCTCCCCCGCAAAATTGAAACCGATAGATTTCTTTCTCCTAGAAATTAGAATCACCACTGTTTTTTTCTCCCTAGTTTGAAATTATTTATGTGGATTTCAAGGTAATGCTTTATTTCCAAACTAAAAACGGTGGCTAAGGCAAACCTCAGCAGGAGACCTAATTCACAATAGTAATTGGAAACTTAAAATAGGCGAAGTGCACATCCCAAGGATTGGGATAAAAAGAACCCTTAGGAAAGTCACAGGCGAAATGACTTAAGGCTTTACTTATCTGTGGGAGTTATCGATAAGGGATCAAACAAAATGTCTTTGTTACCTCCACTTGAGGTTTATTAATACAGCCAAGGTGTAGGAAATTAGTATCACCTTCAGGTCTGACCTTTCATGACCTGAAGATGACACGAATTGTCGAAACCCGGGTCGTGCTAATAAACATCAAGTGGAGTTAACAAAGTCATCTTATTTGGTCCTTAGGAAAGTGTTGGAAGTAAAATCCGGAGGAAATGTGACTACTTAGAACCA
Organism: Ceriagrion tenellum; assembly: GCA_963169105.1. NCBI lineage: Eukaryota > Metazoa > Arthropoda > Insecta > Odonata > Coenagrionidae > Ceriagrion > Ceriagrion tenellum. The sequence continues at coordinate 33,012,057 of OY720635.1, read as the reverse complement.
GTACATCTATTAATGAATTATTTAAGGATTTTGAGTGAGGGAAGAAATAAAAATAAAGAATTAGAATAGGAGTTAGTGAATTGCTATTCCAGAAATGTGACTCACAGAGTCATAATATACATCGAACACAATGAAAAAGACAAAAGATCATAATTACAATATAGATTATAATAGTTTTAAATGGGATGCAGAGAAAAACTAGATTGAGTGAAAATTTTGATTACATGAAAGCTATATTAATTAGAGCTAAAGGCAGTGATAATTACTACTGTATATAATTCAGTATTTAATTATAATTTAACTAAAGTCCTCTTATTACCTCATTACTTTATTTATTTTCTGAAGAAATTAATGGCCCTTATAATGTGCACACTTAGTATTGCCGATGCTTAAATAGTTAATTGAAATGTTGCCATATCAAATTTTGATCCATCTCTTCAACGGAGGAAGAGAAAAAAAGAGGGGATTCGATGTGAATTTACACAAAGAAGTAGTTTCTGGAAGCTTAAAACAGGTGAATGCGAGACAGGTAGAAGGAGCTGGGTAAGAGACTGAGAGTAATGGAAATAAGAAAAACAAACGGTACCAGTTGAGGGGAACGATCAAGTATTACAAGCACCAGGAATCTCGTAATTTCGAAAAGAAAATAAATCTTTGTGAGTAAGTAAGTAAGCATGGATAATTAATAATTTTGATGGCCCCGCGATTACATGGCGCGTCTTTAAGCGGACGAAATTCCTCTCTGTTCTTCTTCTTTTGGAAACAATACTCTAATGACGGAGGAGGCGATAGTAGCCGATTCGTAGGGGATAATCGGAGTAGGTCAGGAATAGAAAAGAGGAAAATCGTGGACAGGAAGCAAGGGAGGAGAGAATAAAAGGAACTGAGGGAGGGAGGAGGAAGAGGGAGTGAGACCGAGCGGGCAAAGAGAGCCGGGGGAGGCAGAGGAGGAGGATGGGAGGGAGGGGTGCGGGGGGAAGGGAATGGTGTAGGGGTGGAGATGAGAGAACAGCATGGGGATGAAAGGACGGTTTGAGTAATACGCGCTTCGAGCTGGAGATGGCGGGGTAAGAGAGTTTTACGGGGCGGGGAGGGGTGGATGGAGGGGGCTGAGGGGGTGGGTTGGGGTGAAAGGCAAGAAAGGGGGTGGGAAATGGGGAAGGAGGATGAAGGGATATGGGGGGAGGGTGAGAAATAGGAAGGAGGCCATGGCGGAAATGTGTTGGAGAATTTGTGGAGGTATCCATGGCAACCGAGAGATTAAGAAAAAGCGGGGAAGTGGGGGAGGGGGAGGTTGGGGGGGGGAAGAGTTGGGCTGGAGGGAGGTGGGGGAGAGGGAGGGAGTTAGGAGGGTAAAGGGAGGAAGTGGGGTGAGGGGATCGTAATAGTTTTCCGAGGCCTTCGCAAGACGGATAAGCACTCATGTGAACGTGCTCCCGTCCTTGTTTTAAATTATGAAGAGGGCGGGAAAGGGGCGAAAACAGTGGAATAAGAGGACTCTAAAAGTGCGTATCTCGCGTTTTATTGATCAGCGTCGCTTTAATTAACCCTTTTGCAATTGAGTTAAGCCCCCCGTTGGCGCTGGCGCATGTATTGGATTTGGCACCGTGCACCTTTCGGAGTTTATTTGAAAAGGTATGCGGCGTAGAAATAATTAGAGGCGAGTGGAAGTACAACTTTTTTGTCGCCATGGTACCTTCAATGTTTGGAGGAAAAATGAAGTTTTTTTGGAGACTGCTCTTACAGAAGAACCTGACATGGAATAAAAGAATTGTATATGGCTCGTGTAATTACATGTACTGTATTCTAAGACATAAAACACTTGACCACATAAATACGATTTATTTTTCTTCAATAGAACACCTTGTTACTAGCTGGTAAAATCATTTAACCTGTGGAAAAAAATTGACAATTATCCATCAAATCCTTTGAAAAATAATACAGATGACTAGTTACTTTAAAAAAGTAGAAATCGTGTTTATTTAAATTTATAATAAATTTATTATTGTCACTCTTAGTTGAAAATAAAATGCACTGCTTCATTCGTATTTCACTATACCCAGGCATCCGAAACAACTCAAATGTACAGTTTCATGAGCGCCATGATTAGGATAAGCTTTAATTAATCTGAGCTAAGGTTGTACCTACTGAAGACGATTAAAAGTCTTAATGTAACCTGAGCACGTATTGATTCGATTCAAAAAAGTTTTATTACACTCTGTTCAAAGGCTCTTGTTGGACAATTTCACCACAAAGCACGACGTGAAAGCGAAAATAGAAGGCTTAAGGGCAATAAACGAAACTGACGAGGATACATCCGTCATTAAGGAGGGGAAATAACAACTTGACCGGACGATGAGAAGTATAAACCTTGTCATTCACCCTCTTGATAAAAATCTCTCCGCTCAAGTGCGCGTAAAGAAGGGAAGTGAAAGGAGGCAAGAGTCCGTAAAGGTGTAGAAGGGGGTTTGTGTACTGGAGAGGAGTTGGCGGACACACGGGATGGTGAAGGAAGGTGCCGTTATGAGTGAAGCGAAATGGGAGGCGGTAAAATGGAGGAAGGAAGCTCGTGGGAGGAAGCTGAGGAGCGGGAAAGGGGGTGTGGTGGGAGCGAGCGTGGGTGGTGGGAAGATTCAACCTCAAAGTGGAATATTGCACAGATATAAAGAATTCCTCTTCTTTGAGAATATTCCTTTGTTAATGATTCCTAAAGTTTTTTTGATACGTACTGCAATATCGTGTACATATAAAAAAAGTCATACTAATCGAGTTTTATACAGCTGTTGGCCGTCTCTCGCTTCCTCTTCTCCAAGCCTCTCTATTCTTCGGGTCCCGATTGTCTCATTTCAATACCTTGACTGACCTGCTTCATCCAATCTTCTGAAGATACCAGTTCAGTATTTTTGGGGCATCGCTTATCCTCCATTCTGTTTACCTGGCCATACCACTTCAAACGTCTACTCTCTATTCCTTTGGTGAATTTATTTCCATATTAATCCAAGTTCGTATTTTTTCGTTGTTAATTCTTTCTAACCTTGATAATCTGCAGTTTCTCCAAAAATAATCCATTTCTGCAGCCTCCAGTTTCTGTCTTAGTCTTGGGTCATTTCCCACATTTCTGAACCATAGAGAAGTATGCTTACAATAACTGGTTGATATATTCGGTACTTTGTCTTCATTTGAATATCTTTTGACCATTATATACTGTTCAGGTTATTTATTGCTAACTTTGATTTATCCTCTTTGTTATTTCTTTCTCACTCTGTCTCTCTTTTCTAACTATTACTCGTAAGTATTTATAATCAAAGCAGACTTCAATGGCCTCCCCTTCTATATCTAAGATGGTGGCATCCTTATTGATTACCATGTATGTACTTAGTTTTGATAATATAATGCTCAAACCAGCCTTTTCGTATACTTCAACCAGTTTCCTCATTATTTATGCATTATCGTACAAAAACATAAACAACACACATGATTTATTGACTCTCTTAGGTCTTCTAAAATAGTTCCCGGGTTCTGCTGAGTCTTTGTTGCAGATCTTGAGCTTCAGCTATCATTGCAGGTACCATCTTCAGGAAAAATTACTTTAAATACAATTAGATTAAAGAACGATTTACATAATTGACCGGTGAAATTAAATTATAGATTCATCCAAATTTTAAATAAATAACAATACCAATCAAGAACCAAATTATAGCAATATCAATGTGGTCCAGATGGCGATCGACACTGTTAATCATCACCCGGATCAAATCTGAAGCCTTTTAGACGTCTACCCGAGTGCCGATGAGGGAAGGGGGCGAATCAGGTATTCTGTGCACTCGCCAGGGCTTCTTTGCGCGCTTTCTTAGGTCTCCAATGTCTCTTAAACGGATTAAGATAAATCAGTCTATGAAATTTAGTCCTAAGGTCAGTCCTAAGTCAGTCCTAAGGTCAGTGAAATTGAAATTTCACTCAAAAGGAAGTTATTTTGATGCGAAAATCAATTTTTTGAGAGGTGTTTCAGGCCCCATGCGAGACGGGTTAATGACATCTCACTCTGATCGGAAACACGCACATGTGTTTTATCATCAAAGTGTATGTTTTGACCGGTGAAACTTTTCATTTTTCACATTTCCGAAAAACAGATGTATCTAAATCAATGTGAGCTCTGATAGGAGCTCTCGTAGATATGATATTGACAATGCTTTCAGTTGATTGCCACCTGAATGACCGAATTACATGCATATTGGAGTCATATTTCATTTGCTCATAATAAACAATTCATTTTAGCCTTAAAACAATAGACTTGCAATGAAATTCCAGGGAAATTCATTTTGGTTTTACCATTGCCGACCCCATATATTCAACGGGAATTTTTATAACGACTCTCCAAGCCGGGTCCGTCTCATTTCTATAGGCCTTTCTCCCTCCCTCTCTGTCCTTGGTTTGATATTGTTTTTGGCACTGCCCTCAAACCCTCGAGCAAAACCAGACGTGTGACTTTACCTTATTTTTCCTTATCCCAGGACTTTTGATGGTTATTTTGTTTCCTGTATTACCAAAATATGAATTCAGCGGTTCTAGGTTGAAAATTTTCAAAACATACGAAATGATTTCATTTGAAAACGAAAAGTTGTTACCTTCAAATTTCTTGGTTCTCAGGTGATTTAAAAACTATACATGGGGCATTAAAAATATTATATTTCAGATTAACTGTAATGATGGAGCCATCAATAGGCATTTTACTTTGTGAATGGCAGTCATGCACGTATCGCACCGCACTTACGAGAGAATACTCTTAATCTAGAGGTATTGAGGCTCTTGTAGTTCAGAATTGCAATGAAATCAAAACGTGACGCCTAGGCTTCGACATGACAGCAAAAACATACTTTGTTATATTAATAATCATCATTATAGGCATGAAAATAATAAATAAAAAGGTATGTTGAATTCCACCCATGAAAATAGCCACATCAGTGTTTAAGACATACTGAAAGAATCGATGAATTATGCTGTCATATAGAATCGCACACAGCATGCTTAAGACGCGTTGATATTATATATGAATTATTCGACGGGATAGGCCAAAGTTTGTATGCTATTCGGATATTTTTGAGGTACTACAGTCGACAAAAATATGTGCGCATCATTCTAAAAAGGAAATCGTGAATAAAGGAACAGAAGTTGCGTCAAGATCAAGATAAATAAACTAATTATTCGTAGTCATAAATCCGTGGGTTGGTTTTCTGTTTTCATTAATTCACTAATTTCAAACAGCCGAACTATCCGTAATTTAGGAATAATTGTTACTTCCCTCACAATTTTCCACGAGTATTCCAATATTGTTTCTCCTCAGTAATTCATCCGTAAATTGATTTTTATTTCCATCGTTTCCAAGAAAAATTTTTTCAAGTCTTCCAAAATATTTTTCTGTTCTTCATTGAAAACAATTCTTCAAACATTTCTTATTTCCATCTCTTCATAGGACTTCTTCATAAGTAATACTCTCAGTTCATTTGAACTTCGTCATAATTTGGTAGCGCCGTATTTCCATTGATTTCTATATTTTTGCTCAGCTGCTGTTGTAGTTCATGATTCTTTAGCTATGTAATTACATGATCCATAAATGTAAAATTTCCTACACAACGACAATATTAATTCAAATCATTACCTTGGTTTCAGTAATGTTTTCATTGTATCCGATAGTTGACCTTGTGATAACCGGTAGTTCGGTAACCTCCTTTCCGGAACTCACGAGGGGTTGATGGTCATAGAGATAACTGGCATAATTGATCCATAGGAGCGAAATTCTAAGTCAATTTGCCAACCTATTCCCTACTATAAGAATCCCAGGGAACGGAAATTCAATATAAATCTCAACCTTTAGAATTCGAACTGGTTCAGATATCATCGTCGTATTATTGATTACCGGATTCAATAATTTGAGCCTTTACTTATTAAGTTTTCCATAAGGTTTAAGAATTAACAAAAACTTTGTAAGTTTTACGTACAATGTTTATTGGACTACCGGTTTCGTCGAATAGTCGACATCATCAGGTCGACCTGTTCCGATCCATCAGGAGTTATGAGGAAACATACATTTTTCAACATAAATAAACTTGTTGGCTGAGACGGTAAAGTGAAGCTGACTTGCAGAGAAACGAAATTTTGCATTAATGATAGCTGATTGTGATGACTATGTGTGCAAATTATTTTTACCCTTTTAAGGTTAATTTGGTTTTTCAGTCATGGACGATAAAAATGTGTGCTTCATCCATATGAGGGTGAATAGAACGCGTTGTTTGTTTGGGAAGGGTGTTTCTGAGGACATTGGAAGGTGTGGGAGCGGAAAAGGTGGATGGTGGAGCGCTGCGGGAAGCGAAGTATTGAGGGGGGGGGGGCGTAGTGGATGGAAGGGCAGGAGTGGACAGGAGAGAGAAACTAGGAGTTGGGGATTCGCATAAAAAAGAGAGATGGTGGGAATAAGGACCTCCACCTCTCCAAATCCCCTTACCACCGCCACCCGCACTCCCAACCCCCCTCTTCCCCGCCTCCCATTCCCCCATTCTCTCCAGAGTCTTATTCCTCCTCCCACGGTCCCCTCTCATCCCCGCGAACCTCCCCTGGACCGCACTTGCTGCTGTTCTTTCCGCATCTCTCCCCCTTTTTCCCTCTCTCCCCCCATCCCCGCCCCCCTCCCCGCCCACCCACACCATTCGGACAGTCCACTGTGCACTCCACCAAGATTAGAAACGGTCGCCGGAGGAGGAGGAGGAGGGAGGAGGAGGAAAGAAGGGAAGGGGTGGTTTCCAAAGGTAACAAGGGGAAGGAGGGGTCCCGAGAGCTGAGGCTCTGTGAAGGATATAGTGGGGAGTTTAGGGAATACCAACTGCCTGCCTATGGAATTGAAAGACATTAGTGTCAACAAAACTCTTGAGGACTTTTGATTTCACCTGTCGGTGAGATCAAAATATTATAATTCCTAGCACTAAATTATCTGATGAATCGTAAAACAAAAGGCTTATAACCTGAGTGTTTACAAAAGTCTTGAAAGAGGCAGAAAAAGTGCATATACTATTCCTACGTGGTAAACAACAATGTATCATTTATCTACTCTGAATTCTGCCGTCAGGATTTATAATTGTATCTTTGATCCTATTTGACATAATTAACTAAAATTAATACTTTTTATCTTATTCTTTGAATGCTCTCTCATGTCTTCGTGAAAAACTCTTCTGGTATATTGGATGATAACATTCAAATTTTCCCCACTCCGTTTGCTCCTAGTTGCAACGTAAATCATTTTGTTTTTGTTTCTGTAATGCAATATTTTCCTTTCTGTGAATTTTTGGGTCATTTTCAATTGTTAATCGCCAAGGGTTAATCTATAAATTGAACATTAGTCCGTTTCGATGTCGTTTCAGATATCATCATCAAGAGGAAATGACAAACAGACGACGGCTCAAGTTATGTCAAGACAGTTAAAAAAGGGTAACAACAGACGCGATAGAAACCCTGAAACCATTAAATCTTCAGGTCTCTCTCGCCCGGGAAGCCTTCGAACGAACTGTCGAAACTTTGAAATACCATATCGCGGGGCGGTTGATTGTTTTTTTAGGAGACAGAAAACCAAGGTTATGTGGATATGAGAGCTATTTATGACTTATGAGTTGTTTGGTAAGGGAAGGAATATCTGGTAACCGGACCAAGAGTGGCGAAGAACCTGGCCTCGGGGATCTGTAAGAATGGTGGTCCACAGATTAAAGTCTCATCTGAAAAATAGAAAATAACTTGAATTACATCATATCGTCCGAGTAAGGGGTCGGGATTCCTGGAAAAAATCTCCACCACCGCCTGTACCGATCCCGGGGCATTCGAATGGAATGGAAGCCAGTACTCTAGGCTCCAAAGTAATGCGCTTCAACGTGTCGCGTCGTCTAACATATATGGCCGTAAGGCGAAATCACCCAGAAACCTTGCCGTAGTCAGGATGAGTGACCTCCAATCATTGGGTCGTCATGTCGCGAGGCGTAACAATCCTGGCAACCGCGACCAGTTCCAGTGTTGAATGGGTGCTTCGGTAATGGACGATATGTACAGAGTAAGCCTCGTTGCTTTGGCCGTGTATAAAAAAATGGAAGAGGGTGGATTAACTAAATAGATACTTGATGTTGGCATGAATGGTAGGGAATTGGAACGGCTCGACTGATGAAATCATTGGTGAATATGGAGAAAGACACTAATGTAAGAAAAGGGGTCGTAAGAACAAGGGAGTATAAATCATGCAGCATATTCATGTGGCAAAAGCAGAGCAGTCTTGCAAGGCTCCGGCAGCGTGGAAGAAATTATTCACAAATGAAAAAATGACTTCGTTTTCTTCCACTGATTTATTTTTTTGGTACGACATGTTTCGACACAGACGTCATTTTCAAGTACAAGAATTTTTGAATTTCAAGCAAATATATATACCTGGAAGGGACTTGGGGGAGGTTGGAGAGGGGTGGAAGAAGTGGGTGTTAGGAGGGGGGGGGGGGAACGAAGTCGTTTTTTCATTTGTGAATATCAACTTCCACATAGTTGAGCCTGATACCATTGAACGTATGAAGAAATTATTATTTTCGAGTCTAGCTTTCTAGGTGCAGCGCCGACTTCAAAGCGCTTTTAGACTATACTTCCCCTAAATGGGAACGGCGTAATTGGTATGCATGTGATAGTATTAATCGGGACCTTTTATTAATCGCTCATGGACACCCATTGACGCCTAAAAAATGAACAATTGGCCGAAAAAACAAGGAAAGTTGGTAGCTCCGAAAAGGAGGGATTCACTCTAGGAGTTTCGCGATGACCGGCGGGGAAAGAGAGGACTAGGCTGTCGTAAAGGATACAGGCTGGATGGAGGGTTAGCACGAGGAGAGACACACCACTCTCTGTCCCCGATATCACCGCTCGTTCCAGGGAGGGCTCTAGTGGCTGTGCACTGAGAAGTGCGGGGGTGACGCAAAGTGCCGGTGGAAGGGATCGGGGGTTGGGGGTTGGGTTGCCGCGACGGTGGGGGTGGCGGCGGCCAGGGGGTGGTTTCACGGACGTGCTCCCAAGGGGGTGGCGGATGGATAGAGAGAGAGAGAGAGATGGGGATGAAATGAAATTCACTGCCTGCAGACCGGCACTAAATTCAAAAGCGTCCCTTCTACTTCCTTTCTCGTCCTCCCCACTACACCGCGGGATCCTCTAAACATCTCAACGAAATGACAATGTTTGCAGCGACGGAAGGAGAGAGATGGTCGGGGGTGGCTCAGTGGCGGATTGGACGAGAGCGATGGAAATAATGGGGGTTGGTTCGCCACCCCTCCTTCCTTGCCGAGCAGTAGTCCGCATCGGTTTTGAGAGACTGGCACAAGGACGAGCGCCGTGGAGGACAATTGGAAATTTTTACACAGTCCCGAACTATGTTTCGTAAGAGAGAGGTGTTCATGTGATGGTAAAGGAGTGGGTATAGCACGCTCGGTGGATTAGCAGGGGCACGCTCACGGTCTTAAATAATCCAGTGTGCGAGGGAAAATCATCCAGTTATTGCCTTTTTCCGTATTTTCATTATGGTGCCCAAAAATGAGAAATGTGAACACTCATGATCGTTTCTCTTTGGAAGCGTGTATGGAAAGCCATTTTTTTGACGATTAACATTTCTTAAGACATATACGCATCTATTGACAAAAATCACATGAAATGTGCTCAAACCTCTGATTTCTTCTCGTTTTTTTGAATCAAATATGTGATGACATCAATGTAGTGTATAAAACAGGAAAACACCTTAAAAGTAGCAAATTATTGACGTTACTCATCTTTCAGAAACCAAGTTTATGGGTTTAAAGGGGTTGGAAAACAGGCCTAGTTACCAAGAGAAAATGATAAAGGGATGAATGAGTACGCTAAAGATCGTTTAATGTTAGTGAAACAGGCCTGTGGCCAATTCGACGTATATTTAAAACCAAGTTCAATTTCGAGTGGAAATCACTTAACTCATTGTAAATGGTTTAAGTAGGTATGTGTTATTCGCAATGACTTTGTAGGTATCGTTCATTGGTACACTCACTTTTTATGTTCTGTAATTTAATATTACTCGAGGCGGATTTCACATGCGTTAGTTCTATGTAGTCCTTCATTTTCTGTTCAAGAATCTGTTTAGTATAATATTGATTTTCCTATTTCTCAGTTTCTAAATACAAGATGCTGGGAGCTGCTATTTCGAGGCGACCGTTTCCAACGCAATTGAGTCCACTTGTATTTAAAGTTTTATGCTTTAATCACGCTTAAAATTTTCACCTAAGAGTGTCAATGAGTGTCTATGAGAAAGTGAATCACGTATTTTACTTAGATTCTGTAATTGATAGGTATTGCAGAGAATTTTTCCTATTAGGTGGGCATAAAGCTTACGGTGAGGATGAAAGAAATAATCACGTTAACTCCGAATTCAGACGAGGTTTTAACGCTTCGGAATTGAGCTAATTCAGTTTTGGTACTCTCAAGAATGGAAATTAGCTATAGAGAGCCGCTTTAAGATTACTGTTTCCATGACAATGAAACATTTTTCAAGTTCACTTCGAATTTATGCATTTTTGTAAATGCTAGCAAAATTTGCACTTCAAAGGCATGTAAGTATCAACTTTAATGGTAAAGTTTCCTCTCGTAAGGCATTCCATTGGCTATAATTCGCCAGATAACATTTCCTATATAATCAGGTCTTTAATAACGGAAGGGTGTTATAAATGTTAAATGCACCAGTTGAAACTATTTTTTTCATTCAACGAAATGTTTTAAGCACTATACTTTCAACACAAATTTCAGACAAAATTTTTTCTCTCATAATCATTTTAAGTTGGTTCTATCTTTTTAATGGCCAGCTGCAGGAACTACACATACATATTCTATAAAGTTATCCGACCCATAAGCCATGGCATTCATTCAATAAGTGTTTCAGATACATTAGGTAAGTTTCATTACTTCTGGCATGTAGTTACAAGTTCCATAAATAGACAAGACGGCGAATGCGTTATGAATCGCTTGGAGACTTAATTACTAGATAAAAGATAGATAAGATATTATTAGTTCATTAATTACAAGAGAAGATATTAAGAGTTTTTTTGAGACAGATGACCATTCTGCTTACTCATACTGACTAATACTTGTGTATTAGCATTTACTCATAGGCAAAACTTTCATACATTTTATCCGGAGGTAGAATAAAGGATTAAATACTCGAAGGTATTTGATATTGGTAAATAAGTTATGTAACTAGTAGATGTGTTCCGGAAACCCGAATATTTTAATGAGATCTATAACTTAAAGGATCTCATTTATGTATTCCTTCATTTTTTTGCACTTCAACTTAACCACAAACCAACACATAGCTAAATGTTCTTGCAACTGTTCATAAGTGAAAGAAATGAATAGTGAGAATATGCCTTCAGTCAAAGAAAGGAAACCCTAAATTAGTCGCTTCAAACTAACCGTGAAAGTAGACGGACAGGACGCTGTTAACATTAATTAATATGGAGCGATATATTTTTTCCTGACGTGGCTACCCCCTTGTTTACACAATGCGCGTGTGACCACCAACACATGCGCGTTAATTTCCTTTCCTCGATCGGCGTCTCGAAATTCTTCTCGCTGAAGCCCTCTCTCCTGTTATGTGAGAGCGGACCAGTGCGTTCCATTGAATATATATGTAACCTTCCCGTGCGAGGGAGAGGAGATGTATGACCGGACAATATATCGCGGACGGCCATAATTTTTCTCCGCGTAAAGACCGAAGACCAGTATTTTTCGTCCAAACTGAAGGGCCACGTACTTGTGAACTCTCCCCAATCCCCCCTTCGACTCCTCTATCTTCCCCTTGTAGCCCTTCCTTATTCCACCGTCCGCCCTCCGAAGCACACCTTCCTCCCACTCGAACATACCCTAACACTCCACACTCCCTCTCGATCTCCTCTCAACCCCCTTCCGCGGTCCGACCAATGGGCGCGCGAGAATTTTCCTCAGATTCGAACCGTTGTTTATCTTCTCTGACGGTCACCGCTGGATGGATGTGTTCTCTCTCCTCCCTCGAGGAGGAGAGCGGTTTAAGAGGGTGAGGAAAGTCTGGTGAGAAAGTGGAAGGAAGGCTCTCCCTCTCTTCTTAAGGCGGCGGCGAAAGGCGTTGGGGGGTGGGTCGAGGGTGTGTGGTGGACGCGATCTGGGTTCTTAGGGGGTAGGGGTGAAGAGAGGAGAGATTGGGAGTGGTCACCTTTACGAGAGGAGAAGTCGCTGCGGAGGGACTTCGGTTCCATGGAGAGATAAACGAGTGGAATGAAGGGATAAGAAGGAAAAAAGTAACAAGAGTTTGAGGCGTTGAAACACAACAAGTGGTGCAAGTTGGTATCATGGAAGCGATCGAAAGAAAAGGACTAAACATCCATCACTTGTGGATTAAGTCCCAGCTGCCATAAATAATATCTTCGTTGTAGTCTAATACCACTTGCAAAAATAGGTTATACTTACTATATCGAAAATTTTCAAGATTGACAGAAAAATGCCCAGTTTTGTAAAGAAGAAAAAAAGAACTTGGCCATACTTGGCCATAAATTTTTTTTTGCAATAAAAAAATTTTATGGTCAAGTAATGAGCCAGCGAAAACGATTGATTTAGGTTTAATATAATTTCTTTAATTCGGTAAGCATCACAATAAAATATTTTGAGACATTACTATATTTTTACTACAATGAACCGTAAAAATTGTAGTATCTTATCGTCCAGCAATCCATTGCTAAAGTGCAAATACCGACGGTCTGCAAGCATATTTTTTGAAAAGTATCCTGTCCTCTTAAGTAATAAAAATCTTAGCAAGAGGGTATGTTTCAGGATGAAGTATTACCATCAGGGTTTGCGTCAGCATATGGATCTGTCATCTAACAGACTATGGTAATATAATTGAGTGCATTGACTTGTAAAAATAAAATCTTCATTTATTTTTAAGGAGGGTAAGGGTCGGGATACCTATCAATACCGTAGTCATAAAACACTAAGCATAATTCGGGAACATAAACAGTAGTCACCCATTCAAATTTCTCCCGAGAAATATGTTATTAATAAGAAGATGAAAGATTCCGACTCTAAACCTTCCTGTTCTCCACCCAACATAAGAACACAATATAGTCTACATCATACTGACATGAAATGTTTAGGTCAAAGAATATAATTTCAAATCAAATCAAAGTTTTATCACAATCTGTAGAAAACTATTTACTATCAGAAAAGACATGATTTTTTAAATTTAAAGTACACCAAAAAATCACGGAGTTTGTGCAATAAAGTTTAAGAGAACAAAATTTAGCAAAGATAAAAATCTTGAAGGGGAAAAATGAGAATTTTTCTCGAATATACATCCAAGCAGAAAGAAACACGCAATAGATAGTGAAGTGTAGAAAACCTACGAAACCTAAAGGCAGTGATGCCAAATTAAACGCTACATATTTAAAGACAATACATTTGGAGCAAGTTTTATTAAAAAGTAAAGAGAAAATAGTGTCGATGGACAATCAACATAAAACAATTGGAGAAACGTGTGTTGAAATAGATGACATATCACATAACTACGGTGCGTGATGGTTTGTGAACATCAAATACTTGAGCGATGTTATTGTAGCTTTAGAATTAGAGCAAAAACATGTAATTCCGTTCCATAAGTTATCATTATATATACTTTCACTCACGCATGAGATATGATTATGAAAAATATTTGCACTGCTGGTTTCTATGGTGAGGAATGACGATTTTCAAGGTGCCCCTGGTGTTGATAATTCGTAATCCATCCAGGGTGCTGAAGATCTTAGTTGGCCACTGCGTTGTTTTGCAATATTTGATTAACAAAGAGAGCGTAAAATTTTATCCGCAATTCTAGAGAAGCCGACTGAGTTTTTTCAAAATATTGAGCGTTGAATGAGGCCATTGCGAGTTGAAAATGAATCTTACGCAGAGACTTATGATCACATTGCTTTTAACGATAATTCTAGGGAAAAATGTAAATGCACTGCATTGGTATAGTTAAAGATCGGAATTATAAGGGAGGCTATTATTTACCTTATTGACTCATTAGGCATAACCTAATTAATACAGCCAAGAGAGTTGAGAGAATGCTTCGTTAAGATAACCAATTCAACTTGTTTAGCTCAACACATTTTGTTCGCGAAATTTGACAAGACTATATTGTCATCCACTCGCATAACAAGGTTTCTAACAGTATGTTTTAATAGAATAAGAATGTTCTGAAGGTACATATTTAGCCAAAAAAGTTCTTTTTATTGGTTAAGGACTTTAGATACACTAAATGGCTTTCCAGAGTTTCTCCGCTTGAAAGAAAAACATGACACGGAAGATGGAAGTGTAGAAAAACCCGTGATAATAGAAGGATAAAGATGTGTGGTGTGAGGAGAAACAAAGGAGGATAACACGGATGAAAATGCGAATTTAAGGATGCAATATTTGAGGAAATTGGAATATATAGGAGTGATGACATGATTGCTAAGGTTTAGTGGAGTCATGGTTACATACGTAGTATTAGTACCATATGTTGAGCTTTATACAGGATATTAAGATACATCTTAAGCGCAGGAGGGTGAACCGTAGACTGATAGCCATTATCCACAGTACATATCTGACTCAACGATAGAATACTCAGAGTAAATGGTCTAAGAAAAGGAGAATCGCTCAGTGAAACACGCAGTAAGGAGATTTGAAGACGCGAAGATTAATGCGGATTTGAGGAGGGAGGATTGAGGCCGCGGAGGATTTTAATAGGAAAAAGAAGATTTTAAGGAAGAAGAAGGAAGAAGAATTTAAAAGGAACGGGGGAAGAGATGAGGGGTGCTGAAGAAAGACTGAGGAAACAAGGAAGGTAAAAAAAGGGACAATAGAGGAGCAGAGTGATTTTAAAGGTTTTGTAGGTAGAGGCATCGTATTACAGGAGAAATATTCCGAAGGTGGAGTAAAACGAGGATAAAAGTAGCTTTCAGTATCATAATGAGAGGAAAAAAATTATTAAGAATTTTCATAGGTGGGGGTAGATATGAATGGTAAAAAAGAGCAATCGTGGAGGCCACGGAGTTATTCGTAAACTCAAACAGATTGTGAAGGTATTCTCATCAGCTTAGATGGGAAAACACTCCTACGTTGCGGATTGATCTCTCAGAATTAATTAATAAACTAAAAATCATCAAGCATTTTGAGTACACGAAGAGACCCGCAACGTGGATGGACGCAAAGGAGGAAGACTCAAGAAGACGCGAGGATTTTTAAAAAATGGAAGGCGGGGAAAAGCGAGGATGAATGTGGCTTTCAGTATTAAAATGAGAGGTAAAAAGTTATTAACAATTGTTATAGGTAAAAATATGTATGGGTATTGGAAAAAACAAGGATAGTGGAGGTAACGGAGTCATTCGCAAGTGCATTGATTTTGAGAAGGTTATCTCATCAATTTAGACAGACAAACACTAATATCTTGTGTTAGATATAGAAGTTATAGGCGTTGGTTGCCATGTGGCAGATGTTCGCTTTATAGTTACTCGATAAAAAGACTAGTTGGTGATATTGATTTTGTACTGTAGATAAAGTATTAACAGAAATTAACAAGACATCAACTGATAAGTTTTTACTTAAATCAGCAAAACTATACATAGACATACTGATAAGTTTTTGCTTAAAAGCAAAAGTAAGCCTTGTAGGTGGGACACTCAAAATTAATAATTTTAAAAACTTTCAACATTTTGAGGATAACCGAAAAAACACACAACGTGGGCGGACGCAAAGGAGAAAGACTCGAGAAGACGTGAGGATGAAAAAAATTGACTGGACCACAGGGAGCAGGGAAGGAGGGGTTTAAGGGATGGAGGGATAGGAAGGGGGAGAAATAGAGATGAGGGAAGTGAAGGAGGAAGGATGTAGAGAGAGGGAGAAGGCAAGAAAAAGGGCCGGGAGGGAAGCAGATTTATGTCCAAGTACTCCGAGAGGCCCTTTTGCGTTGCTGCCGCTGGAGGGATGCGGCGATGGGGGCGGGGGATGTGGGGAGGGAGGGAGGGGGGGTGGACGAGGAGGAGGAGGGGGAGAGAGATGGACGGGTGGAGCGCGCAAAAGGGGGAGGGTCAGCGAGTATGTCTGTCCGTCTGTGCGTGTATGTATGTATGTATGTGTGGGTGGATGGCCTGCGGGAGAGAAAGAGAACAAGGGAGGGGGGTGTGAGGGGTCAGCGGAATAGGGGAATGGAATGGGGGGAGGAGGAGGAGAAATGGGTGGGGGAGGGAGGGTGAGGGGCAGAGGAGAAGAAAGCCATAACCCCTTTTACTTCCCAAACCCTCCCCTTCCCTCCCTCCCCAAAAACCCCTTCATCCTTCCTCGCCAGTCTTTTGTCTCTCACTCCATTGGTGAGGTTTGGGCCTCCCCTTCGACCCCTCTCTTCCTTCCCCCTCCGCGCAGGCGCGTTTGTAGTCCGATCAGAATGACCCCTGCCACACACACACACGTAGCAAAGTGGGAGGGTAACGGAGTGGGCATCCCGCCGTTCTGAGAGGGTGGGTTAGGAAAAAGGGAGTGCTTTGAGAGGGGGGTGGGCAGGGAGTTATGGCCGTGAGAAGGGGGTGGGAGCGGGGGTGGGATTTGGGAAAGGAGGTAATATCCATTTGTGAGGTGAGGCAGGGGCGAGAGAGAGAGAGGGAAAAGATAGGGAGGCCCAGAAGTGTGGGTGGAGTGGGTGTTGGTCCTGCGTCGCTGGACGCGCTGAGGGCGACACTGCCCTCCCGACCGCTCCCCCCCTTCCTCTTCAACCCCCTTCCATCCCCTTATTTCACCCCTCCTTCCTTCATTCCGCCGCTCGCACTGGTCAGCGGTGATTCCCAGCGGACCCGTATCCCCTCACGAAGACTTCGGTAAAAATTTTATAGCTCCGCTCGGATATGGGGCGGGCGAATTTTACAAATTCAATGAAAAATTGCTAAAACACTACTCTTGGCGTCCAGTGAACGGAATGAGTTTTCCGTTACTCGTACTAGTCTGTCCTAAAGGTGTTCGACATTCCTCATTATTCTTGTAATTATGACGTACTAGTAGTAACTGGCATCGAATGAATTTGGTAATTTTTTACTTCGTAGTCCTTTCATTCGAGCACAGCAACCGCTGTGTTTTGCAGTTATGTACGCTCAGTTTGTCTAGAGGTACACATTATACACATACCCGGATTCGAACTGACAAACGAAAGCATGAGAAGCAATGTAAACTTCGTCAGTTTTAGAATCCATTTAATTTCATTTATAAAAGTTGCGAAATTTTTCCCGTCATTAAAATTGTACCGTGAGGGTAATTTCTCAATAGAAAAATATATACTTTTTCTCTTCTTCTATAGCGTACTGTAATTAATTGCCATATCCAGCAATATTGAGCAATTAATAGCTATATGAGTCAATAGTATAGATAGGATATATAGATAGCTGTATGTACTGGGCAGTAGGTTGAGAAAACATTGAATAATAAATTCATTACCGCTAGTCAGTAAGCTCTCAAAAACCTCCAAGTTTTGACCCACCGAGGATGTTTGCTTTGTAAGCACACTGATAGTAAGTATCTGAATTAACTTAAACGACTATTGTTAATTGCTAACCACCCGTTGTCATAGGCCTTTGTTGTGCTGTTTTCGGAAGTGTGAGTATAAATAAAAAAATTAATAAAGGAGCTACAGTATTAAGGTTTATGTATCAAATGAACTCGCCTTCACTCAACGCTACCTGACTATTTTGAAACTAAGGTTTTTTGCTTCGTCACTTGCTGATTTTCTCGGTAGTGACTATACAAAATATAAAAATTGTTAAAAACCTTGATACTGAATTACCCATTCTATCTGAAACTCTTCTTCATTTCTTATTTTTTATCCTCCGTATGCATGTTTATATTTTAACGTTAAGGAGCCTTCCTCAGAGTACCTAAGAGAGACCTTGATGTTCGTTTTTGGGGAACACGTCTCAGGCTACCACCCAGGGGGTGATTTTTATCGCCAACATGCAATATTATGTAAATGTAACTTTCACTAACATAATTTTTTTTAGTGTTCTACCGATTAAGGTAGGTTTTGTTGAATGCCAAAGAATCTCCTCCAGGTTCTTTATACTTTCAGAGGCCCATCTAGCCCAAACATACCCTTTTTCGGCTCTTCATACGATCTACCCTTCTTCATCCTGTTAATGAAACCAATTCTCTTTCTTCCTCTACCTCGCTTACCCAACATCCTTCCCTCTGACCCATTATTAAGCAATAACATTCAATACTTTATAGGTATGCTGCCAATGCTAAGGAAACTATTGAATTAATTTATAATGCAACTACGTAAGAGAGATACTAGAGTCATTCAGGGATAATGAAATAATGCAAATCAGGTGTTAAATGTGACAGAATACATGCATAAAATATTCCACTTAGAATCACTTTCACTCTTCTGACAAAGGGTTTTTTGGAAGCTTGGGTAAATATCCAACGCTCCTTAGAACTCTTCCTTCCGATAGGGGAACGAATATCGATGACCAAAGCAATCACCAGCGAACGCAATCACACGGCTACGAACACTAAAAGCATCGGGACTCGGAGTCTCCTTCGCCCTTGCCGTGCTTGTGTGGAAAACCTTTCATTATATACAACTTCTTCCCATAAATGATTGCTGACGGTAAGAATATTGCCATCTAAACTCTCTGAGATGCTGAAACTTTTAAACCCTCCTGATTAAGGCTATTTTAAGCTTTACAATGGAGAGAAAGAGAGAGTATGCAAGCCTTGAGGATACAGAAGAGGAAATGTTACTGATAAATTTCACTCATATTTTTTGATGGAATTAAAAATCATGGTTTTGCATTGCGTGGGAGTTTATCTCGGCTAAAAAGATTTTCAGAACACATATTGTTTTAATTGTATGTAGAGAAAAACTTGCTGGTTCAACAACAGCTCTAGATATCTCCTTTACGAAAAAGAATGTGTCACCTTCAAGTCACCCCGGTATGTGTTGCCCACGGGTAGAGGGAAGTTACCCTTCATTTCGACTAATATGAGGTACTGGTTAACTATGTTTAAGAAAATGCCCTAAGATTTGTGTTATTATCATTTTCAAGTAAATTCATACCTTTTATAATTGAAGATTTCAACGATTCAAAATTTACCCTCTCAGATTTTCACTCTAGAATAGTTTTCCCGCATTGGCAACTTATATGACGCGAGCTACAAACGCAGCCACTCCTCGAGTATGGATATTGGGTACGTTTGTCTCATATTCTTCTGTCTACTCTACTCTTAGATTTGGCTGTGTGATATTGGACTGGCACCTGGAGAAAGCCCAATAATGCTAATAATGTTTGAAAAATCACGTCACACACGATCACAACTGTCTTGCTAATTTCAGTGAGATCAGGCAAGTCGTGATGGAAAAGGATGTTGAAATTTAAACGAAATTAGGGTGAAATGATGAACTACTTAGATTTTCACTAAAGATTTTATTTATAGTGGAATGGTGAAATTGGGATGAAAATTAGGGTGAAATGGTGGACAACTTAGTTTTTCACAAAAGTTTTTCTTTTGTGGATAACTAAGTAATTCATCATTTCATTATGAAGAAATTCTACCAAGTTACTGCCAATACCATTAATTTAAAATTAGGAGTTATTACACTCGAATTGGAACTTGAAGTGTGCCTAAAATGTGTTTTAACGCCTCGGTAGCCTTAGATACGAACAATTTTGTTCTTGTGCGTTCATAATAAGACGAAGGCGTTGAAACGTAGTGTGAAATAAATGTACAGGAAGAAAGCAATAAGTTTAGTTATTCATTCAAGTATTAGTCTTCATTCAAATCTTATTCATTCAAGTCTCCAAAAAGAGTTAACTCATTCAAAAATACAAACTAGACTTCACATTTCACTGTTGTCGACCACAACAGCTAATTGGGAACCCCGCCAGCCTTGAAACCGTAATGCCATGGCCGAAAATCTCGTCTACGGCTGAGATGTTCTTATTAAGGTATTTCGCTGTTGGTGCGATATAACCTTGGAAATTGGTAGACTCGAGATCTACTACTGATACTACTCTGTCCGCGATCATACCACTTCCCTTTTCGAGAGACCTTTTCCACCCCTTCAGACCTCATGTCCTCAACATTCCCCACCAATACACAAACTGAAAGCATACCGGTTTCCCACCCAGCAGCCGTCCCTTCACCCTTCGCACTGGCCAGCGGCTCGAAATCGAAGGCGGACGTTTAAAATGTGTCCGGTTGCCCCTGGATACGGATATGTGAAATGGGCGGGCTGGTGAGGTTTGAGTATGGGTGGAGAAATGGGGGGGGTAGGGTTTGGGGACGGGGGAGGGAAAGGTGCTCGATAGCCTTAACCCCAACAAAGGGTGGTCAATATCCTTTCCCCACCCTCGCTTCCCCCCCTCCATTTCTCTCTTTCCCACCCTCCCTCCCCCCACGCCTCAGCCGATTCAAAAGCTAGGAGGGAGATCCTCGCTCCCTCCGTTGTCCGCCCTCCTCAACTCCCATACTTCCTTTCTGGCCATCCGTTCTCCATTTCACCTCCAGAAGAGAGCTCGGCTGGTTGCCTTCCCGCCCCCGCACCCTGCCTCCCTGACACTGCCCGCCCCCCCCCCCACCCTCGCAACCTCACTCCCTCGGGTTGCCCGGGCCCCCTCCTCCCCGCGCCCCTCTTCTGTTTAAACCCTTCCCACCAACCCCTGCCACCCACCCCTCCCCTCCCTTCTAACTCGCTCCTTTTCTCTTTATCCGCACTGACCCACCCCCTCCTCTCCTCTTCCCAGACAAATCAATTTCAATTAGGACCCGTAAATCATTGAATTCCTTGTCTGAGAGCGGTTTCTGGCACGGACCAAAAAGGGAGAACGGGGGGAGGAGTGGGCGAGGGAGAGGAGTGTAAGAGGGGGTGGGTGGGTGGAGGAGTGGTGTATCGGAGAGTTGGGTGTCGGTGAGGGGCGACTGAGGGGGACGGAGGAGGGTCGCGGGGGTGCAAAGGCATATATGGCCGGTCCACTCTTGTTCCGCCGCCGACACTCACTCCCTGCCTCCTTCTCCCGTCCTCACCTCTCCCGACTGGCCAGGGGACGCCCTCTCACGCGGACGGACCTCCCGCCACTCCCCGTCTCTCATTCTCTCCCTCTCATGCACCCCTCCCTCGTTAACTTAACTTCCCTGCTGCCTCTCTATCTCCTCCTCCGTCTCCGTGCAGTCCCCATCCAACTTATTCTTCCAACTCTCACTAATCCTTTTGGTATTCCTTCTCCTACTCCTTCACCTACTCCTTCACCTACTCTTTCACCTACTCCTTCACCTACTCCTTCACGTACTCCTACACCTCCTACTTCACCTACTCCTTCCCCTACTCCTTCACCTACTCCTTCACCTACTCCTTCACCTACTCCATCACCTACTCCTTCACCTACTCCTTCACTTACTCCTTCACCTACTCCAACACCTATTCCTTCAACAACTCCTTTAGCTACTCCTTCATCTACTCTTTCATATATTCCTTCCACTTCTCCTCATTCTACTTATACATATCCTTATCCTTCTCCTTCTTCATCGTCTCCTGGATCTGCTCCTCCTTTCACCATTCCTATATTCCACTTTACCCTAGACTACTCTTACAATTCTTTATCCTTTACTCCTTCCACTCCGTCATCTACTACACTCAATTCTAATCCTACGTATGCTACCCCCTTTCTACTTTCTACTCCTTCTTCAATATTCTTATTTACGTACTCCTTGACTTGTTCCTTATTCTACACCAATTTTTATTCCTAATGCTCTTTATCTTACTCCTTTTACTTCTCTTTCTATTTCAATTTCTTTTCCTGCCTTTTCATCTGCCCTCCTAGTTCTACTTGCGCTCCTCCCCTACTCCTCTGTCATCATCTTCATCTACTCCTTGATCTACTCCTAATTATACTCTATCTACTTCCGCTCTTCATTTTCCTAATTCCCCCTCTCTTCCTCCATTTATTCTCTTCCTCCTACTCCTCCTGATCCTCTTTCTTCTTTTAGGCCCTTTTACTCTCCCTATTCCTAATTCTTCAATTCTTCATTCTATTAACCTTCAGTATTTTATATCTCCTCCGTCTGATTTGAATTCACAACCCACTTTATTTCCCGTCTCGTCTCTTCCCTTCATTCATCCTCCCCGTCTTGCTTCAGTTTCATCCACGTTTCTTTTTCTTCATATTGGGATTTCCTTTACTCAAATTTTTCCGACGTATTCACCTCTTGCAAATCCAAAATATTCAAAATTGTTTACCGTCGCCTCCGGCCGCTCCTTTCACAATACGCAGTCTCCATTAATATATTATTCTATTGAGTCCGGTTTATTTTCATTCTTAAGGCACTGCTATTTACTTATTTAATATTTGCCAGTTTTCTGTTCGTGTATGTTTCGTTTTATTTATATTTTCCAAACTTTTACATATGTGGCAGTGGAAAATGCTTATCCGGTTGATGTTATATGATGTGATCCCTTATTTAGATGTTTCACGATATTAATTGGTATTGTCTAAGCTGTTAAGCATGTAAATCAAAATCTCACCATTTTCTTCACCCATCAACCAGGAGGCAAGGTCATAGTTGGACATTGGCACGAAATGTAAAATATGCACATTATTATATCCGCGTGTACTATTTTTCTCAAAATTTATAGAAAGAATGTGCGTGTACGTCGGCAATTTTTGGCGGAGAAAAAACGTCATATTTTCGTGCGTGAAGATTATATTTACGCTCTTCTTAAACCTGTGGCAAAAGAGCTAAGTGTGAGTGGAGAAATCGGACTCCGAGTGCGCATCTAATCTTCAGAGCATTGAGGATCCCATAGAGGTGATCCCAAAGCCTTCATTAGATAATTCGTTTTTCGTTCATTTCTCTCTCACCCTCTGTCCTTATCTCCATTTGCCTTCTCCGTCTCTCTCCTTCCCATCCACTCCCCTCCTCCCCTCAAACTAGACCACTCCCTCCCTCTACCCTCCCCCTTCCGTCCCAACACCCCAATCTCCCCCCCTCTATGCCTTCCCTAATTCCTCTCCGTGTCCTGCATCTGACGTCAACATGCTTTTAACGGACATAGCCGTTCCACTTGGCCGGGACAAATGGCCTCGGGGCCCGCTCAACCGTCGTGGAAGGAGGAAAGGGCCAAAGCTTGGAGGTGGAGGAAGAGGAGGACAGCTGAGGAAGGTGGTGCGGGGGAGGAAAAATTGTTTCGAGGAGTCTAGAAGGGAGCTTGATTAAGATGAGGGAGGGGATACTCTGGCTGGCTAGCTTAACTCGAGTTAATCCTTGAAGAACTTTATCTCCAGAATATTGACAGGATTACTTTATCGCTCTCTGATTTAAATGGTCGGATCACAGATGCACGATTTGACAATGCATGCTTACTACTATGCTGCTCAAACCAGTATGCGGTCGATGAAGTTGAACCCAAGTGACGCAATAGAGCATGAAGAGTGACTTATGACAAGTCGTAAAAAAATTTCAGACAAAATAGTCATCATTCATCGTAGGTATTCATACAATACAGGTAATGACTCCAAAAGTAGTTTACACTTATTGTATAGAGCGAGTCATAAGAGCTAACTATTTTGTTATTGTAAGGGTCAACCGTAAAAAATGCCCAATACCGTTTTCTCCATCATAACCCAGCAGCATTATACCTGTGCCCCTAAGAATTCCCAAACCAAGAAAAGAACCGATATCCTTCTTCTTACGTTAGCTCAATCGCGGGACATAAAGGCATAGTTTATTACTGCAGATTCGCAGTCGTGTTTCTCACGTCTATTTGCAACTCATGCCGGTGGTCCTCAAATCAATTACAAGCGTTGTAAATTGCTACTTTGTAAATTGCACTTGGGACTGGGCTTCTACCATACAGCCTAATAACATCCGTCGAATAATTCATATCTTAAAAAGAAATCAATTATTATTTAAACGGCTGAATTCAGATTCACGAAATTGCTACACTTGATTGTACAATATCTATCAAAAGTAGGTGTTAATATTTCGCTGCCTCTTTTGATTTTCTCGATAATTTTTAAACATTTCCCAATATTTGAGTGAGTTCAATATAACGGAGTTAAAAGAGATTTATCTAAAAACTATCTATTCAGTATGTATCCTTTTCTGTTTATCCTTATAATTTATTCTTTATTCTGCTTAATCATCAATCAAACGTCCTAGGTAAAAAATAAAGACCCACTACACCATTTGTTCCCTGAAGTTCCTTAATATTTTACAGCATGATATTGCAATTTTGATCCATAATAAATCTCTGTTTATTGAACTAAAATTGTAACTTTGAACAATACAAAAGATATTAGCAGACTAATTTCCCGATTATTTATTGATATTTTCATTATTTTTCTTATGGACTTTCCCTGCCACCCTTCAAATGATAAAAATACTTTCCACTAACGTAAGTTCCTTACGATGATGTTTGCAATGCCAAAGGTTTTTTTTCTGATAGCTAAACTGATTTTTCTGACCTAAAATTGTAATTAATCACAGTTATTACATTTCGACACGCCTTCTTTACTTTGGAGATGTGAATTAGCGTTTCATGAACAGGACGACACCGCAGATTTCCTTAAAAGTTATTACGATGATAATCGGATTTTATTGAGTGTTAGGGTACTTCAAACCGTAAGCTTTGAGGCCTTATGGTTGACCACATTTTATGGCAGATGTATCAAAATGGAATTAGTAGGATAAAATGGGACCTCTGCTCTATCCATCACCTTTTTCTGCTAGGTTGATTTGGTCGTAAATATAAGAGAAAAATGCCTCTTGGATAACTGACTAGTTTTCCATCATAAAATTGCTTGGTGTCTATTATCATTTTATAGACTGAATTTTTTAATTTTATTGATTTTATTAATAAAAAAGTCCTTGTAGTGGAAAAAATACACTTAGAACATTGCGTTAAAGAAGTATAAGAATAAGATGCCATTGATCTATATGTAATTTGTTGATAGAACCGTTAACCCAGGAGAGACCTCACAGCGCACGCGACCATCTTCCTGAGCGACTCCCCTCGAGATTTTTTAAATGCATCTTATGTCACCCTCTTGCAGATTTTTTTTGTGTAACTTGTATCCATCAATTAATGAAATAGAAAATGCATGGTAGCAAGAGATTCTCTTTTATTCACTATACTTTAGAATACTAGACATTTTCCTATTTTACTCCCTCTGCTATGCTATCATTTACTTTCCCGATTTTTTCTCATTTGAAATCATATTTTTATCCTATATTAAACTCATTTCCTTACTTCGTATGGTGTGAGAAAAATATATTTGTGACTTCTTTCTCGTATTTGCAAAAATTCAATTAATATTCAACTTGGATGATCCACTTCCAAACGTTTTTGATGTAATTATAATCAATGGTAATGTAGAGCGATATGGTAATATTACATTTTCATGTGTGTACCATACTTTCACAAATATAAGATTACCCTATTTTTTCTCGTTTCCAATTGTATTGGTATGGGCTTTAATGAACCTGTTCTTGCATAGATGAAGGTGGAGAATGGAAGAAGGCTAAAATATCTTCCACAAGCTCTTCCTTTTTAAAGAAAAAATAAGCCCAATAAACATTCATTATTTTTAACAGTGAGTACCATTATTTTGGAAGATTTCTTTGCACTAGAAGTAAACTGGCAACGTATAGTAAACATTTCAGGAGATATTATACTCAAATAGGGTATCATCCATTTTTAACAAAAGATTAGGTGTCGGGATATTTCAGACGAATCTGCAAAAGCTTGGGCGAAGTAGTATCAAAATCTTAGGCAAAAAAAGCTTTCTTTGTACTGCGATCGATTTGAAACGTTCCTTGATGAACGGTCCAACCCTTTCGAGAGTAATTGTCGAACACATTCCCAACGCCTCCCGAGTTACTCAATTAAGAAAACGCAAAAGCTCCTAACGACTAAATTATCTCCTGCCCGAGTGGGTTTTACTGCTGGCTATAATCTTCGGTCACCAAGCAAATTGGGACGGTGCGATAAATAAAACGGGGAGAGAGAGAGAGAGAAAGAGAGAGAGAGAGAGAGCAATCCTCAATAACTCAGCGTGAGACGATCGTAATTTCCATCCACCGGAGTGTCACACTCCTTCTCCCAAAAAGCCTCACCCCTTTCCATCCCACCCCGCCCCCTCTCACCGGCCAATGGCGTCGCGGTAAAATACCAAACAATCTCCCTCCCCCCGCCTCCCCCTCCGCCTGCCTGCCCAGCCCAACGAGAGCTCGCCCAGAAACGGACGGAAGTCGAGAAAAAAGCCTTCTTTGCATGGACACCCACTAAACGAATGGCGTGGCTCGCTCAACGGAGGTTAATCGCGGAAAAGGGTCAGCCCTACAAATTCTTAAATGGGGGAAAATGCCGACAAAGCGTGAAAATACCGGAGAGGTCAGAGGGTTCTGGAGGGAATCTATCCGAAGAGGGATTGCGGGGGAGGAGAAGAATAGGAATAGGTTGCAGGAGAGAGGGTAATGGATAAAGAGCGCGGAGGGGGAACGAGGATGGACAGTCCGAGGCTGGAAAGTCTCATACATCCTTTTTCCCTTCCATACCTCCTCCCACCCCCTTCTTGCTTCCTCGCACATAAAAATCCCCTTAACCTCCAAATGCGTCCATCACTGCCCACACAACCCCCCCATAGCAGCCTTGGTCCACCACACACAAACCCCCCCGTACTCTCTTGCAGCCCGGAAAACACTCCTCCAATGCAAGTAGTAATCCAACCCTTCATATTCACCCTCTTTTTGAGAGGGAAGAAGCGACCCCACCCCCTGCACAACAGTCGCCTCCTTCCTTCTATCCCCAGCGACTTTCCCAGAGACGGGAACAAAATATATTCTCACCCTCTTTTCCAGTCACGCACCCTCTTTTTCCTCCCACGGAACGGTGACTCCCCACTCCCCTGTTCATCCTCGGTGTCCAAATAGATTCAACCCTCCCACCCCCGAACAACCAGCAGCATCCCCAAAAAATTGTTCTCCACCTCTTCCCCTCAAATCCTCACACCCCCGCTTTCGCTACCTCACACCGTTCGACCCCTAATGCCATCCCCTACACTCTCCTCTAACCCCTCCCCGGCGCCCTGCCACCCCCTTCTGCGCCCCGAAATATATAAAAGGAAGTTGATTAGGAACCCAACTGCTGGATTCTGCCCCCCAAACAAAAAAGAAAGGAGACGGGATGGATGGAAGAGGAGGGGAATAAAAAATGAGGCGACACTAGCTGCTATTGCCACCCTCCCTCGCTGCTTATTCCCTCCCTCTCCTCCTTTCCCTCCTCCTTGCCACTAGTGCTGTCTGTTTCGCGCCCCACTCTTCCCCCAACCCCATTAGGTGGCGAAGAACAGAGAGAAGGTGAAATGGCAGGGTATTGGTTGTGTCAATGGTACATTAATCCGTTGCTCACATCCTTTTTCTTCCCATACTTCCTCTTTGCATTCCATTTGGAAGTCTTCCTCCTACTCACTCGTTTCCGTTTCCCCATGCAAAAGCCCGCATTAAATTCTCAGTACTTCAGCTTTACCTTTGTTACGGGTGATCTTCCGGTTAACGTAGGTTTTGAGGTGGTTGGAGGGATATTGGTTTACTTGAGGATTTCCGAGAGGTTTTGTAAATGTGTTCCCACTAGAGATAGCAATGGATTACCATGAAATGAAATCGATCATATCAATATTTTCATGCGATGTTAATGACGTTTGCTTCAATGAATGAGAGAAATCGAAAAATCAGCATCCTTACTTATTGTTTTTCTTATGTCTCGAATTTTTTAACGTTGCATATCGTGATTAAAATAGAAAATATTATATATATATATATATATATATATATATATATAGATATATATATATATATATATATATATATATATATATATATATATATCCCTGTTATAGATTCAGAAGTTCGAAGCTGACTTATTTGCCGTCACATTAAGAACTTAATAAGACCATTCTTAATTCATAAGCTTGAAAAAATTCAACGTACATGACAGCCACCATTGCTATCTTTATCCCTGCATTGCAAACATATCATACTTATGCTATCACTTTTATTTAGCAATTCAATGCCATTTTAACTCGTAGCATTAAGGCAAACGACATATCTTTCAAAATGATCGGATAATATATGCACAAATTTTCTTCAGAACGCGAAATAATATATTTCTTATCATTTTGAATGTCAATACCAAATATTCAATATCAAATACCTAATATCACACAGAGTTCAATATTCAAACAAAATATGTTATTAACATAATATCGCCTATATTTCGATACCTTGCGGAAAACACAAGTAGATAATTGCACCACGGAAAATTTCAAACTATTTCTTTTATTATTTCAATAAATGGCTTATGTTCATTTCAAATTTATAGACCGATGATCTACATTGAAATTTGGTCCAAAAGGTTTTTTTGCCTCACTTAAAAATTATGTAAATGGCCCGCGGTTGTCGCACCAGCCGCTTAACGAAGGAAGAATAACTTTCAAATCCGCAAGAACCGGGCTCCTTGCGTGGTTTCACTTTTCATCGTGGGATACGCACTATCTCTCTTCATTCCATCCGCAAGTAACTCTTTTTCCTCCTTCCAAGGATTCTCAATATCCTTTCTTACATCAGTCCAGTCATGCAACAAATTTTCATATACTCGCAAAACGAGCTGACGTTCCAATCACTAGCTTTATTTTACTCATTTCTTCCAGAAGAAACGTCCATTATGAATTGCGAAATGTATAATTCCAAGAGAAATGATAAAGATGTTACTCACATCTTCCAAGGAAAAAGTCTAATTTGAATTATCCATACGTATTCCTGTATTATCATCGATTTTGGTCATTGCTTCACAAATACGAGCTGTCGCTCCCCATCTGCAAATCAGTACGAGATGACATTTTTAAGTATTGTCCAATAATGCAAACCTGATTGAAAAAATTGACACACAGGTTACACAAAGGATGGCTAAATCTTAAATGGGAAGAATTATTAGCGTAAGTATGATATGATTGGTGGCAATGAAGGGTAAAGATAGCAATGGTGACTGTCATGTATACGTTGAAAATCTTAAGAATTAAGAAGTGTCTAGCTGAGTTATAAATACGACGGCACATAAAACCATATTTGTACTTCTCAGACTATATAGATAGATATTTTTCTCTTTTTTATTTTAAATCACTATTTGCAGCGTTAAAAAAGTCGAGACGTAGGAAAAACAATGAGTTAGGATGCAGATTTTTTGATTTCTCTCATTCATAGAAGCAAACGTCACTGACGATGAATT
This sequence comes from Ceriagrion tenellum, assembly GCA_963169105.1. Taxonomy (NCBI): domain Eukaryota; kingdom Metazoa; phylum Arthropoda; class Insecta; order Odonata; family Coenagrionidae; genus Ceriagrion; species Ceriagrion tenellum. Next base: position 32,982,671 of record OY720635.1, on the reverse strand, counting down.
AAAATATTTCGTCATAATGGAAGTACGTATGTATGCGTCATGTGATTGCTATTAAAAAAATATAAAAATTAACATATATTCTTCAAGAATAACGTTTCAGATGCCAATTTTTATTGATTTGTTAGTACAATTTCAAGGATTTAGACAAAAATGATATTTTCATAGGCAAGTAATATAAAAAGGATATTGCCTCAAGAGTAGTAGAACTTAAACAATGAAAGAAAAAGTTCTTTAAAGTGCCATTGTTTTAAAATAAGTATTTAATGCGTGACCGTTTTCAATAGTGTTAGCACCATGGTCAAGCAAAAAGTGGGAGTGGAAAGCAACATATTTTTATTTTTTATTCTATTTTCACTGCCCCGAATACAGCACATTACGACATTTTACGTCGGGAAAACAACAGCAACAACGGACGAGACACGGACACCCATGTCCTGGGCAGATAATATTCTACCCAGGCGGGACTCGAACCCGCGACCATCGGGTTAACAGGCGAGGACTTAACCCCGCCGCCACCGGGACCGACATTATATTGATATTAAGACATTTTGAGAGAGGACTGGACGGCGGAAAAATGGGAGGGTGTATTCATGGGTAGAGGAAGGGATGCGGGGAATGGCGAAAAGGAAAAATGGGAGCGCTTTAATTCATCTCATTCCACATTGCCACAATCGAATTTCATATTTATGTTTCATGAATATTTCAAAGTATGACAAGGTTAGCCTTTTATTCATGAAAACCGCCACAGTTAAGGTGAAAATTGCAAATAGGCTTTCTTAATACCACCCTAATACCATAGTTTTGTTTATATAAGGCAAAAAATTCTTAGTTTGATAATTTTTTCAAAAGTATTATGGGAGGAAAATTAAATTAAAAAAACCTTGAAATTCTTTGGAACGTATCCGTCTGTTCAAAGTAACCTGAAAAGACGAATAAGGCAAAAATATGAAAGTGCGAGTTTCCCCCCGCACCACGGCGTAACTGGACTCCATTCAAACCCCTGTGCCACCTTTTGTCGCCCGAAGACGAAAACACGGTCGAGTGACCGATGGCCGTCGCTCCACTCTCACGGACTTCGGTTGTCCACTCCTGGATCAACCCGACCTCCCATCCACGCCCCGTCAATATAAACATTTTTCGCACGCTTCCGTCCATCTCCCACCCGAGCACGTGTCCGTCTCATTTTCGCCCAAAGGATTCTGTCTCTCGACTGGCCAAATCTTTCAAATCACTTGCCCGAAACCTACGAGGTGGACGCAGAAGCCAAATTGACCGGCGAATATTTCCTAGGTCCTGCTCAAAATCCGAGCACGTGACTCTCGCAGACTGTTACCGGCGTGTAGCATAAAGCCCAGAGTGCCCCGCCCCTCTCCCTATCCCCTCAATAGAGCAGCGGTAAGGCCGTCGAAATGACCGACCGACGCGGTGGACTCGTGTCCGTGACGAATGACAGCGCGTGCGTCGGTGTTAAATGGCGTTCTCACTCGCCACCCTTTCGCTTCCTCCCTCACACCCTTTCTGGTGAGTCGCAGTGCAGTCGGTATATAGTACGTACGGCCTGAGAGAGCAAATCTGCTTATTTCCCCGAAATCGGATTTTCTCGCCCGAAAGGGAGAGACACATATTCCGGACGAATTTTAGGCCGCCGTGGGTTCACATGCAAACAGGATGATGATACGAAGTGCGTAATCCTCGGCGCGATGCGAATTTCCGTCAGGAGGGGGCGCGCTTTTGCAATGCGGACGGCCGATGGAATTGAATTTCAAGCGCGCAGCAGACCAGGGCAGTCTATAAAAACAAGCCGCGGGGAACCAGCTGCAACGGATGATCGCACGGACCTAGAAGCGGTCTGTCGCAAATGCAAATTCCACGCTAGCTACAAACCTGAATTGAGATATCATTTCGGATTTGCCTTGCTCGTAAAGGGCCTTTAAATAGGATTCTGGAAGTTTAGAGAGAGCCGAGGAAAGGCTTTAAAAGCGAGAAAGGACTTAATAGTTTTTAACGGCGCCTTTCAGTGCACAACTTCTTTGCTGAAACTGAAACAGGAGAAAATTTATTGATATCATTAAGCTTGGCCAAAAATAACTATTGAAACAATATTGGAAGGGATATATATATATGAACAAGAGTAACATAGATGACATCTGAATTAAATAAACAAGTTTTTTCGATTGACTACGATTTCCTACATTATTAGTCCGGCTGTACTGATGACTTCATTATAACAGTCTTGAATTCCGTTGGGCTTTCATGGCTTCGTCCTTGTCTTCGTCCATAGCAATTAAAAGCATCATGCAATCAGCTCTTAACTGCAATCATCAGTCCTCCCAACTTAAACACAAAAGGGCTTAAATTCTTTGATTTAAAACAGATTGGCACCAGATCTGATAGTCACGCACTAATCTGGCAATACAATGATTTGCACGATGTGCTGGGCCATTTCATCAGCCATCTGCAAATTTCCATTAGCTTTCCAATTACGATAGTAGTTATATCAAGTATATCAAGTATAAAATACCTTCTCATACCTACTTAGAATCAAAGAAAAAAATTACTAATTCACCCTAACGGCAAGACAAAAAAGGGGGAGACATTTTAATCTTCGAGTAGCATTCACTTAAATTTATTCGATACATCGAAAGCACATAAATAACTAACTCAGTCATATTACCTACTAATCACCACTATACGAAAGTGACAGAACATTTTATATACAACTAATGCCAACAGTAACCATTAAGATTATATTTGCAGTAATATTTTTTTCAGTCAGTTACACATGAGTATGCTCTGTACTACATTAGTTATTTGTAATAATTTATATGATTTCATTATATTTATAAGGGTTTACAAATTTTATTTTCTTCCAATTTACCTGTTGATTAGGATACGGTTGTTCCAAAAATGACCGATCTTTTTTAATTTAATTTTATAATACTTATAACTTGATGGCCCTTATTACCCTATGGCCCTGCAGTACCTTATTCTCAGAAGATGCACTTATTCCAGTGGTGTTTTCTCCGCTCCGCAAAACAGTTCTGAAATGCTTCGCTGGGCATCACCTACAATCCCCTTGCAGAATTATTTTCAATGTCTTTAATAGTGTCAAAACGACGTCCTTGAAGAAATAATTTATAAATGGGAAATACAAAGATTCCACTCAGGGACAGATGAGGTGTGTTCAAAGAATGTAGGAGTACATTCACATGATTTTTTCAACAAAACTCACGAATTGATTAGGCTGAGTGATGGGCGCTTTGTGCCGGTGGAGAAAAGTCGTTCTGCTCGTCTGCTGTCAAACAAGGAGCAAACTTTATTGAAAACCGATGCATTTTCAATTTTAAGGTCAAAATGTCACAAACCAATCCAATTGAGATTTCGAACTTTCTAGCAGATTCTCTGGTAGTTGTACTATAGTTGCCGTACAAGAGATCCTTGATTATCTGTGTGTTACTGTCATCAGTTGACTGCGGAGGCCTTCCAGGTCGAGGAACGCCTTGAACTGACGGACGACCATTTTGAATCAGATTAAACATTAATAACACTACACACGACTAAGAGCTTCATCTCCATTAGCCTTATTCAAAAGGTCGAAGGTTTCCGTAAAAGATTTTCGAAGTTTTACGAAAAATTTCATGTTGCAACTTTGGTCCTGAAAATCCGACCTTGCTAAAATTGCCATGGTGACTAAAAAACCTTCCACTATACAGGTATTTTGCAGAAAATATATTGCCAAATGGTACACCATGGTAACTTTTTAGTGAAAAATACAGTGCTGCCAACTTGATGTCGCATAGACCATTCATTACGGCGCAATAAACAAAGTTCCTTATTTTCTTTGAACGAGATTTGTTTAGTTACACAAATGAGGTATTGGCACTCGTATCATCCCGTAAACACCGATATTTATTTATGCTTAGTCAGCAAAGCATAAAAGTAACCTGAAAATATCTCTGAAAGTCACATTGAATATGAAATTATGCCATTCGGATATGATTTATATTAAAAAATAAGAAACAAATGGGCCAGATTTATCCTTCAACAAGGAGCTGTAGCCGTTAAAAATGTTAGTTTTAATTTTTCGGTACGTTTCTCTTTAAATGCTTTCTGATGTAACATATTTTCTAACGGTTCAAGTTGAAATTTTGCTAGGGATTACTATCTAGAATACCCTAGCTTGGTCAATGATGGGACGAAAAAATGACTTCGTTAAACGGAAAAACTTGATCAGTGAAGAGAAAAGAAGACTTAGATCATTAAAATCATCGGTCCCTCACTCTATATGCTCCTCATTAAATCTCACATGAGATTAATACTTTTGAATAACTTATCTCGTTATGAATGGATTTGAATTCTTTGATTTGGCTGTTTAAAATGCTTATTATTAGTGATAAACTTCAGCTGTACATAGTATAAGCATCAGAATCGATTTGTATCAATGTAAAAACTACTCTGTGATATTGCTTTTGTTTTGATATTTCACGCATACTCTCAGAGAACGCCATTTCTTTTTGGGGTAGATACATTCAAAAATTACTTTTTGCCCGTGGCCCTTACAAACTGGCTCCCTTTAATAACTTCCTCCACATTGCCATGTGATTACCTATCACTTTCGCTTGCCTCACAATCCCTAATTGCCTCATACACACCTTCCCACTCTTAAAACTGTTAACACTCCTTCAGAGCATATTCTGTCCCATCCACCCATGACTTTTGTGGCCTACCCCTTCCTGTCACATCATTCTCTCTACTATTCCATATCTATTTTCTTGAGGTAGTTTCAGCCAAATATCATTTTACCTATAAATCAAAGAGTTTAGTCTCATTTTAAAGAAAAATATCTCACCCTTGTAATGATATCAAAATATCTGTCCTTTTTTGATATTATTTCCAAGATATTTGCCAAAAAATAACGGCCATTTTTGCATGGAAAATGGTACATGCATGCTCCCTAGAGAAATTTATTACACTTAGATCTCGTCAAAAGATTAATAGTGTGTAGTTTGCATGTTTCCTCAAGCATTTTTTATAATATGTCGTATAGTCTCCGCAGTATTTTTTTCCAGAATTACAAAAAAATCTTCCATTGTAGATGAGTTTCAAACGTGCCACTTGAAAAAATGAGTCAAGTTAAAGACTAAAATAGATATTCTTATGTAATTAACGAGGATTTCAGTCACTGAAAAGTATATAGTTGGACCAATAATATGAATATATTTACATTGTATATCCCATATCTGCAGAAATGATAACGTAAAATTGAAATAAGATCTCCGTTATGACTAGGGAAATATCTCGCACCAACTACCTTAATCGACTCTCATTCACTCTCTTAATGTGGCCAAATCGACGATGCAGACTTATTTTGCATGGGTCCATTATGGAGCATCCAACCCGCATTCTCTCATAGCCCACTCATTTCAGACCATATCTAGCCCAATTTTCCCGCTGACGCCTCGGACGTAGCCCATTTCCAGTACATATAGCCAACTCTTATGGTTATTTTGGCAGTATTCCGCGGTATTTTTAGAACCACAGTTGAGCATTGAATGTTGCCTATAAATGCCTATCAAAACTAGCATCAATATTTACTATGATTTAAATCAACATTGGTACTTGTAGAAGCAGAGCGGGCTCATGAATCGGGGGTCACACAGTAGGTACGTCGCTCGGATTGAGGACCACGATACGATGAGGTTTAAGAATGCGATTGCCACGGAGGAAATGGGTGAGAGGATTTGTAGAGAAGGGAGTGGTGGCGAGAGAAGAAGAAAGGAAGAATGAGGAGAGAGGAGGATGAGGTGTAGATATAGGGTTTCTAACTGCTGCAGAGTTTCAACCGTTAAACTTTAACGGACGAGACTCGCTGTGGATTAAATTTATAAAATTACCATGAAAAATCACTTAACCTAAATAATCACTTCAGTACCGGTGAAAAGGTTTTTCTCACTGTGAATTTAAGAATGTCAATAACAAAGTCGGAAATATGCGTTAAAATTTTACGATTTAAATTCGTTTGAGGTAAGCATTCACATTTTCAGAAAGAGCTTCACTCTCGTAGGCTGTGGCGTCATGCAAACAAATATAGGTACTTCGTCGAATCATTATCAAATTATCTGGATCACTTAACGCCCCGAAAAATTTCTCAATGGAAGAAGACAGATGGTTGGCTTAGTAATAGAGCCTGGCGCTACATTGTGGGATCTGAGTTCGTATCCCAATGTAAAAATGCACATGCCAAAAGAGCTGATTCTAGGAGAAGGCTGTTCTCACAGTAAAAAAACGTTGGCCTCGATCACATTTGAGTGAAGTGCTCACCTTCTATTGCTAAGGCTGCAAGCTCAATTCTCCCCTAGGTGGATTTATTATCACTCACGGAATGGGTGATAGTGTGAATATTGATTCGGTCATTTGTAACCACTGCGTGGCCGACGACCTTCAGTGATGTTTTCAATGTTAATTAAAAAGGAAAAAAATATGTTCCAGAGGATACGGTTGATCAAGTTTTATGCATACTTCCTTAAATGTGTATCTTCAATTAATGAACGATATAAATTCCCCACTCACAATTTGATGATTCAATTTGATCATAACTAGAACTAGGTATATTAAGAGCCGGTTAGTTGGCAGGTCAATCATGAGCTAGATCAAAAGTTCAAAAAAAAATTAAAAGCTTGACAGAGCAAGTTCTATTGTGATGAAACTGTATAATTCACCATAATATGCAAATCATTTAATCAATTAATTTTTGAGGTACATTCATTCATAAAGTCTGTTGTAGATGCAAACAATAACTATCCTCAGCATACTGAGTTAATACTGAGGGAATGTTGAGACTTAAGGCATTGGTAATTTATGGTGTTTTATGATGCAAGGTGTCATGAATTATTTGATTTGCTCTCCAATACTTTAGTCTTCAACTGAAACTTCGTGCTATTAGAACAAATTTCATGCTCCATAAATAATTTTTGCATCTCTGAGCACCCAGGTCATAACATAATGCATAAATACTTATAATTATTTCACATTTGTAGCGTATAGTCCATGGCATGCACAATTCACCTCTATTACTTTAGGTTGTAGAACTTCAGGTTTTACAAAATTAAATGTAATAGTTGTGATATAGCTTACATAGGTCAAACAGGACAAGAGTTTAAGACACGGACCAAAGAACTCTCACGAAGTTACTTAAATATGGATACAAAATCACAATTTGCTAAGCATCTGCTGGATAATAATCACGTAAGTGATTTATCCCCGAAATTCTACATGTCCCACCAAAAGGTTTAAAGATGGATGCATTGGAGCAAATGCAAATTATCAGAGAGACAAGCAACCTTCGCAGCGAGTTTCTTTTTCCGCACCCCTCCCCACTTCTTTCCGAAAAATTTCCCTTTTTACAAGCCCCTAACCTATGTTCCCCTGCCTTTCCACCGAAAAATTAGCTAGTTCTCAAACCCCCCCCCCTCAGCTTATTGGCGTTGGTTATCGTATCGTCACTATCGTCACAATCGTCACTATCAATATATAACTTGTAAACAATTGTACCTGAGGATGCAGCAAGCTGCGAAACGCGTAGTGTATGAATACATATTGGTGGAAAAGTACAAGGATTGTTTTAATATGGATTCAAGTTTAGGTTGTAGCTTCATAAAGTTTTGTAGCTTTTAACGTTGTGAGAGTTCATTAAAAGTGCACCCCTTAAACACCCTTGGAGTGGCTTTCAGAGTACTATGCAGCAGTAAATGAATGATTAATTGGTTATTATACGAACTCAATGCGGGAAAAATACGCCTCATTTCACAAGGCAGAAGATTTCAAAACTTATCGTCCATTTCCGGCAGTCTCCCGGAGGATCAGGAATAGTTGGCAGCCCTTGGAGGTGTAAGAGGGAAGGAACGGGAGGGAGAGAGAGAGAGGGATAGAGAGAGAGAGAGGAGGAGGAAAGGGTAGAGAGTGGAACGGTTTTGGCGCCTCGGGTCCGGAGTCTGACAGCCAATGAGCAATAGCTCTGAATCCAAGCGAATGCGATTACGGATCCCACAATTTCGGGAGCAAACGGTGAACGAGATCGGATGGGGGAAGGGGGGAGGAGGGAGACTGCGGAGGTGGTGGGAGGGGGTAAAAGGGGTGGGTCTGAGGGATGGGGGAAGAGTGGAAGGGTGGGCGGTATGAGAAAGGAGAATTTGTTGGGGAGAGACGTTGGGGGAGGGCAGCAGTGGATGGTGGACAGATACTTCGACCCTTCCGCCGCGGCACGAAAACACATACGCGCGTCGTATATGTGCATAAGGGGTGGGGGTCCATGTACGCGAGTGCGTGTTATGTGTATTTATCGATCCGACGGTTCCCTCCTCCTCGTGTGAGGAGCCGGTGCTGGAGAGATATGGATGGAGAGTGAGGAGATGCCCTCGAAGCCAGTGTGCATTAGCGCTCGCGTCTATGTGTGTGTGGGTGTGTCCCTCCGGCCAGGAGGCGGCAGATGCGTAGGGAGGTAGGGGGTGTTCCGGAGGCGGGGGGAGGGAGGCGTGAACGGAGGCAGACGCGGAGGAAACGGAGGGTCGCCCCAAGGTGTCGTTTGTTTTGGATTCGATGAGGAGGAGGTTAGCGACCGTGCGCCGAGTTAAAGGGTGGGCATTGAGGAGGGCGCCTTTGCAATTCGGGCCCTCAACAGAACGACAAAAGAGAAGCCTAACGTCTTGAAAAATATTGGACAAATGTCCAATCATTACATTAACAACTGATGTGGTACGAAGTCACTCGCACGGGTGCATATACACCAGGGTTGAAATTCGCCATGAAAAAATCATTTGATAAACCATAAACGCCCAAAGTTTCGCATAAACCCCCCTCGGAATTCACGTTGAAAGAAGATGGCTTGGTTATGTAACTGGCTAACACACCTGACCGGCAATTGGGAGATCCGGGTTCGTATCCTGGTCAAGTCTAATGATTTCTTCATGGCGAATTTCAACCCTGAAATATTGGACACTTTTGCATCGCACGCATGAAGACTTTTCCTTGTAAATAGACACCATAATAAAGGAATAAATATTTAAATTAAACACATATATATTTATACAGTACCAAACAAAGGTATTGGCAGATTTTGCGCCATTTTCATCGCGTAACAATCATTTTTACAATGATATCTCTCTGACGATTGCAACAAAACCTCAATTATTATTCGTCTTGCAAATGAAAGGTATGTTAAAAAAATTATCGGATCCTTTCTTAAAAGTAACCCTTGGTGGGAGGTGCTCATCCAATAGCGGCAATAATGTTAGCATCCGTCTTCAAAAGCGGAAAAGGAAAACAGTAGTACATTTACACACTATTTTTGTTCAATCAAGCATGGTTGCGGCACGATTTTCTATTATTAAGGATCCAAAACAGTAAGACTGTTATTACCAGAAACATTATATATTCATTCTCATACGACATCGTCTTTAATTACATCTAATTTCCCGAAGACATGGTTCCATTGAAAAAGTTATATCTAGGTGAAATCTACTTGACGCGTAATTGCTAGAGGCAAAACAAGGAGCCTTGAGTGCATTTTCCCAAGTTTTATGATAAATTTATCACTCCTCTACGCCATATTTATGTACTGATATACTATTTTCTAGAACAATAGCGTTGCAATGATGTTCCTTAACATTTTCATAGCTATATATAGAATGAGTTTGAGCCTAAGTTTGAAATTGACAATACTATCAACAAAATTTATGGGGATCGGGTTAGTGTGATGGCTAGAGTACTGGTTAACCATACGGACAGCCAGGGTTCTAATCCCTGCAGAGGAGGATGTTTTTTAGCGGAAACCCGATCCCTAATTGAGTGTGTTGTAGAGGGCACTAAAAGTACAGTACTCCATCTGTCGGATAGGACTTTAAACCGATGTCCCCTTGGCGCCTTTCGTTAAGTGCAGGCTAATGCCGACGCCGGGTTTCCATCCACCCTTCCGCCCTAACCTATCCCCTATGGCGCTAATGACCTTAGCTTTCGATCGCCTCCCCCTATATCCAATCCAATCCAACAAAATTTATTCGCAAATTTAGTAGCACGTACTTCAGGACCGAGAAAACAAGGGAATTAATACCCTCCACGTGAGTAAACAACCTTGCAAAAAATATGTCTTTGGTAGAAGTATTTATCCGATCGTTTCTACATTTAAGTTTTAAAACAAACCATGAAAAGTTAGACGTTATCGGTTAGATGAAACTGAAAAAACGTATCTTCTGTAGGTCAGAGTTCAAGTTGACTACAGCTTTGGACAAGAGTCTGACGCTAGCCCCGGATATTGAACATTAGACTATGGTATTTTTTCTAAAGCAAGTAAAGGTTAATTTTTCATGCATAATTTAAAAGCAGGGGACTAATGATAAGATTAGTCAATATTTTGCAGATGTTTTGGTTGGTCGTACTGATTTTTATCCTAAATATAATTATTTGTTCAAATTTCGAATAATGCATTACAGCACAATAATGGAAAAAACTATATAAACGTATTCATTTCTTGACGAAGCGTCATTTTTTATAATTTTACTTTTGTCATGGATGCTCATAATTGGTAGATAAGAGGAACGAGGGCAGTTGGTTTTTCGCAGCATCGAATATTATTTTTTCATTTCAACCTCGAGGGTTGGGATTTGGCGGAACAATACAAATATAAACTTTGGTTGGTCACTATAAGACATGAAAAAATACACTCTGGAATATGTTCATATTTATAATTCACCAATTGACGAATAAATGAATCACATGCTAAAAACGTTAGCTAAGCAGAATTCCTTTCACAGTTTTATAACGCGTTATGTTCCGTGACATTCTATTATGGGTTCTTTTTTTCTACAATGTTGCATGGATTGACATATTTAGTGCGTCAAACTAAGACTCAGATCGATAAAAGTGGATTGTAAGTTGCGAAAGGTTGGGGTATCCCGCTAAAGTCATGGGTGAGTGTCTGAAGAAGCTTTTAAGAGGATGACCAATGAATAGGTCAACGTATATGCTGGAGTAATCCATCAATGTAATGGAAGTGACAGAGGTGAGAAAGAATATGCCAATATGGAGTTAATTATCAAGGAGGAACCAGTAAAAACTTTCTGTAACATCTAATATCCAAAACTGTGCCTAGCCCTAATTGAATACCATGATGGGAATGTATAATATGTATGTGAGTTAAAAACTGTAAGTTGATCCCCAAATTTCAGGCATAACTATTACGCTCGGCACGTTCAACCATGTAGGGAGTTTCTGGATTGAGTAAGCATTGTTCTCCAGACTGCTATTTTGTCAGCGTCTAGCGGCCAAGGGAGCGTGTGGAGCTTGACCGCCTGAACTAGGCAGAAATTTTGCTGTATGCCTGAAGCGGAATCACACTGTGTCACACATCTATCGATGGCTTATACGGTACTTTATAGAGGTAAATTAGGGAAATTCTCCAGTAAATCGATGGTGCACTAAGCCTCATACGTGTCGAAACTCACAAACTTGAATTTGATTTGAAAATTTTAGCAGATCTTTTGCACCGCCCTGACTTCACTATGCAAGATTGAAAAAGGAGGATTCTAGAACTGATTATTGTCCGTGGCCTGGCGGTCACTTTTTCATCTCGGCGGTGGAATTAGAATGAGTACACCAGGGGCAGCGACAAGCGAGTCGCTTGCCAACCCCTGGGCACTCACACGCGCCCCTCCATTCCCATTCTCCACGGCCCCCACATCGGCCCTGATGGACATTGTCCACTTGAACGCAGCCTTTCGCACCCTTTTCTCTTCCACGGACGCACCCGATCAACCTCTCCATAATGCGCCACATATAAGAAGGGATAGAGAGCACCCTTCATACAGATCTCCTGGCGCACACACTGGCGGGCGAGAATGGAACTTGTTTCGACCGCTTCACATACACGGTGATCGACAAACAATCTCTGTAGAGGATTTTTGTTTGCTCTGCCAACAGACGGGAAGGACATTGAAAGTTGAGGGGCGGAATGCATGAAAGGAGACCGCTGGTTCCGGGTAGTATTCGCTTGAGAGAGCGAAATGCGGGTGGCCGAGGTGTTTGGAACGAAATTGGAAACACCGAAGAACACAGGATGACAGGAAGTAAGATTGAGACTTGACAGGGATAATAATGAACTGCTCAAGAGCGCCTATGATTGTCACACCATGATGCCCACATTGTACGGGAATATTGAAAGTTGTTGCCGTTAGTATACATTGCTATGGATCCCCATTTGTATGATGTTAATTTGAATTTTTGCCTACCATTAAATCTTCATTATTTGTAAAACTATATCTTTAAGAAAATGCCAACTCAACTCATAAATAATAGTCCTTGGGAAGTCAACTATCAAGGCTAAGTGATAAATAGTAGACGAAAGGAGTGAGAATTTTTAGACTTCAATAGATAGATCAAAGGAAATGCGGATTTCGACTTCAGGATGCATCGGGATAGTAAATACTTCGCCCGTCAATTTAAATTGACACAGATAAAGAATGAATCACTTTGTAATCTTCTTTAACTCTTTTTACAATTGCACAAAGTATATACGCTTCCAGTATTGATGGAATGATTATGAACAATCAAGTAGCTCTCAAAAGATTAGATCTCTTGTCGTGACAATATATCAACTGCTCAGTGAAAACAGCTCACCAGTGCTAAGCACTGAAAATTGACAGCTAGACGCTTATGTAATGAACAAGTTTTAAGATGAGCAAGCCAACGGTACCCATAGCTAGCAGTTCAGTTTTCAAAACGATAAATGCTCTAGGTGGAGATGGTAGATCTTTCAGTGAACAATAAAAGCATGGGACTTCTCAAAACGTCACTTAAAATCGGGTATCGGGTTTTCACTTAAAACTTACCTGCTTTGAATGATATTGAACCAGCACTTTGATCTATGTTTTAAATGACTGTACTCTCGGGTTAATTCACGATCCCGTCTCCTCTTTTTAATCCGTATAATAACAGGAATCAGAAATAAATTAAATAAGATAAAGCGTTGGCAGAACATCCACCTCTTCACAGGTCCTCGCTTCATCAATCACAATTTGCTCGAGAAGTTTTTGGTCACTTCTTACGAGTCTTGAGAGATTGTATAAAAATAACTAGCCTAGCATGACTTTACAAAAATTCGAGAGTATATGGTGAGCTTTTGAAGTTTGAACATTATGAAGATTTCCCGTCTTTTTTCTTTATAATGCACTGGTACGCAATGATAATCTCGGCCATTCCATCATTCCTTCCCGAAAGGCTCTTATTTCATTCGACCGCGGACATTGGAGTATGGTCCAAATTCTATGACTGTAATGGGTGACGAATCCCCTATGCCACCCTCTCCAAATGCCCAAGATCCCATGTGAATTTCTCTCCTTTCTCCTGGCCATACGCACACCATACACCCCTTGCGTCCTCTGTCCAAAGCCCACCCACCCACCCCCTATACAGCAGCGAGGGAGACAAAATCCTCCCTACCTCGAACCCTCAAAATGCATCCCTTGCCTCCTCATCCTCCCTGATTGCCGACAGATGTCATCCCGTCACGCGTCGACCGTCATAGCTGTGGCCCCCTTCGAATCCCCCAGACTGCCCCACCGAGGATGCGTGTGTGAGCCATTCCACTCCCTCCTCTCCTGCGCACCCTACCGCAAAGATACATACGCGCCCCCTCTCCCCTCACGAGCCTCCCCTTTTGGTCCTCAAAAGCTTCCTTTCCCTGCCATACACCACCATCCCTCCCCCACGCCCCTTCCTACCGGGTTTCCGCACATCCTCCACCCCATCGTACACACGAGCAAGGAGTAGACGAAGGTCCTTCCTCCCCCGTTACCCGACAGCCCTTGCCACCCCCCCCCTCCCGCTCCTTTTATCCCTGCACTTCCGGTTCTGATTTCGTCGGAATCCTAAGGCGGAAGTACATATTCCCCCAATCGTCCTCAGCGCCGTAGCATCGATGTAGATATTCGAGACATTAATCCGAGCCATGGAAAGCGGGCCTTTGTCACCGCTGTCGACTCGGCCAAGTCCGAGGGGGGAGGAGGAGATTTGGGGGACTACGGTGGAGGGATGGGGGTGGCAATCGAAACGATCGTCTATTGCGTCCATTCGGCATTGGATCTCTGAAGAGCCATTTGATCTGCGAGGGAGTCGTTTGCTCTGAGGCTCAGTCGTCGGCTGTGTATTTATTCCCGGATCTGCGGTAAATAATAAACTATGTTTTCTAGATGATGTTCTCCATGTACCGTAAATCAGATGTATGATAAGTTTAAAGTTAAATTTGGCCATATTACGAAACTTAACAGTTGGAAAACAATTGCAATCATGATAAAATATATTCTGAGATAATAAGGAGATATCAATATGATGATTGGTCGTCAATCTTAAGGTTATTTGTCTTCATCCCTTCTTTCTCCCCTTATCTAATGATAGTTTCTTTACTCCCTTGAACTTCTTCTTGTGTGCCTTCCTATTTATTTGGCCTATGTATTAACCCATTCCCCTTCCTCTGACTACTTTTCCTCGGAATTTTTCTTCTATTAACATTATTCACAGAGAGATCGATATTAGCATACCTTTGCACTATGTACGGAAATATGGAATGTATTTTGTCTAGTCACTATCCCTCTATGCATAATTTTTCTTTCCAAAATTTATTTATTCTTGATGATTCTCCACACTATGTATATTGACCTGAATACGTACATGGAATTTTGCAGATAAATAAATTATCCAGTTAGTATTTCGAGTTTTAGATACTGCATAAAACATAATTTACTCCTCAGTTTTTCACTTTACAAACAAAGAACTAGGACGTTGATAGCCATCTTATGGCGTACCAAAAGGCAAAAATGTAAGTGACTTCTATCTTTTTCAATTAGATGCGCTACTAATGCTTCTGATACACCGTGGGGATTGCACTTAAGAAAACATATGCGGCGCAGCATCCTCAGATTAAAAAGTCAAAGAGAGATGCTACTTCACTCTGATTAGCCCACATCTCCAATACGCCGCGAGCATTTGGGACCCTGGTAAAATTGATTTTATCAAAAAAATAAATAAAATACAAAGGAAAGCAGCGCGCTTCGTGAAGAACTGCTAAGAGCGTACGTATAGTGTCTAACAACTTTTAAAGGGATTAAGGTGGGAGCCACTAGAGACTTGGAGGCTACACGCTAGGCTTAGGTTGCTTGATAAATTCAGAACTGATATTTTTCAGAGCGACATAGAGAATATTATCATGACTCCTCACTACATCTCTAGTTTTGACAGATGCGATAAAATGAGAGAGATACACTGCCGAACAGATAGGTACAAAAACTCGTTCTTTCCACGAACAATAAGTGACCACAATAAAAATTAAGCTCCACTAAATACACTTCAATAATTCATGTCACCATTTCATCTCCAAAAAACTTACATCTTTACACGGCTGGTGACCTAACACCCCCTGTCACATGACCATGCGGCGGCTCGCGGGATATTATGTAGATGTAGATGTAATGCACGGTTTAGAAGATGATACCAGTCTAAGAGGCAAAAGAGTCTCAAATAATGAATAATTTTGTTCACGTTTATCGCGCATAACAGTCATCGCTTTGACTTCTCTTTGCCAGGATAAAGAAGAAAGCCAGTGAACCACTAGTGAAAAATTTAGGTGTAAATAGGGGAACTTAAGAAAGGCACTGATGACGATCACTTATAAAATATTCGGGTTTTAGTTGCTCAAAGTGGGATTTACGATCGCATCGAATAACCTAAGATTTTGATATGTTTACAAGAACAGCGCAAAAGCCAAGATTCGTATCCGATATCTTTTGGGTACCTCGACGCGGCCTGTCGGCTGGTTTTAGGGCAATTGACGTAGGCAAATCTGTTGCCGCATAATTATTTAACAAGAAAAACTCCCGTAATTCCTCATAATCGTAAGCCAACCACTCATCATTCAGTTAAAATAACTTAGAGGACTTATTTCGAAGGTAGCTGTAATTTTGGCAAATAAAAGTAGCATCCCTAAAGGGATTTGACCGCCTTAGAGGAGAAGCATTAAATAATTGGAATTAGTCCTTATCCGAGTTTGCTCCAGACGCAACATGGAGAAGTGTTATTTGCGTTATGGCTGGCGTACTACCTTTTCAACTCGCTGGTTCGAATCAATTTCTCGAAAGTAGTGAAGACTTAACAGCCGATTCCTATACGTCAGCTCTTCTCCAGTAGCACACCATATAAACCGCTAAGGGATCACGAACTGAGTTTGGCCTTGGATTTAATCGTGAATTAATGAGAGACACTTTAATTAATAAAGGATTAAAAGGAGTTGTAACACTATGAAGCGTCTAAAAAACCAATATACCATAAGGTGTAAGTAATAACATGAAATATTCAGTCGAATCCCGATCCTTTTTTTTGCTGTCTAGTAGCGATAACATCGAGCGCAGTACTTCGTCCATCGGACAGAACGTTGAACAAAAGTTATTTCGGAATCTGTATTTCAAGGGCAGATTTATTTCCATCCTTGAGCGTTCCCAAAATTATACTTTCACGTCAAACCGACTCAATAACCGCTAATGATACAAAAATGCTCTCACTTGGTAGTCGCCACCAATGCTAACCAGCCAACCAAGTCCTGGCAGAATTATTGAACCAGTTGATTTTCCCGTTAAATTTCCTAGACCCTTTGGCAGGATTATATCGTGTAGTGCCGCGTCACCCTTTGGCGATGTCAGCTTGTCCGACTCGAGGGCCCTCGATGAGTAACATGCACATATAGCACTTTTCGCGATGACAACAGGGTCCACTCGTCCACGGCCACGCCATGAGCTCGGAAAGCGATAAGGATCAGCCGTCCCGTCGCTCTCTCATCTTCACTCCGCACTCGAAGTCCCGTCTTCCATCTCCGTCCGTCGGTCCCTCGTCCGAATAGCCCCAACTCACCCCGTGCCATACACCACCCCCAATATTTTCACCAGATTCGATTCACCACTTCACCATTAACCATCCCTTTCCTACCCTCCCATTAACCCCCCGACCCTCATCACCCCTCGCACCCCCAGCCCTCTCTTCCGCCCTCTCCGTCCACGTGCACAGTCTCCCCCACTGCACCCTACCACACGACATTCCCCCTCTCTACTCCCTCAGTCCCTAGAACTTCCTCCACAACAAACCCTGGGCACCCTGCCGCTCCGTATGCACCCCCCACTCACCCAGCCCCCGATTCCTCTCGTCCGCGCGACTGTGGTGACTCCTCCCGGCGACTTACTGAGGTCATTAGGGTAACAATGACGCCCATTTCCATACGCAATAAAATTTTTCTCATCTCTCCCCATCACTTCCAACTGCACTCCATTCCGCCCACACACCATGTTACGGGAGATGACTTCGGTACATTCAGCATACATATACATGCTGTGGCATGCACGTGATCGCAATAGATATATGTGCTTGCTACATAGGCATGTGTACATATATGTATGCATATTCATGTACATAGGTACTGTAAGCATTTTGTTGAAGACATCTATGGAAGAGTTGCGCAAGCTAAGGCCATTGTCTGGTACTATGAACGTAGAGAACGCATAAATGTGTAATCTGAACCAATGTAAATCATAGATTCAGCTAATACATAGGTGAGAAAAGTGTGTTCAGGTACGAAATTAATTTTCCCGTAGATTTAAGTATAGATATCTTGGAAAATTTGTAAGTTTTTACGGGAAAATTTCACTTATTAAAGGCATATTCACTTATATATCTCTAAATGTTTCAGTTTATATATAAAAGATCATTAGGGCAAATAAACATAATGAACATTGGATCTACCAATACATCACAAGACCTTGTAAGTCGATGGAATATAAATTAAAGCAAATTTCAAAATGTTAACTCATTTTTTCAATAAAATACAACTAAGAAAATGAAAATTCGCCTGGCCGAAATTCGTGAAGGACATCAATGCCACGAATTATAACTGCATGTATCCAGTACTGCTAGAAGGCATACAGAAATACTCAAGTAAAAAGACGCGAATGTATGCATGTATTTACATGCATCCAAATTCAGGATTCTACAGCCCTCTCTCTCCCTTCTCTCCTCCTTCCTCTCCTCCTATCCCCCATTCTCCTCCCCCCTATACTGCCATACACCCGTCGCTGATTTATGACGACGCGTTTGATCCGAGTTTCAGGGCCAGAAAATTGCGGATGATCAAAATCCCTCAAGGCTCCGACACCACCCATCCACCCCGATGATGTTTGGCGCGATTTATTCGTTTGATATGCGTGCATTGTGCGGGTCGGATCCCACACGAATAAATACACCGACGCTCAATTCTTCCCCCTCCCCCCTCCCACCATTCGCTCTCCCTGCTGAATACATGCATATCTCTGCCCGCGCTTCCAGATTATCTCTCTCGAGCGTTCCTTTCTCCGGGCAGGAAATGAATGATATGGAGCTCATTAGTCTGCGACACGGCGAATTGACTTGATCGCATTAAATGACCGACTTGACTTCTGATGACCCGTGATGATGCGGGGGGCGTCTATTTGCCTAATAGTGCAATAGGGGAGATAAGAGTAGTGGACCTCTGGTGATATATTTCATGCTCCACGCCCATGACTGCAGGGGGAGCGTTGAAGTAGGAGGTGAAGTACTATAACAATTTGCGCTCTCCTCTCTTTTTTATCACGATCTTTTGAATAGGTTATTCTTACCAACACAAGAGCCTCTACAAATAATGCTGAAAATACTTTGATGAAACCTAGTAAGGAGAGTTGAACAGCAGACGTAGATTTATCTATTATCTTAATTTACTAACTATCTTAATTTATAAAAGAAATTGGCAACATAGGTATTTTCCTCAAAGGGGTACTATTAATGTTAGAGTGAGGTTTGTTTTTTGAGGTATTTTATATTGATAAAGATTCATTGTCTTTCAGATTTTCAGCTTAAATGACGATTTGACCTTTTTCAGGAGGAGCATCCGGCTTGGACCATGGAATTGACGTCGTCTCTTAACATCCCTGATGGACCATCCTGTAACAGCAGTGTGAAATATTTTACGTGTGCTATGATACATAAAAACAAACATGCGTCAGTGTGTCTGGCTTAGTGCTAAACTTTAGTATGCAGAAACGCCCTCAGGTGCCAAATCTAGTCTAGTACTTTCACCTTTCACCAATTCTAGTACTTTCAACCGTTATTTCATAAAAATTTTCAACCACAAAAAGGGTGATGCATGATAGAACGGAAAAAATCTAGTCTCCTAATCACCCATGAAGTAAATAGAAAGTATAAAGACAATTTAAAGACAAATAATCAGCTATTGGAAAGCCAGTACACATTACTACAAACACAGAAACGCGGCAAAAACCCAAAAGGCCAAAGAAAATTTTTAAAGTAGAGAATACTAAGTACTATAACAATATGCACTCTCCTATTTTTTTAGATACAGAATATAAAATTTTCGATATAGTGTCCTGTAATAGATAATTTCAATATGATTTCATGACAAAGATTGAAATGCTCCTTCTTTTTCATAAATTCATAGATTGTTGAAAAGGATAAGCAAAAAGGAGAAAAAACGACTAAAGCTTGTACATTCCGTGTAATTTATGAGTACAACTGACCTTTTTAAACAAAACAAATCAGTGAAACTTAAAAAGTGTAGTTCCACAATATTGTGCACAAACGTCTGGGTATTTATAAAGTACAATTAGATTTTAATGTATAGGTGACATGCTCTAGTAGTGTTATGCAAATATGGAAGTTGAATACTCAGAGCCACAAATGCTGAAATGCACCAATTAATGTTCAAAGGGACTGTGCTTTCCTCAGTGAAATTTGCATAAATAAAAATACTAATATGAAAAGAATAAGTAAAGTACGATTATTCTGTACTGCTTTATTGTCAGTAAAAACTGCTTTAGCTTAAACATCGAGGAAATATTTTTCAGATCTTCATTTTTCGAAGTAATCACGATCGCCCGGTAGCAAGATGAAAACTCTCTCCTTGGTCAAAGGACACTTTCGACACCCCCCCCCCTCCCAGCTGGTACACGCCACAAAAGCCAAAAGTGGTTGCATCGGCAGCGAAAAATCCCCAGACCCCATTCACGAAAGCATTAATGTTTCCTCCTCCCTCCCATAAACGTCTTCTCCTCCTCACTCAAAATCGACACTCCCAAACACTCTCTCACTCTCCATAGAAAAATCCCGAAGCCTTTTTTTACATTCATCTCTTAAACATCAACCCCCCGCGAAGGCATTGTCTCCTCTCCGCCTCCAATGCAAGCAACCCCAGTCCGAATCACCGCCTCTCACTGAAGTGATTGATAAGAGCCTGCGGGGAAATGACGGATGGCTCCGCTGACACGGGGTTAATTTGAAACAAGAACCGGAGAAATGTACTTAATATCGGAGAATTGCTCCGCCACCCACCGCGCCATTATGTACCCCTAACCTCTAACACCATAATACCCTCCCAACCCTGCCCCGCCGTTCGCCCACACTCTCAGTTCCCTCTCCTACCCCTCATCCCCTCACATGCCTACGATACTCCGCGCAAAGATAACCCATGCACAGAGTCCCCCAACCCGAGTCTTCCCATTCCCTTACCAAGTCATCCTAACGCCGCCCTTCCAGCCATCACACTGCCAACCCCTACGTTTCCCCTCCCTGTATTCCTCCTTTCCCGCTTCTCTTCTGTTCGACTCCCCCCTGCTGGGATCTGCGTAAATCATCACCGCCCATGATCTGTTCGCTTCCCAATCCCGCTCCGGGACCCTGCAGGGCGCATCCCTTCACCATACATGGGAGGGGGTGGAATAATTTGCCACTTTATCAAACTCCGAAGGATATGTCGAGGGAGGGAGAAGAGAGGATAGAAGCGGGAGGGGTGGGAGGAGATGCCGGGGATTCTGGGAGGAAGTGACGGCGGCAGTATCGGGGAAGGAGAGGAGGAGGGAAGGATTCTGGGAGGAGATCTGGGAATAGTTCGGTCGAAGAAGATGAAAAGAGGGGGTGGGGGTGGAATGAGAAGCAGTTAGATGGATAGATAGTGCGTGGTGCAAAAAATATCAGTCGTTTGCGGGTGGGTGGGGAGGGGGTGGGAAAGACGGGTGCTGTAAGGTTTTGGGATGGGGAGGGAGGGAAGGTGGGGGGACCATCAGGGCGGAATATACGCGGGGAGAGAAAAGAGGAAGTGGAGATGTAAGGGGGAGAGAACTGAGGGAGTGGATAAGATGCAAAAAATAGCATGTTGAAAGATGAAAGATGTTCTCGTCGTTACTCCTGGTTCCTGTTTTCCTTTTAACCGGCCAAAGTCGGCGGCATCCAAAAGGCGTTTATATGGTAAAGAAATGACTTTGTATTTTTCCACGAAAATTCGCGAAGAAAAGTACAGTCGTATCTGCTACCATGCGAAATGTATTGCACCAAGTGCCTGCAGCCTCAACTCTCTGACTTAAGGGAATCCAAGTATTGTGAAAGGCTCTTATGAGGGAAGGAGGACCTTGCTCATCTATCGATGTCTTGCTTATGAGGAGCAGGTCCAAGAAAATCTTAGGTGAGATTTAAATTATCTCACTCCTTGAATTGCGAAAAATCTTAGGTTATCGCACAGTCTCCCTCCTAGTCCCTCAATCATAATTGGCCCCAAGATATGTTATTTTATATTTTAAGTGGAGAGCAGGAATGATATCTAACAACGTAAGTAGTCTTGGTATATCTTACTGTGACATACTTCCAGCCCATATAGACTAACACTTAGAGCGAATTTGGAACTTTTCTGGCATTCCCTCTAAAGCCATCTACATCTTCAAATTCTGTCTATAGATGACCCGAGTTATTCTTCGTACTCGTACCCAATGGATATCAAGTCATTTTATAGCAGTCGGTAAACGTTTTCCGGATCAATAAGTGGGCTTTAAATTTCGGAAGTCGGCCTGTGGTACCACCTAGTTTCTCATAACGCCGAGTATTTTCTTAGGTATTAAAATGTTCTCTTTTCGGACGCCTCATTTCCTCCAATTTCTTCCGTAAGCCTTAATGTTCATGTTTTTGCACCTAATTCCTAGCATCTTATTCCAAAATAATCCGCCAAAAAACTGCAAGGGTAAAAGTACATTTTCTGCACCCTTGCCTTAGAATGGCGCTTTAACATATTGACACTATTTTGATCTAAATATATCACTATAAGTTCATGCTCTTCCATTGCCAAGAAAGAATACCACTTTGATTAAAAAAGTTAGGCAAGGTTTTTACTTTTAAACTAAGATTAACAAACACTTTTTTTTAACAAACTTTTAAAATAAGATTCGTGAATTTTTTCTAGCCTTTTCCTGATTAGAAGTTGAACAGACTTCTAAAAATAGGAAATTGAGAATTGCAGTATTTTGTTGAACAAATTTGTAAATCCCAAAGCTTTTAAAAATGCTTAAAGTAACCCTTGAACCGTTCGTCTCAACCGATTACTCGATACCTCCTCCCAACGAGGATTCATCTTTATGTACTCTCCCGTCTCCATAAGCATCAGGCTGAGAGGCTTTCAAACTTTATTTTCTGCACGAATAATTCATGACTTTCTTAACACAGAATCCTCTACCTCCGTGCACAAAAATTCAAAAAAACTCGAGCGTATTTATAAACCTCTTCTCTGGCTGAAGGAAACGGATACTGCTTCTAAAATCCCTTAATTCTGAAAGCCAAACAAAAAATAGCTTTTATCCCCCGCCCCACTATACCGAAACTCCGCTCGTTCTGTAAATATGTGCATTTTTTGCTTAACTTCTTTGTTTCCAAAGCCGCCACTTCCATTTTGCGACCCTTGGAGCGGTGGGGGAAAAAAGTTCCCCGGAGGAAGGAAAGAACATGAGCGAGGCGAATTTTGGAGATGTCGGACTCTGGAGCCATTATTTCTGCGGTAGCGAAGCAAAAAGAGATGCAAAGTCGTCCGACTTGAAAAGAATGGACGGCTTGTGGAACAAAAAAAGCAAGATGGGAATGAGGGAACACGATGAATGAAAATTAGGAAAGTAAAATAATTGCACATTGAGTGACAAATGCAATAAGCGAACTTTCTCAACAGTTTTAAAATGTCAGAATCATCCCAGTAAATTTACTCGCCTTCATTGAAGTTCAGTTGCTTTGTTGTCTTCATCACTGAGCGGAATGATCGTGGACGAAGTTCAGACCGCGAAATATAAATACCAGGAGTGATGCACGCTGTTTATAATCCACAGATAATCGGTAATAATGCTGAAAATAGCACATTTCGTTCTAGAATAGAAGTAACTTTGGAAAAAGGGAATGTAAGATAACAGTTAAGACCGTTTTACACGGGGCACGAAATTGCACACCTTAACACTACATTAATTCTGCAATCTTCCGTTCAATAATTATTGCGAAAACGAATGCGTGACTGCTTTACACGGTGGTCATAAGCATGCATTTATTTATGAATTCTAGTCGTCTGATAAGTACGCTAAGAGCGAGCGTTTTGTTCAAACATGAGAGATACGATATTCTGTACACGACGTTGTTGACATTAAGTTAAAAATGGGCATATCATTTACATAAACTTTGAATAAAAATATATAGGATATAGGGTATAGAATATATCCTTGAGGTACTCCACATGTAAGTGTAGCTTTATTGGATAGCTTACTCTAATAAGAAGTTTGATGGGTTCTACTAGATAAAAAGCTAGACAAGGTATTCAATGGCATGCCTCTAATTCCATGGTACTCTAACTTACTCAATAAGATGTCGTGTGGGACAATGTTGAAGGCTTTGCTAATATCGCATTGACCATTGCTGTATATTATTTCTTCTCAAATCCTTCAGTGATTTTAGTGCAAATGCTTTCTACAGCATGTGTAGTCGACCTGCTTTATCTAAAGCCAAATTGGCAAGCTGTTAATATATTGTTCATTTCAAAATGCGACACTAGTTGATTTTTCATTATTGTTTCTATAATTTTGGAAGTCCTTCGAGTAACTGTAAATATCCTCCCACACAAAGAATAACCGTAAACACCCATCGCTCAGGTTATCGAACCTTTTCGTCAGTCAACTTCCCGTGAACTTATTTGTCGTTAATTCTGCGACCGCTAGATGGACTGCTATTCGTACAAATTGCAAGAATGCGACCACCGAATTAGAGCAGGGGCTATTCTGACGTTTCGCATTCATGCATGCGTTCTTGAATTTCGCCGCTTTACACGGTGCATTTTGAAAGTCACGATTGCACTTACGTTAGCTTGTGCAATTACGTGCCCCGTGTAAAACGGCCTTTAAAAACATCATAAAGCCAGAATAAAATTTGTAGTGAAGTTAAAGTCATTATTTTGCCATTTCACTCGCATCGAAATGAAATAAGCTGATATTTAATACAATAAACACTCTTTTCCTTCTTATTCCACTTCCATTCTGGATGTTATTTCCACGTGAATTTCTACAGATAGTGCAAGTAAATATAAAAATATCAAAATGGGGAAAATTAAGTCAGATGTTGTTTACTGTTGCTGTATCCATTGGACAATATCAATATAGACATAGTCCCACAACGGAATATGTGTCAACAATGAAATCTGTGGCATAACAAAACAATGGCATCCATGACCGGTTTGGAACACCCCGGGAATAGCCACGGATAATTTTATCGGGTCACTCGCAATGCATAAATGTGCGAAATTCCACAGAGGAAAAAAAAGACACCTTGACGACCGTCACGACGGAGGATTTTTCCTCTGCAGTATTCCGCAATGACTTCCATACTAATAAGCATTGCAATTCTTCAAAGGTACACTCGAGACGACGAATTCCAATATTTTTTGTATCCATTTAACGCCTTGAACATTTGAGAGTTAATGATAACTTATCCACAAAATATTTTTGGTTTGGATTCTACAACGAAGGACTCTCTGATAGATTTTATCACCAAAATTCTATTTTTCAAATCAGTAGAAATATATGATGACCATTGAAGTGTATGATTACGCATAAATAGAAAATCTAGAGGCATAATATAACTTTAGTTAGTTAAATTTCCTTGTGGATGCAATAGAGTATACTTTGCCGTTTAACTCGAGGTCAATAAAGAAGAATCCATCAATTATAATCATTATAAACCTTTGAATAATCATAGGGAGCTAATGGTTGCTTTAATTTCCGACCAATTTTATAAAACACGGATTCAAATGTTCATGTCTTGGTAATAAGGCTCTTTTTGCTCCATTCTTGGACAATATTTTAACTCAGAATGCTCTACTAACGGTGAATCGTGGCAAACTTGTCTCGCTGTATTTCAGCCATCTAACTGGTCTCAAATTATGTCCACTTAGATACCAATCAGCAAGATGATCCAAAAATAATTACTTTGAATTGCTAACGCATAGGATTACTTGAGTTGCACAAAACCTCTAAGAAACTAGTGTTAAACATATAAGAATCAATTAATAAAGCAAGTCAATATATCACAATGATTAAGGCATTCAAACAACTCCTTAAGTTTATTTTTAGAATACCAGTAAAAAAAATTACCCATATGTAGCATAATTCGCTCAATGGAGACAGTTTAGCTTCAAATAAGGTATTCAAACTTGTTAAACTTGGTGGCCCGAAAATAAGGGAATGGCCTTGAAAATAAAAATAAAGTGAATTCACGAAGGATATTCACACCGCCGATGACTCCTACATACAGATACAGGGCTACACATTCAATGCAGCAATGCAAATAACTAAACATCCGTGGAAAGATACGCAGTTAGGAAACATGAAGAAGACATTATTAAGGAGGATTTGATGCTGGGCTTTGGAGGAATTTTGTAATTTATGATAATCCCGCCAGTAAGGCCTGGGAAAAGAACTAAACTTATAATACGCTAAGTGTCAGGCAAGAGTACGAAATAGAGACTTATTCCTCAAGTTACTAAGGTTGATTTTCTGCAATCATCACGCGGTCAAAGTGTTGGAGCACCATTTTTTAATTCTCCCTAGATCTTGGAGCTTAACTCGAGTCACCAAGCTTGGTGTCACTCATAATAAAAGATACTTGGTTTTATTCCACACTATTTAATACAACAGGACCATGGTTTCAACACCGCGTGTCATCCTCAGGATGGATTTCACACTATTTAATACAACTGGACCATGGTTTCGACACCACCTGCCATCCTCAAGACCTGAGGATGAATGAGTTAGACAAGGGTGTCCGCTTTCCCCATTTTAATCAATTTATACATTGAAGAAAGTATAAATAAAATGAAAGAAAAAAAACAAGTGGGATAAAAATAAATGGCGTAAGCATCCACAGTATTGTAATAGAGGACTCTGCTAAAGAAATCAATAAAATGTTAACTATTCTCTCCTCATCGCTTAAGAAACAGAAATGAAAAATAAACACTAAAAAAACAAAACTGATAGTAGTGAGTAAAAGCAACATTGAAATAAAACTCAAAATTATAATAGAAAATTAGGAAATTGAACAAGTGAAACAATTTTGCTATTTTGGTAGTATGCTTACTGAGGATAGCACATGCCGTGCAGAGATAAAGAAAAGGGTGGCAATAACAAAATAGGCCTTTCAAAATAAGAGATGCCTTCTGACAGACAAGCATATGAATATCAAAACTCGCTAAATGTTTGCAAAAACATTCCTTTGGAGTACATTACTCTATGGAAGCGAGAGCTGGACCCTCCGAAAACGGGAAATAGAGCAATTAGAAGCAGCAGAGATGTGGATTTGGAGAAGGATGCTTATGATGAGCTGGACGGAAAAGAAAAGTAATGAACAGGTTTTAATGGAAATAAATGAAAAGAGAACCCTACTCAACACCATGGAAAAATGAAATATAAAATTTTTAGGATATCTCCTGAGACACAATAGATCTTTTGCCAATGTGATAGAGGGGAAGGTGCCCGGGAAGAAAGGTAGAGGAATACCAAGGTTACAGTACCTGAGCAGGGCAGAAGAACTGATGGGGACAGAAAATTATTGGCTCTTTAAGAGATTAGCAGAGAACAGGACCACATGTTTGCAGCAACAAGGTGGAGCCTTTAGTTAAAGAAGAATCATGAATTTCCACCATGTGAAGCCGGAAACTATGCCTTATATTCGTAAAGCTTGGTGCCCATTGGAAAACAAAGCACCTCGCCCACTCAAGTCCCTCGAAAACAATCGCCAGGTTATTATCGAAGGGATGAACCATTGCTGGCAAGGCAATACCTCACCTAAAGGTGCAGCATAAAGGAGCGAAGTTTCCGTCGAAGGATAAATGATAACGCGGCGAAGGGAAGCCAAAGACGAGGTGACAGCCCGAGAATGAAGTAAATAGAAGGGGAGCGATGGGAGGAGGAGGGGGAAGAAGGGGAGGGAAGAAGGAGAAGAGGAGTGGAGGGGATGGGCTCCGTGGATGACTGAGGAGGGAGATGGAGAGAACAGTGGCAGGGGGTGAGAGGAAGGAAGAGATCTTCTGACAAATTGATTCGCATTTTGGACCGCTTTTTATTTGAGGAAGGAGGAGCCGCGTTTCGTGGCGGTGGGGGAGGATAGGGAGACAACTTGCGAGGGGCGGGGAGAGATGAGGGGGAAATTAGACGCGAAAGAGAGGAGGACAGGGGGTAGGTGCGTGGCAGGGGATGATGGTGTCGGGCACGAAGGGGTTTTGTTGCGACTAAGCGGAGGGGGGGGGCTGGTAGGGTGGGTGGGAGAAATGTGACGCGTTTGGCGGGGGGGAGGGAGGTGGGTTAGGGGAGCCATCTCCCGTGGGTTGCCACGGCCGCCATATAAGGCCCCCCCCTCCCTCCTCCCTCACCCCTGGCCCGCCACGCCTGCATCGGAAGGGACTTCTGGGAAGGAGAGGAAGATGGATGAGGGAAGTTATGTGAAGCGATCAGCGCTGCGGTGGTTGGCGGGATGAATGAAGGAAAGAGGATGGAAGCGGGTGGGGGGGAAAGGAGGTGTGGGGGGAGGGATATTCTGGTATCACCCCCTCCCTCCCCGCAATACCACCCTCTGATACCCCAACCACCCGACGGTTCACCCCCCTTTCTCCCTCTTACGAAACCCGCCCCTTTCTTACCATTCCATCTCTCTCCTCATTGCCTACCAATCCTGAAGCGGCTCACTCATGCAAGTGACAACCTCTCTCTTATTCTCTCCTCCCTTTCCTTCCTCTCTCCTACTCCATTCTCTTCTCCCTCCTCCTCCCTTCCATCCGTCAGTCTCTTGCCTTCGACCCGCCCATTGTATTCTTCTTCCGCCGATACACGCGCTCTAGAAGTTCTCCTATCTGGGATGTTTACGCTCGCACATTCATGGGTGCCAATCTATCATGTGTTTCCCTGAGTTGTACAGATCACCAATCTATCATGTGTTCCAATGAATTGTACAGATCATTACGATGAAAAAAATACATTCCTAAAGTGAGTTCCAAGTTTTCATTTTAGCATGAGCTCTTATGGCACACAGAAAGAAGTTAACCAACATCATTATCGAAGGTGTGATATGTTCAAATACCCTCTTCATGACTGTGAGTGCGCCTTTATTCACATAACAAAACATCTCCATGAAGGAAGTGGTTGAAAATATAAAAAAATATTCATTACCAATTTCTTCGCTTATATATTTTTCTCGGGATAAAAAAGGGGAAAGGAGAGAAAGAATGACGTGGGGCCAGCAACATACTAATCCGCTGGTAAACTGAAAAGTTGGCACATGCTAGAGTCGCAGAACGAAAAACCTAAAAGCATAATATTTTTTAACAGTTTCGCCTCACTTAGACCTTCTCGCTAAATGGAATCCGCAAATATCACCAAAGTATTCGTAGTTATTTTGTTTTGGAAATTTTTTACTGTTAGTTCAGCCTTTAAAATTCCTAAAGTATCGTTTTCTAATCCCAAAGATATCAATGTCCATCGGAGTACGGTTCAATCATTTAAAATTTCAGAAAATTTGACAGTTTCACTTAATTTTAATAGCTCACCTTTGGAATATCGGAATAAAAGTCTTAAAATAACAAATTGTGCATTAATAGCACCATTCATCACTCAGGCAAATAGACAACACCATTACGTGGATATTTGTGTGATTATTATTTTTTTGCATGCAGGAATATCGTAAGCCAGCTTTCATTGAATTTAAACTGTACTGTGCCATATAATTTGACTAAAATATGTGATTTTCTTAAGCTCTTTAATAGCAGAACATGTTGCAATGTTTACTAATTAAATATTAATGACAGTTGGTAGACCATCGAATATTCACAATATTTTATGGTGTTTGTCAACACAATAACAAAAAACTTTGTGCAATTCTACAATATTTTATAATTTCGATGTGTTTCGTAGTTTAACGGGAACTTTAGCCGCAGAATCTTTTTTCCTTTATTTTGAAAACGGTGAAATTTGGACGGAAAGAGAAGAGAAAAAGAAGAGAGAGAGAATGAGGGCATTTTATTAAGTCAGGCCTGACTCTGTCTCACACAGTTTTCACATTTATAGGTGATATTTCATTGTTTATTGAGCCCCTATGACATATTCCAGTTGTAAACTAATTTTGAATGTAATTTTTCTTCAGTTGTTTCATGTTTATATTGTACATTGTTTGTATATTTAATTTCTGTCATATATCATGTAAATTACGCCATGTAATCTTTGATTTTCTCATTCTTATGGGCAAACTGCTCACTGATTTAATGCTTATGGGAGCAGTAGCCTGTATCCTTTTTCTTCATGCTCCAAGGATGCTCCCCAGAGCAAATATATCTTATCTGTCAACGTTTTCCCATGTTTTGACGCCGAAATATTATAAAAATACGTTAAATGCAGATTCTCAAGCCAACAAACAGGGAGAAGGTCACCATACTACGACGCGTTAGGGATATCAAGGATGCTTCCCCACCAGGATAAATATCTTCCTGTGACTAGGAAGGAAAAAATGTACCGAGGAGGAGGAGACGACCGCCATCGAGCGAATCCATCCAACTATTCATCCATCCATCCTCCACGGAGCGTCCCTTTGCGCTCAAATTTTTTTTATCGCGGCTCCTCTCTCCACCCTCCAACCCCCGTCCACACTCCTCACCAGCCTCCTCCCGTACGAACCCTCTTCCTCCGAGCCGCGAACTCATCTTCGGTCCAAATCCCAACCACCCCTCCCCGCTTAGACTCGTTTTGAGTCCAGAGGGAGGGAGAGAAATGATTGATGCCTCCTTGAGTTAAAGTCCTGCCTCTCCCTCCGGATACATCCCCCCCAACTACCCTCCCCACGCTTCTTTCCTCGACAGCCTGCCCATTCCACCAGGGGGGGGGGCAACGCGATGGTCGGATTTGATAAAGGGAGGATTCGGAGAGGAGGAGGTGAGGTGACTTCCGAGAGGGGAGGGGAAATGAAGGATGAAGGGTATGAGGCACCGATGGAATTTCCAAGGGACTCAACGGGGGACGCGCGATCGGTGTAGAAGGGGGTGGAAATGACTGGGGGGAGGTGAGCGGGTGGCAGGGGTTGCGGGCGGCGGTGGGTGACGGCGTGTGGGCTTCAGACGTGAAGGGAATAGGAAAGTGACAGGGAGGGAGGGGGAGGGAGAGACGGAGATACGAAATGGGTGGGGAGGGAGGAAAGCTGGGAAAAGTGTGGAGTGGGAAGAGAAAAAGAGGGTGATGGAAGATCTATACAGGCAGCGAGATTCGAGAAAAATGGCGGACCATCAGAAAAAATATATAGATACGTACGGGGAGAGAAAGGAGGGCTGTCTTCTTTTTTTTTCGCCCAACCGCTTGGTGTGGGGAGGTCAATGGGGTGGGGTGGAGGGGGGGGTTGCGATAGAAAGAGTCGTGATGTGGAGGGCAGGGGGTGGCAGGAGGGATGCTGACTGATGACGTAGAGGCAAGAGGAGAGATTTTTGCAGGGTGGGTGGTAGGGGTGGTCCGGAGGTTGAAGAGGAGGGAACGAAGAGGAAAGAATGACTTACGATGTATTCAGGAAAAAAGGGGAGGAATACGAAGAGGGAACCGAGGATCGTCCGTAGATTTTTTTATGCGTGATGAAATTGATGCTTTTTTGTTGCGGTGGATGTTAAAAAAATAATAGTTATTGCAATGTGACGAGGGAGGGGAGTCAGGTAATGTATGTGAATGTTTATTTTTTTTACTTTGGCCTTCATAGATTGCAAATAACTTATGAACAAGAGGCGCATGCTTATATCAAGCTTTTACTTGGATTTTTCGTTTATTTTTTTCCCAAGTTCAGATGCAGCGAGGTGCGTTAATCTTACTCTAAGATGGCTCACACTAGGCAGGCCATGTTTAATTATTTCAGGAATATAGTTTTTAAAAAACGGAGTATCCCATTTATTATTTCAGGAATATATATCTACATAATACCCTGCGAGACACCACATGGGCATGTTGCAGAAGGTAGTAGGTCACAAGTCGTGTAAAGATCTAAGTTTTTGGGAGGTGAAATGGTGACATGTATTCTAGAAGTATATTTAGTGGATCTCAGTTTTTATTGAGGTCGCTTATTTCGTGGAAAGAACTAGTTTGATCTGTTCGGCAGTGTGTCTCTCTTATTTTATCACATCTGTCAGACCTAAAGATGTAGTGAGGACTCATGATAATATTCCCTGTGTCGCTCTGAAAATTCGTTGGTTATAGAGGTTAAAACAACGGAATATCCCCTTCGTAACTTAATATTGATTTGGAGATTTGAACTTTTTACAAGACGTTTTCAATGCTAATTATATTGAAATTCGTTCAAAATGTAGGCAATAATGGAATTTTCGTAATCTTTAGCTAACTTTTTTAGCCACAGAACCTTATTTATTATGAAAATAGCATTGAAAATTGATATTAAAAAACACAGGACGGTAATTAATCCACTTTTCCGTTAGGCTTGGAAAATTAAGTCGGTGAACTGGTGTGAGAAGTTAAAAGGAAGAATTTATGGAAGGTGATGGAGTTCATTTTCTACGTCTCGGTTCTTTTAAACGAAAGCATCCGAGGCAGTCCGAGGTAGTAGTCGAAAACGATTCCGAAACAGCATTTCCACCCGATTATATTCGTCCTATTCCTTCATTAATATCAGTTTATTTACCAAGACTTCTCGAAAACTTTTCAGTTGGTCCGTATTTAACGCGAATAGAGCAATGTAAGATATGAGAACGTCCCACTGCTCTCTTATAGCGACCACACAACACAAAATGCGTAGTCGTTCAGCCATTATCGCCCTTCCTCCCAATCTAACACACATCGACGACTCCCTCAAACCCGCTCCACTGTCACCGATTTATGCCCTTTCTCTCTCATGTGCTCTCTTTCCCTTCCCTCAGGTTAGCCCACACCTCGAATAAGCCACGACTATTTTGGACCCTGCACAGAAAGTTCTGATTGGAAAATTAAACAAAATACGCAGAATAGATATGCGCACGGCAAATCTAAGAACTAGGATGACACAGAGGATACTATTGAATACTGTCATCACATCTCTTAAGCTCGAAGAAGCAATCAGTGAAGAGAGAAAAACTGTTGAACTGATAGGACCAAAGTTTCCTCTTCCCCCGAACCATCGAAAATAAAAAAGTAGAACAGAACGTAATGCCTAGACACTCCATTAATATGCTATCCAAATTTCTCCCCATTTATGGCTGGTGTCTTAATGATATCCCCAAAAAAACGTCCCTGCGGAGCAGTTATCTGGGTAGTGTGTAGATAAAAATGCATGACTAATCTCGATTTATTGTTCTCAAAAAATCTCAATGCTTCAGTTTTTAAATGGTTGGTCAAATTTCCCTCGGTATACTTTGAAACGTTTTCCTTTCGCCTCCACCACTAACCGCAATGCTAAACGTGACTGAATAACGATTAGAATAAAAATAACAACAAAACTGGGGAAATTAATGCGTTTATGATTTCATATAAATATTGCGTACCGTTTTCTTTACATTCTAAGATATATTTTTTACATAAAAATCCCAAATTCTTCATTATAGTTGTTAATAACTAATATACTTAATAGTCCATAGAGTATATTACATTTACATAGGCGTGAAACGGCTCGCGTAACCTTTGCCGAGAGCTCTTTACCAGAGAAAACGATTCCCAAGATTTATTTTTTCAACTTAGGGATACTAGTCCGAGGCTATTATACTCCTTTCTGCACTGTATAGCGCCCGATGCAACTCTTCCATCTGCAATGGATAATTGACCCATCATCGGGGATGCGAGAATTTTTCTCATCTTCAAATACTTCGTCAAAACACGAAATATTGATTTTGGTGGAATCCCTGTAGCTCGTGAAAGTTCTATCCACATCTTTCAACTATTTGTTTTTACTGCATCTCCCAAAAGTTTCTCGCATCATTCACCTATGGCACATGGCGCATAAATGCCAAAAAAATATGTGGGCATATTCAATTCCTAAAAAATTGTCTAACTCAAATTATTCCAAAAACTACAGTTAATTAATTAATTGGAGTCCATCGTCCTTAATGTAATTGTAATTGAGATATCTTAACGCTTCCACTAGAGCATTCTTTTTTGATCGCAGATATAGTTTTCAAATCCAGAATCGAAAGATAGTTCAAAATTACATTGAATTATATATTGTGAGATATCAGAATCCGAGAAATCGAATCGTTCATATTATAGAATATTATGGAGGAACATTATATTGCATTGAATCATATCACATCGTGCCATTTCATATTATCTCAGAAAATCAAATGCATTCACCGCAGCCTTCAAAAAGACAAAAAAACATAATTCATAAAAAGTGAATGTTGAAAAAGCTACATATAATGAAAAATATATCCGGAATCCATAGTAAGGAAAATATATCACCGATATTATGGGTCGGTATCTTTTTAAAAAATGTTCATCTCTACCAGAAGCACCTTAAGCGTCTCACTGAGCGACTATCCCATCTCTCCCTTCACGCATAACCGCATTCAACCCTTCAAATATGGCCGAGCATGTCCCCTCTGCCCCTTTAACAGCGCCCAAGCACCACGTGCCCAACCAACACAGAACCCTCCTCTCGCATCTCCCACGTAACGACGGACCCTTCAAAAGCCCCTCTCCACAAACCACCCACGCGATATCCTCCCCCTTCCCTCCCTCCCTCTCTCCGCCCAACCCCAAGCGAAGATTCTCCCCTCCCAATATTTCCCCATGGCAACCGGAGAGCCTTTATATTGACCTAGAGGGAAGGGGAGGAACGTGGGAGAAATCCTCCAATGGCGACTCGCGTATCATAACATGCCGACCGCAAAATATTCCACCGTCCCTCTCCCCTCTCCGGAAAACCCTCCCTAAAGCACGCAAGCCAAAACCACCCTCTCATATGCGGGGGGGAAAGGGGGGTGAAGCGGAAGATTCCATTGGTCGATCTATATGAGAGGTGGAACGGGAGGGGTGGGATTTCATGGCCATGCCATTCTAGAAGGGGAGACGGAGGAACCCTTATGGGTCCGGATATATATACGAAATTATGGGAGGTATATACGGGAAGGGAAGCGACGGAGGATGGAGGGATGGAAAAGATAAGGGCGCGAAGGACGAAGAAGGGGGAGACGTAGAAGGAGATATGAAAGTGCCGCTATGGGGGAAGTGATGGTTGTGGGGGTGGAGGGAATGGTTTGGAGAGACCACAGTTGGAGAGAGAGGCAGGAGAATCCACCTGCGCATGCCCTAAGTCATAACTTTGTTGGGGGATGGGGGAGGGTAGAATCGGGGAAGGGAGGGTGGGTTGTACTCCGGTCGAACAAAAGCCCTCAATCATTCGCTCGACCTCCCTCCCGCGAAAAACCCAAAACCGACCCTCCTTCGCCCCTAGCCACACCTTCCCCCACCCTCCCCCCTCCAAGCCATCCTCCCCAGTATGTAAACGCGATCGTACCTATGCGCGCATTATGTACATACATCTCTCCTCTCCCATATTACAATCTCCGTCCCCTTGGACGGATATGCCAATACCATTCGCTCTTCTCTCCCTGATGCACATTTTCACATCTCTTGGAGCGTCATGGCTGCCTAAAAAACTTATTAATTGAAATTGGTGAAATTTATTTATTCTTTGATAGGAAAGATTGCCACTAAATAGAAAAAACTATTTACAACCACCATTATAATGACAAAATCCATATCCATTATTATTTGTTCAATCCTATGATTGGTTGACTGAAGCCCTCTACCCTTCCCTATCTAACGCTAGTTCCCTTACCCACTGGTATCTCTTCCTGCGTACTTTCTTCATAATTTGGTCCGTTAACATATTCCTGGTCCTTCCTCAGGGGACTTTTTCTCTATTTTACCCTCAATTATGTTGCTACCAAACCAAACCATTGTGTCTCAGGGTGTGTCCAATCCAGTTGGTTCTCCTTTTCTGTATGGTGTTTCACTCTGTCCAAAATAGTTGTGTACACAAAATACTTAAGGTTGGAAAAAGAATAACAAAATCCCACATTATATATTCTCCTAATATCCCAGTCTTCATAAGACAACTTAAAAATCTCATAGAGGACTGCGATATAGGTCTTCATAGGGTCGATTTGGGTGTAAAGGAAAGCATTTTCCGCGAAAACGTATCATCATCTTCTTTCATGAACTTCTAGAGGAAAAACTGAATTCTTCCTCCAACCCTCAATGAGATGAGAGAATTCCATAGGAAACTGGTGCGGTCCGATACCACTTACTTACTTAGGGTTTTCCCTTTCGATAATGTAAGTATTCTATGCTCTATTATCAAAATATTCATTCATATTCCAAGTTTTGTTAGAGCCTAAAATTATGTAATCACATGTATCTCGTACATATCCATATCATTCTTGAATGAACTAGTTTCAGCGGCAGTGGTGCCCAGTAGCACGAAGCTTTACACAATTTCCAATTCCTATATAATGATTACCTAAGAAATAATCCTCTCTCCTCGTCACATGTTCATTGATTTCCTGTTCCTAACGCCATATGCATTGACTCCAAGCGCCACTTGTCCTCTTATCCTTTATTGTTTTGACCGTCTCTCTCTAACCTCACATCTCTGACAGTATTGCTTACGTAATACCACCTTTTCATCTTTAGTGGCAGCAGTTATTAGTATTGGAACACAATTTATCCAATTGGAACACAATTTTTTCAAGAAGTCCAATACGTCACAATACCTGTTTTGTCATAATTAATTAACTAATAAATAGAATGCGGCATAAAATATTTCTGCATTTTACTCATTTTTAGTTAAATTTATGTTCATAGTTGTTTTTCTTTTAGATAATTCACTTTTATGGGACAAATTAGTACCGAATTTAAATGAATTCAGCTAATAGTTACTCACTCACAGTAAAAATTTAACTGAAGCTATATTCTAGCACCACTCCTCACTGGCGAAAATTCATTCCTAACCCATTATAGCTTGAATTTTTTTCCAGCGATAAATTTATATGATTTTCAGATACTTAATTTGGATTGATTTCATGCATTGTAGAAATGGAACTTCGTTGTTGTTAACCCCTACCCCTAATTCAGAAATGGGCGGCACCAATCGGTACCACTGAGCCTTGCCCATGCCATTTTCATCGCATACACTTTTTCATTGAAACCATATTTTCTTGCGGCAGCAATGTCTATGAAACGAGTGTCTGGCTTTCATTGGATGGTATTTTACAAAAGATATAATACTAGATGAGAATATCTTTTGTTGCAATTTAAAGAGCGAAAATCATGTTGTCATGTTTATATGGCAAAAGGTCGCTTCAGGTACTGCTTTTGAATAATTCATTATTATAAGGCGTTTTACCAGAGCATAAAATGTTAAATAAAATTATGCCACATTCTAGGGCAACAAGGAAGTTCATTATGAAAGAATTTTAACCCCATATAATAATAATATGAAACTATACTCAGAGCTGCACAAACGAAGAAACGTATTAACTCTTGAAACATTAAAAAAATAGATGGGGAAAGTTTTCTGCTTCAGACTGGCTCATTACTTTTAATACCAACCCTTAAAATGAAGTTGAATGTTACCTTCAATGCAAAGATCTGCATTACAATTGCAACTCTCATCTCGAGATCGTTTAGTTCAAGCTTATAGGGCACACAGCCTGCGTACTTCCGAGGAGCAACGTACAAGAAGGCCATTTATTCGATCAAAACGGATCTCATCGAGAACCTATCCGAGTGAAAAGCATGAGCGTAGTGCAATTCGACCAATAGCAACAAAATTAATTTTACTATAACTGTTCACCTCTACCTACATTTCAATCTATTCATTATTTAGATGCTCCCAAACCGAGGTGGACAACTTCTCCCACTAGAAAGTAGCTGAAAACGCCGTTGGTAAATTTTAAAAACAGAGTTCAACTCTTCTGAATTTGAGCTGTCACAGCAAATTCCTTGGTATCTCAATCTCCATAAATTCCAACCATCATTCATTAATACATTGAAGAACCCAGTTGAAATATTTATTTTCCGGCGGATTTTAAAGCAGTTTAGGTGCATATTTTTGTCCAAATGATCGTTTCCTCCTGTGATCTCATTTTTTTCTGAAAATGGAATGGCCTACAACTGGATAGTTTACTTATTTCTCATCCAAATTATGAGTTCAATTCGTCACTAGATCACCTAAGTACACCTTAGAGGTAGCTCTAATTACAGACTCATCCTCCAAGCAAACAAGAATGCCATATTCACGGCTACGTTTCAACTGATAAGCTCTTTTCCTTTATCGTCACTGCCTTCTGTCTAGTAAGGACACATCCTAGATTGTTCTGTCAATTGGTTGACAGTTTTTCCATCCTTCTTTCCCACTGATTACTCGCAAGGGACTTGCCAGGAAGAAGAGTCAACCTGCTTGTGCAATCACATGGATAATTAATCTGGTTTGATGCAAATTAGACGTAAACAAGACTCAGACATATTTATATCTGTGTGCATTTCAAAATGTAACCAAGGTTTGTATATAAAGTGAGAAGGCTAAAATAACACCCAATTCATATATTTGAATCCATAGACAATAATTCGAAGAATGTTTGTATTGGCACGGTATCGCCTTAGCACTACCTAAAGGTATCACTAACTTTCACTTCTGATTATGCCGCACTTACTTAAGCAGCAGTTTGATAATTTGAAAAACAAAAATCCAGATATCAAGAGATTTTCATCAGAAAAAAGGCAAAAAAATAATTCCACGCTCCTAGCTACCACTTCATCGTTATTACGTTTTTCTCTATTACCACTCAGAAACTACGTCTTCAGAAGTTAAAATAAAATGCAATTGCTCACGGTCAACTCAAGCAAGTAAAAATTTGAACTCAAGAAAATAATGACGTTCCATCGCCTATCGGAAATTCAAAGTGCATCTTTTCCAAAACATTTCCAAAACAAATCACAACTGGTGCCATATTGGTACGAAAAGGCTATTATGGGTTAATGTATTTCAATATCTTAAATATAATCTATTGGAAGCATTTTCAAGCCTGTAATGGCCAAGAGATACTACTAGTACCATGCTTATGTAGGGGTATTCTTAACATCTAATAGTGAACAGAGCAACAAGTTAGAATGTAAACAGTAAATATTGTAATCGTTCCAAAAACGTGGATGCACCAATATGTCACTAATCTCCCTCACCACATATAATTTATTTTACCTTTAAATTGTTAAATAATCTATTGAATTTCAAAAAGGCGATTCAAAATTCTCAGCCTATTTTCATAATCTGAGCTCAGTCGCTGAATATTCGTTTGACAACCAATGCCGCGAACAACGCTGGGAAGCTACTTTAATTCTCAAAACTAAGCCGCGGATTTCTTACGCAGAACGTTCCCGCAAAGCCTCATTGAAGGGGCTTTATAAAGTACTGTTCAGGTGAGGAAACTGTCCTATTCCTCCGGCGCTTGATGGCAGCAATTGCAATGCATATAAATAGAGCACATTATCTTCCCGGCTATTAAACTGAAATCGATTCTGGGGAAACTAAGTGAAAGAAAACTCACACAAAAAATATAGTTCGAATAAAAAAAAATACACGAATGAATGCATATTTTACAGACATGTAGGATGGGGCACAGGATGAATTGAGTGCAACCGTTCCACGGTTTCTATTTCTCCAGATTTCAACAGACCTGTGAAATGGCCAAACGCACTAGTGTTCATTTGCCACTTCTTTTCTCACTGAACAATAGTTTTCCATTCCCTTGTTTTATATCTCTCTCCTCTCTTCCGTCAAAGGATTAAATCTTTTCCTCCGAAATCCCTCACAAATTTGTATCAGCATAATAAATATAGCTTCATTCTGAATTATGCCCCCGCTATCCCCATAAAAATCTTTCTTTGTCTTTGGGTCTCAACAGCTGCCGTTCGTAGTCCTGTGAACTTGATTTCAAATTATTTTCGTCAATTTACTATCGCTTATCCTCATTATGTGACCAAAGAATCTAACTCTAATCGTTTATGACACATTTTTGTTTTCTTTATTCTCTTAGAAGTCTTCATTTTTTCTCAAGTCGAAACTCTCCTTTCTAAGTTTTCATTGGTTCCGGGATTTCAATCGGAATTTTTTAGTCCTTTTCTATATCATCTGTTTTTCCTCCTGTCCACGGTTTATTAATAGCCAAATGTAGTTCCTTTTGAGCAATGTTGGTCCAATATCCGGAGGAAATGGAGTGAGCGTAAAAGGCGTTTTTTTTAAACCACTCCCAAGCCCCTTGCCTCTTCCCATCCTTTTAACCTAGGATTCCCACCCTCTCCCAGTCTCAATCCCTCTCTCTTGTGCACCCTTGATCATCATCATCATCTTCGCCCTCCCCAATAATTTCTCCGCTCCTCCGTATCCTTGAAATCTGTCCCTCTCCCTCTATTCCGACAGGGTGCCTCCCACCACCCCCTCCGGCAATTTCCTCCCCTTATCCCTCATTCACCCGATAACCGTCCCCCCTCAACTTCCCCTCCTCCCGCCCTCTCCCTCCTTCCTCTCCCCCACCCGCCCAGCCCCTGTGTTGCCTCCCTCCCCGCCGTCCCTCTCGCAAGACACGACCCGAAGTCGAATTAACTCCTAAATATTCATGTGCCTTGGGTCACATCCTCTTCATTGCGGGCCGAGCAATCTATAAGCCATCTACCGGAGAAACTCCCGAAACCAGAAAACTTCCTCTTTCCCCCCTCTTGCTTTTTGTCAGCGCCATCTCTTGA
The DNA here is from genome assembly GCA_963169105.1 of Ceriagrion tenellum. Taxonomy (NCBI): domain Eukaryota; kingdom Metazoa; phylum Arthropoda; class Insecta; order Odonata; family Coenagrionidae; genus Ceriagrion; species Ceriagrion tenellum. The sequence goes on along the minus strand of OY720635.1, from coordinate 32,942,484 downwards.
CGTCTCTACGTCTTACTCCCTCTTCCTCTCACTGCTTTTATCCCTCCATCCCTCCCTCGCTTTCGCTTCTTCTCCCAATATATCTCTACCCTCCTCTGCGGAGTTCCTCCCTCTTCCAACTGAAGGATAAGGATTTAGCTACCTCGAATCAACTCCTTTCTTCCTCCCCCGTTACGTCGAGGATTGCCAACACTCTGGTTTCTTCGGAGAATACCATTATGCGACTATAATATTTTAATGAGGTCACGTCTCTGTGATTATGGTCAATTCCTACCGCTTTAAGTTACAATTATTTGTACGGTAACAAATATTCGTTTTGGTCTTTGATTATTGTCATGATGGAGAGTAGAGTGCCAAAGTATTAGAAATATTTACATCGTATATCTCACCACCCAATCTCTTTCTACTTTTCTGCATACACCCTTCCAACTCTTCTCATGCCGTCAATTAATCTTATTCACATTCTTTCCTTTCCCCACTTACCCAACATTCTCCTTTCTAAAATGTCATACCTCCATCAACCCTTTACCCCTCATTACAAGTTCCACCAAGCAATTCTGCCTCTTCCTACTCTCCGTCAGAGGTTTCCTGTCATCCCTCGCTATACCAAGCACTTCTTCACTCAGCTTCCCATATGTCCATCGAACCCTCTTGATTCTTCTCTCCACCCACATCTCAATTTTTCGTAGTCTATCCTCACCCATTTTTCCTGAGACCACGTTTCTTCACCAGATGCTATAATGCATATTTTACACTTCATCAACATTTTTCTTAGGATTCATACACAGGATCTTAGTCGTAAGCTTCTCCATATTTCTCAATCCCTCCGCCTAAACTCTTCAATTTCCAGTGTCACCTACAAGTAATTTATCTTCAATGAGTTGTAAATATTTCAACGAATGGGAACTGTTTTTCTGAGAATTACTATATTGTTCTTAGGTCATAAATTTGCTACAGAAACTAGATACATAAAAATGAAGTCGGATCTAATTCTAAGAAGAAAACAAAGTTACTATACCTCTAGGTGACACGGGGAATTGACGTATTAATGCCTTTTTATTTTAATACCAACCTACAGGACTCATTTTTCTCCAACATATCACCTTAGTACATACATAAATTTTTATTCTTTCTCTAGTTTATGCTCGCCCACTCATATCACCAGCATCCTTGTACTCGGCAATTTCACCATTTTAAGATTAATCAAAAATTAGCTAATTATTTTTCCCGATAGTATTCCATACAGCTCTTATGATTTATGTTGGAATTTTAATTATTCTCTCTCGCAGAAAATGCGTTTATACCTCAAAAGTATGGATGTAGATGATTGTAAAAGTGATTTCAAATGATACAATGCGTTCATAACTAAAATAGACTTTGGCAGAGATATAACAACTGTAATAAGGTGTATGAATTAAAGCGGCTTATACGTATTTTGAGTCCACTTATCCAACGGTGTTTGAAATCGTTCTTTTAACTAGCCAGCCGCGGGGGTGAACAGTCCACATGAGTGCTGCCGCCCACTTTTGATAGTTTGGGCCTTAGAAAGCCTAAAGACAAGGCAAAATATGTCTACCAGTATCACAGGACCATCAGAGCTGTCCGGAAAGCAAAAGGATAAGCTTCGTTTCCAGCAGTTCTCCTGGAAATCACGCTTCCAAAGTTAGCCTCACAGTTGCTTGGTCCCCTGCTTTCCTTTATGTCGCCGTGCGCGAGAAGGCACAGTGTGTTTTAAACGAGTCGAGAATCATACTCTTAATTTTTCATCTGGGGAAAAACCCGTTATCTCGTTCGACGGAAGGAGTGGCGGTTTTAAAATCATATTCTGTAGTCAAACGGGTGAGAGAAACGAGTGGTGCGGGAGAGATTCACAATGGTTTTGCACATTTGTACTCGATGAGTGTAAAATTTGGGTGAACAATGTTTTAAAACCATCTATCGCAAATAATGAAATGTAGAAATAAATGAAGAACTTAAAGGCCGATATAACGATACCAGTCAATACTTTTTGCATTAAAATAGACCTCATTCAATATTTTAGAGCACTAAGAAGGCTAGCAATCTATAGCCCTTCTCAAATTTGAGTCGCATAATAGATTTATATATAAACTCAAAAAATATAAACATGCTTATATATTATCATTACTTATACCGAGTTAAGAAGGTCAATAGATAATCTCCTCGAAGCAGCACAATGAGGAACAAAAATTATGGTGAAAATAACAATATCATGAAACAAATAACGCTAGTTTGGAAGTAAGACACGTTAGCTAGAGATGATTAATACTGGAAAGCTGTTTTTCAAAATTCTATAACCTCAATCACGAGTGAAGATAGCTAGAACTTCTATGCTGTGACTAGTAAAATATGACGTAGCGTATCAGATTGAGAATCAGTGCTAATATTTTTGACATGAAATGAGGCAAAAATTTAATAACGTGCACCTTAAAACGTTTTTTATTGAGTCCATAAAATGAAATGAAATTTACATTCTAGATTCCATTGGTTCTCGAACTCCTAGTGATGCCATGCCATGCCGTGAGGAATCAGAACACGCTTATGTCCTATACTAGTAGTGATTTATGCTATCACTCATATAATTCCGTTTTGCCTGAGTATGTTTTCTCCTATTGCTTTGAAAGCTATAAAAATACAGCGACTCCCTCAATATACCTCAACTTAGCTTAATGTGTTGCAAGTGAAAAAATAACAAAACTAATTTCATCTTTTGCAGGATAAGCATGCCAAAATAACAGATTTGATATGTAAAAAAGCAACACTTTAAATTAACTCTTAAATATACTTAAATATAGACTTAAATATAAACTTAAACAAATTACCGAACATGAGATTTTAGCTCAGCGTGCTATTATATTGTGTAAAGAGCCGTTACAAATCTATTTTATTTTAATCTTCTGGTTGGACCTATGGTGGAGTGACACCCAGTCACGTCTTTGCCCATGGAATATGTCCATCTCAATTCCGGCTTAGTCTTAAGGGTCGATACTAGAGCAGAGACCATCCATGCGCTATTTCCACTGCAAACCCAGGCAGGGCCAAACACTCCCCCCCCGCCCCCCCACCGCTCCCCTCCTTTACCTTTAAACCTTTCGCCTCCAGCCAGAAGGCGGTGCGGCATCTCCGTTGACTCCGCTCACTCCCGCCTCCTTCCCCGAGAGCTAACTCCTTTAGACTTGCCTAAACCCTTCACTTCCCAACATCACCACCGAAACCCTAGCCACCTCCTCGTTCCCACCCACCCACCAAAACGCCCCCTCTCACCCCGGCGTCACTCAGGGCCCTCCCACCCACATCCAACAACCTTGATACACCCTGTCCCACCCCCCCCTCCTCCAAGACTCCCTCTCATCTCTTAATCATCTCCCAAAGGTTCCCATTCCCCCTCCTGTCTTTCTCCTTTCCCTTTCTCCAAACCCTTACCCCATCCTTACCAACCCTCAGACGGCATATCCTCGCTATTAAACATCCTGCCCCACCCACAATCATCTCCCTCCCCCCCTCAGCTCCTCGTCTCTTCCTCCCAACTCTCCGTCACACCCAGTCTGAACTCCCTCTTCATCGTTACTACGTCTCTCTCTCTCATGCTTTCGCCTCCTCCCTGCCCCCTCCCACCCACCCAACCCCCTCATCACTGCTATGCTCCTTCGCGCCCCTCCCCTCCCGCTCCATGGCCATACACCACCACACCCAAAACTGAATACGCCACCCACCCCTTTTCCGATTACCATATCAAAAGGGCGAGAATTCTCCTACCTCCTCCTCCTTCTCTGCCTACAACGCCGTCGCCGCTGCCGAGCAAAGTTCCCCCCTCCCCCCCGCACCAAAACTCCATCGGTGGAGTCAAGACTACCCCAGCCCTGTATCACCTCCAACCCTCTCCATCTTCCGAAAGGCATCTTCCATACCTCCCCACGCATCATCCCCCTCACGGCGGGAGTATCTGTCCCACCCACCACCCCTCAACATCTCCATCCCCTCTCCTCCCAGTTCCCACACCCCCTTCCCCTCCTTCTCTTGCCTATCTCGCCCCGTATATCAATTTAACAGGCGGAGGAGGAGGAGGAGGGAAACACATCAGCATGCGAGATTACATTCGGTAACCAAGGTGATATGCGCCACTAGTCTCTCTCGTCTATCTCTCTCTCTGGCTTCCTCGTTGGAGAGAGAAGGGCGCTCACTATATTCCATGCTTATCTCGCTCCATCTCCTTAAGCTCTTTGAGAAGTATAATTTAGTATCAAGAAATAAAAATATCTTCAATAGTGTGAAAATCGTGAGAATAAATTGCAGCTGATTTATGTAGTAAGAAACTGGAAAAAGGACGGAAATTATAAATTTAAATCGTGACGAATTGAACCCAAAATAACACTACATGAAACAATATTATGATCGAATGAGATGTAACTGATGACATTCCATAACCTTAAATACGGAAAGAATAAGCAAATGCATATGCTAATGACTTTTGATAGGATCTGATAGGGTTAGAAATGAAGAGGTGTTGGAGAGAATAAAAGAAGGAAGGAAAGTAAGAATGCTCTTAAAGGCCATTAAAGATAGGAAGATGAGCTGGATGCAAGAATGGGACTTGTACTGAGGAGGAAATTTTTGTTACAAGAAGGAATGGTGGATGGAAAGAGAATTGAAGAGGAGAGCAGAGGACAGAGAGAGATGGAGGCATTAAGGACCAGCGAAAGCAGACGACTAATGATGATGAATGATGACTTTAAATAATGGAGCCGCCAGAAATCCTTAATGGAAGGTGAATGCCTTTACTATAACTATGTCGTGAACAATATTCAGGTAGGAAAGGTTAAAAGGTACCCCGGGTGAGATTTCTCCATAGTCAAAATGGGACCGACAGTGGAATTTTAATTAGCATATTAATTAGCTGTAAGGCGCAATAGTGTCTGTGATTCAAAAACGTTGTTTATGACTCACACTCTGCGCAATATGTAATAAATATAAGGCTTTAACTAGACTTCCCTCCTTTATTTTGTTGGCCAATAATCCTTCTGCAAGCGAAGAATTAAAATTCCATATTACTCAATTTCCCAAACTTTTTCAGAGTGCATACCAACTACACGCTGCTAAACCGATACAACAGCTTATTTGCTAGCAGAAGCTAAGAGAATAGTTGAATTGATGATTTCAGATAATTTTGATAAACGAGATGTTTCGCAAAGAACGTGGAGCCATACCGTTAGGTGATGTGATGATGTTTTGAAAAATTATTTCAATCAATCCAGAAATGATTGGGCAGAGTTCTCATGGAAAACAAAAAAAGTTACACAGAAATCAAGAGTTACATGCACATTTAAAACACAAGTTCTAATTTCTCATCCATCCACACAATCATCAAACAATATACCAAATGATGTTAGCTGTTCCAATTGTTACGTCAACATCAAACCATACGCAAATGTAACTCCTAAAACGGGCTCTAGAACTCCAAGGTTGACGTTGAACCTGTAACGTTTGGATTTTTATTCCATTATGTTACTAACCTGAAAATTCCACTCGGAAAGTAATCATTCATATAGCCTGTATTCTTTAATGAAGCAGAAATCGTAGAAAATACAATAGCATTCAGCATTGCATACTTAAAAATACTCTTGCATTTAGGTGAAAATTTTTAGATGACCTCACTTGCTAACGGTGCAAAGAAATAGGTCAAGGGTGAATTTTTAAGCATTTCGTTGAGGAGACTTAGCATCTTACCATGAAAAATCTGAAAAAATATATATACTTATACAACTAAAGACTCGCTAACAATAACGAGATATCGAAGAAACACAATTCATCATGGGCTCTGTTAGTTTTCGACAGCCTATTCAATTAATCTCATCATTGAGCATTAAAAGTTTCCGTTTATTTGTCAGTGTTCAAAGGAGGTTCTTAGAGTTCCAAATGTTAATTATCAAATCATTCATTTATCTTGCACAAGCATATCTAATGTTTTATTCTCTCGCAGTGAGCAGGACAAAACAGAAACCTCACCTCTTAAGCGTTTGGTACGATAATACAGAAGTTCTCCCCTTTATCCCATTTATCCCATCCCATTTATCATATAATTGGAGATATACATAATTCTAAGCAGCTCCAACTCAAACGTCTCGGAGGATGGCTTAAAATGAGTGGCCCTTAATCTCTGAGCAGAAATTCTGTGACTATATGGCAAAGTCCACATAACTGTGCATTGATTGTGAAAATAGTCACGGCTCAGTACTTTCAACTCCTTATGATTATTACTACGAAACTAACATTCTTAACTTGTCAAGGATTACGAAATAATTATTACAATTATATGAGATGATTTCAGAAATTAAAACAAATATTGGTTGACCGAGAGATGCCTTACTGTGAATAGTGGAGTACTGGGCCTAGTGCAGTTCAGGAAATCACCACGAAATAAATTCTTTAAATGTAATTGAAGTAAGATTTACATTAGTGAACTCATCTGTTGAGGAGAATACAAGAAAACGAACACCATACCAACGACATACACATTTTCAACATACAAATTTTCAACCATATTATAACATCAATCGATCTTTATATCATTTCCTAACCGCTCATATCGCTTTTACTGCGGCATCGAGGCCGCAGTTCTAATGTCTCTCAGGCTTTGCATCGGCCACATAACCATGAAGTTATGGCATTATTATACATAGAATTATTTTAAAAATTATGACCCATCCTGCATTGAAAAACCATTAGGTACTATTAATTTCTTACCAACGGAAGACGCAAGAAGTACTCCGCGAAGATATTATGCAGTTCGGTCCCAAATATTTAATAAAAACCTAGAAACTGGGAAATCTTATGGAAAATATTTATTTTTAATATTTTTAATATGGACTGACGAAATAAAATATTCTTTTGTTCGAGATGGTGGCTAACTCTACGTTAGAACAACGGCCATTACAATATTTGTAAACCATCTTAAAACCTGAACAATAACCAGGCACGAGAACCTGATTTTATTTCAAGTGAAAACTTCTTTAGTGGGCCCTGCCTTATTACTTTAACCGAATATCGTCTCCTTATCAAATTTTTTAAATAAAAAAATCGTTAAATTGCTCCAAATAACACGTTTTCGGTTAACTGTCCCCTTGACGACCGATAGTTTCATTAAACCGAGTCCCATATTGAGATTCACAGGGAAAATATTGGCCCATTTTGAATCAATGAGGAATGATGAATAGCTTATGCCAGAAAAGCATAACCTGAGCGATAGAAAATGCTTTGCTAGCGATGCTTTAATATGAAAAATAGAGAATGTGATTAAACGAATGATAATAATACAAAAAACCGGGCATTAGCATTAGGTGAGATTATAGTATCCTATTTATTTATGAAATGCGACTTGGAATGGAAATTTTTACACCTAAAATTATGGCCATTAAGTTAATTGCAAACTAAGGCAGAAATTTAAAGTTTTCTTACATCAGCTGTTTAACATCAAATTTGCTGTAAGATCAGTTATATAATCAGGCAAATATAAACCAACAATGAACAGAAATTGATTTAATTTTGAAATCCGCGTGTTTGATAAACCAATATTTACCAATTATTTTGCATCATTAATTTAACTTTTCACTTTCACACACATCAGGTAAAGAATCGAATATTATGGAAAGCTTTCTAATCCCTCTGAATTCAGCAATAGAAAAACACAGGATTGAGCAATTGCAAAGAAAGCTGCATGCGACGACCAGCCATATTGAGCGCAGCGATGAAAATGTAGCGAAGGATTATTTGTGGATTGGCTACTTGCGATTCAATTTAATGAACTTGCTTAGAACATAAAAAACTGTCCAGATTTAGATGGAAATAGTTTCGTATTCACTCATTCCCAGAATTGTCAACTCGTGTCACGTAACTAAGGAAAAGAAGAATCATTCATTAAAAGATGCCAGGTAAGTAAACGTGGCATAAAAAAATGGAGTAAACCCGGCGAGAAAAGTCTCCAATAAATATTAAAGCAACACCCAACGCAATTATTAAAGCAATTCACAACGCCCAAATGGAGTGGTATAGCGGTGATTCAGAGCAAGAAGAAAATCAATCTATTCATAAACGAACGCACTGTATACAATCGGAAATAATGCTCAAAAGGTGAGTAGAAAGGCAACAGGCGAATAGGTAAGGACATGTAAATTACACGGTCAAAACACGTGCAGAATCTCCGTGGCGTAGCTATCGCTAAGCTTGTAATATGTGCCTCGCATGGATCGGTATTGAAACTACCCGATAAATCTCCTATAGGCTCCTTTTTTAAATCCAAGAAACTTTGAAAATCCAATCGAGCCAATAAATACCCGGAAGGGAGGAGCGTTGGTGGAAAAAATGGAAAAAGACAGGGCCCGGAATGGCCGGGAGAAAGCTCTTATACGGGAAGGGAATTAATTTCGGAAAAATTCGTTCGAACTATCCATTCCTCCAATTTTCCACCGACCTCCCTCTCTCTCTCTCTCTATCAAAGGGGAAAAAAGTTACATTTTATTTTTTATTCATGAGCCAATCGGTTTTATTTCATCTTTTATTCGATTTCCTTTCATACTGTGAGGCATCTCTCCTCACTCCCTCCCTCTCCATCCCACCCCTCTCATTTTCCTTCCTCACTCTCCCCCTGCTCCTTAATGTGTAGCGACCAAATCATCCCCCCCCAGCCCCCTAACTCACCTCTCACCCCACTCACCCACTCCTCCCCCTCTCCCCCGACGGGACCCCAGATATCCCAGTAATCCTCACCGCGCTGAAAATCTGATTAGAAAGTGTAAAACAGAGGGCATTCTGGGAAGAATTGATTCGTTCCGCGCGGTCCCTACAGAATCCCTCATCCCTTCTGCGCGCACACACACAAACCGACCTAACCTATCCCCCTCCTTCGTCGACTCAACTCTCCCCCCCCCCTCGCTCCTATCCCCCTTCTCAAACACCCATTCACTCCCTCCAACCTCCCATTCCACCCTCCCCCCTCCCACACCCGTCCGAACCCGGCGGCCGCCAATAATGAGGTAATTTTATGCATGGGAAAACCCCTTTTCCCCAGTCAAGCGGCGGAAGCAGCTTTCTTTCGTTGCGTGGCGTCGGGGCATCACTGCCAAATTGGGGGAGGGAGCGCGCCGCTCCGGCCACCCGTCCGGCCCGCCCGTCGACAGGCGCCGCCGCCGCGGTGTGCGAGCCAGCCGGCTGCACGGCGGCCCCGACACCACTTACGCTGGCTGCCTAACCAGCTGCCGCGGATCACTACAAATTGAAAGCCACCCTAAGAGACCGAGGGAAATATACATGCATCTAATTCAACCTATTGGGATTGGTGATACCAGGAAATGGCAAACAGTAGCAAACAATATCCACTACTTAACAAGCAGTGGAGAATCGATCCAACTTGACTCAATTCTTTTTTTCAATTGACTGATTTCAAGAGCACAAACCGGGACAAATGCACAAGACCGGTAAATAAAATAATATAATTATCAATAAAATGCAAGAAGTGCTCATAATCGACAAAGGGTAAAAGCTAGCTGTAAGGCGGCAGCCCATGAAAACTGAGCTGCAATGCATCAAACGACACGACGACGATCCAACTTCAATTTGTTATTCATACGAGTCAAATTTCTAATTTCAATTAGAACGGAATAGAAAAGGTGGATTATTAGGAATAGGAGGCCTCACTTTTGAAGATTTCTCCTCTGGAAACGATTTTATTACTGGAGCCGAGACCATCATTAGCCCAATTATCCGAGAATGGCTGAATTTCTCAGTTTTTGAGAACATTGTACCAACAACGGAAGGACCACAAAAACTGAATACTGCTCACGAGTATCCCACAGATCTCCGATCAGACGCAGCATCAATTTATAGATTCAGAACAACTAATGTAACTTCATAATCAAGAGTATTTATAAGATAAATTCTTTGCGAACATTTAGTCACCATAGACAAAAAGTCTGGCGTGATTATGCTCAGGATAAAATCGGAGGGTGCTACGTGAATACCTGTGGGCTAGCGTGTTATATTTGGCATCCGTCAGCTGTTTGCGCCGTCCTATACAGCGCTTGTTGTGAAGAGCCTTCGACTTAAGAGAATCCCTCTCCTATATCCAGAGATTTAGTGGAAATGATTAAATAAACACCCTCTACCATGATTTCCTATCTTTATTTCCTCTGTGATTTTTAGTACGTATGAGCAACGGTAATCTAATCGGTATTTCATGGATTATTTTTGACTTATCAAACAAAAAAGATGTAAAAATCCTATTTCTGCCCAGCAGAAACAGATTTAGAAAGCAATTTTGTTTTGCACAAGAATCCGCGCGCTAGCACGTTGGCGTCACAGATTTCTGCGAGGAATTTTTCAAAGTGTGCCAATCATGCCCATCAGTCGTCGCGGCTCCCCACCCACGGGTCACACGAATGCGCTCCGCAAACCTGAGGGTATTGTCGTTTTATATTTAATACCGTGTATTTAGGCGCGACATAATATCTTAGGAATGTATTACCCTGTAAAGGATTAAATTCCCGTTTCTGACCTGGCGTCCCATAGTCAGTATGATTTCTACGAAATGTTTACGTCAAAGAGGACCTCCTCCATCTCCCACCTTCTACCGCGCCAAACTGAATTCCACGAGACTCTTTTCGTGAATCCACACGCCAGAGAACGCCAATAATCGTATCCTTCATTTTATTACGATTGCTAATGCCTCATCGCATTGTCCAGCCAACGAGGCTGCCTCTATAATCAGTCCCGCGAAATGAGAGTTTAGCTGACGACGAGACATCACGCTCACGGGAAATGAAATGAAAGCAAGAGAATTTCTGGATGAATTCTTTAGCTGAATTATCTTCCCTGGAACCTTATTTCTGCCAAAAATAAAATGGCAATTCCTTAGTGCACTGTTCTCCTTGCATGTTTTTAAAATCATAAGTGAGTATAAAAGTAATAAGTAATCGATGAAGGCGATGACATTGGTAGAGTGCTATGGTCCATTAACGGCTGTTTTCGACGAGTCATTACAAAAACGAAAATTAGTAAGCATTCACTTTCAAAGGTCATACATGAGTTGCGTGAATATGAATAGCAACTTTTCTCACTCTTTAAGATCAGCTTTGCGAGTTAACAGACGTGTTAAAACATTGTATTTCTGGATACGCTATTCAGAATACGAATAGTTTCCTATGATTGCATTGAAGATGTACACAGAGAAGAAATAAAAAAGGTTGATGCGTGGAGTATTTCCAATATAGAAATCATTTGTATCATATTTATGAAAAATAATTGACCAATTTTGCTCCTTCTTCATTTGAAAACCACTTTTACTCCCGGTCAGTAATAGGTAAGCCATCAGTCATCAATGACGAAATTTATAACTTACTTTTTTTCATTCCTATGATCATCTGCTATGATGAAGATGCCAAAAGGAATTTCGCAGTTGGGGAGATTTGAAAGATTGGCAAAAACCACCACAAAATTTTAAAAGATGAGGGCGTTCTAGGCGTCGCTATTATTTCATCTCAGGTAAAAATGAAGAGAATAGTTTGGAATAAGTGGGTCGTAACCATTATTCTAATAGCTCCTCACAGCTTGAAGGTCCTTTTTTGAAAAAAAAATTCAAAGAAAAATGTTCTCCTGACCACCCAGGTAAACTTAAACAAATATCATAACCATTAACCCCCTTGATGAGATATTCGAAGGCCTTACTCTTTTTTACGTTCCTACATATGTAGTTATTTGTATTAACATGAGACATACAAGTTCAGGGGATGATGCGCTGAACTGGATCATTGAAAACCATGCAAACTATATACCCGATTTGCTCGTGATGATGATGAGGTGCACAGAATCGTAATTAAAGTTGTTATAATATGTAAAAATTGCGCAGATTTATAAACGTTAAAAGAAATCTTCCGCGGAGAGGACTTTAGACTTCATTACTTTCGAGATAACTTCCGCGTTGTAACCACGTCAAATTTTTGGAGTGGCTTGGCTATATTCTCCGGTGTTCCCAACAAATATGGTAAAACGGTGTAGGCTCCTGGCTTGGGCTCTTTCATCTCTTGCGAGGTCCTTCTCAGAGCCATAACTATATGTTTTCTCCTTCCCGGGTGGTCTTGAGAATCAACTTCCGGTGGAAACCGTTCCTCTCGAAAGTCATCAATGAATGCTCCTTTTCTTGGGCAATGGATTCTGAGTTGGAGACCTGAAACAACGCGGTGACCTACAACGACGGAGACCTATGAGGTGGAAGTTACCCTAAAATCCATCAAGTCAAATTTTTATGCATCCAAAGTGACTCATTCAATGAGTTATACATGATAATTAAACCCTCGGATAGTTTTCTCCGTCACTCTGCCCCATATTTATAATGCCTGCATACGTTAACTCCGTCACGACGAAGCCTTTGCATCAACTTCATGTTGCTCGAATTTTCGAGTATTGTAAATTATGTAAGGCTAAGCGTCCGTTAGTTAACGAGGGCGTTATCGACGGGAGATCAAAGCCAAATCGTGACCAAGACAGAGAAATATCAATGCAAGTTCGAGCGATCTTTACAAATAGTAAGATAAATATGACACTGCTACTAGATAAGAATACCGTATGTTTCTAATTATACCAGAAACGCACGACATCTCGAGAGATAAGCCGAAAAATATGAGCCATTTTCTATTGAATGTGGTGAGGGAGTACGCTCCAAAGAGATATTATTTAAATAAAATGAGCAAGATTTGACGCAAAGATTCTCTCCAAAGTGTAATGGTGATAATTTATCATATTTTTTCATCAAAAAACGTTTCTCAATTTAATAGCTTTTTTAAAATAGCAAATTAGAATAGAAATAAAATAGCCTTTGGTTGTGAAGACGCTTTAAGAGAATGGCGAGAGAGATATAATTCAGCCTAATGCCTTCCAATTATATATTTAGTAAATATCGGAGAAATTGAGATGTATTAAACACAGTTCCAGCGAAAATAATATTGATATTTTCACCTGTTCAACTGCTAATTAAAATAAAACAACAAATATTTGTCCATTATTACTAGAGAAAAATGTCGCTCAAACTCACTCTGTCAGAGTAACTAGGTCTTAGAGCAGAATGGATCGTGGAGTGCCTCCAACTAAACGGAAGCAACACAAAACAACAAGCTCAAGCAACATCCTCAAATCCTCCTCCTCCAAGAGAGAGAGAATTGAGAAGGAGTTATGGCAACCATTTCCTCGTGCGCCATTTTAAAAAGAGAGCTCACTCTCAATGAGGGGGACGTGAAAAAAATAAAAAGAAATACCGAATGAAAGGGAATCGGAATCGAGGAACGGAAAAGAAAATTGAAATTCTGGAGAGAGAGAGAGAAAAAGAGAGAGAGGGGGGGGTATCGGTAGTTTTTGTGAAAGATTAGACTAGTTTAAATATCGGGAATTGGACTGCAACCGGGTGGAGGAGGCGGCATGAGGAGGAAGAGAAAGAGGAGAGCAACGGGCGTAAATTTCGGGAAACCTTGGTTGCCCGCGTGAGCGTCTGCATGGACTGTGTGTATATATACCTCCCTTATGTATGGAATGAATGTGTATATGGATCGGTGACGGGAGAGGGAGGGGGGACCTGGTGGAATTTCATGGCGGAAGACGATGGGTTATCAGGAGAGGAAAAGCTGGGGGAGGAGGTAAGAATGGCGCGGGATTAGCGAGAAAGATATACGTCTGGATGAATCGGGGAGGAAGGGAGTGAGGGTGGCAGTTTACGGGATGGGGGGAAAGAAAGGAAGGAACGGGGAGGGGAGGGCTGTGAGGAGGTAAGTGTATAGGTGGTGCGGGCCAGAAGGGAAGCGGAGGGTCGCGTAGAATCTTGGGTCGGATGGTGAGCGAGGAGTCTGGATGATAGCAATAACCCAGGGCCATATTTCAAGGGCTTTGGATTGCGTAGATTCGAAAGGGACGCCCTCTGAATTGGCAGAGTCGGATGAGGTAAAGGCGCTGATTGGATAGTGTCTGTGGGTCGAGGGGGTGGGAGAAGGGAGAGGGGACGGGGCAATGAAAGGAATGGAGGGGGAAGGGGGGCCTGGGGGTGGAGGAGTTTTTAGCGGCGATGGGTGTGGTGCGAGGGAGAGGAAAAGGTTTATGGGGGGGGGTGAGGGGAAAAAGGGGAAAGTTTCGGATGGAAAAAATCAGAAAAGATCGGGGCTTGTTGGTGGGGGAGGGGGCTTGGGGGGGTAAGGAGGAGAGGAAAGCGACGGGAACTTATACTCGGAAGAAATTGAATCTGAAGGATGCCAAAGGAGGTGGGGGAGGAAAGAAAGGGAAAGTGTTTTTGGAATCTGCGCGGAAAAACAAGTAAAAGTAGAAGGAAAAAGGAGGATATAGTCCTATCTGGTGAGAGGGGGGAGGGGTTGGACTTCTTATTTTTTTTTCACCCCCTGCCAATTCCCTTATACCCGCGAGCGCGCGTTTTAATTGGGAAAGAGAGCGGAAAGTGAATTTGTCTCATCTCATTCCCCCCTTCCCCCTCTCCCGCCTTCTTTTTCTTTCCCCCCCCCTCCTCCCCTACAGTCCTCTTCTCCAATTTAAACTTAATTGGAAAAGATCGGGCGATTCAGGAATGTGTCCAGGAATTTATTTAGTGAGTCATACTTGAGAATATATACACAATGAACCAATGTTTTTAAAACTACTATTCATCAGCGTCCGTTTCACTGATTTTAACATTTGATTTATGCCGACCATTTTATTATTACTTCAGAAATAAATTTGTGTAAATTATTAATGCGATAACTCCATGCTCCTTATATTTCTAATGTTATACTAATACTGGATTTACACTCCATAATTAAACGAGCTTTCCTTTGGAATTTCCTCTTCAAAATATAACACGAAAATAACCCTTTACGCAATACAAACCAACAAAATAAGTATATTCTCAAAATATTATTCCTGAAAATTCTTTGCTCACTCGCAATCATTCAAGGTAGCACTACTTTGAATAGCTAAGCACAGTTTTTCCTAAGTACTTTCTCAAGGAAAGTTTCTCAATTTTTCAATTTGTGTAAGTGTAATCATACAGAATGAGGGAAACTTCCATACCGCAATTATCATTTAAAGTCAAAAGTATTAACAGACGATTCATTAGTTTAGAATTTGGGGTTGGCTGAGCAGATTATAAAGCTAAGAAGAAAATATAGTGCATTATAAAATGTAAGTTTACAACCTAATATACCGTTTCATCGGTGATACTGTAGCTCGTCAAATTTTAATCCAAGCTGGCGTGCGAAATTTGCGGATAGGGGAAAGATGAGTGGGTAAATTTCCTTTCTCTGAATTCCCCGAAAGATGTATTTTCCAGAAAATTATGCAAATTTTTATTGGGCTCGACGTGTCTGCAGATATATCTACTTTACTTTAGCCGAAGAATCCACGACAGTATCCCAACGCATAAAACACCCTGTTTATGCTATCCAATTAGTCCTTATATAAACATCCAATTTTCCCCCCATATGGAGCTCGTACCGACGACTCCAGGATACGAACACGCGGATTCACTCCCGGAAACTAAGAGGTGGCCAACATGTATGACATTAAAATGTATTTGAAAAACTTAGCAAATTAGTGTACTTATGCAGGATTATGTTTTGTAAATATACATATCAAGCCAAAGTCGGGAAATTCACAGTGGAAAAACCATTCACCTGGACTGGGAATCGAACCAAGATCCCTCGATTTCGCGCCGAGTGCTCTAACTAATTAAGCTACCCAGGCATCCTCCTCCACTGTAAATCTCATGGGAGCTTTAAGGAGCAAGTTGTCCTCAAAGGTACCGTGCATATGATGCCAGAGGTACCCGTATGCTATAGCTAAGCGCCACAGTCCACAGGGTAAAGCCCAACTTTAAACACAAAGGTGTTTACTTTGGACATTTTCAAAGAACCACGGAACTAGCCGCGCCGTTACTTCAACGGAATTGGGCTTTACCCCGTGGACTGTGGCACTCCAAAAGATCTCTCTTTCCCATTATAATACCTCACCAAAGGTATCCCTCAACCACTTTGGGGTCCTAAATTATTTGATCAGCCTCTATCTCGTAAGCTAGAACCATACGCCACCATACAGTCCCTCAGGAACAACACCAAAAACACATTCCACCCGCGCATTACACCTTTCCCTTTCGTCCTACTACCATCCAACACCAAGAACACACCTCAGTCCCTCAAGTCAATCAACCAGGGTTCGATATCCTCTATAGTCATCCATGTTCTCAACGATTCAAAACCAATTATAAATATTGCAACCTACCTCCTTATTTCTTCTCTCATTATTTCACTCATGTTCAGACTCAACTCGGCGTACTAATTCAAGAAAGATCGCGATGCTTAAGAAATGCTTTACATTTGACTCCCCTGAGCATTGAAATTTGGCATTATTTAACAGGTAGAAGTGGAAAAGTATAAGATAAAGAGTCAACAAAGATTCAAAGTTGAAGAGATTTTAGTCCAGTAAAAAATATTTTAAAAATGGTTAAAAGTGTGGAAAGCGTGAGGATAAATCGCAGGTGATTCCTCTTGGAATGACCTTGGACAAAAATAAGCGAATATTAAAAATAGACCGACAAATAGAAGCATCCAAAAAGAAGCGACTTAAAAAAATTAATGATTGTATAAGGTGCATCTAGCTGCACTTGGTAACCTGAAAGACCTAAAAAATATGCTAACAAATATATAAATGATTTTGTATATTAGAGCTACAGTTAGCCTGACATGTGAAATAAATAAATTATACAATAAAATTATCCATTAATTCGATGAGAATTCCGCATTTTTTAACGGAATGTTTATAACTTCATGTATGTGAGCACGCGCGGAGAAAAATGCTGATAACTTCACAAAAAAAATATCCTGACTTGGAGAACCAGGAAAAAGAAAACGAAAGGGAGTAAAAAGGAAGGAGCATGAGTGGTGTGAGTAACCTCTCGCAAGGAGCGCGCAACGGAAGGAGAGAGGGATGCGGAATGGGCAGAGGGTGCGGGGGCATTGTACCACGGGGTGGGGGGTGCAGAAGAAAGAGGGGGAGGGCTCCATTTCGGAAAGGACAGAGAGAGAGAGAGAGAGAGGCGACACTCTCGAAGCTTTGGCTGAGATGGAGATAAGATATTGGGTCGGAGGAGGGTGCGAGATGGATATGGTCCGCAGGGAGAGAAGATGCAACTGAAATAGGGGGGAGGTTAGTGGGGGGACAAGAAAGGGGGGAAGACGTGGAGAGCGAAGAGAGAGGCGGTAGGTGTGAGGCTGCGCATGGGACGCGGCTGCCACTGAGGTTACTGCTCGACTTTCCACCCCCCCTCTCTGGGTGTATGGCGGCAGGATATATGTATAAACGTCTCCGCCCTTATCTGGCGTCAGATTTCCCCCCCCCCATCCCGAGAGGGAGAGAGTTCCGTGTTTTGAGATGACTCCGCATCTGGAAACGGAAAATATAGCGCCGGATATCTCGCAAGCAGTGGGAGAATTTTGGTGAAATGCATTACCGGCGGAGGTGGACGTGATATATGTAAGCAGTTTTTGTGTGAAATTTATCGCCTACTGTGAAAGGAATTACAAGTCTCCCGAGTAAAACTTCGGTTCAATCCGAGGCGTAATATATGTAGCATTCATAAATGAGCAAGTCAATCTACCAGCTTTGCATTGTGAAGTAGGTGAACGAGTTATGACCTCTTCTCTGTTAATCCAATACTCGCAGCATTTATCCTCTTTTCCAGTAGAGCAGTGTGCTTGCAATATCACTCCAGGTTCGAAACCCCGTAACAGTTTATTACATTATTGGTGTTTCTGGATGTTTTATGCTTCCTCCAGGTAAATATAAAAAGAAAATACTCAGGCTAGTTGAGTACCGCTCCAGTAGAGCTCGAATAGTTTGATGTCATAAGATATTCAAGGACACTAAGTATGACGAAAAGAGATATGAGAGACCAATGAGCCTTAATTCATAATTAATATTATTTGTTTAAATATTTTGGATGTTAAAAACGATGCTATAAAAGAAAAGATAATTAGAAAAGTTTACTAGCTGAGACTAGACGATACTTGAACTTCTCCCACAATATCTAACGCTTATTTTACGAGGGCATTTCCCAGATTGTAATTAAAATGTATAACCTGATTTCCTTGAAGAAAACAAAAGGATTCATCATTCAATCAAGATAAGCAATATTTAATCAAGATAAGCAATATTTAATCAATTCTCGGTTGTCCTAAATAGCTGACATTTATACCCCAGACAATAATGAAAAATGATTAGTTAAAATGTTTTTCCTAAGGCATCATACTTGGATTAAGAGGGTTATCACTGATATATTAAAGAATCATATTAACAGAGACTGCGTTTAAATTATTCTCCAAACAATACAATTGTTTATCAGACGGCAGCTAGGTAAAAATCAACATTTTTAATATTTGCACTAATCAGTCCGTATGCACTTTACTTCATTTAACTGACTTGAAAGTTCACCATTAAAATCCGAGTATTATTTATTTCTGGTTAAAAGTGGTCGAGTAATCAGACAACGTAATGTAACATATATCTAAGAGTTGTTAAAAAAATCTTAGATGGCAAATCTAAATATGGCAAAAATAATTATTATTTGCACATATATTATTTAAAAATACAAGGAGTAATAATAATGTAAATTATAAGCCGATCAGTTCCTGTGTTAAAACTTTTTTGAGCAATACGGCAATATTTTGTTCAGTTAGGAGAAGAAACAAAAATCAGTAATGGACAATACTTGCATCATAGATAGTAAATACTTGAGTTGTGCTTTTAATGCTTGAGCACTCATAAAAATTTGCAAAAATCAGTACACTAGCATAATCTGAATTCTATTTATTTTCCAGGAAGAGGCCAAATATCTGTTCCCAATTGCGACGAAACACCTGTCCTTTTATTCGACGCCGAAGAGGGGAAGAACCTCGCTCCACATCTGCATGAATAAAACCGTGCACGCGTCATATATATAACGCCGGGGCAACACGTGAATAATAATGGGACGAGATTGGATGGAAGTGGCTTGGACGCAATCGAGGGTTAGCGTGCACGGAGGATTGTGAAGAGGGCAGTCACGCCAGGGAGGAGGGTGGAAGATTGGGAGGGAGGTTCACGCGTGGGAGGAGCCGGTGGCATGTGCCGAAGCAAGTTGCAAAGCGTAGCAGGGTCCGAAGCACGAGCCTTGCTGTACTCCTCCGTCGCAAACACGTCCGATCTCACCTCCGCGGTGTGCACTTGGCTTGAGGAAGACGGGGACGGGAACTGGGGAACGGGGGAGCGTCTCCCACCTCCCCCTTTTCGCCCCGGCATATTATACCTTAATTTCATTCCGTCCATGGACTCTCGCCCCTAATTCAAGCCGCCTCCCCCACTTTGTATGACTCGAGTCCCTATCCGCCCACTCACCCCTCACTCCGTTCCACCTCGTTATGTCATTTGCCGTATTTTCCGTTCGAGCACGGCCGGTCGTCTATGGCCAACTGCCTCATCACTTCATGCCCCCTTCTGTTCTCGCACATGCTCACCTCCTCCCGTGCCTCCGGGCCATGCTCTCAGCTCCATTCTTCACTAAAGAAAATCACCCTCAACTTATTGTGTTCGCTCCGCCATGATGTCCACCTCCCGCTGGCCTGCGTCCCCCATGGCTCCATTCACTTTCAATCACTCCGGTCCTCACCGACCTTAAGATTCCTCCTCATCTGCATCCTTAGTTTCCAGAGCATAAATATGCCATCTGATTCCGGGTAAACAGAGTTACTGTAGGCTGGCATGAATGAAAATAGGTATCGGAGAGCATCATATAAAAAAACTCCTTTGAAGCAAACGGCATGCAAATAGTAAATAATCGCATTCACAGGTCATGATGAAATGGCAATATGTCAAGGATAATTCTGCATGATTGTTTCACAATGGAGAAGGATAGTGAAATAGAAAGAAGTTCTGTGCTTCAGTAAGCGAACTGAGCCTCATTTCCATTGAACAAGAAAAAATGTTTTTTTTTGCCCCCCTCGCATATCATATAGACTTTTCCATTTGCCTTCACGGTAAGAGGGTTGTAATTTGCAGATTTACAAAGCATTAAATCAGTAAGAATAACTTGATGGCCAGTCTTTGTAATAAGTGCTTAAAAATAAAATGCATGCACCTCAATGGACGAGCTACATTTCAATTATTACCAGACAGAGAGATCATGCTTTAGTAAACTAATTTATCAATTTTCTCATTACGACAGGATATGGACTACATGAAAAGCACATTTTCTTAGTTGATAAGGCAATTTGAATAAAATTTGAATAATATTTAATAATATATATGCAATAGTGTATGATCTTATCCTAACATGTTTATATGTGAGAAGAACTATATTACCCGGGAGACAATTTGACACCCCAGAGACACATGTAGCGCTTTCATAAATTTACGCGTACCTATCTTCCATCTTTAAACTATATCATTATCGCAGTGCCAATTGGTTCATAGTGATTCTATTTTCGTTGATATTTAATAGAGTCATGCATTCAATCTTATAAAACACAATCTAAAAATCAAGCTGAAGTTTAAACATTAAAGGTTCATATTTTCCAACAATTGCATAGGCTATTCTTTGTAATTAAACCTGTCAAATTATTTAACATTTAGAGGGTTAACGACGTAATATTACGTCCTCGTGAATTTTTGCAAAGGCGGTAGGAGACGTAATATTACGTCCTGTGATTTACGGCCACGGCATTAGAAGCTATGATACAATTACGCTTCCACACCACTCTGGTATCTTATTTAGCCTCATATCATTGTTAAAGAATTATTTCATCCAAAATATGGGTTTAGGATGATTATGTGCCACAGAGAAAAATATTCGTAAAAAAACTCTCACTTAGGATATCGACAAACAAATTGACACACTAAGGAATGATAGCCTAATTTCATCATGCATCATTTTTGCATATACTGGAGAAAATTCTTCTCGATAATTGAGATTCACGAAGACTTAAAAAATCAAATTTAATTATCATAAATTTGTACGTTTTGCAATCGGAGGAGTCATCTCTCGTAATTTACTTCCCAAAACCACTTTTGCATTCTCAGAGGGTGCCAACTGCCCAAAGAGCAAAGTTAGAAAACAAAAAACTTGTGAAGTAGATAGCTTTTGTATCTTTCTCATTGACTTAGAACTCAGGTATTCCTTATGGCAATTCATCTTCATGTGCCTTCATCCCGGCTGCGATTTAATGGTTAAGCATATTCGGACAAAAAAATGCAACAGTTCTCGATACAACGTGTACTGCTATTAGAAGTGGATAATTAGCCACGTAAGATAGATCAAAGCTCTTCCAATAAAAAATCACCTCCTCGACAAAGTGGCTTTGGCGCCGATCCGACATTTGTTTCGCCCCAGTCTTACCGTGGACGTCTTTTTTCCTATCCTTTCCGGATTCGTCGCATGATGGCACATTCATCCTAGGCCGGAGACCAAGGGCACAGCGGAGCGTTAAACAATAGCACTGCTTCAAATATATCCTCAGGTAGCGCGAGGCATTTATTTTTCCACCCCACTCTCCTTCCACCGCCTCTCTCACTCTTCCATGAGTCACTAAATCTCTTCACGGACTTCGGCTCCAATCCAACGAGATAATTCACCTGAGCAAGACAGAAAGGCTAACCTAAAGGCTCACCTTCCATAAATGGTTATAGATCATGAGAGTAAAGGAAAAATAATGCTCTTAACATTTATTAATAAGCACAGTTTTAAACATGAGATATAATTATGAAAATTAGCATGAAAACTCAAAGGGATTAAATTTTTTTTAAATATGACCTGAACGCGTTTTTGAATCGGATGTGTTGAAACAACCGTTATCTTACGTTTGACAGGTGGGAGTTATGAATTTTAGCCATACTCAGAGATGAGCACCCAGAGATATACAAAGATATACTTCAAAGAAATTACACACATTGTGAAAGGATATCACGCAACTAGAAAAAGTTAAATCATAGGAAACTTAGGTAGGCTTGTCCTTTTGAGGTTTTAAATGGTGCTACTGCAGAATCACAGAAAACAAAGTTCTCCGTCAAATGAAAAGAAAAAATAGCACCAATTTGGCTTTCAGCAATCACATACTCAAGTTTTAGGTAAAAAAAATGAGATTAAGATCGAATTCACTCGTGTTACAAAGAGGGTGATTGTCACACGGTAAGGGAGAGGAAGAGGTAAGGGTATCGAACGGACAAACGATGGGTGAACATCCATATACATCCACGTCTGTGTCCACGATGTGCTGCTCAAGCCGTCTCCAGGTGTACGGAACGGAGTGACGCAATGTCAGACTCACAATACTCGCCCAAGTTCAAGGCCAAACACCGAATATTCTGATGGCCAATTGATGCAGAAGAAAAAGTAACTTAGAGGAGCATTAAGTGACTAAATCTCAAACTAAGTGAGTGCTCACGTTCACAGAATGTTTATATGCTAATCGTGGTAAAGCTACTAATACTATTAATGCATGAATACCATCAGCCATCCTATGTGGGAGTTAATTGCCCGAAGTACTGATAAGAATCACGTCAAGATTACAAAGCAAGATCTTTTGATTGGTAATTTTCAACAAAATATGTTTGATGGTCAATAATTGAATGCGGAAAATGATGGCATCTTAAATATGCAGGCTCCACAATCTACCTCATTACGTTTCCACCATAGTCCTTTGGCTTTAGTGAAAAATGCTGGACATGTTCCAAAAAATAGTCTGCTTCGAGCTCACCAAATTTCTCAGCCTAATTTTTCCCTTTGACCCGAAATAGATTTCTGGGTAAATTCACGAAGCCATTCAGATGACAACTAAGCTTAGTACATTTTTCGCTTTAGAATTTTTAATAGAATAGTTGTTCTTTGATATACTTGATGAATTCTGAAATGAATACTACTTCGAATAAGTCCTTCGCTTTGTATAAGTAGGTAATACTGATTTCACCTCAGCTAATCCTGTAACCCAAATTAATGTAGATTCATACATTAAATACGCTCAAGCCGTAAAAAAATATTCCACACAGGTGATCGCTACTGAACAGTGCACATGAATCATATTTAACTGCTTTTAGTATAGATGCGGATCATTAAGAAAAGAGTAAATAAATTAGCTTGAATGGGGCCTAAAAATCTTGGAATTTCGAAAATATTGAAAAAAATACATGACTTTAAACACGAATTTCCGGGCTTCTATTTAAATTATTGCTTAACAACCATTTAATCAAGTACTATTAAAATTTAAGCTCAGTTTCAGAAAGAACAGTTACAATAAGACCACAGTAAGTCTTTTTTACGAAACAAGTTTAAGGTATCAATCTCCAATAGAAATTTCGCCATCTTTGCATAAAGTTTTTACTTTTTATTAATTTGTTTTTTAGTTAGCACATTTATAATTCCGAACTAAATTAAAGTTAAAATATTGAGTTATAGTTTTTTTTTGCAGGTCATTCTTATTATTATCCTTTTGTTAAGGTTTGAAGTAGTGTAAAATTTCTGAGGGTACGAACTCGATATAGAAAAAAAAACCTATAAGATTTTCAACCCTATAGGTTTAATTATAACGGACTCAAGTGACTTCTCCAGTTTTGACAACGTCCAGGAAGAGGAGTGGAGTATGAGTACAACGCCCTACGACGGACCCCACCCCTCAATTGGAATCAAACAAGAGCTGAAGTAAAACGCTCGAAGGAGTGACGTGTATCCTGGAAGCGTTGGCGCGAAGTTAATGGTAAAGGTGACGGAGATTTCTGGCGAAGAGGAGAGGAGGGAAGTTGGTAGACGCACATGTAATGAAAGAGCGGGGGAGGGAGCGGCAATGGGAGGAAGAGGTGGAAAGGGGGCAGCGGGAATATATGAACACACAAAGTAAGGGTTGTTCGGAGGATAGAGAGGGGCGGGTGTCGTTTTGGTCGGGAGGATCGGCACGGAGTAGTGGCAAATGGTACGGCGCATTAGGAGAAATAGGAAGAGGAGAGCAAGTTAAGGGAGAGAGCTGCAGGGCTGACTGTCGGACTAACGGGCGTTTCATTCCTCGGCCACTGACTTTAGCCCCCCGAGACGCGCGCCGAGTCCTGAGGGATGTCGGGAGGGTAGTCCGTCCCTCCCGCTTTCGCTCATCCCTTCCCCAACCCTCCCCGTCCTCATCCGCACCCCCCTCACTCCCCCCCACGAATGTCCCCCGGTGCCATCGGGGACCCAGTCGCCCTCACACCACCAAATCCCATCCTCCCCTCGGGCCCGGCACCGTGTGTCATTTCATGCACGGTGGGATCGCGTGTTTCCCCGCTTTGGGGTGGGAGGGGGGGAAGAAAGTGGAGGAGGGGTGAGGGGCTGGAGCATATCGCGGCGGGGACTGGAGTGGAAAAGGTGGAGAGGCCCATTGGGTGATGGAGGTCGGACAGGATTGGCGTCCAGTCCTTGTCTTCACGGTCTTTAATCTGAGACTGCATGAGTTCAGGACGGTATTAACATTTATATTCGAGGAGGGTGGTACGGTGAAGTAGAGAACTACAGAAAATGTAAATAAAAGAGCGGGGATAGACGTAGAGAAACAGAGCGTACAAGCAATATCTATGACTCAGAAACATTTCTATAACATTAGCAAAAGGTGAATGTATATCTGAGAAAACTTAAAAATAAATAAATATACAACTCATATAATTTATTATAATATATAATGATATAGATAATTATCAATAATTATCGTACTTCTCCAAGTATCCTCAAGAGAATTTTCTTTTAATTGAACTGTTGCAACATAAACTAATATAATCATCCCCAAACAGGTGACTCAAATTGGAAATTCGAATCTAAAAATATTCGGCAGCAAGCAAGGGAGATCTGAAAATTATGCCAACGGTATTTTATAACAAAAGTAAATCTTGACTGGGACTAGGATGGTTAACATTGTCCAACGTCGGCGAGAGCTTCTTACACTACTGAGCCATACAACCATCTTCTCATGAAAGCCCTCTTAAAGAAATTTTTCGAGTATCCTTGGCTGACATGTGCTGGAGTTCCTATTAATTACACCACGCGATTTTAATTTTTACATAAAAAGTCACCCTCTTTATGTCTGCGTTCACAACTCACACGATTTCAATTGCTGACGAAAATAGGAGCATGGTTGTCAAGATTTTTTAAGACTTCTCCAGCTGATCATCATCATCATTTATAGTTATCAATGAAAAGATTGGTTATAGCAACTTTTCACCCCACACTCCTCTCGTCCAACCGCTTCATTCCAATATCATAATTTGATCTAACGTCCTTCATGACTTGCTTGATTTACTTTATTCTCAATCCTTTATATTTATTCTCATTCACCTCCCCGATCAATGAATTTTTCATTCGACCGTTTCGTCGCAAACAATAAAGCAGCTAACGTGCTCTCCCAGCAACAGTTAAACAGAGACAGAAATATAAAAAAAATGGAAATCAAACTTCATAATTTAAAAGCTACTTTCATATAAATTAAACAAATATTCACTCCGCTCATA
This sequence comes from Ceriagrion tenellum, assembly GCA_963169105.1. NCBI lineage: Eukaryota > Metazoa > Arthropoda > Insecta > Odonata > Coenagrionidae > Ceriagrion > Ceriagrion tenellum. The sequence goes on along the minus strand of OY720635.1, from coordinate 32,916,909 downwards.
TCCTTATCCTGCCAGTTGGCATAACCAAAATGGTATAGAAAGGATCTCGGATGTGTGTTTGCAATTCGTGTACACCCATCTATATGGATACCCATTTCACTTCTTTTCTTCTCCTCTCCAGTGGCGGTTTAAATTATTGATTTTGCCTGCAATCTCACGGCAGGAGCTCAAGAGACGTAGAAGTGAAACGAGTGGAGAAGGAGAGGGGGCGGGAAGAGGATGAAAGACACGTTGTACGGGAAGTGGAGAGAAACCTGAAGGAAGAGAGGGAGTGCGGGAGTTATCCGGGAGGAAAAGCAGGAAGGACAACTGATTCACGGCGCAAACTGCTTGTTTAAGAGAAAGAGTTGCCACGGAGAGGGGGGAGGGCGGGGGAGGGCGGGGAGGAGGAGGGGAGGAGGGAATGTGGACGGAGAGGGGGGTGGTGGGGTAAGGGAGGTTTCGGTTTTGAGAGCGGGAGACAACTTCCGATAAAACGGAGCAGGAGTCGGTCGCAGGATGAGATGAAGTTGCTTCTCCCGCCTGCACATCTGTATTGACAATGCTTTCACGTTTTGGGGAGGCCTTTTGTTCTCCCCGAAGAGAAGAGGGGGTTTTGAGGCGGATATAGGGGTAGGTAGGGCAGGGAGAGATGTCGTGCGGAGAGCTGGGGTGGCAAGGGAAAGAGGCTCACCCCTTCCTCGTCTCTAGAGCGGTTTTTTTCGAATTTCCCTCCTCTCCCGTGGGTGTTCATCGAGATGTACATACATGTTTGATGTGGATTATAGAACCAGAGAGGGAGAATGTGAGAGAGAGAGGATTTAAACTATCGCTCCTCTTCGGTTTCACGATTGACGAGAGTACAAATAAATCCCATCTGCGACCGTCCGAAGAGGAACTGTGCTTGAGCGTCAGGAAATACGAAAGGGAACCTGGGCATGAGGCAAAATCCGTAACATTATATCGGAATAAATATGAAATAATGCATACAATACTTCTGCTGCACTTGCTCTTTATGGCCATAAAAACGTTACGGAAGCGCGTAAGTTATTCATTTCCTTGATAAAATTTTCTAGTATGAGTGGGTAAAGGGTACCAATTTGGTCATGGTAAAAGACAGAGAAACTTGGCGCTGGATTTTCCCGCTCTTGACGTAAGTTATCATGAGTTCCACGGCTTGATATCCCAACTGAAATATTAATACAGCTGAAGTTTCCTCCTCATGGCACATAAGCAGGGATCGGATTGCCACCGAAACATCTCCGTCATGTAAAGAATCGAATCCGGGCCGTAAATCTGAGGAACCTGTACCTTATTCAGTGCAAAAATCCGGTTCTTTCATCTCACAAATGGCAGGCGCTCCTTTGAAACACATGGTAATGGTAGAGGAAATATTATAGCACTTACTTAGCAGAGGAAAACTCATCACGTAGACGGTGCGAGATCCAAAATTGCAGTAAATTTAATTCCCGGCGAACTCAAAAATTCAAACTCGAGCGTAAAAAATGCATAGGTATAAAGAACAAATGTATTTCCAAATCATTTAAGAGGTGAAAAAATGAAATATTTGTTATTCATTGGTGAACAAATGCTATGCGTGGAGAAGCAAAGATCATCCGATTGACTTAAAATTTAGATGTATGGAAACAGATATGACTAAAATAAAGTAATATCACATGATGTCAGGATGTCAAATATTGTTAATTACTTTCATAACAGATGGGTATTCATTCAGAAAATGAATTGAAATGAGAATATACAATCAATAGAATCTACATTCCGTAATCCTTGCACAAAATCAAATCACCGAATGCATCCCAACCAATTTGACAATTTAGCGCATGTTCATAACAACGAGTCAATGGTTACAGAGGGGTCAATATCCAACATGGCGATGTTGTATTTTTCAAGAAAAATTTGATATTTTTGTTTTAAAAACATAATTCCTGCTAAAACTAACGTCACAGAAAAGATAAAAATACAAGCAATTTTATAAGTTATGAAATTTAACCATGGTAAATCTTAAGTCCAGAAAGGTATAGTTGACATTTATCATTTTAACTCAACGACTTCGCCATCTAAGTGTCCTAATAATTAATCATTGGAACTCATCATGTACGCGGCGCGAGATCCAAAATTGCAGTAAATTCAATCAACTCAATGAAGACTCTTCAAGCCCACCCTATCTTTTAGAGACCGTTTCAGAATGCAACACCATCGTAGCACAAATCAACTCAAGAGAACGGATTAGACGGCCATTACAGTGAATTTGTAATCAATAGGGGGAGTACAAAACAAAATTAGAAATGTGGACCCCAGAAGTCAAGGCGTCTAAGTGACATTTTTGAAAAAAATAAGTTAGGTACAGGAATGGAATGTGAAAATATAAATCTTTTAGGTGGTAAAGGGATCCAAGTGATTTTCTTGACAGGTGCTGTTATCTAAGGTAATGTCTTTTAGCTACTTAGTAGGTTGTACCCAACATTTTCAACTTTGACTTAAGTTTTCTCTAAACAATGGTTTTGCTACTTAGACCCCTTGACTTCTGGGGTCCTCAAATATAGGAAAAAAAGAGCTATATCTCGAATTTTTTTATTTTCGGAAGTTGGAAAAAGGTTAGGAGGACATTAACCTTGAAGACTGAGATATATGTTTTAGATATTGAAGGAATAAAAAGAATAAGACCGTACGACACCACGGTATTGAGTTTCAGTGGGGAAAATTACTTAAGGCATTCTTTTCATGGAAATATATAAAACTAGTGATACTAGAGGCGCATCAATAATCACCAATAAATGAAGTGCATTCTGCGGTACCCTCAGGAGGAAAAAAAAGAATTTTTTCCTCGGAAAAGGCCAACACGAGGGGATTGGGATCAGGGCTCGTTAGCATGAGGAGACCCGAGGGAGATATAAATCAACGCGAATCGTGTAAGGGAAGGAGAAAGTGAAATTGCATGTACTACGGCGTAGGATATAGTTGGAAGAGGCGGAAGGGGTATTTTGAGGATATTGGAAGGACAGGGTTTAATCCCGGCGAATGAGGAAGATGGCCGGAGGGGGCGAGTTACGAGTGACCGCCGGAAATTCAAGTTGACGGAAGGTCAAATCAGGAAGAGAAGTGGGGGAAGGGGTGGGGCTGGGGGGGGGCAGTAGGGAGGGGGGGAGGGTGAGGGAAGGCTGATGTAATTGGGACAGTGATCCCAGTCTAATGCAATTTGGTCATTCGACGGCAAGGCGAGGGGAGGGTGTGGAGGGAGAAAGGAGATGAGAGGGGAGAGAATATGGTGCCAGGGGAAGGGAATTTGAAGATAGGATTCCAGACATGAAGCTTGCGCGAATTTAGAACCAGTTGGAATTCGCCGTGTCACAGCTCAGCGTGGTGAAAGTTACTAATGACCATTAAGAACGAAAAACGCACATAAACTACGGTGTCCGTCATAGGAAGTTTTAGCAATAATTCCTAAATATTCTGTGCAACTATGCAGCTTTTTATCAATTAATTCCCACGGATTTGTTTGCTCCAACTATTGAGGTGGATGGAGAGGGCACTTGTTATGCTGAACATAGCTAGAAGCCGAGGCCAATCCGCTTTCTGCGCTAAACCTCATTTTCCTAAAGCAATTGCTGGCTAATGCGCTAATTTTGCAGTTTTACTATTTTTGCAATCGATAACTTACTAGAAAGTAATTGAAGAAGTGGATGATTTTGTGTATTCAAGTAAGATGTTTACGAAAGATGGATGGATGGATGAGGAAATAAAGAGACGCTCGAATACCGGAGAAAGAAAAGTTGTAGGTAGCATGAATGGTGCTGGAGGTAGAGGTTGGCCGAGAAAGTTGTGGCTGAATGTGGTTGAGGAAATTCTTAGGAGGAGGAATATTAGGAGTCTTAAAAACGGGAGGGCGTGTATGAAGCAGTGTATGGGGGTAAATGAGGCAAAAGGTATTTGCAAGGATAGATCAGTATGGATGAAATTATTGAAGCAGAGTTTGGTGTACAAATATGTATTTATGAGTGATACTTTGTGACTGTGCCTACCCCGGAAGGGAACGGCGTGATTGGTATGTATGTATGTACGTATGTATAACTTACTAGAAGTCATTATGCACTTACTTCTTTAAAATACATTCTCCTCATATATTTTGTTTATTTATATTAATAACAATCCGTATTCCCGGTGGCAACTGAGGTAAAATCGAGGAAAATAGCACAAATCAGCCAATACATGTAGCAAGAGTTTCCTATCAAAATTTTCAAACAGATGGTTGATATTCTTTCTTTGCATCCGCTAATTCCTCCATTCCGTCGTGCTATCCACGGATAGTAAGGCTAAATAGCAGGGTTAAACCATTGGCTCCAACTAATTACCATTTAAATAGCTATAAAACTTAGCTCATAGGAAAGATAAAATGGTGCATTGTTTAACGATAAGAAAACGGAAATTTCATGAATGAATGTTTACGTAGAATACCCATACATAGATGATCGATAAAAAGAGAGCGAAATATGTCATTTATAGTGAATAAAATACTGTTTTCAATGCGTCACTTTCTTGAGGATAAAATTATGGAGGGGTTAAGTGAAACGATAAGTTCTAATGAGACAGCATTTTCTCCGTTTCAATCGTGACATCGACCAACGTTTATCGAAAAAGCTGATCACAATTCCATCTTTCGAGAGGTATAAGGCATTTTTGAAATTGTCACTTACAGAGCATCAAACAGTTGTTCGTTCAAATTCCAATCTTATCAAAGATTAGTTCGAGCTAAAAAAATATTTCCATCCTTAAGCACTGAGGCAAGCTCACAGGCACGGGTAAGCACTGAGGTCACATCATCCCCAAAACAAACATTTTTAACCAGGCAGGCAAATATTTTCTCATCTCATATGCCATCTGAAGTTGGGACTGAGCGTTTTTGTCCTCTCGCTTGGCACCATCTTCCCATCGGAAACGAATTTCTTTTCTACATCCTTAATTAAGCAGAAACAGATTTCAGAAAATCACGGGAAAACCATTATCACACATTAAAACATTTTTGTGAGCCCAAAACTTCTGTTTTCATTAATCGGTTATCTTCCGTGACAGAGAAATTGCGATGAGATTTTGCTCTGTTCCAAAATCCTGGCACATGCTTGCTGTGTAAATGATTTTGAATAATCACCGGAGATGCATATTGGTGAATAAAGTAGTTCATTTGTAAAGTGCTTATCAAGTGTTTGACAAGGTTTCTGGAGTTTTTTCTTGCCAGAAATAGTTATTCATGCGGAAATTTAGATACGTTAAGTTAGGACAAAAACAAGTATCATAGAAAGTAAAATTAGGACACAGATGATAAAAAAATTTTGTTTTTTTTTCACCTGTTTCTTTTGACGGTAGGGCTATTAATGTTGCAACACATCGTTGCATCATCAGGTGCGTCGAAACTTGTCGTACCATAATAAAAACTGATTGGGGAAAATCAAGGTTTTTCTATCATTTGAGAAAAAGCACTTTCACGCCGTTGAGTCACAACCTATGGAACAGCAAAATTGGGCTCCAACTGCTAGTTTCATATAATTTTGTCAAAATTACTCGAGACTCCAGGATACACATATACAGACCAGAACCGGTAGTTAAACCTGTTACTTTCAGGCATTCACGTCATTACGGTAAGAATAGATGTTTTCAAATGCAAGAATAAAGTTAGTTATACAAATATAGCCGGTATATAACAGATATAATATATAAAAGAGTGCAAAAGAAATTACAGTAATTTTAAAACAGAAACCACGCTATATTGAAATGCATAACACGTTATTAAAGCCACAATATGACAATGATTCCGACACATCCTCCCTCAATTCTCTGCTGACTTATAGATGTCGTTACGGTACAATTTTTATAAGTTTATCCAAGAGTAGTTAACCATACAAAGAAACATATGAATATAGAAATAGGCATTATTTTTTTAATAGAACTTATTTGAACTCATTATATATATTCAAAGTTATTACCTTACGCAAGAGGTAAAGGGTTTTTCGATTAAACAAAGCGTAAGCTTACCGCATACACTACAAGAAATTGAAGTTATTTACGCAATGAGAGAAGTTGTATCATAATCTTCGTTTAACCATTCTTCCCTCATAATGAAAATCGGCTTCCGTCGGCTGATATCTATTATATCAGGTTTTACCCGAGTAGAGTGAACATTCAGATTGGGTATTTGAGTCACAGGTATGGACTAGCGACAATTGTAGTGATCTTACAGCTTAATGACGCCGCGCGGTGGTAAGTAAAAGCTTATTTCAATTAGGTTCTAAAATAATCGCACAATAAACAACTTTTCCGAGAATCATAAGAGGTATCATTTTACCTCCATTTAGCAAGAGCTGAGTAATTCTTGAGATGGATATTGCGGTGCTATGTAAAATTATATTCTGCACAAAGTACGTCCGAAGGAAAATGCTAATATCATCGAGAAATAAAATCGTTTTCAGCAGAATAACTCACCATCTAAGAACTCTAATATCGCTGTTTTTAAGAAGCGTAGATTCCGCACAACAAAAGAATTATTTTCGACAGATATCTTATTAAATTCAATGCATTATCTCAGCATACCCCTATGGGTGGGTAAGTATTACTTGCCGGTGGATAGAGCCGCTACCAGAGTCAGCTGCGACTTAGTATAGGGAAATTAATAATGGGTGTCGTGACTGTATACAACCAGACTCAAGGTCCTCATACCAAGATTATGACTCCCCCTTGTCTAATTGAATCCACCAACTGGTATGTGGAGGTTGTATGTAGAGAGGGAGCATGTAGAGACATGATTTTTTCTCTCGTTCAGCAAGATAGCGCTATGGAAAGGCTTATTGATGGGTCAGATTATGATAGTTAATTAAACGGTAAAACTTTAAGCCTAAAGCCCGACGACTCCGGAATGATTCTTAATTCAGCTACTACACAAAACTTCGAGCTTGAGCGAATAGCGTGGAGAGACCACTACTTTCTTCCATGTTTAGATAGGTAGAGCTATGCCACTCGGGATATTGATAGGCAAGACAATAGTGATTTATGACATAGGTAGACTTTAAGCCTACTGTCCACTATTTTAGTCCGCGATAATCACCAATGCTTCCGACTCATAACAGCGTGCTTGAGCGTATCGCGTGTATGGGTACAAAGACCCAATTTTTTCTTACTCGTTTGCCGAAGGTAGAGTTACGACTCTTTTGATGCTCATAGGCAAGACAATAATGATCAATGACAGGATTATACATCCACTCCGGCAAAATTGTCAATGCAGCAACAACTCAAAACTTCGCACATGAGCGTATCAAAAGCATAGACATAAAGGAAATATGTTTCCGATTATTTTAAGAGGTGAAAAAAATGAAATTTTCATTATTCATGGGCAAACTAATGCTGTATGTGGATATGCAATGATTAACCAATTGACAGAAATTTTGATGCATGGAAACAGATAGACTATATTAAAGTAACATCACATGATATTAGGATGTCAAATATTGCTTATTACTCTCACAACAAATGGTTACTCATACAGCAAATGAATTACAATGGGAATATTCAATCAATGGAATCTAATTTTCGAAATCGTTACACAAAGATTAATTCACGGAATGCATCTCAACAATTGAGTGCATGTTCAAAACAATGAGTCAATGGTTACAGGGTGTCTTAAAGACAATGTAATGGCACTGTAATGGTGTCTTAAAAACAGAATTCATGCTGGCATCACAGGAAAGACAAGAATACAAGCGATTTTATAAGATATGCAATTTCACCATGGTACATTTTAAGTCCAGAAGGCTATAGCCAATATTTATTTTTTTATCACAATGACTTTGCCATTTAAGTTTCTTAATATCAGGTCATTTGGCAGTTGCATCAGGACAACAAGGAAAGGGCGGGCCTGCCACAATGCCATTAGTTTTGGCAAAATACACAATAGTAACATTCTGTAGAAGCTTAGTCTAGGCATGAGGTTTTATCCTTCTAGAGCACAATGATAACAGGGTATTTAGACATTCTTGGACAGAAAACTCTCTCTACCTTTCCATTAGTTTATGAATATCTACTACAACTGGCTTCTGGAAATATATATCATATCGAAATCAAGAAACTGGCGTATCTTTAGTGGGATCAATGCTTTAATATATCAATATTTTATGGAATACACCTCTCATTGCAAGAAATATTTCTTAAAGTTGCAAATGCCATACTTTTCAGATGGTTCCACAGATGAATTTTTATACCTAGTGGCCACTGAACTGAAGCTGCGATTTGTATTTTTTAAATCGTGCATCCAGATTTAAGAGATACACCGGGCATGACATATGATTCCTAATCTAAAATATTGATTTAGAGATTAGACCACTCAAACTGGACCGTAAATGAAGGTTAAAAAATAATGTTACAAAATCTTAACAATACATAAATTATCCAATGAAATTAGTACCAAGAAAATATCCGCATTTAAATGTCATGGAGTAAAAGAAGAGAGTGAGTAATTTGTCATAAGTTATAAAAGTTAAAATATAATGACAAAGTACGATTTCCCATAATGACTGGAAAGTTCGCTGAAGTTCCACTATTAGCACTTGAAAAGTGTTTACATGCATCTTCATTACGGCTCATAAAATAATGCTACTCAATACATTTCCAGCGGTTTTTAGTTCCGATAAAGCTAAGGAGAGGGTTCACCTGAAACAAGAAATAAATACTCGTGAAAAAGTTATGCAACAGGTACCTATATCTCTTGTATCATTATGATGTTGTCTACAAGCAAAACATTAGATAATCGACCAATTACCATTCAACAGATTCCGCATTTCCACAAAGTGAAAGTTTTGGATATCACTGTAACGTGTGGCCTAAAATCACTGTCACTTTCATCCTCAATTTTCATTTATTACCCTTCACTTAATACCTTTCATCATAGCTTGTATCATTTTCACTTGCACAGAATCACTATTTATTATTGTTCACTCAAAATGTAAAATAAATAATCGTAAATTTCAGAAATAGGGTTTTTTAATACGTTTTAACCATTGGTTGACTGCCAGCACAAATTAAATTAACAACCGTATACCCTTCAACAGATACCACATTTCTACTTTTTAAATGTTTTGGATCATACTGAAACGTCAAACATTAAATCACTTTGTCCCTTATATTAAAAAATAATCTCCGCTTACCTTTCACTTTGTCCCTTTCATTAACGAGGTCTTCATCAATATATTCACCAAGAAATGCCCAGTAAAACTGAACTTAATCTACCATCACATAAAAACACGTTTTTCCAATCGCTAAAATGTTTAACTTGGAATTGACTCTTTAATAACACCTTAGCAGTAAAAGACACCTTACTACAGCATGACAAGCTGTATTAATCTTCATGGATACCAAAACCCCACATATTTCCATCTTGTTACACAAAATAGCTTTCATAATTCAATATTATTACTAACAGACTCATCTCAATCATTCAAAACAAGAAAACCTCACGTTAGTAATAACTACCCCGTATGCCAGGTAAAAAAGCAGACCCTTTAGTACAGGCACATCTAAAACATCATACACTAATGCCACTTCACTCTCTGCCTATGTAGACCATGTACCTGTACTGTGAGGAAAGGTAAAAATAATAAGTGTTTGATAGTAAACAGTTCCTCTCATTTTTCAACAAATGGGGGACCCCTGGCTTAAAATACAGCCATCCAGTTGATGATGGATGGGAGATGCGATTATGTGATGGAAAGTTTATAGAATGTTTCCCCAAATAACTCCAAAATCTTGTAATTTTTGATTCCATGTCACTGGAGATGCAAATAACACTCAAGGCAAATAAATACTTAACTTTTTGAGTATACTCCAAAGCATTTGCGCCTTAATGGAGTTCTCCTGTTAGTAAATAGCGCACCTCTTGCTTCCAATGAAGTGTAAGACCACGCTTTTCAAATGCCAAAGCATGACTGACCAGCTGACAGCATCTCGACTGAGCTATTTTGAGATGAGAAAATGGTAAAACAGTAGGAATCGCAGATTGCTTAAGGAGCTTGCGGCTGTCGTCACAACGAAGCTCAAATTGCTCCTTCGTGAAATATACCGAAATATTTTAAAGCGTCAAATAAAATACTGAAAGACATTCTAACAGGCTCAATTGAGCCTAAATACAATATGGGAATCCAACTTTAAATAAATGAAAAGGAACAAGTTCAGTACTACAGCGTAAGTAACATGTGCCGAGATAGTAAAACATATTGTTGAACTCGACATGAGTTTTTGATCATCAGTTCAAGGCAAAGAACGTAGTGCCATGTGCACTGCGCCTTTAAGAAAGCATTTGTTTTAACTATAAAAAGATGACCCTTTGATTAGATACAACTTAATTGGTGTAAGCAAGTATTTACATGAATACATATTAAGGGTAATAATGGGCCAAAACGCTCATACTATCGCAAATGGCTTACCTCACACGAGCGTGATGTATCGGCAGGCTTCCATTTGTGTCTTCAGCAATTCGTCATCCACAAAGCCCTTCATTTGAGATCAGAGGGATAATAAAACTGTCTTACACCTTTTTGCATTGAGTTGGAGCACATTGAAACACTGCATCACACCATTTTAAGTAACTCGTACCCTTGCTCAGTGTAAACACAATGTCCAATCTGGCAGGAAGAAGCCAAGATGCGAAAATCATGGTGCATTATGGGAGCGTGTCATGACCTGTACTTAACGGACCTTGACTAGATTGTGCTCGACTCGTAAGCACACTTGTGTTCACAAATTCAGCGTGTTTTCTTATGTACACACTAAGCTGTTGCAGGTATTCACGGATAGATTTTGGGCTATTACGTTCTATAGCACAATAAATTCGCAAAAATGAAGATTGATGGAAAATAAACAAAACCATGTAGCGTTCTGCTTGAAATCTAAATTTTTGAGTGACTGGCTATTGATGAAATTTAAAGTGAATGTCGACGCAAGGTGTATTTCCATAATGGGCACTCACTTTACTGCCTTTCATTTTTATTTTATCCCAGACAGCGCACAGTGGTCCGAAATCGGAAAAAGCCGGACAAAAGTCCAAAATGGCTTTTTTTGTGATAGAGACTTGAAACTTATCGTAAATACTCATAAATGATTACCACTTATAGATTTATATGCCATCTTACATAAATACGACCCGTTACTAAGATACAGTAGCCCAAAGATGACCAATTTTTCAAAAACACGCGCGATGTCGTTTTTCTTCGAAAATCTTTGAATTTAATCAGGTGGTGTTGCGTTGGTATGATTTTTATGGAATAAAAAACGCAATATTCCTTTGATCTGGTGCTTTGCCTATATTTTCCATGACTTTTGAAGATTTTGGCTCTCATCTGTCTGGTTTTGCAACGCAAAATGGCGTACCCGTTTTTCACGTGAAATTTGACATAAAGTAGCGTATTGCTAAAGAAAAGCATGTGATAAAAGAAGCAATAACTACTTTTAAAGGAAAGATAGTAAACTAAAAGACATGGCTTAACTCGTTAAAAGTTAACTTATTACCTACAACATTAAAAAAGCATTGATTCGATCCACACAAGAGAACTCGTCCATTTTTGGGATTGAATGTAGAGCTTACTTTACGCAAAATTAGGATAACTACACAGCTCATTATGGTACCCTGAGTAAAACATGAATGATTTCATGTACTGCTTTTGCAAAAACTTTATATTTTTTTCCTATTCCTTCATTTCTTTCCCTCTTTCCATTTCTTGTTTAATGGTCCTTTTCAATTACCTTAGGACTCATTGTTCGAAGTCATCTGAAGGAAGTACTCGGAGGGTACAAGTGACTGTTAGTTTCTTGATAGTTCAAAGAGAGCACCATAATTAGTTATGATTAAAAATTTAGCCAAACAATATCACACTCCACCTTCTTGTCCACAATTCCATTCAATTTGGTCAGTATTGGTTTCTCAGAGGATTTAATGGTAACATTTACAAAACCACATACTTAAAAACACACACGACTCGGGTTTCAACGCTTAAACGTCATATTCAGGTCGCGAAAAAGTTCATCCACCTGAAGATGACGCTTAAGCGTTGAAACCGGGGTCGTGTGTGTTTTTAAGTATGTGGTTTTGTAAATGTTACCATTGAATCCTCTGAAAAAATGGAATACCACAAAGTTACCAAGGAACTTGTATTATTTAGTATTGGTTTCTTTGTCGCAAAAAAACACCGCATATGGCTCAAAGCATCGCAATTATAATAAATGAGCGAAACTTGGACGAAACATTTACATTTGGGCAAAATATAAATGAGATTAGACGACATTCTTGCGTAATTTAATTAAAACTAACCAAGGTTTCGATGGAAAGAATACTAATAAATGACGAATGGCATTTATAAGAGGTAGGTTTTAGAGCACAATGTATGACGGTCATACGATATAGAAGTTATAAGAGTTGCATACTACACACCATTCCCTCTCTTTATTGAGAAAAATATTTCCATAATTCTTCTCGCATTCATGTCTTTCTCATACATTGATAGTTATGACTATTCCGAGGATGAGTCCATCAGAACCATATTTCTTTTGAAAGGACAGTTTAAGACTAGACAATCATTTGTACGGGAGATAAGTGAACATGGGATAGCAAAGGGAAGGAAACTGGTTCTCCGAAGGCATTTTATGAGCGCATAGCTTACTCGGGACAGCTGTCAAGTTTGAAGACAGTCAATTATACACATATAAGAGAATATAAAAGAGAATGAAAGACGAAACTCCGGTGTACTCATGAACTAGATCTGGCGAGACTGCTCAACTGCAATGGACAAAACTCTGACGGAATACAACTTGAGGATTAATTTGTAAAAAAAACGAAGTTAATGGCTTGTGGAAAAAGTCAAGAAGGCAGAAAAATCGTCAAACTTTGGCAAGTGAAAGACTTATCTGGGACGCACGAACACCAAAGATGGTAGACGTAAGATTTCTTTGTGTCGAGAATAGCCAAATCAAAGAAAGCATTCTATCAAATGAGAAGTCTGCTGATATCTAGCAACACGAGCTTTGACGTAATAAAGCACCTCTAAAAACAAATTTTAGAGCATGCTCTTACATGACAGAGAAGCCAGAACATCAACAGCAGCTCAGAAAGGGATACAGAAAGCAATTACGATGTGATGCTACCGAAAACTGGTGAAGATTAAATGGACTGAGAGAATCACTAACGAAAAAGTCCCGCTAAGATCTGGATAGAGAAAAAAGATAGAAGAAAAAATAAAGAAAACTTTAGACAAGCAATCATTTATTCGTAGGAGCATTAATTCAATGAACATTATAAATATGCGATTAAAAACTGTGATTACAGGAAAGGCCAAATCCTAGGCTCCGCTGGTGAAAATCATAATTGGTGCGAAACATATCCTCATATATTTGGCATAGTATCTCTTGCTTCTCTCAATTAAATGATATCTGTATGCTCGTGGTTTAGCAGTTTATTTATTTATGTGAGCATAACACATGATGGTTATGGCTTAACTTATCCTCAGAAAGTTTTAAAATAGCAATCACATAATGCAGAACTATCCATTTCATAATCACTAGCGATAGAAGCCTTTGATATGGCGAACATTGTAATAATGTCTTCATGAATACCTATAATGGCAGTAGAGAGTGGTTTTTGAAAAAATTAATTAACAGTATTTCCATCATTTAACGACCTGTATCTTAGTCCTGGGATTTTTACGTCCCATCTCATTTTTTCCTTAAATCTCCATGTAATCTTTTCTTTGGCTAATCCAAGAACTTCTCGTTCTTTTTCCTACGCTGCCATTTTCCAATGGCAAGATAATATGACAGGCGTAGGCATGAAATTAAAGTCAAGAAACTTTCATTGACCTCGGTTAGGTAGTAAAGCTGATAGCTTGTGATACCCCCATTTGATTCGTAAAATTCATGACCAAAACAGGACATCGGTACAACAAAAATTAAATGAAATTGCGCGTACATGGGACACTATTTTCATATTCTAGTACGCAAAAGTTACTGGTGTCCCAACCATGGAAAATAAAAACAGCAAAAAAGAAAACGAGCGATAATGAACTCCTCCAGCACAGATTGAACATAAAAAGATAGGAGATAAGTTAAGCTTCATCAAAATAATTTTAGAAACATATAAATGATCCTTATGGCAGTGAATGTTCAGCGATAGCATTAGCAGAATAAAAGGGAATGGATAAACTTTACGACTTCAAGCGTCACTTCGTGGAAGTATCTAATTATTGGAATCCATATTGAATCCATATTTGAAAAGATTTTTCGTACTTTTTCCACAATCATTTTATTATATTATTACAACACGTTTTGCAGCTAGCTTTACCTTCAGGTACAACTGGTTATGCAAAATGTTTACAAATAAATAGATTTATTTAAATAAATAAATTTCACATTACAAATACACCCGATGAAGAAGCCAGCGGCAAAACGGGTTTTACTAATATTATAAAATTATTGTGGAAAAGAACGAAGCATCTTTTCAGTATGGATTCCAATAAAAGAGAATGGAAGTTATGGAAACGCGAGGTTATTCACAAATGATGATCATACTAATGGTGAGAATCGCCAAGGAGTCCTTCAGAGGATATGAGACAGTGAATGTTTAATATAAACTCCAGGGAATACACTAGACAAATTTATCAGGCACATCATACAACACAATCGTCTTCCAGTCTCCACAAAAGAACAATGGAGGGAACAACAATAAGGAAGATTAACCGAAGGAGAACGAGAATAAAATAAATTTATTACACTATGGAGGACGCCCAAAAATACGAAGAAAAGAATGGTGGGCCGGAAAGAAAATGGAGTGGAAAACTGCAACAAAATGATCCAAGGACTGATTGCCTTCTGATGATGAGTACAGTTTCCTGGGATGGGTGCTGCTATATATGGAACTGAATCGTTTATGAAGGCAACTGCGACCTGCTTTGCATGAAAAGTAATATATCTAATGAATATACAGACATGAGATGAACATCTTTCTCTTCAGCTTATCCCTAAAGACTAGGGGTCATTTTTCCTCACTCATCTTATCCATTCCGTCCGTTCCCTCGTGTTTTCAGATGTTAACACTTTCTCCCTCAGGTCTTCCGCAATGCGATCTCTCCATCTCCGCCTACGTCTTCCTCTGGGTCGCTTGCTATTCACCTGCAAGTCCATCATTCCCCTCCAGGCACACCCCTCTTCCCTTCTCATCACCTCCCATACCTTAGTTATCTTAGCTCTTGTAACATATCTACTTATAAACACATATATAATGACGTACGTACTTATATATATGTGTTTATATGTAGATAATTATTTTTATATTTTCGCATATACATACGTATTCTTTTCTCTACTTGTTGGCAAGTAAAAACAAGTGGGGAATATTGAAGGAAATAATCGGTTAGCTGGAAAGACAGTGGCGGAGAACTGTAAAAAATCGGTTTTTGGATTGATGAATACCAATAAAATACTAACTCCTCCTTTCTAAACCCCTTACGATGGCTCATAAGGTACATAATACAAATAAATGTCGGCCCCGTAAGCGACGGGGTAAATTTCTCGCCTGATCTGAGGGTCGCGGGTTCGAATCGTAACTGAGTGGATTTCGTATCTGAGCTGAGGAATCGTAACTGAGATTTTCAACACTCAGGACATTAGTATCTGACTTGGTCCGCTATTACTCGTTGAAACTTCCCATGTAAAAGACCAGTACAGCTATTTTATAGATACTGGCAGAAAATAAAGGAAGTATTGCTAAAAGAACACTTTTCTATCGAAAAGTTAGCGATGGTGAAAAATCGGATCGTGCGGCAGACTTAAGGAAGTTTAACGAAATATCATTTTACTTAGAAATCAATAAATTTGGTCTCATTTTAAAGAAAAGTGTCTCATCCTTCTTATGACTCCAAAATTTTAACCCCTTACTACAGTACTTTTGGAGATATTTTCCAAAAAATACCAGCCCTTTTACATGGGAAATGGTACGTGTACGCAGTCCAAAGAGGCATTATTCACAAAATGAGGTATTTCTAACACTTAGATGTCATTAAAAAACTAACAGCGTGTAGTTCGTATGCTTTCCAATTATATTTTTTTAAATTAATCATATTGTCACCGCAGTGGGTTCTTGGGTATCACAAAAAACCTTCCGTTTTGAAGTAGTTTGATGGAGCACCGCGCGAAAATATTGAGTCCATTTAAATACTTATTTAGATATTTTCATTTAATTACCTACAATTTCTGTCATATAAAACTATATTATTGCACCATTAATAATTTAATATTTAATTTATGTGTCCTACAGCTGGTGAAATCAAAACGTATAATTCGAATGTGGTCTCTATTACGACTAGGAAACTATCTCGATCGGACTACCTTAAATATATGCATTAATAACTGCGCAAATGATTATATATCGGGGGAAACATCCTAGATTCATATGTGGTGGGAATTTCTGTACTCTTAAGTCAGCACGTAACATGCTCGGATGCCTACACAAACAAAATCCCTACCTTCGCGCATCCGTGGAGAAGCACGCTCGCCGTGCAGGGGAGACCATCTTTTTGAGGCTGACTCGAGATAAATTAAGATCGATAGAATGTGAAACATCCGTCCGAAGGAGGGAAGACGATGGGATCAAGAGAAAGAGAGAGATGGAGACTAAATAGAAACAAGGTTGGGATTTTGAGGGGGGTGAGGTAAAGAACGAGGGGGGGCCTGGAGGCGAAGCGTGGATTTAGAGGTGTGGCCGAGAGATGGCGGAGGGGGGGGGGGCGGCGTGGAGGCCGTCGGGGGTGGTTGTGTTGCAGTGGAATGAGCGAGTGAAGTGAAAAGGATATAGAGGGAGCGAGGCAGAGAGTGAGAGAGAGAATTTGTGTGTCAGTATGTGTGTGTATGTGTGTCTGAAGGAGGACTTGGGGACGGCGTAATTGAGTTCCGCAAATGAAGGAACGGACCGCTACGGAGTTCATGAAATCGGTCCGGACACCAGGAAATGAGGCAAGGACGGGGGCCGGGAGAGAGTGTGAGGAGGGGGGGACGCCAAGAGGAAGGGGCGGAGTGGCCGTGGGAGGGGGGGGAGAGAGCTTAGGAAGGAATGGGGAGTTTATAAGCGGTCGCCTCAGTCGAGGGTGGGTTGGGGATGGAGATTTGGAGATTAGTCGGGGGGGGGGGGGGAAGGAGGTGGGGACGGAAGACTTCTTTTTTCGTGAGTGAGGAATTAAACAGATTGACGTCATGATTTTGGCAAGTAGGGGACAGCTCCGTAAACAAGGGATCTCCTGTTTATTTAGCAAGGTGAAGTAAGATAGCGTCACGGCATTTAAATCCAAACAGTAAAATACAGGGTATTTCAGGAGAAATCTGCGAACCTTTTAGGGGGAACTATTCAGCGAATTCTCCAGTTGTGATGACAACGCTGAAAAAGGTTGCCATCAATGACAAAGAAACCTTAAACAATGAGCGTTAGCAAAGAAAGAATTAAGCATATTTCACATACCATTGAGACAAGTTTCAGATATCTGCTGTAGGTAGAGGTAACCTTTATTCAGCGTTTCCTCTCACTAAAAAACAATATAGCTACAACTTTTGTTTTGCCATAGCTCCATGAGTAAGCAGGCGTGACTACATATTTATTTGTCATAAACAGCTTATTATCACTTCCCCTCAATTCTTTGGGAGTGATATATCCCCCGTTGCTGACCTTGCCAAGTTCCACCAGCAAAACAAGGTGAAAAAGTACCATATTTAGTGTTTTCTTCCCTGTCACCAAGAAAAGAACGAATTAAGCATGACGATAATCGAAATGGAAACCAAGGAAAGGATACCAATGGGATTTGAAAGGCGTGAGGTACAAATTTGAACCACAGAATGGATAGAATTTTAACAGAAATTTGGGCCATAGAAGCTGTATACATAGATTTTCTTGGAAATAATACCGAATAACCTGCCAAGTTATTTTTGGACCTAGGCTAAATTAAGCAAATTTTACGGTTGGAAAGTTAAAAACAATAGAAACGAAGGGTCTGAGCTCTATCTCCAAAATCTGGCAAAGTTTTCTCACAACATAAGATTGATAAATTATCACTGCCTAATTTAATAGGTATAAAACAAGCCACCAACTTATCAAGAAAAGCAAACAACCATCCCGACGAGTATTCTGTAAAAACTGACTTACTCACAGTAATCGAGGTTCAATGCAGGCATCCAGAATTTATGAGATTTAATAAAAGTTTACGCTTTACTTGGGGGAACAAAGGGAATGGCCGCCACCGAAAGATTGGCTGGAAGATGAATGTCTTCAGTACAATTGAGCCCAGTACAGGGTCGGCGGAGATTAGGGAACTGCGTAATAGGGAATAAGCTTTATTCCTTCCCGTACAGGGATTAAGACACCCTTTCATTCGGGTCTGCGGCAGTCAATTCCATGAGCGAGGGACGGTCTGGGAATTAGCGCACGCAGGCTTTTGAATGGCGTTTGATTAATTTTCCCCCCGTTACAATTTAAGACCTCGTGCGAGCGACGCTATACCCTCGGAAACTGCTCAAATTGACATTTAATTGCAATATGCCATCGGACATTAAACTAGATAGAACTTTCCAGACAGCGAGTAAATAACAATGACGATGATACTCAAACCCAAAGTCTCTCATTCGGATTAGGGGTTGAGTGAGGGCTGATGGATGAATCTATTCTCGTGGAAATTATGCCAAATTGAGAAAAACGGTTTTTCGCCTGGGGAGGCGCAATATTTTTCAGTTTCCTTTTAAGAAATAGCGGCCGAGGTTTAACCCAGCTTTATTTCATTAGGTAATGGATATTTATTGAGTCCTTTAACACTTCTTTAACCGCAAAGCCTTGGATGGTTTATTTAATTTCATCTATAACCATTTACGCACCCATTCGATATCACTTCAACACATTCTAAAGATGAAACGTTCAGATTACCAAACTGAAAATTATTGACCCAAATGGTAAACTTTAAAATAGTTATGATTTGAAATATATGCAAAAATTTTGCCATAAGATAGAAAAAGACAAAAAAAGTATATGAAAAGAAACACTAGTACAATTTCCACAATTTTATTTTCGTCACCGACCATCGTTTCACTACATTATGAGATCATCAGGGTCTGACTATGATGATGGCATAATGTGACGATGTGATGCATAACGGGATAATGTGATGACCCTGGTGATTGCATAGGGTCTGGCCCTGATGATGGCATAATGTGCTGAAACTATGGTCGGTGACGAAAATATAAATGTGGAAATTGTACCAGTGTAAATTTTCAAATAAGAAAATCAATAGGTTCCACAAAAGTTGCGCCAATACGCTCTCTTATAAATACAAGAGGTATGAATGACAAACACAGATGATTACAGTGCACTAATTAATAATCCGAGATCAATTACTAAAATAGGAGAAAAATCCTCCCATAAAAACATATACATCTACGTAATAACCTGCGAGCCACCACGAGGGTGTGGCAGGGGGTGAAGATCACCAAACATGCACTATTGACATGCAACTAGGATATTTTATGGAGACGTGCTAGATAGTAAGGTCACATGTACCTAGATGGTCAGTATCTAATAATAAGAAAGGGTTATAATGCATCATGCACTACAGACTACTCTAACTATATTTCACCTGCCTATCCATTTGCTACGCTGCCTATTGTTCTCTCTCATGGTACGCGGGAAAAATGACATTTTAAGTCTATTGGTACAACAATCTATCTATCTAATCTTGTTAATCTGATCAAACCTAGCATAATACGCAAGGGTTCTCAATATATATCTAACGTCATCTGTGAACAAAACGGTTTCGAACTTACTTAAAAGGTTTAACCTAAATTTTAACCTTCGTTCTGATAGTAATTCCTATCCTAGTTCTTCTACTAAACTC
The DNA here is from genome assembly GCA_963169105.1 of Ceriagrion tenellum. Taxonomy (NCBI): domain Eukaryota; kingdom Metazoa; phylum Arthropoda; class Insecta; order Odonata; family Coenagrionidae; genus Ceriagrion; species Ceriagrion tenellum. The sequence goes on along the minus strand of OY720635.1, from coordinate 32,896,972 downwards.
GTAACACTTATACAATTATCATAACGGCCTTTAACAAACCTAGCGGATCTCCTTTGCACACGCTCTAATTCTTTTATCATACCTTCCTCGTACGGATCCAATATCCCATATACTAGCGGCATATTCTAAATGAGGCCTGACAAGTGTAAAATAGCTTCTTTCTCGTACTCTCTCATCGCATTAAAACGGGTACTATAGAGAATAAGTTGACATAAGTATACGCTAACATCCTTCAAATATTAAGGATTCAAAATTGATGATAATTCGGTGACATTGGATATATTTTCTTAAATTATGCTTAGTTAAATACAAAATTGAATTTTTTATGGCTAAGTAATTGAAATGCGGACTATGGTCACCTTTTTTACTCGGTGCAAGTGACAGAAAGTACCTTGAAGTGCTGAATTACAAAATGTTATTATGAGGACGCAGTTATCGCACGACCTAGTGTAACGCAAGGCCATATTCCATGGTTAATTCATATTATTCCCACTATCCATACTAACCATCGAGTAACTACGCGAAATTTGAAGACGAAAGTTAAGCTTTTAGCCGAGCTGAAACTCCTAACTACGCTCCATTTACCTTAGTAAGCAGATGCCCTTAGCTCTATAACTTGCCTGCTTTAGTGGTCCAGTCACCCATTTTCAGACTAAAAGAAATAGGCTTCATCTACTTTAGATTTGTGACTCCATTATTGAAGTAATGCAGTAAGAGGTGAAACAAGCATAAAAAATAAAACTAATGTGCTTGAAATGTCCTCCACGGGAAACTCCATTATATTGCGGAAGCGACAGAAACTCAAACGTAAACCTGAGTCTTCACCTTCCACAAGTGAGCAAGTGCAAGTAGTGGAAGTTGATGGCGAAGACGTTTTGCTCATTTAAGTATTTTGAGCGAGATTATAAACTCGGAGTAATAGAAACCATTGAAGAAGAGAAAAGTTCACGAGTAAGTTGAAATTAACGATTTATCGAAATTACCAGTGACAGAAATGGAATTTGGACTCCTTTGACAGCATTTCACAATTCAGGTGACTATTGACGAGGAGAGTTCTTGATGCCCATCATAATTTGGTGCCTCCAGGAAGTCTCAAACTGTTAAAATTATCAAAAAACGACGAATTTGGTACACACGAGAGCAGATCCATGCATTTAAATCAAAATAATATCATGAACAATAAGTTAAGAATGGTCAATAGTAAATTTTCGAAACAGTAGCCAGATACAAGCGTCCGAAGTTCAGAAAACGCGACAGAGGATTTCAGGAAGAATCGAGAATGTTTTAAACCCTAGAACTGAGGATGGAATCACGGTCACTCCCACATGAGCGCTACAATACTGTATGAAATGAGTTACCACACCGTCAACGGTAAACCCACATTCACTTTGACTTCGGACCTTGGGTCATACGCACGGGTTTACGAGATATTTAACCGGTATATCGATATCTACATAATGCCGTGCCAGTCACCTCAGGGTGCTTGTTTGGTAGGAGTGGGTGTTTGGCAGGAGGTGAGATATCACCAACGTGCACTATAATATACAAGTAACTTCCACTCGTAAGTACTACTCTACAGGTACGCTTTCCATCTCCCAAAAACTTACATCTGTACGCAGCTGGTGACCTAACATCCCTTGCCACGCGCCCACGCGGCGGCTCGCAGGATATTATGTAAATGTATGCTACCAATGGTATGGAAACAATTTGTATTAATGTAACGCTGACTGTCAATGGTCACCTGGATTACCCATATGCATTCATAGGAGTCAAAACTCATTTCCTTAAATTGAAACTTTAGTAGTCTGCAATTTAAATATCAGGAACCATATTCGAATCTATTCTCAAAATTTTGGGCGGATTTCCGCGTGAAAAAAATCATTCACCTTTGACGACTACTTTTGCGAGAGAAGGCAGAGGAACTAAGATTAAGGGCTTGAGAGGTGGGGAAGATTATTATTCAGCAAAAAAATTTTCCCGGAAATATAATTTTTAAATGAAAATCGAATATGGTCTCTAGACATCTAACGAGAAAAAACTCTTCCTCAAACTAACAGAGTAATGGAAGTGATTCTGTACCCAGAGGTTGGAAGATACATTCCACTTGATAAAGCATCTCGTTCCTCCTTCGATTTTACTCCCAATATGGAAGAGGCGATCATAAAGGGGCCTAACTCAATGGGATGTCCTCTCGGCACATTACAAAGCGCGCCGTATGTCGCAGTTTCGAGGGCACATTGGGTAGAAAGGGAGAGGCGAGAGAGAAGCGATGAAATGTTTTACGGGTAAAAAGGGAAGTGGGAGAGGGTGAGAATGGGACCAGACGGGATTAGGGGCAGAGGAATACACCTCCTATCCAACCCCTCAATACTGTCATAAGTGGTTTCCTCGCTTCGCAACACCCCCCCCCCTCCACACACCCCAAATGCATCCTCTTCATCACCCCTCTCTCAACCAATCTCCAGTTCCCCCTTCATCATTTCTCCTCCACCCCTACCCTGTTTTTTATTCCCATAATCCATTTCGCCTTGGCGCCCTTTCATTCAATCACGCGATTGACTCCCGCGATTGAATCAATCTCTTGAGTGGACTGCGCGTGTGAGAAGAAGTATAAGGAGTGCGGATCGCACTCTATAACACAGCATGTTGCTCACCCTTTTATATCTCCATAACACCATCAATATGCATACATACACACTCTCTCTCTCTCGAGCACCAGACACATCATCTGTTCTCCTCATCTGCCTCTCTCCCGTGGACCACACCAGTATTCTCCCCCCCAACCTATTTCCACACTTCAACTCCTGTCCGTAAACCAGTTCGCCTCCCCCCAATTTTTCCCATCAGCCTCCGCGCGGGCGCTTTCGCTCACACATTTGCGACCAAGAGGGGGTTTAAGAGGGTTGCTGAAGGGGGGAAAGAGATTTTTCTCACCCGTTTCTCTGTCAAAATGACGTCACCGTCCATTCCCAAATTAATTCTATCCTGTCCACTTCCAAACGGTCCAGCACGTCCTCCCTTCCTCCATTTCTCCATCGTCTCGCAACACTAGTCACCCTGGAGTCCTCCGGGGCCTGCGGAGCAGGGTTCCTCAAGCGAATCCGATTCCTGTAACGCCGTCTTAAAACCTTAAGCTGAGATCCGGCGCGTAATTTTGAATTCCATCGGTGGCTTTTCTGCTTTGAATGCTCACCTAATCAATAAAGCCATCACAGTTTGTAATACCCCCACTAAGAGATAGCTATATATTCCCAGTCTTACGGTAAAATTTTGTGTACAATTTTCTACCCTTGTTTGTTACAAGAGATTAGTACCGAATTATACGGTGGACTTGTATCAACTAGCGTTTGGTACTACATCTTGTATAAACAGTCCATTTGGAATAAATGAAAAAGCATCCTCTATATATCAATCCGCAAGTATGTCACCAATCAATACGAGGCCTCCACAAAAAAGTGTACCGCTATCCGTTCTATCATAGTGCTGCCATTGCGCTAGTTAGAGTGAAGAGATTTGGTGATAGGTTTTGCTCAAAAATTAGTAAAGGGTGAATATCCTAGGTAGCTCTTCTGCTTACGGAGCATATATTCAAGACAAAAAGAGAAATGTACCATAACAAGTGACAGCTAGGTCTACCATTTGCCTTATCGCCAGATTCATTTGTTATCTTCGTCTATTTCTTTGGAATAAACCTACATAGTCTACCCCCACTGCTAAAACTGCCATCAAACTGCCCTCTGCTAAAAACGTGTTTCCTTTATTAATACCCTAAAATAAAGCCTTTTATTTTTTCTAATGGTACAACTTTATTTCCCCATGGGAAACGCTAGGTAGTTTCATGCGAATAGAAATAAATAGGCTTGAGTGAAAATTAGAACCCAAAAAATGTACATAATTTTGACCGTGGGACACAAGATAACGGAAGATTTTTTTGCTTACTGCAACCAGTTGAGCTGAGTCATCTCTTTCTCTGAAAATAAGCAGGAGAAGAAAACTGGCAGAGAATAGGTAAAAATAGTGCATCTTTTTCTAACTCCAAAATGTTCACCCTTAAATATAGAACGCACATTTTGGGTTACTTCGAGGCTACTAGTTGTGGTTTAGCATGAAATATGAAAAAGATTAAGTGATATGAGGCGAAGACGAGGAAGATTTCGAAGGGATTAAAAAATCTAAAAGAGTTGACGGAAAAAGCTAAGAGGTATGTTCAGGTTCTGAAGGCTGAGGTGGGACTGAATGATGCTATCCACGAGAATGCCCATTATTATACCAGAAATCATCCTAGATGATGCATAAGACGTTACGATTGGTTTACGACTAGGTAATGCAGGACTCTACCCAAGCAGACTTATTTTAGAATGTGAAAGTTTCATTCGGCACTGACATTTTATAATGAGTATCAAGAGTGCAAATACAGCAATTGACTTGATGCCGAACACCTTCAAAATCACAAATCTTTAGTTCTCTAATTATTAAAAATCTATGAATTCTTCAGTTCAATTTACCATGGTAATGCATAGGAGTCTGCCAAATATGGGGGGATTGGTTAATATATACTTACACATAAGGATTATTGGTATTCGTGGGCGACCAAAATCATTATGCCATATCTAAAATGAAATTCACATCGATAACTTGTAAATCAATAAGGTCATATATGCTAAGTTGTTAGGCCAGAAATAAGAAAGTGAATTTAATAATTAACTATTCCCTGAGCTCCTCGTCCTCTCACACCCCCTCCCCCGCCTTTACCGAATCGAGATGAACTCTGCACCCTTCCGCTTTCCTCCAGACCTCTGTGCCCTCACCCCCCTCTAAATATTCCACTTTTATCCTGTCCTCTGAGCCTTCGGCCCCTCTGACCCTTTGGGTTGGACCCTCGACTCCCTTGCCTCTCAGCAGTCTATTTCTCTCCTCTCTCCCTTCCTTGAGATTTTTGTCACCCGCTCCTTGGAGAGCACATCCTGATGACTTAAACTTGTGAGACACTGCCACTTTCCACTTTTCCTTCCTCTCTCTGAACAAGGACCTTTTAACGTTCAGGAAGGGACACAATGAACCTTTGTCAAATTCAAAATAATGCTCTCCTTGCTATGTCTACGTACGCTATCACGTTATCCTTCGCCCACACCTCTCAACTCCAATTGAGGATGGTGACAACGCCAGTAAGGAGGGAGACTGATCGCTAAGGTCCCCTCCATTGGCCTGCAAAGCAAAGCACCGCCTCGCTGCCACCCTCATCCCGCCAGTGGCTTTCCACACCTTGCCTGATATCCAATCCTCTCTTTTTTACCCATCATGCTTGTAGAATGACCCTAATGTTTTTTCAAATAAAACTTTTATTCCTTGGTTCTCTATCATTCCATTGGCTCGGACCTGAGCTCCGAAGTCAGCCTCACCCACTTATATTCTCAGTAGGACAACAGCTACTATAGCACAGCTCTTCCCTCACTTAGCGAAGATAAAGAGCGCCTGGAGATTGCAAATGACAAAGGCATCAAATTGGCATCAGGACACTTTTCTATCAGTTTTTTGCTATTAACTAATGAAGAAGGAAACCAGCATTAAGATGTTTGGTTAAAAGTATGCTTATAATTTACTGATGATCGTAAATTTATTATTTCTTGGTGTGACACTTCAGTTTCAGTTTTCGACCATTTGATCTAAGCCAAATGTATCCCTAGTCTTTGTTCACAAAATTTATCAGGAACAATAAAGGCTTAAATTTTACGCATTAGAATAGGCATTTATGACTCCTTCGCCAAAAATAATGTGAATTATAATTTTAAACGGCCATTTTCATCTGATCTGGCCATAACAATAGCCTGAGTGAATTTGTATTTACACGATTTTTTTCATTTCCGTTTCCTTCCAGACACAATAAGGATATCCAAATTATAGCCGTCATACATGGAAACTTTGTTTTAAATTCCGATGTTCCCTGGATTAGCGTACCTCCTTCGTATGTGCTTTATTCATTCTCCTCCACCCTTCGAAAAATTTGTGTATTTTTCTTATCCATGCCATCCTCTATGTTCAACCGCGATTCAAATTCATCGTTTATTGATCGCATTAAAAAACATCGGTGCGAGACATGAAAAAAATTAAAGATTATGACAAGTCTTTCTTGTAATAGGCTCAATAAATTCACAATTAAACAGCTATTCTGTTCCCACAGGTCACGATCTCGCTGGCCGTCGGGTCAAAGAACCGAAACCGCGCTCCACAGTCCACACACCGGCGGCCGCTAAAATAGTCCCCCTAGGCGACCGACCGGGTGCAAAAGAGTTCGATGCTCACATTCCATCGAGCCATCCACCCCCGCTTCGCCCTATTATTGAGCACACGACCCTCCTCGTGAGTGGTGGGTGGGGCGGGAGGCAGGAAAGGGGACTGTTTATTGAGAAGAGTGAAAAGGTTAGGGGTTTGGCTTCGACGGGAGAGCGGGACGAGGACATGTCTTGGGAGCATCGCACTGCCAGTTGGACTATGAGGAGGCCGAGAGAGCGATTGGAGCAGAGAAGGGAACCTAGCCACACTGGTTCACATCACTCAAACCCTCCTTGGCGAAATAAGTCGAGCAGCGGGTTGGGGGGAGGAGAAGGCGGGGGAGAAATGACAAAAGGAAAAGAGCGGTGAGTGACGAATAGTCGACACGCATAGTCGACTTGCGGGGGCGTATAATCCTTTGAGCGCCACGCAGCGATATATCATTGTTTGCTACTTCTGCTCCAAGAGCCAACGACGACGTACCGTTTCGCTTTCCTGAGGTTTCATCGAGGAGAAAGCATTTGAAGAGCGTGGTTTTTGTTTAATATTCAGACTCTCATTATTAATTAAGTGGAAAAAGATTATAATAATTTTAAAGTAGCAAAATTATCCATGAATAAGCAGTCTGAATTTTTTCGAATACATGGTATAGATTTAGAGAATATACTTACTTAATACATTATTAGACATAGTACTTGCTTAGTACCGTATAGATGAACGTTTACTTGTCATGTCAGATGGTTTTAGAAATAATCAACCGAAAGTGCAAGAAATGCTCAATTCAATTTTTAGAAAATAGCGTGGACATTCCCTGGAAAATAGAGATCAGTGTGTATTTACACTTAGACAGTCAATTCTTGTAGACCAAATAAATAAAGTGGAGAGTACGCAGAAATTTACCAGTACGGCGTCCCGTCTCCACTTAGTAATAGAGATTATTCCCTGATTACGCACTTAAAACATTCCGAGGATTACAGGTTGCGTATCCTTGGCACCCAAAAACCTTTAGAGGCTTCGAGGTATTACTATCAAGGATGCCCTGTAAGTAGAGGCAGGTTTTGGTGGAAGTATCGATACGTATACTAATCTTTAACTGCTGAAAACCATTTTTTTCATGCACTCCCATTTTACGGCACAGCCTGCGTCTTATCTCTCTTCATACCGTCCATAAAGCTCATTTGAACACGTAATTTTCTATTTCAAACGCCGATAATTGTCCTCTTTTTACAAAAATCCCTAGTGTACACGACATTATGGGTATGCATACATGATTAATTCGTATTTTTGCGTACATATGAATATAATATTATGCTGTGGCGTAAAGTACACTCTTTGAAAATCTCCGTGCACTGAAAGGGCAAAAAAAGAACAAACGGCATTGGATGGCGAGGAGATGCAAGAGAGCGAGAAGACAAGAGAGCGGAGGAAGGCCAGCCACACACTCTCGCATCACTCACTCCCTCCTTGGCGAAATAAGATGAGAGGAGGAGGAATGGAAAGGGGGACGAAGTGGCAAAAGGAAGAACAGCGACGGGGAGCAAGAATGAGAGAGAGCCATTCGCATAGTCGACTTGCGGGGGCGTTTCAAATCACGCATCGGAACTCAAAAGTGGGAGTGGTCGAAGAGGGGGTGGGAGAGGAAGGGATGAACTCGGGGGGGGGGGAGAAGGGGACAAGAGAAAGGCACGATGACAGAGGGAAGAGGTTTGCGGCCGGCGGAGGAATGAAGATACAGCCGCCCGCTGGCTGGCCTGGCTGGCTCGCGGGCGATGGGGCGTACGCCCGCGGGCTGCCAGTGTTATGTGCGGGGGCGGACAAGAGCATTTCGCAGATGAACGCAGTGACTCGCGGGGCGGAATGCGGGGGTGGACGGGACGGCGCGATCGCGGAATGAGGTTTATATTTGCGTGGGCGTCGGTGATGTGAAGAGGGTTGGGGCGGGTGGGGGGGGGGGGAATGAGGATGGGATGAGGTCAAGATGGAGAGGGGTACGGGAGGGAGCAGGATGGGATAAAAGTGGGGGGTGGGGTGGGGCGGAGAGGAAGGCGGGGTAACGTCTCTTAGGAAGACGCAGCAAAGCGGACGAGGCAGACCCCTGGGCAAGCTAAACCTATATTTTTAGAGGCTATTGTTAATCGAGGGGAGAGGGGGCGGGTGGGGTGGAGAGGAGGGGCGGGCGGAGGTGGAGAGGGGGGAATCGGGGGTGGGTGGGGGAGGCTCCCCACTCCACTCGAACGACAGGAAGCGCAATTGTGTGAGTGTTTGCGGGTAAAGAGCATGAAGGAAGGAATACGGAGGACTTTTCAGTGGGAGGGAGGGCGGTTAACAGGAAGTACGAAGGTTTCTCAGAGGGAGGAAGGGAGGATGGAGGTGGTTCCCCTCCGGCGACCGACCACGTAAAGGATTCTCGGTATGGCGCGAATGCCCCCGAAGACTAAAAGTTGCTCTAGACTTGAGGCATGCGGGGCTGTTTATTGGGGCGTCTGGAACCACCCTCGGTTGCCGACACGGACCAAGGGTTAACTCCCTCCCCCAGTCCCCTTCGAGGATGGAATCCTGCTGTTGCCAATGCTGTGCACATGATGGTGTTCCCCTGGGGACGACACCGTCTAACCTCATACCTTTTCACCAGAGAAATAAATTAAAAATTCTACCGGAAAGGCCTTCAACTGATGTACAATTTATGTCATAAAAGGCGCAATTGGTCAATAATTCAGACCAATGAGATAAGCCATGTAAAATCATCATACCAACTTACAATGTGGGTGGCAAATAACTTGATTGAGCATTTTCCTATTGTAGATAATTCCATTGATTCCATTCAAATTACTAATTACGGAAAGGAATCTATTTTTATATCTCTACCTCTTCCACTTTTTACGAAGCAAAACTAACCGGAATTGTTAATCTATCATAAGTCGAGTATTCTACGTCACTTAGAACATATTTCAAGCGAATAATTTTGTGATAGAATTGATAAAATTCAAACACCTGAACTGTTGTTAAGAACATTATGTAAAGAAATACGTTAATACTACTATATTTACTAAGTTTCATCATTCGGTTATTTTTTTATATACCTTCTTTTTCTTTTCGGATAATAGTTAACTGTGTGACATGTACCACTTATTTAAACTCATAAAGGAAAAGTACAGCACAAACGCATTTAAAAAATTACCTGACCTCAGAAGTTATCTCATCATCATCATTATAATTATTTCAAACCGATGATAGCTTAACTTCCGCCCTCCATAATTCCCCATTCATTGCTAACTCAACTACCTCCCGATAATTCCTCTTTCATTCATTACTCTTAATTCTGCTCACGTGCTTGTCGAAGAATCTTCACTTTTATTTAGCCGTCGATTTTCCTGACATATGCATTGTCTCTCTCGGGTATGTCAAAACCACCAGGTTCTTTTTATCTGACTTTGCTCTAAATGGGTCTTTCTTCTTTCGTTCTTCTGTGCACTTAAAAAAATCATCATTTTATCAACCAATTTTATGTGCAGCATCTGTCCCCAAAACCAGGTCTCGAAGGCATCTAATCTTCTAGGCTTTCAGGATGGTCAAAGTCTGTAAACGCATATTCTGATGCATTCCATGCAAAGGTTTCCACTAACGCATTACTTCCTGGTTTCTAACTGCAACCTATTTTTTAAAAAGCATTGGTTTCTTTATCATAAACTCTTTCATATCTTGACCTATTCTATTCCTTCATAATACTTCCATCAAACGTTATAATACTTCCAATGCAGGTGAACAATTGCAGTTCTTCCTATTTCTCTGTTCACCAATGTTTACTTCAAATTTATCTTTTCCGCATGCCACAAAATTGGTTTTCCTCTAATTATTTTTCATATTAAACTCTTAAGCACAACTTATATCGTATCCAATAAAGCCTGTGGGCTTCTCAATTTTCTGCTTAGATAACGATATCATGTGCGTTACGAAGCATACTTATTTCCTCCTCATCCACCTTTATTTCTTTGATTCCTTTTAATCTGTATCTATATATATGCCTCATCTATTCACTGAAAAGCGCTGTTGAGGGACTTTTTACTTATTATAGGCCTTCGCATATTTCAAACTTCTATATTTATTCCACTTTTCGGTTATATAGAGGCCATTTGGCTGAATCGATGAATCATTCTCCTGCTGTTGAGATGTATCTCAATTGTTACCCACTGAAAAATAAACTCGGTTTATAAAGCAAAAACATTTTATTACTAAAATAAAAACCAATTCACCATACTATATCCTCAACACTTTGCGTGAGGGTGGGAGTTGTGGAAGGAAATTCAATGGTTACTTAAGATTGGGAGAGTCAATGTAAATATTTTTAGGCAACGCTCCGTCGTTGGGAGATCAAAGGATATGAAGAGAAAGAAATGAATGAGTAGGGGAGGCAATGAACATTTCATTCTGCAAAATAGAGGCTCAGTGGCAAATGGAAATATTGCAAATCAATAGGAGCTCAAAGAAAAAGTGAAGCGTTTAGATATAATGGCTTCAGTATTAGCACAACTACCATTACTACAAATTAACGTCGAAATCAACGATACCAGGCTAGGGTTGATCAGCTCCTGAAGATTGATCCTCGTAATTCTGCGATAATTATTACTAGCAAAAATGACGCACTGACGTATACTGAGGAAGAATCATATGCAGTATAACTTGTATTTTTTAATAGTTTTTCAAAATATTAATTATCACATGCGGACAAAATATAATCACTCAAGAATGCTGAATCGATTAAACCATACGATACAATTCGAATTTTTGAAATCAATACATCAAATATACACAGCGTTAGGACCTAATTTTAGCCATTTACTATCCAAAGGTACAAAATTTAGTAAAAGGAAACTAAAAGAATTACACAAGTTACCTGGTAAAATAAAAAATAAAACGTTCAGTTAATGTTTCTCTAATTTTTAAATTGCTTTCCGATATGTGTAAGGTTCAAGGTGTAAATTATTGTCGTAATGAGCCTGATTATGACTAGATAATCACTTTAAGACGTATTGCAAAATAATAGTTCCTGTCCGTGCTTCGTTGAAATTTTTCAATTTTGAGTTACCTCCAGAAATGAAAGAATGATTATTTGTTATTACAGGACCTCACCGTAGTTGGCATAACGTTTTCATGAATGTGATATCACAGCACAGTCAATAAAGATAATCGTATAAGCAACATATGTAGGATGATAGTTGGTCACATTTTCCGAAATATGCGAGCCAAAATAATTTCAACACAGTGACTTGCTTTCAATTCTCTTTGAATTAAATGGACTTTTATTACTTTTTGCACTGCCAAGTATCCCACAAAAATGTACAAGGGAAAGAATAAGATGAGATTTCATTAAATACTTGCACCGTTAGCGTGGGAAATGTAGTGTAATATTTTTTTTTAATTGCACCATGCCATTGGAAATGAGCGGCTCTCGCGGTAAATGAATGGCTTGGATACAGACGCACTTGCATGGAGATAAAAATAAGATTATGTAGTTTTAAACCATTCTTGAGAGAGAGGGAAAACACTTCATGAAAGACGACTGACGGTTTTAATTGAGCACGTTAATAAACCTTCATCACCAATCTTTAACTTTTATTGTGGCTGTGATTACACTAACTACGTGAATGTGCATAATTCACACCGTTTTAATGAGTAAAATAATTGAACTGCATATAGGATCCCGAGGCAAAATAGATTCTATAAGGTGGCGGCACAGTGGCGGCTGCAATCGGGACGCTTCTGAGAAATTGATTTAATAGCCCCCTTCTCCCTTCAATAATATATAAGAAAACTCCTTGATGCTATTTGGTGTGGCACGCAATACAGAAAATGTTGTTTTCAAACCTTGCTTCGTGTATCCTCATTTGCATATCATCAAGCACGGACATTAAGAATATTCGATATCGATTCTAGCTTGAAGAGATTCAACTTTCTCGGAATTATATAACCAAAGAGAATTTTGTACTTAAGATCATGCCAACGGATGAAAACAGCCTTATCATTATTGAAAATAGATAAACGTTTCTTTAGGGTTTTCAGTTGCCACAGTTGTGTGATAAAACTAGTTTCCTTGGCTAGGTTTGGATCCTGCTGGCGGGGGAATTCTTGAACGTCATGCTGAGAAAATTATGTATACCCACGCTCAATCAAACGATTGAGAAATTACTGCAACGCTACGATCTGAAAGGAACATTCGTAAGGGCAAGGCTTCCTTGAATGATGGATTATACTCAATCCTTGCTTTACTCTTAATTAATCAACCAGTCTCCATATAACCCATTTGAACAGAAATATTAGTGGCCTCCAGTTAGAAGAACGCCTGCTGAGTAACACATATGATCTCCATGTCTTGCATTCACTCTGCCATCGTTTCAGAGAAAAACATGTACACTACGTTGACTGATGAATTATATTCGCGCTCCTATATGATGAGTCCAAAACTACGGATATTGCATCGATTGACTGAGTCGTTATTTTGTGACTTCTTAAAACGTTAATCACTCCGGAAATGAAATACCCCTTGAAATTCTAAATTCTGAGAAAAATTATCGGTAAAAAATCGTGAGTATATTGAGAACGAGGAGTGTATTGGAATCATTTTGTTTTTATTATCGATTTCAATTAATAATTTCAAAATTAAACGTAATATTTTACATATACAAGAAATTCACAAAGAAACTCTCCCTCGGAATTTCAATAACTTCAATCGACTAAGAATACGAGTGCCACGTGGCATTGCACGCGGTGCATCAAATATGCATGTAGTTAATTCAAAGCATCTCCAAGTTACACAGTGGGACAGGGTGCAATATTAGTCCAATTGATTAAAGTACGAGCAAATTTGAAGAATTTGAGTTTGACACCAAAGTGAACCGCGTGATTTTCTGGGTAAATTTTGCAAGTTTATTTGCCGATAGGGTACTCTTATTATATTTGTAATGTTCTTAACTGTACCACTCATTAAGATTGGTTGAATGCAGCCCTCGACCCTTCCCTATCTAATGCTAGTTCCCTTACCTACAGGTATCTCTTCCTATGTACTCTCCTCTTTATTTGGGCCATGAAATTATTCCTGAGTCTTCCCCTGGGGCCTTTTCCCTCTATTTTACCTTCAAATATGTTCTTCACAAACCAACTGTGTCTCAGGGTATGTCTAATTCATCTGGTTCTTCTTTTCTGTATGGTGTTCCACATGGTCCTTTCATCCTCTACATTCTCGTAGGTACACTTCACCATTTCTTATTTCGTCTGTCCATTTTATCTTCAGCATTCTCCTCCAGCACCAGCTTCGAAGTCCTCTACTGTTTTCTGGCCAGCTTTTCCAATGCCCACGCTACCGATTTATAGAAGGCCACGCTCCATAGGAATGTTTTCATACACTGTTTCCTGGCATGTATTCCTATCTTCTTAGGAATGTTTTTATACACTGTTTCCTGGCATGTATTTCTATCTTCTTAGTGAACAACAGTAGTCTTTTTCGCATGAATGTCTTCTCAGCAAGGGATATTCTCCGCTTGATATATGTACAACTATACGACTCTGCTTCATTATTAGAATGATTAACTGTATTACCTTGGTAGCGAAATGAATAGGAGCAAGGCGAGCGACCAAATTGGTTAAAACTTAAACGTGAAATAGATTCAGAAAAGTAAGTGTTGATGCTGCCGTGTAAATCCATTCTGAAAGGAGGGGAAGGAGGAAATGCTTATTTTCCTGAGACAGAGAAAGCGTAGGAATGTGAAAGTGGGATCAGTCATAGCGTTAGAAATGGGATTGGGAGAATAACAGTGTCAGTGCCCTCCGTCTACCTCCGTAGAAAAAGGAATGGAAGGGCGGTAGAGGACTCTGGGTCGAAGGACTCGGGAGTGAGGGTTGGATAACGAAAATAAGAGGGATTAAAAGGCGAGGGAAAGGGTGGAAGGAATGAGAAATCGTGAGAGGGACTGGGAATCCTTCATCGAGTGGCTGAGAGTAAAAAAGATGTGGGGAGGACGAAGAGAGGAAAAGTAGGAAAGCAGTCAAGGGTGTATAAATAAAAAGAAAGGGAGACAAACTACCGGAAAAAATCCTAAAACCGTTTTACTAAGGCATCGTAATACTTTGAGACCCAATAGGAAAAATAAATCATTAAAAATTGACTTATACTCAGATTATATTCCGAGTGCTATGTCCTTCTGTCTTATATCAACATCAGAAGTTTGGAATAATGTCTCATTGAATAGCCCGCGGTGTGATGACCAATTTATGAAATTGGCCCGCTGCATTTCAATATATTGGCATTTCAGCTAAGGCGCTGACTACTCACGACATATACCAGAGTTTTTTCCGTTTATAGAAGTATTTTTCACATTTTTCCTCATACGTGGTTCACTGTAACATAGATTACTGCTAGGAATCAACAAATAGTAATTTCTTACGCCACGAGGACTTACAGTGTAAACAGATTGAGTGAGGTGGCAGAATGTGAAATACTGGCGTACTCCGACAGTTATGAGTATTATTAAAAATATCAGCAGTTTGGAATTATTTCAAATCAATACTAAATGAAGGCGTATAAACTAGCCATTCAGAGATATATCTCGTTAAAACTGACATTTAGCAAGAGAAGAGGTTAAGTTTTAGCATTCAGTGCTGGTTTTTTTCGGATAATTTACTCAACATGCGGACGATTCTCTAATGTATCAAAATGGAAAAGCTCAATATCTAACTGGAATACACTAAAAATGTGCTGATCATCAGTTACTAAGTAATTAAACTGATTCTTGATTGCCTTGCGATGGTAGACGGATCTCGTTGTTCACACGTAAAAGGTTGAATAATTGAGTTGATAGTAATGACTACAACCATTAACGATAAAATATTCATAGAAAAGGCAACAGCTATGTCGTCGTCTCAATATTCCCTTCAATCACCCATAGACACTTAGATTTATACAAGGAGATTTAACCCACGAGCATCCCTTCCATTAATTAATTCATCGTGTGCAATGACAAAACGCCCAAAGTTGATAATTGACAATTCCATCAATGTTTCATTTTTCACTACTGGATTATGATTCATAATTTTTTAAGCTATTTCTTTCACTCAATCGTATCTCAGGCAAGGTTTAATCAGGGTTAAAATTCGCTCGTCTCCAAAATCACCAGAAGCACTTCAAAGATGACTGTATTACGAGTTTAACGCCCAAAAAAGTAATTGGTATACAAGATTTAAGTGCCTCCTAGCACAAATCTTCGTAAAGATAAGTCGTTTACGCCATTGTTTCATTCATTGCGTGGCAATAACATAGCGGAAGTCGGAGGCAGGGATTTCTGCCGTGTAGATATCTAAAATACGAAAACAGCGAAATCTGCTTCACCAACAGTCGACGAAGAAATGGGCAAAAACCTTTCCTGTAGGAGCACCAGAATATTTTTACCGTTTTGTTATTTTATTTTTAATGCTCCCACCTCTCCTCTTCCTTCCCTCTTCCCCCCAAGAGGCTTTCATCGGCTAGGCCTCCTCCCTTGAGTCCACATCGAATTCAAAAACAATGCCACTCCAAGCAAACGTCCACAAGAGATAAGAAAATTAGCAAACCAAATGATATGGACAGGAAAGATACGAAATTGTGTTCCTTTCCCGTGAGCTATTGTTTGTTTTAAGGAGAGCTCGAAGAGGAAATAAGACGAGAGAATTTGAATAGTCTCCCGAATCGAGATTCGTCGTTTTTTTTAGAAAAGTGAATTATTCCCCAGCAAAAACGTAGAAATAAAGCAGACGTCAAGCCAAAACGAATTAATTAGGATTTTAACGCTTTGCAGCGTCTCCTCATGCAACTGGGAGGGTAAATACACTCACCGTATGCCGTGATGTTTCCGTAGATTTATGCAGAACAAATACCTGTCACGCACAAATGAGCATCAGACAATATAACGATGTTTTATCGGGACAGGAGGTATTTGGAATATCTTGCTCAGATATAGATGCGTACATTTTACTCCTTTTTTTAACATCATGGAAGCATATTGATTGCATTAAAAGTAGATTGAAATAGAGGATAAAACTGGACGAGCAGTAAAATATGACGTATTCTTTGAAGGAGCACTCTCCGCTTCTCATGATTATATAAAGTGTATAATATTTTCTCCGTGTGCAGTTTAAATGCAACTCCAAAGAACGAGGAAGAAACGGAAGAGGAAGAATCGATTTACTGAAATAACTATGTTATATCCGTAAGTGTCATCAAAGTGGAGTATATTTAACCGCTGCCCAATGCATGATGCCAGAATGAGAACTTTGAACACACTAGGCCATCTATACTATTTTTAACTTCCAGGTGAGTCATTGATTAGTTTATTGAAGAGAGCTGCAAAACATGAGCGATCAACCTACCCCGTTCCTATACAGATGCTAATTAATGTAGCAAATACAGTTATCAGCTGGCGTAGCGATTCCCTTTAGTTAATGCAAGTTCACTCCTAAAAATCCCCATTGTCATTGGAATCGACTTATTTGTTCCGACAATTTATAACGTAACAATTGGCGATTTAGAATAGATATCGGCGTAAATAAATACAACAAAAACCGTGAATGAGCCTTTTAGGGTCGATCAGAAAGTGGATACTAGATCCAATTCAATTGTAATGAGAGACGCTGTTAATAGTGTTAGACCAAATATTAATATATAACCGGAAGTTTACATTGCTTTCATCGATCGAGTACTTACAATGGGGGAAATTATGGATCAAAATAAAAGCCAGTGCATTAATTATCTTTAACATAGGCGGAAAAAGCTACAAATTTTAACAAGGAAAACACTTAAACGTTCAGAAATCATAGTAACTTTAGGTAAGATACCAGCCTTAAGTGTGTGTAAAAGCGTTTTTACTCTTCCCATTAACATTAATGCCGACATCAAGCTAGACCTGTCTACATCAGTATGATGGAGAATCATCACCGGTACCATTTACTTTGAGCGATGTATATCGTCTTATTTTAGCACTTTCAGAAGTGGCTTTGAAGTTCTCGGAGGCGGAAAGATCAATGAAATATTACTCGACCATCAATGTTTGAAAGTATAAAATTGCAAGGCGTAAAACTCTTACAAAAGAGATCCCTCTAAAGCTTTCTCCAACAGCGATCTTGACATCAGTCTCTCCATAAAACTGTGAAATATAGAGCAACTCATCTCGGTAATGTGCCTCTTTCATCTTGAGCTCGGAGCAGAGTTTTGAAATGAGATGAGCATAAAAACTGGGAAAAGATAAAAGCTCTTTCTCGAAACTGCCTAAATGTGAAAACATTATTTGATGGCTTGAACGGTCATGGCTCTGTTATCCTGGTTCTAAATAAATGTATCCAAGCAATATCAAAGTGAAGTAAATTTGAGCCTCTTTTTAACGCCCAGCTATCAATTTTCCCTTTGATACATGTATACATAAGTTTCCCCGACATGTCATAACGCTTTTTATATTTCCCTATAGCAGCTATAATGTCCAAATTTAGGATCATAAAACGACACACCGAACTCAAGCATAAGCGATATATTTCAGTTTAATGAAATACAAAGTCATATCAGCTTAAATGATGACAGTACCAGGCAAATACAGCATTCTTTATTTTTTCTAAAATATTCCGACGGTAAAGTTCTATAGAAAACCTATGAATTACAATTCATCCTACTGAGATCTCTACCCAAAGCTCTATATGCTCATGAGTTTAACCAGAGACTGGATTTCATTACATGAAATTATTAGAGTAGTCATTCCTGTTAAATTTAAAGATTGGACTTAATATTCCATTCACAAAGTTATTTCACAAAAATGCACCGATATAACATGGAACAGCATTAATATTTCATGTGGCTGATTTTTAGTATTTTACCATTATAGAATCATGTATTTTTCTGGGTTTTGCAGGTAATGTGGCCTGGTATACACCAAGATCCGGAAGTCTCAGTCATATAGCAATGCTGCTTAGTGAAATATTGGCGAAGTGTATGAGAACAGATAACAAAACGCCTTCTGAGGCATGGAAGCCTTCAGAAAACTATATAAGTAACTATTTATCAACTGCTAATTTTGTCTATAATTATCTGATTGAACTATTTTTTCATGCATATGATTTCTGAAGATCATAATTGAAAGTAAAATAGAGGAAAAATGTCCCAGAGGAGGACCCAGGAATAAGTTATGGTCCAAACAAAGAAGATAGTACACAGGAAGATATACCAGGAGGTAAGGAAACTAGCAGTAGATAGGGAAGGGCGGAGGGCTGCAATCAACCAATCGTGAGATTGAACGATCAATAACTGAATCAAGATTTTTCAGATTGTTTTTGAAGACCGATGGTGCTATATGAATGTGATCAATTTTTTTTTACACCTGCTGACCTGTATGGTATTGCAAATTGAAGGTGATCTCTATATCAGACATACCTTAAGAGACTACCTGAAACTTCCGACTTTTGAGCGGAACCAAGTTTGTAGATTTTATTTGTTAGCTGCATAATTAAAAATTCTATTTATTTTCTCCTCTGGAGTTTAGATTAACCTATAAAAAATTATTGAATTAATTTATTAATGCCAATGTTTCATATTTTATCAATAATAATTTGAGATATCTTATTAAATTTCGACAAAATTAAAATCTAACTTCACCACGATCTGTCAAAACATAGAATCATTAAAATAAGAAACGTTGGAACTGAGAAATAAATAAAATAATAATTTGGAGCTTGATCTATACTCAAGAAGAGAAAAATGTTATCATCATTATATTAGAGGCTGTAAAAAGATTCATCTGGATAATTATTAATATTCTTAGCGAAGGAACTACAAATTGGAGGAATTGTTGAGGATGTCCGTGTTTTTGAGCAAACGGCGCAAATTATATGAAAAGTTTAGGAAGCTTCTATTCTAGGTTTTGAAGTTAGCCCAAATTGGAACATATCCCCGCGAAGATGGATTTAACGAAGCAGACGAAACGTTTGATTACCTGGCGGTAGGCAGCAGTACAGTTCTGTAACGTCAAGTATTTTTCCCTTCATCAAGCATATATCGTTTGGTACTTTCTTTTTTCGTTTATTATGATGTTTTCTTTAACGATATGATGATAAGGAAATTATTTTTGCATTAGCATTAGTTTTAAAAATTTTCTTACTATTTTAATTGATTGTTGAGTGTTTATTTTTTTGTGGGGGAGTTAAGGGGTTGTTGATTGGAAGTGTTTGGGTTGGATTGTTGAGAATTTAAGAGAGGGGATTGGAAGTGAAAAAGTGATCGCTCCAAAAGAAGTTATGTGAAAAAGATTGTATCATTGGAAAAGAAAGATTTACTTGAGTAAATAAGGGTCTGACGATACAGGTTCACAATGTGACATATGTCAGTTTTCAATTCAACTTTCAAATTCGCTTTAAGTACGTACCTGAACGTGAAAACATTTTGGCACAATGTAACTGAAAATTTCAAATTTCTATTTGTGACACATTAAATAAAAATAAAAACACAAACAACCACCGTGGATGCGATAGTCAAAATTCTTTCTTTTTGCTCAGCGTATATAAACTCTGCTCACGAGTAGGGTGGGTTCGCCGTTCGTTTTATCAAATCGTCGGACTCGTTACTCAAAAGGCAAAACCCTGCAGAAGAAAAAAGCTCACAGCTATTGCCATAAGAATGCAAAAAAACTAATTAAAACTAGTCATTTGAAGCTCTTGGCAATATTTAAAGAATGATGATCTCCGATTCCCAAAAAATAACGAAAACGCAAGCGTAATGGAGAACTGCTATCGCGCTAATAATAAAGTGCCCCGGCAAGTGCGAGGAAGGGCTAAAACAAATGAAAAACATTTTTTCCATTGCTTTGCAGAGTGAGCAACGCAATAGAGTGATTAGAAAACTCCCGTATTTACGGGCGAATAAATATGTTAGCTGAAAAGTTTATGCGGTGGAGAGTAGCAGAAACCCAATATTCAGATTGATAACTGCTGTTGATAACTCAGTACTCTCATTGAAGGTGGTTGGAGCGACTTTTGTTTGTTTTTTTGTGACAAACTTTGCATGCGTGTTCTAATTGACGATACCCATAGAAAGAGTGAAAAAGTTATATCAACTGATTTAATTTATTGGCAATACAATGCTATTTTAACATGTGGCTTTATGGCACAAGACATATACTCCGTCATAATTCGGTTATTTATATATATATATATATATATATATATATATATATATATATATATATATATATATATTCATATGAACGCAAAATTTTATATTTATTATTGTATCATGTCATGTCGAGTAAATTTCCAAAATCGAACCAATAACTCTAGTTAGAATATGCTATTATTATGGAAAAAATAAATTTTTATTCTTGTGTTGTTGCATTTAGTGTCTGTATGAGTTCCAACGCATGTAATGATGCACTTAAGTAAAATGTGGACCTCGATTTATTTTACTTTCTAGAGAATTTTTGGCTGGCTTAAATAATCCACTCATGATCCACGATTACCGCTGCAGCGACCTAGGTTATCGTATGATGCACTAAGATCGCTCGATAATCCACGGAACATCCACGTGGAAACACAAGAGCTAATTGCGAGCGATCGGGAATGCTGTGTGACGCGGCAAAGTGCGTGATGGCATTACCAATCGGGCCAATACCGATTCCAGCCGCTCCCGCTAATCACGGTGTCCACTCAGCTTTCCCTCCCTCTTCTCTATTCGACTGTTCCCGGTCTTCGTTCCACTCAACCCTGCCTCCCTCCCTTGCTTGCTTCTACCCCCTCAATATCCTCATCTTCTCTTCGGAAATTCTCATCAGGTCCATCCATTCTCTCTACACAGACAGGGAACTCACAGACCCTGACCCTAGCATCCTCTTCCACGGCGAAGGGGGGATGAGGTACCTTATAAATAATCCAAAGCCGAAAATGCATCGCGTCTTCAGTTCATCCAATCTTCCGGCGAGCCATTCCCCCTGCAAATGACCAGCTGCAGCGTTGAGAAGCAATGCCGTATTTCCTACCGTCATATCCATGTGTCAGGTTTCTCTTTTCCTTAGCGTGAAATACTTGAACCCATCTTGGTAGCTATAATAAATTGGCACCAGACGATTGACGATGACGACGACGACGTATGTGTTTTCAATTTGTCGGTGAAAAGTTGAAAAGTCCTAAGATTTATTGAAAATATATGCACCATCATGAGAATGAATTTATCATGAAATAATGAACTGTGCGATTTTAGAAGGTGCCCTTGCATAACCGCGTAAGCATAACCAAACTAAGCGTAACCACTTTCGCCTGAGAGGAAGAAATGTCCCATCCGTTCAGCAAAGAAATTTTAGCTTGAATTGTAAGAGGTAAAATTTGAAAATCATGATAAAAACTTGGTTATCGGCTGCATATATTGACTAACTAAAACATGGTTGGTATATTTGTCTCCCATATTTTGCTAAAACATTTACACTCCCTCAAAAAAAATGTATCAGCTATTTATTGGCCAATAATAATGACAGAGATTTATTCGTTTAGTAATAGCTTATATCCACCATACTGGAAAGAGCAGAGTATTCATTGAAGACAGAGTGGTCACTTATGCATAGAAGAGTGAATGCTCAAGTAATGCGGCTAAGTAATTTCAGCGTGAACTCTTTGATGGTGAAGCAGTCAAAATGCAGAAATAACTTCGCCGTTGGCATAATTCATTTGAATCACGACAACACTGTAATTTCCTCTCCTATTTTGCACATTCTTCCTTCGCTCAACCATGTTACAGTTTGCACCAATCATGATAAAGTAATTGCTGCTCCCATCCAAACGCAGAGCAAGCACGGGTACGAATCTCCGACGCCATTCCGGCACCTCATCATGTGCGCTCAGCCCCAAATAGGTGAATTATAAAATTAATGACTTATATTTTTTTATATAACTTGAGATTATAAAACTTTGAGCAACCAAAAATTTTTCATCCTGTGAGGTACCAAGATTGTAGTGAAAATTAACTCCTATAAAATCATGTAATAAGCCACAACTCAATTCGAATACCATCTCCTGGAGAAAATATAAGCGTAGGATATTATGTATCTAGGGTAAGTCTCCAGTACCAAGTGTTTTTTCTGTCTGCTTTGACTAGACTGTACGAAATTTGACTATACTACATTTACACTCGTTGATAAATTCATGATAAAACATAACCAATATTGTTTCGTGGCCATAACAGCAACAACACAGCGGGGAAATATATGAGCCATTGGGAGCAACAGTCGTTCAAGTAAGTTGGAGCCATTTTTTTACTTGGGTGTGTTGAAGAATAAAAAAATCTCACTCCTGTACTCACAAATCTTGAACCCCTACGCCAGTCGCGAGTGAAACAAGTTGATGTTCCATATTGTTTCATATCTTTCCCCGACCCTCCTTCCAGACTTCTCACTTTCCCTCCACCAGAATGACTATATAAACGACAAAAGGTGTTATTACTGCTAATTTATGATGTACAGTCTTAGTTTTATTGAAAATGACGCGAAGATCGTCGAAAATAATCGGCGAAACGAACAAGAATAGGAATTATACAAAGTGTTTTTGTTCACGATGCTTAACTTTGTAAATTTCCTCGAAGTGAAGCCTAGATCCTAACTTCATTAAATACTCCTGTAGTCGCCAAGTTCTGGAAAAAGTGAGCCTTCTTCTCCCAGCATTGTACATTGCGCATCTGTTGCGACCTTTATATAGAATACAGCCTAGATTCTCTAACAGTAACAAAGACTATGACTTACCTCGCATTCTACGCAAAAAAGTTTAAAAAATTCTGCTTCCTTTGTCAGCTTTCAGTCTGGGCTAATATTCACTTCAATCAACACATTTGGACATTTCTAAATGCTTCAATAATTATTAGTTTCCCTTGAAGGGATATATGAGGAAAGACAATAATCTTTCTCCATCCTTAGGGGAACAAGTTTTTCTACAATAGTTTCACCAGGGAGGTATTTGTGTTGACTCGGAAAGGAACGAATTGAGCGGCAATACGGTTCGCTCAATCATCTAATTAGTATGCATTTAACACAGCATGCTCGCACACAATGCCCAAATCACTCCTCTTCTGTTCATTGCCACTTACTTCAATAAAAGTCGAAAGACTCCATGGAGTTTGCAACCACGCCTATTTTGAGAGGCGCGACAGCTTAAGCCATTTGCCTCGTTTAGGATAGGTGGGTAGACTGATTTGGAAAGGATTAGGAAATGGAAGGGAAAGCGTAATTAGGATTATTCTGCTCTTAATAGGTGGCGCCAACGGGTCTGCAATGAAACATCCCACCCATCGGATGGATTACTTCGATCGATGCGCAGTTTAAATCTCCGCCACACCAAGGACTCGAACTCCGGTCCTCGGGATGGGAACTCAGTACTGTTACCATCACACCAACATGATCCCCGCTAATGTTACTCGGGTGAACACTTGCTTATCTGAATACGTTATCCAAATATAACATTAAACACAGAGAAATTTTTCCACCATGTTCCAAGTACTGATATTTAGACTCAAAAGAAGAAACGATCCATTTCTTTTCGGTGTTCCGTTAACAAAACCTCACTCTCGAAAGAAGAAAACAACCAATGCTTCTCAACTGATTCACCACCGCAATGTAATAATTCACTTTCAGAAAAAAAATAACTAGTAGATAAAAATGTGCAGATAGTCTAGACATCGCAAATAGGCAAATTTTGACATAAATTCAAGGACATTTTTCGGATTTCATCAGAAGCAGAAATGTATTCCCAAATGTGTCCTCAGTGATAATATTGATAATACACCGTCCACTCCGAAAACATCAAGGTTCTCAGCTTAAGATTTGAATCCTGCGCTATGATTGTCAAAGGATTCTTCATTCATTAGTTCCTTTACGCGGATACCTTACCCGTAGAGCGAAAATGGAATATATACTAATTATCATTTGTGACTATTAGATGACACATGCAATGAGCATATTTTGTGCTTTTTCCCAAATAAAGATTTTTCTGGAAATTATATGACCATCAAATTAAGAAGAAAAGTATATTTTGTGGGGATATAAAATACAATTAAGTATGCAAGTTGAAAAAATTGCACTCTACGAATCTCCTTCTAATCAAAATATTTATCTAATGGCCAAATAAGGATGAACGAGCTACTTCTAACAACAATTCATCCAGTCAAAAATAAAAGCATATAATTTGCTTGGACTAAGTCAAGAAGTTTAACCCAAGCCCCATCCCCCCACTCTCAACCATTTATAAAAGTGTTCTCAAAACTCGTAACTGCACCTGTTGATGACTTAAACTGTCGAAACCATGGTTGTAAAATATTAAAATCTTAATATAAGTAAAAAAAGTATTATCCTTTTTTAAATGTTTAGAAAATTTGATAAAGTCAAACAGGAAACCACCTAGTTCCTAGGACAAGAAGTAAGACAGTAAGGAAAGTATGGTTTGGCAAAACGGAGCGATAGGAGAAAGATTGAAACAACCATTCATTTCTTCAAATATTACTGACTTCGAAGTATTAGATTGTAGAATTAATCATAGTTTCTTTCCGTCACTCAGTCATCGGATGGAATTGTCAAAAGCAAAAACAGAATATGGCTTGAGTTTATAATGTATGGTTGACTCAAACCACAAGATGGCGTGACTTTTCGTCACTTTGATGTAAATTCAGAGTAAATTTGGTTTATTAAATCTGACAGTCGGTTAGTTGAAGTGAGCGTAACATATAGACTTCGATTTTCATTCCGAGAAGTTAGTTAAGCCAGCGTCATAAATCTGGCCCCTAATAGATCTAAAGAATCATAAACCATCATCATTTGAAATGCTCAAGCATTTTGAATACAATCCTTGCTGATCACATACACACACTTTGGGGTGGGGGAGGGGATTCCATATTAAATGCCGTCAAGATTGCTCCTTTAGACGAACCATCCATTTTAATATTTCCCCTTACATTGATTCCCTCCACACCCCAGTCCGTCATTCCCGCAACCCCTCCCCCAATACAACAGACGTAAAGGCGGCGGCAACATCAACGCTTGAGTCAACAGACGGCGGCCCCCCCAAACTCCTTTAAACTTTTACCCCTTTCGTTAAAGTCTCTAAAATGGTTCGAATTCAATCAATGGCCTTGGCGCTATTACTTCCCAGCTTGCCCACGCTGCATTATTGATGGCTTTTTAGAGAGAGAGTGTCGAAAGGGTGAAATGTTTTGCAGGGTGGGGTGAAGGCGGCACCCTTGAAAAGGATGAGCTCAAACAGTTTGGGGCGGAGGGATGATTCCAGAGGGTTGGGAAGCGGAAATGGAAGCTGGAGCTGCGCAAGAGATGGAGGAATAGATTGTCTCGATGCGGGAGAGATTACATCTTTATTGAAGAGAGAGAGAGGGAGGAGGAGAGGGGTTCAATATAACGAACCAAAATAGGCGGTCGGAGGAGCCGGGCAAAGGGGGTGTTGAAAATTGATAAACGGAGAAAAAGCTTTTGGGGGCGAGCGTGCTGCGGGGACTTTCCGGCGACCGTGGGCTGGCTGCTTGGGCATGTTTACATTGGGTGGCGTGCGTTTTGTGGGGTGCAGGGAGGCAGAGGGGCAGTGCGCCGAGGGAATACGTGCTCTAGGGGGGGACGGGCGAGTCATGTTCCGGGGGGTCGACTGGTGCTGGATGATTTCTCACCACGAGGGAGTGAAGTATATGACATCACACTAAGGCGATATAGGAAATGTTAAACCTTTGATGCCAGCCGCGGTTTTGCGCCAGTCTGGCAGCGAAAAGGTAATAGGTTTGAATTTAGTTTTGAGAAAGGATGCTGTGTTTTTAGCGTATTGGGGATTGGATTGGATATTTGGGGAGGCGACCGACAACTAAGGTCATTTGCGCTACAGGGGATAGGTAAGGGAGGAAGTGTGGATAGAAACCCGGCGTCGGCATTAGCCTGCTCTTAGCGAAAGGTGCCAAGGGGGCCACAGATTAACGTCTCATCCGACAGACCGAGTTCTACACTTGAAATGCCCTCCACAATAAACTAACGTAGAGATCTGGTGACCTTTGAAAAACATCCTCTACAGGGATTTGATCCCTGGCCGTCCGTATGGCTAGCCAGTACTCTAGCCGCTACACTAACCCGATACCCTTCAAGTAACTTAGTCCAGACTTCGTGTGTCTAGCAGCTTTCAGCCAAGTCTTTCTATCAGCTGTGTTACGCAGTATGTTTGCTCATTTTTAACGATGGAAATTGTTTTCTTTCTGTTCCTTGGTCCGAATTCCCAAGTCCAAGTTGCTTGGTCAAAGTACTCTAGCCGATACACCAATCCGATCCCCGCGTTTTTAGCGACCAACTTCTAGCCTTATGTGTCCCGATTACAGATTAGGTTTCAACCGAAGTTGACTTCCCAAAAAGTTTAGCCATGAGGATTCTAAGAATTGCGCTCGGTCATTTACCCCTATAAATAATATAAAAAGGGATATTTAAAAAATTGAAAAGAGTATTTCCTTTACCACGACGTGTACAGCTGTGCCGCCTTGGGGAAAGGCTCAGGTGCGAATGAGCGTAAATGATGTGAGGTTGAAATAAAAATGAAGCCACCAGTCTCCTCGTGCCCCCACTATCTCCCGCAACCCACCCTCCACTCCTTCTTCTCACTCCTCTTCGCGATCCTCGCCTCCTCGCCTCTCCCATCCCACGTGATTCTACCTCCGCCAAACTCCCCCTCTCAGTATCTCCTTGGTGTTTTCCTATTTCTCGGTCCCCTTCCACTGGTTCCTCTTTCCCCACTTCCCTTATTTACTTCTGCTCACCACATGCAAACCTCCTGCTCATCTCTTTTCACCATTGCCAGCGACTTTGGTTGTTTCACTTCAATCGCGTTTAACACGAAGATCATCGTGCTGGTCCATTTTTACCGGCGACCGGCTCGTCGAGGTACCTCCAAGAACGGCGACTTGATTTTCCATTTGTGAAGCGATAAAACACAGTTTTTTAAATCTATCACTGATCTGCTGCACGTCTGGAAAGTGTTTTCTAGAGTTCACAGCTCAGGGTTATCAAAGTCTTATATCCACATTTTGTTTCTTTTTCATTTGGTTCCTAATCTTGGAGGAAGAAAATACTACTATTCCCAATCAGAATATGTAGCGCTTTTAATCTAAAATATAATCCATTAATGGTGCGTATATGATTGAATTCTAATCTTGGTATTACAGGTAGAGTTAATATTCACATTAGGCTTTAGAGTTTTGACTAGTATAGATTACCGTTAACATACAACGAATACGCGCATGTATCTTTTGTAACTATTTTTATCCACACTAAAATTTTCTTACGTTTTACGAAAAGAATCATAGTTAATATATCTAACAGGCGATTCAAGAGAATGAACTTAAATTTGAACCGCCATAGAATAATTTTCACTCACCTGTTTCACGAAGACAGGTTAGGCAGGATCGCCAAGGCTGTACCGTCCTGTCTGGAGGATCAATTTCAACTGAAGGTTATGTTTTCCGGCACAAACCTCTCAAATAAAATTTTACTGGAAGGTTTGGTTGGATATAAGTTCCTGCAATAAACATAACGCTAACATCAATGCGATGAATTAAAATTGGCTCAACACCCTCACTCTTAGGATTAAAATGACCTTACCTATGTATCCTGTGTGTATAAAATAAAAGGTTACAAGATGAATTACTATGCTCATGCAGGCACTAAGAATGTAAAACACGAGCTTTCTTGCAAAGTTCAGTTAGCTAAACGTGCAAAAATACAAAAACATCGGAGGAGGTTCATAGTAGCTTACTATATTTCCCGCTAAGAGCGTATCATACCAGAATATTCTCATACATTCAAATTTTTCATGGTCGCAGAGAACGTATCATTTGTCAAGATTTCCTCCCTCCCTTTTGAGGCCGTTAATGGAAGATTTGTGGCACAAATTTTCGTCGTATTGGGTAACATTTACGTCTCCTTATTGAATGCACCATTGACTTCACGAGAGCAATTCACGCAAACGGTTCCGCGTGAAACACGTGCTCTCCGCACACCATCATCCATTTATATATTTATTCCGACGACGTGTGACATCACTTAATCACGCCGCATCCCTCGGCCCTCATCCGTCCGCCTATCCATTAATCGCCGTCATCCCGGAGGATGGAGAGCAAATATGTTCACGCCCCCCTCTCCCTCTCCCCTCTTCTCCTTCCTCACCGTTGATTTCAACCCGAAGAGCACCAGCACGCGGTGACATAGAGCCGCTGGGAATCGCGGAAAAGCTAAGAGGCATCCTCTCGCCTAAAAGCAGCGTCGAGGATGAACTAAAGGCATAAATAACCACCAGTGGTGCTATTCGCGCAATACCTATGACTTGGCGGATAGCATCTTTCAGTTTTGAGTAAAGATTTCTTGGATTTTACACCAGATAATGTTGCTCAATACGACCAACATTTATACGGCAGACTCCACCATCGTCATCAAGATATAGCTGGTAGTATTTAACAGCATTACGCAGGAGAAACCCGAGAAATCTTTACTCAAGTAATACGCCGAAAACCTTAAATTTTTTTATCTTGCGGTTTGTTTCACTTCTAAACAAGATGCGAGCGAAAAGTGAGATGAAGTAAGCCATACTTAACCAACATTCAGCGCAAAACTATTGGTGAAAATCAACACTCTACAATAGACTTGGAAGCATTTAATATTTCTTCAACTTTTTTCCAAATTACTTTAGTTCCATTAAGCCAGTGAAAAAACGCGAGGTGCTACAGAGCGTACTGATTTTTGAACCGTCATTTCACTACAATACAAACGTAAAAGTTGGCTATTTTTAAGCCTCAGTACAAAATGGAATTTTCGGTGTGCGAGATTTGGCAACTATATCGTTATCGTTGCCACTGTGCAATGAATGTACAATTGACGAGTTCAAGATTATTAATACAGGGAGTGGTCCTAATCCTGACAATAATTAAAGATTCATGAGAGCCACATGACTTAATTTCTTATATCTTTCTTTCACTGTTACTGGATGTATCGTGTGTTTCAAAGAATAAATAATTTTTATTATTAGTCACATCACCTCAACGAATCACCCTTAAGGAAATAGAATTTTACGATTCTTAGTGAAAATAGAACCAGTTCTCCATAAATTACGTAATAGACAATGAATCGGTTAACAGTATGAGAGTGCCGATTTATCATGGTAACTAGGGTACTGGCTAACCACTCCGAGGACCAAAGCTTTCCCTATACCACACGCCGATAAGCTGTCTTACAGGGTAATATTCAGATGTAGAAGGCCCTAGCTCGACTCCCGGCGGTGGCCAATGTTGTTGTTGTTCAAAAGACTTAGCCTTGTCGCTGGCATTGTGTCCATTTTATCTCTCCTTGCAGCCATTTTTTATCTCGTTTTAGGAGCTGGACTTCATGATTGACTTCACACTCTTAAGCAGGGGTCTTCTTGGTCGTTCTCTTGTCTTTTTCCCTCATCACTTTCTCTCCAAAATATTTTTGTGTAAGTCATTATGTCTGAGCATATGCGCAATTCATTTGATTTTTCTGGAATGAATTGTTTTGAGAAGCGTTTTTCATTTTCTTATTTCTTGCAAAACTTGTTCATTAATTTTTCTCATGAACCAATTTTATTTTATTCCTTCCCCGAACCAAATTTCGGCTGCCAAGAGCCCTGCCATTTAGTTTCCGTCTATAATTCGTTGTCTCGGGCGTGACTTCATGGAATCGACTTAACATAATGAAAAGTAAAGAAAACTTTGTTATTCCACATAAATATTTATTGTACGACCTAGGTTTTGACGTGGCACGTCATCATCTGGTGGCACATCATCACCAGATGATGACGTGCCCCGTCGAAACCTAGGTCGTACAATAAATATTTATGTGGAATAACAAAGTTTTCTTTACTTTTCATTAGTTTCTGTCTATCCAAGATACAAGTTTCACAGCTGAATGTGAGCACGCTACACATGAAAGTCTTTAGAAATCTTTCCCTAAAGTCAATTGACATGTGGTTGCTAATAGAGAGAAAGTCTCCTACGTTAAAATGCTTGTTTAGCCTCGGTAATTCTCCTTTTAAAATCATTTATACTTCTATTTTTTGTCGTGATTAGACTGCCCAAGCAGTAGAATTCTTTAACTTCCTCAAATTAGGTGTTTCATTGTTTGAATTGTAGTTTGTTTATAATTGTCGGACATTTTGGTTTACTGAGTGCTGATATTTAATTTCAATTTGTTCAGTTCTCTTCAATAGTCTCTAGAATGTGGTTCAAGTCTTTTTCTGTGCCGGAAAGAACTACAAAAACGTCAGTAAACCGAGGAGTATAGATTGATTCTCTATTTACTTTGACGCCCTTACTCCTTAATTTTGTTTTTTTCTATTGATTTTTCTATGAATTGGTAGAAAATATAAGAATACGTTTCTCATTTTTCAGGGGCAGATTTGTTTATCAAATTCCAATCTTCACTTAAATTAAGGAAAGAAAACACTTCAATTAGAGAAATTTGTTTGTCACAACGGGACGTTCAACTGATATCCCTTACCCTTCTGGCGTCCATTTAAGGCTTATTCAGACATCGTGTTCTTCTCCTCTTATATCTTACTTGCCAATCATATGCGATAATACACTGCTCCCATGTCTGATGTGCCAATTGGCGCAGTATAATCGAATTACATGTTGTGTCAGTCAACGTGCCTAAAGTTACGAATGCATTCCTTTGCAACGGATGCGAAACATTCCACAGACACTGATAATTTTTGCGTTCAGTATTTGTTTATTTGACATTTGTCATCATGATAAGTAACTAATACAATACTGGCACCATCTGGCGTCTGACACTGAAAGAATACCGATTCCGTTGACGGGATTTTTCTTTTCCCTTCTAATCTAACGTTCATTCTTGTCCTCAAAAATTCTTCACCTCCTCAATCGTAGCGCTTTTTCGTGCGTGAATTGTTTGCGTTATCATTGTACACGTACGAAGTGCGCGTTGTTTAAAAAATATTTATAGAGGCATGAATGATTTTTATTGCAATGAGACCAATATCATGAATTTTGGACAACATGAATGCCACATGTCCTGGAAATACACTTATTGACGGTAAGGAAGTATGAGTGAAGAACGAGCGACAGAGAATATAATCATGACGCCTCACTACATCTCTATATCTGACAGAAGCGATAGAATAAAGAGTTATATTACCGAATAGATTGGTACAAAAACTCATTATTTCCGCGGACAATAAGCGACTACAATGAAAACTGAGCTCCGCTAAATACACTCCCATAATACACGTCACCGTTTCACCTCCCAAAACCTTACATCATTACACGGCTGGCGTCCTAACACCCCTTCAAACCCGTCCAAACGCCCATGCGACGGCTGATAGGATAGTATGTAGATATAGAAGTAGATGATGGAAGACTTGTTTTACATTCGACACTATCACAACGCATTTGGATTTGGAACAGCGGACATCACGCACGTGACGACGAGATTTTAACCCCCTCTCCCAGTCGATGGCCACCGGGAAGGCAGAAATTCATGCCTAGGAGTCAAAATTACTTTGACTTAAATGACAATTTGGGTTACACTTTAATATATATACCTCACAGAATTTTATTATTCTCCATATTCACCACCTTTGATGTGTACTTACATCACCATTAAGTGTCTCAATATGCATAGGCCTTCAGATAATTTTGAGACACGTTCTGACTATGTGATTACACCTTGAAACGACAATTTGAAAAGGCATTAAATGTGTCAGAATTTTTTTCATTGTGTATCTTAATGTGTCATAAAATGATAATAAAAACTCCATGGAAAAAACTGCTGTTTATTTTTCTTAAAATGGAGATAATTTATTTTCAGAAAAGTAAAATTCGATCAAGAGGTGCGAGTTATCAAGGAACATTTATTTGTCTAATCTGATTGGTGATCCATAATCAAAGCACAGCATAGAGATAGTGAGTAGTCATGATAATAATAATAATTTGAGCCTACTTGAACTTCGAGCTATTCATAATTTAGTGGTTGTATGATGATGTTTATGCCAACCAGCGCATAAGTATTACGCTATGTAATTATGATGTGCATGTAAATATTAGGACAAATTAATCACATTGTTGTAACTAATTATCATTCAATAATACTACTATTGGGTATTTGGTCATGTATATGCAACAATAATACTATTATAAAAACATGCTGACTAAAAAGAGATTTAAAAATGTTCACATTACCTTAAGAAATTATAAAATTATTCCTATAAAAATGTGAATCCTAGAACTGTTTTTAAATCAATGAGGCCCAACATTCCCTCTGGAGGACATGACTTCCCGATTACGTCGTTAGTAAATTAGGCAAATTAATAGTAAACTATCCCTTTTGAAGGTCTAAGATTACAAAATCTATCAAAATTTCAAATTATATCTGGTGTTTTTTCCCCTGGGTCTGAGGAGGTTAACGCACTGAATAAAAACCTGAGGAAAATGCCGAATTATAGGAACTGCAATGCTGTTGATGAGAGAATTTTCACACCCCGGATACGGATTGTAGAGTGAGAATCGTCAAGTTACGATTTCAATATTGAAGCCAGCCCTGAGATATGGAGAAGCATCACGCCGCTGGTGTAGCGGGAGGGTGTTGGGGTGAGTGGAGAATGGCCGGGAGATTGTTGGTGCGTGGAGGGGAAGGCAGGGTGACAGGACTGGAGACGGGAGGGGGGAGGGGGAGAAGGGGAGGGAGGGGACGTGGCAAAAAAGTGATTGTTGAGAAGGGGTGTGGGGGATAGAGTGACGGGGGGAGTATGTCGCATGGCGAACCTTCCCTTTCATTTCCACCGTTCTGCATCGAGGCGGAAAATTTTTGACCGGCAGGAGGAGACGACTGGCGGGACGGGTCGGGAATGGGGGGGGGACACGAGTAGGGTGTGGGAGGGTGCAAAGAGGATTCGGAGCCAAGCGGTGAGGGAGAGAGAAAAAAATCCCCATTGGGACAGATCACGGGGAGTGAGGGAAGACCGGCGTGACGGCGACGAGGAGGAGGGGGGAGTGTGGGCAGATAGACTACGCTCTCTGTATAATGGGGTGACGTATTGAATGTTGGGGGAATAAAGGGGAGAAAATAGATACTACTGGGGGAAGAAAAAAGTAAACAATATGCTCATATTACATTCAGACGCAAAATTCAGTGGGACTTGCGCAATTGTTCAACCCGTTAAAATTGCTTCAAATTGAACAAAGTAAATTAAACGAATGATGCGATACTAAGAGAAATTTTATAACGTTAAATAAAAGGAAGAAAAATACTTTTTCAGTCTTCTTAATCTCTCGGGAACCAGTCGTGTCATTTTCTATCAAGGACAGCGTTTCTCTTTCTATTTAATTTATAAGTACGGCTCAGCACAAGTTTTAATTGTAGCCATCTCTTTCAACTGCTAAGGAAACTGTATAGCAATTCTTTGCCTAAATAATGACAAAATAGTAATCGAATCGTTTGGATCCATTGAAACAACAGGAGAGTCGTTTTGTGCTTTCTTTTCATTATATATTTGGAGTTATAAGACAGTAATTTCCTATCAACTTTCATAGTGGTCTAAAATCAATTATAAAGAAGGGTAATAAATGTGAGAAAAAATATACACAAACTATGGAGAGTTTATTATGCCCATCAAATTTTTATCATCAAGTTCCTTCAGATATCTTCCTTCTTATGACGAAATTGGTTAATACACCAATATATTGACTAAAATACCCATCTTTATTGTGTTTTCTTTGCTATGCTTTCTATTCCTGGGGCGACAGAATTTGCTCCTATAGCCGAGTAAAATTTATACTGTTGTGAAAAAGTCGAAAGAACTGCATGATTGTAGACATACACTTCTTGAGATCATCATTAAAAGACGGCCGGGGTAAAATATTCAGTTTGAACTCTTTGTGTAAATCACAGGTATCTGGGTCCTAGCTTCAGTCCCAGCAAATGATGAACTTTAATGCATGGGAGAACCTGGTTAAAATAGGGCTCAGGAAGAAAGAGCGATAAAGACGCGGTCCCAGAGACATTATCTTTGGTAAAATTACTGACCAAACAGGTTTGAGTGCTGTGTTACGGGCTGAACGTGACGGAAAAGCTAACTTATTCCAAGAATTAATTTGATTAATGATAAGTGATTTACTTTCGAAGTATTGGTAATATTACAATTAAAATTTATAATTGGATTACTAGGGCGTAGCGCGGGTTTGGTGCAATCTGATGTAAGATTTCAGTATTTGTCCTGAGATTTTATTTGCATTACTTTTGAAATAATCGTAGAACTAAATATCTTAGTTTGAGTTTCCGTTCACA
The DNA here is from genome assembly GCA_963169105.1 of Ceriagrion tenellum. NCBI lineage: Eukaryota > Metazoa > Arthropoda > Insecta > Odonata > Coenagrionidae > Ceriagrion > Ceriagrion tenellum. Next base: position 32,862,329 of record OY720635.1, on the reverse strand, counting down.
GAACGAAGTACCCATTGTTAACAACTGTGCCTACGACGCTCAACTAGGCTAAGTGCTCTTAAACACAGCTCAAACATGATAATTAAATAAATTACGAGTGAATATTCTCATGAGTGTCCAAAGTAATAATAAAACAATTCAAGAATGATTTATCTATGCGCTTGCTTACACAAATCCATCCCTTTAAGGCTAACAGGCAACAAGCCTAATTCTAGAAGAAGAGGATGAACCATGCCTTCAAATTCTGCAATACTTTTTGCAAGTCAGCCAAAGTATAGAGGAGGAATACATTTATTCGTACGGTATCTTAAATGAAGAAGGTGAGCTAAAAAGTGGTCAAAGTATATTTCTGAAATACTTGAAATACTGACCCTTTAGATAGCGAGCACTTAACCTGAACGTCACTGAGATCGCCAAAGATACACGCTGTTGAACATTCATTTCTAAATATATAAAAGAAGAATCCTTCCCATCTCCTATCTCATCGGCTTGTCAACCCACTCCAAATCCTCAAGCCATCTCACAACACCCTTTCCCTTAGTACACACGCACACACACACAACCCCTTCCAACTGATTTTTTCCGGCGTGCAAGCGACGACCGTCAGTCCCCTCGGGGCCCTCCGCGGGAGTCGACGCACCGCCTCCCTTACTCGGGGGCCGAGGGAGGTGTGTTTTCCAAGGTGGGGAGAAGAATAGAGGCAAGAGAGGAGGAAATAGAAATAAGGGAAATACTGCGCGCATATGCTTAAACAAACACGGGTGTCGGTCGTGCTTCTCTCTGCGCCACTTCCCTCGGGGATTTGGGTTCGGGGAGGGTGACACGGGGGGATGAGGAGGGATCTATTTGGGGGAGGGGGATGAAGACGGGGGGGTCGAAGGGGTAGAGACCGGAGAGGGCTCGGCGTACACTCTGTTCGGGGGACAGCCGGGGACGCGGCGCGTGTGATTGCTCGCCACCCCTTGCGCACCCTGTTTTTTTGCCTCGGGGTCGTCGGGGTGGAGGAAGGGCAGAAGGATAAAAAAGACGAAAGGACGGATGGTTAAGGCACGGCCAAGGATATGCGATTTTGGGGCGGATGATGGGACATACACGGGTGGGTGGAACGGCATGGTATTTCGGATGAGTTGGGGAGCATGAAAGGAGTGGGGAGGAATCGTAGAGTGAAATGATTGGTGGGTAGCGATGGTGTCGGTGGCAGTTTTGAGGGAAACTCGTGGCACCAGGGTGCACAGGGAAGGGTTTTTGATTGGTGGAGCCCCCATTTCCACATCTACGAACCGGACCCTTTCTCGATTTCAGGTATTTTCACCGGTGAGATAATTTTTCCTACCTCCGACCTCCCCCTCGGGCATCCGCTTTGTACGCAGCCGATGGGGAAATACACCGAACACTTGGCTGACGGATGTTGAAAGCAGGCTCTTCTTACTTTCATGCGTGATCTCGTTATTCGCTCTTCCGGCTTTGCCTTCACATTAGTCACCCTCGTATCCTTCGCAGCCGGGCTTTGCGAAATCAACACGAGAATTACCTTCACGCTACAGTTCCCTCATAAAGTGATGATTGAGCCGCAGTTGGACTAAATTTCCATTTACCAAGCCGCAATCAATATGCTGGAATCACGCATCTCACCTGGATGATGAGATATGCCCGCTTCTAAATGGAAAATGTGGGGATTTCTCCCCATTCCTGGATTGAAATTGATCACATCAAAAGGGTATTTTTTTCGCTAAATCACTCCTTTACGCACGAGTCTAGTGTTCTCGGTAGCGAGTGATTTCAGTCAGGAGAAGACGAGTGAATTCCTGTCTCGGTCTTTTCCCTCCTCTCGCGTTGGGATTTGACCGTGAGCAGTGGTGCAACACCGGTGAGATTCACTCGGTAACTGGCGACACAGCAAGGTCGGCGAAACGGTGAACTGCAAGAACTTAGTGAATGGCGTTGGTTGTCTTACGGGAGCAAACGAGCGTTCCGTAAATACACGACTCAATGTGATAATGGCGTGTTGAGGTTTAATTCTGCATACACACTACTTATATGCATGGAATACATTTTTTAAATTGATGAATTCCTTTTATATCAGGTAAATTTTATCTTTCTTCAAAGACTCACCGATGGTAAACACGTTTCTCTTAATAATTCTTATGTAGGAAGTTAATAATTTTTGTTTTTAATGGTCATAATTATTAGTAACGACTTATATTTCAGCATACAAAAATTAATATCCACTGCATTAGTGGATGTATTACTCATTACAAATATAGGTTTATCACATAAAATACTCATTTAAAATATATTTTTATAGAAAAAAATTATATCTAGGAGAATATTTGAGATTCAGCCCATTCAGATGTACTAAAATTTTACCATATTTCTACGCTTAAACCACTATAATTCTGCAGCACTGATCCCAATGTCTAGAACAACTTCAGAGGGAGTCCCAAACATAGTAGAAATAATGCATGCCCCTGGTAGTATATCAGCATAGCGTGTCTCAATGGGTGAGGTCATTTCACACTTTTCCACTGGCCGTACCTAGCTGACAGGGTAAACAGAACTCGCACGAAAACTACTAGAATATATTAGAATTAAACCAAAACGCATTCAAATCAAGCCGAATGATGCCTAACTTCAATGCTTGTAGCGAGAAATGGTTCTTCCAGCGCGGAAGGCATTTGCGAATCCAAATTCTAAAAGAAATAAGGCTCACTTCGCAATCTTAGTAATCTGTTGTTAAGCATTGTAAATGACAAAAATGAAAGAATGCAACCGATATCACAACAGAGAAGTGCCTCGATGCACATTTTTAAAATCGAGAGTACTCGGAAAAAATGGGCTCAAAACATTTGGAAACTATTTTTGAAAATGGTACAAAGGAGAAAAGGACCATTTATGAAGAACTGTGACAAAAATGCCGAAAGGGACGACTAAAGCGTCCATATCAGGGAAATCTCTCTAGATGGCCTATCTTCTCTCAGTGCAGCCGACGGCGGCTCAAACTAAAACCCTCTTGACTCAAAAGCCTGGACAAAAATGTGGAAAGATGGGCATAATGCACTCCGGTGAGGACAAACATATTATTATCTTTAAGCCTCATTTGAGGGTGAAAACGCTGAGACACAAAATTGAAGAGACATGGAATTGACATCTCTCGGCGCGGAGACATTCCTTCCTTGAGATACACAAAAGGGTCGGGAAGGCGGAGGGGGCAAAAATGGACGGGAAGGCCTTTGGTTTCGGCGGGCCGAGACGAGAGACAGCTTCCGTTTTCCCAGCACGGCGCCTTCCAGACAGGAAAAGATAGGATCAAACATCCACCATATTTTATCTTATCTATTCTAAACGCGGAAAGTCACCAAAGATCCTCGTCTATATTATGAAATACATTAATAGTTAAATGGGCAGAGAACATTTCGTAATTTTTTTTATTAACAGCGTGAAACAAATATTCATGCTTTTATCATACAAACATGATCCCGACGTAAGAGAAATGCCAATCTTTTTCTGAGCAAATTTGTTACCATACTTTCCATAATTGTGGGAGATGATGTTTGTCGTGAGAAATTAAACAGATGATATCTTATGCATCATCCCCTGAGCGTGATAACCTGTCATTTAACGGCTAAAATCGTCAACAGGCAAACTATTTTGCCAATAAATTAGTTATAGACGTGGAAGTAAACGTAGACTAGCTGTATGACTATTAAATATAGCCAGTAAGAAGCGAGATAAAAAGGGTAAATCACGAACTATTGTTATCATTCTAGAAGGCCGTGTCAGATTTCGACAGGTGTGGTTAAACATCCATGGGGTGGGTAACGTTGTTCTCCATTGCTAAGGCACCCATTAAAATTCAGAAACCATATTCGGTAAATTGAAAGTAATAAGTTTTTATACCTTAACCAACTAGTGAAGCATCTCTGTTTTAATTAAAATCAGGGAAAGTGCGATGAAAGTTAAACGGATTTTGAAATCGGTACGGTTACAAAGCAAAAGCTATTGGATGTTTCCGTGCAGAGAAAAATGTCACGATAAGTGCGTGACTTAATTAATAAAATCATACACATGTTAACCAAACACTCCAGAAACGTAAGGGAACAAAGAGACATGTGTTAAACCTATAAAAAGTACCGCAAGAACTTTTGCTGGCTTCTTTTTTTCCGATAAACATTTAATTTGGCATGTAATACAAGTAATGAAAATGCACTCAATCATTCCGACGAAGTAAGCCGCGATGATGTGTGTTATCCATCTTTGTTTTCTGATCACAATTGGAGGGAAAACCACAATAATTTGCACCGCTGGCACATTGGTCGTTCCTTTCACCAATGAACGTTGCACAACAGATGAATTACAAACCCGATATATAGTATGAGATTCAATAATTCTCCTGCTTAGTAAATTAATCCGAGGTAACCAGAGCACGTTCCATTCACCTGGAGCAGAGCTTTGCCGAGGACGGTTAATTACTGTCTAAGACGATTCAATATTCATTGCATGAGCGTCTGGTTACGGAGCAAGTGCAAACATTGGGGAGCATACAAACAAGAGACGGGAAGCGCTTCGAGCAGAGCGCAGCGCTAATTCCCTGATCAGTGATTGGATGTGGCATTATGCATGAAGTTGGAAGTTAAAAATATTGTCTGAACAACCATTTCCTAAGTCGCAATTTGAACCACAATTTCCAAGAGAGGAAATCAAGTAAGAGATCTGCAGTACAATGATTTTACGGCATTTTTGCCAGGTTCAAGTGCCACAGAAGCTCATTCGGATCTGATTTTATGGTGCCATTCTCCCATAATAATCGAAAAAATGTTGTCATCGATAACTTACACTCTCATTGCCACAAATTTATTCGTCTATGCCATTAAAGTTGTCCTCGATCACCAAAGGAATTATGAGCTATTTACGTAATAGTGGACCAATATTATGCTTCCCTGATTTCAGAATCCCTCAACGCTGCAATCATAACAATAAGAAGCAATATGTCGCTTTAATCCAAAAAACCAATCGATAAATTCTTTGGTTTTATTGGAAAAGTGGACTCATCGAATCACAACTCCTCAAAATTTCTTCACTTTAAATACCAGAAAACCATCATTGGTAATTCAGTAATCACCCTTCCCTACCTAATGCCAGTTCCGTTACCTCCTGGTATCTCTTCCTATGTACTTTCCTCTTTATTAACTCATTCCTGAACTATGAGCCTATGCACTTATTCCTGGGTCTTCCTCTGAAGACTTATCCTTCTATTTTGCCTTTAATTATGTTCTTTACAAACCCATTCTCTCTCTGGGTGTGTCCAAAACATCTGGTCTTTCTTTTCTGTATGGTGTTCCATATGGTCCATTCCTCTTCTATATACTTCATCATTTCTTATTTTGTCCTTCAATTTTATTTTCAACATCCTCCTCTAGCAACAGGTTTTGAAGGCTTCTAGTCTTTCCTGGTCAGCTTTTCCTGTTGTATATGCTTCAGATCCATAGAGTTCCCCGCTCCGTACAAATGTTTTCAAATACTGTTTTCTGGTTTGTAGTCCTATCTTACTTGAGTGCAGCAGTTGTCTTTTTCCCACGAACGCCTTCTTATCTTGGGCTATACTCCACTTGATCAATTCAAACATTAAGGTCTACTGCTAAACTACCAAAAGTTCCGCCCATACTCCCTGTATTTAGAGAAATCTGCCAAACATATAAAGCAGTTTTCCATAGGTTTTGATACGTCAGAACGCGTCAGAGAAACCCTCTAAATAATAATTTTTTAACGCGAATATTGGGTTAGAAATGTAATGATTTGTATTCAGTATATTCCGGCATTTTTTATAAAAATGAATAATCAGAATTAATAAATTGTTGTTATGGAAATGAAAAAAATTCTGTTGTACGAGCGTTTTCAGTATGCAACGAGAAATAATTAATACATTATGTAAATTTAAATTAATATTTAGAATTTCGGCAATGAAAACTGTTTTTGAGTCATATTTTGAACTATAATTACTTCAAGCTCCCTAAACCATTTGAGAAATTTTAAAATTAAGTGAAATTATGTTTTCCATTATCATAACCAAGGAAAATTTACTCTCACACAGCCATAATATTCAAACGTTAGGGCACAAGCACTGCACTGTCTGTCGCGGCAGAGACCTTGGAGGAAGACAAAGAGCATGAAGATCTTCTACATGGCTTCATATAGCCATAATGGAGTCCCTCTCGACTCCACAGCCACCTCATAAATCCCGCGTGCGCGAATGTCCCCGAAAGCTTCGCAAGGCCGTGGGATGGGCGGGAGGAATCCGCTCCCGGGGACATAATAAGGAAGAATGGGAGGTCACCAGAAGAAAGGCAGGTGAGGCGGGACATATTGAGAGCAGGAGGAAGCTGCCGCCTCCCGGCGCTGGGTTTATGCCCGTGAAATATTCCGGTGCATTGAGGAGAAGAATGGAGAGACGACGCGGGATCGGTATGAAATGTCGCCAAATGGGAGACGGAAGAAAAATAGGGTCTCCGAAATATTTCCCTATGACTGAGTGGTTTCCTTGAATGGGATTGCTTATGGTCGGGACGGTGTGGAGGGCGGAAGAGGGATCAGTGGGGCAAGCGACCCTACGGGTCGGGGGGCTGAATGGGGCAGAGGACCCAGATGAGGAGGAGGCCTTAGTTCGGGGGTGGTATCTGTTACATGCACGTAAGCACGGTTTTGTGTCGCGGAGCGGGAGGAGTGGGGGTCGAGGGCGACCGAAACCATGTCGTCCTTGTTGTCGGGATATTCTGTCCATTGTCGTCGCATGGTTCAACGTCGAGGGCTGTCCTCGATGCATGTTTGGAGATGCACGGCTCGAGAGAGTGGCTGGCAAAATAAGGGGACGCCCTCCAAAATTTTTTTCTCCTCATGTGGATGTCGATGCGTCGGGCTACTTTCAAGTCCCAGTGGGAGAACCCTCATTTGTGCAAGGCTGGAGTGCTTGGAGTATCGGCGCGTAAAATAGCGCCATCTTCAGACGTGTATGTCATTGATTTTGTCCAATATAAGCCATCTGTATATCTCATTCTCTGAAAAATGAGAGGCTGAACTACGTCCAAAAATAACAAAACATCCCCTCTTATACAGCAGATACACTCCTCTTCAACCAGGAATTCTTTACCATTTTATATATTTCTATACGTTCTCAGAGAAGAAACCTACCGATAATATGAAAAATGTCCCTAAAAGACGTGAGGAAACAATTTAATACCATTCACTAACTAGATAGATCACACAATAAAAGTCTTTCAATAGGTTTCTGAATTATTTTTTGTCAAAAGTTATTTTAAGTACTGTGTCAACCAACCGTCATTGTAAGGTTATGTGTTCCAACGAGAATGTATATAGCAAGCACTTAAAACAGCAATTAGCTCTAAGTAAATCACAAGCCTTTCAATGAGGAAACATTTTTCCTGTAACCTGATGTTTTTCTACCACATATCACAATCACCATTATCTTAAACTCGAGTTCCTAAAATAACTATCCTTCAGGGATTAGGTGTATAAACTAAATAAAACTAAATAGTTACTGGAGGGAAAAAAATGCTCATATTTACCATTTTGCGCAAGGAGAATGTTTGCCGGCATTTAACTCATTAATAGGAGATTCTATAGGGTAGTTCATTTCCATGGTCATATTATGCGATTAATTCAATCACATTGACAAATTACCAAACACCACCAAGAAAATGTTCCCTAAATAAGGATATGAATCCAACATATTTCACTCGACTGAATCCCATCTTCTTTATGACCCCTCACCCCTGGAACACTTCAAGAGAGTGTTCTTGATTGCCTTATTACTTCACTGCTTGTTAATGAAATAGCCGAGCACACTATCACCACGGGCTGAACTATCTTCTTTATTGAGATGGCTGTTCAAAATAATTGATAGAATGTGCAACTCTATTGCTCTCTAATGCGGAAATATTGAAAAATTGCTTTCCTCATGGCATTTACTTGTTAACCCAGTTGATGCAACCAAATATCCCACCTTACTATAGTTCCATATACGTTACTTGCAGCCTTCCCTGTCATCAATTTATTTCCACTAATCCATATGTGCCTATTTATATAAGAAAGTGCCGTTTCTTCAGCATGATAAATGCATATCAATTGTTGCATATTTTATTGCTGGTACTATCTATCGTATTTCCAAGGTCTACTTGCTTTTGGAGCAGTGTGCCTTAAGCTGCGTCCAAATACATAAAAAATTGCACTAAATACGGCACACGGCGTAAATGCTTGTGGGTGGGCAGGAATTTGTGTAAACGAGATATGGAAAACGCAAGCAACAATTTATTCCAAATCCAATGCATACGTTTCGGACGGAGTCGATGTTTGACGATCAGCAATGGATTTGCGTCGCAATCATGATCTCGAGGTTGGCGCTTCAGCCGCACCGTTGATTTTCTGTCTACCCTGTGAACCCGACTTGAGCAAAGACACACGTGGCACGGCATAAATATATGAGTGAAAATAGTTTTCAACTTGCACCAAAAACATTCGCGACCAACGCATTCGTCACAAATTATTAATTGTGAGGTGAAGCTTTAGGTGGCTCTGGCTTGACGATGTAAGTCAAGGGAAATACTAAATTACACATTCTTTTATACGTTTAAAAAAATCTTGCTTCCACTGATGAAACGGGTCTCCTAATGAAAACCGAAATAATAGCACAGAATACGCAGATTATTCCAGGAATACGTCTTCAATGACCTCATTTTTCCAGCCATAGCGGTGACTGCAGCGCCATTTGCATGGAACTACCGCATTTTGACTTCAATTTCGGTGTAATTCGCTAATTACTTTTAAAAAATCAGTGGTGAGAGGCCTAAATTGTATTTTTATTGAATTTTCCCGACTTTTTGATTCTCTTAAACAGTTTTAATTAAAACCTTGAATATCCCTCCTCGTTTAAATTCGATATTCGACGTTTTTCTGCTGTAATCTAAGCCATCTTCATAAGAGCTCCCGTTAAAATCTCCTCTTTCAAAGCTTAATTACCGTAAAACTAGCCCAGGAACACCGTCTTATTCTCATATCAGTTTATAGAACGCACTTCAAAGATTTTATATGCAAGTTATCAGAAAATTTGGAATCATTAACCTGAAGCCTGGTCCACCTTAAGATGACTTTCTATTCACTGATTCCATTCGTCCATATGGGCTGCTTACAGAATTCAGCTAAAACAACTCGATCAATATCTGTGTTTCTTTTAACCGTTGTCTGTCACTGCACAACATTTACCACTCTTTACTTATACGGTGAAATACTGTTATATCAGATTTTTTAACATAGTTAAGAGTAAATAGTTAAGAAGAGATTACCACAGTGTCGTAATATGTCCACCTAGGTTTTTCTATCCTATCTCTCCATCCCTAATCTCCCAACTCATAGACTCACAGCAGACTTAAAATTTATTTATAATACTCTAAATTCCACCATCGACTGCCCTGAATTGCTCTTCTTTATCAATTTCAAAGTACCATCCCGTCGCACCCGTTCTCACCCTTTACCCCACATGCCCATTCCCAAACTTTCGTTTACTAAACGTTCTATTTTCTTCTGCCTCTCCTCTCTATTGAGTTCCCTCCCTTCTCAAATCGATCCTTTTGCACTTTCATCTAAATCCTTTAGAAGCCTTTCTCTTTCGTATCTTTGGCATAAGTAGTTATTCCCCTATTTTATCTTTTTCTTATATTTCCAAAATTTCTGCTTGTACCTTGTTGTTAAGTTTGCCTGTACATGTCCTTAAGTTTGTGTATTGTTACATGGCCACTATAAAATGGCACCATTGCTGTATGTGGTTTTCTTTCTTTAAATAAATAAAAAATATATAAATTAATAAATATGTCGCACTCTGCAGACAGATTTTGGACCTGAAGTTCATGCACAGCAACTTGAATGGTAAATTACGTTCTCCTGTTAAGCTCTCTTCCTTAGAAAAATTTTGAGTCCATGCAATCTTTACCTGCAATGAAACATCTTATTACACTCCTTTAATTCTACCATTCATTTCCAAAAGAAACATAATCCAATTATACATATCTCTTCAATTTCTATTCTATCATGTATTTATGTAATAATTCATTTTTCAGTTTCTCCAAAACCAGCTAACAAGACCTCCTTACTCATATTCAAACTACATAACAAAGGACAGGCACTCACAATAATGACCGGAGTGGTGAAAAAATCCATCCAATCAGAAATCAAACCCACAACCCTAGGTTATCATGCAAGAATCAACATCTGCCTGGACCGATAAATATCACCCTCTTCAATCGCCCCCTGCGTCTCCAATACTCCGTTCTCTCCTTCCCAAAACTCAACATTATGAATTTATTCATTGCATAAATGCCAATAATTTGTTTTTTTGTAACCTCCATGAATTGATATTTCCATTCCATTTATATTAATTTATTGAACCGCAAGACCAATTAAACAGGCCTTGGAGGCCATTTTTCTGCGGTGACGTAACAGAAATAAATGGTAGGTCCCCCGGGTTCAAAATGTAGTTAGGGAAACGTGCATCGCCATGGATCGCGTAGCAAGTGCTGCGAACCATACTATGACGTCGTCCCAACTGAGGCAAATGTAAACGCCTCGGCCATTCCATTTTCCCACGGACCCGGCGCCGTCCGCGCAAGCAGGACGCTCGATTGGCCACGGCGAGTGGACAGCGGGACGGAACAGGACGGCGCAGCGGCCAGGGTCTTGCAGCGGAGCCATTAGGACGGAAGGGAGAAGGGCAGCGGAAGAGGGAAGGATGGATGTCGATCGAAGGACACCCTCGCGCGCGCTCGTGTCGCACAATGGGATGACGCTCCAAGAGGAGGAGTAAACAGATTTGACCGTGGAAAGCCAAGGAGATGAGGGAGAGGAGATAAGAGAGATGAAGCTAATGCAGTCCGCCGTGTTTGACCACGGACAGGAATCCCAGCCAACTCCACCCGCTCCGCCTGCGGAGATCCAATTGCTCCGCCGCAGCCCTCGCCGCGCCCATACACCCACCTGCGCGTGCACGCCGCGTTTCTCCTCCCGATGCACGCATGGCTGTGTGCGCTCTTATCGGAACATCAACTACCCCCCAAGGGAATCAGAGGGATACCTTCAAATTTAATTCGTGGGACTCTCACGCCAAATTTTTCCACAAATACCTTGTTATACATGTTAGTATGGAAAAAATGCCGCCAGAAACAAGTCTGTCACTGAGAAAATACAGGATAACCCACATATATAAGCTAGTTAACAACTAATTCATGATGAATGGAAATACATCTGGGATTTCTTGGTGGTATGTAGCTATGAAGAAGGCTTTACTTTGAAGATACAGTCCAAAGTAAGGGAACTAATCAGTACTTGTCTCTCTGGCTATTTAGAAAGTATGCGTGGAAAATATTAACGTTCCTTCACAATAGTTTCTCCAAGAGCTAAATTTGCATAAAATACGAAATTCGAAGCGAGAAACCAATACTAAGGGTTATTAAAATAAACTCGAATATATTCTACGAATTTATATTGACCTAATGGTAATGTGCCCTCAATAAAAAACGTATATTATTCAGTTCCAATTAAACTTAGAGGAGACGTATGAATTATTATATCCTTCGAGAGCATCTACTCCCAAGGAATGAATATATTCTTCATAGAGTCAAGGCTTTACGGAAGGATGTCAGAATTCGTTTCTCGAATTTCTCAACCGGGAGAGCTAATTTTACATAATTTGTATTTCAAGTCACACAGCGCTCAATTTTCAAAGTTGTGGCAGAATTCTCCTAGAGGGGCAATTCCCCACACGATTTTAAAAGACCTAATACACACATTTACGCCAAAGAAACTGCCACCTGGTAGTGTTAAAGTATTTCCCCCTACCTATTAAGTATTTACCTTGAGGAAACCATTCTGGTGATGTTACACATAAGAAATGTCATTTTTACTTCATTTATTGTCTAGAACCAGTTTTTAAACGCAATAAGTCTCCACGTTGAACAAGGATCTGCATGTATATACTATGGCATGAAGACTCAACTCTCTAGCTTTGAAAATTAATGTCATCATAAATTTCAACATCAAACCACCTCTACAGATTTAGAAAAACCGTAAGTTTTTGCATTTTCCGGATGAATTTAGTTATTTTAAACTAACCATAGGCTTGTAAAACTGTCAGACTTAATAAAAGGATCACTGTGAATTTTCTCGAGGTCAACACAGGTCCCTGAAGTCATGGTTTTAAAAGAATAAAAAGATAAGGACAAATAGCAAGAGGGAAAGATCACTTGGAATTTTTAGAAAATAGCATAATATGTTAATTGCTTAAGACCTTAGTCTTTATAATGAATTTATGGACGATTTTTTTAACGCTCACCAGTTGGACTCACAAGATTTTGTGGATAAACGATCGTCCAAATAGACGCCTTATTTTTAGATATTAGAGGATGTACTGGAGTATTAAAATTGATAGAGATGGCTTTTATAATAATAAAAAATGTTTATTGGAGTATTCTATCGGATGATTGGTGAGATTTTGGATAGTACATTTTCTAACGTCCTAATTTCTGGCATATCGTTCCGCCTTCCTCCCCTAGGCGATTTGCCATTAGATGTCTCTTGAAGTCCTCATATCGTCTCCCTCTTCTTATTTCGTCCAGAATTCCTATCCTTTTTCTTCTTCATCCACGCTTCCCCAAGCTTCTCTCCTCTATTACCCTCTTCAGCATTCCCTCTTTTTGTTAAAGTCCTTTATACATATCATCTACCTCCACCAAGCATCCGCCAACAGCTTCCTCTCCTCTACAACCACATCCAATACCTCCTAGTTCGTCCTTCTCGCCAGTCAGCTCACCTTCTCCATCCTTCTTCACACCCACATCTCAAACGCCTCAAGTGTATGAACATCCACCCTTCGTAATGACCAAATCTCTGACCAATAAGCGCCACCCTACAAACCAAAAGCTCTCGTTTTGTGCCACGATATAGCATCCTGTTATGTCCTCGGCTACTTCTCTACAGTTCACTTTCCCACAACTACAATGAAACCGGAATCTTTTCAAGCGATTTTAAGCATGAACTTTTATTCTAGAGAGGTCGAGGATGCTCCTGCTCTGTAAAATATGCTCGCGCCGCCACAGAAAATATCTCCAGTTTTCATAAATGCGTGAACGTATTTCACGTTAAGAAGCTTCCATTCACATTTGAGTCTCGAACTCCATCAGAATATCGAGAAATGAAACCCACTACGTGAAGCAGAAGATTGGGCTCGGATACCGTTCAAGAAAATCTGGAGGTGACAAACTCTAGGTATTTCGGAGTCCCAGATATGGCTAATTTTTCTCCAGAGAATGGGAAGGCTGTGCGCATACCTGACTTGTATTAGAAGTCACCCAACCACTCATAAGTCTCGCGAACTTTTTCATCCCCTCTCTTCAGAAAAATCTTCCACTCTTCCCATCACCTCTTTCATTTCTGAGGATTCCTTTTCACTCTGCTGCGTGGGGGAGGGGAAAAATCTTTCACCACCACGAATTTGGCAGCTTACATGCTTCAACCCCCTTCGTCCTTCACCCGTTACCTTAAAAACCGAGGAGGAAAACTCCCTCTTTAATTCCCCTGCCATCCCTCACATCCACCCCTTCTATAGCTCACTTGGACCGCCCCTTTTTTCCCCCTCGCTTCCCCAGAAAACTATCCTCACTTAAACTCCCCAGCCTTCCTCCCGTCTCCTAAGACCAACCAAGGCCGACACCCTTGAAGGCGGAAAGTAAAGCACACACCATCGGGCGCTTTCACCTCTCACGAATTCGTCCTAATCTCTTCATAATGAGGTGCCCTTCCCTTTTCAGCCCCGTCGTCCTACAGCCTCCTCTCTCTCTCATGCTTGCCCTTCCCCGTCCTTCGGCCGACCCACCCCTTCCCTCGTCCTCCCAGACTTACCTCCGCATCCCCACGGCCCGTTCCGCAAGCGAGCCAAGGTTCAAAGACGTCCTCCTCCCAGACCAAACTCCTCTCCTTCAAACTGACTGCCTTCTCTCCTGCCCATCTCTCCCATCCCCAGATCATCCCTTGTGGTCTCCGGATCCGCCATCTCCGGCAGATGAAAAGGCGGCGCAAGGGTTTAAGGCAGCGTATCTACCCACATACACGTTCCGTATTCACCAAATCTCTATCGCTCCTCGGACTTCATAATGCGAGCGATGAGAGCCTCCTGTATCCCTCGCTTTGGAGAGTCGTCGTTGATACAACTCTCGTCTCTGAATCGCTTCAAATGGAATTCCTCTGATGAAATATTTGACTGGGCAAACTTGGGAAAGAATTCTTCTACGTTATTTTCGCCAGCCACACGTTACGCTGCTCTCTAAATGTAGGACGATGTTAAAGGAGTCCTAACCCACAGGTTGCCTGCCTTCTGACATCATGTTTTTTTTACATTGCAAAAACAAAAACTATAGTCCAATCATGCACACTACCACTCTATTCTCAGATCCATGGTTCAACAAAAGTATTTTTTTAAACCAAACGGGATTGGTAAGGATACGCTCAGATTTTCCACTATAGATGAAAGCGTAAGAAAATATACCAAATTTCCGCTATGATTCGTTCTCTCTGATTCAGTATGCTTTTCAATTCAATAATACTAGTATTGACTTCTTTCTTTAGAGTAAAATTCAATTGTCAGATGTTACTTAAGCTTAACATTTACCATAGCTTGTTCCATTTTAATTTATTTTTCACTAAAAGGCAAAGGTAAGGTCTCTGTTAGAAAACTGGAAGGATTTTTGTCACCTTGCAAGAATTTAAGCAATATTTTGGTACATCAATATCTTCATAATTCCCTTCCACCCATACCAAAGGTGTGTGACAGGAGAAAGGGTATGCGATACATCCACCGGAGAATATCACACTTACACATGGTTTTTGGTGGAAATTAATAAAAGATTGGCAAGGTAGTTAAATATCTACTAATGTAATGTTTACATCAATATAAATCCTATAAATGCCCGGAGCATACCAAAATTGAGCACTTTAAAAAAGTAAATCTAAGAAAAAATAAGCACTGATATAGGTTATGGAGTCCAAAACTGCTGCTCTCATTCGACCCCGGATCAATACTTCCAATTATATTGAGAGCCTAATAAGAATTGCCCAGATTGGTGCGCGACCTTAATTACTCCTGCAAGTTCACTTCTTCGTTATTAAAGATGCTCAAGCCCCGAGGAAATTTGAAGTAATGTCAAGTGCCAGTCACTGTGTCCACAGTTCTAAGTAAGGATGGAGGTCATGTCCTAATTTAGGAATGATACATTAGCAGACATTAAAATGAAAGAATAAAGGGTTCTTACAAAAAATGAGTGCTTTTTTCCAAGGAGATATTCAGTGGCGGTCAGTTTACGCCGTTGAAGAATGTGAAATAAGCTGATTTCATCCCTAAACAAGGAAATCAAACAATAACATGAACAAAATTAGGTCCAATACAAATTATAAACATGTTCTAAAAAGTACTTGAAGCAGTATTAATGTTTTTTTTGTTACCTCAAATGGAAAATGATGAGGAGAAAATTATTATCTCCCACAAAGAAATATTTTAGATCATATATTACTAACTGAGCAATATAGTTTGCTCATGTCCTATCGTAGTTTCATCCAAATTACTCTTTGAGAGGTGATAAATATCTCCTTAAATGTCATATTTTATGATAAACATTACAAATGTATTACCTTAGACGTTATAAACTCATTCAGAAATAAATTTTCGAGAGATTCTCCTATGAACCATTTAAGTCAAGGAACTTGTTGATTTATTTGATATCTACTTAAATGATTCGATGGTTCTTAAAAGAAATATCGAACACCAATTTATACCCATATACTGGAAGTAATACTAGCGGAAAGGATCGATAAATCCAAATTTTTTTCCAAAATTGATTTATTATTTATTTAATCTCTTGCATCAACGCATTAGTGTCAGCATACGTTGTTTTAAGCATGTGGATCAGAAACTAATGGTAGCATGGTTAGGTGCTGCATTGCTTGGAAGCATATGAATCAGTTGTGTGCTAACAGAAATATAGCCAACAAATAAACCAAGGGCACGGAATCAAAAAAATCTTAGAACCACTTGTCTTAACAGTTCCTAAAACCTTATGATGCCATTCATTGACATCTCATATCTTTCACAAACTCTTATAAACGGAAAAAGCTCACGTGGCAATCTATATAGGCTTTCAAAGAAGTTTCATTCCTTATATGATGAAAAAAAACATGCTATTTTTTAAGATGATAAATAAAGGTACGTGAGCTCATTTTTTTCTCCTTAATAGAATAATCTTTATTGCTTACAGATTCGTTCCCAACCTCAAGTTTTGACCTCAACACATCAATCCAACGCCTGCCGTTCACCTTAAAGGGAGGCACATATACTCCGGTGGACGACCTGAAACTCAAAAGGGGAGCAAGAAGATGAGACGCACAGCGGAGGGAGGATGAGAGATGTTCCTGTCGAAGACGCAAGGCGCAAGAGAAGGATAGGGAGAGAGAATAAAGGATGTCGGGTGGGAGACGGGACAAATCTTTCCCTACTTTAAGTCCACCCTCTCCGCCGGAGGCGGGGCCATCAAAGGAATTGGGAGACCGCAAAAGACCCCTGAAAGGATGAACGAAGGTGCCTCCTCGTGGTCTCAAGGAATCCTCCCCTCTCTACTCCCCCCGGCTAATGTCCCTCCGCACCGCCGCCACGTCCTCAGACCGCATCCGCAGGCATACGCATTTTTGGGAGGACTTCTCATAAGAAGAAGTGGGACGGGCGGGGCGGGGGGGGGGCAAAGAAGGGGGAAGGAGGGAGGAGCCGTTTGACAATTGACGGAGATGTCATGTCTTCGTCCCTTCGCGGGCCGACCCCTCCACGCCAAGGATTCCTCCCCCCTCGCTCACATATCTCCAATTGCCCCCGATGCGTCACAGCTCCACTCAAGCACCAACCCAGCTTCCTAACCGTGCCTTCTCTCAATCCTCCGTTGCGTTGCTGCCGTGTGACCGGATGCAGACACCGCCGTACCGCTTGGACATTTTGTAAAACAAAACATTCGGGAAATAGATCAATGAAAGGGTGAAACGAATAGCGCCATTTGCAATGAAGGTTTGTTCGGGTGTGAGGACGAGACATTACATTCCTTTGGGGCTCTGGGCACTCAGAAATGGTGAATCAAGTTCTTTGCGACCTGCGTTTCTTTTATTTGCCTAAACTAACTTCGAGAATGGATAAATTGCTACAATACCGCGTGTGCTTCGAACACCATTTGAAAATTGACGTGGGAGTATCCAGATGCATGAACAATTACCTAAAAGGAACAGAAAAATGAGAGTCATTAAATGGCGAAACACCTCATCAGTTTAATTACTCAAAATAACTTGGGAAAGTTATAGTAAGAGAGTAATCTTGGCTTATTAATGCAGCTAAATAACTCAGTTAATCAATTCCAAAAATTTATCCTAGTATGCGGAAGAGAAAAGTTGATGCAGAAGTCATCCTGAGAGGAGAGAAATTAGAACAAGTGGATTCCCTCTCCCATCTCGGAAGTATCATCACGTGGGGAGGAAAAAGTACAACGGACATTAAACGGAAACTAGACCAAGCTAAGAAGACAATCATGTGGAAAAAACAACTGTTGTGCTCAAAGAAGATTGAACTAAAATCAGGAAAAAGCATGTAAAAACATTCGTAAGAAGCGTAGCACTCTATGGATCGGAAGCATTGACCAATGGAAAAGCTGACCAGAAAAGAAGAGAAGCCTTCGACATCTGATACTGGATGAGGAAATTGAAGATAAAATGGACGGAAAAATAAGAAATCATGAAGTGTACAGAAGAGTAGAAGAAGAAAAAGGACCATGTGGAACACCATACAGAAAAGAAGAACAGGTTTATTTGGACACACTCTAAAATAATGGGTTTCTGAAGAATATATTTGAAGGTAAATTAGAGAGAAAGGTCCTCGAAGGAAGACCCAAAAATAAGTTCATGGAACAAATAAAGAGAAAAGTACATAGGAGGAGATTTCAAGAGGTAAGGGAACTAGTATTAGATAGAGAGAGGTGGAGGGCTGCAGTCAATGATGAAATAATTCAGTTGCAGCTTTATTTTCCTTATCATTAGCATATCCTCTGCTCGTGGTGGAAGAAATATTCACAATATCCACACAATACCTCAATCTTTTACAAATTTTTCGGGAAGCCAGAACTAGCCACGGTATTTCTTTTAAGGAGTCACCAGGAAGTGCTCATTAATGTGAAAATCCCACAAGGCGAAAAAATCATTCGCCTTGACCAGGACGGTGGAATTATCATAATTCTGATTTTGATTTCCTCTCTATAGTAATGTTATTAAGTTCCCAATGCAGTATATTAGCATTTACTCAAAGTTGCTCCTTAACGCAATCAGGTAAAGTATTTTCACTACAGTCAAATAAACTAAAACCTCCGCCGATAGTTCATTTTTCATTTATGGCATTGTTAAACTTCACTCCCTTTCCTCTCGTGAACCTTACATCAAACTCAGGCATGATATCCAAATTAAAATGAACAACTTTCTCTAGGCATTTCTTCATTTCAGCTACCTTCGCGCATTGTTTCATTTTCCGTGCGCCATCATTACTTCGGGGCTAACTTTCCAGCCACATATTTCGTGGTTGCTGGGCCAGTCTCGAAAGTGGACACATTTTCCACCCTTCCTTCCTTTTTTTTGCCTCGCTTCCTCCCTGTCGTCCATATCCTCTGGCCTTTCTTGCTTTTTCCCGAAATTTCTCCCCACCCCAGCACTCGGCCCATCTTTCTGGTCACACCCCCACCGCCGGCGGCCTCCCAACCCCTCTCCTCCATCCCCACACCATCCCCTTAAACCACACAACCCCCTGTTCCCCATCCCTCCTCAAGCCCACCTCATTTCCACCCTCATCATACCTCCTCCTTCTCCAACCCTCATCCCTCTCCCCCCCCCGACCTCAGAGCGCCATTAAGCCCAGGTAGGCCAGCCGAGTGGAGAGGGGGAAGGCCGCCTCCGTCAGCCGCAGCAAAATGGAGTGTCTTATTTCATAGCTTGCTCCTCCTCTGCTCCCTCCTCCCCCCTCCCTCAAACCCCGCACCGCTCCTTTCCTCATCTTCCTTCTGAACAAATGCTCGCGCGTGTAATGAAAAACCTTTGTCATCCTCCCCCTCCCTGCCTCCTCCAACCTCCCCCCCCCCACATTGCACAATAAGGATCGCGGTCCTCCTGTTGGTCGCCATGGAAACAGGATTCGTTTGTCAAGGAAAGGAAAAAGCGTCGTCGTCGTCATTCGGGGTTGTTGGCGTTGTTTACAGCGGATTTCTCCTTTTTTATACAACATGTACACATGCACACATCCTCTCCGGGGGGAGGTGTTTTTTCCATTTGTGATATTTTTCTCCCGGAAGAGGAGGCGGCGTCACTCCTCCCTTGCGGCAACGTGGAGGGGGTGGGGCGTTATAGTGCGCGGTGCTGGAAGAATTGAAAGCTATTGGATGTCATTTCGGTGTTTTCTTTTCATCGCCGGCCGGCAAAAAAATGAGGTTAGCTCAATAATTCAGAGTTACGCAACGAGAATGGCATTCGAAAATAGTAATAGGAAAAGTGCGCGAAACACATGAGTTATTGATAAAATGAGGGTACATCCTTTACCAAGATACGGCATTTCACGCCAATTTCGGGTCAGATATATAAATTTACCACGAAGAATACCACTTGAGGATAATGTTACGAACAGCGCAGAATAGCAACTACTCACGCACAGTAGCATAAAACGTATTCTCTCTTCGCAAATAAACCTGATTATAGTGATGCATGGCATTTTTTCCCTCGTGAATTACGTAAAATTCCGTTAAATTGGAATCTATCTACCTTATTATTATTATATTCACAAGATAATCCATGTTAATATTTTCAAGAAAATCTTTCCATTCCAAGGATACAATGATTATGACACACACGATGAGGAAATCATGAATAGATACCGTTTATTTATTTGGAAATTCACTAAAACATCGCATAAATAAGCAGTACAACATAGCTACTTTTTCTGAAAATTTTTGTCGCACAAGCCAGACGAATTTCCCGGTAACTTCAAAGGCCTCTCCTCATCATGAATAAAATACGTGCTTACTTATCGCAAAGCCAGTTTTTTCCTGCTTCGTTCTCATCAGAGAAAAATGCTAGGAAATCCTAGGGGATTTGACCGGATTCGAATATACTAAATGACATTAATTTGTGTAAATATATGTAATTTATCCATGAAAACAATATAATGTTAAAGTTGCCACAAGTGGGAGGCTGCAATAAAGGCTGTCTGAATGGACCCCTATGAAAGTTATTATAATCGTATAATTTCATTATTCATAAATATTACTAATGGAAATTAGCTATTCAGCTTGTTACACTCCTTATCGGAAATCATCAACTGCTATTAATGCCCTACCCTGCCCATTTTCCGTTTATCAACCATTCTCCTTTCTATCAAAACTTTCAGCATCCAACTCAAGTTACCTCCTTTAGCTAATATTCTGCATGTAATATTCACAGAAAAAAATATTCTCACATTCTCCAAAAACACTTTTTACTAGCATTTCCATCCTTTCTCTAATTCATTCCTATCAAGTACGGGATAATCTATTCTTCATTCTTCTCAAATATATATAGTTTTTCGCTATAAAGATCTCTCTCTGATGAATTTTTGTAACCGCAATTCTACATGCTCCATATCAAAATCCCGCTTGATCTTCTATTCACACGAAAATCAAGGGCTTCCGGGCTTTGAAATTAACCACTTGTGAAATATTTTTGCATGTACAACTATCCTAAATTTTGAGTTCCATCCTCACTGGAATTAAAACTACCGTAAAGTTCAAGTCAACCACTTTAATCTCTTTCCAAATGAGTGAATTACGTCACTTGCAATAGCTACCGACAGCCTACTGCAATGGAAAAGAATGTGTTGTCAATCTTATCACTCAAACTTATTTTAACGCAAATTCTTCTTAGATAACTCATGCGCACTACGTTTAGCTTGGGCATATTAAAACTAGAGGGATAACTCTGAATGAGTGGGTTCCTGGGCTAACGGACGTATGCGAAAGGGTGAGTATCGTTGGTTTGGCCGTAAGGAGAGACTAGATGACAGTTGAAACTATATGGATATATGAGAGTGGAGTTAATGGTGTTCCAGGATGGGATAGACCGAGAAAGCCATTGGTAAAAGAGAATCTTAAGAGGAGGAATATTAGAAGTCTAAAGAATAAGATAACGTGAAGGAAAGGAAGGATACGGAAGTGGTAAAACCAAAGAAGTTTATCGCGAATAGGACGGTTTAGGGAAATTATGAAAATTGAAGCCAGTTTTCTACACCTAACGCCGAGAATACAGCTATTTTGACCATACATGCCCCAAAAGAGGATGGGATGACAGGCATGCATGCATGTACTGAATAAGTGAGTAATATCTCGATCATAAAACATAGACAAGCACGAGGACACCGGAAACAATGTCGCTCACATAACTTTTTCAAATGAATATGCGAACATGTTTCAACTGAATCATTCCTGGGGAAGAAGATACCACCAGTATCTCTCACTTGCCCGAGCGAACAAGACAAAAGAAGTAAAAAAAAATTATCCAATACACTCCCCGCGAGCATCACCGCGCGCTGCCCTTCCCTCCAGAGATTCCCACCGGGATGAGACGGGGAGGCCGGCCTAAAAACTCTCATAGTGCAACGGGATTGAGGAAGGGGGGAGTAGAACGAAGGGAGGATAGGGGATGGAATAAAGGGATGGGGAACACACAGAAGGGAGAAAGATGGGAGAGAGGGAGAGCTGGCTCCTTGAAGTGCTATCTTACTATCCCTCCCTCCAATCCCCTCATCCCCACCCAAACAGCAGAGTGACCTCTCTCCCGATATCACTCTTTCATTCCCATAGCGTTCCTTCCGCCGCCTACTCCTCATCCTCTGCAAAATAAAATTCCCATGCCTTCCCCACCCCATCCACCCGCACCCACCCTTCCTGAACCCAGGGTCTCTGGAAGGAATCTTTGTTGTGTCCACCCTCCCCCGCAGCAGCCCCCTCGAAAAGTCCGCCCTTATTCCTCACAATTCCGCCCAACATCCTCCCCTTAAATCCTACCGCCCTCTCTCCATCTCTCGCTTCCCCCTTTCCTACTTTTTTTTTCCTTCATCCCCTTCAGCGAGGAGCCGCACACACGTTCCTTCGGCTCGGACGAAAACTTTTAAGAAGGACGTAGAGTGGGGGGGAGAGATGGAGGGAATATAGTAAGTGTGCTAGGGAGAGCGCGGGGGAGTAGGGATGTGGAGTGGTCAAGGGAAGAGGGAGTGGGGTCGGTTGAGTCGGACACGTCCTATTGGCTGTTCCTCACTGGCCCGAGGGGGGGGCGGATGGGAGGGAGGGAGCCAGTATATAAAGCCGTGGTCATCTCTGCCACCCCTTCGCCCCCCTTCCCACGCTCCGCTCCTTCAAACCGTCGCCCCAACCCCATCTCCCTCTCCCAATCCATGCCTCCCCCCCTTTCTATAGGCATCTCGTCGCTTCCCCTCCCCCTTCCCCAACCACTCGCGCAGCTGGACCGTCACCCACCACCGCCGCCACCCCCGAAGAATACTCCCGACTTCCATCCGACCCACCCACTCCCTTAAGATCCTATAGTTTTCCCCCGTTCGTGCTACCCTGGGAGTTACACAAGGTAGCGTTTTGGGCCCCAGAATTTTATTGTCGTCTCTCGGTGGTACGTGACGTTCCGAAATGGTACCTTCTCTTCTGAAATTACTCTTCCGTGGAGGATGGTTATTCCGTTCCCCCATTGCGTTAAAATACATGTCATTCAAAATTTATCAACGGTTTTAATATTTCAGACTCGAAAATAGTACAGATTCCTGAAAAAGGAGTGTGAAGTCTCAAAACTATTTTCTTACCATCAGCAAAATACTATTTAGGTGGAAGGACTTAGAAAAAATGCCCACTAGTTTGAAGGACATCATTCAAGTATGAATCCAGAAAGAACTAAAAAGAGTATATATCTTCTTGCTTTAAGGAGCAACAAGAGGGACAAAACAATGCGTTTTAAACCTTGTTGAACCGTGTTGTACCAGAATATGTTTCACTAAATCAATTAAAGACCCGTTAGTTTCCAAAAAAAAGCTCGCCCTTGAACTTCGTAAGCCAGGCATCATAATGTTTAACTGGAATATTGTTCGTTTTATTTCCATAAATGAATAACAATAAAATTCTAAAAACTTTCCGTAATAATAATCCTACTATACGCAGCAAATGCAACCTAAAGTCACTCAGAGGAAGGAATACTCCTAAGAAGTATTGGTATATACTAATCCTTTGTCCGTGGTTTATTCACCAAGGGTATTACGGAACCATTATTTGTTTTAGCAGAATCAATGCATAAAGCTTCCGTCCAACATTACTGCCACTTCCCACTCCCTCCCTATGGATACAAACACGTCCATTGTAAGGACGCTCGGACCCCTTCAAGCCTCTAAATCCTAAGCTGCCACTTCTCACTGTAACTTGGGAGTTTTTTCATATCCCTTGCCCCGTTTGTTTCCTCCTTACCCTCCCTGGACACACGGAGAGACATACATCACTGGCACCGCCTCCAATTTACGAGTCCCCTCTGCGTGGCCACCACAGTCTTATCACCCCCTCCTCGCCTTATTCTCTTCCATTATTCTATTCCATTGAGATTGCCACATTTGATCAGGGCTCCACCTTTTCTGGAAGTCCCATGTGACTCGTATATTCAGGAGTTTTAGTATCGAATCCAATGATTCACCTTGATCCATTAAGGTTATTATTGATTAGGCCAAAGATACCAAAGTTCAATTTCGTTATTATTCTATTTTACTGTATCACACCGCGCTGTCCAAATGATGAGGAAACCTGAGACAGCTAAGTTAGTTAGACAAATATCTTGTTACATCGAGAATTATGGCCATGTAAACATTGTGCAAGTCAGGATACCTATATATGGGTACTTTTATTGAAAATTCTGAAGACAAATTGCCGTACGATTCGATCAAACAGTCTTAGCCTTTATCGATCACAAATATTGCACTATAATATATATTAATAAAACATTATCCATGTAGTAAACCAAACTTTGTGTCTTTCACAGATTTATTATTATGAGTACAACTGGTTTCGGCAGTACGCCATCATCAGGTACACAGACAGAAACCGATTTTACTCATGAAAATAAATAGTATGCGGAAGACAATAAGTTTGGTTTACAACAACTTCGACCTTCCATCAATTGAACACTTCAACATTTGAATTATTATCCATCTTAGTCACGCAGGTGTCCCATCATAATGTTAAATGCCTTTTGTACCTTCCGAAGGCATTTGTGTGAATCATTCGACTGAGCAACGCGTTGTCAGACATTATTCATTACCCAGTAAGGAAGAGCGATTCTTTTTATCCGGTGGAAGTCTTTCGCGCTAAATAAACCAATGAGTTATACGCGAAAGAGGGGCACATGCGTCGGATTACCATTCGTCCCAGGTTGTTTACTCCGGGTAAAACAAACCACCTTCGCACTCTCCTCTCTCTCTCATTTCTCTCATCCAAGCAAGCGGGCTCCCTTCAAAAAACATTCGGGACGGCATACACTTGAGAGCCACCCGCTCGCCCACCACCATTCCTGCACATTCTTCCCCCCCCCTCTCCCCCCAAAACTCTCTCACTCCTGCAGAGGAGCGAAGAGGGAGCCGCTCCCGGTCCATGCCCCGAAAAAACATAACCTCCATCTCTACCCTCCCTCCACCTCCACACCCCCAATTTCACCCCCAAAACACACCATTCTCCTCCCCTCCCCTCCGGCCCGCCTCCTCCTCTTCGTCCACCCTCCTCCCGGGCACCAATGTCCATTTTCCATCCTTTCCACCCCCCTCCTCCAAAAACCCTCTCGCTCCTCCGCCCCCGCAAACACCCCTCCACGCCTCCCCCCTCACTTTCTTGCGTCTCCGATCAATATATCCCTTGTACACAGTCTTCCGTCAGAATGGTGTTTCTTTCTTTTTTCCCCACCAGCCTCCGACCAGGCAGCGCGGCTCCCTGTAACTCCCCACCTCCCTGCCCTCCGACGGTCACACCCATCTCTTCTGGACCCCCCCCCCCTCGCGCTGTCCACTGTCCACTCTCTTCCCCGCAGTTCCTATATGCTCCTCGCCATCTCCTCTTCCTCGACGTCTGCGTCCCGCTCTGCAGAAGGATTTCTTCACCCATCCCCGCCACATACCTCGCCCGGCAGTTTCCCTCCTCCCCCACGCTTCCATCTTTCTCCAGCGCCACATCTTCCGCCGCCACACACACCCACCCCCGCTCTCTTTATCCACCCTCTCTCTCGCCTTCCCTCCCCCTTCGCTCCCTCCCCCCCCCGGCCGCTGTTCAACCCCTCCGGACATCACTCTATTCTCTCCCCCGTCCTTGTTTCATTTATTTAGCACCGCAGCGGCGGCCGCCCTCCTCCAACCGCCTCACCTCTTCTTCTCCCTCCTCTGTATCTCTCTCCCTTCTGCTTCGTTCCCCCTCCTCCTCGTCCATCTCTCCTCTTCTCCTCCTTAGCCCTACTCCTCCCACCTGCCCGCGTATCCTCACCTTGTCCCTTATTTCTCTCCCTACCTCCCTTATATACACACACACACACAATCTCTCCTTCCCTCTTCTCCTCTGTTCCTTATCTCTTTGTGCTCCTCTCCGCACTCCGAAAAGGGGCCTTGCCTCCCTTCTCCATTCTCTCTGTATCTTTTCCTCTAACCCCCTCCCCCAACCCATTTCTCCCCCCCTCTCACTCGCATCCATTCCGTCCTCAAGCATGTGCGGAGGAAATAAAATAAATAAAGACCCACCACCACGGAGAGAGAGTCTATCTCTGTTGATTTTTTCTTCCGGAAAATTGCACGTACCTTCCGAGGTGGGATTAAAACTGAAGAAGAATGGGTCGTTCCTACGAGGTCACTATCGGTCCTTCCAACAGCGCCTTTAATACTAAATCTCTCGCCGTCATGCCTCGGTGTATCTAGAGGGGCAAAAAAATTATTATTAATATCGATCGACATTTTTGTGTCATCTATTTCAACTAGAAATTGATATTACGTAAGCATTACCTTCTTTTTTATGCCCGAGTATTCAAATTTATAGCAAAGCAGGCATTCCATTCGGTTTTAGTCAACTTATGTTTCAAGAAACTCTAGTCTCCCTGTGAGGTCAAAGAATTTTGCAACATATATCAAACATACAAAGTGATCCGAAATCACAAGGTACACTTATGAATTTTCCTTTTTGACGCGAATACTAATGTGTTATCCGAGCACCTACATATGTTCTCTTTACTTTTTGAAAGTCCTCTATTTGTATCTTTACAATTTGGAAAGCATTAAATACATAAACATCATTGCTTCAAATTTTTCAATACCAATAGACGTTATTCTTTTGCAATATCTTCATAAAAATAGTTAATTTAACTTATTCATAAATACGCTACCCAATACCAGTGCAGAAAGTCTTCAGTAAAACGATGTTATCACATCCAATGAGAAAAAAACGTGCATAAGTATCCCAGGGTATCGTTTTCTTCTAAGGTTAATCAGTTCCAGGTTATTTGTTATTGGAAAATGACACACCCTGATATTGCACACGCGCTCTTTAAGTGCTTAACCTCTAAGAAATTTCGCGTCAGACATCTCAAAGTAGATCGAAATGCCCTAAAATACCACTCCATTCATTGATTTTAAAATTTTTAGGTAGATCTGAGCAGAATAGGAACATATCGCGGTTGTGTATGACTTACCGGCTTCTACTAGTAAGAGCTATCGATTTTATCTATATGTTTGTTTCCATTTTGTACAGCTTAAGTTCACGGCTTTGAATTGGAAGGAGGAGAGGTGAAGATTTTACATTGAATACCTTTCTCCTCTTATGAAATGATCATTCATATTAATTTAAACAGCTTTCCGCCCTTTTCACTGAAGTTTCGGCAAAAAATTTCTATCAGGTTATAAATAATAACATAAGACAGATGAATTAGAATGTCACTGATGTCCTTAATTGTAAAATACTAGCATATTTATGAGCTCATAAAATTCTATAATGAATAAAACACTAAGTGATATGAGTTTATTGGTGGTGGCCTCTTAATAGTGTGTGAACGATTTGCAAATTGGTCTCATCTAATAATCAAATGTTTATAAATATACGTACATAATCGAACATGTGAATATTTTTACCCAGACAGGTTTTACAGTAAGTACTATGATATGCTTTTCATTTAAAGAGCAGTATAAATGAGGCTGAACAACAGATTAAGGGTAAAGTAAATGGTGCCTAAACACTCACGCAGGCGCCACCTCATGTTGCTCATTCACCAGCCTCCATTGCTATCCACGGGATATCTTCCAATATCTAACCTTGCATTCCAAGCTGCAAACTGATTTTTCGGGGAAGGTTGGTCTACGAAGCTACTTGTACCGCAGACTCTTAAGAAGAGGGTGAGAAGAGGGTAAGGGTATGACCGTAGGCTTCGAGCACAGGAGGAAAACACCAGCGGGCAAGTGGGATGCAGTGAGTTGAAAAGATGTATTCCCACCGGCATTGACATGCGAGAGAGCAGGCATATATGCGATGCAGAGTGAACAATCGACGTGAATGAAAAAGTTATCGGACAAGAATGCGATGGACATGGTGGTTAATAAGGGATATGCTGTAGGAGATAAGTACTGGGTAGATTTATTGGATAAGAGCCTGCGATGAGGAGCCGAGAGATGCGGAAAGTTGTGATAGAGATGGATTAGCAGGAAAAGTGAATAAATAGATTAGGTTCGATAGATGCGATGAAGACAAGAAGTACAGAGATTCATCTTAAGAATAATATGGTTTAAGTAGAAGGTAGCCTGCGGCTATGAAGTGGAAATAGTGATAGACTTTTAACTATCTTCATCAGCATTGGTCGTTCAATCCTAAGATTGGATGACTGCAGCCTTCGACCCTTTCTATCTAATGCTAGTTCCCTTACCTCCTGGTATCTCTTCCTATGTACTTTCCTCTTTATTAGGTCCACGAACTTATTCCTGGGTCTTCCTCTGGGGACTCTTCCCTCTATTTTTCCCTAAATTATGTTCTTCACAAACCCATTGTGTCACAGGGTGCGTCCAACCCATCTGGTTCTTCTTTTCTCTATGGTGTTCCATGTGGTCCTTTCCTCTTCTGCTCTTCAGTGCACTTCATCATACCCTATTTTGTCCCTCCATTTTATCTTCAGCATCCTCCTCCAGCACCAGGTTTCGAAAGCTTCTTTTCTTTTCCGGTCCGCTTTTCAGATGGTCCATGCCTCCGATCCATTGAGATCCTTCGCTCCACACGAATGTTTTCATATACTGTTTCCTGGTTTTTAGTCCTATCTTCTTTGAACAGAGTAGTGTCTTTTTTCCACAAACATCTTCTTAGCTTGGGCTGTTTTCCGTTTAATATCCGTTGTACTTCTTTCGTCCCACGTGATGGTACTTCCGACATAGGTGTAGGAATCCACTTTCTCAAATTTCTCTCCTCTCAAGGTGACTTCTACATTCAGCTTCTCTCTTCCGCATACTAGGATTTTAATATAAAAGTACCTAAAACTTCCTTAATTTGCACCCAGTGGGCCCCAGTTTGAACATCAGCAGTGGCACAAATTTCTCGAACACTAAGACGGTGTTGTACGGAGAGTATTTCAAGAGCATTCCGTCCTCAGTCGGATGAGATGTTAAAGTACAGACCACTTGACGACCGTCTTACGTTATGAGTATACTAATGCCGACGCCGGGTTTGACATCACCATTCCTCTCCCTTACCAGTCTAGAAACCTATCCTGCAGACAAAAATTATCTCAGTTATCTATCACCTCCCGTGATATCCAACATATCCACTGAGAGCGCATACCCTTATAAAATTCCTCATTAACCATGAAGTCCTTCCCCAGCAAGATCCGCCAATCCTCAATGATGTAAATTACTTCAGCTATCAGTCGTTTACATGATGAACCGAGCATCCCACTGTAATCGGTAGATCAAACCTATCAATAATAACAATGACAATCCTGAGCATGCCTGTCTAGGAGTAAAAAAGAGAGGCGAAAAATGGTGCGAAGGAAGGATAGAAGAATGGAGGGGATGGACATGAATAGGACAAGGAATTAGAGAAGAAGACAAAGGATAATGGCAGAGTATGTGGATACATCAGGGAAGAAGGGGCAAGATCTACACTATATCTACATTTCAGCCTGCGAGCTGCCGCATGGGCGTGTGGCAGAGAGAGTTAGGACATCAGTAGCGTAAATATGTAAGGAATAAGGTTTTCTGAGATGAAATGGCGACGTGTACTATGGGAAAGTATTGGAGCTCAGTATTTACTATGGTTGCTGAATGTGCGTGGAAAGAACGAAATATGACGTTGACGGTCGGGATAAAGGAAGGAATTCACATTTACAGGTAGAGTAAATGAAGAAATTGGACGCTCTGGATGGGACGAAGAGAAATAGAACGCATACAGAGCTAAAGATCGATATTTTTCAAATAAAAAGATGCCTGCGGTTTCTAATGATTGGAAAAAGTAACCTTTCTAATTTTAACCAACCTCGACCTCTAAACCATCTTTATTAAATTTAATTTTTCGTTTACAATTCGCTGTTTTATCTAAGGAAATGCTGTATCAAAATAGGTTATAGCTATAGTACTGAAATTTAAATCCAAACCTCCGATTTTTCACTATTTTACAGTCAGAGGAACCATTGCAGATTGTTCCGCAAAGTTCGGATATCGGCTGAGCACAGGAAAGAAATCGTAAGGGTGGATAGAATCCTGCGGCCGAGACAGATATGTAGAAGTAACTTTTTCCAGCTGTGCCTAAATTAACCGCTTGAATAATAATAATAATTGTGTAATTGTGTACATGTGTCTCTGGCAGTAGAGGAGGGGACGAGAGAGAGGGACACAAGATAACGGCAGGCAAGTTGGCAGGGGAGAGGACGAGTAGATCGAGCAAGAGAGACAGAGGACGGCGCAGGAGGAAGAGGAGGACGAAGCCGTTGTCCGTCGGAAATCGATGCCTGGTTTTACAGGGAAGATAATTGAAATACAAACTCCATTGGCGAGAGGAGGACCAAGCGGAGACATTTATTATTTAAGGGGCGAGATGGGAGGAACGGACTGGACCTAGCGAGGGAAAGAGGAATCCTGAGGGGGAGGGATGGATGTTTTCCGAGGGGGAAGGCGAGAAGAGACGAAGGGGTGGCGAGGGACGGGGGAAGGGAAGAGTGGAGGGTCGGAGAGAGGTTTGGATTGAGGAGGAATGGAAAAGCAGAAGAGAGGGAGGGAAAGAGGATGTGAGGGGGTAGTTTTTGGGGAAATGGAGGAAAGGGTTGGGAGATTTTGTCAAGGGATTATTTTCCGATGCGGATGGGCTTGAGGGGGAGTGAGAGGTACACGAGGCGGATTTGGAGGGGAGGCATAAAGTGGAGTAGGTATGGGAGACAAGAGGAAAGATTTTCTCTCTTCCCCAAAAGCGTTCGTCCATCCCCCAGCTCTCTCATTCCTACCTCACTCCTATACTTTTTCGCCCTCCCCTCCTGTCCAAACTCCTCATTCGCCCCCCCTTACCGGCGATGTCCGAACGTACCGGCTGACATCCCCACTCCTTCCATTTGTGCATGGTGGCAGGCAGGGGGTGCCTACCTCTTCCGCTTATCCCACTCTCTCCCTCCGCAGAGATGCTCCCAAATAAAATCCTCCCCTTCTGCCCAGCTCCGCGCGCCTCTACCGGCCGCGGGTGGGAAAGATGGTGCCGGTCGGTCCGTGACGAGGACATGTTATGTGCCATACCTTCTCTTATTCCGGGGAAGCGGTATTTGGAGGGGGGTTGGTGAATTTGGACACGTCGAGGAGTATAGGTTTGAAGGGGTGGACGTGGAAGTTGGGAGAAGGTGTAAAAGGAACGTTGGACAGTAGGGATGTGTATATATGTGAGTGTGTACGTATAAATACATACACATGCATGCAAAAAGAACAAAGCAAACACGAGGAACAGAAGGTGAGGTGGGAGAGAAATGGAGTTTTTTTTCGATTCCCCATCCAGAGTGCGATGCAGGGGAATGGTCAGTTTTGTTTATTTCCGCTGCTGCTATTTTTTTCTTCCCTGCTCCCTTTGTTCCCTTCCTCCCACCCTCCCCTCCCATCTCCCCCGATGGAAAGTTCTTGTCTTTTGTAATCAATTATACGGGGAAACGAAGGCGGATATTTCATTCCAGAGGGAGAAGGGTGAGGAGGAGAGGGTGGAAGGTAGGGTGATTTTCGGGAAATTGAAAGGCACGGCAAAGGGGGACCGAGCGGGAATGAACGGTTCTAAAATATTCTTTAATTCATGCCACGTACGTACGAGTCCCCTGGACTGTCCGATAAGTGAGCCAGAATGGGCGTGCTGTTTTTTTTATCATTACTTTTTTCCCGCGCCAGAACGAAATCCACTCAAGACGATAGAGAAGACATTGTTTCCCGGGATCCCCATTTCGCGAGAATCACGCGAAAGTTTCCCATGCGCCATATATATTTTAGTGAATCAGAAAAGATGGGAGTTCATTTCGCTCGAAAAAAAGGACTCACAAATGAACACGGAATTTTCAATTTGATGTCCTGTTCCACAGAGAAGTCAGTGATTCAATTATCAGCCCTAAAATGACTTTGACTTAGCTCGAGATGAAGTAAGTTTCCCCAGGTACAACTGAAATAATATTATATTATATACACCGTCACCCAAGAAACAGGCGATTGTGCCTCTGGTTATATTTATTCAAGCAATGAAAAATGACGCATTTGTTTTTCACTGCTTTAGTACCAATACACTAAAGTGAGTGAAACTTAAGATTTAAAATGATTCTGGCATTTAGTCAAGCATGAAAAGTCAATAATTATTTTAGAAATTTCAAAAGTAATTATTAGGAGCTATTGCATATATAAGTAATCGTCCCCGGCTTAACTATTATGGAAGTGCATTATATCCATGATAAAAACAACTTAGTTTCAATCCACACAATTTTATTATATATGCAACTCGAGTTTCAGCAACTTCGTACCATCATCAGGTCTGATTTATAGACCTGATGATGGCACGAAGTTGCTGAATCCCGGGTTGCATGTATAATAAAATTGTGTGGATTGAAACTAAGTTGTGTTTATCATGGATATCGTATATAATTGGATAATCAATGAGAGATGATAATATGTTCGAGTCACGATCTTCCTATGAGGGACAACTTTTAAAAAACCAGATACACAACAATTTTATAGCTTTTCGAATAGTAGATATGACTAGTCTGAAAGCACGGCGACATATACGTGTAACTAGCACTTCATTCTTTTCGCTGGATGAAAAAAATAGATCGCTCCCTTCTTTCCCGCCCTCTGGGAGAGACTCGCGTTATTATCCCGAGGTAATAGAAATGCCACTTGCAGGAATATCACGAGCCGTGTGTAAATTGAGGACAGTTCAAGCGGGGTGATGAGGGGGAGCGGGGGTTGGGGGCATCTCCATCTTTTCCCTTTTCACTTCTCCAACATATCTCGCTTCTCGATCCGGATCCTCCCGACGCAGCGCCTCTTTCTCTCTCCGCGATCGAACACAATCCAGTTAAGCCATCCAAGACAGACTCCCTTTATCTTGCGAGTTTTTGTTTCTTTTCAGGGGCAGGAAGAGGTGGTTGGGTGGGGAAGAAAGACGGGGAAAGGGCAGGGGGTTAGAGAAGAGTAAAAAGGACTCGAGGAAGGAAAAATAAAAGCAATGAACTATGCTACTTTTTTTCCTTCTCTCTCTCTCTCGAAAGAGTGAGCCCGAGAAAATGAAGCTGCTCCGAATGAAATTGTTATCACCGAAAATATAACTAGAGCTGAGATGCTTGGCATGATTATTGTCGACGCAAGCTAGCGCGGCCGCCACGTTAATATCCTTCTTTTCACCGTATTTTTTTCCCGGAGCAATTTTGCTGCCGGCAAGAAAGCAGTCATCGTAAACACATCTTCAAAATAATGTAACAACCTTCTGCTAATCGGCACTTGTTATTCCGCCTCTTTCTTGATGTCATTTTTTTCATATACTTATAAAATGGACCATTTTAAGAGTTAACATGAGGCATAAATGTTAGGCATTCAGCAGAGCGTGATTATTGAGCTAGTGTCGTGAGATGTTTACAAAAATGGTACGTGCCAAAAATGCAAACATAGGGAAGCCTTCGTACACGCAAGCGTAACTATGACAAACCATCTCGATTACATACTATCCTGTTGGCTGATTCCGCTCGCATTCTCCCTAGAATCTATCTGTTATAAAATCTATATATTTTTCTGTAGCTAACTTGAGACTACAATATGGTGTTACTTGTTGAGGTGCACGTATCGTATGAACATTCAGCCTTCACGGGTAATTCAAAATAAAAATATCCGTACCATTCTTCGAACAGCGAGTACGTATACTTACTTTGCATTAAATACCAATTTAAATATTTTACCTCTCAGACATATTTATTTGCAAGGTACTAAAAATATTTTATAATAGAGGAGGTCAAAGTATAAACCGTGTCTACATAAAACAAGGCTAAAAAATAACACCCATATTAGAGTTCTGAGGCCCAATGTTGAAACATAAAAATTCATACTCTGTATTTCATCTTAATTATTTATTAACTTGCCTAGAGAAATACTATCGGAGCAAAGTGAAGCCAGATTTCTTATCTGTCTAATAAAACGGTTGATTACTCGAATAGATTAGACAATATTCTTCAATGTTGAAGTACCTACCACCATAACATATTATTGATATCACCCTGTAATATGTATTCATTATTTCCTAAATTATTACTTGTTTTGTATTAGTCTATTGTTAAATGTATAAATTCTATGTATTTCAAGTTATGTTATATTGAGCATACTTTCTTTCTAAATTTCAATGCCTGTAAATATATTTATATGTTGTTTAACAGACTGCTGCTGAACACAACGTAATCATTGGATGGCAACCCCAATACAGGTCTCTTCAGGGGTTTCTAATTTCACTAATATAATTTTTAATAGATTATATTGTATGATTCTGTGTTCGAAAATAAATATATTTGCCAAGTTATAACGGTTTACTATTTACCTCAGGATCTGTTCAAATGAAATAAATAGTTTTTCTCAAAATTTAAACATAAAAAATAACTATTTTTTCATAATTTGTACAGTTTTGCGAGGGATTGGCAAATGCTAGAACAAAATGAGGTTAAAATAGCGATATCTTATGTGATACGGATGCTCCACCTGTGTTACGATCGAACTACATAACCTTTTGAGACAGGTGCAAGTACCTTTTATGATATCCGATAATTTTATCAATACTAGCTTATTCAATAACTGTCACCTCTATCACA
This sequence comes from Ceriagrion tenellum, assembly GCA_963169105.1. Lineage (NCBI taxonomy): Eukaryota > Metazoa > Arthropoda > Insecta > Odonata > Coenagrionidae > Ceriagrion > Ceriagrion tenellum. The sequence continues at coordinate 32,827,802 of OY720635.1, read as the reverse complement.
GTTCAAAGTATGGTATTCTATTACTTTTGAGGTAGCCAAGAAAAACATTTATTTATTCAGTGACTCCAAAAAAAAACTTTTATTTCCAAAATAAAGTTTTTAAAACGCAACTATGATAGAGGAATGGATAGAGAGAGGTGACGTGTATTTGACCATTTGAATAACTCTATGTTTTTATGACCAATTTTGTTATTACATCGAAGGAAGATAAATTTAAATACTCATAAAAGGTTTCAATTTTCCGTTTTAACTGTAGATATAATGGCATCCCGTTAAACAAGAAAAAAAACGAGCGTAAAACCTGGAATACACATGGTTGAATCCTAAAAAATATATGGGTAGGTACATAATCGTGACGTAAGGAAGCAGCCATACGGCTATGAGCGTAAAGTTTACGAGCAACCGAAGGTAGAGCACATTCCCGCAAAGGTAGACGAAGTAATGAAACACAAAAACCCCGAAAGAATGACTCTCAGGTAAGAGAACACACTATGGTTAGATGATTTTGGGAGAACTAGACCAGTAATTAGAATTTTAAGGGAGGCATGAATCGAATCGCTTGAGCAATAGGGACAATTCTCAGAATATTCGGCCATCACTAAATACACGGGAATTAATTTCCGTTCGGCCACCGTATTTTATTCACTGCATCCGGGATACAACTAAGACACGTTTTATTGGCATTCATCAGCTTTAACAGTCTCACCCGCGACAGGGATCTCATACGTGGATAAAGTTTTACCATCGGACCTTAAGGCATGAGGAAAAAATAGATGAGAAGAGGTTTGGGGGGGGGGGATATATGGTCGTATATTTTTTTTGTCGTCCTAAAATGAGAACGGTAAGGTTACACATTTCGTCTAGATACAAAGGGGTCGTGAAGGGCGGATGAATGGAGCAGGAGAGAGGAGGAGGGAGGCCTGTGATCTCCCTCCGGCTGAGATAAAATGGAGCTCCCGAGGAATCATATAAAAGCATTGGCATATCCAACGAAATGTTTAATAATAAAAGCCAGCAGGAGGCCATGAAACTCTGAGGTAACGAGAATAGAGGGAAGAAATGGCGAGGGGGGGAAGGAGGAATGAAGTGGAGGGGCAGGTTGGAGAGGCTATGAAAAGGGAGAAAGGAATTTAGCGCAGTTGTAGAAGTTTTGCCGTCGGAGAAAGGAAATGGAGTAATGTTTTACGACTTGAGCCTTTGGGGAGGATGGGCGAGCGTTCATATATATACGTGTGTGTGAGGGGATGTTGGAGGGAGGCAGGGGGGGGGGAAATAAAGGGAGGATTCAGGCGAAGGGGTTTCCAGGGTGGGGTGGAAATAAAAGCAAGCAGCGAGGGTTAGGGGAGACGCAGAGGTTGCTGGAGGGTAGTCTGCATGGAAGAGCGAAATAAAATGATTAGAATAGAAATTATATTAGAAGATGCAGCGCTTTCGATGTATGGAAGTATTATTTGTACCTAAGAATACATTTTTCGGCGTAAAATTCTGTTTCTATTTAATCACATTCCTCCTCCCTGAATGCTCTTTTTAAAACCACTCTTACTCAAAAGGTTATCAAATGCAATAGGGTAAACGAAGAAATAGACCCATTAGCTACCAGTAATCTTGATTGATTAGAAAAAAAGTAGCAACTCCAACGTTTTTCGATGGTCCGAACAAATAAAACAACTGCATCCTTTCCATGGTTGACCTGTACCTAAGAACATCTTTTATAATTGAATATTCCCTACAATTTTTCCGGAGAAAAAATAATACTTAATTCCTCTCAAAATGCGTTTTCAAACCACTCCCTTGCCCAAGTAGTTAAAAAAACAACCATGGAAAACAGAATATTAGACCTCTTATATTTTAGTCACCATGCGATCATTAAAAATATCGATATCCTACATGATTATAAAGGGTATCATGCAGTCTAAAAAAAACGACATAAAAGTCCATTGTAAAACTATAACGAAAAGTTGACTCATACCAAAAATGCAATCTATTGACACTCATAAAGGCAATGAAAGTTTCACTCTCAAAGCTTATAGCTGGTTCTTAAGACGAAAAAACCGAAATAGTGTGAGGGTTTTTCTGGGAAATACTACCCAAAGAATCTATGAATTAATTCTAGCTAAGCAAAAACATGAGATCAAAGAACCACACTGATGCATTAAAGAAATAGAATGGGAAAACTCAAGAGGTACAGGGATGTACACAATATACTGAAAAACGTCAAGTATGGCGACAAAGCGACGGAACAAAAAGCTAGAGAGAACTACGGAATTCGGCACTTCCAAAGAGAAAATATTGCGTATTGTTCTAAGCAACTTCAACAATAGGGGTTAGGAGAAGAATAAAATAAAAACTATCTATTATTTTGGTATTAAAAAAATAGAGTGTCAGGGTAAACGTTTCACTTTCGAGTCCCAGATGGACAAAAGCGGCTCAGGGGTCACAACCATTGTTATCATAGCCAACATATTATTCCATCTCTTTGAAAATGTATCAATAATGGACGGCACCATGCATGACGGAGACATACCTGTCATTTGTAAACCTTAGTATATGATAACTCCCACAACTCGCGCTCTGTAAATACACAGCAGTACGAATTTTACGATAGAAGTTAGATCAAGGAATAATATTTTTAAAGATGGAGGGGTAATATGAGTCGTCAGAGGAAGTTAAATTCCTGGGAATAACCTAGACTTCAGACTTATTGTAGACGAATCATATGCGGCGCAGTATTAAATAAACTGGGATTTACCCAACAAGCAGGAAGACTTTTTGAAAAAAAATGCAAGATGCCGACTTGTTTTGGTTTGGGAACATAACACACACGTCACTTGCACTCGGTACCCTGCAAGGAAATATTTAATTCGAGAAATAAATAAAATAAAAAGAAAATCCGTTGGATTAAATTGCTTCTGCTACGAGCAAAAACTGCTTCGAGCAAACGGAAAGTGTCGCATCGCTGATGAATGGACACGCTTGAGAATGGTTTGAGACCCAAAGGCTATGTTTGCCTTAGATTACATGAAAAACTCCGATAGCGCGAGTTTTATTACAGAATGGAGGGTATTATTTAACCACGTACAATTTAGATCTGAAAGAAGAGACGAATTATGAAAGAGAGCCAGCCGAAATATTAGGTACAAATATTACTTCTTTCTGCGTATAATTAAAAAGCAAAATCTAGCAAATTCCTTTCTATCTAATTATTCCCACTTTCCCCCAGCCCCTCCCTTTACATGGCTGTTGCCCTATCACCTCCTGCTACATGCCTCTGAGGTGGCTCAATGGGGAGTATTCAGTTCTAGATGAAGAGAAAGAATAGTGAGGGCAAAGTGCAACATATCAATATTAGTAATGCATTAGCAGACTTACGTTCCCTCAAGGTTAGTGATTGAAAATTATACAAAAAATGATTTCTCACAAGCATTAGACATTGACCAATTGCTAACATTTGAGTCCAGAAAGACAAAAAGTGATAACATTTTGGAGAATATATATTAGTACAACGAACTTTGTATTTAACTTCTATGACTTCTGTTTTAGAGTCCCTTTCAGAAGTTTCTGAGTGTAAAACACAGTGAGTTCAACGACTTTAACAGCAAATAAATGTTTTACCAAACAAAGGCAATATTTTTCCTACTAGTCCTTCAGAAAAAATGCTGTACTGATAAATGTCCCCTCAATACTGCAAACTTAATATCCTATATGTATAGATTAAATAAATAGCTCTATTTCCATAAACCCTTTTATAGCTTCAAAATGCAAGTATTGGCTAACAAGACTTTCTTAGATGTTTCTGTTGGATATAACGCAAGTTATTTGAACACAAGCCCCTGGTACCTAATATCGATCATTATTCACATTGATTACGCAATTAATATATAGACTGCTTCTATAGTTACTAAGCTGAGAATATAGTTAGAAATAGAAAAACTTCCATATTTTCCAAAAAATTAAAACCATTGCAAAAATTGTTTCACAGTTGAACGTGAGAGTATTGGAGGGTAAGGGAGAGAGAGATTATTTACAGAGTTTTAGCTGAACGAGTTGCGACGGTAAAGATTATTTCGACAATATTGCCTCCCACATGCAGACGGACAACACCCATCTAAATTCAAGCCGAGCCCAATGATGGTTAGCTACGTTGAATGAAGGGAAGCTGGTGTTTCTATCGTAATAGACCGTTGCGTAATGCTACCGCTAGAGAATTGTAACCCAAGCGTAATTGACATCCAATTACTAGGTCATATCAGCACACAACATCCCCTTCGTTAACCTATTCTTGAGGTTATCTGCCAAGTTAAAAAAATTATGCTGAAGGCGAGTCAATAAAATAATCCCAAGAGAAAGACAAGAATTGATGACATTTTGGTGAATAAACTTAAGTATAAGAATTTTGTTTTAACTCCTATTACTATTGCTTTTAATTCCCTCTCTGAGAGTAAAACAATGTGTAAAACTTTAGCAGCAAATAAATGTTTAACCAGACAAAAAAAAATTTTCTACTAGTCTTTCGGGAAATATGCCGTATTGATATATGTCTCCTGTATACAGCGTAATAAATACTTATATTTATATAGTAAATAAATAGTTCTTTCTCTATAAATCCTCATAAGGCTTCAAAATACATGAATAAACCAAATTTCCGACCCTCCTTTTAATTTGTCATTTTCATGGCTTCGTAGAGCATACCTTTGCCGCCACGAGTTTCCAAATGAGTACAATTGGTCCAAATACCGGCAAAAAAAACGCATATGGCTATATTTATACAATATTATCAAAAAGTAATTTTGATCTCTTAATTTTCCTTCGAGGGGATGCATTTATTTTAATGCTTTTCATGAAAAGAAATCATGATAATTTTCTGCAATACATTATTACCTTTGAGTAAAAGCACTGCTAAATCATTACGCGTATATGCCCGAAATTTTCTATTGAATATTAGTATTGGAAAAAATAATAAATATACCACACAACATATAAAATATCAGAAATGATGGGAAGTAAATCACAAAGGTTTTGGCCTAGATAGAATCAATGATATATAGAAAAAAGAAAATTTTCTTTTCTTATTGAATGCTAATAGATTTTTACAAAAATAACTAACTGAGATAATGGCAAGCGATGATTTAAATATGCACGTTTCATAAACATTAAATAAGTATCTTCTCCGTGTTATGCAACCTAATAGGAATTAATATAACTATAAATTTTTACATAAATGAAGCGGGAAAATGTCTGCCTGGACAATTTTTTCGTCTTGCATATGTATATTTTAGGAACAAACAATGTTAGTTAATAATTTGCAGAGAAATAAGGAGATCTGATGCAAATGTTTTAGGTTTTGTAAAAAAATTTCAATATTATGTAACCTTAGGGCAAATATATATAAATAGGGTATATATTCAACTTTTCGTGTCACCAAAATAATGAGTGGATTGAGTTTAATTCAGTATTTATACTTATGTTTTTATTTATCCCCTAGGAGACATTCGCCTCTGTGGGAGGAGAATGCAAACATAGAATCTGACTTGAATAGCGATATGGCAATGACTTTTAGAATTTATTTATCGGGTCCATTAACTATTTAAAATGGACGTTGAGAATCACTAACAAAAAAACCCTAAGAATAGCTTGAGAGAAAAGAAGCAGATTTAAGATCCACGAAGATCGAGAGACAAGCTAGTTGGACACATTTTGCCACAAAAAAGTCATAAGAAAACAGGCTTGAACGAAGAAATAAATGGAAAAAATTATAGAGGAAGACCAAGAATGGAAATAAATCATGAACAACAAAGTAAATAATTATGTAGGAATGAATTAGTTGGCAAAGAGGAGATCATAATGCTGCTTAAGCAATATTCGGATGGAGAACTGCTGATGACGATCAGCATCATAAACTGTTGGCGTTCAAATAATAACAAAACTTTCATCATAAATTTCCAAATTGGATCGCACCCAAAATATTTTCACCACGCAAAATTTTTGCTCGCAAAAATGTTCGCAGAAAAAAAAACGCAACCTCCCTCCATCGCCACCAATGGCGCTCAGGATACTCCCCAAGAGCCCCCAATCCTTGCCCCAGCCCTTCCTCCCATCCAGAAGCCACATGCGACGACACCCGCATCGGCATCCACTTAAGTTTTTCATTTGCGGAGAGAATCAACGGCCTCGACTAACCAAGAAATTCCTCACGTAGCACGCTTCGCTTGTCACAAAGACCTCCTCCCTCTTCGCCCTCCGCACCCCCCTCAAAAACTTCCTTCCATCCCTCTATCTCGCCCCGCCTCCGCTACCCAACGCAAAGGGCATCATCCCCACCCGGCCGGGAGCACCCTGATTTCCTCCGCCACCTCCAACCTGGCCTTTTTTCTCTTTCTCCGACCCAAGCGCCCAGAAACTCCTCCTCCCCTCTCTCCCTTACCCACTCTCTGGTGGTCTTGGCGAGAAGTGGAGAGGAAGAGATAACAGGAAAGGAGGAAGGAGTGTATACTACACCGCCTTTGGTGAAGTTCTTGCTCCAACCCTCCCCTCCCTAAAACTCGCAAGAAAACGCATGCATGCTTATGGGTGGGAAAGAGGGTGTTGGTAGAGGGAGGATTGCTGCGTGTCGGGGTGGAGGAAAGGGAGAGGTGGTGCTTTAGGGGTAAGGGCCCAAGGAACCGCTGGCCGAGATTTCCCACGAGCGAGCGGGGAGTTAGAGAATGCAAGGGAATCTTGTGGATTGGAGAGGAATGATCAGGGGGTCTACCGGGCGGGAAAGGTTGCGTGATGGATAGGTAAATAAATATATCATTATTTCAGGACAAAATAAGCTTGTAAATGTACAAAAATATTTTTTTTTAATATTTGAGGTGGAAAGGCCGCTTTACACGGTACATTTTATTTTATCCTAGAATGTACAAGAAACTGAATGGAATTAGAGCAGGTTCTATTTACCGTTAAGTCATTCAGACAATCATACAATTTTCCACTTTACACGGTACAATTTCCTTCATGAAGGAATTCGAGCATTCGTATATACAACAAAATACACGGTGTAAAGCGGCCTGATCAATTTCCTTACTGATTCAGTGCATAGTACAGCTGAAAAACATCATTATTCTCTTCAATATGTAGGTATATACATCGTTTATACCAATTCAGGCCAGATTCCATTCATTTTATTAGAATGATGAAATTTAATCCGTCCAGTTGAATCTTCATACTGAATATCTAGCCCCACCTTTCACCTAACACCGTATCATTATAAGGGCAATATTTACCCGCACAGCACAGGCAGAAAAATGTAAAAATTATGGCAAGATTAAAAAAAAGTTGAATAATAAATCCTTTTAAATATCCATTTTTTAGATAGAAATATTTTAAAGTCAGAGAACGTGAATTTACAACAGCAAAATTCGTGACATAAATATTTACACTATCAAAACATATAAAAGTATAGAAAAAATAAAAACCTTCGTGAATAAAACTAAGGAATTGACTTGAACCCTTTTTCAACTCACTCACTATTCTCTGCTGATAGTTTCCGATTTGTAAATCGGGGGACTCGCAAAAGTAATACTGTTGATATAAAAGTTACCCAATAGAAAGTTCATAAAATTGTAAACAAAACAGTAGCCCAACAAAATGAGACTTTTGTATAAAAATACAAATGACACCTCCGCATGAAAAAAGGCAATAAAGCCTTTTTGAACTAAAACTTTTAACTGATACAGTTTAAAACCTGAATCTGGAAAACACCTCATGAAGTAGGAAGTGAAAAAATCTGCGAGGCTTACGGACATAGATGCTAAGTCTTTCACTTCAGTGTAAAATACAAGCTGTTTGCGTAAACATTTTAAAAATAAAAAATAAATGATAGTGAAGGATGGAGAATTCGGGTGTGAGGGTGGCGTTGATGCCGTGTCGTGTGGAAGACCAAAGGGAAGAGGGGAGGAGGGAGGGAGAGAGAGAGAGAGAGAGGGTGGTCGGGCGGTGGGAACAATGGGGTGGAACGGTGGCGCTTGAGCGCAGAAGATCCGAGGCCGTGATGTGATGGAGTTTCCCCGCAGGGTGCCGCGAGATTGGGCGCCACGGAATGATGTTCAAACGAAATAGATAGAAATGATTAGAGCGAAGCATGCGCTACGCTCAGCCCATCCTCACTTTGTTTTGCTCCCGTCTTCTGTTTTCACCGCTAGAGGCAACGATCTAAACCGTGTATTTTTGCCAGGAACGCGACACGAGTGAAAGGTTTCGCGGATAGTTTCGCTGCGGGAGATATTAGTAAGGCTCATTTGTTACCAAAGCGTGCCACATACACATTTTACTGTGCAATCCAGTAACTAGAAGGAATACGTAAATATTTGGGTAACTTGTCCGGTAAATTTATTGATTTATTTATGCTATCGGCTATAAATATATTTTATAAGGCAATAACTGAAATACTGTGTAAAAGGACTAAATATTACTTCAGCGCTGAGCTTAGAGTGTATTAAATTATTGAGTTGAAAATCGGTATTGGGAGTCACATTGGACACCATTTAATGCTCAATATTACATATTTCAAGTACAGACACTTTTCGTTATTTGAGAAAAAATCATTAAATTTTATAAAAAATATTTTTCCAGAGGAATGAGTAAATAAAAGTTGACCCATGCAGTAAACAAGTCAAGGCTGACTAGAAATACAGGACTGGAATTACGTGAAAATATAAATTAACTTACCTCTAATTTCAGTTTTGACTGACTAATAAGATACTTAGAAGTCAGTCTCTAATACTTTCAAATAATCTCAGATACTTAAACCTAAGACTCAAATTAAAGTGAAATCAACGACCGCACGAATAAGATCAAGCTTTAAAAATAGTAACAACCTAGAGCTTCTGTCAAAAACAGATATCTGAAATAAAGAAAATTACGTATAACAAATAAGATCGAAAGGTTGATATTAAACTGGCCTTTCCTGCGTTAATTAAAGGACCGCGAAAGAATCTCTGAGGCAAAGGAATTCCATATGAGTGCAATAGGCATGTGCGACTAGTAAAAAGCGAAATCATAAGTTGACCAAGCTTTATAGCCCAAAAAGGAAAATAGATGATGGAAAAATCCCAAGAGAAAATTCTGGAATAATAATGCACAATATTGCTCAAATAAGTTGATACTATATTTAGAATAGGGATTCCAAATGGTGGCAAACAATTTAACCATCTCAGCCACTTTTGTAGCCAGAGATATTTGCCTGAGACAGAAATTCCGACTCGGAGTACACGACGCCGGCACGCAACGCTTGCCCCCAAAACGAAGCCACGGGAGGGACGGGAACACTGTCGCAAGAAATGACGTGCGGCTTAAACCTGGCGGCAAAATCGCCAAATTGGAATCCTGAAGGAGGAGTTACGCTCCGAGTTGGGGGCGGGGGGAGTAAAGAATAGGGGTGAGGATACGGTCGAGGCGGGTTGAGGGGAGGAATTGGGGTTTGAAAGGGTGGAGGAAGCAGAAGAAATGACAGGGATGCCAGGAATGAGCGGGGTGAGGTTGTGCCCGCGGAGATATTTGAGGGGAGGGCAGAGAGTGGCGGCGCATTTGAAGGTTAGAAGAAAGTAGCACGTTGCTTTCGGGGGTGGAGGTTTTGGAGAAGTGATGCTCATGGCGGGTGGGAGAGATAGAGGAGAAGAGAGAAAGGTATTCACTAGCCTATTCATGATACATTACCAATGGGCCAACGGCGTAGATTAAAATCAAAAGGACTAGACTAGAAATAAAGGCTACATCAACGTCAAAATAGTAAATGAGCGTTCTGAAAAAACAAATTCAAGAAAAAATAAAGATAAAACTGGACATTGTGCGTTTAAAAGCATAGAGCTTATGTCTAAAAAAAAGATCCACCATTTCTTAAATGTAAAACGAGAGCCCTAGCAAAATAAATACAAGAAATTAAATACAAATATCAGATCAGATCAATCTGTTGTCAGATTCAAAAAGTAGATCTCTGAAAAATAGATCCATAATTATTTTAATGGTAAATGAGCGCTATAAGAAACAAATATAAGAAAATGTAAATATATCTGAACAATCTGAATCTAGTACCTAAAGGTAAATCCTTAAATGAACATCTCAACACCAAATTTTTAACGAAAAACTCTAGAAAATAATCAGGTGTGAAACAATCACGAAAACAAAATAGATCTCTTATCACTGCAATAGAAAATTCCACTCCAGTATACCTCCATGAAAATATAAATATTTAACAAGATTTTTTTCCTTTGTTGTCTATCAATATTATTGTTCTCAAAGTCATTTTTCGCCGAAGATATCTGCCATTTCCAATTTTTCCACCATCTATTTCAAGGCGGATATTTTAATATAAATTTAAAGAATATTGGTATGCCAAGAGGTGTGCGGGGGTGGATTTCGGGTATATTGGTGCGGAGGAGGGCTGCGGTTTTACGGGGAGGGTAGGAAGTTATGAGGACTGCGGCCAGAGGGGTGGGGGAGGAGAGGGGAAAGGAAGGAACCGACGCGAATTTGCTTACTTCGAGACCACCCCCCCCCCCATCCCGCTAGAAATCCACCCTCCTCCTCCCCACCGCAGAATTCACCCACGCACAAAAACATCCCTCCCCTCTCCACGTCCTTCCCCTACCCCCCGCGACCAACTCCACTTCTCCCCCTTTAAAACCACATACACACACGCTCGTACCCCTTCCACCCTTCCACGAAATCCTTCCACACCGCCGACAGCAAGCGGTGTCCTTAACCCTTCTTCCTCCCTCCTCTCCCCTCACACCCTCAAAGACTCCTGCCCTTAAAAACAGTCCACCCACGCTCCCTTCCGTCCTTCGATACTTTCTCTCCCTCCCATCGGCACTCCAACCAACTACCCCCACCCGGCAAAGCGACCTCACCCTCTCCCTCCCAATACCTGCTCAGCAAATTGCCCGGGATCCTTCATCCGTACACTCCCACATCTCTCTCCCGTTGCCTTAAAGGCATCAAGCTCCCTCCCTCTCTCTTCGGGGGTCCATCGAGGCAGACGGCCAAATGTATATTAAGAAGAGGCGCTCGACCGGGGGTGGATGGAATTGAAGAATAGGGGGTGAGGGGATGAGAGAGGGTTGTGTGGGGGAGAGGATTGAGAGGACTTTGAAGGAGAGAGAAAGAAAGGAAAGATGGTGAAACAGAGTGGAAGACAGAATGAAAGAGGACTTCGGGAGATCTTGAGGAAGGGATAGAAGTTATGGGTCAGGTAAAGCCCCAGGAGCTGAGTGAAGTCGTCTCATTTTCCTTCTATGCACAAGAACCGCACAGTAGGCAAGAATAATTAAGCCAGCTACACGAAAATAATACATCTTTCTTCCAAACTCTCACTGAATTTCTTTGTGGGTGCCGTATAAAGATAATACGGTTTGGTTCATAACAAGATCATAATTGAAGAATTCTTAGAAGGGAAAAACAAATATGCGTCGGGTGAAGCTCCAGGAGTTAACTAATGGAAATAATTTTCATAGTGGCCGGAAATATCATTGGTACATATTTATAAGTTCAAGTTACAGTTCAATATCTTTTTGCATTAGAGACATGAATACACAGATATAATTTTGAATCAATATTTTAGTATGCATCACGGTGTACTCACGCTTTTGAATAGCCAATTTATCCTTGACTATAAAATTGCATCGCAATTATTTTTGGCCTGAATAAATAATAGCCGTACTCGGATGATGCACTGCCACGTGAGCATCAAATTCATTTTCGACATGAATTTTGGAGTAAATAGCCTAAAATTATATCTGAGTTTAATCTGCTATTTTAGTTGTCGCGGCCTGGCAAAAAATTTTCGCGATGTGTCACAATGTTCTTTCATGTAGTCGATCTATCTATTGTGGCCTCTTTTTAGAGGGTATTTCCCAGAAAATTGTAAATATGTCAGACAAAGTATGGAGATACAGCATTTTTTAACGGATAAAAACTGATATTGTGTAACCCGATTTTTTAAATAAAATAGCTAATACAGTGTCATTCTGAATTCATTGAAATTGTTGTCGATTTCTATTCCCATTAAGCCGCAGAGCAAGATAAATTTTCTTTCAGATTTCCAAAATTTCTTTAAAGATCATTTCCTGCTGAATGAGAGAGTCTGGTACTTATTCATGTTTTTGATCCTTGTGGTGAACATAATTTCTCTAGTGATAAAACCAAATCGCTCTTTGAACCTCCACATTCACACATCAATGATTTTCAATATCACGGCGGGCATAGAGGGCTTAGGCAGTGTTCATCTATGCTTATAGATAGGAGCATTACGAGGCATGTTTATGCTAACCTCTCCGCCTTAAGCCTCATTAATATATTCGGAATGATTTCATTTCCACAAGAAGTTGGCAAACAATAAAATGTCTAGCATTAAGATGGTTCTTGTATCCTCCCTCATCCTACTTAAAAGACACACAAAACAAGACAGCTCAAAGTTATGCAATATATAAATTACATTTGGACCTCGATTACCTGTATCCATTTTCACACCTTTCCCAGTTCAAAGTAACATTTTGAGCAAACAAGACTTCAAGCACGATTCCCGTAAATTATAGCCGCAAAATAGCAAATGCAAGAATTATTGGGTATAAAAAGATTAAGTACTCATCCGAAAACTTGATCAAATTTGCTATAGACCGTTAACAGGGTAATATGTACCTACTTAAACTTATAAGGAAGATTGATGATTCGAGCTAGTGAAATGTGAAAGAATTTTTCCAAGAGCGCGCTCAAGGTGTACTCGCATGCTACTCATCTTCAAAATGAGTAAAAATCACAATAGAAAAAACTCGAATGAAATCATAAAGGCAGCAGCACTGAAAGTATTTAACACTTTAACTCGAAAACGAGTTTTAACAGGTTTAATATGCAGGGTGATTCAAAAGTCTTGTTATGATTACGGAAAATCAGAAGTTTTTTATTTTTCAATATAGATACTTGAAACAAAGATGAAAATGTTACTAAATACATCAAGTTTTATTTGTTATTGCAACAAAATTTGATTTAATTAGTAACACTTTCATCTTTGTTTCATGTATCTATGTTGAAAAATAAAAAAGTTCTGATTTTCCGCCATCATAACAAGACTTTTGAATCACCCTGCACAAACACAGTACCTTCAGGTAAGAATAAGAGGTAAGTTTCATTTTTTTCATCTTATTGGGGATCTCAAGGACTATCACATTTTCTACAAGGAGAGCAAGCAAACATGTAGCCAAGAATGACACCCGCATCAAATGCACAGCAATTCCTTATACGTGGTATCGATTGAAATCTGTGCAGAAAATATGGAATTAGTATGGATAAAAACTAAAAGAAAAATAAGAGATTATTCATATAATGAATTTAAAATACAGATTGGGAGAATAGGGAGTGATCAGTATCAAGCATCAACTGCGTTCATCAATATCCCTGGAAACTTTGGTGACTATACAGACTCGTATGTAAAATTGAATATACCACCTCCGAGGCAACGGGAAACAATTACGAGGGATCGGTCGACGGGTTTCTTCTGGGTTAGCTCAAAGGTGAAACTCCGAGAGTTGCTCGGAAAGTAAAAATAAAGAAACAGTGTAATTGAAAGGGTGGCTACAGCTGAAACGGTTCATTATATTTGGGAGCTCAAATAAAAGTACCTTACAGTGAAAAAAATAATAAATTCACTCCAGGTACGGCATCAATGCTCTAAATACATAATACGCCTGATGGAGCTGTACATCAGAGCATCAGGAAATTATATAAAAACAGTGTTTCCGATCTCACTTTTTCATTTGATTTATATGCATATTGATTGGTGGGATGGTCTATTGAATACTGACTAAACATAAAGTCCACGCTTATATAGTTAGGTGTGATAGCTAAGGTCTTTTAAACTTACGAAAATATGGAATTTTCAATTAAATCTCTCTTCTATTTTTTTCCCTGACTACGTTAAACAACTAACCAAGAATACAGATTTTCTCGGATTTCTAATACCCTGATATAATGATTGGAGAGGGTGGAGTCAACCTTGAGATTTAGGAGAGTGGAAGATGGAAAAAAATGAAAAAGAGAAATGGCGATGGTATCAAGGGAGGCAAAGGGAGGAGTAAAGAGGATTGTCGACTCGAGGACACGGAAGTGTCTGCGGGGCAAAGAAACAGAATGGAGGAAAGAGTAAAAAACGAAAAATATAAAACTAAGAAAAAGAGAAGTTAGAGAAGTTGGTGGATGAAATAAATATATACCATCGCATTGAGATAAAGATAGTGATTAGGGTAGAAGAGACAATTTGCGAAGAGAAATGAGATGTATGCCATGTCTGTAATACAGAGAGAGATCATATGGAACAACAAAGTTACTCGTGCTGGCTGCAAAAGCAACATAAAAAAGGCCAGCGTATGAAAAGATACATTACATGCAACATCTGTTGGTAGATTGACACATCAAATAGTACTTCAGATAATGGGGAAAAATTACATTAATTTTTGGTTTAATATGGTTTAAGGCTAAAAAAGGTTGGTTAGTCATAGAGTAAACAGAGGTAAAATCACAAGACGTTTACAAGCAAATACGGTACGGTAGAAAAGAGACTGTCACAGTACAAAAATCATCGGCTGACCATCTTTGACGAGCTTTTTCTAAAAGAAAACCGGAGTAGAAAAATATACTTGTGTATAGAAGGGGATAAGCAAGAGGAAGAATGAGGAGAAGAAGAAGAAGAGGGAAGAATGGGAAAGAAAGGAGGAATCTGTCTAAAGAGGATAGGAAAGGATATAAAAAATAAAGCCGGAAAAAAAGGAAAGTAAGGCGGAAGAGGAGGAGGAGGAGAATAAAAAGGGATGGTGGAAAAAGGGTGCCGTTTCCAGGGGACATCACGTTTTGCGGACATGAAAGGGGAAGAGACGTTCGTTCGGGCGGGGGTCTTTTCGTGTGGATTGATACTACTGCGGGTGGTCGGAGGGGAGGAAGGAGGCGGTGGAGGGAGGTGGGGGAGAGAGAGAGGTCAGTGTAAGGTAGGTGGGTGGGGTTGGGTGGGAGAGGAGAGGAGGAGAAGGTCCGGCGAGATGCGTGGGAGAGGTCGCTCTCTTTGGATCGAGATGAGTTCGCAGAAAGAGATTAGGGAGTGGGAGGGCGAGGAGGGCAGGCGGTGGGTGGGTCAAGGGAGGGAGCGGGGGAATAGACGGGGAGGGCTTGCGGTGGCGGCCGTGCCGAGGATTGGAGGATATAACGGGGGGGGGAGGAGGAATGAGATCGAAGCGAAGGGAGGAATGAGTGGAAGAGGTGGAGGGATGTTGGAGAGAAATGAGGCAAGGAAAGATTTTTCGGAAAGGAGAGACGAGGTAATGTCTGCGGACAATGTCCGTGAGCTTAAGGGAGATAATCTGGAAGAATGAGCTCGAGACCGTATGCTCCTTATTATTATTCCTTGGAGATGATGTACCGGTTATTCTAGAATTATATGAAAGAACTAATACCGGCACTAATCCATCATTAACCGTTGGGAAAAAAATGAGAAAGGCAAAGATTTTTCGTAAACGAGGAACGAGGTAATTCTTGTATATTCTCTCTTTGAACCAAGAAGAGATAATCTGGAGTAATGAACGTGTGCGTTCATGACCATTATCATCATTTGCAAGACGTGATCTGTCGATTAAGTTAGGTTACAAAGTTACATAAAGTTACATGGAAAAAGTAAACTTCTATGCTAATATGTGGAAAATAGCTTCCATTTTACCTGGGTCAATAGTTGAAAGGGCTTCCTACTGCCTTCTCCTAAAGTATCATTAACTTGGCACTATCAGGGGACACCCTATCATTTAGCTTATAATCTTCAGTTTGGCATGTGAGGACCTTCTAGCTGTTATTATTTATCCCACCAGTCAATCCAAAGGGGTCGTATAAATGCGCAACCCCTTACACCGAATGAGAGTAAAGCTGATACTAATAAACATGATCTTCGATGTCTTGTGAGTTGTTTTAATGACGACACTATAATTTAAAGACCACTGCCAGAATCATCTGACATTGCACTCGCACTGAACTGGCAAAAATTAGTTTAAATTTTGTGATTTAGATATTTATACCCTCAAGAATATCGTGCAAGACTAAATTACTTAGCAGTTTAGCAGTTTTTCATGAGGAGAATGGAGAGAATATCTATATGATGAGGGCAAATGGTGAAGTAATTGAACAAGTGGATGCTTTTGTGTACTTAGGTAAGATATTTGCGAAATATGGACGGATAGATGAGGAGATAAAGAGACGTGAGAATGCTGGAAGGAAAGTGATAGGTAGCATGTGGAGCATATCAAGGATGAGTGCCTGTCTAAGGAAGCGATAATCGCCGTGTACAAAAGTGTACTTCTCTCCACTTTGTAGTATGGCGAAACATGGGTATGTCAGAACAGATATAAGAATAGTCTAAACGCCGTTGGTTTGAGTAATCTGAGGAGTGTTTGCGGCAAAAGTAGAATGGATAGGGTCAGGAAAGAGTGGGTAATAAATTAATGTCGGTAAGATGCTCCTGTAATGGACATATATGAAAGGAGTGTCCTTCGTTGGCATGGCCATGTTGAAAGAATGGACGAGAGTCGAATAACAGAACAGATATATAAGAGTGAAATGAATGGTGCGAGAGGGAGAGGTAGTCCAAGAAAGTTGTGGTAGACGAAATTCTTAGGAGGAGGAATATTAGGAGTCTTAAAAACTGGATGGCGTGTATGAAGCAGTGTATGGGGGTAAATGAAGCAAAAGAGGTTTGCAAGGATAGGTTAGTGAGGAGGAAATTATTGAAGCAGAGTTAGGTGTACAAATATGTATTTATGAGTGAAACTTTGTCACTGTGCCTACCTCGGAAGGGAATGGCGTAATTGGTATGTACGTATGAAAGATATTTCTATGAACAGAATAACACTTTTTTGGCTTGGTTGATCCCGCAGGGTACTCGTGTTTAGGATACTTAAACTGTAAAATAAAATTCTATCAACGAGTAACCACATTAATCTTGAACTCAAGAGTACGAGAATTGACCGGCCATATCCGGGGTAGGTGATTATTATAACTTGATGGCATCATCTAATCAGACGAAGTAATGAATCATGGGCGTAGTTCTCACCTTAAAAGGGACTACCATCAGAGGATCAGATAGGACAATTTTAACCTATGCATTTCCAGAGTTTTAATGAGTGGGGCGGGCAGAATGCTATGGGAATTGTTCATTATTGGGGAGATTACCTCCACTATATTACAATATGAACCCTACGTAATTAGGTCATAGAGCTGCCATACCATATTCCATCGCACCATCTCCTTGCTTATATCATTATTCATACAAAAGTGATGCGAAGTTGCTCTCAATATGGGGTGATTTCATCGATATGAAAATAAAGTTATAAAATTTATGGATATATTGTAACCAAAATTTAAAAAATAATAATCATCACAATACAACTGTTGCGAACATAGAAAAGAGACTAATAATCAAGAATAAAGCAGCATGAGAATACATCCATGTGAAGTGTTGCGCTGTTTTGCTGAAAAACAGAGACCATTATAAAGCTGGAACAGAAGAGAATTGAGACTTAGAAACTTGAAGATGGAGGGTGATGTGGAAGATCAAGCAAATGGAGGGGATCAGAAACGAAGAAAGGCAAAGAAGAATAGCTTAGGAGAAAAACGAAGAGAGAACAGGAAGACAAGGTAAGTACAGATGTAGAGGCCAGATTTTTAGGCAAAAGAAGTTTGAGCAGACCATTTCGAAATGAAAAAGAAAAGTTGAAGCCTCACAATGAGGGAGAAATACATTGATCAGTTATAACGGGATATAAAACAGAATAGCTACAGCATCATAACGGAGTTAACAGGGGAAAAGGTAGTATGAAGGGCTGCTGGCAATCAATATTAGGATTGGATTGCTAATTTCGATGAGTATTAACTCATAACTCAAATAAATATCAAAATGGATGAGTATCAAAACTCGGTTACATCAGATTTAACTTCGTAAAAATTCATCATGACTGCAAAGTATAGAATCTCTGCGATTTTCACTATTCATTTATTAGTAGCAACCGGTTTCATTGCGATTTCATCCCATCGCATGATATGATAAATGTTAGATCTGTACCTCCTCTGCGTTATTGATGTTGAAATTCTTCTTGGGTTCCCAACCGGGTCTAGCTCTCAATGCTGGCCGACGTTTCGATGCCCTACAAGTGCATCAAAATGTCGACCAGCATGAACTGATGGAGAACCCGAAAAGAATTTCTACTTGACCGGATGATTTTAGCCTTGCAATGATACTGGTCGACAACTAATAATCCAATAAGAACTTTTATTAAGCTGCCACAGTGATTAGGACTTGAATGTTTGAATTTTGAAAACAATGCACCCCATCCCATAGTTTTAACCCTTGAATTCCTTACGTCCTTTGCTAAAAACGATCTCTGGAGGTATCATGTAAAGCGTATCCATTCTACAGAAGAGAACTGTGTGAAACGGTGGGATTATGCTGAGGCGCTGCGCAGATAGTGCGAGAGAGGATGTAGGGCTGGGAGAAGGGAGGAGGGAAAGAGTGAGAATTGGGTGAGGGGAGGTGACAGGGGTGGGGGTGGAGGGCAGAGGGACATGTGGAGGCCGAGCCGTCCACGGGACTGCGCTTGCTTAATTATCAAACGAATTTCTCATTTCGAGACAAATTAAGTGACTTCGGGCGGGACAAGGGTTGCGCGCGAGAGGGCGAGCAAGAAAGAGACCCAGTGAGAGAGAGAGAGAGAGAGAGAGAGCGAGAGAGAGCAGAGAGGGGAGAGTAGGCGGAAGGGATGAGGAAAGAAGATTAAGGGATGGCGCCGGCGCTTGAGGGGTGCAGGGATGAGGAGAGGTCGTCCCCCCTTTCGCCGCGGGTGGAAGGATATCAGTGTCACCCTATGTCAAGGTGGTGCAAAAACATTGAAAAATGTACATATCTATGAAGTCATCGCTCAACTTTATGCGTGACATGCGTAGATTTTTCATTTCAAGATCTTTATTTGTATTCCCAAAATCATCAGTTGATCATAATTTCTGAATGTTGCAATATTTTTAACATATGTTTCAGTCTGTCACAGTTTGATATCATAAGAGCAATTGACAGAAAACGGCAAAAGGGCTTCGAAAAATACTAAATAAATTACTAATAATAATATTTGGCCATATTTATTTAAAAAGGACCCTTCATAGAATATATTCTTGCCTTTTAATTAGCCGAAATGTGTGCATCAAGGGTTTTGTCACAGAAACCTAATGCGCGAGGACAACTTAATGATTTGTAACATTAAATTTTTTTCTCACACGATGTAAACAAAGAAACTTTTCCTTAACGCTAAAATGGGCAATGTGAGTCTCTTCGACTCGTTGCATCACATTTGTTGTTCATTTTCTTTTACTATTTCAATAGAAGCTTAGCGTGAAAATTTGACTTCTTCTAATTTTATATCATCTATAAATTGTATTCGTTCAAATTTATTTCAGTACTTAAATAACTCTGGAATAAATTATTTTCTTGAATTGCAACAAAGCTCGACAAGGTGAGTTTGTGAAGCTCATGATGTTTTTTTGCTTTTCCTCTCTTCGTATCTTTTCTTTACATCTATATTGGGTTCCACATTTCAATGTTCATCTTTTTATAAAAAAATGAGCTAAAACACGCCGTATTTCTGACATAAGTTCCATTTGTTTTGCATATTAATAATAGTACAACACATCATAAAAACAAGCTTATACGATTCTGATTTACGTCATGTTTGGAATAATTCTTCTATAAATTTGGCATATATTACTAATTTTGCTATTCCATGGAGATAAAACACTTAGTTGAAAAGTTGAAGGGAAGGAACTACTTGGTCATCCATTCCTCCCCGCACTAGACGCGTCCCAGCGCGTAGTATTATCAAAGGGTCCGTGGGTAAAGTTTTACTTTCCCTTAAATTGAAAGTAGAAAACCCGACAGACTCATTCTGTCTCTTTATTAATGACTCGGTAGTAGATACTATTAAGAAACATACCAATATGGAGATGGAACGCATCTGTGAAATTTCTGAACAGAGAGATGCGAATCTAAGAAAATTATGCAACAGGCAGGAGATTTATGCTTTCTTTGGACTTTTACTAACTGCTGGCAACTTGAAATCAAATTTCTCTAATTGCGAATCTCTATGGGAATGATTGCGGGCCACCAACTTTCCGGCTAAAATGGAAATAGAAAGGTTCAAATTGTTTTACGATTCCTGAGATTTGATAATTAACTCGTCCTGAGCGCATAAAAAATGATCAATCGGCTCCTATTCGTGACGTACGGAATGAAATAAATAACAAACTAAAAATATATTATATTCCAGTAGAGGATTTTACTGTCGAAGAGCAATTAGTACCATTTAGAGGGAGGTTTTTTTTCAGACAAAAAGCCGTCAAAGCCCGAAAAATTTGATGGATATGCGATTCCAGAACTTTGTATCCCCAATATGGAATACCTTACTTGGGTAAAGGTGATAAAATTGCTCATACTCTAGCTTCGTCTGTTGTTCTCTCACTCATGGAACATTTGAAAGGGCGCAAACACTGCTATTAACTGGACTAACGTTAGTGTGAACAATTAGAAAGAACAAAATATGTATCCCCTTTGCGTTTCTTCCAAATAAATCTAGACCGGAAAGTTCGGCAATTTTTTGTTTTGGAAAGAAAGCCACATTACTTTCGTTTTCCCCGAAAAAAATAGGAGTAATACTTTATCCACAATGCACTACTCTGGTGAAATTAGTGACAGTGGTAAACCTGAAATAATAACTTACACTAACCAAACCAAGGGAGGAGTTGACTCCTTGGACCAACTTATTGACGAGTATACGTTCAAGAGAAAAATCAATCACCGGCCAGTCGCATATCTTGTAAATAGGTTAAATATTTACGGAGCTGCGGCGTACGGCGTGGTGCTCACTAAATTCTAACTGGAATGAGAATTAGCTCCATATTCATCCTTAGCCTTGCAGAGGGCCTTATGAAAGCGCAAATTTAACCTCGATCATTGCTAGGTCTTCAGAGACCGAAACAAGCAGCAATTGCCGTTTTTATGGTAAAGTAGAACCAGATTAAGTCATTGAAATGCCAAGGAAAAAAAAAGATGTTTCATGTGCCCAGCAGCTAGAAGTAGGAAGCAAAAACAGTCTTGTCATATATGCTGAAGGCATGTTTACGGTGAACACAGCAGAAAAAGTGTTGTTTGTATCAAATTCATAAAAAGTAATGTAAAATGTAAAAGTTTTGTTTCACCATAAGCAATGTATTTGGTATACCGTATTACCTGAGTATATAATAAATACCAAGGTTATGTGAAAACTAAATATTATTACTGTGAAATCCCGAAAACAAAAAAAAAATAAGTTAAAAGAGTCTACTAGACTCACCTGGCCCGATTAAGTCACAAAAGTACCTTGCCCGTATTAGGGGTAAAAATATAGACTATGTTCTGTACATTGAGCCGTAATAAATGCTCGTTCATCTGAGCGTCCTTCTCGATTAAAGTGGTAACTTGTGTTGGGAGGGGTATTAACGAAGAAAACTGTGGAAATAAAGCACGAAAAATACAGAGCTAAGAATGCATTAAAAACCTTTTCCAATACTAATATAGTAAAAATTATCGCACCTTAGTTTAGTGGTAATATCAATTGTAAGTGCTTGAGAAAATTTTATTTGGAAAGTTAGTGGATCGTCTGAATTAATTCAAGCACGCAAAGTTCAAATATAGATATCTTCATCCTCGTCGGTTCAACCATATACCTGCAAGAATTTAAAAATACTTAAAATTCTTTTTATTCCGAAAAGTAACTAAAAAATAAAGAACAAAAAATAGGATTTTATGGTTTTACCAACTACAATGGAAAATAAATCACCCATCTTTGTTTGATGTTTAAGGTGTGTTTTGCCTGATGGAATGTTTCCATATCGCCCTTTCTATTAAAACTGAACAACATACTTAAGGAATCCGGCATTTAAATTTTTGATAATTTCTACATTACAAGAAGCGCTAAAAAACACACACATGGATCTGAGTATTAGTCAAAAACCGGAATACGATATGTGGGAACATAATGACCTTAAGGAATTAATTAAAATATAATTGAATTACAACTTGCGTAGCACGCAAAATAAGTACACTTCAAGCTAACGTGGCCAATGAAAGAGCGAACTGTATCCATGGCCAACGAAATTTAGAAGAAATGAAAAATGATAGATGCTGATTTGCAAAGTTATACATTTATACAATCAAATATGGCACCGCTGAGGAGTTAGTATTTTTATAATAAAATGCTCTTTGAACTATAGCACTCAGAAGGATTGCTGAGCGGAAACATAGAAATATCTAAGGAGTACGCAAAAGGGAGGCTATCTTTTTTACTGTCCTTTCATCCAGTAAGTGAACTAACGTAACCGGAAAAAAAATTGCATCGACACAGAATTTGGTGGTGCAAAATTTTACTTCGATACAAAAGCAAATCTCCACACTACGGTGTCCCTGTAGAGATTGAAACGAAAATCTCTCGGGGGACCTATCTAACAAGAAGCTGTAGAGGAATAGAGGGACAAGAGGTGATTAAGAGTCGCCATCGTGATGTGGACAACTTTCCCGCGCTAAAATCTAAATGGAGCGAATCACGACAATAGGACTAGAGAAATATTTCGTTACGCGAACGCAAAATTAGACCCGCTAATCCCGTCTCCACTCGCACATCCACACGCGCCCGCCCTAAGAGCGGAAAATTTATAAATATTCGGATGAGCCCCGATGTGAGGATGAGGGTGGAAAGGGAAACGGAGGTGGCGGAATTTGGAGAACAGAGAACGGTGCGCGAAAGACTTCAGATGAGAAGTTAGGTAATAGGAGAAGGACAGGATTGAGTCGGGGAGGGATGGAGAAGTTTTCGGGGGAAAAAGGGAGAGAGAGAGAGACAGTAAAGCCCTTTCCACCCGGTTTCCTATAAATTATATTCGCTCGGGAACATTAATTTCACTGAAGTCGTGGAGGAGGGACGTAGGAGTGGGTGGGGTGAGTGGTTTGAAGGTCTTAGGGGGATGGAACGGCAGATAGAGGGAGTTTGAGTGGAGGAGGGGTGAATTTGGGTGGCGCTGGTAATTTTCCGGGATAAGGGGTGGGAGAAGCAGGCAGGGGGGTGGAGAGGACGGGAACAGAAGAGCAGAGAGAGGCGAAATTCGAATGAGACGGAGAGGATCGTAATGGTTAGTGGTGGCGTGGCGCTGCTGTCGGTGGTGGTGGTGGTGGTAGGCGAGAGGGAGGGAAATGACCGGAGCTGATGCGTGGGTGTTGTGTCGCGCGCTCTGTCCTCTCCGCTCACAGTCGTGATGGATTTATTCGCACACGCAACGGCGAAAAAAAACTTGTCCCGTGGCCCTGGAGGAAATCTTCACCGTAAAACATTGCGGAAATTCCGCATATTAAGCTGTGAAATAGGTGCGCACAACCCGGAATTCAATCTCATCGAAATGCGGTATGCTTTAGCGAACTGGGAATATTAATGAGATCAATATTCTACATTAATAGCCGCCGTCCACTACATTCTACTTTAGAAGTGTAACGTTAAGTAGAATGAAGGAGACGATGTATTATCCCGCAAACCTTGAAATGAAAAAAATAAATAGTCCTGCCTCTGCAGACTGGTGTTTCTTGCTTGAGTTTTATCTCGGAAAGTATTTTTGCGTTTTTATGTAATACATTTGTGCATGGTAATCTAATTCCCTTTCTCAATTTTCACCCTTATTTTACGAGAAAAAATCTTAGTTATTATACCTTAAATTAGTTGTTCTTTAAGAATAAAGTGAGCGGATAATGCTGTCAATCAATGAATTTGACCAACGAAGGCTTGTCTGTGGTTTTTGACTAGATAAGCTATAAACACTGCTAAAACGGAACATAGTAGTGATACGTCCAAAGAAATACGGCAAGGCCATATGATTGATTAATGATTTATACCTAAATTATGCGAATAATGCAAATAGTTGTACTATTATCAGTTGAATGGTCTCTTATAATTATTTTCAAAATTGTGTATCTCTGTAACTTGTTGGTATTATTTTGTAATAATAAGTTAATGAAAATGTAAAAAGAGAAGCACCTATAAAAATTTCCTTGCTCAAAATTTAGAAAGCTATGAATATTTCGATGTTC
Organism: Ceriagrion tenellum; assembly: GCA_963169105.1. Taxonomy (NCBI): domain Eukaryota; kingdom Metazoa; phylum Arthropoda; class Insecta; order Odonata; family Coenagrionidae; genus Ceriagrion; species Ceriagrion tenellum. The sequence goes on along the minus strand of OY720635.1, from coordinate 32,803,597 downwards.
ACTGCAATACTTTTAGAGCGATCGCATCGCATGCCCATTTTGAGACTTACTTTTAGAAGAGGCAGTACGATGTGATGGGAAGAAATACTGCGCTGAGGTAAATGCATAAAAGAGAGTCTGTGGTGGAGACACTGGTGAGCTACTGTTTCACACCAAGTCCTCACGTATTTAGTGCAATGCGTGATCTACAATGTCATATTCACTAACTATAAATTACAGTTCCACATGATTTGCACTACAAGAAATTGCAAAACGACCGAAAACGAATAATTCCTCCGCTCACATTAGTGATGGATATGTAGTATGCATTGCGCCGTTACGATTAAGACATTTAACAAATAATCTGCTGGTAGTAAATGTGATCACTTCAATGCCTCTCAAAACGGACGTTACCGAAGAGATGGACATAATTTTCGTAGACAAGGAGCCCGTGAACGTAGTGATTGGAGCATATCTAGGTATAAGTGTTTTTCGGGGGAAGGGAAAATTTCAGTGTGAATAAATGCTCTCTTCTCGACCTTAATATGCCGCAGAAAACCTTATGCACCCCAGGATAAATATAAAGAGTAGGCTAAATGCATTAGGAATGAGGCACCTGAAAAGTTTTTGCGGGAAATATAGGGTGGATAGGGTTAGGAATACGTAGGTGTTGACCGAATGTAGAGTAGATGCTCTAGTAATGGACGTATGAGAAAGAAGTGTTGTTCGTAGGTTCGACCATGTCAAGAAAAAGGATAAGAAATGCATGACTAATCAGATAGTACAGTGAGTAGTACAGTAGGATAGTACAGTGAGTTCTGTGAGAGGAAGAGATATACCACGAGAATTATAGGTGAACGTGGTAGAGGAAACCCTAAAGAGGAAGATAATTAAATGCCTTACGAATAGGAGAGCATGCATGAAACAATGCAAAAATATGAGAGAAGCATAAGGTTTGTAAGAATAGAGCATGATGGAGGGAAAATTATAAGATAGCAAGTTGTCTAGGGATACCAAAACAGCTAAATTCTATTAATTCCCAAACCCGGAAAAGGAATTAAATTATGGATATACACGTAGGAACCCGCGTTCAGTCACTTCCAAGATATTTCTCCGCGGAAGCGTGAAACATGGGTAATCCGGATCTTACAATGCAGAACCAAAAATCCTTGGGCCTCACCTCCCCTATCATTTGGAAAGCTCGCCACCGGAAAGCCATTTGACCATAAAACAATCCTCGCATTCTATTGCAGCCATTAAAATCATTGCTGTTTTATTCCTCCCTCCCCTCTTCCCCTTCAGATTCAAAATTAGCTCGCCGGCGACTGCCAAGGTGAATGTCTACGTGTGTTCGAGGCAGTGTGGGAGAGACACAGAAGGGAGGAGAACTTTTCCGCAGCAAAGGCACGCCCTCCCGTTTCCAAAGCAACTAACCTCCCCCTAAACCCTCATCCATTAAAAGCGTCGTGAAAATGCAATTCGCATCCACGCCATAACTCTCCCGAGATGAGGAACAGGGTGGGACGGTAGCAGAGAGGGGTGAACGGGGTTCTGAGTGGGTGGAGGGGAAGGGTTTTGCCGTGAGGTCGGCAAAAAGGGAATAAGAAAGATTATACGCTAACATAGTACCCTAAGAGCCACCGAAGGGGCATATAGCCATGGTTGTTGGGACAGCAGCTACGAAAATGGAGGCAATAGGGAACAGATGTGGGATGTGGAAAGGACGAATGTGAAAACTGCATGTAAATGGAGAGCCATACCATCTTAATCGGTTGTTTTTTTTAAATCACTAATGTATAGAGAGAATCTGATCATTAATACATATCAGATCGGTGCTGTATTCCGTATTTTTTTATAAATATTATCCGCTCAAGAGACATGGTTTGTGAGTCTAAATATTTCAAGTTACCTAATCCAGCCTTCGTGTCTCTAGCGGCTACGAGCCAAGTCTTTCTATCAGCTGTGTTACGCAGTATATTTGCTCATTTTTAACGAAGCAAATTCTTTCCTTTCTGTTTCGGGGCCCAAATTCCCCCAATTTGGGAAAATAGCAGAAGAGAAGTGGCCAACACAGCTCTATTTTATTAAGTGTACGCCAGGAACAAAATCAAATTTTTCAAGAAGGCTTCTATGAATGGCTAGATTGGCTGTCAACATGCTTCGCATACTTACATGCTCTACAATATGTAGGCTGATTCATGGATGCTAATTTATAAAATATCTCTGACTATGGCAATTTTTCTCAGATGTTGGCGATATTAAAATCCCAGTGATGGTCTTGGTTAGCTTCGTATTCTCATCCGGAAGGCAAAAGTTATTTCCGACAAAGTGGTGATTTTGATAGGGATATCTCTTTTTCGGGAGTACTTCAAACTAGTGGTTCGTTTTTCGGAACAGATGCTACTTTATGGCACCTCCCTTTCTCCAAAATCCACCGGCACAACAAAAAATGCACAAATGACCTTAGCAGACAGTAACTCACCTTAAATATGAAATGAAACCAACATGAAATCCCTTATAAACTCTGCTTGTCTTTCCCCAGCCTTCATACTACCGTTTTCTTTATTCATAAAAAGGAAAAGGTCAATGGTCCGAATGTCAAATTCAGAAAACAAAAACCCGTTTTCATTTAGCTGTTAACATAGTAAGTGTGCCTTTCGTAGTCTGTAAGAAAAACTGTGCGAAAAACTATCTTCGACAATCACTTGAGATTTTGATTACCAAAATATGATAAGGTGAAGTAAGCAAAGAATCCATGTTTAAATTATGGTTCATAATTTTACACAATTAGAAACATACTTTTAGTATGGATTCTAATCTAAAATATTTCCATGAAGTGTCGCCTGAAGGTTTAAAATTTATTCCAAGCAAAGTAAATAATACCTGGAAATTATAGGAAACAATAAGGGTAAATTCTTCTTGCAGGTTATCAAGCGTCAGACAAAGCAACATTGCCATTACCTCACGCGAAAAATAGGTCGCATTAAAAATCTTGATTGATGAGGTCGGCAAAAAATATGATTGTGTGAGAAGTTTATTCGGGTACACTTCCATCCTGCCCATTAATGGGTATGTTCAGCATTCCCAATTTCCAAATTCCATTATAATTCATCGGTATCGGAGAAATTACTTCTAGAACTAAACCAAAAGAAGACCCCGAATTTGACATAGCTTTGCTCACGTGAGGCCAAGCGACCCTGTTCTCTATCCTAGGATGCATTTTCGTACTCCAAGATGGAGAACGGGAAGGGAACTAAAAGAGATCCACCAGTCATGAAGTCGTTCATTCAAATTTTCTCCCCATCTATGAGCAGACAATTTGTTACTCTTCACTTCGCATCAATTATTTTCACAGGAGACCCTTTTTTGCCAGACTGCGCGCGTACTTGCCCCGCTTTCTCCCCATTGCAGCATTTCTTTAAACTATCAGAAACCGTTAATATCCCTATCACAAATTATTTATGAGAAATGAATATGAGTGACGAATTGATAAATTATCAAGAACTCTCAGAAATATGGATTTAACCGTCTCAATTCCAGAAGAATATAAAATCCACATTAAAGAAGAGAACAGATAACGTCAAAACGCATGAAGATGAGGCTTGGTTTTCGCGAAAAACGATCCACCCAACATGGTCATCTCGAGCAATTATATGACCAATGAACTACTTTTTCGAAATAACTACCAATTACATTTTTCCAGGTAGATCATAATGGTACCGCGAAAATTTCACCAATAATACTTATTTTTCGCAAAATTATCTTCAACACTTAACTATTAAATAGGACCAAATGCGAATTTTAATATCCCCATTCCCTTTTCCTATCCTACCGAGTATTTCCATGTTTGCCGCTCTCTGATCAATGTTTCCAAATTGCTGGGTTTGGGAAATCCTAACTGATACCAAACGCTGGATTCCAAATAAACTCTTTCTTCTTCTCTTATTGGCCTGTTCTTCTTTGTTCATGCCTAAGTTTTTCCTCTATCAGCTTCGGAGTCTTTCATCACTTAGTGCATCAACTGGAAAGTTGTCTCAAGCAATCTTTATGCAATTATATTGTTGATCTCCATTCTACGTATACGGTCGATACGTTTATTTTTCCATTTACTCACCCAATCAACAATATTTTTGATTTGACATTCTTCCCTCCAAAAAGACACCTTGGACACATAAGCCATGTGAAAGAGCGCAAATACCCCGACAAAGGTAAATTATGAACGCTCTACAAAAAAGGTGGGGTAATGTTTTTTATTAATACAGAAGTAAAGCAAATTAGCAATTTTCCACAAAGAGGAAATATTCCTCATCTACGTGGAAAATTGCTAATTTTTTATCTACATTAAACAAAATTCCACTCAATTTTGCCGGAATCTTCGAATTTTATATTTTTTTATTCTTTTTTCTTGGAAGTGGTAATACTTTTAAAGTGGTCTCACTAATTTTTATTTATTAGAGATTCAAATTTCACGGAATTAAGTTAGCCATTAAATACGCATGAGATCAATTAGAACAAAGGATGCTCAAATAAGAGAGAAGGATGATAGGAAAAGTTGGGGTGTGACAAGGGCACGGGGTGTATCGTGGGGAGGTGGGCATAATGAGTAGTTGCTCAATGTGATATTAGTTCCCTCTTCCGCCTCCTACCCCACTCTAAAACCCTTTCCTCGACACGAAATCCCTTCCCACCTTCACCCATTTAACCCCCTGTCGATCCCTCACCCGCCCCTTTACCTTCTAAAATGATTCTCCGCACCTAAACTCACACAACGGCACCCTCACTCCTCCTCCTAGCGTTCCAAAATCCCACCACAGCCGCCATCCTTGTATTTCTCTCCCTCTCTCATACCCCTTAAAACGCCGCTTTCCGCGTCTCCTATGGCGTCTGTGCCTCTCTTGGTTATATCTCTTACGCTCGGTGCAGGGTGATTTATGGGAGGGCATAATTTAACGCAGGAGGGAGGGCAGGGCACAGCAAGGAAAGGGGGAAGGGTGTAAGGGAAGTGAGTCCAAGGGAAAAGGGGAAGAAGAGTCTTGTACTGGCTGGGGTAGGGGGTGGGTATCGTTTGGGGCGGTGCAGTGAGTGGGAGGAGAAGTAAGGAGAAGGGTGGGGTGGTCGAGAAATGGTTTTAGATGAGGATTACTACCGGACGAGTTTTGTAGCAGCAGAGAGAGAAGGAGCGGGAGTTTGTGCGGGCGAGCGATGGTGGGAAGAGTTGGATGGCCTGAGAGAGGGTGTGGATTGGCGTTGGGGGGGGGGGAGGCGGGATAGTGAGAAGGGGGGACAGAGTGGAGGGCGTCCACTTTCGGGGGGAGGGGGAGAGAGAGAGACTGAGGCAGGAGGAGACGCAGAAGAAGAATAGAGGGTCCGTTTTTGTGAGTTATGCGGGGAGTGACGGCGGCAGAAAACGGGCAAGTCTGCTCGAAGCAGGAGAAATGCCCTTTCCTGCCGGAAAAATTCCGAATCATTATTTAGACGAATAGTTTGTCCAGTAAGCGATTTCTAAAGTTTGGGACGCTCTCCGCCGCGTATTTCCCACCCCCTACTCCACCCCTTCCTCCCCCCTCCCCCACACGCTCACAGGCATCGAGCGCCGCACTCCGGAGGGTGGTGGAGGTTCAAAAAAGAAAATGAATTGGAGTGGGCAGGGGGGAGGGTCGTGAGGGAGATGGGAGGAGGAGCAGAGGAACGGACGAGAAGAGTTGATGGCTGCAATAAGCATTGGAAGATGGGCTCAATTAGCAAACGAAAGCATAGACGAGTATTCGCACTGGACAGGAATTGCTGCGTTAATTAGCGTCAATTAAGATAAATTCTTCTCCCTTGGCAAAAAGTGTCCGTGACATGGCTAGTTCATTAGCAAATAATTTTCTTCGAGGAAAGAATGAAGTTCCAATCACAAACATAAAGGACTGAATCCCTGTTTTAACTTTTTAAATATCACAATAAATTTATTTTCTGCTGACTGGGATAGATGTCGCCTCTAGGATGAAACAGGTCGACACCAAATATCTACTGTGAAACTCAAAAAAATATTGATTTAACAATCGTAAATTTTCACCAAGTTAAGCCAGAGATTATCGAAGAAAACTACATGCTATGCAACATCATCTTATCTTTCTATAATTATTTATGAAATCTAAAGAAGAGAGATTTATATTTATTATTTTTAATCAGAATGTTTCCATTAAATACCATTAATAATGATGAATTCTCCATCATCAGCAAAATCACCGATGGTGATAGCAGCATTGTTTTTAGTAAAGAATCATGTTCCAAATATCATTTCAAAATTTCGTTTTAATTAATACGCCCAAAAATATGAAGATAATTCCAACGTATATCATTTTTCATAACTACATACGTAGTTAATAGGATTGGAAACTAGTTGTATCCCACATATCATGAAGTAGCGATTTTTGTAAATAATTATGTTCCAATCATATCATTTAAAAAAATTATTATATTTAATACGCTCAAAAATATATTAAGATAATTCCATCGTATAACATTTATCATAACGTCATATGCAGTGAATAAGATTGGAAACAAGTATTCCACATACCATCAAGTAGCTTTATTAGAAAAATATAAATTTCACCGGAATGTGAACAGGTGGGCATAGCAGCTGAACAAATAGAAACCTGTTCACAATAAGAACAGTAGCTGAATTAGCCTTCAAAATGTTGGAAAAACTAACCTCGAAACCCAGTTGAATTCCCAAATATCCTCGAGTGCATTTTCTCGCAAAATTTGGGATTTCACCCGAAAAATCGGGGAAACTGAGATTTTTACACTTCTCATGACTGTGAACTTTACCCGTCAAAATATTTATGGTTTACGGTATATAATCCAAATATTGCATTTTTACTAATTTACAGAAATGCTCCATTAACCATATTGGAATTTATCGCACAAATTCAATAATCTCATAATCACTTGTTCCCTGGCTTTTCATACGTGAGTACACTTCCTCTCTTACATACACTTCCTCTCGGCCAAAAATAAATCAGCCGTTTTGAAATGACAGCTTCATTACTTAAAGCAAGTTTACGTTTATATAACTCCATCAGGATACTCAGCCATGAATATACAATACCAATAGTACAAAATTTTGTTTGATAATTCTCTAAGCAAAGATTTTTAGCTTCGATCGGCAAGTTAAAAATTACGAACGGGCGATCATAACAAACAGTTTGATTTCTAATTATTTCCTCAGAAATTAAGTAAGTAAACATTTTCAAAGACAAATGAAATTCAAACGGATCCTCTCATTGTTGGACAAAATAAAATTCAAGATTTTATGACAAGAAAACGAAGCATAGGCATAAAAATGTTTATGCAAGTTAATATCGTTTTATTTTCAATTTTCAACAACAATGGCACTATTTGATACTACATAAAGCACATTTTATTAGAATTCTTCCATTATTCAGCGCAAATTACATCATGTCAAACGCAAAACAATTTAAACGCTGACTGAGAGGCCTGAGCTGTGCCTAGCTTCTAGGCAGCCTCGCAATACAAGGCAGAGGTCAGAAGTGCCGCTTTTCCCCCACAGATGTCAGGTGACGGTCATATAGCCACGGCGAGGCCAGATTCGAAACGAGAATCAAGCCGCTCACCTCACATGCTTGAGGAGCCATTTTATTTCCATCGTATCATAGGGGTGCAGATTGGAATCAATAATGCTGAAATATATACCGCGTTTATTACTTGAGAGTGCATTTAATTACGAATGAAAAAAAACAGAACCGTAGAGTAGAGTAGCAAAGTTGTGGCCCAAGCAATCAAATGATTTGATTATGCAATGGGATAGTAAAGTTTATAAGCAATGCAAATTATTCTGTTTATTGTGAAGTGTTGCGTCCTTCTTGATTCATCTTTGTATGTTGTCACCTAGTCCTTTAACTATAATTCTCCTTCATGCAAGTTTATCGGACGCGAGTCTATTGGAAACAATGTGCAAGTTTCGTTGGTAAATAGTAAAAAAACTGCCAACTAGGCCAATTTAAATGCTAAAAACATAATTGCCCTTTAGGTTTTAGAGGATGAAATGAAATTTTTCTTACGTAGCAAATGAATAGGCGGATTTTTAAGCGGCCGATGGGCTCACCGAAGGCTGGTAACTAAGCTCGCATCTCAAAATAAACTCGCTCCTAGCAAAAGTCTTCAAAACGGAATTTTTTTCAATTACGAGGACAACTTGAGCGAAGGACAGTCGCAAAAAAAATAGAGAATCCTAAGCTCGTTTGTGCGTTAAGGAGGAAATTAATCGAACAACAAAAAACTCCCATGCTCGTGGCGAGGACGGCGTTCGAAGGGGTCCTTATTTGTTTACCTTTCACTCGCATAACGCAAAAGTATTTGACCTGGGGGGGGTGTTGATGAGGAGAAAGGGGAGCAGCGACATTACATCCCCTTCCCACTCTTCATTCCCACCCCTCCCTTAACCCCTTCAATGTATATGTCCACCACACAATCCCGAATGCTCCACCCTCCCTCATGAGAGGTCAAATGTTTTTCTTTCGAAAGGAGCTGAAATAATATAGGTAGCGTGTGATCTGTGATCGTCGAAGGTGGAGGAGAAACCTGGAGGGGGGATGTATAAGGGGAAAGAGAAGAATAAACAAAATTGAAGGTCTGGACCAGACGGCGGGAGGGGATGAGGGTGTCCGGGATGTAAACATGTCGGAGGCGCCAACAAAGGCGTTTTAGATGACAAATAAACAACGCCTCTGTGGAGGAAGAATAAGAATATTCGCGGTAAGATTAGGCCATATCACCGGTGCCTTCCGTCCAACATCCACTTTTACAAATATCCCACTCCGAAAAACATTAATTAACCACTCTGCAATGCTCGGCGCAGGCAGGAATGATAAAAATCAACGAAATCTAATGAAAGCATTTCACCACTCCAACTCACAAAGGTTTCTTTTAGTACTGCTCTATTATAAGTACGAACCTTCAGAAAGAGTCAATGTTTACGAAACACCCGATAGCATCTCATTTCAGGATGAGAATTCCATTATTGATACTCTTTTCCTTTGGAAGTTTAAGCAGAAGCAGTATAAATAAACTCAAGAAAAGTTGTTACGCGAGGGCCGCGGCATGTTTTTCTAAATAAAAACAGAATTACAATTAAGTCTTAGTAAATAAAAATGGCACTCAAGTTCCGTGAGGAGGAACAAATAAATTGCACATAATAAACAATGAGTTAATTAAAATACTTGCAATTTTTGCAAACTATTTTAGTGTAATTTTTTCTATTGTTTACAAATATTTTTCCTGACCTAAGATCTTTAGCCCGCATATAATTAATTGATGATTTGAGATATGATTTTACATTGAAAATTGCCAAATGGCGCTGAACACTTAAATTTTATCACGCCTGAAATCAGGTTTTTCAGCCATTGTGATGAGTCGTGGTAGAAAATATCTTGCTAATTACATAAAGCCGTGTAGCAAACTATTAAGGTTCTATAAATGATTAACTCACTTATAATCCAAATCTATCAATTTCGTATTCTATTCACTCCTTCGCTGGAAGAGGAAAGTCTATCCAAGCCAGGTAAGAAATTTGAAGGAAAACTCTTATTATATCCTGATAACTTCGAAGAAAGAATTTTAGAGTTGCTCTGCTAATATCCATAACATTCACAAATTAGTGCTCAATAAATGAAGGAATTTACGAAGTTTGGCGATTAATACGAAATCTCGCCCAAATATTTCATAGACCCAAGAGTCAAAATGGACGTACAGATTGGAAAGGTTAATACAAGACAATAGATCTTGGTGGAAAATGATAGAGAAGTGTTGAAATGGAATGGTATTACCATAGCAAAATGTATGGAGCAGGAGAGCTGAGGCATTATGAACTGAAGATTGAATTTTAAATTAAGCGACAGGTACTTGCGGGGAGTATTCAGAGGTTAGAAATGTTCATTTTCTTATTTTCAGAGGCAAAAACTAATCAATAAGATGAAAGGCAATACTAACTTATGAAGTTCAGCTTAGAGGTCTATCGTTTGAAGTTGTTTGGATGTGATGCTTAAATTTTATGATACAATTTCTAATAATAGATAACTAACCCCACATATTGAGCCTAAATCCATTTCTAATGAAACTTAAAGATTTTTCCGATCTTGCATGTCCATGATTCAAAATATCTTTAAAATACGGTCTCTATTTGGCTAAAGAAATTCACGAAGAAGCAGTGTAAAACAACTTTTCATAAATTTATTTATGAAGAATATAAACAGTATTAAATACATCAACTTAAGAAGAAGCATTTAAAAACAAGCTCACTCTGCTGAACACTAAAAACTGTTATCTGGTAAAGACAGATATATTCCATATACAATCCATGCTTAAGACCATTAAAAGTATTCTTAGCATCATATCTGAGCTAAGTCTATTTGCAACACCATTCGCTTCAGGTCATTGACAGTAATTTTAGATTTGAAGAAGAAAAAGTTTTAACGATTAATTATAATTTAAAAGAGAAAGCCCAAATAAAAATTTATCTTACAGCAGAACTATAAAAAATCGTTCGCAAGTACAACATCTATTGGATTATAACACTCATTAGAAAGATATATTTTGACCCTGCTCTGAAAATGGCACGCCATCAAACTGGTTTTGATTTCATGGTACTTGGAGATCTACTCCACACTGCATAGTCTAAAAGATTGTGTGTACAGACTATGTAGCTATTCGTCCCCTGCTGCCTTCAGTCTTCCAACCTCGCCCACGTCCAATCTAACGCATTGTTTTATTGACCTTGCCATTTCATTTGTAAAATATGTACATAAATTTTGGGTTTGACCAGAATTGGACATTTCTAAGCCAATCATTAACTTTTTTGGAAACTATCGCCCAGATATCTCGTGAAATTATTCATCTTAGTGACCATATGCGAGCTCCAGCAATTTCAATGCTAATAACTTAAACAAACACAAAGACGTGATACTTTCCGGTGAAGTTACTAGATATGACAAAACATTTTAAAATGTGGAAGTTCACTTATTTTTCTCGGCGTATGCAACGTTTCACACATTTTTGTTAAAGTCTAAAAGAAAACCTCATGTGCCATTTTACAGCCTTATATTCCATCAAATGAATTAATGGCTATTCCTATTCTTTGTTAAATCTCACGATGTATAATATTTAAACTAGAAAATTTGCAATGAATTTTGCAATGAATTTTTGAATTCACATGAATTTATTCGGACAACCGGTTTTGAAATAGAGTAACATCTTCAGGTAACGCCAACTGAAGATGCTACTCTGATTTATTCCAAGAGAATTCTTTTAATATGTCGTGTTTCCAACCAGTAGGGATCTGACTTCTTTTCCGCAGATTTTTCATCAAACATAATTGACAGTGGCTAATATTTTTATGTGGATATCCTTAAACTCTTGTAATGAAAGTTGGACTTAAAACACTGAAAATTTCACAATTACATCGTTGAAAACCACAGTTTCGTTGCAGTCAATGATGATGCTTCGCAATGAAAAAATGATCGTCAGAACAAACATTTTTATTCTGGAAATCGCAGGCTGTGTCAACTTAAAATACACAGTTTTCATGCAATATGTTAAACAGATAACTATTTATTAATTATCTAGAATAGCGGATACGATCCTGTTCTAAACGCATATTGGTTAGGAGTTACCTGGAAAAGATGCTCTTATTTTAAATAAGTTTATTGTTCACCCAACATGATAAAAATAATAATGGGGTAAACTCATACACAGCTAAATCCTTAAATAAAGTACAACAGTCCAGGCTGGCTGAACATCACATAAAATTATACATAATAATAGTGTTGATAACAAAAAGTGATCATTATTTAATTAGGAACGATTTTAAAATTTTGATATCATTCACAGTATATCCCTTCAAAATGTTTCCTTTGACAAGTTCATATTTAGCTCTTTATAATGTGCATTGTGTGAAGCACGTATTCTATTTAATGGTGCATTCATACAATAATTAGTCTTTGCATCTCTTATTCTCACTCTTAGCCTAGTACACACCGGCTTACGCAGTCGCATATTAATCAGCGCTTCGAAGATCTATTTCTATTCCTACCGTTCCATTCCGTCATGACCGTCTCCCTCAGCTGAGAGTTCTCCCTCGGATAAGACCATCTTTTTAACATCCCTTCTTCCCCGCTCTCGTCCTCGGGAGCCGCGCACCGCCCAGTTGCACACACAAAACCCAGCTGTCGTCCACCTTCTCCACGACAACCTCCCTCCCCAAATCCCCCGTCCCCATCCTCCCACCCCCTTTCCCGCAAGTTCGACCCAGCTCCCCCGTCCCCTCCGCCTCTAAGGCATCCCAAGTCCGAGATCCCATTCCCTCTCCTCCCGTTGTCCATAGTAACCCTCGTATTGGCATTTCTCTTAGCAATCCTCTTCTCTTACACTCACCTCCACTCCGCCCCCGCCAGGGCTCTGCCTACCTTCTCAAAACTCTTCCCCCAACCTCACGACTATACTAACCCCCCCTCGCCCCCACGGCCATCCTCCTCCACCCCCTCCTTTATACTCCCTTCTTTCTTGTGTGTCGAGCATAACTCCTCCTCCCCATCTCCTCCTTGTCCCAGCCACCCCATCCTCTCAAACTCTCCCTTTTGCCTCCTTCCTCTTCTCCCCGCAGAGCAAAACCCAGACCCTCCTGCCCCTCTCGCTACACCCCCGCGCCCTCCGCTTGGACTGTTTTGTGGGTGTGGACCACCAGATGGGGGGGAGGGTGGAGAGGCGGGAGGGTGGCAAAGGCGAGGACGCCATATTCGTTCGAGAAGCGCCAAGCTGACCACCGCCTTCCCCACCCGCCACCCCCCGCCTCCTCTTCCTCCGACTTCCTCTCTCGCCTCCCCTTCCCATGAGTCCGTTTCTCTCTCTCTCTCTCTCTCATACAGAAACCGCCCCTACTCTCCTCGCAGACGCCGTCGCTTCCATCTTCCACCACCCACATACTCTCTCGCACATACACACAAAACTCCCCCTCCGATGCTTCCCACTGCCCATTGGTCCAGCCAGTCACGACGCTCCTTCGATCACATCCCCTGCCCTCCACCCCCTCGACACATCCACCTTCTCGACGCCCCCTCCCCCCCGCTCACCCTCGCTCCCACCCTTCCCTTCTTGCAGCGTTCCCTCCAGGACGACCCTCCCCGCTCCGCTCCTCCGCGCCCCTCTGCCACGCTGCTATTCCTTACGGCCCGGCCTCCTCCGGCACAGCATCACTCCCGAGGCCCTCCTCGCAGAGCATCAGCAGACGAGGAGGAAGAGGCACCTTGCGCTTAGGAAATCCTCCGCCCACCGCTCTCTATCTCTCTCCCGCTCTCATCCCTTATCCTTCCATTCCACCTCCCCGCGCAATCCTCCTCAAACCCCATCCATCCCAGCTTCATCTTTTCCCTGCCTTTTATTCCACCTTTCCCTCATCTACTCCCCAGAATTAAGGCGCCTCCTTTCCACCCCAATGTATCTCTCAGCCGTTTATCTATTTCATTTCTCCAGGCTTGTACTTCCTCCATTATTGGCAAGTTTTACTTCATAAAGCATACGTCTACTTTACTTCATATTTTTCTCTACGTATTTTATATTATTGCTATTCGTACCTACTCGTTTTTTCTAACGCTATCCCTATCTCAACCTCTTTCCCTTCAATTCCACCACGAAATCCTCCTCAGATCTACCCCTTTATTCCACCTTCAACTTTTTTCTGCCTTTTGCTCTAGTTTGCTCGTCTACTAAGTGGAGCATTTCTTTCCCCACATTCTTATCTCTCTCATCACCCGTCTTCTGTTTTCATTTCTCCTCGCATTCACTCTCTACATCTTTGCCAATTCTCACTTTATGATACATTCCTCTACTGCTCTTCATATATTCCTCTACATTCCCCTTATTTATATTCGCTCCCGTATTCCTCACGCTCCCTCTACCTCCATCTTTCATCTTTTCCCTGCCTTTTATTCTACCTTTCCCTCATCTACTCCCCAGAGTTAAGGCGCCTCCTTTCCGCCCCAATGTATCTCTCATTCATTTATCTATTTCATTTCTCCAAGCTTGGGCTTCCTCCATTATTGGCTATTTTTATTTTATAAAGCATAAGTCTACTTTTCTTCATATTTTCCTCTACGTTCTCTCTTGCTATTCGTGCTCTTTTTTTTAAGGCTATCCATATCTTAACCTCATTCCCTTCAATTCCACCACGAAATCCTCCTCAGATCTACCCCTCTATTCCAACTTCAACTTTTTTTTTGTTTACTCGTCTACTTCCCTAAGTGGTGCATTTCCTTCCCCACATACCTATCTCTCTCATCATCCGTCTTTCTGTCTTCACTTCTCCACGCATTCGCTCTCTACATCTTTGCTGATTCTCACATTATGTTACATTCCTCTATTGCTCTTCATACATTCTTCTACATTCCCATTATTTATATTCACTCCCGTATTTCTAACGCTCCCTCTACCTAATTCCTTCTGCCACAATTCCATCTTCATCTTTTCCCTGCCTTTTCTCCACCTCTTTCTCATCTTCTCCCCGAAACTAAGGTGCCTTCCTCCACCCCTTTCATTTCCCATATCTCTCCCTCACCTTCCATCTATATTTTGTTTATATCCCGCAAATATACGTACAGCCAGGTTATTGGTAAAATTAAAATTTTTTAAATAAAATTAAAATAAATTACAGGAAAAAGTAAATTTACAAATTTCCGCTGCGGAATGACAGGAAGAAGATAAATTTTTTCCGTTATTTAATTATAAACTTCACATGAAGATATAGGCCTGCATGTTTCATACTTTACCTCCTACAGCTACTTAAAAAGTTGACTGTACATTATCCAAACCTATTCTCTCTGTATAATATCACATGATGAATCTTTTTCTTCCTATTTTTACAAGCCTATACCTTTATACCAATTATTTTTCCTATGCATGCATAAAGAAATATCAATGCGGTCGATCTACATTTCTTTTTCACTCCATGCACAACCTCAGTAATTAACATCTGTCTAGGTGCTATAACTGCTAAAGGTTGTAATTGAGCCTTATTACCAAAAACCATATCACTATCAGCAGAGCATACACGCCAGAGACGGGATATATGTTCATTTCTATTTTACCGACTTTCCTAAAAATGAATTACTTTACTCATATCATACGCGCCAGCATTCATATCTCATTTGTTTATAATTCACTCACATTTCTCACCCTCTCTTCACTTGCCTTTATTTGGTTTTCTAAGTGAATAGTTTTTTCCCCTGGTATATATCTCTTGCCTATAACTTATGTAATTTTTCTGTGGTAGAGTTTTTCTCATTTATTAACTGCTCTCTCTTAACATGTTTTAACCAAGTGTACTTGCTCTACAGCAACAGCTCTACGTATTGTCTATTCAGAATATTTACTCTATTCAACTTAATTAATTTTACTTATTTATTTGTTAAATATACTTTAAATGTGCCTAAACTTTACTTTTGTAAGAGAGAGAGACTCGGTAATTTTCCTTCCACACCTATTCCATCGTGTGTTGCAGTTTTGCCACCCCCCTTACATTCCACCTGCTTCCGGAGAGCTCTCTCGCCTCAGCCAACACCTAGAGTCAGCACGGACTATGTACCGTCGCATGATCGAACATCGAGAGCTCTCTCGCCTCATCCAACACCTAGAGTCAGCACGGACTATGTACCGTCGCATGATCGAACATGCGGCGTTTACGAGCCAATAAGGTGGCCAGGTAAAGTCACGAGGTGACGCTAAGGTGTACAAGTGGAAGGAGACGGCGTTGCTGCGTGGTCAGTTGGCCGCGAGATGTAACGGAGTCAACACAATAAAGGTCTGGTCTCTACCTCGCTCTTGTTCTGTTCCCTGTACTCCCTCTGACGGACCCCAAATCCCTTCGCGGGTTAACAATTGGTGTCAGAAGTGGGATTTGGTCAACATCTGTCCCCTCAGAGGCGAATATATATCAGAACAGGTAAGACCATGGCATCTCGTGTTAGTTTTGGAGGCCGGGAAGTGGAGCTCCAACAAGCCGTTAATGAGCTGAGTACGCGCCTCCAGGAAGTCGAGGAGGAGAATCGGAGGATGAAAGAGTCGGGCGCGGCGGCCGTGGATAGGTCAAGACCGCAGTTCTCATTCTTTACCGCCGTAAGTGAGTTCGGGGGTAGGGCGGAGGAGGATATTGACTCCTTCTTCTCAAAATTAGAGGGGATAGCGGAGCTGAGTGGGTGGTCCGAGGGAGAAAAGCTGAGAGTCGCGAAGCTACGAATGTGCGGGGATGCGGCCGTTTTTATTCGCACGAAAGACCTGTGTCGCGAGACCGAATCGTACTTAGAATTCAAAAATGAACTCACCTCGCGTTATCGATCTAAGAAAACAGCCAGGTTTTTCCGGGAAGTGCTTTCGACTCTCAGAATAAATCCGGGTGAAGGGATCGAGCCGTTCGCGGATCGAGTGAGAGCCATAAACGCGCGAACGTACTCAATGGAAGGAACCGCGGAGCAGGTCGCGGAAAGACGAGCAGAGGCGGATCAAAGGGCGCTCGACACGTTCTTGCGCGGGCTATCCGGAGAGATAGGGCACCAGTGCCGATTGACCGCCCCGGAGACCTTCGATGCCGCCATCAGCACTGCCATCCGCATCCAGGAAGCGGAGAGCAGACCGAGGGAGAACCCGCCAACCCGTCGGGTATTCCAGACCACTGGGCAGCGCACCTGCTTTTCCTGCGGACAGCCCGGACACATGGCGAGGGATTGCAGCGGGGGAAGGAAATGCTTTGCCTGTGGCAGGGAGGGCCATTTCGCTCGCGATTGCCGGAACCGCCAGCGAACTCCTGCGACTGGGGGTTTAAACGGAAACGGGGTCGGAGAAGCCGCCGTATCCGACCCCTGGTAAGTGTGGTGCTTCCTCGCATTGGACGAGGAGGAGAGGATCAAGATTTGGTGGCAGTAGTGAACATTTTTGGGAGGGAGTGTAGAATGCTCGTAGACACGGGTGCCCAAATTTCCCTTGTTCTACGCAGCGTGTGTGGGACAAATGGGATTAAATCGTCTTCCGTTAGAGTGTTAGGGATAACGGGCGATAGGATGTGGAATCATGGGGAGAAATTAGTAAACTTTCGTGTGGGAAACACTAGGTACGACTTGCCGATGCAAGTAGTAGATCATCTTTCGGGTATCGAGGGTATATTAGGCTTAGATTTTTTGAGGAAATACGGGGCGGTTATCAATGTGTGCGCCAAAGAACTCAACGTGGGAAACCAGAGGTGGTCGTTGGGTCGTGACGTTGGAACGACTGAACGTGTGAAGGGGAAGGAAACTCATATTTGCGCTGAAGGTGTAGAAGTAAGACTTGATCGCGCAGAAGTAGTCCCTCCGCGCAGCGAGAAACGCGTGTGTGTAGCGATTTCGAGTGATAAGCTTTTTGGGGGGCTCGAGGTCATTACAGAGCCAGCACTGGAAAGTGTCGAGGGGTGTGCTGTGGCGCGAGGATTGTGTAAGATAGACTGTAGTAATCGAATTGTCGTACAGGTGGCGAATTTTGGGAGGGAAGAGGTAGTCCTCCGCAAGGGCACTGTATTGGCCACATTGGGTGACGTGTATCGGGACGAGGCCGCGGTTGAAGGAAGGGAGTGCCACATTAGGGCGGTGGAGGATGTCGCGAGCGACGTCGATTTCGAAGAAAAATTGCGCCACCTCGGCGACAAGGAGAGGAATGCCTTGATACCGGTGCTCGAGGAGTATAAGAACTTGTTCTGCTCGAAGGGTAGTTTACCAGCCACTGACATTGCTTACCATCACA
Source organism: Ceriagrion tenellum (assembly GCA_963169105.1). Taxonomy (NCBI): domain Eukaryota; kingdom Metazoa; phylum Arthropoda; class Insecta; order Odonata; family Coenagrionidae; genus Ceriagrion; species Ceriagrion tenellum. Next base: position 32,785,795 of record OY720635.1, on the reverse strand, counting down.
TCCCCACGGGGGACGCCAAGCCAATTTACCGACGCCCGTATAGGACCCCACATCACCAAAAACCTCTCGTGGAGGAATTTGTACGAGAGCAATTAGAAGCGGGGATCATCACGCCGAGTGAAAGTCCGTGGGCATCTCCGGTGGTTATAGTCCCAAAAAAGTCGTTGGATGGGAGGCCTAATTTCCGTTTTTGCGTTGACTTCCGCCAATTAAATGCCGTGACGACCCCTGATGTGTACCCTATTCCAAATATAGTGGACACTCTCGATCATTTGGGCGGTTGCGATTATTTCACCACGATCGATCTAACGAGTTCGTACCATCAAATCCCGATGCATCCTAAATCGCAGCAAAAGACTGGCTTCCTAGTAGAAAGTGGGCATTACGAGTATAAGCGTATGCCATTCGGCTTACGAAACGCCCCCGCCACATTCCAGAGAATGATGGACGGCGTGCTCCGCGGGTTAAAGCCAACTCAATGTATGGTTTACCTCGATGATGTAATCGTTTTTAGTAAAGGGATCGAAGAGCACGCTGATAGACTAAGGCGGGTTTTGGAGAAGTTGAACGGTGCAAAATTGTCCCTAAAGTTTGAGAAGTGTCAGTTCGCACTCGCTGAAGTAAAGTATTTGGGCCACATCATCTCGCGAACGGGTCTCCACCCAGACCCCGAAAAGCTTGAAGCCGTGCAAAAGTTTCCTGTGCCGACAAGTGTGAAGGAATTGCAATCGTTTCTTGGGCTCGCAAACTATTATCGGCGATTCGTCGATCAGTATGCGGAAATAGCCAGGCCCTTGACTAGATTATTGAAAAAGGGAACATCGTTTACCTGGACGCCGGATTGCGAGGGGGCAATGAATTCCCTAAAGAATTCTCTGACGGCAAGCCCCGTGCTTGTTTACCCCGATTTTCAAAAACCCTTCATCTTGTCTACTGATGCTAGCAATATCGCCGTTGGGGCCGTTCTATCACAAGAGGTTGATGGAGAGGAGCATCCGATTGCTTTCGCTTCCCGGCAGCTGAATTCCGCGGAGATGAATTATGGGACCACTGAACGGGAATTGTTAGCAGTGGTTTGGGGAGTGGGTCACTTTCGATGCTATTTATATGGGCAAAAATTTAAAATCATAACAGATCATGCCGCACTGAAATGGCTCTTCAGCATGAAGGACCCGAGTAGTAGACTGATGAGATGGACCTTAAAGTTGGGTGAATATAACTATACGGTAGAGCATAAACCGGGGAAACAGCATTTAAATGCTGATGGGTTAAGCAGGAAGGTAAGGCGGGTGGAGACCACGGAGACTGTTTGGGAAAATGATGTCGGAAAGGCGCAAAAGGGGGATTCCCAGTGCGAGGTGTGGCGTACACAACGAGGTTTTGTGATGAAAGGGGAAATCTTGTATCGAGAGACGGGGAGGGGATTAAGAATTGTGGTCCCTGAGGGTATGAAGACGCAAATTCTACGGCAGTATCACGAACATCCCTTATCTGCTCATACAGGGGTGCCATCTACCTTGAACCGTATTGAGCCTTTATACTGGTGGCCTACCTTGCATTCCGATGTGAAACGATTCGTGAGGGATTGCGTGTCATGCAGTCGTCGCAGCCCATACGGGAGGACGCGGGCACCACTGCAGGAGTTGCCTGAGGCAAGGGCGCCGTTTGAATTAGTGGCCCTTGACATTGTAGGACCTATGCCCTTGACAGACAGTGGTCATAAATATATACTTTCCATCCTAGATCACTTTTCGCGGTATTTGGTGATGGTTCCGTTGAGTGACCAAACAGCAATGACAGTGGCAGAGGCGTTCGTAAAGCGGTGGGTTTTAAGATTTGGGGTTCCTAACACACTACTGAGTGATCAGGGGACAAACTTTACATCAGAGTTGTTTACGAACGTGTGCAAATTGCTTAATATTAAGAAGCTTCGCACGTCACCTTTTCATCCGGAAGGCAACGGGAGAGTGGAGAGGGTACATAGGACGGTGGCGGTGATGATAAGCCACTACATAAACTCAAAAAATTCTGATTGGGATGCGTGGCTGGCCTTTGCCGTGTCGGCCTATAATACAAGTGTGCACACTAGTACCAAAGCCTCCCCCCATGAAGTAATCTTTGGCTTCCCTATGCGGTCCCCTTTCGAGTGCTTCGATCCAAGGGATAAGGAAATCAAGGGAGATTACGTGGTCGGGCTACGCGAGAGGTTAAAGGAGATTTGGGGAAAATGCCGCGCAAGCGGTAGGAAGGCTCAACGGGAGAGTAAAAGACAATACGATAAGAGGAGCAAAGCCGTTCATTACCGCTGCGGGGAGTACGCGTACTTGAGTGACCCCCAAATAAAATCTGGCCGAGTAAAGAAATTTCACTCCCCGTGGGCTGGACCTTTTCGAGTGATTGAGGTAGTGTCGGACGTGAATGTGCGGTTGGAGCTCCCCTTCCGTGAATTGTTGGTACATAAAAATAGGTTAAAACCATACTTTGGTCCTATTCCCCCACCCTCAACCGGCAGATACAGAGAGAGACGCCGAGGCCGCCCAAGGAAGACCTCGACGGTAGTGGATGAAGCGACCAGCTGTGCACCCGTTCCTAGTGTTGTGACGCCTCCCACTTTCTTCCCGCCCATACAGAGTGCTTCAAACCCCTCCAGCCCTCCCCTCATTGAGTCCTCGACGCCCGACGTACCTCCGTCTAGTTTTCCCCTCGACGAGACCCTCACCTTGACGACGGAGGCACATTCCGAGGAAGGACGCAGGCCATCGGAGAGCATCACAACAAACCATATCAGCAGCCCGTCTCCCTCTTCGAGTGCCCCCTCCCCGAACTTCCCTCCCAGATCGCCTTACCCCCTGCGTTCGAGGCAGGCCGCCCAGCAGACGTCATCGGCAGAGACCACGGACAAGGAGCTTCCTCGTGGGAAAGAGGAGGAAGACGCGGCTCAGCCAACTGAACGCCCGTATAACCTGAGACCCAGATAGTGTTAAAAAAAAAAGAAGAAAAAACAGCATGTGTGGGGTAGCGCTGTGTGTAGTGGTCGTGTTTTGGGTGTTTGCGATTGCTTGGTATTATTGGTATGACAGCCCGGGCGCCATATGTGAGGTTGTAGAGGAAATACAATGATCATGGGGTGGGCTAGGGTTTCATTGGGTCTGCTGAGGGTCGCAGAAAATGGATTGGAGGGTGTTCTATTTTGTTTTATTTTGTTTTGTTTGGGGTATTTCTGTTGCGACAAATTGAGTATATGTCCGTGAAGTGAATTGATGATTACATTGTGGTGAAGGGTTTTACTTATTTAACCTCATGATGAATTTTATTGCTTAATCAAATAAATTGTTGCATTAATGGGAAGGGGCTGTTCTGTACGTATGACTTATTGAAACTTTATTGAACACCATGTTCTCGGGAAAATGACATTGTATGTATTGGGTTCTGGAATGTACAATAACTGTAATTGTGTTACTGAAGAATTTGAAGTGGACGTAATTGTTTTGAATGTAATTGTTTAAAATTGTCTGTAAGCCAATTTTAAATTGTGAGGGGGAGTGGTGTAAGAGAGAGAGACTCGGTAATTTTCCTTCCACACCTATTCCATCGTGTGTTGCAGTTTTGCCACCCCCCTTACATTCCACCTGCTTCCGGAGAGCTCTCTCGCCTCAGCCAACACCTAGAGTCAGCACGGACTATGTACCGTCGCATGATCGAACATCGAGAGCTCTCTCGCCTCATCCAACACCTAGAGTCAGCACGGACTATGTACCGTCGCATGATCGAACATGCGGCGTTTACGAGCCAATAAGGTGGCCAGGTAAAGTCACGAGGTGACGCTAAGGTGTACAAGTGGAAGGAGACGGCGTTGCTGCGTGGTCAGTTGGCCGCGAGATGTAACGGAGTCAACACAATAAAGGTCTGGTCTCTACCTCGCTCTTGTTCTGTTCCCTGTACTCCCTCTGACGGACCCCAAATCCCTTCGCGGGTTAACACTTTTTTAATATTATAAAGCTATATTTTTCTATTTCATTTTTTTTCTCACTTTTTAACTAACGGTTTATTGTTCGTGATTTCATTCTTATTGTTATTAATTTATCTTTATTTTACTTTTTTATTGATCATTATTTTGTTAATTTATTTACTCCATACATTTATTTTTATCATTAATTTATTTTCTAATTCATTATTTTCTTTAATTTTACAAGTATGTAAAAATTACACTTTAATTAGAAGGCGCTTGGTATTGGATCTGACGGTATGGCACATGCGGCCAGCAGCAGCGGGAGGCAGCTCCTCACCACCGATAACTAGATCGCAAGGCTCTTCTAACTTGTTTATTATGCAAGAAGAACAAGATATTTACAAACAGGATTTGTCAACCCTATACAAATTAGAAGCTTCATTTTCCGAAGAAAACCATCTGCCATTGACCATCGAACGAACGAACGAACAGCTACAGAACCATGCTGTCCAGGTCCAGCAGCTAACGCGGGCCATCACGGAAATGAGAGCTCAACCCTTGCCAGGCCAAGCACCCCCAGCGGAGACATTTCCATCGCTTCTCCCCCCGAGTGACCCCGTGGGATTAGAACCTCCAGCAAACGCAATTCAGTTCATCAAGTAATTATTATTACTTGCTATCATGTGAATTTCATGCATTTTTTTATTGGAGATACTTTTGTTCATCTGTCTATAAGTTTTCACAGGTTTTTCACACTCCCCTTCATGTGAGGATGTTTTCCTGCAGTATCATCTCCTCATTTTATAACGTTTTCCCCAGAAATGCATGTATCTTTCTGCACTCATTTCGCGTATGAAACTGACAAGGACTTGAATGATGAAAGAAGGGACTGCCTCAGCCTCAATCTCACAGGTTTTCACAGGTTTTTTACATTCCCCTTCATGTGAGGATGTTTTCCTGCAGTATCATCTCCTCATTTCATAACGTTTTCCACAGAAATGCATGTATCTTTCTGCATCATTTCACGTATGAAAATGACGAGGACTTAGATGAAAGAAGGGACTACCTCAGCCTCAATCTCGCCCCAATAAAGACGCTTTATTAATACAGCACCTTATTTTTTGAGTAATTACCTTAGTATTCAAGTAATTGAAGTAAAAATTTTTCTTAGAAATGTCGGTCCATTCACCGCAAATGGCTCTAAAAAGTATTCGTTAAAATATATTCGTGGGTGAATCTACACACTATGTACCTTAACTTTTGTTTTTAACAAATAACCCTTAACATCTCCGAAGTACAAATTTTTTAGTCATTAAACAAAAAGTTGTAACGTTTTTTAGAGTGGATCCACGTAAGTGGGCGGAGCGTGTCGTTGGAGCCAAATCAGAGAAACTGCGGATATTTACTAGCGTTATATTTATTAGCATTTTGTACGAAGTATTTTCACAAAGTGAAGCCTATATTCGAAGGGTATTCATTTCTCTTGCTTATACAAGCACCTCACTATCTTCCCGTCGATCTCTTTCACCCACTACCTTCTCCTTCGTCCACCCTCCACGGGATCTTTTCGCGCCCCTTGGTCCGAGAGGAGAGCGAGGGCAGACGGAGGGAGGGCGGAGGTATGCGGAGAGGAAGGGAGAGAGGGACACTCCATCGTCCGCCACTTACACGTGCAACGCCTCGCGAATGCCAAGGCATGCCGGACTCCCGAGAGGAGGAGAGTCGTCCATTGCCACTCCAGCGCGGCAACGAAACACGCTCCGGATGAGCTAATATTTGCAGCTCATCTCTCCTTGTATCCTGATCAAATATCTTATTCTTTGACGTCAACGGTTCAACGTCACATGATCCGGAAATAGAATACATTTTAATATGTATTAAACCTCGTTACATCTACATACTACCCCGCGGGCCGCCGAATGGTCGCGTGGCAGGTGCGGTAGGTCACCAGCCATTTAAAGATGTAAAATTTTTCGAGGAGAAATGGTGACATGTACTATGGGAGAGTATTTAGAGGAGCTCAGTTTGTATTGCGGTTGCTTATTGTGCGTGGAAGGAACGAGTTTTTATACCTATCTGTTCGGCAGAGTATCTCTCTTATTTTATCGCATCTGTCAGACCTAGAGATGTAGTGAGGCGTCATGGTAATATTCTCTGTGTCGCTCTGAAACACACCAGTTCTGAATATCTCAAGCTTAAGGTAAGGCTGGCTTCAAACAAACGACATTATACTTGAACTCAACAATCTGAGGCTGTAAACGGAGTGTATTACCATGTTTTATCAACGAAGCACAGACAACAGTAAAAGAAATGAAGTAGCCTGTCTTCAAAGTAGAAATATACTAGGAAAGGAAAGTATTTAATGATACAGCTCGTGCTTTCATAAATAAAATGAAGTAATGGCGTTAATATATGGTGAATGAACGTCCTTTGTACGATTCACATGATCCATGGATTTAAGGTTGATACGTCAGCAAATTTCGATGTCAGGAATAGCCTCGTTCACTCTTCAGTTTGGTCCTCGTCAGAACAGACACGTTTCGACCACTAGGCAGTCATTTTATGACATTAATTTTTATCTTGTCTCTAAAAGTCCAATGAAAGTTAAGAATATGGGGTTTCCAGTACATGTACTCCCTTTCAACTCAACATATTTGAAGAAACTATCACCAGACTCAAAACTGTTTAAATTCTAATTCATAAAGCTACAATTCCGTAAAAATTCAAATCGACGGAGAATATAACAAATCACGTAAAGAATACGTCAAATACGCACAAAATTAAGAGCTTTGTATCCGTAAAAATTTTCAAATGCAATTACGATCCTTATTATGTTTTACGAACCACCGCTTCTAATGGCAAGAGAGCAAACTGTTTTGCTAAATCGTGTGATCAAATTAAGAATCCTAAATTAATTCCAAAAATGTCAATATTGTCTGCTATAGTCGATAATAGTTTCTTCTCTAGAATCAAACGTTAAACTGGCGACAACTTAGCTGACCTAAGAAGCTCAACACAGGATTACACTCTATGACGCAGTGAGAGAACATATTTTACTCAATCACGCAGTTGAATCCTCCTTACCAAACTTATACAGCATATAATTGGTAATCATTAAAAATGTTTACGGCACATAAGACATCTAATCCTTAGTCAAACAGAAATCATTTTTATAAACTATCAAATTATTAATGGCATGTAAATATGAAAGAAGATGACAATAACTCCCAATAAATTGCCTCAAAATAATCTTTATCATAAATAATTATTCAGATCGGCAGGATGGATTGAAACCACCGGGTTACAAACTTATGAGATGGGAAAAATGTTGGAAAAACTTAAAAAAGAGAGTTTCATATAGAAATCCAAGAATAACCTCGACAAAAATTAAAGAACACATAATGAAATTTTAGGACTAAAGACTCCAGGAGAACATTATACAGCTTAGATAAATATTTCTCGGGTTTGGCACCGGGTAAGGCTGTTTAAGGCCAACGTTTCGATGAGAAACTCACTCATCGTCATCAGGGCTAAGACTGACTGCCGAGTTTGGTTCAAACAATGGGCCTCAACCGTCCATTGGCTATCTTAGTATAAAAACCCGGCGTGAACCAAACTCGGCAGTCAGTCTTAGCCCTGATGACGATGAGTGAGTTTCTCATCGAAACGTTGGCCTTAAACAGCCTTACCCGGTGCCAAACCCGAGAAATATTTATCTATAGTATTCGCCGGGAAAGCCTACGATCTTTTATCATTATACAGCTTTACTAATAATAGCTGTGAATTTAAATGGTTGAAAATAAATGAATCTTTACTTAAAAGCAAAAATTCAATGAGTGTACCGAGGCAGAGAATTGCATTTTTGTGATAAAGTGATGAACATTACTGCCAAAAGAAGGTTCGAAAGGATTACAGCGTAAGATTTACAGGAAACAAATGTTTCTGAACTCATTTCTCCAACCAAACACGCAATCCCTCCCCAATGAGAAGAACGAGGGCCTCAAGCGATTCCCTCTCACGCGAAAGTCAACTGATCCCATTCGCTAGCGCGCTTCATTGATTCCCAAGCCGTGAGCCGCGGTGCTGCGAATTCTCCGTGACGGCAAACAGGATGAGAGGAACGCTCTTTGGTGCTCCAGTGTTTCGCTCTCGCATTACGCCACGATTCCCTTTTATTACATTTGCAGTGAACTATGGACGTCTTGATTTCGCAGAAATCGGGCTGCTTAAAATACCTGATGTAAAAATCGTTTCATCGTAAGTGACTGGTGTAAATTTTCGTTACTCCAAAGCTGTCGTGGCTGATTGTCGAGCGCATTCGTTAGATTTGTAGACAGACACTCAACACACATGATAAGCCTGATAGAATGGATAAATGGTGTCATTTTGTAAAAAGTTATATTGGTGGAAAAGTGTTTCATGTATTGTCAGCGCGTGAGAACAAGAGAAGACTATATATCACTCTAACAATGAGAAATTTCTAATCAAATGTTCTCATTTATATTTTTCAACTAAGCGTCTGACCTAAAAAAAACTGCACACCAACACAAATACCGTTCCAATTATACCCAGTTTAGTCAAAGATTTGAAAGCCCATGACTATTTAAGTGTATTATCTCGCATTGTAGTAATTTTCTGCCTGAAATACAAGCCAAGGTGTGGTCTGCCGTCTGGTTGCAAGAAACTGCTGTTCTTTTTGGGCATAGTATATTCATGGAGGAAAAAGGAATATATGTTTTCCACTTTTGCTTGTCAATGAAATGAAAGAATGAAATACAATATGATAAAAAAGATTAATAATATACATGAAATCAACTTTGAACGATACGAAATTTTCTGCACGAAATAGCACCATGGAAAATTATAAAATACCTGCAAGATCGCTTCGACTCCTTTGAAACTCGCAGAGAAATCAAAATTTACCAGAAACTCAATGTGACGCCTGAATTTTTCCCGTATTTTCTCGGTAGTTTCCATATAACGGATTTTTCGGATAATCCCAATTTTCTATGTAGAGTGGCTCATGAAAGAGTCACTAATTTACACCTACTAAAAATATGGAAAATTGTTTTTAACATTTTATTTTTACGAGTAGGAGTAGTAATCAGGACATGCTGATGATACTCAAAAGTAATTTTCTCCCTATAAAGGTTAGCACGGTAAATTTAAATTATAGTCCAAATAGTATGTATATTCATATATATATATAATAATATTCAAAACAGAATGGCTAGAGAACAGGGGAAATGGAGGAAAAACACCGAATCCATCGTTAGCTAACTTTCGACGAAAGGCCACTAGACTATAAGACCGACTATTGAACGCCTTATCGTAGAACTACATCTTGAAGTCTACTTTATTCGGAAGAATATCAGGAATACTATTTTACAGAGAAGACTTCAACCCGGGCCTTTTGTGTGTGAGTCTGGTACTCTAGTTACCTCACTTCCTGGATCCAAAATCATTTTGGTACATTATTTTTCAATTAATAGATAGCTCATCTTAAGAGAGAGACAACTTTTAATTGATGATAGCATTGAAAGTAACGAGGTAATAGGTATGCTTGCTAAAGATTATTCCGTCATTCGTAAATCTGCATTGTTATTGCTCTAAATGTCCAGTAGTAAACTTACAGCTGTTATAAACGCATTTCTGCTTCTTTCAACAATTTGACTGGAGTAAACGGACAGGTAGATCTCAAACCTTTGTCCATTTTTTCCTTTCCGACATATGGAGAAAGAATCTACATCAAACTGCGTTTTGGCCATTCTCTCTTGAAAAGAAGGCCAGCGTTAAAACAGTGAAATGCTGAAAAATTTGGGTGGGAGAGAAATGCTTGGCTTTACAAATTGGCGCAATGAAGAGAGAAGGAAAGTTTGATGGGCTGAAGCAAAGATAGCATATGAAGGTAAAAACTGTTCACTAAAAACCTGAGTTAATCATCTAAACAGTAAAATGAAAATTGTCATTAATAAGTGATTTTAAACTTTATAACATCCTTAACATTGTACTCTTCGGAGAATTATAGTTCATCAAAGTAATTTACTGGTTTAAGGTAGCTTTAATGAAAGTCAGAAAGTATCATCGTGATTATTACTTTCGCATGATCACATCTACTTATATTTCCTCCTTCCTCGTAATGTACGGCCGACCTTTCTTTAATCCCTCCATAACACCTATTTACCTCTTTCCCCGCTTGCCAAAAAGTATTCCTTCTACCATGGTCTTCAGCAACCCGTCGCTCATCATTATCTCTTCCTTGCGATCCCATTCAGAAGGTTCTTCACCTTACCAACAATGATAAATACTTGCTCATTCGCTTGTATTTCCGTCCATCGCATCTTCTCCATCCTTCTCCGCACCCACATCTCTAACGCAATCAGCTTATTCTCGTTCTCTTATCTCTATCTCCACGTATATTGCCCATACATCAAGAGACTCAATATCAGGCACCTTCTGTCAATTCTGTCCCCTCGTCTTTACTTCATATTCATTCAGCTATACGCCGGTGGCAGGACCTGACGGCCCGAAAAACAACGTCGCTCCTGCGTTGCGACTGGATTCCGCTTCCCTAGTGTCAATAATATGACCATGGCAAACAGAAGAAAAATGGCGGGTGAAGTGCAATGGACCAGTGTAACCTTTCCAGCACAGGTTAAGGAAGCTTTGAAGAAAGAAGAAAAAGTGACAGCGTCCTGTAGCATGCAAAAAGGTCCGACTTTATTATCTCTAGTTACATATTTTCTCATCATGAAAAACAATGATAGTGCGTCCTTCGAGTATTAAAGCTCACGGAAAATAACTAACCGGCAATATTATAATTAATAATACATAGATTTGGTTAATTTAATTTGGAACAAATATTAACGTACGTGTACTGATGAAGCATTTAGATAGCTCTTGAGGTGTATCTATTGTGGGACCATCATCAATTTAACCATGCAACTGTAATTATAAAAAAATATTCACATCAACAAATTTTTACCTGTGAAAATAACATATGAGCTGTGCAAAAATAATAGAGAGAGAGATTCATAGACAATACCCGATGATGTGATTTAGTACACAAATTCACTCTCCAAGTTCACATCTTGTTAGCGTAAAGCGTATGGCATCTTGTGGTAAACGCTAACCAGTCGTTATAAAACCGGGTCTGTTTTCTTCCTTCCCTCCGTTTCTCAGTCCTTTCCCCACATATTCTCTCCTCTTCGACGTCTACCGCTTCGTACTTAGTCCACGCGTCGTCCACCCTCCTCTCTGTCCCTCCTCCCCCCCGCACCCCTCCTCCCCCGGCCGGCCTCTCAACTCCTTCTCCATCGCCTCCACCCCCGCTCCTCTCTCACCCCTTTCCTCCCTTCGCTCCCGAGGCTCAGTTTCCATGGTAACCGGGGAGTCCCGCCCCTGCCTTTCCCCCCGCCCCTCCTCCGACCCTCCGGGTCCCTTTTGGTCATTAAGGGTTTCTTTCCACCCTCCTCCCCTTCCGTCCCACCATCGTCAACCCCCCCACCCTTTCTTTTATCATAACCGGCCATCTTTGGGGTCTGGGCCTCGGCTCTGTTGCTCTCCCTTTCTCTCTCCCATGGACGATACAAAACGCACACAAGTGAGGGGTGCCGAGCGTCGCTCGGTTTGATGAAGGCGTTGCTGATAACGCGCTTCAGAGCGGAACGTCCGCTTTCAGCTTGTAGTTTCATGGGAAATTGGAAAACTTTTATTTCCTTCGGTGGAAATGAGTATTATTTAATGATGGCAAATAGCAAAAAATCAGCGATCTACCCCGAAATATTGTGCAAATTATTGACTGGCTACACAACGTTCGTAATGTCGTGGAGTGTAGACTTTCGCAGCTGTTGATATGGAGTGGCAAAGTTTTTAAGTTTGACGACACCTCGAGCATTTTAGGCTCAACGTTTCACCCACGTTGTAGTGAGCGTTTTCATGGGTGAAGTAACTGTGGGTGAGATATTGTTGCGTTCTACATCGTGGACCTTCGAAGTCTCTATTTATCATCTTTTCGTCGAAGGGTCACAGTTGCTTACAGCGGAGTTTGCTGCGTCTGACTGTCCGGCTAGGAGGCATTTCCAAGAGAGAGAAAGCTGGTAGTCATCGTTGTGGTTAGAAGTTCTTGTTCTTTTCGTAATCGAATTTGATTCGCAAATCAAGCGGGATGGATGAAATTCTTTTTTGCAATCACCATTGTATTCTCACACTCAATTTAGAGACCGGATTCGGACATTGAGTGCTTGGCAACGGCTAATTTTTGCCACTCTCTATTCCTCATGTCTCTACTGGTAGTTTAATTTGATGACAGTTTGAGTATACTGTTTTGCAACATTTTTATAAGGGATCAGGAAGATCACTTTATGCCTCAAAGTTATGAATAATATAATAATTCACTAAATTTTATGCCCATTATTCAGGAAACATTAAATCTCACCACATTTAAAAATTTCATTAAAGATGTCCAAATCTTTTCCAAAGTCAATTTCAACATATTTTTCCGCTGAACGACTGCTTATTATAATACCGAAACCAAACTTATTGGAGGGGGCGATCTTCGATTACGCAGCTGCATTATCAAACTTTTCCTTTCATTAAAACCTTTATAGTATTGCACAAAACCGAATTGATAGACATTGTCTGGAACAAAACTTGGTGTTACAGACTCTAAAAAGGACTAAAACATAGTCAGCCAACAGAACTCGCAACATATTCCGTAATTACCATACAAATAACTTTTATCTTGGCATTCATTGAAAATGTTAACACATGCTTTACCTGAAGAGAACTGCAAATTGATAATCGATTAAAAACTAACTCTATTTAATTTAACGACAAACTATGTTCAGTGATCATAATAAACCATGAAAATTAAATTAATATAATTAGTATGAATGTAGGAAAGTGCATCTAATGCATTACAATTGCACATGCACTGTGCGCATATAAAATCATTCCCAAATGCATGAATTAAGTAAGTAAGGTAGAACGTTGGGGAAAATACGGATTTCTTTCAGCTAAGCTAGGACGCACAAAAATATCCGTCGTCTAAATTTCTGCGAAAAATACGGAGAGTAATTAGATATCCGACGTTAATCTAATGAATAGTTCAATTATTCATGCTAAATTGAAATAATTTACGCATCTGGAACCGAATTAAAAGGGTAATGGAGGCAGATACCTAATTCAATATCACCGGAAAAGTCATTAAATTTACAATGATGGCATATTTCATTACGTACCAAAACATAATTTAAAAAAACCTATTTCATAAATGCAAAAAAATCCTCCCATTACGATTAAAAAATGAGTTCGAAAAAATAACCACTGCTTCGCGGATTAGTTCTAATGTAATTGATTTGATAGTTCAATGTTTTTAAGCAATTAGTTTTAAAGCTAAAATTTTATTATAATTAATACCAAGTCTTTATTTAAATTTGAGCTGATAATATTGTCAGCTCGGAAAACATTTCATTGAAAGATTTAATTGAAAAATAACAAAGAGACGGTTTAATACATCAGAGATTTTTTTAACCATTTAACAACCCGAATGCTTTATCATTAAACAACTTTACCCTTTCAAATTTGCAAAAAACAACTAAATAATGATCCGCATTTAATGAATAAAAATATATATCTTATTCTGGGAGGGGAGGACAAAAGTTCGTTTTTTAATTGGTTAATCTGAAAGTAATTAACTTTCATCGACGGAATTAGTTTTTATTTTTTCCATTCCCAACACTGGCAATGAAAGGTAACACTTTTAGAGTAAATATTGAAAAAGCTCTAAAAAAATATTTTCCATGGTTTTTATAAATGAGACATACAGAGGTCGTCACTCTACTGTTACTTTGACGCAAAATGTAATACATGCAATAAATGGACCATTTTCCTTAAAAAGGCAGTCTCGGCAGGCGTTTACATCTCAAATATTAAAAAAAATTCAATGCTTCATAAGATGATTGAAGTGAAGCGACTTGAAAAGCTATTCACAAGTAAATTTTTCAAAATATAACTCTTGCTATTGTGATTGTGATCACTGGGGTGGAAATATAGTATTTTTAGCATAGAACCATATGAAATGTAGCATTTAGCATAAAATCATAAGAAACTTTGGTCTTATTTTTTTAAATTTCCGGTTTTCCACCGTTTAAGCACCGCTCAATACCGTAAAAATTTTATAACGTTCATTGTCATTTATATAACATAATGGATGATTTCGTTCTCTGTCACAGTGGCATGAGGGAGATTTATCTCCACACAAAATTGTGATCATATTGCTACATAATTTTCGAAGTCAACCCGTCGTAAAAATCATGGAGTAATAAATAACATTAATGACGCCAGAACTCAGTTTATCTGATCAAACTTCTCTATTTTTAAATAATTTGTCGTATTTCAAGCCTCGACTTGTTTATCTCACGCCTGTGGTAAAAAAAACCTCCTCAATATAAGTATTTGATTGCGATTTTTTTAAAGTATTGCGACGAGTATAATATAAATATATATTCAACAAATGAGAAAACATAAAAATATAATCGCCGTTACAATTATCATGCGGTCTTCCGGTGAGATCTTCCTAATTTTTTTCATATATTGCCTCTTCGGAGAAAATTTCCCCAGTATTAAGGCTTCTACTTGTGGCAACAACCAAGCTAAGCTTTGCCATAGTCAGTCGATTATTTCATGCTTGTTAAAAGATGAAATCCCTTTATCTACTGTAAAGTCAAATATCTATTGACATTTTTGAGCAGTGACGCACGAAAAATGCCAAAGAAATGAAATAGGAGTCGGATCACGTCATTTGCTCCAATATCCATCACCGCTGGACCAGAGGAAAGAAAAAGGGGCGGTTATCCCATTGTTGGATTAAGGAAAACGAAATCTCACGTGGCACATTGGTGTTGGGCAGAGTCCGACGTGTATCTGCGAGAGATAATATCTCGGGAACTTCTAAAAACTTCAGCATATTTTGTGCTTAAGGGTTCAATCATTGAGCTTGGCATAAATAATACAACTCAAATGTCGAGTCTCCCCAGACGCCATTGTAAATGTATATTAAATTTCTCATTTGATTGTTCAGAAACAAGTATGGACAACCAATGTCGGAGAGATACATATATAATACGTAAACATGAATGAATCCATACACAAACTCGATCATCATCATTGGGGGGAAATGTGATTTCACTCCTACAACAAAGAGCGTAACCCTAATAGGTAAAGCGACACCTCGCTGCCATCAAGTTTCACACTGTCATCAAGTTACATTACAGATGTATTGAAATGCTCCCACACACTTACAGCACATTAAAAAAACATAGGTTCGCCGTCACCAGTCCTGGGGACGAATCAGTCAACTTAAACGATGAGTATGACGTTTGACCAAGGTAAAATAAACAGATCCTAAGTTAACCTCTTACATAGCTGCTTCCTCTTTTCTCATAACTGATGCAGTCATTGCAAACCACATTGAAACCACAAAATAACCACATAAATGACTGCATAAGGGTACACGAAAACTCGGCATCGGCAAAGTTGTCTCATTGCGAATATTTGTGATTTAAAGTATGGTCATTTCTATTGACTAACAAAATAAATTATCTATTGTTTGATCGCTTCCCACGAGTGGCTCTGGTTCTCATCCTATAGTGCTGATTGGTGGCTGCATAAAAAAGTAAGGGAAAATAGCCGACCCTGAGCTCAGACTCTTAGACATTTGGATTTATGAAAAAACGCGTGATTTCCATGTAACAAGGCTCAATATTTATTAAAGCCTATCAACAAGGGGAACTCCCAATGAAATTTGTGCCGTGAGACGAGGGTTTATTTTACCCGTACTCCATAATGGTTGTATTTATCTCAGGTGACGGCAGTGCAGTAAAGTGGACAAACGGTCGTCTCATAGTCACTCATAACTCATATATAGCCAGAATATATCACTAATTTCAACTTGCGGGATTGATATACGGTGCAAGTCATTTAGGATCTAAATACAGAGCGCATGATCGTCATTTTATTCCCACTCCAGTAAGAGGATAAAACTCAAACCCAACAACAACTCCGGTAGAGAGTCAGATAATGAGTATGCAATAAAAGCACGCAGCAGCCCATGATCTCGAGTTTTAAACAAATGTGTATGTACGCGTAAGCATTTAAAGCCTAACGATTATAAGTTTAAAAAAAACAAGAAGAAAGTTTTGAAACTTTCATAGGAATGGATATTGGTACATAAAAATATTGATGTTTCACACTACATCTGTAATGAAGGTACATGTACCCTATGTCATAACTTATAATTGAGCCGTGCTTTGCGGCTCAGACTGGATTAGATCGGCCGCGCTACGACCTAGGTAGCGTGCTGCCCAAACTTCGGGTAAACATCCAAGCAGTGGTGGACTGATGTCATCAGTCACAGGACTGGGTGAATCTCATACTAGCGAGGAGCAGAAATTACCCAGCAGAAATTGCAACACGGCTGGTTGTCAAACGGGGAGAGTGCTGTTAGTCTCTCCCGTAAAATGCGTCGGGTCAACTATATATTGGCCTGGCTAGAGGAACTGGGAGAGCATTCGGGTTCTCGTCACGCCGGTGGATGGCTGAGCAGTTGGAGATTCTCCTCGACGTCGCTTCGGCTCCGCTCTGCCAGGTCACGTAAGCTTAGGTTCCTTTCCCTCCCGTGTTTCCTTTTTAATTCTCTCCCAACTGAATCCTTTCCTTACCTACCCTTCACCGGGTTTTCTGTCCGAGTGCCGTTGCCTACTTGTTTTTGCTATTCCTTGTTGGTTGATATTACATGTTGTTTTGCCTAACGCGGAGTGTTTTACTTCTTACTGCCACCATCCTTACCCACCACCCTTGTAGGGTTAGTTCATAATAATTAGTGTATTGCACGTGTATATAATAGTAAGTGAGATGAATTGGCTCTAATTTTTGTTCACAATTAGGCTAAAATGAAATCGCCTTTGCTATTATTATTTATGCTTTTGAAAGTATTTTTGTTTAATGCTAGCAATGAATTTCATTTTGGAAGGCGGAGGTCTGTTACCTTTGAGGCTACCTAAAGCTCGTTGATATTAGTACATAAAATTGTACAAAGACTATCGAGTAATAAATTATTCATATTCTTAATTGAAGACATCTCGGGTTTCACACCGGGTGAGATTCTCCATACCTACCAACTTTGTGTCATCAGGGATCCAGAAGTCCATATCGTTGGATTCATGAATCCCTGATGACGATCAAAACGTTGGAATCTTCGAAAACCTGGCTCGGTATGAAATCCGAGAGCTATTCCTTCATGCCCTTCACCGGGAAAACCTGCCGCCATACACCACAAGAGTATGCTTGAGTATCTCCAATTAGGGCCCGTAAGGATGCCCAGAAAAAGGAACGCAGGGAAGCCAACCTTCATACCAGGATAACATCTCTTTCAAGGAAGACAGGTCTATTTTCTGAGGCGGTGCGACAAAAAGCAAACTTTTTCCGACAATCGGCCTGGGCTAATTTTCGCGGCACATGTCAAATCTTTTGGGCAGCCGCCGTCAAAAGTAAGGGATTCCACGAGGAATGACTAGTGCCCCCGGAGCTTTTGTGGGACCTCAAAGAAAAGAATTAGTTCTCCCCACCGCACCGGGCGCCTGGGCCTTTGAGTCCCTCTAAAATAAAGCGGCCCGGGATTGAAGACCTAATCCCCACTTGAGGCAGTTTCGCGATGGCGACTTTGCTCTGTGCCAAAACGAACCACCAACTCTTCTCAAACCCTTTTTCTCCAAAATATTCCTTTTTGCCTCCTTATTCTTTCTGAGGGACAACCCTTTTCTTTCCGCACTGTGACTTCCTCGGCCGTGTATGAAACCCAACCACTTGCGTTGTGACCGCCTCCAATTACGTGTTTCTACTATTCCAGCCGTTTGTCTGTTTTTAGTAACTCATCACTGGTATGCGCGTCTTCATTACAAAATATACCTTCATTAGAGCCATCTTACGAAGGTATATGCCAAAAATGTATCTCCACCCTCAGGGACTTCCAAAGCACATTTTGCTTTTAAAATTTTTGGAGGAAGGCAGGCTATTAACACACCGGCCTTGCAACCGAAAGGCTGCAAACGCACGTATCTCAGGCATAACTCAATTAAATTTGAGACGATTAATGAAAAAAGCATTTCTATTAAAGCTATTCTACATATTTCATTATTATTTTTTTTAAATAGGCGTTACAAAGAAATTTTTGTATTCATTAGGACTGCGTGTTGGAATCCTACCTAGGACAAAGATATTGCATTTGACATGTAACTTACTCGTACGATTACATATTTAGAAACAGCTAAAATCTTAGTCTATGAAGTCTTCACGGTCTACAATGGTGTTGTCCAGCAGCCGCAAGGACTTCATAGGGCTTTAATTGAAAGCTTACTGTCATACCCAACAATGAAGGAATATCAACCGACAGTTTTCGAGTATCATTTGAAGCAGTACGTACTTTTATGCAGCACGAGAGAGACCAAAGCAGGGAAATCAACACGTCGAGTTGCAAGAAACGAACGAGTTTAAGCGGTTTATTTTAGGATATCGGCAGAGCAAGCTATGCATACTGCAAAATTAACGCACGTGAAAACTATTCCCATTCTACAGAAATTCAGCTCAAGATCGGAGTAAAATGCTAGATATACACATTGTTTATTATTACTAGACTGATAAATTTAGTCGGCCCTCAATACACCGCAATAGGCCTATGGATTGGATTCCGTGGCAAGAGAATGCATCAACCTATTAAATTTACTACTTTTTATATTTTTATATACATTAATTTAATAAATTACTTCAAACTTTTCAGATGTTAAATCTGACCTATGAAGTAATATGGAAAACAATATGGTTAGCCAATTTAACAGCTACGTTATCTTCATGTACGAGGTATCTTCATAGCTCGTATATGAAGATATCGTAGCTGTTAAATGTTCTCTTAAGCAGTTAAATCTTATCTTCATACCTCGTATATGAATATAACGCAGCTGTTAAATTAGCTGTCCATATTGTTTGCCATAGACTAAGAAATTATAAAGAAATGCAATTGTGAGCCAGAGTAAAACCTACTTCTTACTTCATGGGTCAGATTTAACATGAGAAAAGTTTGAAGTAATTAAATAGGTTTATTTTCAAAGGACTACGGAACTAGCCGCACAGTATCTTAAATGGAGTCACCCGCTAGTAATCACGCAATTGTGTGAAATTCAAAGTGGGAAAATCATTCGGCTGAACTGAGAACCGAAACCAGATCCCTCGATTTTGCGCCAAGTGCTCTAGCCAGCTACGCTACTCAGGCGTCCTCTTCCACAAGGAATCTCATCTGGGCTTTAAGGAACAATTTGTTCTCACTGGTTAGAGTAATTAACTGCTTAGAGCACTCGGCGCAAAATTGAGGGATCTGGGTTTGATTCCTAGTCCTGGAGAATGATTTTTCCACTGTGAATTTCACACAATTGTGTGATCACTAGCGGGTGACTCCGATAAAGTCACTGCGCGGCTAGTTCCGAGGTTCATTGAAAATGTCAAAAAGTAAACACCTTTGTATTTCAAGTTAGGTCCCCGTGGTGGGTAGGTTATCCCGTGGAGATTCATAGTGGAAGAGGACGCCTGGGTAGCTTCATTTGTTAGAGCACTCGGCACGAAATCGAGGGATCTGGGTTCGATTCGCAGTCCAGGCGAATGATTTTTCCACTATGAATTTCGCACAATCAATAGATGCAATTGGATCTGTCTATGGAGGCATAATAAGAACAGCGTATTAAATATGATGGAAACTGAGAGCTAGAATGTACACAAAACATCAGAAGTAGAAAAACAGAATCGGAGCATATAGCATAAAAAATCCTACTGACTGCATATAACTCCCAAGATTTATAGGGAAGAAAAGAGCAAAGAAAAATAAATTCAGATCCCTTTTCCTAAGGATGAGTATATCCATAAATTATATAAAAATGGATTCGGTGAGAGAGGAATGTCTAGAGTGTGACGGAAAAATTAATGGTTAGGGAATAACAAAGTGGTGCAGTAAAGGGACCAAGAATTATAGCACTAATGGAGACGAGAGATAATTTCAAAGCAAATAGCTAACTTAATATTTTATGCCAAGTTTTGACTGTCTTTGATTATGATAGGAAATTTCCAATGATTGCACATTTCTATCTAGCGTTGGGAGAACATTATCCTCATGAGCTCCCTCAAGCTTTTGGGGGACATCCACTAACGATGTGCTTTCACTTGAACAGCTACCTCGAAGGGAAAATGTTTCTGAATCACAAGCGCGCCCAAATTTTACCAGTAATTTGCTAACTTCTGCCGTCAGGAGTGGCAGGGGAGCAAGACAATCAACAAATAAAATAGGAAAACACAGGAAAAAAGAAGTGATTGAAAGTGAGAGAATTTTGTTAGCTTGTTTTTTTATATTTATCTCGTCATTTCGTGTATGGGAAAAAATACATAAAAATTAGGTGTTCGTAAATGTCACACTCGTCATTTATATCTTGTCACTTCTCATAGACAGTTTAATTAAGATACTGGTGGAAATTAAATCAGTTAATCCTCAAATTCATCTTCATTAATATTTTTTCACAAGAAAGTGATTATTGAAACTAAATATGTATAAATTACAAAACCCGGTATCAGAGAAAATAAAATTCCAAATAGAGGAAAAGAAGGCAATTCTGACGAGCAATTAAACATTACTAGACCTCAGACCACCTATATGACAGGCGATTATCTGGCCTTGGAGTAGAAGATTAAAATCATTCTACACAGAGCCATTTCTTTCTCTTAAGACCAGTTTATTCCCAAGTGAACGAATTCTTACACAATTATTCGTTAAAACAATATTCTCTGCGTCGCTCTGAAACACACCAGTTCTGAATTTCTCAAGCAATCGAAGCCAAACCTGTAGCCTCCGAGTCTCTAGCGGCTCCCAACCCAATCATATTAAAATTTGTGAAGCAGTATATGCTCGCTTGTAGCAGTTTTTGACGAAGCGGATAACTTTCTATCATATTTCACTTATTTTTTTGTTAAATATTTCTGTCCAGGGTCTTAAATGCTCGCGGCGTATTCGAGGTGTGGCCTAACCAGTTTAAAGTATCATCTCTCTTTCACTTTTTCATCCAAGGACCTTCCTATAATAACCTTAATAAATCCTAGTTTCTTTGGTGCTGTGCCGCATATATATTATATTAGTGTTTCCACGATGTGCCTGAAGTTAGGATGATTCCAAAATACTTGAATTTTTCTGAAGACTTTATGATTACTCCACCCATAGTAATGGTGACTACATCGCCGTTTGTGCCCGATAAGGACTACATTGTCAAAGATTCTCCCTGGAGCTCTCTCGTGTAAGACCAGAATGACTTGGGGTTTTTATCTAGTAATTCACCAAGGATTTTTTCTTGAAGTTTCGTAAAGTAGTGCGCATTATTTTCTTCGTTTATGAGCGTTGAACAACGTAAATTTCTCTTGCCGTAATTTCTGCAGTTTTGTTGCCTGACTCAATGGAAAAATAGAATTATTTTGCTACCTGACTTCATGGAATTTATATAAGTTCTATTAATGCCTCACTCTCATGACCTACCACCTGTCTTCGTGGTCATACCAACGAGGTTCCTTACTCTCACGTATGAATAACTGTGGAGCATATTCATTGATCACATTACGTAGAATTTTCAAAAAAATATCTCCCTGATACTTAGTGCTCTCGTCATTTCTTGCAGCAACAAATTACGTGAATGAAGCTTCCAGCGTCCCTCCAAAAGGAAATAGCATTTTTCAAATAAGTTTACTTTGAGTTTAGATTTTACAACAGACTCTGTTGTTTTCAAGGTCGTAAAAATTAGTTTATTTGTAAAAAACTCGTAATGCCTGTGAGGGTATCCACGGGTTTAATCATTGGAGGGTGAATGACAGCTAATAGATCTAATATTTTATTACCTCTCGTTGGTTCATTAACCACTTGAGAATGAGAGAAGTTTGAAAGTGTGTTGAGTAAGGCCTCAGTAAATCACGCTTCGTTGAAATTGTTTCTACGCCATTAGATTTCTAATATATAGCCAGGAGGTTGAGATCTCCACCGAAAATATCACGATTTTGTTCTTTGCTGAGGTAAATGTATTTAAGTTTCTAATTGATAAGAAACGTCTATTATAGAATGTGGCTGTCTATAAATGAACAAATATGTATATTTCTTTTTTTTGTTGTTTAATAGTACACCAATTGCTCTCTAGTTCATTTTCGTCTGATATGTGTGCGGTACTATTCAAATATGGCTTAACTGCTAAGAATCCACCGCCAGACCCATGCGGTCAATCACATCTATAGAATTCATATCCCGTCGGAGAAACGTCGCTACCGTTAATATTCTCAGCAATACAGCTCTATGTTCCAATTACTATATCAGCGTTTTGAATATATTCACTACTTCTGCTCGAGTATTTCTTACGCTACGGAAATTTACTATTTCTAAATATATATCGTAAGTTGGTTCGGTGTATTCTGTGATAAATTGTGTTATGTCTTTGATGTTCTCTAGAAATACTGAAAAACGAGTTTTTCTTTGACGTGACGCCATTATCTTGAGAGTGCAAGTAAGTCACATTTAGTTATTTGAGCTTCCCATATGTTTTTTCGGCAAAGCAGGTCTACTAAACACTGATTTACTCGGGGGCTGTTATCGGGTCTATGCTTTTTAATCCCACTGAATGACCTACTCGCTAACCTAAAAAATACCTAGAGTGCTCGAAAATCCTACGAGCTACCCGTTCTGACGCCTGGGCGGAGTAATGTACGCCTGAATTTTTGTGGGTAGCCTGGCACTTGCGAAGCACCGGCCGAAGATCTACAAATTCAGCCCTCATGCATATACAGAATTTTCAATATTATAATTTACCTAAAGACTGAATAACTCTAGGCAACTCAGATCAAATGTAGCTTCCACAGCCAAACAGCCACCCTGGAAAAACAACAATATTCTTTGAATTTTGACACCCAACTATTATTTTAAACGGCAGCTCCAACAATAGAGTAATGATACATAATGGTGAAGCACCAGGAAATTCTGTATTATGGACTATAGAAATAAAAATGAGATGAAACATTAAATTTAAATACTGTTCATTCATTGCGTGAGATAAAATGAGCAGAAATAAAAGCCGCTCGCTTAGTTACAAATGAGCAAAATACACAGTGGATGGATGAATCGGACTATGAACTGCTAGATACGCAGTAGCAATGCAGTAAGCTTGGATTACTTGAAAGTCTCATATCAGGCGCGTATTAAGTATGACAAGGATGATATTAATTCAAAATATGTACAAGAACATGTCTCTATAACCGATAGAAGGGACAAAATCGGAGATTAGTCATGCCGAACTGAATGGTACAAAATTTCTTCTACAAGCGCACCAGTGTATTGGTGACCACAAAAAAAACAGATCCAGGCACTAAGGCACAGTTCTAGCATATAATTCACTTTCTCCATTGCAGTTATCCCTTTTCCTTTGCCAATCTGCCAATTTTACGGCCATTTCCCTAAAACTCTCCAAAAAACGCCCTCGACGGCTGTAGGGTAGGGACTGGTACGTAAATGTCGGGCGAGGGTCCATACTGGGATACACCTAATTTATGGAGGCGATTTCATATGAATGTAAATCATAATACAACGTAAACATGAAGAAAATGCAACATAAATAATGGAAAGCACAATTACAGAGATCTGGGCTAGAAAACCGAGCCCAGAAACTGAGTCTAATCAGAGAAGGAAAATGAAACTGAAGTATGATGCCGTTTGACGAAAAGATGCCGTTTGATGAAAAGATGCCTTAGTATTACACAAAAAATTGCCAATACACTGATAATGCATCATCTGTAATAGTTTTGGTCTACTGGTAGGAACTGTTATAAATTGAAACCTTTTCTCATGGCAGTCACGAGGAAACGGTTGCGTAAATTGACTTTACATGAGGCGAACGTAAAAATAAGGGCTTAAGATGGAAAAGAAGACGTTGGAATCAAAATAATGAAGAGAAGAGATGGTTTTATAGATAAAAAAAGAAAGATTTTTTTATGGGATTATGTTCAAAAACACACCTCATGTTTTTAAATGGATACACATATTTGAGGTGTTATCTTGTTTAATTTATGTCACGAATTTTACAGCATTTACCTTGCTAACAAAGGGTTCCTTTTTGATATTATGTAAATTATTACAGCCAATAATAAATTTTACTCTTCAAAATAAAGGAGAAAACAATAAAACGGAACATCTCTGATGAGAAAAGTACAAATTCTCTCCCTCCCGAGCGCAGACCCGAATTATATCTTACAGAAATCAGCTTCTACTTAGTAGCTGTAATTCGATTGTTGTTATTTATCTATTCTACCGGTTAAGGTAAGTTCTGTTGAATGTCCGAGAAACTCCTATCTCCCTGAAGTACATCCCTTTTCGCCTCAGCATACGATCTTTCCTTCTTCATTCCGTCCGTGAAACCTATTCTCTTTCTTCCCTTTTCCCACTTGCCCAATATACTTCCCTCAATCACACGCTTGAGCAATGTAAGTCGATATAAATGTATTAATTAAAGTATGAGGTATTTTATTCACAATGAAAACAAAATATCTAGAATCTTAATGGGAAAAGATTTCGCACCGAAACTACCCTATTTGGCAACTTAGTCTGGCAAGAACGATAGAGTGGACGTATATCGAGTATTTTGATTTGAACAGTTATGAATGGAATGCAAAAACCATGGTGAGAATGGAGGAACGGTTACATAATTGAGAGGGGGGACGGAGGAATGTGGTGAGTGGAAAATGAGGGTAGGTTGAGAGTAGGGGAAGGAGGAGGGGTTGGAGAATTTAAAAATAAAAAAATTAAATTGGATGAGACCGGGACGTGAAGGATAAAAGCGATGACCGTATCGCTCATCTGGAAAATGACTGCCCGAGCCCTCCCTACCCCTCTTTACAGCTTCCCTCCGCCTCCCAGCCCCCCCCCCCACATGCACACTCCGATGATGCCCCCGGTGGGAATAAATCAGTGATGGCGTCTAAATCCCACTCACTCACTCGCTCGCTCACCACCCGATCCCATCCACCCACTCTTCCACCCTCACCCGCGGCTTCGCTACCATTTACCCCCGCATTCTGCGCTCCCGACCCCCGCCACTTTCACCACCCACTTGTTCCCTCCTCCTCTTCGTCCAACTTATCGCTTCTCCCACACCAGACCCCCTCCCCCCGGCCAGGTTGAATCCCTCCTCCTCCCCTCTCATATCCTCCCCACCCGACCACCACCCTCCCCCACCTCCTCCTCCATCCCTTCGTATGAATGCTTACACGGTCTGGAATCCTCGCCCCGCGCTCACATATACCCACGCCCTCCCTCGGTCACACGCTCAACTTATCCCACACCTGCGAACACACGCAATCACATGCACACACGGAGTCCTATGCAACCTGTTTGGTGGCCGAATATCCGCGGGGAATCCTATACTACTATCCTACTCTCTCTCTCTTCATCCCCTGCCAACCCCCTTCCTCCGACCTTACCCACATTGGCAATTTTTTTCCTCTCCCCCCCATTCCAATCTCTCCGCTTCAACCCTTCTCTTCCACCCCCTACCCTTAAG
This sequence comes from Ceriagrion tenellum, assembly GCA_963169105.1. Taxonomy (NCBI): domain Eukaryota; kingdom Metazoa; phylum Arthropoda; class Insecta; order Odonata; family Coenagrionidae; genus Ceriagrion; species Ceriagrion tenellum. The sequence goes on along the minus strand of OY720635.1, from coordinate 32,760,178 downwards.
CTTGTCCATCCTCCGTCTCTCTCCCACGCTCACATCTCTCGTACACACGTATGGAAAAGAAATGCCCGTCGACCAATCGCCATTCGCGCTCCTGCCTTCGTCATCATTCATCCTTCCTCCCGTCTCACCTCTCTCTCTCTCCAAACGCTCTTCTCTCCATTCCATCTTTTTCTCCCTCTCTCCCATCATAGATGGACAGGTACAAGAGCGCCACCACCGCACAAATGCCCGCACAACTCATCTCTCGTTTCCATCCCATTTTTTTCTCATTCCGGATAAAATACTTACCTGACATGCTCTCGCATCAACACTTTCCATGTATGAGTTGATATGCCTGAAAGTCACGCAGCCACTCGCTACCGATGAATACATTTTATCCGCTTCCAAGAATTGTGGGATATTAAAATACTGAATTGGTAAATATTTAAAGATGAATATAATTTTCCGTATTCAAAACTTTCTATAGATACAAGTCGAAAGGAGTGATACTTTTCAAATACTTTCATGGTAATCTCATTTATGTGCATCATGCATGAGTTAACACATATAATTTAAAAACTGAGTGGAATTTATTCTAAATGCAACTCTTCCAAAAGCAGGATTCTTCAGCAATCAATTTTACCAGGCGAAATCACACCCAAATAAAGGTGTCCTCACATAGACTGGGAGCTTCTCATTTATTATGAATCTAAGATGAGATCATGTTTTAACTAGTCGGAAATAATCCAATCTAATGGTTGACGCCAGGAATTTGCTAAAGTCTAGGAAATATACTACTTCTGAGGGTATTTTCGCTATCGCGGGGGTTGGTGTAAGCACTCCATAGAGTCCTGTGCCCTGAGTTACGACGAGAGAACAAAATACAATAAAAAATCACAGTTCTCGATATGTATGTTTATGGGTGTCGTCCTATTTTTCTTTCCTACGCTAGGACTGCTGTAATAACGATGTTTCTTGACCTCGGGTATGCCATAGATTATCATCAACTCATGTCATAAATTTGGATGCTGAAGTTAAAGAACGGCTGACGAAGGACGATTTGATGAAAAAAATATATTTCATCATTGTGGAAGTCTCATCAACTCAAGGAAGAGGTATTCCTCCATTAAATCTCAGGAAACATTTAAAATTATTTCAACTTGTTGGGTCCTAGTTTTTCTATCTAAGGTGGAGTTTCATACAACAGTCTAACTTAGATACAATGTTGCAAATTTGTTTCTAGTACACGTATCATTTCAACAAATATTTGTAAGCATAACCACGACATGCTGTTTAGGTTCGTTTCTCAGACATAATCTGTATGCCAATGCCTTGAAATGATGAGCCCATGATTGGTATAATTTCTGGTACATTTTCATTGTGACTCAACTTTTAATCTCAACATTTTGTAGGAGCTAACTTCTTCAGTCATTCCTCGGTGTAAGCGCTCCATAGAGTTCTGTGTTTTAAGTCGCGATGTGAGAACAAAATACAATATAAAACAGTCCTCGAGACGTCTGTTCAAGGGTGTTGTCCAATTTCTCGTTACTACGCTAGGACTGCTGTAATACGAATTTTTCTTGACCTCGGGTATGCCATTGATTATCATCAGCCCGGAATAAAGTATAGTGATTCCTCACCAAATCTCCCAAAAGGGTATGATTAATTAAAGGATGAGAAATTCGGGGCAACGTTAGAGGATATTTTACTTTAAGAATTATTTTCTCCCGGCTATCATATTTGTGTAATCCCCTATCAAATAAAGATTAAATGTCAGCGTAGGAGAGTATTCTCAATGTAAGAATAAAGTCATATGAATAAAGAATCCCACACCAAATATCCCAAAAGGGTATTCTTAATTAAAGAATGAGAAATTCTGGCTAACGATAGAGTGTATTTATTCTTTTCGAATTATATTCTTCTGGCGATTACTTTAGTGTCATACCCTCTCAGATAAAAAAATATATGTTTGGCACTTATTTCAGAGGACCATACTCTGAAAGCAAGTGTGTGCCTTACAGAATACCGTTTTTCGGTGCAGTACAAACAATGGAGAAAAACAGTCCACTTACCATTAGTCTGCATTTATGCTGATGCGGGATGGATTTGGTGAGGCAGCTAGAGTACTAGCTTCCCATTGCGTGGGTACGGGTTCGAATCCCAGCAGTGACGGAATTTAGTGAAATCAAACTTTAAACTTGGGCCCATCTTGGTTTCTGGTGCTGTTACCTCGAGTGTTGTACTCCATCCATCGGATTGATTACTTAGCCATGGACTCATTGTCACCAGTCGTTCGTTATCGGCTAATGCCGATGCTGGGTTTCCCTCCATTCTATTTTCCGTTCCCTGAATAATTCGATCATAACCAACCAGTCCTCTTGCCACAAAATGGCCTCGTTTATCGGTCACCTCCTCAGATACCCAAAGCAACAAGTTATGATTTATTTTTGAGCATTCTTTAATAATTATAAAAATAAATAAAGACTTTATACGAAAAAATGTTTGCTGAATTAATTGGAAATATACATTTTAGCTAAACAAGAGTCTTATGTTATGAATTTCAACCGGCAGAAATGTTTTGGTGATTTGTTTTAGATCATCAACGTAGAAAACTTGTGAAATAAGTTTTTCGTTAAGCCTCGATATTCACAAACTATCATCAGCAGCGAAATATGAGATATTTAAATAGGATTTACTGTTCTCCAATGGGCCAAATCAAGGGCAAAGGTCATATTATTTGTTTTATTTTCATATGACTGACTTATTAGATCAATTAATACGCCAACATATGCTCATATCATGGCAGATGGTGCCCATCCTGACCGAGTATCCACCTTATCTTAAAGAAAACGCTGGTGAAACCAATTTTCCATATAATAATGCCCTCGCTTGCGAACTGATCCATATGCTTGCACACCACCCTACTTTCTATACTCCTCCCTTAAGCATACATATCCTGAATGACTAATCCTCGTCTTAATTTAAGTGTGCCCGAATAATTCGTGCTAATTCTCCATGAGTGTTGCCGCGTAACGAGACGTGGCTTAATGTTTAGTTTCTCTCAACTCTTTTTCTTGAACGCAAGACATTTTCCGTTCATAAAACTCAGTCTTCTCCGTCTCGAGACTCGTTAAGTTGTCAAAAAAACACCCAATTATTTTTGAGCGGGCAACAGTTACTTCAGAAGGAAGGCTTGAGCAGAGACGAGACAAAACTTGTGGTAGGTCACTATTGACTCGACGTTTCGTCTCACTTAAAAGAAATTAAAAGAGTTCTATGCTAGCACAATATTGCATGAATTGTTGGCAATTTTTTAAACAAAAACATCATTTAAGCTCAGAATCACTTCATTTTACGTATAATCAACGGTTTTTATCTTCATGATAAAATCATACACATAAGCCAATAATCAATCCAAACGTGAAAAAAAATGAAAAGAGATCGAGATTCGAGGCGAGATGCAAAAGTTTCGAGTCTTGCAGCAAACTGTTCTCCATCATTCTCGAGGGCTAAACACAAATTCGTCCCTCTCCATTCTCCCCATAGAGTATCGTTCTCCTACCTCCCATTTCCTCAATCCCCTCCTACTCTCCCTCTATACCGCCGACAATTTGCCCCCCCTAACCGTCCGCACCGAGCCCAATGAGAGCCACCTCACCCCCTCAGCCCCGCTCCAACCATGGCTCGCAGGGATAAATCGCAAAAATGCAAATGGAAGGACGGATTGGGCGGAGAGCCGGGGACGTTGCGGGGCGAGGCGCTCGAGCGACTCAAATTCCATTTTATGCCGCCAGGGAGGGCTCGCAGAGCGGACTGAGGGGGGGGAGGATGTGTGGAAGGGGTAGTGGAATGAGAGGGTGGAAAAGAGGAATTGGTCGAGGGGGGATGATGAAATGAGAGGGTGGCACGAAGGGGGAGGGGAGGCACAGGAGACAGGAGAACGGTTCAAAAATCCGAACGCTGGGCGTTCGCGAGCCCTGACTCGCTGGGCAGCTCCGGTGTTTTTCGGCACGGGGCGGCAAATCGCCCGACTATTTTATGGAACCTTTCAGTTTTTTTTTGGTCGAATTTTATGCCGGGTCGGCCTCTCCCTAAACCCTGCGTCCTGCTCTCTTTTTAATTCCCGGAGTTAGTGATTCGTGGATTGGCTCCTACTTTTCTCACCTTTCACTTCGCCCCGTCGCGTCCTGCCACGATGTACCCTGAGCGCCAAGTGATTCTACGAGAACGACCGAACAATATAACTGGATTTCACTCCTATTCTTGCTGGAGTCATAAAGCGAGGGGTGAATGAATTGAACGTTCGGCTTCCTGAGAGTTCTAGGGTAAAATCTATTGAGTGCATTTAATCCTCCACCTCTTTAATTCGAATCTGTGTTTCCGTTAAAGAATGCATTTTCAAAGTAGTAAAAGCGGGTGGTATAGAGAGAGGAGTTCGTTAACATAGGAGTAATTTTTTCATACGCCTTTTGAATCATAGCTATCTACACACCAGGTTTGGCTCAGCAGCAGTTTCACACACATGGTTACATGCATTTCAATTGTGTAACAATTTTAAGTGTTTTAAAATGTTCAAAGGTTACATGCATTAAATGATGCTACGAGTGACATGAAGCATGACATGAAGCAACAAACAGTTTTAAACAGGAAATTTGATAGTACGTCTCTCCAAAATCTGAGACGTCACAAGAATAAATGAGTAGACTATCTAATAATTCCTCAGGTAGGCAGTGGAGACCTAGGTTAGAGCATAGAAGTGCATAGCTGCTATCCATTAGTCTAACTGCGGAGCATTTACATTAGACAGTAGTGAAGGGTCACAAGTAACCATCACTTATAAAGTAACTAGGCTTTTGTTGAAACTTTATTTTATTTTACAACTTCCCAGTTTTCCTGAGATATAGCGGGAATTTTAAATCTCCAGGGTATCTCTGACCAATTTATTTCTCCAGATTTGAATATACATCTCATCGGACATTGTGCAGGAGCGCAACGAAAGCGCACGGTATGAATAATGGTTCAGGGTTATAATTGTAGATCTGCTGGGGCTCAGGAAAATCATAATTGTGATTTATCAGCATACCAAATCTATGTCTCGGAAAGTAACATCCAATCGATGAATGTTGTTCCTTAGGAGGCTAATCACTAAGAAAAGCAACCATAACGCACTTAGCACGCAGGAGAGATTTATCTTCATGTAGATGCCTTTTGGAGGGATGGATGGACCTGCCACCGACAGTGTTTATAAGCTCTATAGTTTTTAAAAATTTGTGGCACAACTCATTGGTTCGAAAGGCGCAGTGAGTATTGAAATTATTTTACCTAGCGCATTGCTAAAACCGTCATGAATACGATTAGCACAAATTCTGCCCATCAGACATCAGTCTCCCAAAAACGAAGTAAAATAATTCAGAAAGATGGATTAAGAATTATTTTCAACATTGAATGGTGAATAAAATACATTTACATAAATATACAAAGGACCTCTACCGTGTTGACACGTTTTCTTGGAATAAATTAACAAATTCATGCTTATCTCTTAAATTTGCTAAACTACGCAAATGTGATGTATAAACATTATTATTACAAATGAACAAGATACTTGGGAACATTTAAATTATCCGCTCCAACATGAAAACGTGTAGGAAGGTGAATTGATAATAAATTTTGAAACATTTTTCATTTTCAACAGTTCCCAACCAGAAATTTACAAACCTAAATGAACGTTCGATTCAACGTTTGCTTCAAAATTCCGTGCCAAAATCAAAGTGGAAATTCCATTTTCGTCGCGCTCGGAGCAGGAGTGTGGGCAGGCGTGAGCATCGATGAAATTTTTGTTCCATCCGCCAGTTCGTGTTCACGGTAATTAGATCCTTTGTCTGGCGCGAGGTGATGTGTGTGCTGCATAAATCCGATTGGCGCGCGCAGAACAATGAGGGCATGATTGGTTTATATTATTGGGAAGACTGCGAGACTGGAGAGGGGTGGGAGACAACGTGACATCACTGTCAAGGGGAAATAACGGGGGTCTCCGAGGCGAAGCAGGGGAACAAGTGCGACGCTGCAAAAGAGGCCGGCAAGAAATTGCCCAGGTGTGCGCCTGATGTTCCTTCCTCTCTCCGCTCGAGCACGTAATATTTTCCATGCGTGAGATGAGTGCATCAAAACGTGCGCTCAAGGCAAACAACCGAGTAGCTATTTTTAGGAGTGCCATTGAAATGCCTGATGCTCATGTATCAATTCGAAAGGCCGTATTAATGAGTATGGCAGAACGTAGATCGACTCAGATCTAGTTGAGGTAACTGTTAATGTCCGATGAATATTAGGAAGGGCCTCTTTTAAATTTTTCCTGGCATCATATGAAGTGTCAGTGCAAAAATATGAGTTGATGCTCAAAATTCCATTAAGTAATGCAAGGCATACTTTACTGTACAGACGTAGTTCGGTATCAACAAGGTTTTTTTTTAAATAAAAGGCCTTATGACGGATGATTTCCCTTTAAAAATAAAAAAGATACTAAACCCGTAATGGAGGTCCCCTTTTGAGCTGTTTAGTGAGTTTCACGCAATATTCAGGGTAAAATATGTCAGACAAATGGTAAAAGATATCAGATGGTATGAAAAAAGGCATGACTTACTGAGGAAGGAATGAGAGAAATCTACTCGCAAGCTTTGGGCATCGCAGTATCTCCTCTTGATACCGTATCCAGAAAGACCCAGTAGGTACATCTACATCTACGTCATACCCTGCAAGCCACCCAAAGGGTGTGTGGCAGGGGGTGCTTCCACACCAGGCATGCATGAATGATATGATAGAACACCGAAATTACATTGAAACCCAAGTACCACACATGCAAAGCGCCAATTAAAAATCTAATACCCGAGAAACATTCTATCTTCAATCGTTCCAACATGCGAGGGATACAAAGACTACTACTACAGATTCAAAATATCATGCAAAAATGAGAACATTTTTGCATGATATTTTATTATTTACATCATGCATATTTGCATATGATTATTTACATCATGCATAAATAAGAGAGTAGAGAATATAATGAGAAAGATTAAATGTTGCCTATTGTCACTACTCGAACTATTCATGATGACGTTCACAGCTGTTATGGTCCCGAATGGTACGCGGAAAAAATGACATTTTATATCTTTCGGTTCTACAATCTAGCTCTCTAATTTTATTGGCGCGATCTAATCTGCCGTAGTACGAGGGGGTTAATAGTATGTTTTTTACGTCGTCAGTGAAATTATTTTCCTGAAATTTATTTAGGAGGTTAAGCCTATAATTTAATCTACGCTGTGATAGCGATTCCCATCCTAATTCTTCTAACAGTCCAGACACACTAGCCAACTTATCGTAGCATCGTTTCACAAACCTAGCTCCTCTTCGCTGTACGCGATCTAACTCTGATATCAACCCCGTTTCGTATGGATCCCATACACTAACAGCATATTCCAAATGAGGCCTAAAGAGCAAAAAAAAATTAGTGTGTAGCCGACCAACGGTACCTAAAAGATCAAAAAAAGTTAGTGTGTAGCTTAACTTTTCCACAGTAGCTCAACCCAAATTTGGAGCAACATCCCATAATCGTCTGATTATTATTATCGCACCGAATATTATTGCGTATCATAAAAATGACTAAGTGAAAATAACAATTATATGAACATACCGCAAGGGAGATCTGCACGCGCAAAAGCATTGAGAAGATGTGATGAAAATATCTCTACGCTATGAGAGGGATAAAAAGATTCCATGTATTACATGATATCCTAATTGAACCTTAAGTGAAAAAGTAAGCATGCAATCTCAATCAACTTCAAAGCATTTACTTTGAATACATCGATTCGATGAGTAAAGCACTGTTTTAATAAGTCTGAAAAATAACCAACACTAATGAATTAGAAGTTTTGGATCGGGAATTCCAACTCCCCTGTGCACGACCTAATTTATAAAAATCACTTAAACTGGAGCGGTGACGATTTGATAGCGATTGGGTGTTACTTTTTAAAGCTGTTGAAATCCGAATCATTTGGTTGGATTTCTACCTTTTGCCCGCACACTCACACTGATGGATTTAAATAGCGGCACGTGTGTTTCCGGACAATCGAGTTGAATTTGATCACTGCGATCGCCAACGGGAAAAAAAACTTAAAAAAGGAAACTATCCAGTTGATTATGCCAATTCCTGGGGCTAATTCGGAGATCATTTTGCATTTCGCTCCGTCGACGTTTTGTGCTTGCAGAGTGTGATAGGTTCTCCATCTTCAATGCGCGGCGACCAGTCGACGAGAGAGAAATAGAGGAAGAAACATAAAAAAACAGAAGCGACTCGACCGGCGCGCGCAAACACTTTCTCTCTCCTTTTCATTTATTTGAAGCTCGGTGGACTTCCCATTTATCCGGACAGCTATAAAGGAGAGATCGTCCTTCCACACCCACTGTGCCTGCAACAATTAGTCGAGATTTTTTGAACGTTCATAATGAACTAGCCCGGCTCGTATTGCCCTACATCACTCCTAACGGTGGCAACGCCCCAGAGTCCAACACATGCATGATGCACACACATATGCGGAATCACATGCGCGCACACATTTTCCAAAAACCTCTCCGCCCTCCTCTCCATCTTCCTCCCCTCTTAATGGAAATCGTCTGCGCCAATAATCGGACGCGTGGCAGTGTGAAAACCAACCAAACTGCCGTGACCACCCCCTCCCCCCAACCCTCTCCCTTCCACCCCACTCCTAATTAAAACTACCCTCTCCCCGTCCCGTCATCAATGCCAGGCATGTGTCCCTGCCACTCGCTCCTCTATCTCTCTCTCTTGACGCACCCAATGACGTACCTCCCCCTCCGCAATTTTGCGCGAACACTCATCAGCCATCCCGGAGATTTGAATGGAAGGATTGGAGCGATGGATAGGAGGAGGTGGGGAGAAATTACTGCGAGGTGAAAGCGGGGGAAAGGTTTTTAGAAAAGTGGGGTCAAAGAAGCTTAAGAGGGAGGGATAGCAATGAAATAGATACGCGTTGAGCGGGAAGAGCGTAGATGGACAGAGAGAAAGAGGCAGTGTGCGGAGGAGCATTAGTACAGTAGTACCACGAGGTCACTGCTCGTATTGTACAACTTCTCGATTTTTTGGATTGTTACAGCTTCTAGATTTTGCATCTGGATTATAATAATTGGATAATCTTCATAGACTACATACAAACCGGGGATTGGGTTGGTGTGGTGGCTAGAATACTGGCTAACCACACGGACGGCCAGGGTTGAAATCCCTGCAGAGGCGGATGTTTTTCAGAGGGAACCCGATGCCTGTTTAGGTGTCTTATGGAGGGCATTTCAAGTGCAGTATTCCGTCTGTCGGATGAGACGTTAAACCGTGGTCCCATTGGCGCCTTTCATTAAGAGCAGGCTAATTTCGACGCCGGGTTTCTATCCACCCTTCCTCCCTTACCTATCCCCTATGGCGCAAATGACCATAGCCGTCGGTCGCCTCCCCAAATATCCAATCCAATACATACAAACCTCGCGAGAAATGAACTTTCCGTTTTAAGTTTTGACCTTTTGACATGACATTATTCTCGATATTTGTACTGTAATATTTTCCTAACGCAGTGTACCATAGACAACTTAATAATACCAATGGCATGTATAGTAATGTTTGATCAAACACATGAACTTACCGTCTCGAAAATGATTTTTTATTTCAGTACAAAATTTCTACATGTGGTAAAGGTCTAATTTTCAATAACAAGCTTCAAAATATAACCCGCGGACAGGAACAAATTAAGCTCGTGAGTCGAAGTATCACGGTGTATTCGCGAACGATAGATTTAGGAAGGGTGCTATGCTGGATCGGCGGCTATGATTATCGCCTTCCATCCAGAGGGCTAGGTGTGTACCCTGACAGAGGTAGAGATTATTATTTGGAATCTTGATTCCTACTTCAGAATATGATGGTGGTTAATTCAAGGGTAGCGCCCCACCTACTGGATTAAACCTTAAACCGTGGTACGTAAACCACCACTGCTCATTTACTCTTCTACTAACCAGCCTAAGATATCCTACGACCCTTAATGGCGAATATTATGGCAATTATCCAAATACATGTATGTACCTAATATGTATGTACAAAATATATGTATGTACCTAATATGACATGGTATCATAACCATTTAACCTAATATACTCATTCTAAATTACTTATAATTACTTTTGATTGACAATGTCTGTTAAATTATGAATTTTAAATAATGCAGATAAATTAATATCTTATTCTTGCTCTGCAATGTTATATCTAAATTTAATAAAGTATGTTGGACTAGTTTATTCCACCATTAATATGACGTTAAGGGGCAAACCCATTCATTCTCGACTGAATCGGAATGCAAAAAAATAATATGCTCTTGTATTTTTACTGTCATCATAATATTTCATATTTTTTCTTGAGGTTATTTCCAATGTTATTGCAGAGAATGCTTGAATGGTTACCTTCACACACTTTAGAAAACTTGGAAACCATTATAAAATTGGGAAAGACACATTTTATTATTGTTATGACAAATATTAAGGAATGATGCAGCAGTAAGCGGGTTGATATCATACTGAGTAAGGTGAGTGGGTAGGAAGTCAGTGGGACAGGGAGAAAGAAGGGTTTTATGGCGCGTTGGTGCGATAAATAGAGGAGACAGGGTGCAAAAAAAGTTTGAATGCCGCGGAATGGAAATGGGGCGCGCTCTTTCGAAAAAAATGGTAGTATTGGGAAGGTAAGAAGTGAGTGGCGGATGCAGTAGGGGGTGGCAATACGAGGAGAGTCGGCGTAGTAAAAGAGGGGAAGAAATTAATCCTCAAAAAAGTTTTAACATACTTAGTAAAATTGTTTGTTTGGATACCTTGCTTAACATGTAAAGTTTCATACATGTGAATGGAGAAATATAGGAGAGAAAAAATTGGTGTATTTAGAGACACTGCGCCTAATATAATCAATTTATACTGTCGGAAAATAAGTTAAATTTAGGTAACAAGAATATTCATATAATCACCTAATATTTGTGAATATATAAATATATGGACGTCACAATAGTATATTGCATTGTCATTTAGCTATGTAAAGTTTCCCCATATTATAAGACTGGGAAATTAGGGAAATTAAGGTAGCAAGATTTGAGAGGACGATTATACCATGGTAAGTTAAAAATAAAGCATTAAAAAAGGGAGAATTTTGCGGGGGAGGAAAGAGGGTGGGTATTCAAAAAGTGGGGTAAAATCGTGAAGGGAGAGGGTGGATTGCGGGTGAGAGAGAGGTATAGGGGAGGGGGAGGGCTGGGAGTGGAATGAGGGGAGGAGGTTGAAGCCATGTGACACCGTCGCTGCCCGCTCGCGTAACGAATGGCGCTCGCATTTATATTCCCAGCTTTTCATGGGCTTGTCATTTTTTCACTCGGTGCATTCTACGAGCGAGCACGCCGCCGTGCAATGGCCACGGGGCCACGCGTTCCCTCACTCAATCCTGTATAACGCCCTCGCTGCCAACCCCCAGCCACCCTCTCACTCTTCCCCATGTTATTCTTCCCCGTCTCCCCCTATTCTACCCTTTCCCGGCATGGATATCCCGCGGGCAGAACGGACGTAAACGAAATTCGGGACGTTTTCGCGTTTGCTAAAGCTCCCTGACAGTATGTTTACGCTGAAGAGTCGTTATTCACCATCATGGCGGGCGTCGGGCGGCTAAAATTTACGCGGCACGCGTCGTCCGCGCTAATTTATGGCGCGTTTTGAAAATTTCCGCCCAAATTAAAACCGATTCTGAAGTCAAAGCGAGAGATGTACAGGGAAGAGGGTGTGTAATGGGTTGTGCTGATGCAATTACGTTTATGGCTTTTGGGAATTTTAGAAAAGTTGAATATGATCGAAATGTAGGAGTTGTTGTTTCAATGCCCAATTTTTGGGATGTTTGAATGATTACCCGATTTCAAAAGTCAATAAAATCTTGATTTCATGTAAATAAATTTGCATTTTATAACTTATTCTCACGAACTCCACGTGTATATTTACTCTGAATGTTGATTGCACGGAACCTAAATAGCTCGTACGGTTTAATTCTGAAATATGTGCATTTGGAAAATATTAATAAATGTTATGAATAGAGAAATGAAATATACACATGGAAATAGATTGCTCTTTTAACATGCTGTCAGACGATAACTTGAAGAATACGTATGTACACGTATATTGATCAGAACTTTTAGCAGCCGAATTCTAATAGTGAGGTGAAGACATTGTGTTTTGGTCCATTTTTGTGGGAAAACTTTTACTAGCAGGGATTCCAATCATTTATACCTTCCAGAGTATGGAGAAGAAGTGATGAGAGAGCTTTTAAGAAATATTAGCGGGCGGAAGATAACTGAAGACATGAGACTTTGAAGAAGTCACTTGAAGAGTAATGTTTGGTAGGGATAAATGAGAGCTAAGACGAGAGAGAGAGACGTTAAGAAATTTTCTTTGCCCATCCAAGCCAATTTTAACTAGGTAGAAGGAGCATCTCTGAAGAACAGAAATAGGTAAGTAAAATGAATTCATGCAATACAAAATTAAATATATGATAAACACAGAAGGAAGCGCCCTTAAAAATATACCTAAAGCAGTATAATGTAGTAAAAGAATTAGAAATGTATCACTATATGGGAAATGTGGTCGTGCCAATGCCTTGCCAAGTAATATGTGGATATAGATGATGGATTGAATAGCAATTTAATAGTAAACCAAACGCAGGTAGTTATCCAAAGATTTACAGACTGATTTACAAACCTTTAGAAATAAAGAACTTACGAGTTAAAATGCAGAGTACAGATCTAGAGAATGTATAATCAAATCAGTATTTCAGCGCATTGCATAGAAACTATCGTCTGGCAGTGTAACATTTCTCGAAACATAAATTTCGACCTCCCTGTCTCAAAATCCCTAACACATTGATATTCGGAAATCCTCTGGCGTTGATATTCGCAGGCATTGCCCTACCACCCTACAGCACCCTTTGCGCTGTGTCAGTCCATCACCACATTCGACGAGGTAGGCATTCGTTCTCTTCTGACACCTAGAGAAACCTCATCCCGACCGATACCCTGAAGGATGTTATTATACCGATCACTTCTCTCCCTCCGACGCACATAAATGTGAGTCCAATCAAACCTTTGCCCGGGATAGCAGTCACGCCATCGCGGGTGGAAACACCGCAGCACTGCCGGAGGGAGGAGACCCGAAAAGGAGAAACAAGAAATATGATATCTTCACGGAACGTCGAACGCCTAAAGGTAAACTTATGTCCGTCCCGACGCCACCATTAATCATTCGAACGGCGGGACAATATTCGGATTTCAAGAAAAGGGTGTTCCGATTGGGGGGCGAGAGTTTCGAGGTCTCCCGGAGCACACACAATAGCCGGAGAGTGTGTATGGTTATATGGATTTAAGGGGAGGAAGGGGGAGAAGAAAGAATCTGATCGGTGGGGAGGAAGGGGTGCAAAAGGAGGGGGTGGGTGGGTGGGTGCGGGGAGAATAAGCAGGCATTTTGATGGGTTGAAGCCGAAAGGGAAAGCAAGGGAGTGTGAGGGACGGGTTTGAGGTTTAGGCGGTGGGGTTCGATGGGACGCCCTGCGAGAGGGGGTTGGGAGGGGAGGCCTATGTGGGTGAGAAACGTGGAAGGGAGCCTTTAAGGGCGTGGCTGATAGACGACGGGGGGTGGAGAGGGGGTGAGGAGATGGAAGCAAGCCTGTTAAGGAAGAGAAAGGGGTATGGCAGGAGGGGTGGCACGAGACCTGAAGTTGGATCGTGGGTGGGCGGGGAAGGTTTAGTTTTGCGAGAGGGAAAGGGGTTGCCGTCCTCCCTCAGCTCCGCCACCTCCCTCCCCCCCAGGAGAGTAGATTTCGGTGTTCGTCATTTGTTTTTGCCGCTCTCGCTACAATCCATCCCTCACAGCCGCGAAACCGAATGGTCGGAAACCATTGTATTAATGGAATTCGCTCTCTTTGAGCTCCGGGGATGGAAGCGGGCGGGCATTGTGGGAGGAGGCTCCGGGGATTCCGGGAAGGGGGGGTTTACCGGGCGTCCCTCCGCACGCCACCGCACGCCACGCCAAAACTATTCATCCTCCCGCCACCGGAGCAACAATTTGTTCCGCGTTATACGTACTGCCGAGGGTTGAAGGGTGAGGACTCCGGCGATCATAAAATTTTTCCTTTCACCGATAAATAATTGAGGCCCGGAATTTACCAAAATAAAACCCTACCATCGCATATCAAAGTCGAAATTTTTGCGTCACAAAAAGAAGGGTGCACGAAGTGTTTACGGATGCAGCGATGTCATCACGGATTTCCTCGCTATGAATTATGTTCAACGACTGTTACCTATCTTTAGAATTAGGTACAATAATTTCCATAGTCTATAATGCACCACTCAATAAATATCCCCCAAAAATGGTATCTTAGAAATTATACGTGTACAAGTTTGAAACAAAAATACATTGCTTGAGGTAATTTACCTGCGAATCAAAGGTTTTCATTGAATAATGTTTACTTCGTAAAACAGGGATGGATTCTAATTTTAAGGGTTATGTACATCTCAATTAGAAATAAATTTATAAGGGAAAAAATGAACTTTGATAACATGCATATTCCGAACTCTTAACAAATAAGCTAAACAGTGAACATGGATGAATAGTATTTCACCGTAAAATGAAAATCTTTCTCGTAGTTTGTGACAAGTAAGAATATAATAAGGAAAACAATTTTCAACATCACGCCGTTGGTATTTGAGAGCTTTCAAGAAGAAACTAAAAACAAATCATTGATTTTTCGAGGCTAAATTTAACACAAAAAACATGAACGTTTCCGGACAGCAACGTACCTCACGGGCACAAAGTGTTATTGGGGATGAACTGTTAAAATAGTTTTCGAGGGAGAGTGACACTGTATGCGTTTGTGGATGGTCATTTATGACTTTTGTTCTGTTGATATGTTTTAGTGTTACTCTTATTTTAAAATTAGAAATAAATCCATTCAGTCTATTGTCTGAATCTCGAACATGTTTGAAAAGAAAAAAAGCATTCTCATCTTCCATAAATTCTGATTATTTCTACGTACGTTGATCTACATGTTATAACTGGTTCAAGTGGAAAATAATAAAAATCCTCAAGACTTTAGCTGGCCCAGGCCACTACCAACTTTTACGATTTTTTCTTCTGCAGCCGACATCCTACGTCTCTTCATTCCCCCTCTACTATCTTTCCCTTTACCCGGCTTACCCAAAATTCTCTCCGCTACCATGGCCTTCAGTCTCCATTCACCTGTGCCAACCACCAACTCAGCCCACTCCTGACTCACTCCAAATATCACCTCTTTAAACTACTGCACCATGCAAGCACGTCCTCATTTGTCATTCTTTCAATCAGCCGCACTTTTTCTACTCCTCTTCATAACAATACCGTAAACTTCTTTGTTTCATTATCCTTTGTTTCTCAAAGGTTCCTTATTTCTATACTGCTTAAATCTATACAAAATATTACAGTCTCATCCAATCTTTTTTTGTACCCTTACACAGATTTTAGATTTTTTAGAAAATTCAGAGGAGTCGGGACGAATTCCCCAAATGCTAGACAAATGAAGGATCGGGACGGCATCCGAGAGACACCTTTCACATCGCATCGAAGGGACGGAAGGCCGGAGGAGCGAGGAGGCACCCAGAGTCAGCGGGTGATATGAACTTATAGGGGCCTGCGGAATGATGGACCGTAGGAAAGGAAGTCTTTCCCAAACACAAGGATCCAATATCCTTCTCATACGGGATTAAGAAGGAATTTATCGTCCCGAAATCTCTCTCTCTCTCTCGCCGGGAGAAACGTCGCGGCAGATTGGGATGGAAACGTGACGAGACGAGGACGCGTCCTCTCTCTTGCCGAAAGAATGGAAGAGATCAGTGGGTGAAGGAGTGGGGGGGAATTTAAGAGGGGTAATGCGGGGAGAGGGTGCAAAAGAGCAAGGAGGAGCGGAGAAAGATTGGAAGGCCGCTGGGTAGAAGGGAGCAGTATAACAGATCAATGGCTGGGAAAAAGGAAACGTGCGAGGAAAACGACAATAGGAAATGTAAACGTCCGAGGCACATTAACTAACCAGCATAAGATGCTGTTAAGATTGAGTTTGAACAACAGCTTCTCTGGTACTGGTCATAAACACAAACTTTACTCTAATTTTATTTTCAAGCAGTATTATGAAGGATGAACTGAATATTTTTATTGTTTAATTTCTTAATGAATGAGTCTCGGTTGTAGACCGAATTGTCACACAAAGTCTTCCACTTGATTGTGATATACACTGCGCGCTTAAAAAAATTGATTCTCAGCCGGAGATTTTTGAACAGTATGATACATAATATGATTATTGATAATATATATTCATTGAAAATAATGATTGAGAAAACTATGGAAGGGCGGATTTTTGTCGCGATCTGTGATTCTGATATTATGATAAATTTGATTTACGCTATGGCTTAAAGGATTCTCAGCTGGGGGTTTTTGAAAACTATGAAACAAAATATGACAGTTGATAATATATATTCATTAAAAATAATAATTGAAAAAAACTATGAAATGACGGATTTTTTCGTGATCTGTGATTCTGATATTGTGAAAAATGTGATTTACGCTGCGCGCTTAAAAAAAAAAAGAATTTTCAACGGGAGGTTTTTGAACATTATGATACATAATATGACAATTTATAATATATATTTATTAAAAATAATAATTGATAAAGCTATGGAAGGATGCATTTTTGTCGCGATCTGTGATTCTAAAATTCAATATTTTTATAATATATATATATATCTATCGCGCTGCCACACCTCATCAAAGAAAAATTGGCTCCTTTATTTAACAAAAAGTCTAGATGAGTGATAAATGGTCAAAATATGTATCTCTTTATTGCAATGAAAACTCCACTGAATTTGAAGCGAAGTAATATCTCACTCTAAACACCGGATTAACTGATGTTACTTTTGCTTATTGGGAGCAATACCTTTTTACCGTCACTGATAACATCCTAAGAAAAATTCAACCGCTTTTTGAAATGATTATTCGTTTAGCTCAATCATCAACTTTTTCTGTCTATAATTTTGAGATTGATGAATAATATTATACATTTCATCCGATAGAGTACAATATTGAAGTCCAACAGTAAATTATTTTGTAGCAAAAGGATTGGTTGGAGTTTTCAGTATTTATGTTAGCCAAAACAAAAGTCTTAGAAATGAGGAAATAGCTAGTTAGGCGGCACAAGCAGTTGAATATCATTTCTCAAAGCCCATTTGAAAGAATGAAACCAAGCAGTGGATGAAACCGGGAAGGGAGGGAGCAGAGAGGGTGTGTTAGAGGGTCGACGGTAGGAGAGAAAAAGAGGAGAAGCAAAAGAATTTTAAAAAATTGATTGAAGAAGGAAAGTGAGAGAGGAAGTTGGAAATAGAAGGCGAAAATTTCTAAGGGTAAAAAAACAGCAGAAAAAAATGTGTTGTTAACTATGCAGCTTTTTATATGGAGCGGGGAAGAAATTTAAAATCAAACAAACATCCAATCTTTCTTAGAATTCATTGTTTATATCACAAGCCAACAATTTAGAAAAAGAAATGAAGTCACCGGGCGCTTTGATCAGCATCGGCATTGATTAATTTTCCTGGGCATTACCTCATTCTACCGCTCATGCAGTAAATCACTATTATTATACAGAAATGAAGTCGTATTTCTTCACATTTTCCACGGTAAGATATAATAGAAATTGCCCTCGAATTCATGAACATGACATCAGCTCATTTGGTAAAGTTACCTCAACTCTTTCTCACGTAATTTTTTCATATTCAAAATAGCACAAATTCAAACCACTAAATATAAGCTTTTTTTTCAATCGATAAAAAGAGACTGAATCGCACACAACAAAATGCTCTTTCAACAAGTTCAGATGAGTCACTCATTAATTTTGAGGTTCTGAGCTATCATTGGCTATGGAATAGGATTTGGATCCCCTACCAACATAAGCCAATGAACGTTAACACTTGGTCTGGTAGGAAAGATATTTCCATATATTTTTTTAAATTGAAAGTGCGGGTCCTTGGAAAGGCCGCGGAACTCGAGGTATGCCATAAGAGAGCATCAGTCTTGAATTTACGAACAAGTCGACGCAAATGCACGGGATGTCACTCCGTTCCTTACTACTCGTATACGCAATATACTGATTGTTACCAATTTCTGATTGGCTGGGTGTTTAAGGAGACGACCAACATAAGGTATTTTTTCAAAGAACATTTGAACAGGTTGGAACCGAAAAGACTGATGAACGACTTAATGTCGAATAGAAAGAGAAATCCGAAGTTGTCCCTGCTCTCACAAAAACACATAGGGATGCATATGAGATTTAACATCCCGCTGGTTGGATGGAGTATCGCACCACTTCAGTTGAAGCGCTCTGCGCGATACACTTGAGTGGAAATCAAGATTCCATTAAATAAATCTTTGATTCTGGCAGACTCAAACCTGAACCCCTGAGATATGCAGCCAGTTCACCAACCTGATCCTAAAATAGGAATATTTGATTGCTACAGACTTTCCGGTCTACAGAATACAGTCAAATGTCATCATCGTTGGTAATGACATGGTGTGAATCAGGAATCGTACGATTTCTCACACACATTGTCTGCGAGTCCAACTTGTTGATCAGCTAATTTCTTAGAAATCGATCTTATGCAGCCTCCTACCTGATATAAGTATGGAGTCGCAGCTGCACCCACGCTGAGGCATCGAACTCATAACAAAATTATTATTTTAGCCAGCAACTCGTAACGATTCCCATCGTCATTTATATATACTCCAATTATTCTCGTTTACTGCCTACCTAGCAAGGAGCGACATTTAGCATCCAATCTAAGTTAACTACGAATATTAGGTGGGACATGGAAGCAACTGTGCTTTTGTCGTAAGCAACCACCATATAAAAGATCGTAAAAATTTTCTTCCGGAGTTCTTCACACTGTGGGAGCATTCACGCATGCACGCCTGAGAGGGCGTGAAATTTACTGCAAGTGGAGCCAGAGAAAAACGATTGTTGTGATACGTGTATGGTGAGATTCGTAGTTTTTTCAACGCAATATCCCTCCCTCGCTTGAGGGAATTTTGATGGACATTACTGTCAGATAAAAAATTGAGTCAATAAAGCTAAGTTATAAAAAAACATTTTATCACGCAGAATTTAATTTCCAGGAAAAAGGAATGAAATGCGGTGTTTTTTTTACTTCCACCGGTAAATGAGAATTTCCCCTAACGATGGAGTATTTATTCCATTTTTAGGACACACACACACAGCTGCTTCCTGGAAATCGGTGACACAAATTATTTCAGCAAGAAATATCGCGCAAAAACGGAGATTTTCAGAATCTATCAGCTGATTTGCTTTATCTGAAGACAGGGGCCGCATAATTAAATGCAGGCAACACAATCTTAGGTAAGGATCATTGCGCGAAAAAATACATAAGATATATGCTTGAAGAGCAACTTATGCCGCAGGACTTTAGTCTTTAGTTTGGCATGTGTCATTAATATGCCCAGCGTATTCCGTCCAAACGTTCCCTCGGTTACTCTTCCCGTTTCATTTCTATTCCCAATATTGCTGCCATGAGCCTTTGACTGGGCAAAATATAGTCACATTTGACAGGATCTATATCATCTTTGCCGCGTAAAGAATATTTCGGCAAAATTTTGCGTAGATACGGAATCAAATGCGGGGGATGAATGGGAAAGAGGAGCGGGGGTTGGGGAAAGAGGGAGGGCACAAAGTCGGGATTGAATGTGCGTGCGTATGTGCGAAGTTCGGAATGAGAGGAGGAGGAGAAGCAGGTGGAGGAGGTTGGGGGGGGGAAATAGAGGATTGGAGATGAGACAGTGGGGTGGGAGAAGAGAGAGAGAGGGAGAGGAGAGAAAGACAGAAGAGAACTGAGAGGAAGAGAGAGAGGAAAAGAGGCGGCAGCGGATGGTGATGGAGTACATTCAGAGATTCCATTCATTCAAATTCTGAGTCGGTTTCCAAAGCAATAATGTCTCCTCGGCGCCACCCTTAATAACCGCTCGACGCGGATTTAAATTGAAGCAATCCGTCAGAGAAGGGGAAGAGGGGAACGGTACGGGAGGGTGGGACTTAAGAGGGGGAGGGGTATGGATGGTAGGGAGTAGTGAATGATAGAGGAGGGGTTGGAGTTGCCGGGGAAAGGGAATGAGAGAAGGGATGCGGGGGTGGGAGGGCAGGGTCTGTGCTCCAGTTGATGGAATCTGCATGAAAGGAAAAATAAAGGGAAAGGAGATGGAGCGGACTGGGCCGCTGCGGGTGGAGAGGGTGGGTGGCTGGATGGGTGAAGTTTATATATATAATCATGCACGCGTATACACTGTAGAGGGTAGGAGGGTACACTGTAGAGGGTAAAGTCGCATTGGAAAACGGGTCTGAGGTCCGGAAGAGGGGTAATTAGCTACCGGATGGCAATAATAAGAGAATGATCAGACCTTTCCTCGACATTCTCATGGATTTTTCAGTCACTCAAAATAATTTCACAGCTCCATCTGGCGATTCTTAACCAAGCATAATTTCGTCCAGTGATGAAGCGATAGATTTAATGTCGCGCCTCGATGGAAATGCAATAATTTCGCTAATTGTTTCCTCAAGTCCCATCACTACCCCAACACTCATTTTGTGCACAAGAGCATGCGATTTCAAAACTCATTTGACGAAGTTTAGCATAAAATTAGTTTAAAATGCCATGTTGTCATAATTTCTGAAATACACATTTTATGATAAACGGCACTCAGTGCTGAATACGAGTTACTCGTATTTTGTAGCATTATAAATTCCCCAAAGTTTAGAATACTTAGTTTGCTGGGGGTACCCCATGAATTCTCTAAGAGCTCAAGCTTGTTTGTGAGGTGGTTACTGTAGATTCTTCATTAAGCAAAAGATCATTTGGAACAGATGAACTCAAATTGTGGTCACGTGCATAGCTAAACGGCCAAAAGTATGACTAGTTTGACGGTTGGATTTAGAATATGGTTGAAATTTCTCGTTGACGTTTGTTGTAAATTAATAGGGACGTGTTTGCAGCAACAAGACCCACCGCCCCCACACTACTTCAATTCCATAACGGTCTTAGATGTGCACTCTCTCCATCGTTTTACGCCAAGCACTTTTACAACCGCCATAAGTTAAAACGAGGAATGGAAAGCAAAAGCCAAAATCCAGCGAAATAATTTGGCTACCTGGCAAGAAGGATAAGCAGTTTTGGAAGAACTGAGGAAGATATTATAATCTGAATTATTCAAGAGAGGAGGGCATTTTTCTAGGAAAAGAGTCAGCCATATAAAAGCAACACAGATTTTGAAGTAAGTAGTCTCATTATTTGAAGCATCCTATTGTGGAATAGGGAAGGTTGAGTAGGTTTAATAGTTTGAATAGACAAATTAATTGGATAAATCTTGTTGAAATAATAAATTTCAGGACTAAACCAAACAGTTTTGGATTTATGACTGCCAGTGCTTCCAACACTAACCAACACAACCACTAATGTGGCCACACGTGTGATCAACAAATAAACCATCGCCGAGTTATTTACTTAAACTACTTTCTCCTCATGAGACCATTGATTAAATAATTACAAATCTAATGGTTTTCTAAGCGATAAAAATGTTTAAGATAACATTGCGCCACATTTCGGACCTTGGGTTGATAACTTCATCACCGAAATACATGACGGGCCAAATTTACATAAATGTGTCGATCTAGTAATAACATTATATATAATATATATAATACACAAATTAGAGGCTATAAATTAGAGGTCACAACTACTGTTGCATGAGGTTAGACCTCAAATAAACAAATTTCAGCAAAACTTAATTGACTGACCATTACCAGCAATCTAAATGGAAAGAACAATACCAACTATTCCGGTAACCAAGAGTTAATTCACGAAATTTTCATTTAACACAGCATTTTTGTCTCGAATCATTTGAAATGGGGAAACCCCAGAAGATAATCCACACGCATTACCCTGCGATGGGTTAACGAAATAAATGGCGCGAAAAATAAATCAACGTACGCGATGGGAAAATCATGCTTCCCTAATGTAAAAATTGCGTGAGCACCCCTGCATAAAAGATTTAATTATAGGGAGTACACACCAAGGGCAGTCCAAATCGATTTTGTTGCCCGTTTCACTGCTCTTTCGACCAGAATGATCGAGCGATTTTTACGATATCTCATTACTTTATGCCGGAACACATACGAATGCCTGCGCGGCGGTGACTGTTCTAAATATAAACTCACAAATGCCGCGGAATAAAACCGGGAGTACTACAATTGCTTGGTGGGTGAGTGTGACGAGGAAGGCTCGACGGCAGAAAAAGGAGGGAAAATCTGTATGCCGGATAAAAAGCGATTCGGAACGGGGAATAACTCGAAAAAGGATGGAGAAGCAAAATGAGCATGAAAATCACGGGGTAAAACGAACGAAAACGCCCGGATACGACGGGTGATGTAGAGAATGAAGAAAAGGCCCTCTTCCTCCACGGCCACCGGCGTTACGTCCCGATTTTGAAATGACAGAACAATTATCTTTCTGAAAGGAGCGGAGAGGGTGGAGGCAGGAGAGGAGGGAGGAAGAGGAGGGAAGCAGTGGGATGGGAGGGAGGAGGGCAGAGAAATGAGAGAGAGAGGCGGAGGCGGAAAGGGGGAAGAGAGAGGAATACGGAGCAGGCGGGAAATGGAGTGTACGTATCGCTGGAAAGAGGCATGAATGCCTTGAGAGAATAAGGATTCATTAAGGAGGCAGAGAGAAAGGATGATGGGAATCTTTGAAGAATTGGAGAAATAAGTTGATGTGGGAGGTAGTGAGAATGATTACGCTAAAATTTAAACGGGGATTCATTTCTTCTCCAGAAGAAAGAAAATTATTTTTCACTATGATGTTATTCATAGCATTTGAGATTTTACCGGTAGCTCATGGATTTTAAAAATGGCAGGAAACTACATTTGCCCATCTCCTTGCAATACGGAGTAAAGGTTACTGTCAAGTAGTTATTTATATTCGAGTTTTTGATGGATGAAAAGCATCCACAGCACCACAAAGATAAAAGAATTATTTCTACGAGACGACTGCCATCATCATCATGATGGATTCACAGATTAAATTTATGATACATTTATATTTTTTCCAGCCAATACTTCTTTTCTATTTACTCGTAACTCTAATTTTAGCTAGTTCTACAGCGTTGCATTCACCTGGAATTTGTTGAGACATGTATAAATAACTGAAAGTATATATGTATGCATTAATATAGTAGGCATTTTGATTGCACAGTATTTTCGATTGGCAGTCGACGCCGGTGGCGGCAATGTTAAGTCCTTGCCTGCTAACTCAGGGTTGCGGTTTCGAGTACCGCCTGGGTGGATTTTTCCCCATCCAGGACATGGTTGTTCGTGTGACGTAAAATGAGTTATATGTAAGAGAGGACTAGACAGTCCAAATATCGCTCAATAAAGACGACACTATTATTATCATTATTTTGATAAGAATTGTTGATGAAAAATGAAACTAGAGGCTGAAAATCATTTTCTATTCGATGATCGATAGTATCTAGCCCTACTTAATTAAGGAATGTTCGTAGCTAGTTCACGTACGAAGGGCAACGAATCACTCCATTCTCTCGAAAACAAGACGTCTCCGTGGAAAAAATGCGCACCCATGAGAAACTTTACCGTCGACTTTTGGCTCCTCTATGAATTTTGGTAGCATTCTTCCTTCTGAACGGCTACTTCATTCCGCCGAATGAAAGGGTTTGGACCACCGCGAGAGAGATCGAAATCTTGGGCGGACAATGTGAATTCGGGGGCCACCGTGGCGCTATTGTTGCGCGGAGTACACGCGGCCGGAGAGAGACTTGAAAAGGCTCCTCTGACCTTGCATCCCTCACTCAGAGGGTAGCATTGGAAACAGATAACAATCTCATTCTAAACCCCACCCTGTGTTTTTTTTGTAGCATCCCGTCAGCCTTCCAACCCTATGAGCACCACGAAAAAGCGTGATTTTCAGTTTCGATGAATCACGACAGCGTATTTCACACGCTAACAAAAATATAAAGACTCAATAGGCAAGCCGGAATGATTATTAGTTTCATTTTGGAGGGTCCTTCTGCAGAGAACGCCGTCTCATTCTTCTGCTCGTGCCAACGGAAATTGAAGCCATTCCCTTTCGTCACGTGAGAGCTGTCATATCGGTCTTTTCCAACATTTTTTTGTGGGATTGAAAAAAACGCGTCATAACCACACCACTCCTGTTCTCACCGTGTCATGCATGCCCTTGCTCATAATCGCAGCGTCATCGAGCTATTGAAAGCGTGCGGCCCTGAGTCCACTGAAGGTTGGCGAATAAGATTGAACGGTCGCAATTGGAATTCCGCTTTGATATTAACTCCTACTGCTTTTACCACGTTACGCATGATCCTTTAATATACAGTCCTACCGAGTCTCACACGAAAAGAATCCATCATGACAAACAAAATATGAATTCCTTCTCCGCAGGGTGAAAAAAATCACAGTGACTCTAAGATATCAATCGATGATGCTTAAAAGAAAACTGAACAAATTTGATGAGTTGCATATCAATTTTATGTTAGTTGTGTAAAGGGTGTTAAGTCAAACGGGGGCTAAAATGTGTGTTCATCTCAGGGATGTTAGATATATGAAGAGCTACTGGATGGTGCAGAGATCACTGTGCCATCCAGGAGCTCTTCATTTTTGTAAAATGCCTGACATGATTACTTATTTTCGCTCATTGTGGACTTAACACCCTCAACACAGCTAGCACAGGATTAACATAAGTATATTTACTAAAAATTTGCATTTTATTATATAAAGCAGTAAACTGGTGAAAAGAAAGTTTTAAATTTTTATTGATAAATTTATCATGCATTGAAGAAGAGAGTTTTGAAATTAAATAAATTAATCAATGATGCATTACTTTTTTGGAAACTGCAAGAGGTCCCGAAAGAAAGTGTTCTGGAGAAATGACTAATTACCCTTCGAGCTTTTATAATCAACCTCTAAGCAATTATGAGCCGTAGAGGATGACAATATGTAGGCCTGTAGTGCGCCATAGTTTCGAAGCCCATACAACACAGTTGTCATTCCCATAACGTAATCAGCACTTGAATGATATATTGGTTGACGAGATTTATTTGCCTCCAACCCAAGTAAGCGTAACATGGCATGATTGCTAGAGAATAAAACTTGAATAAGCAACCTCCATTACTCTCAAATATATTGTAAATAACTGAAGGTAAAATATTTAAAGCAATACTTCGCATGGTTATTTCGCTTCATACTGGATTGGAGCGCGTGCCGAGGACAAGATGTAATAGGTCACAAAGTGGTGTAGGTTAACGGTTTGGTGTTTTGCATAAACCTTTCACACACAGCCTCATCGAACTCTGTAGGAAAGTAATGAACCAACAAGAGAAACATATGAAAGCCAAGTGCACAGGAAAAGTAAAAAAAAACACGCAGAGATTCAAATACTTCAAACTATGATAAGGAAAAGGTTTTGAAATTCTGGGATTGAAATTTACTAAGGTATTCAAGAAAAATGCATTTTAGCAAAGGCAATTGAGTCTACCACAGAAAGATAAGAATTAACTTTTGTCAATAATAGAAAAATATTTTTAGTAACTACTGACCGGAACTTTACAAATTGTCTCTTCAAAAGAATTAAGCTTAAAAAAGCATTGTTTTATGTAATTTTATAACCTCCTTTCTCTATATTTTGAAGTGCATGTCTTTACATTTTAAAAAATTGGCTTTGAAAAATATTGAGTCAATTTAAATCGCACAAAATAAATTTTGAACTGACACAAATGAATCGCGCCTACAGCAGTAAACATAAAAAAAGGAGCAAATACCAGAGGCAGAAGATAACGATGATGAGTCTCACAGTGAATAGACGACACTCTTGCCACTTTTCCTGAGCACTTAAGCTCTTTCGTGCAATATTAATGGACGAGAATTATTTTCCTCCATCCAACAGTGGCGCGTAACACGGCGTGCTACCTTGCGGATCAGCTCTGAGAAGCGCGAGTGCGATTTAACTCGAATATATCTCCCGCATTACGGAGAATCATCCGAAGCATCCTCCGGAGTAATTTCGCATCACGCCAGCAAGGAGCGTGTGCCAAGGGAGGGGAATGGGGTGGCAGCAAAGTGGGAGTCATTGCGGGAGGAGGGAGGGGAGGGGTTCAGCAGCCGCCCACGCACCTAGCACCAGCAAGCAATTCCTCTCAGACCCCAAGGGGAAGGGAAAAAGAACGAGAGAAAGAGCGAAGGAGGAGACGAGGCGAGGCGGCGTGTTTAACCCGAAGACTCGTAAGCACTGAAGGTGTCCCGAGACACACCTCCACCTCAAGAAATTAATCGCTAACGAAAGATGCACCTGCGACGCCCCCGTTGAGAAGATACCCTCCTCCCTTTTACCTCCCTTATCCCCCCCTCCCTGCTCCCAAAATGAAGGCGCCGGCACAACCGGGACTATCATCTGTAACAACTCCTCTCCTCCCCCAGTACGGCCATCTCCTCTCCACCACCATCTCTCCCGGCATGGGATGCTGTAGATGGGGTGGGGGAGTTAGCGCGGCAAGATGAATCATTTGGAGCGATAAGGACGATCAAACTCGCCCTTCCCGAAGGACGGAGAGGGATATAGACGAGGAAGGAAGAGCAGACGGAGGAAGAAGACGGGCCCTGCGGCTTCGGTGATGTGTGAGGGCCTTCTTCCACGGGGTAACCCTGACGCCGCCGCCTAACCCTTTCCCGAGAGCAAAGAGGGTTTTACCCTTTACCCTCACCTCCGACTTCTCCGGAGGCAGGAACCCTGGCGGAAACCCCCGAAGCCCGAAAAAGTGGCACGGAAACACCACCCTCTCTCCCAACCCACACACTCTTCCCAGACCAGCACCCCCAAGAAGTAACCACCCAAACCCAACCCCCCCCCTGCCCCCCGCGCTACCAAGCAACGCCTTCCCCGCCGACTCCCCCTTGACTACAAAACTCCCTTGCGACCACAACACTTCCCGGCCCATCTCTCTGACGTCACATCCGGGGGGGTCAGGCGGAGTGGGTGGGGAAAGATGAAGAGAGGGTGCCCAAAGGGGGAGAGGGAGGAGGAGACGGTTAGCGTAGTGGGGGGGAAGAGGGTGGAGTGGGCGTGGGGGAGTAGAAGGAGGAGTCCTTCCCTTGAGCGAATAATGAGTGTAATTAATCCAATTAACCGTAAATTAATGGAGGACTCTCTCTGTATTTACGGAAAATCCCTTGCAGGTCTAATGGAGACTTGAGCCGGCAATCAGTATTTCCTCACCCCCTTCTCCCTCCCTCCACTGGATGGGAGCCTTCGCACGTCCCTCAGCGTCCCCCATTCCACCACCCCTCAAGCTCACTCACGTCTGAGTCTTCAGAGGAGCACGAGGTTTCGGAAGGACCCGGGCCACGAAAGCGGCGGTGGGTGAGCTTCAGAGTGGGAGGGGAGACGGGCGAATCGGTGGGCAGATAAGGATGATGGCGAGGAACGAGCGGGATGAGGAGAAAGATTCCTCCTCCAAAAAGAAGCGGGCGGGATTGGGTGGGACACGGCGAGGATAGAGGAAGGGGGGTTTTAGACATGGATTCGTGGGCAGGAGGCGTATCCACGCCGCCGTTTGTAAGTGTTGTGTGCATGCATCGCGCAGTTGGTTTTTGGCGCTCCGAGTCGGGAAAGCGATCGGTAACACTCGACTCCTTTTATTCCGCCCATCCCTCCCGACTCGTTCACCTGTCCCATCTTCCTTCCCCGCCCACCGGTGACTCTCCACCGACGCAAATTCGCCTCCTCCTCTCTCCCTCTTTCAAGCGAATACGACTCCCCTGCGTTCCTAAACTCGCACCCGTATCAGTCTTCCATCCCCCGCATAGGCACTTCGCCCGTCCCACAGCGACGGAAGTTCACTCCGATCGGTTCCCGGAGCACCTTGAAGGATTAGAAGCGATATAGATAGCGGGGGGTGTGGGCTGTGGCCACGCCTCCCCCTCTTCATCCCTCGGTTCCCTTTTCTCTAAAAACCATCCCACTGCGCCATCAAAGTCACGGTCACCTGCCGATTTCCACAAGTCTATCTGACTTCACTATTCAGATCTCTCACTTTGAGGCTGATCATTGAAATCATGAGCGTTTACCATTTATACATCTCTTCGGCTTTCCTCTAGCATACACGTGTTTGCTGAAATGAATTTGGGTTCATCCTTGCAAGCGCGGTATCTGGAAATTGACGTGGATGAGTAACCTAGTACTTAGGGACAAAAAATCCTCACAAATACCCCGACTCAAGGACAGCAAGACTCATCTTATAAAAAATACTTCTTAACTTTCTAAAAGTAAGTATTTTTGGAAAAAATTCAATGTAATATATATTTTTCACAAAAAACAAAGTAAGCACGCCTAATTTTTTTAAATAATAAAACTTTATGAATATAATTTCCTGCGATATGCACTATATGATTTTGGAAAATGATATTTCGCTCCACCTCCAATCGTTCATCCAAATGCGTTTATATGTACATAATTTAGTTTTTACTAGCCTGAAAAAGTCTCGATGGCCTTTTAATAATGAAATTTTAACATGTGACTAAATCCAAACACACACTATCATTCTCTGAAGGGTGAATAGCCTGACCAGGGAAGCAGTATTCAAACCGTTCGATATCATCCCGATCAGGTAACTAAGGAGTCACATTTTACATCGACAAACGGATGATTCAAGATTTTTGAGAGTTCGAACAACTAAGATGGATATTTTAAGTGTCTGATATGTAGTTTTTTGTATGTCTAATCGGGAGATTCAGCCCCACTGCATAATTAAAAAAAGCCACGGCCACCTGAATATCCTCTCAAGACTGTTCCGGTGTACTTTTAGCTCCGACATCTCTTCAAAACGCGCCGCAAATTATGGCTCCACAACCTCAACTGCCACCAAATAAGTATCACATGATAGCGCAAAGGATAGTAAGTCATTCAATCCGAAGACTAATTGACCGCAGCCTTCAACCATTTCATTTAAAAAGAAAGTTCCTTCATTATCTGGTAGTTCTTTTAATGTACTACTTTCCTTTTTACTTAGTGTATCTCTCAATCCCTTGGTTTTCCTCTTTAGACTTCTTCTCTTGCTGTTATTCTCCATGAACCAGTTGTACCTCAGGGTATGCCCAATCCAGATCGATCTTCTTTTCTGCATAGAGTACCCTATAGTCTTTTCCTCATCTTCTCATCTTGAAACTTCTTCATTTATTATTCTATCCATTCTTTGACCTTCAGCATCCCACTTCAACATCAGGTTTCTACTACTTCTTAATCATTTCTGGTCTGCTATTCCAATGGCTCGTGTTCCTTTCCCATAGCGTACCACGGTCAACACGAATGTTCTGACGTACTGATTCCTTGTTCATTGTTGTGTCTTCTTCGCACACCGTAGTTGTATTCATCATGAAATATTTCTTAGTTTGCGCTGTTCTACTCTCGATGTCGTTGCATGTCTTCCGTTTCAGGTTACAGTGCTACCAAGGTATCAAGCTAATCTTTGAAGATCACCGAGGTTTTCCACTTAGAAAGCGATGTAACTTGCGCAACAGATCAAATTAATTCTTTCTTTTACGACCTTAATTCCATTCAATCCCATTTCTGGTGCTTTCCTTACTGTCTCCTTCTAATAAATGTTGGATAAGTTAGCGAGGTCCTCGCCTTACTCCATGGTTTACTTAAGTTTATAATTTTCGGTCATACTCATTCGGATTTTGGCAACTTGCATCTTGCATAGTTTGTAGATTATTCTGTAGATGCAGTATACAATACGCTAAACAATAAATTAGTTATGCCAAAATGAGAATTTCGAAGCAATAATGCGATCGTGTGTAAAGATAATAAATGGGAGTGTCGCCGAAGAGACCCAGGATTATCGCAGAGGCATACACGTAAACATCACGACTGTCCTCTATAGTCCCCCAATTTCTCCGTATAGGATTAGAGGCTCCCTAGAAGCGTTGTTCAGGCAAGGATCCGGAAAAATGGCGATCGCTTCCGTGTCTACAAAGATATTTCATGGCACCTTTGTGAAAGTTGAATCATTGGAAATCCGGAAGATGGAACTCTTGCTTCCCATGATCAGTCCTCCTCCATTTCCAGCTTCTCTCCCGCACCCTCTGTACCCTAGCCGAAACAGCCAGCTCTCGCCTGGCCCACGACCGCACCCGACCTCCACCTCAGCTCCACCCGCTCATTCCTCACCCCATCGTTCCTTCTGGGTGCGCGTGATCACTCTCTCACCTCAAACTTAAAATCGAACGTTTGCGGCTCACCTTAACAACATGTTTCAAGGGGATCCTATTCCACCTTTCGGCTTAAGTGGCCGTAAAAATTAACGCGAATAGGTTATTCACGGAGGGAAGAGACAATGAGAAGAAACTCCCGAAGTGAATCCGATACATCCATTCAAGTCCAAGAAGCGTTTTGTTTTTTGGTTGGTTAAACTCACCGACTTAACTCGGGGTGTTTTCGCAGCTTTAGTTAAGCACTCGACATCAATTTAACCTCAAGCTGCGGTTTTCAGAGAGCTATTTCAGCGCTATCCAAAATGCAGTCAAAACTTTGCCTCAAACTAGAATGCAAAGAATACTACATTATTAATTACCAACTATATCAGACAACTAATATCGAGTATTTACACATAGCATTCCATCTTTTACGTCGCGACTTCTTTATATTGCATATGATATTTAATGGTAATCTCTACACACGTTTTCCTTCAACTTTACCAGAAGCTGTATCTCATTAACCATACCTTTTTTATAATAATGAAAACTGGAGTAGTAATAAAATACTATATTTCTATAAGTAGTATTCAATATTGTTCAACAATATACTTGTATTATTTTTAAGCCCTTTTCCCAAATGCAACGGAAAAAATCCAAATAAAATCAAAACTGACGTTAGTATATGATTACAACGTTTTCACAAAATAAGAAAAACAGTCAACCTAATTGCTCCATGATGAATTTGATTAGCTTAAAAGTCTTAAAGACGGTTTTCCAAATCCTTAGAGAGATTTGATTTTATTCTACGTTCAATACGTGCAACGGAAAACATAAATGCTTTTGCTCTCATTCGAAATTTCTAAAATTCATACAATTTTTTAGCTCCTTTGACTTCGGCTTATCGAATATCGACTGCTCGTTGACAATATTAAAATACAATTTCATCTTACTGTATCAAAATAGAACTTTCATGCCTTTTGCGTAAAGTAAAAGTGTCACCTATCCTATTTTTACCTTTGGTACGCCATCGAAAAAGGCAATAAAGGACTAAGATTGTTATCAAGGAGGGAGCAGGAGTACTGGATAAAATGGACTCGACAATTGCGGCGCCAGACGAAGCGCAGAATGTATCACGAGACTTTACCAGCCGGGAGCACTCGCCCTAGAGGAGAGAATGCGAACTAAACTGCATTCCGGGTTAACAAGTGATAACCCGCGCCGGACGCTCCACAGCGCCCCTTGTCTCAAGAGATGGAGAACCTCTTGTGAGAGAGGATAAAATGGAGTGGGGGTAGAGATGTTCCCGAGCGTTTTTGGAGCTCCTCTATGCGCCTGAGAGCAGTCCTCTTAACGTGTGTGCACTCTCAGCTTTGCTTGAGGCACGTGGAAGGGGGTGGGGGACGATGGGGGATAGATTTAAGGATGGAAGGGAACAGGGGGGGAGGGAGGGGCTGGGAGGAGGACGAGGAGGCAGCAGAATAGAGATACTCCTCGGGTGTCAAGGGCGAAGTCACGTGATTGAGTGGCGGAGCATTGGGATCCTATGGGGAGTGGCGTAGTGGGGGATGCTGTAGAAGGAGCGGAAGAGCCGAGAGTGTGTGTGGGTGGAGGGGACGTCCTGGCGGGAATAGCAACTGATGTGACTTTACTGCTGGTGTAGTCCTCGGGGAGTCTGTGACATAGTCGGAATACGGGGGGGGGAATGAGGGAAGGGGAAGGGGAGAAGGTTAAGTAGATTTAAAAGGGGGTGGGGGTGGTTTTAGAGGAGAGAAGTCTGTGGAGGGTGCGGGGGGGATGATGTGGGGGGGAACGAAAAGGAGCATGGTGGGAGTGAGATGGATCGAGGGTCAGCGGTCCGAAAGATTGAGGAGCAGAGTGACCGGGAGGTCATAGGGGAGGTCAACGGGGGTGTGAGGGCAAGCCGAGAGGGTTTGGGGAGGGGTGGGAAAGGTCGTAACGGGAAGGAGAGAAAGTGGAAAGGTAGCTGGGGGGGGTCTCCTCCTCCTGCTTCGTTTGCCGGGGGATGAGGGGTGGGGGGCGCGATGCAGGGGGTTTGGTCCGGCCGTCCAGCCTCTCCATGGAGGGATGTCGGAACGGGAAGAGATAAGCGCGGGGAGGAAGGAGAATAGAAGCAAGGGAGGGGGGGAAGGTTGGCTGTGGGAGGGAGAGCAAGGAGGGTGGGAAGATGGATCGGTGAAGTGGGAATTAAGAGATGGAGTTTTGCGGATACAAAAAGGAGTCCCGAGTTGGGAAAATGAGATAGAGGAGCGGGAAATCGCTAGGTCGAAATTTATTTTTTTTATATTTTCCTCCCTCGCGTTCTTTTCTAAGGGATTCTTAAATGTTCAATAGAATAGCCGCCACCTGAGTCGCCCAGAATGAGTAAGGGATTCAGCATTATCTTTATGGAAAAAACATGCTCAGAAACCTATCATAATTATTCGGAGCGATCTACTCGCAGTGATAGCGAATGAAAATTAAATAAAACCATATTGAATCAAGTTCATCATCATATCCATCATTACATCAAAAAGTAATATTTTCCTCAAAGTTAGCATTAGTGGACCTTTTCAAGAGAAAGATGGAGAAAATATATTTGACAAATGAATTAAATTTCTCTTCGCCCTTGTTTCATATATCCTAAATAGGAGGTTGAGAAACAAGAAAAAAAGCTAAATAGAGATTTAGCGAAGATAAATTACCAGGATATGTGTATATTAGCTTTGATTACGGCGGGTTGAAAAAAGAAGTCAATTATTTTTTTGTATCTTCATAGGTCATCACGCTGAGAGACGCCACTAAAGAGTTTGCCCAGGGAAGTTAGGAAGACAAATATTACGATAATACGGAAGGATCAATCAGTTATGTGGAAAAGATAAGGAATGAAATGGGAGACATGTTTTGGTTGAGTAATATTACA
Source organism: Ceriagrion tenellum (assembly GCA_963169105.1). Classification (NCBI taxonomy): domain Eukaryota; kingdom Metazoa; phylum Arthropoda; class Insecta; order Odonata; family Coenagrionidae; genus Ceriagrion; species Ceriagrion tenellum. The sequence continues at coordinate 32,726,810 of OY720635.1, read as the reverse complement.
TTTTCTCACTTCCATCACCCCCTTTGACAATTTTTGCCTCTTAATTTGACTAGCGTTATATTTCTCATCGTATTGGCTTGACCGAAGAGAGCAAGGTTAACCAGGAAGGACGGTGCCCAAAAATACTGGGGAGCGAATTTGAAAGAGCAGTAGAAATAGCACCTGTAGCAGACAGCATCAACAGAGAAATCATCAAAGCGCTAGGAAGTAAAGCCAAGGATAACATGTACGAAATAATTGAAGATAGCTACCAAAGCGGAAGACTTCCAGATGACTTTCAAAGGAGCGTAATGATTGCGATACCGAAAAAGATAAGAACTGAGATATGTGAGGAGCACCGATTCTTGATTCTAGTGTCACATTAATCATAAATAATAACACGAGTAATAAGCCGAAGGATGGAAAGGAAAACTGAAGACAGCCTCTTGAAAAACCAATTTGGATTCATAAAGAACAGAGGTACCAGGGAGGCCATACTCTACCTGAGAGTAATGGTAGAGAAAACAATTCGTGAGAACAATTCGTTGTACGTCGTATTGGCGGACCTGGAGAAAACCTTCAGCAGTGGTGAATTTGACAATATGTTCAGACTGATCGAAAAACTCGGAAGGATTTACAACGACAGAAGAATAACCAATCAACTATACAAGTAGCAAGTTGTCAAAATGCAAATGAGAGATGAAAGGCAAACAAGCTAAAATTAGCAAAAGAGTAATACAAGAATGTAATCTCTCGCCAGCACTCTTCACCATGTATTTGGAGAAGACAGTAAGAGGTGCAGAAGAAATTGGACAGAGCGGAATAAAGATAAACGGAGGAAAAAAGAAAATGTTCCGCTTCGCAGAAGACATCGCAATCAAAGCAGAAAATAGCAATGATCTTCAAAGATCACTTATCTCATTGGAATAAGGCGAAATACCTTCAAAGCCTGCCGCTGGAGGAAATTCTGAAGATAAAATGAACGGGCAAAGTTAGAAATGGTGAAGATTTCAGAAGAGGAAAGGACCATGAGGAACACCAAACAAATAATAATAACCAGGTGGATTGGATACATCCTGAGGCACAATTGGTTTGTAAATAACATAATTGAAGGCAAAATAGAGGGAAAAGTCCCTAGAGGAAGACCCAGGAATAAGGAATAAGGTTCATGAACCAAAGAAAGAGAAAAGCACATAGGAAGAGATCCCGGGAGGTAAAGGAACTAAAAGGAAAGTACATAAAAAAAGCCATCAAGAAGTGAGAGAACTAGCATTAGAAAGGAAAGGGTGGAGGGGTGTATTCAACCAATCTTAAGATTGAACGACCAATGATTATGATGATATTTCTCAGGTAGATTGACATGTAGATGTAATAAAAAGAAAATAAGTTCTTACATGCCAGCCTTCAACTCGCGCAGTCGTATTATTCGAATATGTGCATCCAAGCGTGGAGGATATGCACAGCAGAGCTGATGATGAAATAATGGTTGAAATAATTATGCATGACCAAAATTATAAGTGCCTTCTTTAGAGAATAATAAATGATGTCATGAGAATAAATAAACGGACTCCGAGAAGGCGTAGATCAGTTGAAGAGAAAACCCAGAAAGGCATTTTGAGCACCAAAATTTGAAAGTAATATCAATTGAACGGTTCCATTAACAAAATGCTATACAAACGGCTGGAAAAATGTCAACAGATTTCAAAATTAGGACAGCTAATACTAGACATCTTAGGACAAAGTTCAAGATGAGTTATTATGCTGAATATTAATAGCCATTGGTACAGTTACCATTTCAAATAACTGTAAGGGAACAAGAAAACACAAGGTGTGTTTGTAGAAACCGACGATTACCAAATAGCGATCGTAAGGGAAGACAGATGTAAATTACAGTAGAAAAAATATCCTCCAGGTAGGTGTTAATGAGAGAGACATCAGAAAACCATGAAGCAGAGTAGGTAGGCACTTGCACTAGTGAGCGCAGAAAGTACAAATTTAGGTGATGCCAAAGAATAGTAACGCGGGTAAAAATTTGCGTATTCTTCCCTATTCATTCTCTAAACATAACTAAGTTCAAGATTTTCATGCCCCATATTAAAGTTTTTACCCCCTTTACCATTAGAAATAATAGATATGGCTAGTTATTTTTCAAATTATGCAGTCTAGTAACTGGCGTAAGAGGAAAATTAGGACGAGGACGACGAGACTTATCCACGGAATAACCCAGGATACACACCTATTGCACTATGCACCCTATATTCGTTCATCCCGAAATTTGCGCATTCTGTGACTCTCAAACTTCTTATAATTCACCGCAGTAAATATTTCGCGGGGGAGAAACGGGACGGGCGGAAGGGAAGGAAAGCGGAGAGGATTGGAGAGATAAATTGAGAGGGAAACTGCGGCTTTTGCGCCCGAGAGTCAAAACAAAAACTTCAACTGTGGGGAGGGGAGGAGGATAGGGTAGGGAGGTGGATCTTTTTGGAGGGAGCCAAGAAGGGAGAATGGGCAAGGAGGAGGGGGTTTTAGGGTGCATGGGGACTAAAAGTTGGGCAGGAATCATTTCGCCACCTCGCGAAAAAGTGCCACGGCAGTAAAATGAGCCGAAATGGAGAGAAAGAGGAGGGAGAGAGATAAGATGGCGGTGAGGGGTGGGAAGAAAGCAGGGGCGGCGTCTTGAGTAAAGGGAGCAATAAGAAAGCTTCCTTCCACCAGGAGGCACAGGAGCGTGCGATTCGGGACGCGTAGAGAAGAGCTTGAGGGGGGTGGTGGAGGAGAGAAGGGGGAGAAGAGGGGGGAGGAGGTGAAAGAGGAGGCCCGAAGACACACGACGAAATGTTTAAATGGAATTAAGGCGAAAGTTTGCATTGTTGCGGTGTTTGCGCTGCGGGTAGAGAATGTAAGCGCGCGAACGGGTGGAGAGGGGGGGGAGGGAGGTGGGCGGGGAGGAGGGAGGACTATCGAATCTTTTAAGAGGCTGGAGAGGGGGATGGAATAGGGAGGAGAAGGGGATGTTTATTGGTAGAAGGCACGGAGTGTGGGTAAGGGGGTGAAGATACCGCGAAGAAAACACCTTTGCCACATTCCGCCCCCCCCCCCCCCCCCCCGCCTCCACCCCGCGATGCCTCTTCGCCCCGTTTGGGCCAAAGAACCGCCGCAACTTCCCGCCCCACCTCAATCCCTTCGCCTCCCTCCCACTTCTCGGAACTCGGGGGGGGGGGGGGGTAAGAGAGGGGAGGGGCCCTCCTTATTTGTATCCGCTTCTTGCACCCCTGTTTATACGAGGCTTGCATTCACTTTATGGGTTGTCTAGTGTAAGACACCGGAGACTGCTCTCATCCCTCCCTTTCCTAATACCTAACCTCCTCCTTCCTCTTCCGTTTCCTCCACCTGCCCTCTCCTTCCTCCGTCTCTAAAACCTCTCGAACATCTCTCTCCCTCTCTCCTATCCTCTCCTCTGCAGTTCTTCTCCTCGCCTGCTCCGCGCAAAACTTGGGAGAGAAAGACGGAATTGGAGTGGGGGGTTAGGCGGTGGTGTGGGGCGCAGGAGCTTACTACACGCAAGTCCTCCGCCGCTCTTCACTCATCCTACCCGATTCTGCCTTTTCTCCCACTTCTACCCCTCTTCTCCTCTCCTCTACCCCATTCATTCTCTACTTTCCCATTCTTCCTTCCAAATACCATCCGCGTAATATATTTTTCAAAGTGAAAATATTTCGTCAAACTGCACCATCCTTCCGTTTAACCCTTTCCGGTCCTTTTATTCCAAATGGAACCACGTCGCTTTCCTGCGTCGAGCGTCGATTTTTTCATAAGTATCCCATGAAGAAGATGATGTAATCTACGTAAAGTGAAAATATGTGATGAGATAAAATAAATTTATAAATTTATGAAAGTCATTTGAAAAAATCGACGCTTGACGCAGGAAAGCGACGTGATTCCAATTACAATCACAGGACCGGAAAGGGTTAACCTGTGATGAGAGAAGCTGTTTAAGGTAGTCCGAGCGAGATAGTTCCCTAGTCATAATAGAGACCATATTCGAATTATACGTTTTAACTTCACCAGCTGTAGGACATATGAATTAAATATTGCATTAATAATTGTGCAATAAAATAGTTTTATATAACAGAAATTGTAAGTAATTAAATGAAAATATCTAAGTAAGTCTTTCACTTGACTCATTTTTTTTTTCGTGCGGTGCGTTTGAAACTCCTTCAAAACGGAAGGTTTTTGTGATACCCAAGAATTTACTGCGGAAACAATATGATTAATTTTCAAATATAGTTGAGAAAGCATACAATCTACATGCTGTTAGTTTTTTTTACGACATCTGAGTGTTAAAAATACCTCAATTTGTAAATAATGTCTCACTGGAGTGCATACACGTACCATTTCCCATGTAAAAGAGCTGGTATTTTTTGGCAAATATTTCCGAAAGTAATATGGTAAGGGGTTGAATTTATGGTGTTAATGGAAGGGTGAGATATTTTTCTTTAAAATGAGATCAAATTCATTGATTTATAAGTAAAATGAAATTTCGCTCAAACTACCTTAATTGGATTGCTCCAAGGAGCGTCACATTTCTCTATTATCCGTTCTTCTCTTCTTCCAGCATATTTTCGTAGCCCAAATTTTATGCATTGTATCCATATTTTTTAATCTGGGAGGTTTTTTTATTTAATTGACAGCTTACACTGGCATTTGGTGTTTAAATTAAGTTTGTAAAATTATGGATCACATTCACAATCTTAATCGCCAGCGGGCATCAATCTAGAGACTGATTTGTCATCTTTATCCACTTCACTATATAAGGTAGTTTTAGCGAAATATCATTTTACCTAGAAATCAATGAATTTGATCTCACTTGAAAGAAAAATATATCACCCTTCTAATGAAACCAAAAATTCAACCCCTTACGACCTTACTTTTGGAAATATTTGCCAAAAAATACCAGCCCTTTAAATGGGAAATGGTACGTGTATGCACTTTATAAAGACATTATTTACAAAATGAGACATTTCTAACCCTTAGATGTCGTAAAAAATCTAACAGCGTGCAGTTTGTATGTTTTCTCAACTATTTTCTAAAATAAATTTTCTAAAAAAACTATTTTCTAAAATAAAAATAATCATATTGCCACCGCAATAGGTTCTTTGGTATCAGAAAAAACCCGTTTTGAAGGAGTTTGAAACGCACCGCGCGGAAGAATGAGTCAAGTTAAAGACTTATTTAGATATTTTCATTTAATTACTCACCATTTCTGTCATATAAAGCTATATTATTGCACCATTAATAATGCAATATTTAATTCATGTGTCCTACAACTGGTGAAATAAAAAGTTATAATTCGAATATGGTCTCTATTATGACTAGGGAACTATCTCGCTCGGATTACCATAAGGACAGTCGCTTCATTCCCAAGTGTCTCATCATTTTGTCATCCCAAATAATTTGCCTGATTGCCCCATTCTTGGTCTTTCTCTTTAAATACATCAATTGCTGTCTTCTCTATGGTATCGCGTCTCAAAAATTGTTCAATAAATTTGCATTTTCTCCTTACCAGAGTTCTTATTCTAGTAATTTTTAGCAATTCTTTCGTGGGACTTCTTCTGTAGTGATTCTATCTATCCTTTACATCTTCAGGCTTCTTGGGTAAAATCACATCTTCAGTGCTTCCAATCCCCTTTTCCAGGCAGCTATTACCTTTCAGACTTCATGAAAATCACTGAAGGATACTCCAGTTAACTCCCAAACAAAAGCTAGTCCCAAAGAAATGCTTAACTAAAGAGCTCCATAATTAACTTCCAATCATGTGCTACTTACTCTATACAGAATAGAATAGATCCCCGATAGAATGCTCTTTCTTGAGACTATTCTGCTCCCTATATCTTTTTGACACTTCCATTACTAATCTTTCTGGATTGGATTGGATATTTGGGGAGGCGACCGACAACTATTGTCATCTGCGCCATAGGGGAAAGGTAAGGGAGGAAGGATGGAGAGAAACCTCGGCCTTAAATTAGCTTGCTCTTAAAAAAAGATGCCAAGGGGTCCATATTTCAACGTCTCATCCGACAGTGTTTTCCACAAGGCACTCCAGTTGGGATCGGATTTTCTCTGAAAATATCCTCCTCTGCAGAGATTTGAACCATCCGTATGGTTAGCCAGTACTCTAACCACCACATCAACCCGATCCCCCAAATGTATCTTCGACCCTACTTCCCTGATAGAAAAAAGTCCACCAACACATACTAATGCTCTCCAAGAGTGATAATTTCAAATAAGGGAGTCTCCTCTCGATGTTGTTACAAGTATAGAGTAATATTACTAGGTAGCCAAATTTAATGATCTCAGGATCGCTCGTAGAAGTTTTTAACGAAGCGTGCCGCTTTTCTTTGAATTTTATCAATCTCAACAGGGATTAGAGAAGCTCCTAGATACGTTTTGTGAATGAACGGAGGGAATGGAATGGAAGGTAAATGCGTGCAAGAATAAAGTAGTAGTTTTTGATAAGGAGAATGGGAAGAATAACTGTAGGATGAATAATGATATGATGAATAATGATACGAGAATAAATAATAAATGAAAAGAATGATGAAAGGCGAATGGTGAAGTAATTGAACAGGTGGATGATTTTGTGTACTTAGGTAAGATGTTTGCGAAAGATGGAGGAATAAATGAGGAGATAAAGAGACGTGCAAATGCTGGAAGGAAAGTGGTAGGTAGCATGTGGAGCATATCAAGGAATGAGTGCTTCTCTTAGGAAGCGAAATTGCCGTGTACAAAAGTGTACTTCATCCTACTTAGCTATATGGTAGTGAAACATGCGTATGTCAGAATAGACATAAGAGTAGACTAAACGCCGTAGGTGTGAGTTATCCGAGGAGTAATTTCGGCAAAAGTAGGATGGATAGGGTCAGGTATGAGTGGGTCATGAATGAATGTGGGTTAAATGCTCCAGTAATGGAGGTGTATGAAAGGAGTGTGCTTCGTTGGTTTGGCCATGTTGAGAGAATGGATGAGAGTCGAATAACGAAACAGATATATGAGAGTAGAATGAATGGTGTGAGAGGTAGAGGTAGGCCGAGAAAACTGTGGTTGAATGTGGTTGAGGAAATTCTTAGGAGGAATGTTAGGAGTTTTAAAACCAGGGGGGCGTGTATGAAACAGTGTATGGGGGAAAGTGAGGAAAAAGAGGTTTGCAAGGATAGGTCAGTATGGAGGAAATTATTGAAGTAGAGTTAGGTGTACAATTATGTATTAATGAGTGAAACATTTTGACTGTACCTACCCTGGAAGGGAACGGCGTGATAGGTATATATGTTTTTGGCTAATCCTTTCGGTCCAGGGTCCCAAATGCTCGCAGTATATTAGAGGTGTGGCCTAACCAGAGCAAAGTAGAACCTCTCTTTCACTTTTTTATCCGAGGACCTTCCTATTATACGCTTAACAAAACCTAGTTTCTTTAATGCTGTGCCGCATATGTTTTGCGTGTGTATGATATTGGTTTACTAAGCATTATTATTCAAGGTGAAGTTTATAATTTAAAAAGTTCAAAGCACTATCTTGTACCTCTCCTCGCTTTCTCCGCGCAGCATTTGAGAGGGAGAGAGAGACGCACAGAATGGAAGTTTCACAGAGGAAATGGTATGAGGTAGGCAGTTCCAGAATACCCTCATCATCACACTCATCTCATTCTTTGGGAAAACGTCTTCCTCGTCTTCTAGCTCCTTTTCTCTTCCCTCTTTTTCAATTGCATATATCTTTCTCGCACATTAACTTAATCGTAATCAATGGTAATTAAGCCTACAATCAAATGCATGCATATTTTGTATTTGAGGACTTATTTATGCATAATGATCTATATTACTTCAATGAATATTTAGAAGGATATGAAAATGCAAAGTTATTCCTTCAATCTCACCAGAGGGTATTATTCTCGGTCACCATTAAAAAAAAAATATTTTGATAAAGTGAATTTCAGCCATTAAATGTTGTGATGTAAATTCTGATTACAAACGTAATCTGATACAGTTGCTATATATCCGGGACTCTTAAAGTTGCTCCATTATTTTTGTAGTGATTCTACACATATTTTATTCATTTTATTTGAATTATTCTTATTTGCATTTCTTATTTGCATTATATTGCACTCGATTAATTTGTATTAGTTCAGTTGTTTATGTTATTTTCCATGGATTTTATTTCCCAAGGAAAACCAATAAAACATTCACAAAAAAAGCTACGAAAAAGTATTTTCGTGTTCCGGATAACAAATTAATCGTGTGGTTAGAACAAGTCTATTCTATCCACATTTGGTGACCCCGAAGAGCAATAGAAAGAAGTTAATTGTGCAATCAACTAAATAAAGAAGAGACCAAATCGTGTCGTGATTCAAATCAGTATTTCATCAATACGCTTATTATGCACGACGACCCTAACTAGGATGAAACTCTTTGTAAGGATATTGAGCAACTCACACAGCAGCTTACAACCCAACAACGACAAGGAGCTCATGTCGGACCTCAACAACAACCCGCGGTCCATCGTGTTGCCGTCAAGCTGCCGCCGTTTTGGTCTGATCGCCCAAGCCTATGGTTCTCGCAAGCGGACTCACAGTTTGTCATATCCAGAATCATAAACGAAGTAACTTAATTTCACTATGTCGTTTCGCAACTCTATACGCGCATCGCGGTGGAAGTCAAAGATAAAATAACAGAGATTCCAGCTGAAAATCCGTTAAAGCAATTGCGCACAAAATTAAACAAACGCTTGTCTGCATCCAAAGTACAGCGGGTTAGTCAACTCCTTAGTGTGGAAGAACTTGGAGACCGCAAGGCTTCGCAATTTCTCCGTCATCTACGCTCTCTCACTGGAATATCTAACCTGAAAGACAACATCCTGCGTCAACTCTGGCTTCTCCAATTACCATCCAACGTGCAGGTAATTCTCACAGTGCAAGCAGAACTTAAAATTATCGGAGCTTGCTGATAAAATTGTAGAGGTATCTCCAACTCCACCTCCTCTTGCAGTCCACGCCGCCACTGCTAAAAATGCTAAGGAAGATGATGCATTACTCAATGCAATAGAAAGTTTATCGAGAAAATTTGATAATTTGACTGCGTTTTAAAACCTTCAATCTCGATCGCATAGTGGTGGCCGTCAGCAAACCCGAGTTAAATCAAACTCTTGGTAGATGCATACCTCTAGCGGAGATGACAGCGTATGCTGGTACCACACTAAAGATCAAAGCAAGGCGAAAAAGTGTATACCCCTTGCAATTGGCAGGAAAACGAGAAGGGCAATTCTTAATGACAGCTAATGACTGCCTTGGCCCTGGGAGCCGCCTTTTCGATACGGATCAGACGACAAAACTAAAGTTTATGATTGACACTGGATTCGTTTTCTTTACATTTGGCGTTTCTTACTTTCCACGACACCTTCTGCGAGACAAGAGTTGCAACCGTGTGAAGTAGTGATTCTACATACATTTTATATACTTTAATTGAATTTTTCTTATTTGCATTGTATTCAGTTAACTTGTATTTGTTCAATTCTTTATGTTATTTTCCATGTAAACAAATAGATTTTGATTCCCAGGGAAAAACCAATAAAACATTCACCAAAAAAGCTATCAACACGTATTTTCCTGTTCCGGATAACAAATTAATCATGTGGTTAGAATTGGTCTATTCCATCCACATTTTGTATGTATCCTCGCTAATACTTCCTTTACAACGTAGGCTTTCTTCTAGGAAAGAATTAGGTTAATTTATCACCTTTCCCTGACTCGTCTGCTCCCATTGCACAACCTTCATTACAGACCTTCCCATCAACCTTGCCCACTCACAAGATCCCATATCCCTTGTTAGTACATCGTGTCTCTATACTTCCTTTTGTGCCTTTATAAACACGCCATTAGTCGAACCCAAAGTTGGCTTGAATTTAAAACTGTCAAAACAGCTTTAAGTTTAAATGTTTTTTGATTATAAATATTGTATGTTTTTGCTCAACAAACCATTGATTGGTCTCACATAAATTACCAAAATAAGTCTTTTAATAGCCACCACGGATGAGTTTTTATTAATTTATTGTTTTTTTACGTGACTTTGAAGAGTGATTAAGAAAAGGAAGATGGTTGCTTAATCTCAACTTCTCCAAATGAAATGATTTTTCAATCATGTAATGCTGTGAAGCTACAAAACATTAAACATGAAATGGAGAGCGTTTTAAGGCGCAGAAACGTGGACCCTCAGAAAGAAGGACGAACATAAGCTGCAGGCATTTGAGATGTGGGTGTGGAGAAGAGTGGAGAAGGTGAGGTGGACTAAAAGTAGACGTACGAAGAAGTGGTTACGATCACATATGGTTAATACATTCAACAGTGATACACATTTATTATCTACTTTTCCTCATCTCTCTTTATGTATCTCACTTCTTTATGTATCCCACGCATATTTTTCTCAATTGTTTTTTTCCACGAAGACTATTTTTGCATTCTGACACTTTCATTGCGGCCTCACCCATTTAAATCAATGCTCAAAGAGCAAAACCGGAAATTTTAATGGCTAACATAAGAAATGGATAAAATCAACTCACTCGTTGGTCGAATAAATGTCAAAATAACATGCATTCTACCTCTCTTCTCACAGTCTTCTCTTTAGGAATTCTGCGGGTAAAATATGCGTTCTGTTGAAAGCCATAATATCTTACCCTGGTTTTCCACATTACATATCTACCTCAAGTATTCACTTTGCCGCCTCAGCATATGATCTACCTTTCCTCATCCCGTTCATATAACCTACTCACTCACTCAGAACTCACTCGTTTTCGGATATTTTACTTGGCGTGGCAACTTGATATCCACTTAATTAGGTCATTTCAATAATAAATGCATTGCCTCAAGTTTGGAAAAAATAACTGTACAGATGCACTTGAATCATTGTAAAAAATATGACATGTGCCGTTGATATTTTCATCTTTAGAAGTGTATGGTTGTTAATTTACATAGGTTAAGCTCTAACCCCCAAACAATACACCTAAAGAAAGATAGAGAGGTATTATAATTACAAAGGTGAGAGCTTGCTCATTGGAGTGGCGCGAATTGGTAGAGTACGCTTGTTGCTGGAGGAGAGAGTAACTATCAGGTTAGTCGCGGAGTCATCGGTTGTTTGGCGCGCCCGGGTGACTTGAGCGCCGCACAATGGGGTATTAGGGCCATAAACCTGGCCAAAAAGGCAAAAAACTAAATTTGTCGCGTAGGTGTGAAAAGCATTCTCGCGTAAATGGGACTAATTGGTGAGTCACTAGATGCCTACTTCCGGTGTACTAGTCACATTCTGTGGCTCCCAAGCTCAGTTGAAGTTCAGGTGTCCGTTTGAGTGGTCGCGATTTCCTCCCGTTTTGAACGTTTATTATCCATCTGCATACCAATTTTTTGTCAGTCAACGGACCAACGAATTTAATTTTTTTTATACGGATGTTTATAAAGGTAAGTGCTTTGTTTTGATGTATTTTGAGATAGAATTTGTTATTATTTTTTATTTTAAAAAATATGTAAAAATCATAAAACGTGGTTTTAAAGTGATTTTTTTCTTAAAAGTATGTTGTTTGTAAGCCTTTTAATACTGTGTCAGGTTCTGTCAAGCACTGAATCAATTATATTCCTGTTTATTGGTCTATCAGTGACTAAGTTCAACAATAAAATATTTCGCATTCAGTTGTTTTTGCCTGTAAAACGCTTTTTAAACATATAATGAGGATAAATTTTGAGCAAAAAGTGATAGCAGCGCAAACTCTCTAGGAAGTATTTAATGACCAAGAGAGGACATTAATTTTAAAACGTAATTGAAAGAGTAGGTTTGAGTTGCAAATACGGCACAAAACATATTTCCAACTGCTTTTGATCGCAAAACAATTTTTATAACGATATTAATAAAGATTTTTTTGTTTTTATACGATTCCATGGTGAAAGTATATATTTTTATTTGCATGTAAATTTTCAAAACTTTATGATTTAATTGTTAATAATGTTGCTCTTATTATTATGAAAATAATTTATTTGCACCTAGTGGTGTATGGTGTATTGATAGTAGCTTAAATGATTGTGGAGCTCATTAATGCTAAGAGATGTTTTTATTCCTCTCTAATCCTTTAATTGCTATAACCACTACTTCACTTTACATTAATTAATTTTTTTAGGCTTTTGAAGATGGAAAAAGACTCTATAAGGCGACAATTGTACGAACTAGTGAAGGAATCTGAAATTAGGTTAGTTGAGAACTAATTGTTTTTTATGGATAACAGAGTTTCGGGGTTGACCAACTGCCCAGATGTCGAGAGAAGTTCACTGAAACGCTCACTCTGGTACTTCAAGTCTCAGTTTTAGCAAAATTGGACTTTGTCGTATAACAAAGAAGTTAGTTTTCTGCAGCAAAATGAAGACTGGTTAGCGGCCGCAATAAGAGAACCAACATTTTCTGCACGCATTCCTGGACGGCGAGAAAAGCAATTCGCAGAATCCAGTGAGAGAAGCAAGCGAAGGAAAACTGAAGAATTGAGGCAGATGACAACTCCCGAGGAGCTTACCTTCGCTGCAACAATGAGTCACAGAGCTGCATGTAACATTGATGCAGTAGATGTGATAAAAAAAGTTACTGAAACTCCAACTAGGGCAACCAAATTTAAAAAGGCAATTGCGACGTCTGTAAAAAGCAGTATAAAAAAGCATACTCCTACAGAAGCTTTAGGAATTTTCATTCTGAGTTGACAAAAAACCAATATAAAATCATACGTGATGCAAATAAACAAGTGTACCCTTGCTACTCATTACTGAAAAAGGTAAAAAAAACAGTGTTATCCTGATGAAGATTATACTTTTGTAACTGAAAAATTGGCTTAAGTAAAACTTCAAGTGCTGTTGGATCACACATCTTCAAGATTGTGTAAATATTTAAGGGACGTGTTAAAAACCATAGATATGGAAGAAAAACACAATCTAAAGCTAGTGACGAAATGGGGATGTAATGCGTCACAACAGTCCCAATTCTAACAAAAATTTCAAAACCTCAGTGACAGTGACGCAAATATTTTTCAAGGCTCGTGTGTTCCCTTAAAGCTAATCGCAAACATTAACAGTAAGAAAAAAACAATATGGCTGAATCCAACCCCTTCTTCAACAAGATTCTGCCGACCGATACGCATTCGTTTTGTCCACGAAACGACTAACATAACTGTGGAAGAAATCATGTATATTGAGGAATAAATCAGAGTTGAAGACTTTGGAAGTACAGGATGAAGGTGGCGTAGCTAAGGTTAAACACAGTCTGGTGTTAAGAATGGTTGACGGAAAGGTGTCTAACTTGGCAACCGGGACAACGTCATCCATTAGATGCTACATTTGTCGTTTGACTTCAAAGGATTTGAACACCTTAGAGAAACGTAGTGCCATCAATCCCGAAACATTGAAGTTTGGATTGGCGTTCGACTCTCCACGCAAGGATAAGGTTTTTAGAATCAATACTTCACTAAGCATACAAAATCCCCATACAGAAGTGGCAAGCAAGGAGTCCAGAAGAAAGAGAGAGCGTCACTGACACCAAAAAGGAAATCCAAAACAAATGTTAGGAAAAATTAGGACTCCTTGTCTATGTCCCTAAGCAAGGATTCGGCAATACCAATGACGGGAATACAGCCAGGCGGTTTTTCGCAGGTCTAGAAACCGCATCACGGACTGATCCAGATCCAGATTTCGCAGATCCAGAAACCGCAATACTGGCGTAAACTTGGAACTGATCACCAGATTAAAAGTTATACTGGAGGCCATCACGAGTGGACATCATATTGATGTTGAGAAGTTTGAGAAATACACTGATGAAACTGCCAGACTTTATGTAAAATTGTATGGTTGGCACCCCATGACACCGACAATGCATAAGGTTTTGGTTCATGGGGCTACAGTAATGCAACACGCCATTTTATCTATAGGACAGTTGTCTGAAGAAGCTGCTGAGGCTAGGAATAAACATTTCCGAATGTACAGGACGAAATTCTCCCGGAATTTCAACAGGACAATCTACAACAGGGATATCCTAAATCGGTTGTTACTGACAAGCAATCCGTTCATGAGCTGCTCCAGAAAACAGACACGATAAAAGGAAAGCCGTTTAGCAGCGAAACTCTTGCACTTCTTCTGCCAGAGTCGTCCGGAGGTGGTCATTTCGGAAGTGTCAAAGAAGGAAGTGACATTGAAGAGACTGAGAGTGAAGAAGTCGAAAGTGATGATGAGGACTTTTGAACTGAACCTCGCATAGCAAAACTAAGTATCTAGCTGTTAATTTGTAAATATAGTATAATGCACATTTATCTAGTATCTGTAAATATATTTTAGTTAAAAATTTGGTTTTAATTTCACCCCATCACAACAAAAATGCAAAACTAGTTTAAACAATTTTTTTCTGTAAAGTAGCCCTATATTAGGCCTACTTTTCATTTTAATACTTACTCATGCATATGAATAAATAAATATAAATAAATATAAGCTAGCAACAAGGCGTTGAGGTTGGGGATGGATAGATAGGTATATCAGTGGACACTCACAGAAAGGCGATCCATGGCGACGCCGGTGTCCACTGCTCTCGGAAGCTTTCGGGTGAGAACCCTTCCTCAGCGGGAGAAAATCACAACTGAAGAGTGTTACACTGGAGTTGAGGGTAGAGGGTCTGCTTAGGAGGGTGGTTGGTTTTTGAGGGAAGTGATTGGTTGGAAGGAAGTGAGGGAGGGAGGAATAATGGGAGGGGATACGGAGAAAGCTAGCGGAGGTTAAGCCCGGGAGTACACATACATCTTAGGATTGAAATATATGATTGTTCCCAATGGCGGAGCTCCATGATAGATGTGTCAGGTGGGAGGGCGCGAATGATTTTTACTTGGAAGCAGTCGTTGAAGGGGAGGTTATGAGAATTGGCGTGCTCCGCTACAGGCAGCTTCAATTGTTGTGTCACGCTGCTCCTGTGGTTATTGATTCGTACATTCGATTATTCGATTCGTTTATTCGATTTATATATATATATATATATATATATATATATATATATATATATATATATATATATATATATATATATATATATATATATATATATAATATAAATAAATAATACGCTCAATATATTAATAAAATAAACTTTACTTTTACTAAATATTTAGTATGATAGTTCAATATGTTTGCATCGATATTATCAAGACAGCAAAAACACAAAGACAAACTTATAGTTTTCCGTGCAACTAAACAACATTTAAATACTTCTTTATTATTATATATTGCTTTTTTAAGATATCCTCCCTGAGTGAAATAGAATTCTATCCAAACGTTAAAATTGAATCTAAATGATTTTATCAATTGTAATTCAATTACCACATATTACTGACTTTCCATAATTTTCCCTAAAATTGCCAGATTTCCCTGTTTTTCCCGATTTCACGAACTGTAAAGTATATGTATACATGTAAAATAGTATAATACCCAAAAGAAAAAGGTTTAACACAAAAATAACAAAGAAATATAATGTAAATAGTTTTGGCCAGGATTTCGACCCAAATACCCCACTGTGCGCCGCCCGCAGAGAGATGCTCTGTGTTTGCCGACCTGATGGAGAGTCAATGCTGGCGTTTGAGATGTTATCTCGCGATGCGGAGATCTGAACGAGAGAGGAAGCAAATATTTTGAAATCGCAGAAAGATTCACTCAGCTCACACCAGCATTTTCTGAACTCCCTCCGTTTAGACGAATTGTGAGTAATATCTCTCTCTCTCTCCAAATTAAAAAACTCATCTCTAAATCTCATTCACTCTAATTATTGAAGGAAATCTTGCCACAATCAAGTTATTTGGTTTCATAGCAGTGGAAAAATCGCATTCTTCTACACCAACTGGGCATGTATTCAAAATAAATATCGTTTTATTATCTTTTGTAGCATCCTAGAGGATTTACAACTGATTTAAGGTTCAGCATAGGGCAGAGTTTACAGCTTGCGCTACTAACATTCGCCACAGAATGATCGCAGAACCATTAGATTGACCCCATCAGTCGTGCATGACGATTAATTCTTCTTCAAAAACTAAATCACCAGTATGAAAGGATTCCGCAGATAAGAAAAGTTTTCCATTTAATTATAGTTAGTTGAAGAAGTTAGTAGAAGAGCGGAAGATAACGCAGATCGGAATTCATCAGCGCTTAACTTAAGCGCATGCGAATGACGTGGAATGGACCAATGGGCGCAAGTGAAACCTTTGCTAACTTGCTGGAGAGTACTATTATGTGAGTGCATAACAGTCACGACGAAATGTTTTGTGAGTAGACATTGTCTTCATCAACAGCCATCAAATTCGTTCAAAATGAGTACTTAAAAACGTAAAATTTTCAGCAAGGAGCAAATAAAATATTAAGAATATCTGTACTTCAAACCAAAACTTAGAATCAATGCCTAAAAATACTATCGTGAGTGAGATTATCGTCTTTCTTTTATAGTTTAGTGTATTTCAACTCTGTTCCTGATCAGTTTAGAAGAACGGAGCCTAAACCACAGGGTCTCTAACTAAGTTACGATTGCGCTGTTGTGATGCGAAGTGATAGAGCGAACGGAAAGCACGCGATATTCGTCCACGGGTAGGGCTGAGAATTAGTTCCAGTAAAGATACGCAATATAAAAATTATTTGATAAAATTTTACTAGAAAATTCCATGAAGGCATCTATGAAAGACATTTGGGAAGCTTTGGGCCCAAATATTCTCGAAATTTAATGGTTTTTGAACAAATGGTACCCATTTCTTACTTCAGAATGTAAAGAAATGTTCATTGTGTAGCGATGCTGTCACTGAAAATTAATTTTAATCGAGATTTAACCTTTCTTCGCATAATATAATAAATTTGGACAGAATTTGTTTAACAATTAAAAAAAACTTTGCTAAGCTAAAATTATAAAAAATCAGGACAAGATTCCGTAAAATAAAGGGGAAAAATATAGCACTTTTGATCATTCTCAGTCGCTTACGGGCGATTAACCATGAACAAGCTTTAACATCTCCCAGAAATTAATCTCACCTGAGGCCTTATCCACAAAAATGGAAATAAGGATTTTGAAAAGATAAAGGAGGTTCCTCGAGGGAAAGGAGCGCAAATTTGAATCCGCACACTGAATTAGGAGAACCCACAGAAATTGAAAGGGCCAGAGTATACGGAGAATTACTTGTGCTCGTGGATCTTCAAGAAAATATGAGGAGGCTTCGGCTGGCCATCTAGAAACTAACATTCAATGCATGAACAGAATGCCGGTACTAAAAGGAACAGGACCTAAAGGACAAGATAAGATGATTACTTTTGCTGATAGTATTGATGTAACTGAGTTTAAGTTCGTCATTCAGGTTTCATTTATTGGTGGAAAATTGCATATGATATGCCCATCCATCATTTAACATAACGAATTGCATTTAATACCGTCAGGTCCATTCATAAGCTTAAAGGATTCAAAATCAAACAAAAGGGAAAAGAAGGGGCAGACGATGAGAACTTAAATAAGTAAAGATTTACTGTAAATCATAGATCAATAATCCAACGAAAAGTAATCCTTTGCCACCAGAATTAAGTGCGATAAATTATCTTGTGATTCCAATACAAGAACTTCATTAGCGCAGACGACTATCAATCACCAAAAATAAACAATCATGAAAGAGACATTAAAATATCAGAAAAAAGTCATTGAATGCAAATGATTGTCCTCTTCCTAATCCTAGTGGTGACAGAGGACTGGTGTCTATTAGTTCTCCGTATCAGCATATCACTAACCAATTTACGACTTGGATTGTGCGTTTTGGAGCGTTCCTTCGCCATTCATTGACGGACACTTAGTTCCTACCGATAGACTTTGGTAATGATCGGTCAATACTAAATGTTGTAATTTTTCATGTAAACCCGGTCATTTATAGTTTTGGGAATACCTCAGTCGTAGAAAAATATTTAAAAACGCTAGTTTATTTTTTTCTTTCCCAAGTGAAGCTTGACTTAATAGCGTGAATCACAAAAAATTCACGCATACTTTTAAGCAAATTAGAAAAAAATCAGAACTCAGAGCGAATTTCACCTAAATGGATGGATCTGCTCATATTTACATCACACGTAGTCCGGTAGTACTAAGATTACTGAAATTAATAAAATTTTATCATAATTTGCGTGATTTTTAGAGATGAACTTGAATTAACAAAGCGAAGGATCCGTGTGCGCCCGAGTCACCAGAAAATACTGAATAAATCAGCTGAATACGCAATACCTTTCGCATCATCAGCTAACCCGAAGCATATTCCACACAACTGCTTGCTCCGGCTTAAGTTTCTGGTCATATGCAGTAGCTGATTTTGGTGTACATGGGCATCTGGACTTCCAGAATGCTGCGAAACTTGGGAGGAAGGTGTTTAATGTGGATGGTCGGTCCAATAACCTTTCAAAATTTCGGCCAACACTAGCGCCTCGACAATTGGGATGACTCATCACCGCTTGCCTACCAGTTGCCTCACTACGAGGACTTAAGATAGGGCCCCAGGAAAAGTCATGGCCATTGGTGATTTTAACCACTAGCCTTGCCTGTGAGCGCCTCGAGTTTTTATGCGAGGCAGTCTGGCTCCTCTCCCTCTCTCTCTCTCGCCCGACTTTTCACTAGAGTTATCCTCAAAATAAAGTACATGAATTAAATCAGTATTCTGGAATGACAGGAGCTGTGATCGGTCCGATGAAGCCGAATGCCGGCGGGACCCGACTCTACGGTAAAGTTACATTAGAAGTGGCTACTTTCAGCATTTACATTAAAAATGGCAGATGAAAAAATACCAAACTTAACTTTAAATCAAGCTCTCAATCAAATCTGACAGTATAAAATACCTGTCATCATCATTGGTCGTACAATCCTAAGATTGTTTGACTGCAGCCCTCCACCCTTCGCTGTTTGATACTAGGACCCATACTTCCTGGTAGCTCTTCCAATGTACTCCTCTCTTTATTTTGTC
Organism: Ceriagrion tenellum; assembly: GCA_963169105.1. Classification (NCBI taxonomy): domain Eukaryota; kingdom Metazoa; phylum Arthropoda; class Insecta; order Odonata; family Coenagrionidae; genus Ceriagrion; species Ceriagrion tenellum. The sequence goes on along the minus strand of OY720635.1, from coordinate 32,707,775 downwards.
CATTAACGTATTCCTGAGTCTTTCTCTGGGGAATTTTTCCTCTATTTTACGGTCAAGTATGTTCTTCACAAACCCACTGTGCCTCAGGATATGAACCTGCACCCTGTAAATAAACAATGTAGCACAACTCCATCCGTTACGCGCGGGACTTTTAAGTTGAGTGGGCTGCTCCAGATTTTGTCCGATGCTTCCAAAATCTGTTGAAGACAGTTGAGTAGTAAGGAAGTATGAGTGTAACAAGCAAAGCCGACGAGGTACGCGAGAGGGAATTGTAACGTGGAAGCAAACTCTGTGTGGCCGGACTTGCGCTGGTAGTTTAGTAGACCTGGCGGCGGAGTAAACCGGAGGTGAAGTAGTTGTGCGCACACAGAAGGAGATGAGCTCGGACTCCTATGATGACGATGAGGAATAGAAGGGCGCGGGGGGGGGGGGGAGGCTGGAGAGAGAGATCTTTGGAACCCAAGCGGGGGGTGGGAGGGGCAGGGAGATGAGAGAGAGGGATGAAACGGGAGAAGGGAGGGTGTTGTAAGGAGCGGTGCTTTGCGGAGGTGGCGGAGGTGGTTGCCGAAGAAAGGTCGAAGAGGAGGGAAACACATGGCCGGGGGTGAGAGTGTTACGGGCGAGGACCTCAAGCGAAAAGGAAGGAAGGAGGCGGAGAGAGAGGCGGAGGAGGCGGGTGCGTGGGGTTTGTAGCTTGCGCCAGAAGGATTAGCGCCATCCTCATTAAAGTTCCTTAATAGCTTACAAGACCTCAGATTACGCATGAGTTGGTTGAAGGGCCTGCGTGAGAGATTCTGCACTTCTGTGCCGAGTTTCCCTACCCCTGAGGCGAGAGAGGAGTGTGAGGGGGGAGGGAAGAGGGAAGGGGTTGGGACAGGGAGGAGGGACTGTGGGAGGGGAATATGTTGCACGGGGATGGGGGGCGTGGGGAGAGGCTGTGTTTAGTGTGGGGTGGCGGGGGGAATGAAGGTAGGGTGCCCTATAGGGAGGGAGGAAGGAGCGAGAGAAATGTCTGGAGAGTTGCTCGGGAAGACTCGCCTTCCAGCTCCTCGACGAGAAGGAAGGAGACGAGAGTTTAGGATAATACACAAGGACAGAAATTGCGGATGGAATTAAGGAGGTATATGAAAGGGCGGGTTAGGCATGTGAGTGTGGGTATGTCGGCTGAAGGGGTTGGAGGGAAAAGTGGCTCGGCAAAGGGGGGGAGTACGAACGGAGAGGTGGTGGCGTTGGAGGGTGGAATTAAGAGGTGGAGCCGGCAGCATTCATGCTTCCAAAGGCGAAAGGGTTTAGCGTCGGGGAGGGTACGGGTAGGGGGGGTCGTATGTACGTTTTCCGCGGGAGCACGGGCGGCATGAGCGGTGGGGGAGACGTTTAAGAGTAAGAGAGGCCAAAGTTCTGAGATGAGGAGGAGAATCCTTTTCAGAGAGAGAGAGACGGGTAGAGAAGGATAGAGAGGGCGGGGGGATGGGGAGGGTACGACGCAAAAGGACGAGTGGGTTGAGAGTGCGAGTCGAGAACGGGGTGGAGGAGAATATAGTCCACCGCATTCAAGGGGTCTTGGATTCCAGGACGTGCAGATTAAGATTTGGCCAACTAGAACACCGAAATCTTCCGCTGGTGTTTTGAGAGGGTGAATGTGTGCGGGGGTACTGGATAGATGAGTGGATTGGAATGGGTGGAGGTAGGTAACTCCACGTCGTCGCATTTTGAAGGGAGCGCAAAGGAAGCGGGGAGGGTGGGGGGGAGCAGAAATTGAGTTGAATGGTGGTTGCTGCTTTTGAAGGAGGCGCGGGAGGAGGGTAAAGGTTTTCCAGAGCGGGGAAGGCGTATATATTCCTTGAGGCTTTGACCCGCTTGTCTATGAGTGCGCCACGGAGCATCTCACAAGATAGAGGGAGGATGTGCACGATGGTGGGGGAAAGGTAAAGATCGCGATCTCTTCGCCTGTATCTCTACGTATACACACACACACATAAGTGCACTGGTATGCATGCAAGCATCCTCTCAATAGCGATGCTTTGTGCCACCAAGTTGAGATTCCGAAGCATCGGGGGCTTAATGGGGAGGAAGGGGGAGTGTACAGACAACTGTGCTCGCCTCGATGGGTGCTAGTCTTAATCCAGGGGCCGCTCGGAGCGATGCATTATCTCCACTATCTGGCGCGCTCATGCAGAGCGATGCACAGGAATAATAAAGGGGTGAAACATTACCCTCCAAAGCAGTCGCCGAGTACAGGAAGGCCCGTGCTTAACTCTCAGTAAGGAATACTGTATCCGTCACTCTGCAAATGTGATTGTTCTGTGAACAATTGCTATCACTGGCTCATGGTAGAATTGCCGCTACAAATGACGTTTGTTCTTTTTTACGTTACGAAATGACATTTGTTTATATTATTTATTTATTTATTATTTATTTATTTATTATTATTTATTTATTTATTATTTATTTATTTATTATTATTTATTTATTTATTTATTTAATAAAAAAACAAATGTCACAGGCGTGACTGGCAGACACACAGAGAAAACACAAAAAAGAAAAACTCACATATTTGTTTATATATTTCGGCGGACACAACCGCCGACAAAGGTGCCACTGTCGTTGTTCTGGACACGTCCCACTACATTTAGAAGCCAATCGGCAGCTCTCAGATACGTCCTCCTATTCCGTAGTCCCCAAAGACCCCAATCCCGGTTTTCAAGTTGAAATTATCTCCTTCCTCCAAGATAAAGGGCCTTCGGAGGGTCTATCTTACGGGGACATATCCTTGCTCTCCCCAGCTTATCCGAAAACTCCTCATTTTTATATTCTCCCCAAAATCCACAAACCAAACAATCCTGGTCGACCTATTGTTTCCTCCCGCAATTCCCCCACGGAAAGAATTTCGGCATTCGTCGACTATTACCTCCAACCGCTGGTGTGCGTTTACCGTCTTATGTGAAAGACACCTACCATTTCCTTCAAATCCTTAAGTCTACCCCTCTCCCTGCTGATACCCAAATCTTAATGGCCACAATAGATGTCACCTCACTTTATACTAGAATTCCTCACTCTGAAGGTCTGACTTCCCTGCGATTTTTCCTCTCCGAACGCCCGCATCCTCAAGTTTCTAGTACGGAATTCCTCTTAAAATTGACGGGGATCATCCTCACTCACAATTCCTTCGCCTTCAATAAAAAATTCTATCTTCAAATTAAGGGCTGTGCCATGGGTAGTAGGTTTAGCCCCTCTTATGCTAACCTCTATCTTGGGCGGCTGGAGCAATCCTTTCTCTCTGGATATCCTTTAAAACCCCTGTTGTGGCTCCGCTACATTGACGACATTTTTCTTCTTTGGCTTCATGGCACCGATTCTCTAAATACTTTCCTTTCTGATCTCAACAATTCTCACTCCGTCTCTTTCACCTCAACTATCTCTAATTCCAATATCACCTTCCTTGATGTTGACATTAAATTATCAGACTTGAATTTTCAGACCTCCGTTCACATCAAACCCACGAATAAACGACAATATCTTCACTATAGTAGCTGCCACCCCTCCCATACCAAACGCTCTCTTCCCTTCTCACTGTTCATCCGAGGCCATCGTATTTGTAATAATCCAGATTCCCTCAACACATTTCTTACCAACCTTCACCACTCGCTCCTCAAGCGTGGCTACCCAGAATCCCTTCTCGTTAAAAAAATCAGGAAAAATTCTCCCTCCACCAAACCTCCTCCCACTAAAGACTCCCGCATCCTTTCTATTTGCATAACGTATTTCTCGGGTGTACAATCTATCAACTTTATTCTTAAAGATCTCTTTCCCATTCTGAAAAACCAATCCTCCACTTCAAAAATTTTCTCCCAGGCAACCTAGCAGCACAGGCACCAGGCACGGGTGCATAAATATAAATAAATAAATATATATATATATATATATATATATATATATATATATATATATATATATATATATATATATATATATATATATATATATCCAACCGACGAAAAACACGTGTAGTGCACAATAAAATAAATAAATAAAAATATATATATGTATCTATCATTACATTTGCCCAAAAATGGGCTCTTTTTTCACAATTTATTTCAAAGTAAAATAACAGGTTATAAGGCTATATAGTATTCTTCAAAAACCTTAGGATAAATGAAAATGTATTAATAAGGTGATAAACCACATAAATAAAATGTTTCAGGAATTGGAATAGTGATGCCTTACGAAATAATCAAATAATTGTTGAAAGAGGAAACTAAGACCGTAATGAGGCCCTCTAATACTTACGCTAGTTATTCCAGATCAATAACGTAGGCCGAAGGAGATTATAGAAGTGTCAGGGAAAGTGATGACGAGGCGGAAGATAAGCTGTACAAGAAGGTGGAATTTAGCTATAGAATTAGTTCTGAAAGGACAGAGAATCAAGGAATAAGATCAAAAAGAGTAACAAAACTAATTTCACTGTTCGGCATTTGCGGGTTCTCCATCCGCGGTTCCGATAGCCATCCTGCTACCATCTCCAGATCGAAACTTCGACCTGACCTTCGACTTGAAAATGGTAGCAGGATGGCTATTGATACTGTTGTCGGCCTTAGTCAGCGAAAGCTGATGGAGGACATAAAAATGCGGAACAGCAGTGGACAACGCCACGGGTACCTTCGCGAGTATACTGAAGTTAATAGACTCTGCTAAGAATTATTTTAAAGAATACGAACTGCTCAAGGAGTTATTACAGAATGGAAAAGAGGGAGAATATGAATTTCCAATCATTGCATTAACAAATAATTTGGTACAAAGTCACTCGCACGGGTGCATATACACCAGGGCTGAAATTTGCCATGAAAAAATCATTTGACTTGACCGGATTCGAGCCCGGATCTCCCATTTGCCAGTCAGGTGTTCACCTTGAAGGTAGATGGCTTGGTGGTGTAACTGGATAACACAACTGACCGGCAATTGGGAGATCCGAGTCCGAATCCCGGTCAAGTCAAATGAATTTTCCAAGGCGAATTTCAACCCAGGTGGAGGATAAGAATTCCCAGAAACAGTGGCGCATAAATAAAACAGACTGAATGAATACGAGAATGTTGGTTTCCATACTTTTCAATGAATATGAGGCTTTTCAATGTTTCTATCAAGTTTCGGAGACTTGGGAGCTAGGATTTAAGGGATCATATGGCAATACATGAAGAAACTGATAACCTCACTCATATTGAGGTGCTTTTTACCCGTATTCCCTGAATCCTGAGAGGCACAAAATGAGTTAATGAAAGCACAGGAATGTGTAGGCTGCATTTTCATCTCATATCAATCGCCTCGAAAGCCTTCGTATCCACTATAATGAATCACTGCACACCTTCAAAGCTGAAGTTATGATATGACACAGGTAATAAATAATGCATATCAGTGAAATAGAAAATAGTACGAGACACAGGAATGATATGATAATACCACATACCTCCAAAATAAAAGATATGACGAAGGTTTGACTGATGAACATGGGATTTTTCAGGGAAAATGTGTTTCTTTGCTAATGATAAACATGAAACCAAACTTAAGTGAAATTTCCTATTTGATTACAAAAATGATGGTGCAAATAATTAAGAAACACTAGGGGAGAAAAATGTCAGCTAGCTCAAGAGGAATGGAGACAGCACACTATATTCGAAGAAATGCGTCAATATACTGATATATTTGTGTCATAATTTAACCATTCCATTGTTTTAGGATAAAATTAAATCAACTATGACAAGCTCAAGGACACTTCTCGCTCAACTGAGGCAATCCTGTAAATTCAACACTTGATTAAAATAATCTCTACAAAATTCAAAACTCGGAATTACCATTGGGAAGGGAGAATTTTTCAAGGAGTCATATCAGAAATGTGCGCCCATCCATAGATGAATAAAGCATGAACACTTCGAGTAAAAAGAAAAAAGAGTGGATCAGAAGAGACATGTGCCATGTTATATATGTCTAGAGAGTATCAGAAATTCTTAAACTGTCCTTGCTCAGTGGCTGCAGTATAAAACTTTCACTTCGTTATCCGGGAATCGGGTTTGCATCCCCAGTTTAAGTTTGCTTAATTTTCGTAAGCTGGGACATAGCTGCGTGTATCTAATTCGAAACATTTTAGATTTTCCTGAAGGAGGTCAAGATGCGAGGGTTTTAGTATTCTTTCCATTTCTTCTTCCAGGATTTGGCCGCTTCGTTGTTTTTCTTACAACATTTCTACTCTTCTCCTGGAGGCGTTTTCAGGTCAAAGATGCAAGCGCTTCCTTTTTGGCCGAGTTTATAGTGTCAGTGGAGTCGGTTGCTTCGGATTGGCTGTCACTTTTGGTGCCATTTTTCAATTTTCTCGCTCTGATTTTCAATAAAACTCTTATTCACGTAGTCGCTAGGTGGTGCCCATATTCTCAGTTCGTGTTGTTAGGGTATTTTGTTATTTCAATAGCTTCTCTGATTAATCGTAGGAATTATCAATTTTCCCCGCTTAGGACTTCAGTTACTTCGAAGAAAACAAGGGTTTTAGGTTTACATTAAAAAGAGAGGGAATGCGCCGATTGCACAAGTGATAAAATGGTTCAAGGAGGCTTCACTCGATTAAAACCATTCAACCCCTTTCTCAAACGTCCTTGGCCAAACGTTAAGAATGAAGTTTAATGGAAAAAAAGTGAGTTCATCATTACAACAAGAAACAATGGGAGGCAAACCACGGGACTTAAAATTGCAGGCTAACCATTAAAGGAGTTAGAGAGATTTAAATACCTAGAAAGCGTAATGGAAGAAAATTGAGGAAATGATTTAAAAATAAGTAAAGGGAGGACAAGCATGAGCATTTCTGAGAGTTATCAGGAGCTTGGTGTGATGCATAGGTGTTCCAAAAAGGAGCAAAGGCATAAACTACCGAATATACTATGCTCCTATTCTGCTATATGCTTATAAAACGTGGACTATGAAGAGAAAGGAGTACAGGTATGTTTGCTGAAGTCCCTCAGGAGCAGAGCAGGAAAAATCAGGATGGTATTAAATGAAAATATAAGGAAAATAGTACAGGAGGAACCGTTACAGGAAAGAATAGAGGCATCTAGGCTGAAATGATATTTTCATGTAAAAGAAAATGAACTAAACTCCACTTTTTCAGGCGAGATATCGTAGAACAGCATATAGAGTAATGAAGCTCAAAAGATTTCGTACTGTCTACTAATTTTTATTTCACCTCTTGCTACACGTGTTTCGACTGACTAGTAGTCATCATCAGGCAAGACTGTCTGTGAGTCTTGCCTGATGATGACTGCTAGTCAGTCGAAACACGTGTAGCAAGAGGTGAAATAAAAATTAGTAGATAGTACGAAATCTTTTGAGCTTCATTACCTAGAATATGAACTGACCGAATGCCTAGAAAGTTGCAAGGATTGAAAATGTTGGGAAATCTTTTCCAAGAAATGGACCCCGGAATGGATCGGTAAAAAGTGTGCGACAGAGCCCAGGAAAACGGGAATAGGATTGAACAACACTGACAATAGAGAAATGGTGGGAGGACAGAAGAAAATGGAGAGGCTCGAAAGAAATTCAGACCAGCATAGTGGCTGAAAATTGAGTATGACGTTGATGGTTATGAGAGCGCTAGATGATGTTTCAAGGACAAAAATGTTGAAGGCTGAATTTATTATATCAGAGAGTGCCTTTTGCCTTGGGTACTGCTCTCAAGAAAAAAAATAATAATTGATTTAGGAAAAGCACATTTTGTAAAAGTAAAATTTTTTAAATGAACTGATTTGGTAATTTTCAAATAAATCTGAAGATAAATTCAACAGTTTCAGCCTTAACTTTGTAAAGCTTTTCCATAATGTTCATGGATTAACAAAACTTTGTAAGACACTAATGAAAAAATAAAATGGTTTTTTCCATTGATTTACTCTCTTGGTGCAACATGTTTTGACAGAACGGTGTCATCATCAGGTACAAATTTAAAAAAATTTCAAAAAGTATACATATCATAAGGGGTTTAAGGGAAGGAGGAGGGGGAATCAGGGGGTGGTGAGGAGGGAAAAACCAGGGGAGCGGTAAGGGATGGCGGTTGGGCTTGAAAAACCCGTGAGAGGACATGTAAGTGACACCACTGTGTCGAAAAATGTTGTACCAAGAAAATAAATCAGTGGAAGAAAACAAATTTTTTTTTCATTCGTGTAAATCAACTTCCATATAGATGAGCCTCAAACCATGGAACTTAAAACTTTGTAAGTTTTGCGTATAATATTTATTGAACGACCGGTTTCGTCGAGTAGCCGATAACATCAGATCGATTGATGATGTCGACTATTCGACGAAACTGGTCGTCCAAATAATATGATACATAAAACTGGAAAAGCTGTGGACGGAAAATCGCCCTAATAGAACAGAATCTGAAGGTAGCAATAGCGATGAGTAGGATAAAAGATTTGACGGTGACTCTGATCACTCGGCCACACACTCAACAAAAATCAACCTTCAAACAGTCCTTGATGACCGAGTGATGGTATCCAACATACCGGACAGGAACAAAAGAAGTGCAGATGCCTTAGAGTGGGTTAGCGAAGCGAATCGCTCGTTTTTAAACGAGCGCAATGGAATTGGAAGAAAGGGAAGCTGCTTGGGAGGGTAGGACTGGGGGAGGGGGAGGGAGAGGAGGAATGGGGTTTTTAAAAGGAATGGGAATCGAGGTGTGAAGGAGCAGAGGCGAAGGAGCTGAAATGAGAGCCCTCTGGAGGTAAAGAAGGGAAGCTGAGGAAAAAAAAGGGGTTCGTCTGGCTGGGCGGGTGGGAGGTGCGAGAATAAAGGAAGGCAGGGGGGAACACCCCCGCTGTGGCATCCACCGCCTTCCTCAGGCGACCACACCTTGAGAAGAGGGATAAGGACTGAGAACGAGAGAAAGAAATGTGCGGAGATAGAGGAGGTCGGGAAGGTTTTTGATTAGGATCTCGAATTCCCAGATCACACTGCGAAACGGGTCGAGGAGAAATCGAGAATGAGATCTCTTGGGACGGATCTTGCCTCTTCGGTCGGTGGATAATTCTCCTATCCCTTCGGACCATTCCGTCCGCTCATAAGGTATTTGGCGAGAAAGACCTTCAATTGGATTGGACAGTGTTCGCGGTGATCGATTAGTGCGCCCTCTAGGAGACGAGCCAATGCGTTGTTCTCCTTTTTTTCCTGGCGTGTTCCGTACCTCTCAACCTTTGGCATGGGGTATGCGAGTTCCCAGTCGCGGTGTTGTTCTTCGGATGTCAATCTCGACTTTTCCGAGAGAGCGGATCGAAGACAGGATGATTAAGTTCGCTTTGGGGCGCGGAGATTTCTCCCCGAATCCCACTGTGTATCACGAAATCGTTGGCTTGAGCTTTAACGCGATGTTCATACTATTGCATCACTCATTAATAATGAAAGCTTTCGATGGCGGGGTTGGCTTTGGATATTCTACTCACGGCAGAATCAATTCATTGGAAAGTTTTCTCTTTGACTAGGCATTACACCATCTCCTTAGATTATCAACTGTCAAGAAAGCCCCATTGAATATAGAACGTTTGAATTTTCCAACAATCGAACCCATTATGGCCTTATAGTTTCGCGCGCATGACCAAGTTTTCCTACCAAAATTCCTTTTTACACTATTCAGTAATATTTTTTTACCATTTAAAAATAATTATTCAAATTTTAATTGAATTTCAAGGCACCAAAAAGTTCTTTTCTCTCAAAAGAAGTTAATTTTATAATTGCATTTGTTAATTGACGAGGTTTTCAGCGGCACACGTCTAAACAAAGTCGATTTATTATTGTATATATATGAAATGGGGCAAACCACTGCAGAGTAGGTGTTTTTACTTGGTTTTTCTTTATAGGAGCCCTTATGTCCAAGGTTAATTCCCAAATGAAAGCTTTATATTTTTTTCAGAATTAAAGTCGTTTTGATCCTCAAACGCGGAGACCATGAATTCCAATCTCAGAGCATTGCGATTTTCATCCAGTAAGACCGTCAAAGTCAGCACAAATTTCTATTTATAAACCTAGGCTGGAGTAGCAAATACAACCAAGCGCATAAACATCTCACTGCCAGAAAATCAAAATTAATGAGTATACAACGAGTAGTATGACTTATCCACAATGGCAAAGAATCATTTCCCAAAATCGATGCCTATAAGTACCTAACTTAAATTATTTAATTGCCCCCATTCCAAGCACAATGAGTCAAAATGGTAAAAAATACAATCCATCCCCATGGCAAAAACACAAGCTCGATTTTATAATGGCAGGTTTGCAAGATGGCGAGGCGGTTTCTTTCAATTAATTTTCGTTTCGTTAACTGAGAGTTTTGAGATAGAGGGTCTCGAGTATATGGATAGACAAGCCGTGACAGAAGTATTTGCAATAACATTATTGACATAGGTGATGTTATGAATCCATTCACTACTATCACCAGAGCTAAGAATATTAATGTACTTTAATTTGGGTATTAATAAACCTGAAGAATTGAATGACAAATACGTCGACCGCCAAAGTAATTACGTTCCTAAAAATAAATAGATAATCTTCAAGGTAAATTACATCTTATCATTGCAGTTTATGCGCGTCTAATAAAATATCCCGCGTAAAAGGTGCAACGCATTTTTAAAAACCCGTAATGTTAACAATTTCCAACACTTTGTAAATAGGTATAGTAGATGAATAAGACATAGGCGCTACTTGCCACAACGGAAAACATGTCAGTTTCTTTTGGCTTGGGTTTGATTCGAAAATGTATATTGTGCTAGGCGCCCAACCGAACAAGTTTGTATTAATAGATAGATATATGGATATTTATTGCATCCAACAATGAAACAAAAATATTGGCAATAACATGAATTGGGATGCATAGGTAACCTTAAAAGGTTATTACCTGTTTGAAGATTACCTTCATAAACGAACAAAAACACATATTGCTCTCGAAAAGAGTGAAATTGAAAATATACATTGGTCAAAGAAATTAACCTTGAAACCCCGACTTACAAACTAGTGAAGTCGACTATAACCTTGTAAGAGTTATATAAGGATATAAAAAACAATCAATGCAATTAAAAATTAATACAAAAACGGTTCCCTTTCATACATTGTTTTTAAATTCAATATTGTGCTGAGTGAAGAGCCTTGATTTCAAAGAACACAGAAATTTCCGGGAATTACTCTCCATTTTTATATTTTCTGGCAAAACATTGAATACCTTAGGCCCCATGCACAGAAATGATCTTTTAAATATGGTCAAATTGGTTAAATTGAGAGAGAAGGTTAACGAGAAGAACAAGAACAACATATTGACGTGGTGATATCCATATTTTTATGCTCATTTTCAGCTCAGATCTCCGCGTGGTACTCTCATAAATACGGTATTGTATATCAACTTGCATCACTGAGAAACAGACAATAAGAAAAAAGCGGTCAAAAAAATTGACGTGAGAGACACGCGAGTGAGATGAATCCACGAGAGAGAGGTGCAATACGACGAGGAGGAATGACTGGAGGAAATTGCATCGAGTGGGAGAGTTAGGGGGAGGAGAACTCGGGGACAGGAGGAAAAAAAATAATTTGCATAAGACATCAAGAGGCCAATGAAAGCATCTCGTGAGGCGCCAGCAGTGAGGGAGACGAGAGAGATCTCGGTCACAATGCGGAGAGGAGGGGGTTGAAGAATGAATGCGTATTGCATTGTGGGTGGGATATCGGGACGGGGGAACGGGACGGGTGGCGGCTTACCTAGAATCGCCAATATGGAGGGTGAGGTGGAGATAGAGGGAGTTGTTTCAATGGGATGGGAGGAGTTGTGCCGGTCGAGGAGAGGTTATTTGGCCCCTCACGGAAGAGGGGACAGGGAGGAGGGAGGGGGACTGCCCTGGACTCCTTACGTCATCAATCTCCATTGCTCGAATCCTCCCAACCGCCGACTACGTTCCCGATTCAAACTCTCCGCCTGCAATACGATTCCTCCGCCGAAGCTCATCCCCTCACGGCGCAGGCAGGTAGAATCGCCAGTCTGCCCTTGCCTTCGTCCACCGCACACCTATCCATCGGTGTGGCAGCTGGAATACTGAGGTCTCATTCAGTAAGGACTCGACGCGGTCGAACCTCGGAAAATCCGGGGATGTTACGCTTTAGCCCCCGACCAATCCCTGATTTTCAATAGGCATAATTGAAATTTCGTGGAGGCGATGTCGATATTTCGTAATTATCGAGAAATGAAAATAGCTATGGCCCATAGAATACCCCTCCTGGCTCTACATCAGGATTCACATTAAAAGCATGCTCTAATCACCGCATTGGAGGGAATATTTTAAATAGAATTCTGATCCCCAATTAGAATCCATATGGACAGTACTTCGAGTTCCGCATTCCGAGTGTCAGATGAGACGTTGAGGTGGCTCTAAGAATGAAATGGGTCACATTCAAAGTTCATTTTTCCATTAAAGCAACTGTAAAAAGCATGGTGTAAATATTGTTATATTATTGACGCAAAAACTTTTCTCTCAATTGCTGAACTTTTCAGTAATCGACTAAATATTCATTCATAAGTTTTAAACTTCAATCATTTTTTATCAATTCAGGGAGTAACGATTTTTTTCAAAATTTAAAGAAAAAATCTCACTGCACATTGTTGAATTCTTAACGAGATATATGCGTTAGAAACTTATCATTTTCCATAATAATAAAAATAAATAATATCCTTCTGGAGTGCGTACCACCACATATGAAATGTCCTAGTATCTTTAGCCAACTACTTAAAAAGTGGAAAGGCAAGTGAAATGGCTAGTTGTGAAATTTTTTTGTAACTGGAAATATACCTTTTCCTTTTCAATAAGTCAAATCTTCATGGAATTTTATGAGAAATGATATCAAACTCAAGATACCTCAAGCTGTGATCCCCTTGGCACCTTTCCTCAAGAGAAGGCACCTTCCTTCCTTCTCCATTCGCTTTACTGCCAGTCTGACTTAACTATTCTGCCCCAATCTTACTTCAGTATGATGCCTACACCTGCAGCCCTATGGTCGACTCCGGAATATATCACTCGATATCCGTCGCTCAAGTAGTCGTCTGTACCAGCCCACTCGATCTCGATGACTCCCAGTATATATCTCCCTCTAGCCTCTCCGTCTCTATCCTCTGGTCGTCAAAAAGAACAAAACATTTCTAATACGGCCTGAGGGAGGAAAAATTCTTTAATTGAAACTTCGGTGACCTTGCAAATATTATCCCTGAGGTATAAGCGAGAGTGATTCACCAGAATAACTAACCGAGGAAGCCTAAAATGTTTTATAGAAGTGAATGGTGTTAGAAGTAATGTGTTAATTGAAAATTTCATACACAAATGCGGAGGAAGAAATTCTTTAAGAGGAGATGAATAGGAAGTCAAAAGAAGAAGACGCTGACATAATATTTCCCTCACTTCAGGCGATCAATGGGGTATCACGGAAATATCCGGAGAGCATTGACTGAGTGTGCGTTCTCCAAAACGGATAGTTGTGATAAGCATGCATGCATGCATGTACTCATTTTCACTTGATAAGTTGAAAAAAATGGAATATAACATAAAATTGCAAAAGCAAGGTAAAAAATAGCATTGGTAAAATTATTAACCGGTGATTGAGTAATGAGAGGAAAAAATCAGCAGGAATTGATACGTTTCTAATCTTAAACTGAAGATAAACGAAGGAATGTATTGACGCAATGCATGAAGCATTGCGATAAGACTTTCCGAGAGGGATAAAATGCGAACAACGCAATTGCCCCAGAGGAAAAAAATCGAGCGTCCTTAGAAGTTTAATTTACTGGGACCACCCATGAGGGAAGGAGGCGAAGGAGTGCGCGCATCAGTCACGCCGTTTGATTTCTTATACGAGAGGATGAATCCCTTCGAAGGCGGCGGAAAAATTTCCTTGGCTGTGAGAAAATGATCTTTCGGGGGGGGGGGGGGATGAGGCTGAGGTGAACGGATGAGGCGGGGCTGACGCCCTCCGAGCCAAAAACCCAATACCACCCATGCCTTCTCCTCCACCTCACCCACTCTTTCCCGTAAGGCACGCATCATCGAAGGGCCTCCGCTCGCCTCCCACACGCCCATTTCTCTCGCTCCATACTCAGCCATCGATAACATTTTCAATCTCTGGCGAAGAAGAGGAATCGGGTCCGTGGCGTGGAGAGTGGAGGGAGGGTAGCAGTGTAAATGGGGGTGGGTGCAGGGTGGAGCATTGGGGTGCTTTAATCGAAATAGGGAGGCGGTAGATGGTGCAAAATACACCCCCGCCCAGCCCTACCACTTCGTGAACGGTTCAAGACACCTCCTCATCCAACCGCCCGCGTCTCTTCTTCAACCTTTTCCTTACGGGCTGGAACAGAGGGACAAAATCCCTCCCTCCCCTTGGCTCATCTTCCCCCCGCCTTCTTAGGACACACATCCCCCCCCTCGACCTCCTCTTACTCTACCATCAGGGTACCAGGCGGGCGCCCCCGGCCTCTTCTAAGCGCATCCAGTCCGCCGCTTCCTCATATAGGCGTCTGGCTGCGTGATGGACGATCACCGATTGCAAATGCGGGAGGAGTCCCCGGGATGAGAGTCGTGTGTAAATGGGGGTGAGACGGGGCAACGCTGGGCAGGGTTTTTTTATTCTGGTAGGTTGGGGCAAGGGTACGGAGTATGGGGAGTTCGTACGGGTGGGAAGGGTAGCTCCGGATGGGGTGGTGTCTTAGTGGCTCAGGATATCTTAGAGGGTAGATTGGGGTGCGGAGCGAAAGGTTGGCATGAGAAGGGGGTGGGTTGAAAGAATGATCGCGGGCTTTATACGATGAGAGGAATACAGATCAGAGTAAAAGAATGAGTTCAAATAATAGTCTGACGCCAGAGACGTAAGCAGCCGCCGACGGGGGAAGAGTCCCACCGGTTAAATCCCCTCCCCCATACCGTACCCAGAAAATCCTCATAAAAGAAAATGAAATCTTAGATGTAGAGTTAGTTTAAATATATATAGACTCTTAAATTATGAAGCAATTTGCAAGCGAGAAGTGATTCCGTCACTTAAACCTCTTGGATTAAAGGGTAATCAATGTTCTGTTATTTAGTACAGGAGTGACTGCTGCTGCTGGTTTCAACAACAATTCGCGCGCATGCCATTTCATCCTAAAATTGGAGTACCCTCAGTTTTCTTTGCCAATTCCAATTAAGGAAAGAGATAAACAACAACTGCGACGAGAATAACTATTTGAGTAATTTAAACAGGAAATTTATTTCCAATACTAACTCATTCGTTCTCACTGTTCACTGGTAGGAACCTAACATTAAATCACTGATGCAAACAGCATTTCAGATTAGAAAAAATATTCAAATATGATCAATAAAAAATTCAAAAATAGTAAAAGATATTAAATCGATTTGTTGTAAAATATATATATTTATTAATGTCGTTAAATATTTATTTAAACCAAAATAAAGTGGGAGTACTGAATTCAAAGACAAACACCTACAGTACTCATTCATCATTGAGTCTTAGCGATGTTACACTACCATCGAAATATCAAAAATAAATCTAAAACCGCTGACATATGGCAAATGAAAGGCTCGGATTGCAATAAACCGGTCTTTTTTAGACATTTTTTGGGAGGATATATAAAACAAATATTTTTCATTTTCGGTGGTTAAAGGCGTTTTTTTTAAGTTTATGAACGTAAAATGGACGATTGCCATCATTAAAGACTTTCACAGGTAGAGGATGAATCACTGCTTTCAAAACCAAAAGCAATGGAAAATCTCCAACGCTGGAATTTAGCTACTGAGCGCCTCCGTGTGAAAAATATCAATCGCATTTTTCAAGGTGATTTTGCTCCGCTGAGTCGGATTCCATTCGCTCTTATTCGGCTCACGAAAGAAGACACTCTATCTGCGCGAAGGATCTTTTGGAACTATCAGCGATATTTCTGCCACGGAAACAATTCATGGTTGAAGGGAGTTCAGGTTAACCGAACTGCGCTGACAGGCTCATCCGTTTCCTAAAATGGCCTCGCTATTTTTCTGGATGCAGCATTGGAACCAACGTGGTGCTATTGGAGCCTTTCTCCCAGCAATATAAATACTAATAAAAGTTTACTAACTTCAGCCAATAAATACACGTCATTTGTACAAGCATGTAAATGATTCTAATAATTATGGTATTAACTTAGTGCGTCGGTCTTTACTTAAGAAAACCACCCAAGCAGACATGGCCGACGTTTGGCCGATTTTATTATTTTTTTCGATTTTTTATGTGATAACTGGCTTAAATTTACAAATTAGCGTACACAGGCAAAATATTTAGCAAAGAGTCGATAAATAAAATTGATGACACGTTGGCTACGTCTGCTTGAGTGATTTTTCTTAAATATTGACGAACACTCCAATATAATATCTTAACTACACTACTCGCTGTCAAAAAAAGAGATTATTATCTCATTCAATGAGAGGTACTATGATTAATGAACTAAAAAAGCGAACATTTCTTTACATAAGAGATTAAGATAAGAATTACAAATGGAACATTGTAAATTTATTGCCAGAAATTTCTTTAAAGACAGAACTATCTACAGAATGTATGGCAAAGGGTAGTGAAAAAATACAATGGAGGAAATGTAGTTCGAAGACTGTCTTTGCTCTGATGTGGGGTATTCAAACCAAAATGAAAGAAAAAGAGAAAACAATTGGAGGCATAAAGTCGAAAAAATCATGAGAAAATAAGCAAAATATTAACATTAACAAAATATTATAATGATGGTGCCTAAATGATCAAAACCTACAAGTATACCAACATCCATGATATTCCTGTTTTTTGCAAAGCGCGCAGTCAAGTGATTCGTGACTTAGCCGTCCAGCCATTCATTCGCTGATCGCAGCGTAGCAGTTATTCAAGCTTATAATTAGCACGCAACTTATTATCACCTTAAACAGAGACTTCCTTTCTTAAGTTTAGGGACTTTGTTTTATCGAGAAGACAACAACTGTAACACCCAAGGAAAATCAGTATAATGCTAAAGTAACAAATCCATCAAAACATACCTTTATATAAACATCAGCCTCTTGAAACAATTTTTTTATAAGCGAACGATGTTATTTTGAACAAACTGCTATATTCTTGGTAATTTTTCCCCCCAACATCCTCGATCAAAACACAATGCGAGCCGATTTTTTCAGATCCAACCGACACACGGTGCGGATGAAGTGAAAAGCTGGAATTTAAATATTTGCAATCCACCCACCCTCTTTTTTTACATACGGATCTTCTAATCCTTTTCCATCGAGCACACGAAATTCCGAGAAAAAACCAATAACTCCCCTCTCCCCATTTTCTTTTATGTACATATATTTTTTTCCTGGTTTAACGAACTGGAAAGAATTCATATCTGGATCCCTGCCTCCTGAAAACACAGAGAGAGAGAGAGGACGAGCAAAAACTGAGAAAAGAATTCGAGCGAAATAAATCTGGAATGCTTTTCTGAGGGAGGAGTGAGAGGGGAGGAGGGGGAGGAGGAGGAGAAGGAGGGAAAGGAGACGTGGGGAGGGGTGAGAAGCCGGAGATGGGGGAACGAGGGAGGATGGGGGAGGGATAGAGCACTCGTTACGTGGGGGCGGGGAGGAGGAGAGGGGGGCGGGAATAAGAGAGACAGGGAGGAGAGTGTAGAGAGATGCAGATAAAAATGGTGGGCTGATTCCACGTGGTCTGCAATAATGGAAAGGAAAATAACGATAAAAAAAGAACAGGACGCGGTCTGAGCAGAGTTCGGAGGTGCTAGGAAATGAAAAGAGGGGTGGTGGGTGGGGAGTGTGGAGGGTTTTGGAGGGGGGTGAGGTAAGGCGGGAGGGGGAGGAGGGGGTGTGGGAGGATAGAAGCTCGGAACGAGGCGTGGGGAGGGGTTGGAGAGGGGAGGTAGAAAAGGCGGGAGGTGGAGTGGAGTGGGGGGCGCGCTTGGGAAATTCGAAGGGAGCGGGGAACACAAGGGCCATAGGTTTCGCGGGAGTAGGGCGGGCAGGGTTGGAGAAGGGTCCGCGTGGGGAAAGAAGAGTGGTCCAGGGATTTTGAGATGGAGATAAAGACCGAAATGAGGAAATTTCCTTTCAAAACATACGCCGCTAAACCTTTTCCTCGCACACACACCCGACTCTCGACTTGGGTGCGGGGGGGGAGCAGAAAGGAGCGGGAGGAGAGAGGAGAAAAAAAAGAAAAGATCCGGATCTTTAGTACCTTTTTTACGATAGCTCTTTGTTTTTATCTTTTGAGGGTTAGGGATGGGGGGAAAGAGGGTGGAAAGGAGTACGAAAGGTAACGTGGGGGAGGTGGAGGAGGGCTGTGGGATTCGTCGGACGAGGGGTCACGTGAACGAGGAGCGTGGGGGGGGTAGGAGACCTCTGCGGAGGCACGGCAATGTAACAAGGGAACGGTGAAGAAGGGGGTTGGTTGGAATAAGGGATGAAAAAGTTGAAGGGAATTCAGCGGAGGGGGGGAGGGAGGGAGGGCGATGGGTGGGGGAAAGAAATAGGGGAAGGGATGAAAAAAGTGTGGCCATGGCATGGCTTGGGAGGTGAAGGGTGGGCGGGCGGGAGGGAATCATGGCAAGAGGATTCATTGGCAAAGGCGAGAGATGAGTATTGGAAAGGGTAGGTGAGGGAAAATGCAATCCAATAAAGGAAGGAGCTATAAATTTCGGGGATAGCGGTGTAAAAAAAAATGAAACGAGGAAAAGCGAGGAAAAATTAAACTTTTCCTTTATTTCCCGAAATTCGTTCGACGGGAGGGAGAGAGGGTTTTTTCTGGGGGTAGAGAAAGGAGGGGGAATGAGTGAATGGTGAAGAGAAGGGAAAGGGGTGGATAAAAATCGATTTAATTGGAAATAACGCGAAAGAACTCATGCGGGGAATAAAACGTCTGCTTTATTTCCTTATGACATCTGCAAAACCTCCCTTAACACCCCCAATAGATGATTACTACAGATTCTACCGCGGCTGGTTTTTTAACGTTATTTAAATATAGCCTTGAGAAAATCATTAATTGCCTCGCATTGCCGAGAGACAGGGAGTGCGTCTAGTCAAGAATGAATTTTTCCATCCTATAATTTATAAGGAGCTAAAGAAATAGGTTTAATCAAATTTAATTATGAGTGTCAAGTGATTTAAAAAAACAATATCTTTTCATCAGGGCATTAACTTTTCAAGAATGCCAAACACTGCATGAGAGACAAATGAAATGATGAAATCAATTTTTTTTCCTCTGGCGATTTGATGCGCGGTGACTGATTAGTGATGGCCAATACAAATTTCTACTATTTATGACTATTGTTATAATTGAATGAAGTCATGCTGAGTGAAAAACACTAGATATCTAAAATAAGAAATTGAACTTGTTCCTTTGCTTTCGTCACGATTGGTAAAATAAAAATTGGATTAAGATCCCCGGATTTCGATGTATTGGTAAATAGAGGGATCTATGGGGTTGAACAATAGTCAATTGTAAATCTATAGCTGAGCTGATATCTCTCAGACAGTTGAATATTAATCAGCTCTTAAGGCAGTTTATCTACTCTCGTTCTTAATACAGAAAAATTGATAAAATTTAATTTACAAGGGTTAATTAAACAATTCTGTAGGTTTGGCATTACATTTGGTCTATATCGATGAAAGTGATAAATAAATAAGTTGGTCTTATAAAAATTGAAGAAATATGTAGTGCCAGTTACATTTTTTCTCTATAGAAGATATCATATTAAAGGTAGGAAAACCATTCATGATATAACAACTGTTGTTGTGACCAAATGAGGATATGAATTGACAGGAAGCTACTTGAACCCATTAAATAGAAATGGAGCCATATGACCAATAGCATTTCAGAATTTCAATGAATTAGCATAATACGTTATAATCGTTTGCAAACGGGATAAAATGTCAGCGTAGAGTCAAAAATGTGCCAAATTAATATATCCTTTCGTTCATTCTTTGAATCCGCAGTCACTCTGCATCTACGTCAAAATCTATTCATCGTTTGAGGAGGGCGAAAACTGATGTGGTTTCAAATAAATTTCTATTTATTTCCCTATGTAAGAACCCGCCGGTTCACCGAAGATCGCAGAGGGAACGCGACGAAGGGAATCAAGGAATTATTTAACAACTTTCCCATTTTTCCCATGGTTCATTAAGACATAGATACTTCGTCCCCAGCCATGCCGCACCTCGTACAAGCTCAACTGCCCCCATTCTTATCTCCGCTCTCCTCTGCCAGCTTTCTGCTTCCATCCCGGTGCCCCACCGGATTCAGAGAGTGGAAGAAAAGAGAAGCCTTGACTATCCACTAGCTCTGGAGGCATCCGAGTGTGTGAACACAAGTCAGCTACAAAGCATACGCATCAACACTTAATTACTTTTGAATGAACATTGTGAGACTGAAGACCTTATGTCAGTGAGTTGGCTTTGCCCTGGATTGTTCAAGTGTTGACATTTTACATTTTAATATCAGTTGAATTTTCGGAGACTTAAGGCAGAGCGAGCCCCTTAAGGGAATCATTTATGAGCACGTTTGCGCGATTATCGGTGATGACAAATAGCATCGAACAGAATTTAAGCTTTTAACGACCCCCGAGGTATTACAATCAATTTTCTCTGTGCATTAATTGCTCTTCTCACGAAATCGAGAGGACGAAAAATAATGAAGAGCTCGACTTATTTAAAGGCGGATTAATGAGTAGAGTATTATATATGCTGCAACGCTCTTAAATCCAATGAATATGTAATTATGCCAAAAAAGAGACTAGCTGAAAAGATGATAATGAAGACCATACGTTCATAAAGCCATAAGATCCTGCAACCATTTTTAATATTAAAATTCGATAAAAGATCTTGTTTACCAACTATCTAGAAAATAAACTTTTCGAGCATTTAAAATTCCAAGGCTATAACGAACTAGGTCCAACGCCCTCCAAACATAAGGTTTAGAATCACTGACTGCATGATAAACAGCAGGAAGAATACGAAAATAAATGTTTATTAATAATGATAGCGTTGCTGCTTAATTCAATTATAATGAATAGATTATTCATATCATTCAGGGAGATATATGTATGATTCCGTTCGGACAGGACCCTGCCTCCAGCGCCGGTTTCGCTTCCCTAGATGAAAGATCTCTTCCAAGGGGAGTGGAAGCGCCTGCTTTTATTGGGAACTACCGATGTAGTTCTTTCAAACACTTGAGTCTTACCCACAACAATGGCACCCATGCCCTTAGTTGAAGAAAACCCACCCAAAAAGAAATAAAAACTTCGACCTTACGGTAAGCCGGCAAGGACTTCTCTGCCAGCGACACATGTCATGGCACGGATTCAAAATTGTGTCATGACTTGTAAGGAACATGTACTTGTTATCATTAATTGAATATGGAAGAGGAGACTCTCGCTATGGCTTTATAATCTAGTAGCGACGGCAGTCAAACTTGCAGTGGTATGTATACAGGGTGTAAAGATGTAAATTTTTCCTCAAATAGAATCTCATTCGTCCTCATATGCTCGTCAAATATTATCAAAACCTGGGTGAAACTGATCGTATGGTGAGAACATCCATCGTTATAGATATTTGGCATTCTTTTAACGCTACAGATGTTGTAGCGAAAAATGTGGTAACACTTAATTATAATCATTATTAATTTCCTTCATATTCTACAGACTCTAATGAAGGTTTGTTCCAGCAGGCTTAAAGTTGTTTTTCTGAAATGCTATTTTGATTATCCATGCATAAAATTAATATTGTTCCATATATACCCATCGGGATCCATATGAACTCTTGTAGCGCTCTCCTCAGTACGCAGAAACAAAATTGGGAGGGAAAATATTCGATGAAATCTGAGATATTATGTCATAAAACACTACTTACTTGATGAAGGAGCTATTTATCGCTACGCAATCCAGTTATGCAGGGCCAGAGAAGTTCCAATTTGAGCCAATACAATATTGATGCAGAAATTCTTCTCGTATTCGCCACCGGGTCATGTCCTCTTTGATGGCCTTGTATGTTCTGGAATGTTTCGAGAAAAGTACTTTATATTGCCATTTCAATTCGCTTACATTTCCATTTCAACCTTTTTAATAATTTTTTCCTCAAAAACCCCTCCTCCTTAGCTAGCGGGGTGGTATGTAGATTCATATATTTAAATTAACTGATATGCTGCATTACACCTATAATGTAAAAATAAAGTTCTAGTATTAACTTAAATCTACTGATACCAGAACTCATCCCTTTGATGGCTAAAGAGATAACAAACTCTTGTGTACCTATATTTTAAAATTCCTCCGATACCAAAAATGATGGATAGCACCGGTAGTGACCTAACATTCCACATGACATCTACTATTTATTCAAAGCAAAAGCGGTGAACATATAAACCAAGCAAGTTTCATAAATCGGTGAAAAAGGCGACAGAAAATGCAAAAATAAAAGAAAATGAGGCAAAAGCATTCGGGGTTTTATGGCTTTAGCTGTGAATTTGATGATTTTTGCCTGATTTTTCCGGAATGAAGGAAAAGGCTGTAATTCAACAGCTAAATAATGCAACAAAAACAAATGGTACACAGCAACCAGTAAATACCAAACAAAATGATAAGTATGGAATCAATTAAATACAATAATTAATAGGACATTTAAACTTTTTTGTAACAAGAAAAAGATTTTCAGTAAACTGCCATGAATACACACTAGACTAAGTCGAAGATAATATTTTTTGAGATATTTCAATGCTTCAACAATTTGCAATTCATAAAACTTATAAAAATTATTAAAAGAAAAAATTGTTAATTTACCACTTTTATCGGTTGTATTTGTTATCAGTCAGTTTTTGAAAAGACAGCAACCACATTCAATTCGCACCATTTTTGGTTTTGACCATCAGATAGTAAAAAATTAGAGTATCTAGACAAAAGTAAGAGTTTTCAACTAAAAATCCAATCTATGCATATATGAATAAATGTTTATAATTTGAAACCACTGAAAGTTATTGATTCACCTGCCGCCAAGGACACAATAGCCCCGACAGGAAACACTATAAACTGATTTCATTGTAAGGTTTTGGATGGAAAATTTGTTGACAAAAAGTCTAAACTATTAAACAAAAGGCACTGAACAATAGAGAAAAGGTTGTTGAAGGAGCAAAGGAAATAGTTCATACTCGCGAATTTTTTCCATGCCCTCGGGAAAGGCGAGGAATAATTCATGTGAGCGGGTAGCGGCAGGAATGGATGTGCAGATAGAGGGGAAAGAGAGAAAGAGGATGCTGGAAGAAAGGAGAGAGAAGGAACGGCGAAGGTGTTCTGCGAGAGATGGAATAATAAAGGAGAGAGGAAGATGAGGACGTGTCGAGGGGGGAAAGGGAAATATCAGGCGGAAAGTGAAGAAATAATTGAAGGATAAATATTTCATTCAGTTTTCATCCGCAGTGACCTCCTTCAGCCGGAAGTTCTTTGCGACGGTTCACATAGAGAAAATAGCACGCATGATCTCCACGGACACAATTAAATTTTCACTTTCGCCTCATTGTGGTCAATGTGGGGAATTAAAATGAAATAACTCATACCATGCATCTTAAGCGACCGGTCTAAATCTTCTGTCATTTATAATACATTTGCAAATTTATATCTCTAAAAATAAGGAATTATAGCATGTTTTTGGCAAGGGAGGAGACTTGCGTGACTTTGCTGTTGTCACGCAGGAGAAGCAATCTATACTAGCGGTATTGTAGGAAGCTGGTACACACCATGAGAGAAAAATAATGCCACATTATGGTTTTTCCAGAACTTTTGGAATTCAAATATAGCAACAAGGTTAACGGCTCAAAATCGTTGAAAGTATTCCTTTTAACCTTACTAGCGAGTTCTTATTCCTTCCAATCACGTAATTTTTGTCACTTTTGATTTAAAAAAGGGACTTTACATGGTTATTTTCCCATTATTTAAAAATAACTTGATTTGCAATGGAAAGACCGGGGCAAAAATCGAGATAAATTTGGTAACATAATATGAGTGAGCAATTTTAGATGTACGACTGAGTATTTTCCTAGTCAAGGAAAGCCAAGAGTAAAAATCGCAGGAACTGTCTTACGCACAAGCATTGAATCTGATGAAATCGCTACGGAACCATTTTCACTCACCTGAAATTAGGCAAATTGCATCCTATTACCTCCCATAGGACTCCCGTCAATCCGTAAGACCATTGAATTACAGGTAGAATTATCTTCTTCGTTTTAAAAAGTGGCTACCAAGCAGAGCAACACGAGTTGATGCAATAATGTTTACTATTATTTCTAACAACTGCTGCTAAATCTTCACATTAAAATGAAATATTAACATGTATTCAGTGGTAAAAAGTCCCAAAATACATAAAAAGGGCTCGTATTTATTTGAATAGAGCAATTGTTTCTAGCCAAAACGAGTACCATGTATGTGTTATCGGTAAGTAAACAATTTAGCATGCGAAAAACACTTGGTTCTTAGACGTCGTCTCCACGTAATTGCATTATTTTTTGAAGAAGTAAGGCAATAATAAGTGACTTAAGAAATCATGCAAACAACTAAACCAAAATAGTAGCACTTCTCAGCATATATTTACACCAACCATGACTTCAGCAACTGCTAAACGTTGGTGTGAATAATGAAAACTAATCGCATTGTAAATTGATCAGGGGAAAGTCGCAACCATTTGCAGTCCAATATAATATGTTATTAAGATTTCGATAAATATTTATGTACATTTTAATACCATGACTTCAACTTTACATCTATATCGGCTTACATAAATTATTTCAAAACATGAAACATAGGAATCATGTTATCATGAGGGAGTCGAAGGAATTAGGCAAGAATTGCACAGTATTTTCAGGATGAAAGACCTAGCAATTCCATGTAACCTCATATAGCGAATGTAGACTGAATCATTTTGTAAAATAGTAGCACTGCATATTTATGAATATCCAAGATGGAGAGCAATAATTATCCAAATTTAATGAAAAATGAATCAGAGATCCGAAGTTTGTCTCCAATAAATGACAAACGAATAGCTGTTTTTTTTATTCAAACAAATTTTCATAATTTAAAAACAACAACCTGTACGTTTTCTTTATTTTTTTGCCACAATTCATCCATTTCTGGCGATTGGTACAGTTTTATATCACCCAATAGTTTTCATTCATGCAAGTTTATCTCATAATAACTCCTTTAATTATTATATTAATTAAAAAAGGAAGCTCTTCATTTAGCTGAACAGTCAGGACGCAGAAATGTACAGAATTCATAAGCTTGTCTTTGCGG
The DNA here is from genome assembly GCA_963169105.1 of Ceriagrion tenellum. Lineage (NCBI taxonomy): Eukaryota > Metazoa > Arthropoda > Insecta > Odonata > Coenagrionidae > Ceriagrion > Ceriagrion tenellum. The sequence goes on along the minus strand of OY720635.1, from coordinate 32,682,421 downwards.
TACAAAATAACAAAGTAACGCAGCAACAAAAACAGTAAATTTTGAGTTTTCAACTTTTGAGGCGTGAAATAAATGATATTTTATTTCAAATTTTAGTGAGATGCATGCATTTTTTTCTTTAGCTTTAAACATTGTCTTTCAAAATAAGGGGTATAAGTTTTGTATCCATCAATGAATTATGTCAGTAACATGAGCATACATGACGGCATGTGGTGTACACACAGGCTTTGAAATTGGCATTCAGTGAGGATTTTTGGGACAGCTCCATAACCGGAGAAGCAAAAAAAGGTGACAAGCAAGGGTAAGCATGGAAACGGAAAGAAAGCGAAGTGAGTTTTTGGGAAATTTTGGACAGTGGGATGAGGAGTGAGGGGGCCTGGAAAAGAAGAGTAGGATAAGAGATGCGATGGCACTGTTGAGACAGGCGGAAGGAAACACACTTTATTCCAGCCCATTTCGAAATTTATGCGATCCTACTCTACCCCTCCCCATTACCAATACCTTACTCCTCCCTCCGCCCAACCTCCGCCTACCCCCTCTCTAAACGTCCCTCCCGACCCCCCTTTCTATGAATGGATAATACATCCCGCCCAACCCCTCCCCTCAATATCCCCTTCCAAAACCCTTACGCTCACCCCATCCGAGAGCGCCGCCCCCGGGGCCATAACGATACCCCTGCTTCATTGAATGGTAATAAGATTCCCATACTTTTCGCAATGGGGGCGACGGTGGAGGCGCAGCGTCGCTCGCCGACTCCACCTCACCAACGGGGACGGGGTGCGAGTGGCAGAGGGTGTGAGCGTTTTGCTTCCCTTATTTTTTTTATCCACCGCTCTCAGAGCGCTTAATATCATCCCCCAATGTCGCGTAACTCCTCCACAAACGTCTACCCTCTCGCATATACACGCCCCTCGACTTCTTCGCCGAACAGCCAACCTCTCGCTAGAAATCTTTCGAACATCCTTCTCCTCTCGGTCTCTTCTCTCACGAGCCCTATCATACTTCTTGGATTCTTGCTCCCTTCGCCATCTTTCACTAACTTTCCATATTTTCTTACGCCATATTTCCCTCTCCACACGAATGAGATCTCCAATACTAAAGGCAATCCCGGAGTATTTAAGTGATGGTAAATGAATTAACCTATGTAAGATGGCAGGGAAGAAGTGTTGGAATGGAGAGATAGTTGAAGGAAAAATCACTTAACAATTTGCAATCACACTTTTAATTCACACTCTGATGATGATGATGATGCTGTAGCATCAAAACTGATCAGTTATATTAAATAAGGGTTGAAAATTAGCAGATGATTTAGTCTTCGGCTAAAACCAATGGCTGTTTTAATGGCTTAAGTGACGACAGTAAGAATCATTGTGTAAGGTCCGAGATTTCCAATTTCGTAAAATAACGCGAATTTTTCTGGGTTTAGGACTCTAATTTATGGCTCAAAATGTGGTGAAAAATCTCCAATAATTATTATAATTAATAATAAAAAATATATTTTCTATTTTTACAAAAAAAATATGTATTTGAAAAGTTGAAAAAAAACAACAAATAAAATTAAAATTTAATCTTAAATGCATCTAATTTGAAAACGAAATGAACAACTTTTAATACCTGTAATACTGGTAATATAAAATTCTGACAATGATTTTGTCCACAAGTTAATGATTCACGTTTTAACGAAGTAGGTTAGGCTTTGTAATTTTTTTTGCGATCGGCAAATATTTTTCCCAAATAAATTGATGTTACTGGATTTACGTAATCTCCCCATAAAATAATAGCCTTCTCTTTACCCTCATTTTGGAAAAAAATGTTGGCCATCTTGAGAGGATGGCTGAGAGTCGAATAACGAAACAGATATATGAGAGTAGAATGAATGTTGTAGAGGTAGGCCGAGAAAGTTGTGGTTGAACGTGGTTGAGGAAATTCTTAGGAGGAGGAATATTAGGAGTTTTAAAAACAGGAGGGCGTGTATGTAACAGTGTATGGGGGTAAATGAGGAAAAAGAGGTTTGCAAGGATCGGTCAGTATGGAGGAAATTATTGAAGCAGAGCTAGGTGTACAATTATGTATTAATGAGTAAAACATTTTGACTGTGCCTACCCCGGAAGAGAACGGCGTGATGGGTATGTATGTATGTATGTTCTATTGATAGTGTGCTTTTATCCTATACAATATCCTATCACAAGTAAATCCACTCAATTTTATGCCTTCTTCCATGCAAATGTAGGGACAACAAAAATTACACGGTATATACTTCGGCGTCTCATAAAAAAGTTTAAATAACACAAATTTCATGCAAAACGTTCCCATTTTATAAAATATGAGTTGCCCAGGCCATATCGGGACAGGAAGTCGGAATGGCATCTCAAACTATCAATCATACTCAGCCACTGAGGACTATGAATCCTCCAGGTCTAGTCCAAGAGTTCTCCGCGCTGCAGTATCCTTCCGTTCCTGGTATGATATCACTTTACAAAAAAAATTACAGTGTGTTGGGTATTGTGCCCAGAGAGAGGGTGGAGGAAGAATGGCTAAAATGTTTCCATCTTCCCTTGCTCGTCTTTTTTTCAGGTCGACTGTTTGCACGCGTAAAGAGACAAGGGGTGGCGGGGTGTGGATCGACAGCGGAAGAGGGTATCTGAATGCAGGAGGGAGGTAATGGAGGGTAGCTCGAGGAAGGAAGGAGATTCGGCCGGGACATGCGGGCTCGTAGGAAGGGGAGGTTTGAATTCGACGATGCCTCTCAACCCACGAAGGGAAGGCATTTTTTAAAGAGGTGGAACTCACGAAATAGTTCAAAATGATTCAAGGCATCGTCTCTGGGTACAAAAAGAATAGTCTTTATTATAACAAAAGCAACAGTTGCACTTATTTACAGGATATTTTGATGAGTACGACGCGTTTCAGCTCACAGAGCTTTCATCAGGTACAAGACATGTGAAACTTGTAACGCGTCGTACTCATCAAAATATCTCGTGGAAAATTGCAATTGTTGTATCTGTTACTATATGACGAGTTTCCACGATATCTCACCTGAATCTATTGAAAGAATGGCCTTTATTCAGAGTCACTGATTTCTTTACAGCAGGCGTAATAAATCATTTAATTGATTTGGTCACAGCTTGCGAACAAAGACGATAATTTCAAGCCCAAAATGAGAGGTCATAATACTTATAGATTGTTTTACAACCTATAACACGAACATACATTAAATTCCTTTCAAAAGCTGTCAATATGCCTTAATGAGCTATATTTTCAAAACCTACAATTTTGCCTTTGAACATCCATTCTCTAGGTAGAAGTCTATATTTTTTCATAGAAATTCATCCTAGAACACAAAAAGGTGGTACGCACAGTCAAAAAAATATTAATTCTCGGTTCCATATTCTTTATTCTTACATTCATTCCCAATCTTGAAAACAGGTTCTGATCCATTGATTTCCTTTATTCAGTCCTAACCTGAAAGTCTCCTGCACTTTTTCCATATGCATGAAATGATTTTTAAGCGCTTTCTCCATCTTAAAACACCAATATTCCACCCATTAACAGTATTCGGCTACATTCGGATACATTCGGATACATGATTTCGAGACCCTTTGGCCGACCATTTCCTCTCATGCCATTCACTCATCCATCATAAAACTGTTTTGTTACTCAATTCCCACCCAATCTCATAGCATGGCCAAACCAACAAAACACGCGTCTTACATATTTCTCGATTACTGGAGCATCTTTTGCACATTCTTTCACCACCTACGCATTACTGACCCAATCTCTTTCACTGTCACGGTACAAACTTCTCGGGTATCCAAAACCCACGGCATTTAGTCTACACTCAAAATATTTCTCGCTTATAAAATATTCATTAAAAATGGGAGGATTATATTTTTTACCCCGGAGAGCTTGATTCCTCGAGCAAACATCCATTCCTCGATACGCTCCACAAGGTAACTACAATTAGCCTTCCAGCAGTTGTCATCCCCTTGTTGGTGAAATTGACTTTTACCGAAGGACTTGGAAAAATAAATCCCAGAAAAAAAAATGTATTGGGCTGTTTGCTAGCGTGTACTTAAGCCGGAAAATTCACATCACTAGATTTGGCAAAACCTCGAACATTGGCTTCTGTTAAAAGCAGATGTTTCACGATACGTGAAAAATTTTACCACAACAGTTTTAAACGGTACATAAAAATAAAATAAGAAAGGTTGCACCGCATTTGTAGGTCTCAGGGGTATATTTCACAAAATTTGAATAAATGATGATGTATCAAGCCGTAAAGGTAAGCAACTCATAATATGGAAAAAGAGAATTTCCCACCAACATTCATATTTTAACTTAGACCCCTAAATTCAACAATTAGGGTTTTAAAACAAGTTATCAAAGTTATAAATACATTACTCTAGTACTTATACTTAACAAGAAAGATTATTTGACCATGCTTTTGATTGGCAGGTGTAGTACTTTTATACCGTGCTGCATAGTATCTGGCTGAGTAGCATAAAACAAATTACTCTTCCACGTCATCGCTTGTAACGGCCTCATCTTTTCCCAAATTATGTACGATCAAAATTGAAAGTTTCAGAGTAAGAGAAATACAATTTGGCCTACATAACTCCAGAGATCACAATATTATTGCTAGATTTTGCCCATATAATGTTGCGGGAGGAAAGTTTGGACTGCAGAAGCGACGAGAGGAGATGGAGAAACGGAAGAAAACGGGAATAGCATGCGAGCGGGGGCTTTGGAGGGAACTTGGAAAAGATCAGTATAAAAAAAATAAATAAGAAGTGAGTTGAACGGGGATGGGGCGGGACATATAAAGTAGGAGGAAAACTTGCGCCGGGGAGTGGAGAGAGGATGGTAGAAGAGGAGAGGGTATGGGAGTGTGGCAGGGGGAAAAGAGAGTGAAAGAGGAGGAATTGCGGAAAATGGGAAATGCTGAGTGATGGCGAAAAAGATTCGTCCAATATGGAGGAGGTTCAGTGGAGGTAGGGAGGGGAGGCAGTGGGAGGGGTGAGTGGGGAGATTTTGAGGGGAGTGGTGGGGGAAGAAGTTTGCGTGCCTTATAACAGCGCGGAGGGGCAGGGAGGGAATACGACTTGGGAAAATATTTCTTTTCCCGAGTCGGGCGGAATATTTGCTCGGTCGGATTTCAGAGTTTTTGAAGTGAGAAAGTGGAAAGGTAGAAGTTCCAAGATCTTTTGTTTGTTTTGGGAAAAAATAACATTTATGGACCACCGCAGAATATATATTGACCTTTCTGAGATCCAAGGCACGGTTTTCTATCCATTTCCAACTGTTTCACCGTAAAAATGATACATCAGGCCACTAAAACAACAATAAAAGCATTATTAAATAGACGGATTATGGTATTTGACTTCAACTTACCAATGATTGATATTGGTGAGCACCACAGCAAGAATTGCTATGGTGTTTGATGTACGTTGTAAGGATTGAGTGTAAATTACTTTGATAAGCATAAAAAACATAAACCATTACAATACGAGGCAAAAATCATGAATATAACTTGAATTATACATTTTTATACCACGATTAATTAAATAGTTTTAAGAAAATACTTTTTTCAGACGAATACTATCTGTGAACTCTTCTCAGGTTGAAAACAGAGTATTTCCATTTCATTCACGGCATCAGGACCCACGTTAGAGGCAACCTGCGAAGCTCTAGACACTCGTTTTTCATCGACTCTTCTACCAAAGATATGAGAGGAGATCTTGGAAATATTTTTCCGAGAAAACGAACTCATGTCCAAAAAGATACGATGGCAAATGTATATTTGAAGGAGAAAAATATGAAGATTTCTGGGAACGATATTTTTCTTTATCTAACGAGAGATAATTGTACAAGAAATAACGTGTCTTTCACCAAACGGCAAATATATTGTCCTGAATTCATATATCTAGGTAAAATGGTGAAACTATGAAAGAACAAAATAATGGATTCATGCGTAAAAGTGATTGTGGAACATCGTGAGTATATTTAAGTCAAAAGGCTCCTCATGATACTATCAGTGGATAAGAAATCTAAATTGCAAAATAGTACATGCCACCTTAGTACATTACCTGATGGTACGTTCATCATGATTTCTGGGAACTCAAATTCAAATTTTTGCCTAATTAGAATTTCATCAACTATCATATCAAACATTACGAATTGTAACAGAGTAGAAATGAAAGAACAAAAAACAATTTATTTATTTTCGGTCAATATGAGAATGTCTGATCTCGGACCCTTGATAATGGATAAATAATTAGTTACTATTGCTTATAATATTAGCCGACAAATATTTCTAGCTTTCATTTCAAATAATGACTTATGCTCAATGTGTCACTACTAGAAGTACGTATGAAAATATCAAAAACCATATCCACAAGGTGATTTATGAGAATTCCGACTTGCTCTCTGAAGCTATCATCACCACCTATACCGTCCAGAACTCCAGCGCAATGCATCATGTAAGTGGAAAAAAGAAAGTTGAAACGAATGAATATTCTCCCTCAATAACTCGAAACAATCCTGGTAGAGCAGAGGGTATACGGGCAAGTCGAGCCGAACGAAACTGAGTGCCAGCCATTCCGAAACTTATTTCCGTGCATATATGAGACGAGAGTTGGAGTGTAAAAAGGTGGGGAATGAGAAATCGAGGCACAACGTGAGGGGAAAGGAAAAAAATGCACATATGAGAAGAGAGTGAGCAAAATGGAAAAGAAGAGAGAATGGAGAGGGATGGGAGAGCCAAACGAAACAGGGAAAGGGAGTTATTCGGATGGCGTAAAAATGGCCACCCTTTTTCTCCGACATGAGAAAAGCCAAAAGAGAGAAAGAGGAGAGAACTTTAAGAGAGAGAAAAAACAAGGATAAGGTTATTTTTCCGAAAGATATAACAGTGGACTTCGAAAAATTGGAAAGACAGAGGAATGAAATGAAAAGGAAAAGTGTATAAATTCTGGTGGGTGGTAGGCATAGGAAGTACCAAAGGCAAGAGACGGAAGGAGCGGAAAATAGATCCGAGTAATTGTACAAAGTGATAAAGTTAAAAGACCTATGCCAGCATGATGATAATTTTTACAAAAATGGTATAACATCACAGATAACTTATACAACAGACATTTGGAGAAAAAAAAAGTGACTATAGGCTGATAATTGATGCATGATTAAGGCTAACTAGTCCCATATGCTATATTATCATTTTTACATGGAATAAAATGGTACAGACTGCTCGTAGAGACCATTAAAATAGGTATTAAATGCTTACACAAAAGAGAGAAATATTTCGCAAATTCAAAACTAAGAGTTATACTATACCATTTAGATAACCACTGAAATCCTATGCCAATAATCAGTAATACATAATTTAGTATCACCAATTTATCCTCATTCATGGAGAAAACTCAGTGTAAAATGTACAGGATAGTATGTACATAAAATAATCATGAACATATGTCTGATATAAACCTTATCAGAGAAAAAATAGGGTTTAGGCTAATAACATACTGATAAACTCAGTCTACAATCCTAAACCGAAAAACTCTTTGTAGGAAAGTACCCAAACAGGAAGGGGTAAGCGAAAAATCTGGAAATCTAGAGACAAAGAGTAAAAGACACAAAAGAGGAGAGAGGAATTGGGTCGAAGAGGAGGTGAATAAAAATGGTAGGTGGCAGAGCATATACCGTCGGTCGAAGTTTTGCGAGCAGATGTAGAGAGGGAAGTTACAGAGGGGTGTGCGGGGAGAAGATGTAAGTGAGGGGGTGGGTTTGGTGGGTTCATTTTTTTCCACGGGGGGGTGAGAGGATAATAGGGGGTAGGGGGACAGCGGGGGTGGATCCCATGGCAGGCGGAGGAATAGGGGGAGGAGACGAGGGGAGGAGAGGAAAAATGCTGGGCTATACGGGCGAGAGGTGGACGGCGGGAGCGGCGCGGGGGTTGGGAGGTGGGTGAAGGTGGTTCACAAAACACATCAAGGATATTAGCTCCGGAGAACAAATTGTGAAACGAAATCGCTACTCCGCCCCGCACTCACTTATGCCCAACCTCCACCCTCCACCTCCCCTCCTCCTCCTCCCACCTCTCACATCCTTTATCTCTCCACCCCTCCATTTTCCTCCCTTCCCCTACCTTCCGCCATTCTACCTCACACTCCCGACCCTCGCCCTCTGAAAAATTCCCTCCGTGTAGCGCCCGGGACCAATTTTTTTTTTCTCCCGAAGCGGAACTTCAAACGGAGACACCCACGTATTGAAAACCGAAAGAATGAATGAATGAATAAATAAATAAATGAAAAGGGCGGAAGGCGGTAAAGGAAGAGTAATAGAACAGGGGAAGAGGTTTCCTGTGTTTTTTTCCTCCTCTTTTTCGCTATGTTATTTTTTTCCTGCCGCATCGGCATAAACCTCCGCTCAAGTGATTGGATCTGCGCGAGGCCGTGCACCAAGTTGCGTTGATTCACCTGAATGACTGTGATTAATAGGTGAAATGACGATACACTTGAAGGATCTTATCAAGGTTCGCCGCTTCGCACACCATACGGATGCCAATAAGTCTCATTTTTGCTCTTACGCATGATTTGTGACGAAGTTACCTAAACATCAAACTTTAATTTCGCATGAGCATCGGGAATTACTTACAAAGCATTCCTTTATTGAATGGAATTACAACACGTGTATACTCAATACACCGTTCTCTCTGGGTTTTATTCCAGTAATACCAAATTTGCAATATTTCAGCACTTCTATACTCAGATTAATTTTTGTCATCAAGCACAAAATTGAGAACATATATTTTTTTGAAATGCTACATTTCTATTTATAAAAATAAAATTAAGAAAGAGCTCATTACGATTAAGACTTCAGGAGACTACAATTCTAACTGCTTTTGGTATATGGCAATAGAAATTTGATTATTACTATAAAAAACGTAAAAAAACAAAGACCATCAAAATTACGTATTGATTTCTAGTCGAAATGCAAATTTTCGTCAATTTAAGTTGATGCAATAGGTATTGCTTGAGAAATCGTATTTTGCATAGACCTACCGATTCTGAATTTTCATGGATTGCAGAAACGCGATAACTTCGAACGTAACCTGAAAATTTAATTCTTTTCAAAATCTCACATTTTTAATATCTTCTCCACCAGGTTTAAACATAACCACTATTTCTTGAATTTTATACCTACCTTTCCAATAGGAGTAGCTTCGATTTTGTTCTTCCATACACGATATCAACCCTACTTTTTCAAGGAATTGGAATATAACCGCATCTCCATCCACTTAGTAAAAAAACACCATCGTATTTCATTTCTAACGAACGTTTGTACATCTTCACACACCTGGAACCTAAAAATGACAATGAATTTAAAACGCGCTAATACAGCCAAGGAAATTAGAGCAGTGTCCTATCGAGATGGATGTTTGAATTTCACTTTTTCAAGCGTAAAATTTGAAGCCGAGCGTTATTTGAACTGGAAGTTTTGCCAAGTTCCAAAATTTCAGGATATAACAAAAACTAATGGAAATCGCATCCGCTCAGTGTTCTAAGGGGAAAATATAACTTCCCCAGGAGTCGCCTCAGTAATGGCCACCCACTCACGACACGAATGTAGATTGAGGCAAATTAATTTAGCGTCTAAGGACGAAATTAATTTAGAACCAAGCTGCGTATCCACCTTCCCACACGTTTCTGTCCAGATCAACCCTTATTTCCCATCTCACCTAATCGCCAGTCCCACCCCACTTTCCCCCCTAGCCTCACACGCTGCCTCCAGACCCGCCCCCGCCCTCCACCAACCGTCCCGACTCGCTTTTCTGCAGCGTTGCAGCTGTATTTTGTTCGCCTACGCTCCGGACTACGATAGTGGGGAGGAAGGACTTTTTAAGAGCTAAAGCGGGAGAGGTTATAAAATGCCTCAGGGGTGGGTTGGTAGGCGACAAGAGACGGCGGGAAAGTGGGGGGAAGGAGCAGGATCAAATAAAAGAATAAAGAACGGAGGGTTTGAAGGTATAAGAGTATAAGGGTGCCCATGTGTGTATGTGTGGGTGTAAAGAAAAGGAAGACGCCCGCCGTATGCAAATCGTCCGGAGAAGGAGCAATAATAAACAGACTTGAGATCCAATACACAAGCAGCTCACATACTTTCTCGAATGCTCCGGAAAATGGCCGAGGGGCGGGTGTGCACACGACTAGGAAGGGGGTGTATGGAGGGGAGTGGGAGAGGGAGGGAGCTCCCCGTGGGATGAGGGGCTGAATGGAAATCGTCCTTTGGGATTATCGGTGAAAGAAGGGTGGGGTAAGGCCGGAGGGTGACGTTTTTAAAGGGCTGCATGCGCACCCTTGCTTACGTTAGCAAGGGTGGGTACTGATCCGGAGGAGGGGGAGGTGAGAAAGATGGAGGTGTTTAAGGGGGGGGCCCTTGCCCAAGCAATTAAGTCCGCTTTTCCCTTTCGGAGAGCATAGTATTCCCTTTTTCTTTCTCGCTCCCTTACCGAAGCGTCCCGTTTCCAGCACATATCACGTGGCGGGCGGGGCACCGGATCGACTGGTGACTCATTATCATCAATCTTCGACTGTGGCGAGCGCTAAGATTCTCATGCGACCTTCTCAGTTGTCATTTTGAGGAAGCGACTGATTACTGAAGTCATGTGCGCCATCAGCGATAGGTGGATAGGTTCTCAATCCAGGAAATGGAGGAAGGGTGAAAAGAAATGGCGTTGGTATGAAATTTCTTTTGATAGCAGAACCCAGAGGTCCATCGTCCATATCAACATCATTTAACAATTTACGAAGCAAATTGCACACAGTAGGAATCTGGAATCGGCAGAAACATTGTCCTAGCTGCCGGAACGAAAAATGGTACCTTCGAGATGTGAAGCCAGTACTCTACCCGGAGCAGAAACCGCAACCCGGATAGTCCGTCGTGGTCCTATCCCAGAGATAGCGGAACCCGGAGGTCCATCATTTAACGTCCATATTAACATCATTTAACAAAGGACGAAGTGGTCTTCACATTGCACGCAAGTAGGAATCTGGAATTCACGGAAACATTGTCCTAGCTGCTGGAATTCAAAATGGTACCTTCGAGATGTGAAGCTATTACTCTACGATCACCGTTAAAATAGTATAGACCTGATTTGACATATTCCCTCAGTACGGTTGGTAGGTCATATTGGAAATATATTTTATTTGCCCTTAGAATGAAACGCATCTTGAATTGATATTATTCACCTGCTCGATCTGAGGCATCATAAATCAAAAGAAGACGCGGTAAAATCATACAACTTCAAGACTTAATGATGTTTGCAAAATTGTGGAGCAACAATTTTAAACTCAAGTGCCATCAAACTTCTATCAAAAATAAAGCGTAGTGAAGATGGGGACTAGTTTGGGTACACTTTTGCCTTTTAATTTTCTATTTTAACTATAACTGTGTTACATATACTGTTTAAAATGAAACAATAATCATAGCGTATAGAAACAATGCTTACCTACACTAAATCACAGCGTTATGTTAAATATAATCACGAGTTAAGTTTAAAAAAAATGTTTTCTAAAGCAATACACGTGTACCAAAATGCCCCAAAGGGTAGTCGCTCTTGCCCTACATAGCCCTTTGTACACGTGTACCAAAATGCCCCTTGGGGGGGGCAAATAATGTAATAATTGTAGCCAAATAAAGGTTCTTCAAAACTGTACTACATTTAATACCTTTTAAGTTATGCTAGTTGACTCTTGGTTATAAAGTAATTAAGATAGATGAATATTAATGACTCAAAAACACACAATGCCGGCTTTTTTCCATACGGAAGCAACTAGCCGACTGGCAGTATATTGAGTGGAGATGGATGGTGGGCGCAAGACACAGTTTAAGTTCCACGCGCACACTTTCTTAGTTGCCAAGTTATCCTTTATCTGCAAACATCCCCTGTGCCCAGCTAGCCACGTTCTCCCTTGTAGTCACTCCCTTGTAGTAGTTCAGTCACTAGAGACTTTTTAAGGATCGTCTTTCATGGATCAATTTATTACACGCTTTTGAAATAACATTTTGAAGTCTATAATTTTTACCTGGGTAATGCTCAGTGCTACAGATAAAGACTTCAAAGTCAAGTTCTATAGTATTTTTTTCTGCAACAGTAGTCACCACACTACACTGCAGTATCAAGAAAATTTCAGATACATATGGTATCAGTTGCCTTGGTAACTTGAGTACCCTTAACCATACGGAGGATCCATAGAAAGGCGATTCTTTTCGCTGAAATCGCCATTCATACCAGGGAGAGCAAAGCAAACTAAGAGAATGTTTGGGCAGAGCAGACCAATAGCAGACGTATATCCCTCGAATCGGGAGGTTGACTGCGAAGTGCGAACCCATTGGATCCTTTGTTGGACTAATGCTGACGCCGCAGTCTACATTCTTTTCAACTTTTCTACACTTCCTGAAAAATCCTAGTATTAGTAACTAACCTACCTACGAACCTTCAATGCCGCTTATGACCTAAAAAGACATGGCGTTACCGTAGGATCCCCATCGACATATCTCCGTCTTCAATCTTAAGGTGGGCGGGACATTCAGCGAACGGCCGCCTCATGATCATCTTCGTTCGACTAAGGCGGGCGCGAAGATTCTCATATAAATAGCATCGAAGGGCCGGAAGCAATTCTTTTCATCCTCCTTCCTCGGGAGTCACACTCTGGGGGAGATAATTTGCCAGCGGACTCACTAAGTCTCTCCCCGCCCGCCACGACGCCCCCTTTCAACGCCTCCACTTCCAATTGACCTCCGCCTCTATTCTCTTACCGAGGCCTCCCGCAGGACATAAGACAAACCCGCCCCGGTCTCCTCTGGGCACCGCTTTGTTTCTTGAGCAAAATTACGGCGGCGGTGATGCGAATATGGGCGCAGCGGCCAAACGGACGAAAACCAGTTAACGTGACTGGAAGATTGGCTCGGCCTGAAGCTTCGTATTACAGTCACACATTTCATGGCTAAAGGAATACATGCCCGGGAGACAGGGCGGGGCATTTAAAATCCACGCCAAGAACAAATTATACATTAAAAAACTGTAAATAATACACACCAAAAATCTCTGTAACTGAAAGAGCCATCACATTAAAGATAGTCGTACTATAGCTTTTCTGGTAATTTACAATAGGTAAAAAAGGAGAGCATAGTGCCATTACAATCACTGTCATTAAAATTGCTAAGTCCTATCAAGTTTAATAGTGACTACGCAAAATATTGAGATCCGACAGGTAGGTGTTGTGATTTAAGGAAAACATAGCGCCATTGCGATCACTGTCATTAAAAAAGCTCAAGTTCAAAAGTGACTACGTGAAAATATTGAGATATTAGGGGTAGGTGTTGTGATTTAAATACAGTGCGTCCAGAAAAAAAGTCAAATACCTCACAGTCACTCTTCTAAGCTCAGTTTTTGCTAAGCATCCGATCCTAATTTCCTTCACATTAGAGGCTTCTCGATTTTCTCTTTTATCGTGTATTTCTGTAACTAGGGACAAGAGTAATGCAACGTGTTCTTAAATACTTCTATCTATATCCTTATCTTACCACCCATCTACGCCGTTTCTTTACTTGTCACCGATACAATTTGTGCAGATCGCTTTGAGGTATTGGCTCTCGGTTATTCCCAACGAGTAGCGAGCTCCATACGACATAGATTTGAGAAAAATTTAACTTGACCGAGGGTGATTGGAATTTGCGAATTGAGGCAAATGTTAACCCTGCTTATCTGGAGGTTCACCATCAAGTGAATCATAAAATCAATCAGTAATATAGGCACGGTCAATTAGCAGTAAATACACTCGTAGCTCCGTACATATACATAATAAAGATGTCATGATTTCAAAATGAAAAGATTTTTCTTCACTTTCCACAGAAATAATTTTATTTTCCGACCTGGTTGCTACATTAGCTATGTTGATTTCAAGATAAAAATACACACATATTGCAAACTTATACATGCTTTGTAAAGGGTCAGGGGGGGGGGAAGGAAATGGTGGAAGGTGGGGATGGAATGACAAAAGGTGACGTAATCGGAGGGGAGGGGGGGGTTGAAGGTTTGTTTTGCGCTGGCTGAATTGACGTAAGGGTTTAGAACGTAGAGGAGGGGTGAATGTTAGATTGAAACAAGCTTTTACAAAATTGGTGAGTCAAACAACAAAGAAAATAACGGCGAAAATCGGGATTCAGATAATCATTGACAATGGTTAAATTTTTGTTTTTACATGCAGATGAAATTTGATATTGCTCCATAAAGTCGAGCGTTTTCCCTTTGCATTGAGTATGTAGAGCAGTGGCATTAAATTTGCTGGGATCATAATATCTGAGGTGCATTTCCACAAAATATCGCCGGATACTCTAAACTTAATGCATTATAAAATTAAACATGCAATACGTAACTATAATATTTGCAGTGAGTTAATTAATTTCAGTGTGCAGACAACTTCATTTAGAGAATATATCATTTCAAAACAACTTCAACAACTTTTGGCAGTATATCAGTAGAATTCAACTGAATTTAATGATCTCAGGTGTAGAAGAGTGGAACAGCTTTTTTGGATCAAATAAACATAACAATAAAGAGAACAACGAAGATAAGAAAAAATTTGAATCAAAATGAAATAGGTCCAAAAGCGTAACCGAAGAATGGCACGCATTCACCAGACCATAGTCTGTGAGCATGAACATTTCAAGTCCTTCCACGTATTTGTAGACATAAAAATACAGCGAGAAATCCTTCTTTGCGCTCGGATCGGATTTCACCGTCGTCAATCAAGCATCAGTTCGACTCTCGAGTCCGTAGCACTGAATATAGCACTGGCGACAATATTCCGGATGGCATGGGTTACGGGAACGAGGCAAGAGAGGGTACGAGTCAATGCGATGGGAAACTGGTGGTGGGAGAGCTGGCGAGCGTTTAGCAGAAGGTGTGAGGATGGTAGACTTGAAAAAAAGAAAATAGGAATAATCCAAAAAAGGGAGAGGAGAAACAAAGGAGATGGGGAGGGGATAAAAGTAGGTGGGACGATGTGGGAGGGGAGAGTGTGGGCGGGAGGCGGGGGTTGATCGGAGGAATGGAGAGGAGGAACGATGCGGGGGTTGGTGGGGATTCGGAATAAACGGAGGTGAGAACGCAGCATCGTAAAATTCAAGCCAATTTTGCGCGAGAGGGAAGTTGGAGGTGAATGGGAGGAATGGGGAGGAGCCATGGAGACAGGAAGGGAGGGAGGAGTGAGGGTCAAAAAGAGAGAGAGGGAGAGAGGATACTTGTTAAGAGAGAGAGAGAGAAAGGAGGACCAAGTAGGACGGAATAAAGGGAATGGTGACAATGAGGGGAGGAGTTTGTGTGAGAACGCTAGGGCCAAGGGAGGAGATAGCGGCATGGGGGGGGAGGCTATGATTAGATGCGTGATCGCCTATCTCTCGAACGGTGACCTTCCGACTGGGGTGAGCCCTGGAGAAAAAAGGGGGATGTTACGAGTACGTCCTGCGAACGAAAGTGTGGGGGGGGGGGTCTGGGAGAATGGAAATATTGGGAGCCAAAATTAAGACTCGACAAACGGATTTGAAACCTTATTGCGGACACGCTATGCTCCCCACGTGGATCCACTTTGCTTGCCTTTTTTTCTTCATTATCTGAGAACACTCTTTGACTAAGCGTCCGGCGAAAATGACTTCGAGAAGAAATTTACGACTACGCCGAGTAAATTAATGACTTGAGTTGCGTAGCAGATGAGGCGATCCGATCGTCTAAGAGGGCTATGTTTAATTCATGCAAATGAAGAACGAAAATGAAAGTAAAAGAGCTTGAAGGCACTGAACTACTTTTATGTAAGGGTCATGGTGATCTTGAATTAAATGTCTAGGTGCAGCACATATGTTAGAAAAGTGACATAATGTCACCCAAATTCCTCGCCTCTCTATTTTATTTGTAGTTACGAGTAGCAAATAGAATGTATTACAACAGAGTTTAGTGACCATTAACTATCGATATTTAGAATTAAAGTCTAAAGTTAATGTCAGAGAAAATTCTTAATAATGATACAGGCTTTAGGGTCTAGAACGAGGAACGTAGTAAATTTTACCTGAAGCCATGACACATTAACCTAGCATTTAATTGTTTACTGAGGGAGAGTTAAGTATCCATTATTAATAATGAAAAAGTAGGTAAAAGTATTCATTTAAACAGTCTTTGTAAAGCCCCCATCAGATTTCTATCACCATCCATTATTAATTGCCCTTATTTCATATATGCAACTGCAAAAAATATTTTATTTATGTTACAAAATCCTTAGTAATAATTGATGCGATAAAATATCACTTATTGTGAGTAGAGAAGCTAAAATGTATCATGAAATTAGAGTACCTACAGTTTAATCCATAAATAATGACATGACCAAATACAACTATTGACAAGATGAAAACAAAACTATTTTTCCGCCTCAAAGTCAGGATAACATTAACGATGAAACAAAAAAATGAGAAGTTCACAGACACTAGCATATTTTACCACCAAGCAGGAAGAACCTTCGTCACCAAAGTGTTAATTTCATTTTCGGCCTTTAACATATTCCGTCATTATTTTACGACGAGATGAGATTATTACGTTAAGATGTGCAAATGTTTCTCCAGCACGCGCCCGCAAACATTATGATAAAAATATTCCCCGTGGTAATCTCTAGCATATGTTAAGCGGCTGCTGTCACGTTCACACATAAGGCCTCACCAAAGCCTCTCTCCGCCCGTCTATCTCTACTCCCTACAGTACACAATCGAAGATCTATCAGGGAATGTTTACGCTTCCGCTTACATCTTCCGACATAATGCCCGGGCGCGCGACTATAGCGCTTCATCTGTTCGACGGATCATAAAGAAATATCCGTCCGTTCCCCTTGACATCGGGCGGGCGGATTATGGAAATTCGACCTTTAATAACAAAAACAATGGACGCCACCGCATGCGGAAGAAGGCAAACATGGGTGCCTCACCCTTTCCAAACCGTAATCCTTTTGACGCCCGACCACTGAGGACGGCCCTCGTGAAAGGGGTGATTGCGCCCACTGTGCTTCATACGCAACCCGGGGAAAGAACCCTTAAAAAAATCTCACACCCTTTCGTTTCTTCCCCGTACGACGCACCTCCCCATGAGAACACGGGTGCGGAGATAAAAAAACACCCCTAAGGGGTAATCTAAGGGTTAAAAATAAGATAGGAATACCAAACCATTACAGGAGGTGTGAAAAAATAGAAAAACCGATTCAATCCTTGTGGTGAATAAAGAAATCTCTTAGGATTATGAGAGCGAAATAGCCAAACGTCCCAAGTCACGCACGTTGCAATCGGTGGGAGATCTCAGCCGGCTGGGAAATCCTTGTGGGATTCCCAGGAAGTGTTTCCATGGCGAGACTCTGGCTCAAACAGAGAAAGGGGTGCGGATAAGTAGGCATACGCTGCACGCGCGCACTCATAAGTTATACAACCCCCGTACGGGAGAGGGGATAATGATAAGGAATGTTTTCACTTGGACACCATGGCTCATGTGACCCCGGAACGCTGCCGACTTCTGTGAATAATTCGAACAGCAGGCCTGAGAACAAGGTTACTTGAGAAAAAATAAATCGAATTCAACCATCGCCAACGATTTTAGACTATCTTTATCACTAATGGACAAACAAAACTGGCACAACCATATATCACGCGCATTTCAATCGAAGGAGATCCACCGCATGAAGAGAAATCCTTGTGGAATTCCGGGGAAGTTTCCCGATTTGAAACCCTGGCTCTGATATAGAACAGTGGAGAAGTGTACCTACGGTGCAAGCATTCACTAATATATTACATAAACGGCATTTCGGTTTGGGGATTAGAAGACATATTTTTGCTTTCGCGTGATGGGTAAAAATACTACTCATAAACCCAGAGGTTACCGATCTCCATCTGTAGCCACCCGAGCCAACAAAGGGTCATTTCAGAAAGAAGTGAAACAAAAATAAAAAGGATTCAACGCTTATCGAGAATAATGGAAACCGTTTTTTGGAAGAGGCATAGGATTATGAGGACAGAATGGCCAAACGCCCCAAGTCACGCATGGTGAAATGGCCGGAGACCGTCGTCTGTTGGGAACGAATCCTTGTGGGATTTCCTGGAGTGTTGCCGTAACGGTACCCCAGGCTCAAAGAGAGAGAAAGGGTAAGGGATAAGCATATGGAGTTCTCGCACACTCATAAGATACACAAACCCTGAACGAGGGTGGGGAACAGTAAGGGATGTTCACACTTTAGCGCCATGGATCATACTTCTGACCCCGTAACGTCCAAAGATATACATCATTTAAACCAACCGCTAGAGCCAGTCGCGGTGATCATAACAGTGAGGGGATGCAATATTTGGTTGGTGTGCTGCAGGCGGGATATAGAGAGGGTGGGGAGGTGGGCGCGGTTGGAGCGTGTGTGGGAGAAGAGGCGCGATTTAACGCCTCATCGCTGGGCGAGATCGCATCTTATCGCGCGTGCATCTCGACCTCGACAGCAAGGCGACTTGGGGGAGCGTGTGGGGACGCGCTCACGCTCCCAGAATTCCCCTCTCTCTCTCTCTCGTGAGAGCTGCGTTTATTTCCTTTGGCAAAGCGCCCCCAGTTTAGCAAACGCGTGGACCGAGTTATTGCATCCTTATCGGCATGCTTACGGTGTATAGGGTGGGAGGGGATGAGATGGAGAGAGATGTCTAATCTTGCTCTCGTTCCGCGAATCGAAATCCTTTTGTTTGTTTTCCTGTTTTTTTTTGTTTCCTTTCAGTTGTATCCTACCATGATCACTCACTTCTTATTTTGGGTATCCAATTTTTTTCTTTTCCAGAGCTCATAAACCTCGTTTTATTTTCGGCCCAGATTCGAGGAGATGACTTTGAGCATTAGACGGGTTTGAGTAGTATATTATTTCTTTCAAACAGGCTTCGACACCTGAGGTTATTTTGCAGTCACTGTCTGCCAGATTCACATGAGGACAGCAGAGCTCAGGAGAATGGAAGGATAGCCCTGGAAGTTGGAGTCGAGTACAACAGTGAATAAGTTTTATGACCAAACGTTAATTAAATATCTAGGAATAATCATACCTTCTTATATATCGTGGAAAAGACGCATAAAAAACATATGCGGCACAGCGTTATAGAAACTAGGTTTTGTTAAGCGTATAATAGGAAGATCCTCGGAAGACAAAGTAAAAGAGAGATGCTACTTTGCTCTTGATAGGCCACACCTCGAATACACTGCGAGCCCTGCGAGCCATTTGGGACCCTGGTAATAAAGATTTAACCAAAAAATTAATTTAATACATAGGAAAGCAGCGCGCTTCGTTAAAAACTGCTACGAGGAAACATATAGTGTTTAACAGGTTTTAGAGAGATTCGGTTGGGAGCCTTTAGAGACTTGGAGGCTTTTGTAGGAGGAAATTTTTCCACAGCATCGTACGCTTCAGTTACGGCCATATTCCACCACTCAACTTCAATCCTTTGGATTGCTGACAATCGATTATATTCGGATGCGCATACGTATCCCTCACTTGTTCTTCCCGCCATCATTTGCTGTCACTTACTTTCAGATACATTATGTTTGCTAAGATCATGCGAGTACATATTACTTCTTTCGGAAGAAGTCACAGAAACGTTTTCACTCGTGTTAATGGAAAGATGAACGTTAACAACATTGCCATCCCCTGAATTTCTGTCATTATAGACTGCATTAATAAAGGCTCGTAATTCAAGATTTCCGTCCCGTAGATTAAAGAGAAAAAAATAATAAGGAAAATTCCGAGGAAGGCACAGCGCAGCCAGAATATAAAATTGTGTTCCAAAACTTTTTTTTTTCAAAAACATACGATGTCTAGTATGCTCACTGAGATGGATTGTTATCGTAAAGATTAAAAATTTGTAATGAAATGAGTCTTTATAAGGGCAACATATTCTAAACATCGTGAAAAAACCGTTCAATGACGGTTAGGTGATAAGCAATCATTTCAACGATGCAGAAAACCCTAAATATTGCAATGCATTGCACTTAAAAGGTTAAATAAA
This sequence comes from Ceriagrion tenellum, assembly GCA_963169105.1. Lineage (NCBI taxonomy): Eukaryota > Metazoa > Arthropoda > Insecta > Odonata > Coenagrionidae > Ceriagrion > Ceriagrion tenellum. The sequence continues at coordinate 32,662,321 of OY720635.1, read as the reverse complement.
TTGAGATATATCAAATAACAAACTGCTCTTGTGGTTGATTTAGTGTACACTCATCACAAATATGGACTGCCTTTTACGGGAGTATGATTTAAGGAAGAAACTTTGAATTGCATCCATAGGCAACATTAGATGAAGATTCATAGAAATTGAGATTGTTTGCAACCCATTGGATTGGATTGGATTTTTGGGGAGGCGACCGACAGCTAAGGTCATTAGCGCCATAGGGGATAAGTAAGGGAGGAAGGATGGATAGAAACTCAGCGTCGGAATTAGCCTGCTCTTAACGAAAGGTGCCAATCGGACCACGGTTTAACGTCTCATCCGACATACGGAGAACTGTACTTGAAGTGCCCTCCACAAGACACTCAAGTAGGGATCGGGTTTTGTCTGATAAACATCCTCCTCTGCAGGGATTTGAACCCTGTCTGCCCGTATGGTTAATCAGTACTCTAGCCACCACACCAACCCGATCCCCCGTTTGCAATCGAGTTATCATGCCTTATGCATTAATTCCCAAGTATATCGAGTTGAAAGGAGTTTTGTCACCAATATCTAAAATTATAACGTTCCACCAGGTCAAACCTTTAAATATTCTTCATAAATATGCTAAGCAATGATCAGATAAATGAAAAAAGGATGTATTCTTTGACAAGCGTGTAAAAAGCATAATTCCGGTCTGTTTTTGACTTTCGAATATGCATCAATTATTACCAGCCCACTATTCATTAGTTATTATTTATCTTGAATACTTTTCGTCATTATTCACCCAAATTTGATTCATTTCCACACTAAAATGTCATAACCAATGTAATCTACCAGATATCGAGCCCATAATCCAGTGGAACACCGGAGAAACTAATATGACAGACATGGAGTCTAATATTCGGTGGAACACCCGGGAATCTTTTCTGCGTCAGATTCATCGGAAAAACCATACGTATGTTATTTAATAAACCCTTTTTATTTTAACAAAGTAATCAAAATTTTCCAGCTATTTCACCTAAACGTGAAATGACTGAACATGCAACTACGACTCGCATACGAAACTGGGAACAGCAAGCACACGCTCTCTTACAGTACCGCTGTATGGCTTAGGAGAACGCGGTTGGGAACGGTAAAGCGCTTGATTGGGGACGACTTTGATCGGCAAATGCTCACGGACGACGGATGGACGCATTAATTCTCTCAAGGGCCACTTATAAAGTCTTGAGGAGTCCGTCAAGACGGCGGGGGCGGTGGAGAATGGAGATTGGGAGGGTGGGGTTGAGAGTGGTCGGAGGGGTGGATTGAGGGAAATGATTGAAAAGTGGACGGACTTGAGGGTTGGGTTGAGAAAAGTTGAGATGTGAAGTGGGAATAGTTTTTTCTACTCGGAAAGCAAAAAACTGTGTGCACGCGAAGTCATCCCGTGCTGCGAGACGTCATCTCGACCGACGTGGCTCCCACCCATCTCCACCCTTCGCCTTTTTTCCGATTTCTCCGCCTCCCGATGCGATGGGAACCCAGAGGTTAAGCTGTCAGTTTGTGGGGTGAAACCTTAATGGTCGATTATTTCTGTCATAAAGTTCCCTCGGCACTGTAGTTCACTGCCCCGAGGCTTTATAAAAATTATTTTCTAGCCCATTCCCATTCAATCACAAGATCTAGTTCGCCGGGGCGAACGGATGAACGGCGCACTGCTTCGGATGAAGAGTCCTAGGAGAGATTTTACTTCACTGGCGGGGATTTCACTGTTGTACATGATTATCACATCACTTATCAACTTTTTTTCTGACAATATTTACCCCCCCAGGCTAACTTCTGATTATAATATTATTCTGAACACCGACGAATCTCAAAATCAAGACCAAAGACCACCAAAAACCAAAAAGACCGTAAGGCAAGTACCAAACATATATTGACAGAATAATATTTTGACCCAAGTCAAGAAAACTAAAGGATGGGAAAAAGAAATCCATACCTATGCGAACGAAATTTATTCTAAGCACATTAATGAATCTGTAAGCTACAAGTGTCGGTAAGCGACGCCTGAAAGCATCCAATACAGAAGAAACGTAAGTGGCAATACCTGATGAAGAGCCCTCGTATTAGCCAACTCGCAGGTGATAATGTTAAACAGCATTGCTTATAAATTGCATATCTAAAGCTTCCTCTTATGGAAAGGGAATAGCAGCTTTCTACGTCGTATACCTCGAAATACTGCCACGGTCATTTGAATTTCTTTTAATACACAGCTATTCTCAAGGTACGGTTAGCCTTCAATGAGGTGATTCTACGAGTAACAAATAACTACATATCATGATTGAAATGGTAGCAGATTTATTCCAAACGTACAATATACCATCGACATATGACAAACACAATTACTATTGCCATCGACAACATTAAGGGCCGGTTTTACAATGTCCGGTTAAGCTTCACAGTTTGGGTAAACTGCCGGTTAAGCTCAAAATTTGGTTTTGCCATCGATGGCTAAGTTATATCAGGTCATTAAGTGCTCTTTACGACAGCGAAGGATTCCAATGGTTAACCAAGTTAACGTGAAGATTAACGCGTTGCATAATAGTATTGTGAGTTCTAATATGGTGTATTCTAATATTGTGTTGAGCCCCGCGCGGAGACGTCGCCTATTGGAAGGCGACGACGCACTTGGTACACTTCGAAAGAATGGGTTCTTGCCCTTGGTGTCGAGGATCAAATAGCCGAAATCATCCGTCTCGGTTTTCCTATATAACCGCACGGAGAAATGGAGTGGTCAGTAGGACCATGTTGGGTCAGTCGGGTCTTTTCGGTCCTAGGTCATAATTCAGCGAATCATTTAGCCAATACCGAGGAGTCGAGGCGTGGGCCATAGAAATCCACTGAATGCATATTTAAGGAGAGAGGAAATCCTACTGTTTTCATCTTGAAGATATGGGAAAGTGACCACCAATATCCAGGTAACAGCAATAGACCTGATAAACCATGTCGATGAAAATGCGGTGAATATGATTGTTGAACGCAGGTTCTTTTCAATTTAATATTTGTCAGAGCCATTTCAAAATTTGCTGCGATGAATTAATTCTTTTACAGATTACTTCAGAGGAAAAGGAACACCGAAACAATGCCATATACGGACATCCATAGTATAGAGTTCAAGAAGATCTTATTTACCTTGAAGCCATTTCTTGAGTCCTCAGTTGTTTTATGCCATTTCCTATAAATTCAAATAGTAGTTGGTTGAATGAATTCTACTCATGTAAAGACAATTTCCAGTTTCATACAGCCCCTACATGTTAGTGAACAACTTTAGTTGTGTTTGTAACGTATTTGTGAGTTGATAAGCACAAATCTACCCGCGTTATGTTTGGGTGTTAATGTCTCCAGTAGGAGCGTACTTGAAACCATTAATCATACCTAAGAGTGTTCATTAGGTCGCAAATAGTAGAGGAAATGAATTCAATACATAAGAACTCAATTAAATCAAAACTGATGAGTCTGAGGTAAATATATGTAGATCAATGTCATTAGAAGATAAATCTTCAGAAAGAATATATTGATAATGATGCGTGCCCATTGAAAAAATGTGTTCATGACAGGATAAACACTTATCTTTTTATTATTGATATTCTAAGTGGCAATTAACCTTAAAGGTTCAGATGCTGGAAAGGTAAATTCATATTAAATTCAAATGAAATTTTATTGGGTGAACTAGATATGCCCTTATAATATTTGCCTACCTAAGTAAGGCATCTAAGAAAACCAGTGGAACTCGGATATAATCATAGTTATATCATGACTAGAAATACTGAGTAGATAATTTTGAAGTTTGAAACAGTGCTTATCTATTTTGTCCCTAGGCTTAAGACTGTACCTTGATACATCAATGTCTATCGTTGCTGCTTGAGCAGTATTGCACGATTCAGCCATCTGACTATTGAAGATCACCGCCAATGTTTATAAATAAGGACACCGATGATGTTCAATGCAATATTTTTGAAGCAGCAGAACATAGCTCTTCTTACTTCAAGCCAAGTAAGCCAAGTTCAGGGCTAACTAATTCCCACCCAAAATACTCCATTGCTATGTCACCTTCGTGCTCTATCATTGGCTTCCATTATTTCTAGTGCTGACGAATCTCTGAAAATATAGTCCTGAAAAGTTTCATAGGCTTCATCTCTTCAAAATATATCTTCAGCCTACACATTTCTTACAGTACCTTATGTACCAAAAATATTGACTTCATTCTCTTAGTTGACGGGCTAGCTTGTGTTAGAATATCTAAAACAATCAAACAAGTGACATATCTGCCACACAATTACCTCGGTATCTCTCCATCTTTATTATCAGATAAAGAGGGACAGTATTCAATTTGAAACTAAATAATGACGCAAGTATTAACTCTACTGAAAGATCCTAGATTTTTCCGGTGTACCTGGCAAATAAAGATCACTCGGTGATTCCACCCGGTTATCAGTTCCAAATCTACCGAAGTTTCGAAGGATGACTTATTCTTCATTCTTAGAGGTTTTGAATTATTTCTACTCAATTAGTTCAATATAGATAATTATTTCTGTTTAAAATTGAGAACCCCTGAGGATGAAGATCAAGTCAATCTTCGAAACATCGGGATTATGGAGCTGCTAACCTGGTGGAATACGAGATAGACCTTAAATTATAAGCTCTATTATTACATTCTTAAATATGCAGTGATACTGAAAATGTAACAGAAATAGTGTTTAAAATTAAACTTTATTTTTAAAATTTTACTTTTCCAACCAATTTTTAAATACCATAAAGTTGTCGGGCTCTCATATCAGCCCCCAAAAGCAGTTACTACAGCAGGACCATAAGCTCAAGTTCTCCTTTAAGTAGTCTATTGGTCTATGGGTGCTTTATGTATTATAACTGAATGATTGCTGAATTGTAAAAGTAGAATATATGTACATAACTGCGAAACACACAATTTTCTATTAAACTAAAAGAATTAGCCAGTTGCGATTTATAGTGAACATACAACTCTTCATGACTTAAGATAATTATCAACATCAGCATCTCGTTAGAACTATAACTTTGTAAGAAATATTTTTAATTAGGTGAAAGTTTATAAATTAATTATTTACTTTAGAAAAAACATTACTGCCTCTGGATATCACTTCTTTTCTTCAAAGAATTACTCTATTAGGTCGGGGCAAAAACGATTCCTTGCAATTAATAACTTAGTCGAAATTTATGTCAGTTCGTCAAGTGATGCATGATAATTAGGTGTATGCAACAGCCATTGCTAAGATAGCGATTGCAAACACAATATGGTGGATAAGACTAATATATAAATCTTTCATTGTTAAAATTTCCTGATAATGACACCAATATGCTCCACATTTGTTGGTGTATTAAGAAATGGTAAACTTAAGAAACACAGAATGTCACTCTCTTCATGTGTATTTCATTTGAAGTTGAAATCACATCCGCAGAATTGTTACAGTACTTTTGAATTTTAATTCTTGCATTGCACCATCCTGAGTGAATGGATCTCATCGATTATGAAGATAATTATGGAAGCACTCAGCATTAGTTCTTTCCTTATATTCCAATTCGCGGCTTCATTTTTCATTTGCAATTACGCTTTATTTAACCCAAATTAATTCTATGGGCAGCATTTGCCTCACACTTCTATAATTCGAGCACATCTTCCCGCCCATTTCGGACGAATACTCCTTTTAAAGCACATAAAGAACTTGAAAGTGCCTCCGTTATGATATGCATAGCATCGCAATTCATTTTTTCCATTTTTTGCAGTATCAGGACTATCATTAGTAAGCTTGCCGGTATTTAGAGCTCAAATCAACTGACTAGAATTCAGATTTGTTTTATAAAAGTCGATCTCTTATTAACGTGAACATTAACTGAACGTCCATGCTATCTATTGTCCAATTAAACTGGTCATTGTTAAACCAGCCCTAAGTGTCTAAGGTAGCAATCTGATCCATACCTATTGTGATTTTATTTACATTGTCCTCTAATTAGGTCTAATGAATTCATTAATAAAAATGAAATCGGAGACTTATTCTTTACTGAAACTATATTATTTTCTCAGTATATTACTTTGCTCAGTATAATTCAGTATGTTACTTTGCTCCGTATGTGCGTAATACAGGAAATATCCATTTTTATGGATTTTTCAATTGAAAGATAACTTTAAGGTAGCTTAAAAACATAAAATGCTGCAGGACAATATTCTTCTGACTTGATTACCCCTCTGTTGAACTAGTATCAAGGAGAATAGGCTTGCATAATATTTATGTTAACTAACTAAAATTTCGTGCATTATCAACTTCTGGTAACTATTTAAATTCGATGTTAAAAAAGTTTTACTCTTCCTTTATGACCTATGTTTCTCAATTCGCGCGGCAATTGCTGGTATTTTTCAATCCCTTGGCTGCAATGATAACTGTAGACATTTTGTAACAATTCTGATAACTTAGTGAATATCTCAGAGTAATATGTAGCTGCATTATTTATCTACACATTCCCCACCAGGAAGTGTTGTTTTGATGGAAAAATTTATATTTTCTGGATCTCACGTGCTAGATAAAAAAATGAAGAGATCGACGAGGACAGACCGACACGGAAATGAAAGCATGCCTGAAACATTGCGCTTTGGAATGGAGAGAAGTTTTCCCAGGCATCTCTCTTCCCAAAAAATCGCAGTTTCCACGAGCGAGCACGAGGGACTTTCTACAAATCGGCGCTTTTATGAGTCACGGCATATAACCCGAGGATGAGGAGGACGGGGGAGGCAAAGGGAGGTTTGACGGACATCATGTCAATTCCTGCGGACCGTAAACAGAGAGAAAAAGAAGGGGAAACAGGATTGAGGGCTTTGAGAGGGGTGGGAGAAAGGGGTGATGGTGAAGGTACTCGGCTCTCGCAGAGTGGAGGGTGGCGGGGGGTGAGATGTCCGCTCTTTGCTGAAAAAAAAATGTAGCCGAACACGGGCCGGCGACGAGGCGAGGAAAATTTGCCTTTGGGCAATTCACGCGAGAGAGAGAGAGAGAGGGGGGGGGGGCAAACCCCACCAATGCGCACACGTCCCATTCTTTTATTTTCGATTCCTTTCTCTCAATATACAATCCTTCGGCTGTCTCACGGAACGACCGATCAGGTCATTCAATATGTCTCTCTCTTTTGCCTCTTTTTTTCCCCTCTTCGGAAACAAAAACAGAGTAAAGGCACGGGTTCTCTCTCTCTCTCTCTCCCTCTCTCTCTCTCTCCCTCATCCTCCAATCCATCTGCTCGTGCTCCAATTCCCTTCCCTCCCAATCCGCCCCACGTCTCCCTCCCCTCTGACTTCCCCACCGCTCCTCGGTGCTCAGTCCTCAAGCTACTACGTCACTTTCCGATTTCCCGATAACATCCGGGCGGTTTTTTTGTTGCGTTCAAAGTCACTGTACTTTCCCGAATCAGGAAAAATTTAAGCAAATAAGTCACAGTATAATGAAACTACAACTTAGTTACTACCTATTAAAACAACCAACTATGTTTCCAGCAATTTTCGGCTGCTATCAAGGCATTTATCTTAATGAATGGCTGAAACCATGACCGACTCTAGTTTAAACTGTGGAAACTATCAAGTTATTTTTTCTTAACAGTTCCTTCCTTTAGTAGACCTCACAATTCGGCAAATGTATTCCATCTTTCATTTGCAAGTCTTTCACCGCTAATATTCGTCTTCATGTTTCCTTTCACCACCATTTTCAAAAGGCCTTCATTTCCCTAGTATTGTCTTATAAGTTCATCTCGTCAACTACTTCAGAATTTTGATTTATTCTCCTTCCTCCTTAACTCGTCGTAGTGGGTACATCTTCATTGATGCCACATTCCATCTATTCGTTATAACTCATTTGTTTAGGACACCACATTTTCATTTCCTACAACGTCCGTGGTGCATTAAAAAACATACATGCCCCATGCAAATATTCTATGAAGTGATTCCTCATTGCCAAGTTCGAGCTACAACGTGTTTGTGGACTTTTCTTTTGCCTTCTTTATTTATTTACTTGTTATGTAATTCTTTAATGTTCATTATAATGATCATTATCTTCGGCAGCCATTATTGTTCACTTAAATATCATTCATGACTTGCCTGATACATTTCATTTTTGGCCTTCCTCTGTAATTATTTCTAACAATATCTCCTTCCTTTGCTGGTTTCAAGTGGCTATTATACCAAAATAATTACCTGTATATGTGCTTCTTCTCCATCACAGATCTTACATTTTTAAAGTAACTTGCAATTTATTTTTTTTAGTTTAACACTCTTAAGCACTTCTTCATTAGTGATTCTCTCCGTCATTTCATCTTCATCATTCTTCAGTGAATTCACGTCTTATTTGCTTCTTAACTCTTCTGCTGTTCTGTAACTGTAAATTTTATTGCCCAAGCTACAAATACATGTAAAAATTAAGATCTTACTTATTTTCATGTTTGTATGACTAGTTTTTTGCAGATTTCTCCTCTACAAGAGTGTTATATCAACTCCGCCAAGGTGGTTATAAATGGTAATCGGCTTCGTTGAATGAAAAATCTCTGGTATTTACATTACCTAAGACCCGAGCATGAGTAAATTCTTTTGATTACTAACATCATTACGCATTGTTTGCTACATAAAATATGATATTTATAGTCAATGGAAACTATAAAGTTGCCGAAAAGATAGCAGGGGAAATCAATTTCGAAAATGTCAGCATTTCGTGATACTGCGAATTCGAGTGCAGGTATGATGATTCGAGTGCAGGTTTCATGATTTTATATCTCAGCAAAAGTGTCAGATTTTCCTTAGATTTACAAAATGGGCAGCAATCTTTCATGTTCTAGAAAAAATGTGAGTCCAGCATTCTAGATAAATTTAAACAGATATGAGCATTTTGAGTAAACGATTTGAAATCAAAGTTTAGCTATTTGAATAAATCACAAGGAATTTTTCATACTGTAAGTCCTCCATTTACGTCAGAGATGCGTGTTGAAGAAGAGAAACGCAAGTCAAAACAACGAAAAACGGATCCAGTAATTCGTGACCGCTTTAATCCCATGATAAATCAAGGCGTTAATTTAAAAATTCGTTTTTTTCTTTATCCCTGAAAAAATAGCTATTTCGGATAGGATGATTGTCTCAGTTATCAAAAAATCACATCATATCATATGCACGTCTGGTCTATTTTATTAGCATTATACAGGGAAAGATTTTCCGACGACCTTGCCAGCATGGGCGTAACATCGAATCAGACGTCAATCGAAACGATGCATACCGAGGACTTACTGTAATTCATTTCTAATATCTTCATTTCGCACACATACTATCAGTAGGTCTGAGTTAGTCACTGCCTAAAATATATCTTCGTTCATTTGTCGAGAAGGTTTCCAGATAGTGTATCTATTAACAGCAAAGCTGGACCGAGCAGTTCATTTCACCCGGTTCGAGTTTCAAAACTTAAAAAAACTGAGCTATTTGTCAAAAATCCAGATACTCGATGATTCTACGGCATTTAATGGACACAAACTTATTTCCACACCCTCTTCGGTGCGTCTTTATGGATCAACCTTATGAATACAGGGTCAATCCTTCAATTGCTGGAGGAAAGTTTAAGTGCTTGGTTCATTTTCCGGTTCTCATTCCACAAACACCTACACTTTACATTCGCAGTCATCTGATGAAGAATGAATAATTTTGGTAGAGTAATGAGCATTATAACATTTTGAAAACATATCCAACCACGCACGGAGGTTGACCAAATAAGTTCTTATATAAACTATGTACACACGTTATTTACTCAATAGTTTGTATGTATTCAGTTCATAAATACTATGACAGTAACCACCATATGAGCCCTTGGATTTACTACAAATGTCTTAAAAAATTATACGGAATGAATAAAATGATTTTTCAAACTAAAGAACTGAAAATTTCCCTCCAATCTCATGACTTCAGAATATATATCTGGCCTTTCGCATATATGAACATGTGATGGCATATTTTTTAAAATTTATTTCACATTCCCAATAACCTGACGGCCGTAACACAAAGCAGAATAATCTGAATATAATTCTACGCTTCGAGGGACAACTGTGAACTAGAGAAATCCCTCGGAATGTTTTTCCTCCTCACTCCGAAAGAATTCGTTTCCTCCTTCTTTCGTTCCAATACTTGCCCCACCCCCATTCCCCATCCTCCCACATCTCTTGGAATAGCTCGATCTCGTTCTGAATCAATCGGTAAAGGGAGGAGTATTTTTATGAGATCGGAATCAGAGTCTCGTAAAATGCATTTGGATTTTATTTCCGTGAGTGAAACAATCCCTGGAAAAAGGATACATATACCGCGTCAGATTTAATTTAAGAATATATCCCTCTCGCTGAACGATTTTTGCTGGGGATTTTTATTGATGTTAGGACTTTGGAGCGATTTCCATTGTCTAAAGTATTCTTATCAAATATCACCAAGCGGAACTTATATACACCCCACTCTACCTTGACTGTTCCAAATACATTTGATCTAAATATAGAATCCTGACGGGTCATTGCGAGTACAAAAATGGCTGTGCATCAAAAAACAAATTTTAAAACTGATTTCACCAAATCTTTAATAAATGATACCCGAGGAAAACTTGAGTAATTGTAAAATACGTTCGTTATCGCATGAAAAACGCGAAAATTGATACTAAAAAACAGGAATAATCCTATTTTAATTGGCATTGACAGTAAAATAAAACGTCAGGAGAGATAAATAAAAAAACGAACCAGCATTTAATTAACAATTTACCGCAATCACACTTAAGGTCAGCGAGCACCCTGGACACTTAAATATCCGAAATCTAAATTGCTAAGCAGTTTATTTTTGCTGCGACAATTATAGAAAGATAAAACTACCAGCGAAAAACTAAAATAACCACCAAAGGTCCGTGAAATGAGGAAATCTTCGATTATGTAAATTTTAAGTCTCGTATTCGAGAAGCGTTTGAGTCTAAGAAATAGTATGGGCGTTGCCAGATGCAAACTTAATTCTATTTCCTCACTGAGGATAAACATTTTAAAAGAATGCCTGGGATACTGTGTCCCAGCCCAAGTTGAGGCGATAGTTTGTTCGATAACAAATTATGCAAGTTCAACGCTGAGCCTGTGATTTAGGAACATATAATGATATTTCGAGCTTGAAGCTAAATAGAATCGAATCAAGCCATAACTACTTCGCGGATCGACAGTAAAACGGCACTGTTTAAGAGCGATTTTATTTCAGTTACTCTACCACCATCAACTAGTGCTGAAAATGAAAGATGATCAATTATGGACATTAAAAATGTTCACATCATACTCTCATATAAATAATTATTTTTGCCAATGAAAGGCAAGGAAATTAAATATACCTTTACTTAAAATAATTACCTTTTTTCTAACCAGTTAGCAAAATGATGAGATGACACTGTACCAAAGTTGCCAAAAGCTCGTCGCCAATCCACAAGAAACAAATTTGTTCCCCTATGCAGGATTTGAATTAATGCTGTAGCAGGATTTCAGCGTCTGAAAAAAATTATAATTATCTATATTATAAGTTACAAGAACCTGTCTACCACAATTCCATTGCCAAACGAATTGTAACCGAGGCCTAAACTGTAATTTTTTATCTTTGATTTATTTCCGCATGGCAACTGATGTTTTTCGCCAAAACAAATGAGATGTTCAACTTTTTTCATCCACTACAACATATACCCTAGATTTGTATAGAGCACACCCGTCCAAAAATTAAAATTTATCAATGAGAATGAGGTTCAAGTCAACGAATTTATTTATTTGAGTCCATCATTGGTCCACGTAGCTTGTAGAAGCTTCATTCCATAATCTATGCTCGGAAAAAATAAAAAAGGCACTATGGAAATACCATCCTACCAATACTTATGGAATACTCAGAAAAACCAATATGTAAATGGAAATACCAATACTTATGGAATACTCAGGAAAATTTTTTCACATATCTTGTTTACGCACCTTAACATTTTATGACAACCTTTCATCTTGAGACAGCGTTTATTTTAAAATTACTATACTTTGAATCCCTTTTTATCTCTCAACCCTCACTCTCACACGCGTGGGATGGTAGGGCATAGGAAATGTTCAGGCTGACTTCATGTTAGACCTTTTTTAAAAGACACTGTAATTACGAAAACTTTAAATGGGCTTCATACTATAATCGCTCTCCATTATACCGATCATGCACTTTATAGTTCACCTAGATTGCGTCCCAGGCTTAGCGCCATGAGCACAAAAAGTAGTCTCCACGATCATTCTGGGGCACGCGATGTCAGGCACGGAAAGTCTGCTGATATATCCTCTTTCACGTCCCAACACACGCAGATTAAAGTCATTTTTCATATAAAAATGACTTGCATTACCAAGAAATAAAAGTGACATTTGCCATGTTCACTAAGAAAATAAATACAAATTCCTCATTTGTACGCCTCATTGATTTGTGGGGATAAAACTAAATTTACCCCGATGTCACCTTTCCATCGGCAGCTAAAGGATGCATATCAAAGCTGCATCTGATTAAATATCTGCACCACAATCTTATAACTATAAAAGTGGTTTTATTGCTCGAGAAAATCAGGCTCCATTGTATAAAATAAATAAAAATAATACTTTTTGTTTTGGGTCGATACATCCACTATGACCATAATTTAAGCACTTCAGATGGATCCTTAAACTACTAGTCATTGAGTTAATTCAAGCATGAAACAAAAACAAGAAATATAATGAAAACTGTTGCATTAAATGCACGAAAAAAGTGTGATACAGGAAATATTATTTTGCTCGTCGAGAGTAAGGCAAAAAATTCACCATCCCAAAAAAAGATTTTAATCGACTAATATGGCTAACATGTTTATCTAAATCAACGCAAGGATTTATTCAAGTCATTCCAGATACATCGGATCCAAAAACGACTTTGTAAAAGTGAAGAAACGGAATTGAGGAACACAAAGATGATCTGGATCTATCCTACTTTCCATATTTAAGAAAATATACCCTCGTGGGTAGTTGACTAAATACTTGGGTTCATTTTATTAAAATGGGGAATACGCAAAATGGCCATTATAAATCTCCCAATCATGATGAGATGATCACAAATGTTCTTCCCTGCATTTTTCCACTCTGACTAATGTTTCTCCCCCACCCCTCCCTACGAGTCCACCCGGAGAACCGTTAGAGGGACTTCTTTACCTCCGGAATCCGCGACTAGGAGGAATCCCATCACATCGTTTAAATGCACGGTTACACCTTCCAGAGAGACCAATATGATGGCTTCCCAATGCCTATCACATGGTGGTTCTTCTGCTTACTCCATGAACTACACTATTGCTCGATGTCATGTTAATTGATACTGGACCGATCTTCTTGATTTGCTTCAACAATGAATTTGGCTGACAACACATCCTCTCAACAATGGAGCAGGGTAGTTTGGGTGTAGCATTCAAGAGGTGGAAATTCTCGTTGTCTCGTTCTTTTTGGAACGTTCAAAAATCTATAAGTCACCTATTTGTGTCTGAGTCAGCCCAGCGACTGGGATGGCGTTTCTTTACTCTCGGAGCCATATCTCGATCAATACTCAGCAGAAAATATAAATATTCGAGGTTAAACATGTCATGTGTTTGAGGAGTCGTTGGTAGTAATATATAAGAATTAAAAAATTTTAACTGTGCCGTTATCGTCCTGAATGGCCGGATACAGCAAAAAATGACTAAATTTTACAACCTAAAGTGAGATTTGAAACGTCTTTCCATTATCCAATTACAATTATATATTACACTTAATTATCTGACCTAGTGATACGAATTTAGAGGGTGTCCCAAAATTAATCCACGAAAACAATCTTTACCATCAAATTAAAACCACTCTATTAATAGTCTGGCTTCTAAGTAGTTAGCTTTGGGACGGACCATGGTCAAAGTTACCTACCGTGGTAGAAAAGGATGGTTACGTTTAGTTTTCCATCGTCTACCCGTCAAGTTAGAGTGTATAGTGAATGACTAGAGCATCAAGAGCCAATCGCTGACAGTTTTTGTGAACGGAGCTCTCAACGTTTGCGAAGTTGCTGTTTATCTTTATATTTTAAAAACAAAATGTGAATAATCTGAAAGAAAACATCGATTAATATTGCTTCATTAAAGATAGCTATGTTTTCTAGGCGAGGTAAAAAGTAATACAGATGACTTGGAGATGAAACTTGGTGAACATTGATGAAAAGCTCAACTCTGATTGACTAACGATAACGTGGTGTAAAAGAATAGTTAGCATGAGTTACTCATCGATCGTTGACGGCAACATTAATGTCCGGAGATCGCTATTGGAACCACTAAATAATAATAACTAAACTTCGCAAACGCCACCATCCGTTTCCGTCACGTTGGGGAACGTTGAATCTAATATATAATAATATTTATTACTCAACACAATTTTGCTTGCATTACCAAGAATACATTAATCTTTACAGCATGAGTAATATTAGGCCTAAAAGGAGGACCTGTATTAAGACTACCATCATTTGGCCAAAAGTTATGCGTTAGTCTTTTACATCATTGAACATGGAAATAGATACACAATGTTACATGAGGTTATCAGTACTTCAAGAGGAATTATCAAGTTTATCACATGCAATTATAACAAGGTATCCTCTATTCTTTCTTGAGTAAATAACCAGGATTGTATATTTTTCAATACCGTATTAACAGATTTGGATTTAAAACATGAAGTAGGCAATAGATTGTACACTTTAGGTCCGAAATACAAAAAAATCGTTTAAATAACATTAGGTTTGTTTTGGGCAAGGTTACACGAGGTTTTGGAATCTACCCCCGCTCTTATTCTGGCGCCTTCAATAATTCGGTAATTGCAAGTATGCTCGTTGACCTCCTGTGTTGTATAGATGTTTGGAGACCGCACCTTTGGGAATCCTCCTACACTCCCTGGCCCCCAATAACCTCGCCCCACGCTCAATTCCGGCGTCCTCTTTTTGACGGCACTATTCTCCCCCGCCGCGCCGTCACGTTGGTTCTTCTTGAGTGTTTATATTCGTTGCGTGACATGACGGGTTTTATTTTTTTCGTGGAGTGATCGGAGAGGTTTGAGAAGAAGAGAAGGAGGTGGAGACAAGTGACGTGAAGGGGTCAGGAGGATGAGGAGAACGAGGCGAGATCGGTGACCTATCGCGTGCCGCGGGGGTCACACCCACCACCACCACCTGAGAGATCGAGACGAGGGGTGTTTGGTGGTGCAAGGGGAGAGGGGGATGGGAGGGAGGGCGGCGGACCAGGGCGCTCTCCAAGAGTAATGCAGCAAAGAAAGAACTCGACGTTTTCCGGGTGTGTGGGTCTCTTAGAGCTTGATGGTCGGGAGGGCCCGCGAGGGAAAAATTCTGCGCTCTCAGACACCACTTACTCTCGAGTAGGAGTAAAAGGGCGGGAGGGCTGAGACGCGGGTAAACGAACCAGATCATGGTACTGATCAAAGATGAATTTCCGTGAAATAAAAAGGGATTGAGTGCGTTGGTGATTGACGTAAGGTGGTTTCAACGCAAAGTAAAGAAGTAAAGAAATATTCATTGTTCTTGGGCATTCGTCGTCCACTAGAAACACAAAAAATACAGTAGAGTAAACGAGCACATTCATTGTATATTAAATTATTTTGAAAAAGTGGGAACATATAAAATAGAGAAACAATAAATGATCACTCAAAAATTCATGGGGTGAACATTTCTTATTGCTGCTTTTCTAGGACATAAAACAGGTAAAAAGTTTTTTCTTAAAAATACATTGATGGAATATTTTATATTCTTAGGAGTATTGTTCCATAACCTTGCCACAGCAACATGATAGAATGGTTGTTCTATGATGAGAGGCAGTTAAAGAGTCGGGAGCCGTTCTGGTTGTTACATTTGATTTCCTCTCCCTCACGGGAATATATCGCAACAAATACCCATGTTGTTCATGTTTGACAGGATAATACATAAACTTTCCAATATATTTTCTTCGAGTTTTGACCTTCAGCCATGCAAGGTTAGTAAAATAAGGGGATATATGATAATCTTTTTTAGAGAAAAGAAAAATATTAAACACGTATTTAATAGCTGTTGAAGCTTTGAATTTAGCTCTTCAGTGAGATTGCGGTACACAAGGCAGCAATAATCAATATGGGGGAAAACAAGCACAGATAGAAGTTGTTCACGAGTATGACGGGGTAAGAGGTTTTTCTCAATTTTTTACTGGTGCAGGATTACATTAATCTTGTTGCATGTGGCTAGCACATGGTTTTGCCAAGAAAAGTTACTGAACTTGTGACACCTAGATTTTTACCATAGTTTGAGTATAATATTTCTACATCACCAACTGTTATCTAAGAGAAAGAGGATGCTTAGGGAAAAAATATGTCCTAAATATATTTTTATTTGTATTATGCTATACCTATTATTTCGCTGTTTTTCTGGCACACTGTACTAGAAATCATGCGGAGTCAAACGGAATAATTGGAGAAACACGAGGGAATGTATTATTTTTCTCTCTTATATAAATGCAATTTTCACGGAAACTGTTAATAAGATGCGTACCCCGGCAAATCGATTGAAGATGAGATGAATACACCTAACGGCCTTAATAATTTCTAACTATGGGCTTAATACTGTGAAAACTGAAGTCAGTTGTTCATAAAGAATTGAGTCGTGGATTAATTAACATAGGTTTTACCTTAATCTTTATAACTTTAAGATAAAACCTCGTGAGATGATTGGGTAGTATGGGTAGTAGCGAAATGATTTCAGCCGTCGAAGCCAGTTGAACTGACGTACTACCAGAGAATCATCCACGCCCGAGGCGAGATGCGAACCCGTATCCTTTCCACTTCGGTGAGTTAACAATTTAAATACAACGGTCAGCCACCTTCTTACCATACAATTGCTAAAAGCTTAATCCAGGTGTAGGTGAAGAGTGGACGGAATGGTATTTCACTGGTATCTGCCACTGTATTTATGAAAGGAATGGAATTTACGCAAGTTTTCCTCTGAATTGCACTTTAAATGAATTCTATGGGGATTAACACAAACAATGACATGTCATGTATAGGTATAGCCTACATTTTTAGCAATTTCGAACTCCTTGGAAAAGAAACAACCCACCCTCACAGTTATTACAACTATTTCTTACGACATTACGTATCATTATTTAAAAAAATAATAATGAAAGCTGTGAAGATAACTATTTACGAGTTTTAAAGGTCAAACTTCATTTGAAGAGGAACATGAATATAGCCTCTTCCAAATGAAGAGCTAATTTACGAGTCCTCAAGCAAGCACATATATACCACAAGTATAACCCTAAGTTGGATAACCAATGAAGAGTACTAGCAGGTGTAATGGACAGAGATGTGAGAATCTAGCGTGCCGCATTCATAAAAATAAATCACCACTAACCTGCTATTTATATGTAAGCATCGGAAAATATCTTCTGAGTACAGCACATGTTTTAATCAAAGATTCGATGATGAGGGTCCAGATTTATCCAACACTTCTATCCATTTGGATGGCATCCCTCTAATAACCGTGCATCTTGTGATACCTTCACGTTTTCTTTTCTCAAGCCCTCACTCCAATCACTATTCATTCTGTTTATTTCTTTGGCTCTGCTTTTTGAGTCTTTTGAAGCAGTTTAAATCATCTGAATTTTTGGATAATATTCCCCAATATCTATAACTGAATTCACATCGATAGATCTCCTCAGGGGGAAAACCCAATGAATTTTATTCCGTGAGAAAAGATTTGGCTTTGACAGCGGCTATGGGTAGCAGTGAAATTCTCAACCTTCCAGAATGTCCTGAGGTGGAAGAAAACACGCATTGTGAAGGAAGTGAGTCATTTCCTCCTCCTCATCACGTGATTACATCTCAACCTGGAACACAGAAGATCTCACAGTCATGAATCAGTGAAAAGGGACTCAAGAAGTGACCGGAAACTTAACCCATAGAGACTTAGCTTGCTGGTGCCACCACGAGCAATTCCTCAGGTAAGGAGAAATATAAATTTTTCTGAGAAATAGCTTAGAAGTGGTAGCCAGCAGAGGCATATATTCTGTTCGTAATTACCAAAATGGAGGGATATACACCATTCATTTATTAAGCATTTGTGTGCCATGCGTAAGACAAATATACGTTGAAGCTAAAGAGAAATAACATCCATTACACCTACTCAAGAAGATTTAATAAAAAAGACGACAAACTACCAAATTTGTAAATAAATAAATATCTCTATGCATAGTCTTGGAGCAGTAGCAATGTCAGCATAAGATATATCTTGCCCGACCGGCATTTATCACTCTGGAGTTTCCCCGATCTCCCCGTTCTTTTTAAAACTATTGCTCAATATCTGGAGTGAGCTTCTAGGTAAAGAATGGTATAGAAGTTTTCAAGTAAAAAAATATAACATTTATCAGAGAAAGAATGTATAACTCAGAGCTCTGAAAATATATCTGATTGATATGGCCCGATTGTTTAAAAATTTATTTCATGATGCAATGTGCAAAGCTGAAAGATAAAATAATTCACCGTAATTACATTAGGGATTGATTCTTCTAAAAAAGTAATGAAAATTTTTTTACTTTAACGCTTTTGATGAAAGAACCAGACGTTTATGGATGTAAATGGGTGGTTTAGTTAATAATGCAATGCTTAGTAACTTCGCGCATGATTCACACGAATTTCATTAAATGTTATGAATAGACTAAGAAGATAGAACCTTTAGCAAGACTTAATCCTTTCTCTACAGAGCAATCAAAACTTTTACTCTTAACCAATCCAATGCATAAACTAGTTTTCAATATTGAGAAGTCCATAAGACAAGAAACGTTTATAAATAAACCTGGAAAATTTTAGCGAAGAAAAAGCCGAGCCATACCCTCCGCAGAAAATCTTTCTACGTGCTAATAGTGACTCAGAATGATGAGAACCCACGTTCAGGCCAATTTTTTAGGTTTATTTGTTTTGAATAAAAGGCTATTACATTGACCTGCACTCGTAGGTAGAGCTTAATTTTACAAGTGCTCAATTTCAACCCGAAGCTAGGGAAGAATAAACGATATAAAAATATTTTCGGGATTCCTGTCAGAAATAATGGCATCGAATGCTTTTTTTCCGTCTCAGCTCCTCCTTTGCTAGTCTCATTAATAGTGCAAAAATTATCGGCCTCGGATTAGCCAGCTCAGCAGAGTAGGAGAGATGGAGGGAAAAAATCTGCACGCAATATTAATCAACCGGCAAAAACGGTTTCGTTTGTGACTCGGGACCATGGGAAGCAAGCTCGAACCCCTTTATTAGACAAGACAGAACCACTTCTCTTAGTATAAAAGGATTGGCGAGGCAGCTTTAATGGTGGGAAGCGTAGTAAGACGTGGGAGGGAGAAGAATTGCGAGAAAGAGAGGGTCATTATGGGGTGAGGAGAGAGCCCATGGGAGGGATGTAAGGAGAGTGAGGGAATGAACGTGGGAATGCAGGGCATGGGGAGAACATAAAAGGGGGGCAGGGTGATCCAGAAAGGGCGCGAAGATTCTCGGTTGGACGGACACACTATATATAATGAGGAGGAAGCGACGATTTGCCGCAGATCGTCGAGGTTCACTGAGCACATGTTCGTTCCCTTCCTCCCTGCAGAGCAACTCGTAGTCCCCATCGTGGGTGATATGGGGAAGTCTTCCAGATTTCAGAGATATTTTCATACAATTCATGTGAGGTATACACAAATATATAAATATATAAATATATAGCTCCCCCTGCTTGTGAGTATATATATGTACCATGTATGTATGTATATATATACACCCTAACACCCGAAACGTTTCCAGGAAGACTTTCTTGTTACTCTCGTATTTTTACCCCCAGGTAATTTTCCTCTATTATTGTGTTTGTGGCCATTTGGCGGAGTTTTCTATAGTATATATATTATATATATATATATATATTTTATATATATATATATATATATATATATATATATATGTATATACATACAAATGTTTATATACACATGTGTATACACATATAAATGTTTACACAGAAAGGTAGAAAGAAAGTGGATAGGATATTTTGCGTTCAATGCTCGGACCACCAAGCTACCCAGTCTACTAAGAATCCACTGGAATCGGCGGGGGTTTATATGAAAAAACACTCCCCAAGGCATGACCCACGAGAGCGGCCAATAGATGGTACCGGGGCTGCTGTTTACCCACCGGCAGAGAGAGAATGACACACACAGAAGACGAAATGAAAGAATAACTCAAGCACACAGATAGTGGTGAAAGATATAGAAGAGGCGTTACGGGGAGACTGAACTGATTGAGCTTCAATCATGCAGGTTACTAGCGTATATACGGAGAGATGCAAAGAGACGACTGGTGGTTCAAATTTTGTAACCAATGGGGAGTAATTGAGAGAAAGCACTTCTGGCTTCTAGAAGCGATGCATTGGCTGTGAAGGGTTTTAGGGATCCCTTCTGCGTAGCTCCATTTTCTCGTGACGGAATTTACGGTAGCATTCAAGCAATGGAATGCTCGCAAAATTGTCGCCCTCATAAATGAATCATGCATAAATAGCCATCACGCCATTCTCTTTTGGGGTAGACAAAGTCAAATAACTTGAATACTGTTATTAACCCTAGAAAATTGCCTTCATTAAGCCCCGTAGTTAAAGACTATTTTCGATTCTCTTAAACTCATGAAAGACTTCACATACGCTCTCTTATTTCTAAGACTTCTGATATTTCTTCCCCTCAGAGTCTCTTCTACGACGTTCACTAAAGATTTTTGCGGTCTACTCCTTCCCCTCTAGAGACTCACTCCACTATAATGTATATGTTTCGCCATTCGACTCTCTCAGATTGTCTTAAAATGGCCAAACCGTCGAGCACCCTCATTTCATTACACCCATTATTGGGCCATACATGCCCACAGTCTTTCATCATTCACTCATTCCTAAACCTTTCCATTCTACTTGTCCCACAGTCACATCTCACGCACGCTAGTCCCAGAGCTTTTAGTTTAATCTGATGCTAATTCTGACATGTCCAGCTTTCTCAGTAATATAATAAAGTTGGAAGTAGAACACACATGTGAAATACAATTTCACTCCGCTAAATAAACACAAATTGCATGACAAGCTCCATATATTTGCTACCTACGACTTTTCCCCGAGCAATCGTATGTTTAATAATCTGTTTATCCATCTTTCCATCTATTTCAAGCCATTGACAAAGATATATAAAATAAGATACATTAAATAATGGCCAATATATGAATGAATGCGAAAGAGAGAGATAAAATCATCATCAAGCCTCGAATACCTCTCCTAAGAAAGCCTTCCCTCCTCAAGCTAGAAAGCCAGCTGCAACTCCGCCGCGCCACCAGTAAGCATTTATCCGCCTCCCTTGGATCGTAATGCCAATCAATATCATCTCACGCTTGGGAATCGGAGATGGGAGCGAGAAGTTGAAAGCGGGCGAAGGATATAATAAGCTATACGAAGAAGGTTTAATGCTGGGGCTGTGCTCACGACAGCGACGCGAAAGGAGGTTGGACGAGGCTCTCAGGGGATCTCGGATTCAAAGGAGGGAGAGCGAACATTAGAGGGAGGATTACGGGAAGAGGAAAGTGGGGGAGGAAGAAGTATGACAGGAGTTGGGTGGGTTTGGGTGTGGTTGAAATATCCAAAAAGCAAAAGTGGGAGAGTTGGAGAGTTGAAATAAACGGAGCGAGACGTACCGTGGGAATATAAGAGGTGATAAGGGAAATGGGAAGATGAAGAGGATTGAGAAATCTTCATGAAAATAGTTTCACGGAATCTTCCCAGGGATGAAGGGAGGTAAATTAGAAGAGGAAGGTCTACATTTTTCTTCGGTACGTCATAATATACGAGGGAAAGCTTTGGGCATCAGCGTATATAATTACATGTAAAGATTGCCCATAGACAAGTAGGAGTGTCTGATGAATTTCAATGGGAAGGAAAAAAATAATTTTTTTTGTACCGAGTTAAATGAACACTTCCAAATGACTTTTCAAATGCATTTACGATCACGCAGTCAATAACCACACGTGGAGAGGACGAGATGAAAAATAAACCCAGATAAAATCTTGAAGAAATCTTCATATTATGATCTTTTAACAAAGAGTGGTTTTACACTTGAATGTAAATTCAGCAGGTCTCTATAGCAAATGTATGCCGGAGATTTTTATGAACGAAAAATGTTTCGAAAGTCAGTTAAAAGTTGCAGCAGTACGATTCTACCAGCGACTTTCCGAAACTCTGTAAAGCTCTGTAGCGTTGATTACATATGCAATTTACGTTGACAGTCGCTTGATGTCAGCAATCTATACAGTCAACTCGCCGCCTTGGAAACCCAACTTTAGAATGCTATAGAATTCCAAACCTCTATACGGTTTCAAAAAAGTTGCTCACTTAGCTTTGGACTAATATGGCCACGCTCACACCATTTTATGGCCTTATAGCTAAGTCAGGTTCCTCACAAGAGAGCCTCGGCAGGGGCGCCTTCCTATTTTCCACAGCTTGATTGAAGTATGAAGGGAATTAGGGAGAAACCAGCAGTTTACATTGTGGCTAAAGTGGCATAATTCAGGCAATCACGCCACCAGGTATTCTGGTTACTAAAGACCTCAGAAGGACGATCTTTAAAAAATAGAGCAAATATTCCACACCTATACTTCTTCAGGGCCTGTCAGCTCTTGGGATCGCTTCCAAGGCCTATCTGCTCTCTGGAAATGAAGAGAAGTACTAGTATATACTCATTGCGTAGTAAAAATACCACTTGTGATCTTATAAAAACAAAAGTTATTTTAAATGCTTGAAAAAAATTTTCTATGAACAACTTTTCTCATTAAGCAGCAATATTCCCCAATTGAAATACTCAAATTAGTTGTGTACCAACTATAAAGGATTACTTCTTAAGAATAAAATGTACCTTTCCAGGACTGTTACAACGTTCTCATTAATTTTGGTCCAGTAAACACAGTTGCTTTCCAGAACAAAACAGCTGCAACTTTCCGCTGAGTAATTCATAACTTGTAAATTGTTACTTGATATGTGAACACACTTTTAATTGCCTTTTAATACTCCGCCAAGGTAACCCATAAAGCAAGGAAGTGTTCAAATGATAGCCAGTCGACTATTAAATTAGAAGTGGAAAACCTTTTCCTACCAAACCACCTTATTTTATTAGGTTACACAAGGATATTATCACAGGCTTAATGCTTAAAAATAGAATTAAATAATGGTATACAAGTCAGTAATTAATATTCGCATTCCAATCTGCTCTATTGATCTCCAAAGAAGTTTATAGCCCTTGCCCTATCAATTCCTATGTGAACTATTACAAGTAGCATAGCCGTCTAGAAGATAAGGCTTTTCTCGTACTAACCGGTTCCATCATTTTCGTGGCCATGAAATTTATACAAAGGCCGAGACAATTTACTCATTTCTTAATCCGGGGAAAATTGAGTACGACTACTGCACCTTCCTAGTCATATAGAATAAGAAATAGAAGAAGCTAATAGATAAATGGAAGAGATCTCAGAGTAGTGAAGGGGAGGGAGAACTTTCTCATAACAAGAACATTGAACGGAGGGGTTGGAAAGGGGGAAGAGATGTTTCCCCTCCTTGGACTTAAATAAATATCCATCAACATGCCTAATATAAATATGAGTAACTTTTAGAAAAAATCTTCTAAAGCAAGAGTAATGTCTTCTTTGCAAGAAAATGAGATCTCGCAAGAAAAATTACAAAGATTGAACTTATTGCTCAAAGACATACCCACCAGCGATCTAATGAAACTCCTCGGAGAGAGCGGCACGCGCGAAGGGAACAGGATGCTGCAAGACACGCTTCCCAGCGTCATTTCCCCGGTTTCCGCGCTTGACATATATGTTTCTAAGACAATTAATAAGTCACAAGAACAGACTTTTCAAGTGGCTGGCCTTCAATTGGAAAGTCAGTTTCACGCATGGGCAACTATACGTGGCTTGCTACCGCGTTTCGAGCGGCAACAACCTTTTCATCAACACTCCTGAGGGGAAAGTGGTAGACATAGTGTATAAGTCTAATTTATAATGAGCTAATACAGATGATTTAATGATGATCGGTGTTCATAAATATTAAACGAAAAAAATAAAAAACAGAAATAAAAAAAGGGATGTATCAAGAAAAATGGGACATTAAGTCGATCACCTTCTCGTGGTGTTTCTCGGGTTACACTAGGAACCGAACAAATATAATCCTAACCTAACCTACGGAGGATACCAATCTAAAAATCTGGTTCAAGTATAGACCCATCTGTTTCGAAACTTAATTTTGTTTTTAGATGACGTCATTTCTTGCTTCATATCCGAAAGAATAACGGGAAACTGATCAATGAAGGACATCCGTGCATGAAAATCGGCGATTGAACAAAGGATCACGATAGATTTTTGATTTAGTAACCGAAACCAATGATTTTGGCTACCTTTCACACCGAAGGTGCAGTCGGGAGATGGAGGATTCATAGGTCAAATAAACATGGCTTCTTGTGCAAAAGCTCCTTTTGACGTTGTAAACCGCTGGATTGTACCCTACTCTCTACACTACTCAACGCACATATCAACGTTGAATAGGGCAACTCAAATCATTGAATGCAAATGTATGTCTGTAAGCAAGGGAATCGATCAAGCTATTAATTCACTCAGAAGACGGCTCAAGAAAACTGGAGGGATGAGGTGACCATCTGTCAACCTGGGTGCTATTTCAGTAGTAATGAGTCTGCGTGGCCCATTTTTGGGTTTCCCGTGCATGAAAGTGGACCAAGAGTCACTTTTCTCTACGTGCACCTGGAAAACGGGTCAGCCGTGCCTACTTCAACGAACACGATGTACAAGATAGATTACGAACGCCTCAAATGTCCACGCTATCAGTATTCTTCAGGATTTTTAGTTTTATTATAAAATAATTTTAATGTTTTTCACAGCCGTTGACTTTCAACGGGTACCTTCCGCTATAAGTCATATTAATTGTTGTAAAATTGACAATATGAATCCCTGCTTCATGCCATCTACCACCTAGCGCCCTGAAAGAGGGAAGTGAGAATATTGTCGGCAAAATGGGAATAAGATGTAGAGTGAGGTAAGGGTAAGAATATACAGTTTTTTCTTTCTTTTAATTAGATATATAATTCGATATTCATGCTTTCCCTGCGTCTACTAAACATCCACTTCTTTGCCTTCCAATTGGGCTCTACAAAATTTTCACTCGTCATTTGTCATGCACCGCAGATACATGATATTGTATAAATTGCTGTACCACGAACGTGATTCATATTACAATTTCTTCGGGTCTTGTGTTTTTCTGTAAATCTTATGTGTATTCCTATTGCACTTCTACAAAGTATAACTCCCTCTTCAAAAGATTTTCTTTAACGGCCCAAATTCATAGGATACTCTGCTCCTCAAAAGTGTGTTGTATATTGTAATTCATCTCCAATATATATTACGCCCCTGTTAACTGAAGAATATGACGGCGGAGGAAGATGGAGAAGATAGAACAAAGGTCAAGGGGATTGGATTGGTTAGGTAGTATCTGCACCGGTTTCTCATCGCAAAGGCCCGGGTTTGAGACACAAAGGTAAGTATATGTTAATGTATAACTCTAATTACTTCACAGACGTTCATTTAAGTCCATTGTCTCCTGTCATTGGCACCCAGGGTGATTAATGTAAAGCACCTGAGACGGTATGTTTAAATAATGGTACAGATTATTGGAAATATTGTTTAACTTTAGACGCTCAATGTATCGATATATTGGCTTCCATAGGTAGCCTTAAATATTCACGATGTTGATATATAGGGTAGTGCTAAACTTGTTCAGTTAATACTTCATTTTGTAAAAAAATGATGAATCATCACTTTTTTATTCGGAGAGTATTTTATTATGCCCATCAAAAGAATGTCATCATGAATTCGGTTGTCTCAGGCGTGAATTAGTGAAATTTACTCAACATTGTAAATGAGAATAAATGTTTAATACCACATAAATTTAATTTACAACGACCCGGGTTTTGACGTGGCAAGTCACCATCTGGTGAGATATCCACTGACATCACCTGATGAACACGTGCCACATAGAAACCCGGGTCGTCTTAAATAAAATCTATGTAGAATAACGAAGTTTACTTTCATTTACAATGCCGTCATGGATACTAGCTAAACTATTACACTCACATATTTTTCACATAAATAGTTGCTTATTTATACAGAATAAACTGTAGAAAAATACAAAATATTTTTAAAACAATAAATATTTACTCTTCAGATCTTCTGTAAAGAGAGGCCAGCAAATGTTAAGTTTCATTAACGGAAATCGGCAACAATAAACAGTGAGCCGTCTGAGAGTAAAAAATGAAAACATAATAGGAGCGAAAGGGCTGTTTGAAAGGAAACATTGTTGCCCCTACAGCGCCTTTTGTTGAGAGCAATTCGATGTCGACCCTGGGTTTTTCTTCGCACTCCCTCCATTACCTGAATAATCCATCCCTTCTATCCAACCCACCCACTCCTCAACAGCGCCAGTAACGACAGTTGTAGTGCGTCTACCATAATATCCAATCGAACAACAAAAGTCGACAGAGGAAAAGGAATAAGGAGGGAGAGATGTGGGTATGAGAGAATACTGAAAAAGGTATAAAAGGCACAATGTAACGGAGAAGGATTAGATGAGGAAGATTCGAGAGGAGGGTCGTGCTTGTGGGTGCATGCGGGTTACGGAGATGGCAGGGAGGGAGGCGGCGGATATAATAGTCCGGCGTGGGAGACGAGATGGAGAGGCTGCAAGGAGGGTCGGATCGGGAAAAGCGGAGTTTGGCAATGGCTGGATGAGGTTGGATATGGAAGGGCCTGCAGAAGAGGAGGAAGCGGGCATTTATACGTATGTATGTGTGTATGTATGTGTATGTGTGTATATATATATATATATATATATATATAGATGAGGGTGGTGAGGGGAGGAGGATCCTCCAGAAATCGCGCCACCGCATCGTGTGAGCGAGATCGGGCGGTGTTGGCGGTGTTTGTGGGAGGAGGGAGAGGGAGGTGGGCGGGGGGAGGGGAAATAGCAGAATTTTGGAAATGGCGTCAGGGTAGAGATAAGGAAGGATGGTCCCTCAAAACGACCGAGGTGTTAGGGTGCAGGGGTTGATGGGGAAGAGGAAAGGGTGGAAATCCTGGGGTAACGTTGCCGAAGAAATGGTGGGAGGAGAGGGAGTGTGGAGGCCGGAGAAGGGGTGTATAGTGGTAGGGGGGAGGGAGAAACAGGGCGAGGCTGATATGAAAGGGGGTTTCAGAATCCGCAAGAATGGGAAGGTAGCCGAGTGGGCATAACCAGAAAGAGATCCAAGAGGATTTTAAAAGTTAAAAAAATTTTGAGGAGAAAACTTTCCTCCCTCACCGCGGGAATTTCATTCTCATACGGATCGATCTATGGCAAGAATCTTTAGTATTTCTATCGGAGAGTAAACCGCGGAATTTTGGAGAGGCGCCTAAGCTGCCTGGTCGAACGATAATGATGGAGGCTTAGCCCAGGCGAGGGGGTGTGGTGAGCCAGGGTTACCTTATCGCATGTCGTCCTCCGACGGCGCTCGCTACAGCCCTCCCTCACTCCCACTCCCCCTCGCCCACCAGCGCCTCCTTTCCACCCCCGTGAAAAACCACCCCCATCGCTTTCTCTTCCACCCAACCCCAAGAGCACGCACAAACACAGGCGAGTTCAGGCGCAAGCATACCCGAACGCACACATTCTAGACAGCCATAATCTTCGATGTTTTCCCCCGCACCTTTTCGGCTGCAGACATTTCAACTCCCCTTCCTCACCCCCCATCCCACCCGCTCACCGACCGCTCACGCCCCCCTCGTTGCCCCTTTAGCGCGAAAGGACCGAAGTCCCTATTCCATCCCCCTTCTCCCGAACGCCCTACAACCCATCGCCTTTCAAAAACGTGTGCGGCGCCGTGAGACCATCTTCATACGGCCACGCCCCCTCCAACGGTTTCCCAACGCCGCCTCCTCCCGACGGAAAGTCTTCGATCCTCCCACTGCCCTTCCGCTCCTTTTGGGAAACCCTTAAAGGGTTCGCGTTCTTCCTTCCTACCGACCCCTCCACGCCACTTGCTCCTCGTTCGCCATTTTCGCTCCGCCGTCACGTGGTCCTCATATCAATAACTCGGGCGGTAGCGTAGTTTCATAAACGCGCCGTCTCTCTCTCTCGCTCTCCTTTTCTCCCGTCCGCTGTGGAGTGGGCTCCCTTAGTCCCCATTGTGAGGGCATTCGGTCTGAATATCTGAAATAGCAATTTCTTGTACTTTCAAAACAATACGTTTTAATCGTATTTCATGTTGTATCGGTAATTTTCCTCCCCGCGTTGAACCATGTTTATGGACGACCGTTTCGCCGGCATTCCAGTCGGCTTCATCAGGTCCTAATGAACGGGATAATCGTCTACCGTTATATATAGGGCTCTGGGGGGTCATTCTGTATTTCGTCGGTTCCGTACCGATCGGTAGCCTACCAACGGCATGAATGCCGTACCGACAGGGTCCCCGTCGGGGTTCCCTCACCGATGGAGCTTTATCGGGTGATTCTGTAAGCAAGTCGGGCGCTGTTCCAGTCGGTTTGATAACTCCTCCCTCTCAAGATACCCCTCCCTCCCAATTTTCCGAGTGTTGCCTAAGCTGAGGGTCACATGGTCCGTTTCAACCAATGGAGACGAGGGAGACGATAGAACAAACAAATGACTAAATGAAGCCGCCTAGTGCTCTCGTGGGTATCAACCAAAACAACATCCAGTGACAAATATTATAATACACAGAGTCAGTAATGTCGAAAGTAAAGTCATTCACACACAGTAATGTTGAAAGGAAGAGGATAATAAAGTTCTGTGGATTGAGTGCGTGACAATGTATATTTGTGCAACAAAAAAGTGCTCCATATTTCAAGTACATTGGAAGTAGCTTATTTATGAACATGAAGTTTTTCGAAGAGATGTTAGGTGCGACGAGAACTATTGTGTTATGATTGTATGTATGCAGAAATATGATTTGTCAAGTACACCAATTTAGTCATTATATTTATGTGCAAATTAACGCGTGTGATGGAAAGCAGACAGTTTATCGCGTTGTATATATTTGGTCTTTCTAGCCGACGAAGTGGCCTCCGTTTGGAGTACAAACCTTCGGAAGATGGTTCGAATTAATAGTTGAAACTAATTGAACAGTATAACTATGAATATAGAATAGCCATGTAGTCCATGGGTGTTGTGGGGTGATTATGAAATGTTCGCATTTATATGCTTTATTCGTGCGTATAGCAATGGTAATGCTGCACGCTCGTGCCATGAAACATTCATTTAGCGTCTTCGTGGAACGAAGTTGAATGTAAAAATGACTTGAATGAGTAGTATTAAAAACTATGATGAAAGAAAATGAAATGGAGGTGCCGCTAAGTATGTCGTTGAACACTTCCTTGCTTTGCTGTTGTTGCATGTATGCCATTGTCAGCACACATATATATTAATATCAGGAGCCCTTAAGTTTCGCTGAAGCTTGCTTCACTCCGTAACAACCTAATTCTTAGTTATTAGCATATTACGCCGAGCAGGAACGTTTCTCGTGGTTTAAGTGAAAAATTATTCGTTCGAATGTGTTACACTATTGGCAATATTTATGTATTAATCCTAATTAATTGAGGCATAGTGATAATTGATAGTTCAGTTTAAAAGATACTTCAAAATGTTTAGTTGAGTTGTGATAACAGGGACTGAAGCGCAAAAAAAACGCCAATAAAGCACAGATCTCACGATATACCCTATTTTCTCAAATAGTAAACTACTGTAGTGGGTATACGTGGG
Organism: Ceriagrion tenellum; assembly: GCA_963169105.1. Classification (NCBI taxonomy): domain Eukaryota; kingdom Metazoa; phylum Arthropoda; class Insecta; order Odonata; family Coenagrionidae; genus Ceriagrion; species Ceriagrion tenellum. The sequence continues at coordinate 32,632,332 of OY720635.1, read as the reverse complement.
TTTCATGCGTGGCTGAATAAACAAAATTAGACCATATGGGTAAAATTTCCAATTTGAGAATATATATTAATCCGCAATAATTACTGACATTTGTTGCGGAGGATTTTCTGGGAATTAATTGCACATACTACAATAAGGTAATCCAACATGCTTCATAGACAAAATACTGGCCTGTATATGTACTTGATAGCGCCAAGTAGAAAAACATTTTGAGGAGTCAAGCGATCAATACAAAGCTACAATCGGAATCCTAGTTGTTTTGAGACTTTTCTTTTAGGCCGTCACTTTTATTATCATTATTTCAACTTGTGCATTACATTTAACATCTCTATTTATGCTGTGAAGAAATTATATCGCAATTACAAGCCTCAAATTAAACTACTTCAGACATAAATCTAAATACGTTGTCAATTTGTTACGGTGTCTCTCAAGCAAAGCAACTAATACCCTCGGTACCGACACGTAAAAGCTGTCTCTCAAGGAAACCGACTGATTGCCCTCGGTACCGACAGCTTTTACGTGTCGGTACGATCTCCCGACGGAAGCTCCTCGGTACACCGATCGGTTTCATACAGAATACCACGGTAGTCGGTATGGCGTTCCACCCGACGAAAAGGCTCCCGTACCGATCGGTTCGGAGTTACAGAATGACCCCCCCTGGTCCGTTTATTGCCCTAAGGATCTAGTCCGGAGCGCTGTCATTGGCTGAGGCGTCGGACGGTCTTGGATTGTAGAAAATTCGTTTAAAAGTAGACAATTAATAAATCCTATATACAGGGGAAGACAATTCTTCTGTTCATTACGACCTGATGAAGCTGACTGGAATACCAGCGAGACGGTCGTCCAAAAAAATGGTTCAATGTGAGGAGACCCCGAAAATTGCCGATAAAAAAGAAAACCGCGGAAGCCTTCGTAGCAATCGTATTTCATGGTGTTTTTACTTTTTTATTAACCATTGTTGATTATGTCTAGGAAGAAGAATGAGAAGGTCCGCTTCCGTAAGGACATGTAGTATAGGTTTCTTTTGGATACCCCCAGAGCCATTAGGTGGCTCGCCAGTAGCGACATAGCGACGATTGAAATTAAAAGAATGGCGGCAGTTCAAATGAGTAAAGGGTACTTTTCCTCTTTCCTTGTCAAAATTTAACTCCTTCCACGTTACTCATGGGACATGGGCCATGGGACAGAGAGAAAGAACAAATAATTCCTGAAAGGACATTACTGGAAGTACTTGGAGGGAAAAGTCAGTCTTAAACAAAAACAGAAACCTTCAATAAATTTTTCCAGATTGAGCTATATGTGTAGTACTCCGTAAGCCATTAACGGATAAAGAAGGAGAAATATAATTCTCTGAAAGAATTTATCATATGAGATTATGAATACCTCCAACTGGCAAAAGGTTATGGACCCGGGAAGCGCTAGAGGAGAGAAGAGAAAGTGTGAAGAAGAACTTAGCAAAACAAATTATTTCGTTGAGTCATACAAAATTACCTTTGCTTGTAGCTGTGTGCTTCGATCCAAATGTGCCGGCCGTGTGCTTCCTTAGTTATGGTTTTCAGAATATTCAACGATGGAGAACTTTTCCATGTATCGGGTACCTGAATTTTATGGTGACAATTTTATAAACTGTAAATTCAGGATATTAACTGTGTCTGTGCATGATGGTTCTATCAAGAAGAGGTCCAAAGATGTAATTAATGAATATCCTATTCATTCCCATCATATAAACGAAAATATATGAGAGAATAATCATGGTTGTATACTGGGCTCAGGTAGCACAGATATTTTGAGATACTCCTAATAAATAATATTTTTAAAATTAGACAAGCCTGTTAAAATCGTCATAGCTAAAACCAAAGACTATATTTTTGCAAGATCAACTGGCACAGTAAGTGGGGGTAACTGATGTTGAATTAAAAAACAACTTCCTAACTATTTTTAAATTAGAGAACAAAGGTGCACGATGTTAATTATAAATGGTTAATTCTCTTTATTTAAAGGTAAAAATGTGACTGCAGTTGGTAAGAGAGAAGGTAGTTTGTTCAAATTGATCTCTACTGAAAACATTTATTAGTCTGAAAACAACTGTTGTGTTTCAAGTAAAGAGAGTTTGTGATATATCAGCGAGGAAAAATTAAGGGCTTTTATAAAATGTACTGATGGTATGGATGATCATCAGATCAGTACTGTAAATAAAGTATGTGATTCTTGTATTTAAGGCAACTAGCCAGGGTCACATACTAGTGAAAGAGTGAGAATCAGCCATCCACATGAGAGGTAACACTTGGACATCGCTTAAGAAATCAAACCAGCAGTAGGAGGTAATGGAATGGGATATTTGTTATCATTTGCTGACAAATTTACTCATTTCACAGCTGAATACATTTTAAAACTCAAGAATGATGTTTTGGGTTAGTTAAAACAATACGAGACTATGATGAATAACAGGTTTAATAGATGCATTGCTCAATTCAGATGAGACAATAGTGATGAGGATTTGAATTCTAAACTTATTGGATTTTTTACAAAAAACGTATTCAGGAGGAATTAACTACCTCTTATACTCCCGTGTTGAAAGGAGTTTATGAAAGAATGAATAGAACCACTAAGGGACAGACACTAAGTGTATGCTAAATGGGTTAAGTCTCAGGAAAACCTTTTGGTATGAAGCAGCTACGACATTTGCGAATATTATAAATAGAATTCAAGCAAGAGTAGTTACGAAGAACAATATGCCAGCAGAGCTCTGGTATGAGCCTACACCAGTTATATGTAAATTAATGGTATTCAGTTGGATTGTATTTGTAAAATAACGACTTAGCTAAAAGGAATATTTAACAATCAAACATATAATTATTTCTTTTAGCATATGGTGCATGCAGATCGATATAGACAGACCATGGAGTCTGAAAGAATATAAATTAGTTATTGTGTGTGATGCAGTTTTTGATGAAACAAATACCATGTTTTTAACAGGAAAACTGATTTATTTTTGCGATGATGACGATGAGCAACTAGAAAATGAGAATGCAGAGGCAACATTCAGCCAGACAACAAATGTATCGTCCACATAAGAGCCGGGGGAGACCACCGTGAACGCCAGAGAATCTCGATACTTCCGGAGAATTATTTGGGAGGCTATCGAGATTTCTAAACACACGTTGAATTTCAACCAGAAGAACGGATTTCACCTCCACAGCTCTTGGAAGAGACTGTTCAAACAAATGGACTAATCGCGACAACGGGAAAAAATTGCCACCAAAGAGTGAAAGGTCGCCAGGCCTATATAAAGCCTCCACTCTCCGGTATCATCACTTCGACTGAAGACGCCTCACTAAATCATAAAAAATAACAACTCGGTGAAAACCCCAAAATGTAACCAAACCAAGGCTTGACAGTGTTATGAAAAGCATGAAGTTGAACAATGAAAGAATGAAAAATGGCCTTATGTTTATATTTTTTCAGAATTGACTGTATACCTGGTATTATATGTAGATGACATTGTTCCTTATATTTTTAGATGAAAAAAATTAGATGAATTAGATGAAAAAAATTAGATTGATTAGTCCTAAAGAAATCCATATGAATAAATCTAAAAGGCGTTGAGCTGGGGTATTTTCTAGGGATAAAAATTGAACGGAAAAGGAATAATATGTCTGTCAGAGAGTCAAGTTGTAGTGAGAAGTTGTAATCAAAATTCAAAGTGGAGACTGCAAATACAAAATTAACATCGATAGAAACCAAACCTCTCCGTGATGAAGAATCTGTACCCATTTAAAACAAACCTTAGAGCAACATGATGGGCGGTCTCATGTATGCATACACGGTTACTAGACTAGAGTTGTATACAGCTATAAATTTCTACAGTCAACTTCAAACAACAGCTATAAAGACTCTTTGGGATGGACTAAAAATGGTTTCAAGTCATTTTAAAGGGAAAAATCCTGGGGTATACGGTTTCAAAGATGCTCAGATTGTTACGCTTTAGGGCATGCTGATTCAAACAATGTAAATAATTGTGTCATAAAATGTTGTTCTGGATATTTATTTACAATATAAAGCGATACAGTTATTTGGGCTTCGAGAAAGGGAATGCAGTAGTTCTGTCTTTCACTGAATCAGAATTTATTGACACCAAATACAATTTTGATGCATTTAGAATAATAAGTCAATATCGGAGTTGGTTTGTTAATCATTTGTTTCACCAACCACTGTTGATTGAGTTTTATGTGTAGTACTTTGCCAGCCATAAGTATAGACAGTAGGAGAAATATAGTACTTCGAAAAAATTTATTATAATTGATTATCAATACCTCAACCTAACAACACCAAGTATTCTGGGACTTGATTCATTTTTCCAGCGTTCATTTTGTTTAACTGCGAGAAAAAGGCATAAATATATATTTCCTCAAATATCCTCTCCTCCTACTTTTAAATATCCTTAAATATTCAATGAAACATTTCAATTCCATCTCCAAAAATTCGCGAATAAAATTGCAGTCCGTAACAATTTATTTTGATTTTTTGACTGAAAATTTAGTCAGATGCAGAAGGTGGAAATTTTGATGCTTCAAGGCCAACTAATTTCATGATGTCTGCTTTGGAATCATGGTCAATGAAGAAAAAGTATGTGAGTAGATTGCAGACATGTGAAAAGAAATTTCACCGAATAAGAGCAGGAAACATCAAAATGGACAGGATAAGGAATGAAAGAATCTGGGAGAGAGTTCAGGAGAAAACGCTTCAGGAAAGGATAGAGATATCTAGGCTAAAATGTTTTGGGTATAATAAATAGGATGAAACTGACAAAACGCAGAGGAAGATACATAAAATGGAATTTCGAGAGAACGGCCTCGAGGAAGACCACGGGATATATGGCTGAAAGGCGTGGGAGAGAGCGTAGAGTAACGGGACGAAGATTGGAAATCACTGAGAGAAGAGAAGTGGTGGGAGGATGGTAAGTAGTGGAAAGGCTTGTATATAATGCAGCCCCGGCCAGTGGATGGAACCTGTAATAGAGGATAATGATGATGATGGTTGAATTCACAATGATGAACTTTCACCAGATCAAACCAAAAGTGAAAACATTTATTAGATTTCTCTCATTCTCAGGCATTTCAGCCCACTTTCAATCATAGATAATTATTGAGCATTTTGACTGGTGAACTTTTTTCTGAATTTTTCAGTAATTTTACTAAAATTGTTACGGACATGTTGAAAACTTGGCAGGGGAACGTTAGTGGGAAATAAGCATCATAGAAAACTGAATTGTATAGTAACCCTTATCCCATCTACTTGTTTTATGGCTGATTTAAAAGAAAAAAGACATACTATGTCGAGGAATAGGTCACGCACGAGTTTAGAAAAATAGGACGAGAAGAAAGGGGTTCTCTTCCTCATTAAAATGTTTTAGTCGAGATTCGTATCCACACTTTTCCTCGCCATTTCATCAACCTACTAATCTTTCAGGAGGCGCTCACGAATCTCCAGCCTCGAATCCATGATCTACTCGCCCCTCCAAAAAACCCCCCTTCTCCCCCCCTGCCACACACTCTCGAGAATCCGAAGCCATTAACATCCCAGGGGGCCTCCCGCTCTCCTCTCCACCTCTCTCGCCCTCCCGCAGCCAGAAGCTGTACCGACCCATCTCAATTCTGCACCTCACTTCCTTCCGCTCCCTCCTCCCCGAAACCGTCTTTTCCTGCAGCCGTTTGCAATTCCGCTCAATGAACGCCATTCACCGCAGCATTCACAGGAGCCGGGGAGGGTACGGGAGGGGATTCGGCCGGAATAGCGAATAGCATCGTGAGCAGATCCCTGATTGAAAATCCTGCGATGAGCCGTAAAGGTTTCGTCCATGTACACGCTTTTCATCGCTTGAATGGCAACGTTTAAAAAAGGCCCTTACCCAAGCACCAAGTCGGCAACTTATTTCCAGGACTTTTTCTTTTCTATTTTTAATCACACGACCGATTATTCTCGATTGTTTTCCACACGTCTGATTGCGGTTTTAGAAGTTCCGTTGAAATTCTACGACCCTTCCGTGATGCCCGAGACATTGCCTGATGGGAGATTAAACAACGCGGAGCACTGTGGGTCACATTGTTTTTAATACCTTTACATCCTCTCTCCAAAGGTTTCGGAGACTGTGACTAGATTACTAATGACAATAATTGTGAAAAAGTGATTGTTACTCAGGTGGATTATTCATGAAAGCACAAATATTTATCACCTCAGCATAGAGAAAGACTAAACTAATAATGAAGACAATGATAACTAAGTTGAAGTTGGCAATACTTATTTTAACTGTTAAGATAGTGTTGGTTATCTATGAGTATAAAGAATAGGTGAAATGAGGACTTTTGCCAAGCTTTTTCTACTCACGAGTAGTTCAGGATCTTTTTGAATGAGATAATTTGTAATTTGGGAAAGGCTTGAGGAAAGATCCAATGAAGCACCGATAGAAACTTTTCTCCGGCACATTTTTCTCATTTCTGTAAAATATCTAGGACATAATACAAAAAATATCGTCGTTAATCTTTTTGCCATTAAAAATGAAAGCTTTTTAACCGCAATTCACGCCTTGACAGGACTGAAAATTGTGAAAAACTTTTTCAACTGGCAACCACCAAAATGCGACTTTTAAGAGTGAACCAAACCCCTAAAAACCTAATACTGTTCAGATCGCGCGATAACAATGATGGTAATTTAAACTTAGATTTTGTAGTATTCATAGACTCTGACACTCAAAACAGAGATTTATTTAGAAAATAATGGAATTGATGTAAGCTCTATGATCAAGAGTTGGGTTTTTTTCGTTATAGCATAAAATGGGAAATAGCAACCCTTGGCGATGATGAGAAAAGATCCGTCATGCATTGCCAGACACTCAGCTAAGCTTTGACGGATTTTTTTTATCGAACGGTTTATCCATGAGCCATTACGTTACATAGTGATTTGGGAGAGTAAATTTGCTGTTGTTATATCTTACCGGTTAACTCTACAGCCCCCAGATTAAATAGCTATTTAATGAACCATTAGCATTAGCTTTCACACATGCAGAAAATGGTAATTCATCAAACATTATTTTTACTCTCTGTTAATAACTCTTAGTCTCGAATTGTCTTCACCTATCGATTCTGGAATGAAGGTAAAAGCTATAGAATTAAGGGCAAGTTTAAAAATCCCATACCGATTGTCGATGGCTACTTAACTTAAATAATTACTGCATAGGAGTTCGAAAAACTTATCATTCTTAGATTACGGGGTTCGAGTTCAGAACAGTACATACATACTTTCTCTGTATCAACCACACGTTTGTGAAAATTTTGCTGGTCGTAGCAAAATCAACATTTGTTATTAAATAAACATATTGTGCCAAGCTATACAGTAGTTTTTCAAATACTCGTCATTTCAATTAATCTAATGTGGAAAAAAAGCAAAAAATACGACTGGAAAAGCCAATCAGTCTTTCGACCGGCCTTTCCGAGCTGCCAACTCTGCTGGATACTGTTTTCAATGTCACATGACTCTGAGAGCCAATGTAGCTGCAAAAATAAATTATGGCAGGATTAATATTCATCATTTATAACTTTCTCCTGCATCATAGAAATGTTGGAAACATCAAACCGGAGGAAAAAATACAAAGCTTTGGAGAAATACAGCTTCAAAATTTGCAGTAGTATTGAACGCCAATGCAAGAGTTGTGGCACTAGTGAGCTGCGTCAAGAATGATTTAAAATATGCAATACAGTCGATCTATCAATGAGTTTATCTCGTGTTTTTCCATTACCATTCTTTCGATATATTGTCAGAGGTATTACATTTAATCTACATTTGCCCAGACACAATATTCGTCGCTTTTGCGGTCCCATAGCAACCGCCCTCTACCCTCCGCTACCCGTGCCTCGACCCCCATTTCCCAGCTCTCCCTCTCTCTCTCTCATTTTGGACGCTATTTTCATTCTTCCCGCGCAGAATACGCAGACGGGAAAGAAGCAAAACGTTCCCCATTCTTTCGGTTAAAGGAAGGTCCCGCATAAAGTGTGAATTTATTCATAGAGTCCCATAATGAGAAGCTGTAAAAATTCACATTTACACCACGGGAGGTCGGGGATGGACCCGTGGAAGTATCCTTCGCCGCCTATGCACACCGCCTCCTCATCCTCCTCCTGCTTATGCCCTCCTCCCTCCTCGCCCCCCCGTCCCATTTCTTTCCTCTTCTTTCTCCACACGCCGCCGACAAAAACCCATTCACATATCCCATTCCTTCACCCTCGCCTCCCGCTTATCCTCAAGTTCCATTCCATTTATCCAACACATCCCTAAAACCGTCGGTGGCACACGCTCGTTGAGCTGGGTTTTAAGTCCGGGGAGAAAAACGAAAGTCGTTCTCGAATAGCAGTATGAAATTCAAAGAGACAGGCAATGTGTAGATCGACTGATTATCTAAGCACCGTTTGGAACAAGGACGGAAACGTATTTGATGCGAGCACTAAAGAGATTGTTCAGAGCAAAATCTGGCCACGTGCACGGAATATGATAGGAATTATCGTCTGCATTTTTGAATTAACTTAGCCACGATCTTTCATTAAATGGTTCACTAAGCAGATTATCCTAAAGTCAAATTTAAGTTTTTGGCAGAAATAGTTGAGTGAACTATGCCGCTCATCCTTAATATTAGTATGAGATATGGATTTAACGCGACGATATACCAAAACCATAGGAATTTGGTTCTAAACTATGCTGAATTAGATAAAAGTTTGCTAAGTAAAAGAATAAATTGATTCAATTCAATTGACTAAAAAAATGAATTTACTACCAAGCACGAGAGTTCCAGATGTATGTCACAGACTTGAATATCAACAAAATATTTTTGTCTCGAAATAACTTTCTCAAGACTTCATGCAAGCTTACAGTGATATTTACGAACAGACCAGGTGACTAGGACTTGAAGTAACTCCGCAGAACATATGCTGATGGTCTAAGCACGATGTAAAATTATGGAAGCCACTTTTAGATGAATGTAGGTGGCCTTTTCAACTATGGGAATTCCACAGTGTCAGTCGTTATAAAAGAAACTGTTTAAGTTTAAATCGGGTAAAATGTCGACACATCTATTTCGTTTGAGGCCGATCTTTCTGGTCGAATTGCTCGGGAAAGATTCCATTTTGTGTAATAATAATAAAAAAATTATTTTAAGAACTCATAAAAATCATTCACAAAACGCTTCTCTATAATACACATTATAACAAAGGTGGTGATTGCGTTGCCGAGGGCGTTCTCCTTTCATTCACGTTCCTATTCTCGGTTTTACTAGCCACACAAATGTTATCCGTTCCTTATCTCGAGAAGACCACTTCCCCACTTTCCGCAGTCGCCACCTCTTCACCGTTGATCCTTATCGGCCCATCTCCTTTCTTACCTCTCGCTTCACACTGCCACCAAAAATATTTTATCTCCACTCCCATCTCCACCCTCCGCGTCGAGCACCTCCATGAAAGAAATTCGTCAGGAGGCGAGGGAAAGTGGACTGCCTACAAGAAGGCGCCCACGATGGGCCTCGGGGAGGGGTGGGAACACTCGTTCGGTTGAACAGCTCACATAACAATGGAGAAACGAATATATCAGCCATATCGCTAATTGAATTCGGATCGTCACCAGGGGGACATTGTAAAATATCCTGCATCACTCGTACTTCCCCATCATAAACTTGTGTGCCAGTCAAGAGATGCCCAAATCGGTAAGAAAGATTTGAATACGTAAATTAAAAATACAATCTAACAAATATAAAATGAAATGCTAGAAATTCTATCATTTTAGCCATTTACTTCATAATGAAAAGTTAAATTGGTCTGATTTTACACTCTATTTACGTTTAGTGTGGAATTAGTCCAAGTTAACTAACAATGTAACCACCAGTCGCTACTGAGCGCTGAGCGCCACCGCCCACGAGTAAAGATTGAACACAGAGAGGCGTTCACTCTATTTATCCTCTTCCCCTGTGGATGATAAGAATAAGAATACTTTATTTTGCTCTGGGTACATCACCCCTAAGAGCATTACAAAAATTATCAAAAACAATATACAAAAAAATAAGAATTAAAAACCACAAAGAGATAAGAAAAGTGAGAGAAAAACTTATTCGATGTTTATCTGTGAGAAATCAAAAATAAAAAGTAAAAAGTTCGGAACTAAAAACAATATACAATAAAACAAGCATTAAGGACCACAAAGAGAGTAAAATATGTGAGACAAACTTATTAGATATCAACAGTGAGAAGTCCAAAGTACCAGGTTCGGAACTACTTCGCAAGCAAGTTATGAGATGTTTTGGCTTTAAAGGTAGAAAGAGTCTGACTGCATTTGATATAGCTCGGTAGAGAGTTCCATGTTGTCGTGGCGCTGACTACAAATGATAGGTGGTATTTAGTTGTACGATGCGCGGGGCAGCACAGATTGGCAGGGTCACTCCTGGTAGACATGCTCCGAGATAGTGGAGGTCTACTAAATAAGTCGTAGATATACCGAGGTTCTCTCCGGGAAAATAGCACGTAAAGAAATGTGCAGATTGCAAAATATTGGCGTCTGTTTTCAATACTAAGCCAGGCTAGTTGTGCTCTATATGGAGTGATATGCTCGGCTCGGCGAATATTAAAAATGTATCGAATGCAGTTCTGCAACCGCTGGAGTCTCTCTTTATGTTCATTAGTCAAATCACTGAAGAGTAATGAGCAATAGTCAAAATGTGGAAAAACTAGTGTAGTGATAAGTAAATTTTTAGTATGAAAAGATAGTATATGCTTGAAGAGTGTAAGTTGATAGACTGTGCTATTGATCCTATTTGAAATTTGAAGTACATGGTCGTGCCAAGTGAGGTTCATGTTCATTAATATTCCCAGATTCCGAACGACGTTGGAATATGGTACAGCAACGTTGTCTAGAATAACATTGGGGACTTCAGCGAAATTTATTTTATTTATGATCCTCGCTGTACCAATAATTATTGTTTTAGTTTTCTCACAGTTTAAGGTAAGAAAGTTCGCTTTGGCCCAGTTTGCCACGGCTTCAACGTCCCTGTTAATTTGAGCGATCCCTTCATTTAGATCTTGCAGATGACAGTGATAATAAATTTGCAAGCCGTCCGCATATAACATATACTTAGAATTTTTAATTACTTTTGGGAGATCTAATGTGTAGATAGCAAACAACAGGGGACCAAGGACGGATCCCTGGGGGACACCTTTCACAGTTGGTAGCCAGGAAGATAGATTACCCTGAGAGTCCCGAACTGCCTGTTTCTATAATTATAGTGACCTTTACGGGACCAAGTTAACTTTTCATAATAAATGTAGTGTGGAATCAGGCCAAGTTAAATTTTCTTTATGAATAGCATTTCCGATCTCCACTAAGTTACGCCGGAATCAGTATCTTATAATTGCCATTTACACTATTCTCTGCAGGTGAACATTAAAGAACAAAGCATACTTTTGTGAGTATTTCAGCACTTTATTCAATCAGCAGCCAGCCATTAGAGAGAATTCATGAAACTCTTAAAGTTTGATGTCTTATTCCAAAGACTCTAATACGCTATCTTTCAACGCAATTAAGAAATATGAATGAATGCGAGTTAAAACGATCAATTTTGAGCCCATGAGAGTGGGAAATTACTAAAAGAAATGTTATCTAGATCACGGCTTGATATTGGTATATCAATTATTTATTTCGCTCTACGTTGTTCATATAAGATCTTTTCGACATCTACATCTATATAATACCCTGCGAGCCGCCGCATGGGCGTGTGACAGGGGGTGTTAGGTCACCAGCCGTGTAAATATGTAAGTTTTTGGAGATGAAATGGTGACATGTATTATAGGAGTGTATTTTATACGTTTTATACTTTTATACGTTTGCTTATCCTTACAACCCCTTTAACAGGATTTAATGCTGGAAATTTCAATACTTTTACCACTGTTTTAAATGAGATATTATTTTTGTAAGTTATCACATGCATATCTATAAGACAATTTTCTTGTGGCGCTGAAACCATTTGAATGCTATTAAATGACTCATCTGACAGTGTCAATTCTAATTTCACTCTCTAAGCACCAGCTACCATCTTTTGTCATAGGCAAGAATTGTCATAGGACAAGACAAGGAAAGATACGTCTATATGCTAAGTGTCATTAATGACTAGAAATCACCTTATCATTGAAAAGAAAGCTTTTTCATAGTTTTTAGGGAATAAAACTTTTCACGATCGCAAGGAAAAAAATAGCAGCCAAAGACAGAAAGGAACTATCAATAGCATCATACAAATTACTAGAAGTGTGCATTGATGAAACTGCCAGGTCCGTGGGCTATAATGAAAGCAACCGTACAAATAGCAGAGGAAATTCTCAATTAAATATTCAAAATAATAAATAAATCAGCATATATAGGGTGATGATAGGACACCAAACATGAAGAAGTAGAATGAATAGCAAAATAAAAATTAAGATGCGGAAGTTATGGATTTTGAGGTGTCTTCTTGATATTGCCTTAGAGGTACTGTCGACAGAATGCATTTATTTAGCCAGAGGTCATATTTTCTCCAGAAAACTATTCATGTATATTCGCCAGGCATCTTTTGGCCATATCCTATGAAAAAATAAAAACAATTCGACTTTGTGAGAGCATTAGAACGCCATGTATAACACCAGCGTGCACGCTCACAGGAGAATAAAGCTGAGCGCATGCAATGGTACAGCTTTCACCCGTGTCCAGCGGACATAAAAACGCCCTTGGCATTCGCCACCTTCCCACTCTGACGTTATACAACGTCATTCAAAATAAAAATGGAAGAGAGGACACGCGGGAGTGAGCGGGAACGAAAGGAAAAATAAAACACGTCATACACTCCCAACTCTTTCCCTAAGGTCACCCCGATTATAAAATACACCCAACTCTCGTTCGCAGTGTGCCCTGGTCACACTGAAAAAAGAAAATAACATAACTTAACCTAAGGATGTAATCACTTATTTCTCCTAAACAACCAAGGAGAACACATTTGTCTTTCCTGAAATTGACCCATGAAATTATTTTCTTACGCTATGCCCTCTGTGCAAGTTTGGTTATAATTTTAAAGATTGAATTCTTTTTACAAGCCAAATGGGATCACTTATGATACATCATTGCAATATCCGAAAGTCACTAGGGTGACGTGTGGAATGGAGTAAAGTAAAGAAAGAGAAAAGTACAGTAAGGAAAAGGAAGGGATGAGCTTAAATATGAGTCAAAAATTAACTGTTTCTAGGTGACATTCCTAAAATTGGCTGAATGGTGACATTCCTAAAATTGGCTGAATTGGCTAGGTGACGTCTCTGTTAAAGTCAACAATTGGGCGCGGAGAGAAGGGATTTTTTTGTGACTACGAACTTTGCCCTTATCTCTCTTTTGCAAATAATACAGCTGAAAAATACGTCCATTACGAAAAGGCAACCACACAGTACAACAAAAATTAGCCTACGAACGAGGAAAAATTACGTAAGAACACTCATGTGACGTATGGCACTCTATAGATCGGAAACAGGGCAGCTGATACAGCAGACCAGAAAAGATAAGTTACATTAGAAATCTGGTTTTGGAGTCAATGCGGACCTCAAATAAACAAATAAAAAGTGCAAGCTAAAAATTTATCACAGATGTTGAGATATGACATTACTGAAAGAATAATTAGAGAGAAAAGTCCCAAGAGAAAGACCAAAGGATAAGTAGACCAAATAAAGAGGGGAGTACATACAAATAACTACCAGGGTATATAGGAGCCAGTATCAGATAGGGAAGGTTAGAGTACTGCAGTCAACCAATCATACTATTGAACGACCAATTTATGATATGACTAAGCTCCTACATGTGGCAAAATGTAAGAGAATACTCTAAGAAGTCAATATCACACATTCAAGTCAGAAAGAGGTGCATTATTCATTCGCATTGTAATATGTTGAACCCGTAGCCTGACATGTTCTCGCTCCGCTCAGCAAAAGTGTTAAAAAAACTAACGAGAATCATTCAAGAGCGTAATATTCACAAAGCGTGTCATGTCAGCGCCTTCTGACCGGAAGCAGGTGTACCAAGCTCACTCTCAATAAGACAGTTTCAATGATATTTTTTCCTAATCATAAATGATACGACGTTCGATTTTATTTTTTGGAAATTATAGTTAGAAGCATTTAGTAAACATAATACTAATAACTATAATACCAGGTGTTTATGGGAATAAAGGCAACTGCTGAGCTCTAAGAAGATAGCACTACAAACAAACAGTATGTGAAAATATTCATGTGGAGCGTGGAACTCTATGGATCGGAAGCATGAACCATTGGAAAAGCTGACCAGAAAAGACTACTCTTCGAAATATGGAGCTGGAGGAGAATGCTGAAGATAAATTGGACGGAAATGGTAAGAACTTATGAAGTGAACAGAAGAGTAGAAGAGGAAAGGACCATGTGGAACACAATACAGAAATGAAAAACATGATGGATTGGACGCACCCTGATACACTTCGGGTTTGTGAAGAACATAACTGAAGGTAAAATAGAGGCAAAAGTCCCCATAGAAAGAAGCAGGAAAAAGTTCATGGACCAAATATAGGGGAAAGTACACAGGAAGAGATAAAATGGGGAAGGGAAGAGGGCGGCATTCAGCCAATTTTAGGATTGAATCACCAATGAATGGCTAATAATAATATCAAGACTCAATTATATGCGACCGAAACTTTCAGTAATTAAGCAAATATACCTGTATAATTTTTCATTTGTACTATTTTTTTCACGCCGTACGATGGACTCCATGGCAGGGTTTTTTCGTAATTAGGTAAAAATCTCTACCGTAAGATATTGATTCCTTTGAATACATTTTTTATAAAAGGCAATAACTACATGTTGTTGCATATCTGAGGAGATCTTTGAAATTCCTAATATAATAAAATAAAATGTCACTGGGGTGCATACGCGTACCATTTTCCATGGAAAACACCTTGATTGTTTTGAAAAATATCTCTTTATTTGAAATGAGGTAAAATGCATTGAATTTGTTGCTAAATGATATTTTGCTCAAACTACCTAAAGTTACATCCTGAATCTATGCACTAATTTCCGATACGAAGAGGTCTTTACTCTTTTTCAGCGAGCAGTTGTCCACATTGTTTTTCCCCGGCTACAGCTGCGCACTCTGCGGAGAGCCCTCCTCTCGCTCACATACCAAAAAGACAATCATCCGAAGCAGAGGGCGACCATACGGAGACGGGATGTCCCTCGGAAATATATCCTGCGCCACGAAGCTATGGGAATCCTCGGAGAAGTTGGGTTTATGGCCGGCCTCATGCGACGCCACGCAGGGAAGAGGCGCGAGTTATACAGGGCGCACAGAGGGGGGGGGGACGAGGAGAGGAAATGCGGGAAGGGAGGGGGAAGAGACACACCGTGGAATACGCGAGAATGGCACAGGAAGAGCAAAGAGAAGAAGAAGAATAAATGGGTCGCGCGATGGGGGAACATGAGTCCAAAACTGGGTCGTAACCCGAATTATATCCGCTGAGGGAGGAATGGAAACGAAAGAGTGAGCACTGACTCAAAGTGCTTGAGGGCGAATCACAAAAAAGGAAACTCAGGGTATCTCTAATGAAAGCGGATTAAAGGAAATGAGAAGAAAAAATTGTATGATAATTTGTTAATCGATTTGGTAACCTAAATGGTTCATGCCACCAATGGCAATGGGTAACGATATTCCAATGCACCTCCACAATCCAAATACAGTTCAATCCGTTCCAAATTTCAATTGACTCAAAGAAACTATGATCCAATGTCTCCATATAAGGGTCAATAATTAAGGGCATAATCATAGACAGCAATAAATAAAAGAGACGAAGCCCTACATTATTCTAGGAACGGAAATATCTAATACATTGCTCAATTTTACGGATACTTGGTCACCATAAAGCCTCTAGCTTACCAGATCGGACCACCTAGCTGGAAAGCGTATATTCAAATACATATTGTTAAATAATTCAATGCGTCTCAAGAATCCTCCTCATCACCCATAAATGAAACATTCATAAAGATAAAAACGTCTTTTCCCACTATTTTACAGCTTACAGCTCAATGCGACGTTAAACTTGGACTGCCTTAAAATCGTTCTCTGAACTTTTTAAAAGTAGAATTTTGCAAGGAAATAGGGACATAAATAAATAGGGATACTGCAAGGAAATCGTATTTACTACCAGACTGGTCAAGAGTCATTGCTAGATCGTAAAAGTTGCCTGGGTGGTGGTAATCCTGAGGTGACTAGAAACTTATGAAAACTCGTGCGATAGTAAAACTGAACAAGTAGTGCGGTATGTTGGAATGAGGGAATAAGGAAGGCATGGCGACGAGAGAGAAGAAGGAGATAAGAAGAAAGCAAAAGAGGAAAAATGACTCAGAAGAACACATGCGGTGAAAGTAAGTCTATATCAGCTCAAGAGCATTTCAGGGAAAGGAGAAGGGGGAAAATAAATGTATATAAAGCCACACTGAAGTGAGGACATATTTCTACAAGTACTACAAGAATGAAATAAAATATAATTAAAAAAGAAGAGAAATTTGCTGTTACACTAATAAATATGCAAATTGATTTTCTTTTTTCATGCTCAATATACATCAAATTAGTCTTGAAATAACATTATTACGACTAAAAAGGCTTCAATTTCTCCATTCAATCTCGTTACGCGGATAAAAGAGCGACAAAAGTTTAACACTAGAACCCCCGGTGTTGTCTGCCCTTGTGGGTCAAAATGACCCATGCGTGGTTAAGTATTATATTGTCGTGATTTGATGCCTTATTTTATATATTTTGTTTTTTCCTGGGTTATATTTACTCTCTTCTTAATCCAGAGTTATTTCCCTATGATGTATTGTTGTTTAAAACCTTGAAAAAAATGTTATAAACAATTTTTTTCATACTCTTTACTTTGAAGAAATATCATACGTGATTAATATCAAGTAAGTATTATTTATTATGTCATGAATATTGAATTAAACAGACGGAATAGTGCTTAAACGTCATATGCAAGTTTCACAATAGAGCTTAACTTAAACATTATCTTTCAACACAATACTCAAAGCTTGATGCGGTAAAATAAGACTCGTTTTGACTCGTGAAAAAATTATATGTATGAATTATTTATATAGCTATATTGATAGATTCATCTGCTTATAAGCATGACATTTTTTGAACTCCCGGCTTCCTCGTCCTCCACGTGTGCGTCCACGGAGGCGATCTGCTTTTGATTGTGCATCTGGAGGGTTACAATAATTCATAAGTATAGTGATCCGCTAGAGCGTAGCCCTTCGCTAGTAGTGATACCTGACTCTGAGACAGGTACTAACTGCAAGATAGAGTGAAGTTTCCTTCTACAATCCAATGCTCCCATAAATCGATGCCTTCAAAGCGACATAATGGAGTCAAGCAGAATTGCAATAGCATCTGCCGCTTTGGGTGGTGCCGCGAAGGAATTATGCAAGATGGTCGACCATCCGCGAGTCAGCCCATCACCACGCATACGGGGTAGCCATTCATTCTGGTACACAATTTCACTTGCCTGGGCAACTGAAAAACGAGAATGACGATGTATCTTTCATTCGTCTCGTACAGCAATTGAGTTCATTGGATATTTTTTGCCATTTTTTCTAAAAGTGATGCAACACGAGAGTTTACCAATGTATTTGGTGTTCATTCTTCCTTCTTCTGTAACGAACGTGGCGAGCAAAGGAAGCGGAGCCAACTGGATGACTCGTCCCCGGTGGCTGACACCGACCGAATACTTAGGAAGTTTAGCGGCAGAGGGGAAGGTTACCTCTTCCAGAGGTGGAACACACTCTGCGTATTACAAGAGCTTGACAGGGTGAACTAGCCGTGGGTCGTACGTAAAAGTACATTGTCTTCCAACCTTGAGCAAAATTCATTTATATTTTTCGGATGAGGTGACAAAAATGAATGCAGAAGGTAACATCATAAAACATGATTTGATGCTTAAAAATATGTCCCAGGAAAGTGTAACAATGTACTATTTATTAATGTTTGGACCAAAATCAACACTTATTCATACAATTTCAGGAAGTTCAATTTTTAGCGGCACTTAAATGAAGTAAATCCGTTAAAACGCCCTGTGGGTCAAAATGACCCACGCGGGGCTTCTAGGGTAAAGTATATTTTTTCGCAAACTATACAAGAAACACAAATTTCGGTTTAAGTACATATAGGACTTCCAAAATAAATAAAAGTCACGGAATCATTTCTTTGTCTTATGAATACAGCTTGAATGGGAGGAACGGAAACTTGCAAATGAGTCAAAATTACCCACGCGGGGCTTCTAGGGTTAAAGTAGTGGAAAAATTAAATGCAATAACGTGAAGGATAGAGGTATGAATGAGGCGTTTTAAGGCATCTCGGTAAATTTTGCTGGATGCATATTGGAAACGTTCAGCAGTTATGAAAAGTGAACATAGGTATCTTAGAGTTCCGCTCAGTTTACATTACCCTAGCGATTTGACACCTGAGCGTCATACGCCTCAGGTGAAGATTCACACGAAACCAATGCCCCAGAACGACAGACAGACGTAAAAACGAGTAATTGTTAAAATAATATGTTTAAAATTACCAGCTGACTGAACTAACTTACCACCGTAACCTATGCGTCGAATTTAGAGGAAGAAGTCGAGGTGTTACTTGATACGAGAGTTGGACCCCTTTTTAAATGAAAGAGGGGAAGAGCCAAAAGATATGGGTTTCGTGGTGGGGCGAGTGAGACGCGAGATCAGTAAAAAAAGGTGCGTATGAGGACGAGGAGGAGGAGGAGGTATTAAAAGGAGGCGGGTAGGGGGGGAGGGAGAGGAAAGAGAGGCAGAGGGAGGCAAGAGGTAGGTAGGCAGGCAGTGGGAGGAAGACGGCACCGTCGCCAGCAAGGGTGGTGAGTTCTATGGCGGGGCTCAAAGGCGGTTTACGAGCCGAGGATTAATAGCGAGGAAGAAACGCAGTATAATGGAGGTCGTAGGGGAGGGAAGAGGCGGAGAAGATGGGTAAGGAGGTAAGGGGCAGTAGTTTGGGGGGGGCGGTGTAGAGGGGGTTAGGCGAGGAAGAAACTCATGTAGTGTGTATAGGGATGGGATGCTGAGGTAAGCTTTTTTTTAAAACTCCGATTTTATATTATTATTTATTATTTTTTCCGTACGTCGGATTTATGGCCTCTAACTAACGTGGATGGTTTTTGTTGCAGAAAGAACGAGAGGCGGGTTTTGGGAAAGGGGGGAGGGGAGGGAAGCATAAAAACATAGGCGGGTCGACCAATAAGGTAGTAAATAAAATTAGAATTGGAGTCGTTTCAAAGGGGCCAAAAAAATGAAAGACTATAAACGCCGTTTAGTTTTAAGGGTGGACTTGTGTTATCTTTTATTTCAGCGTGCGCGAACATTTTTTCATCGCAATTTAATGTCTTCGAAGTGAAGGGAGACGAGGTATGGTGAAGGACGGATCGGTAGATAACATTCGATACCAAGATTTAAGCTCCGGAGTGGTAATAAAGTTTAATATCATTTATGTTACCATCGTGAAAGTTTGATGAGTAGGATATTCCGGGCCGTAAAAATATGTGGTCATATATACTCAAGGGACTATTCAACTAATCCCTGAAGGTATCACCTCCGGTTACGGGATATCAAAACTTTAACAAGCTTATGCTTCCCCAGGTATCGTCTTCCAAATGACTATGAAATAAAGGTGTAGTCGACTTAGAAACTTTTTTTGATTTGCTCGAAAAAAACAACAATCCAATTAATTGACGCCTAGGCCTGATTTCTGAAAAGAAGCTATAGTAATCAAAGGTGTTTTCATGTCAAATTTTGCAGTAAACCTACACATATTAACTTTCAGAACAATGCAGTAAAGATGCTGAAGCACAATGGCTACAACATTTGGTAATGTACACAGATTTTCTGGTTAAATTCAAACCAAACATTTTTGGAGGCCCCACAAGAGAAACGGTGATATTTTCAGAAAACCTGAGCAAAATAGAAGCTTGGAGAAGTAGAAAAGAAAAACATTCGCTACACAACATAAAAAAACAATAACCATTTGAAAACCATAATGGAAGGAGAACTTAAAAGAAAGAGTTACAGAGTTAGGTCAAGGATGGAAGACGCTAGGCAAGTTATGACGGACGTCAAAGTAAAGTATTTTGTATACATGACTTGGTTAGCTGAGAGTGGAGTGGAGAGCTGCAGAAAGAATCTGCAGACAGACAACTGCAGATGGTGATATGGTACATTCTTCCTGTGCGTAGCTCATGATTTCCTTACCCAAGAGCTATGGAATGGCAAAAATCTGGATGGAAATTCATCATATGTTGGATTGATCACCAAAATACTGCGTCAGTGCAATAAAAACTTTAAACTAAATGTTGGTATATCTAAAAAAATTTTCTGTGTCGCAATTACCATTAATTCAGAAATCTTCCTAATCAACTGGAGTAAGCTACTTGGTATATATAGGCAGAGTGATAAGGCAATAATAATCAGACATTCAACATGAGCATTTGAATGGATAAGGCTATCAAAAACGGATTATTTTCCATGGTTTAAGAGACAATAGAACTTTTCAAATAATCTAACTCTAATAACAACATACATCAAGTGGTAGGAGACTTAATTTAACGAACACAGTCAAAGTGTTAGATTGAAAGGAAGTGACTAATTCTGACAGCTTTTTCAATAAAATATCCATAATCATCCAGACTAAAACTGATAGTTCCTACCATCCTCGGAAATGTGACCCATCCCACATTTGTATCCCAAATATTACATGAGTATCTCCACTCATTTGGTTCGATTGCCATGGGAAAGAAATGCCATAAAATGTAATTAATGCTGATTGAGAGAGGGAGAGTTCGTGAGAAAATACGAAAACTCGCACATAAGCCAAATGGTACGATAAATATCGAGAGCAAGGAGGAGGAGGAGCCAGGCTGGGGAGGATGGAGAGGTGCCGAAGAGCAAGGGCAACTGTAAACACACAAACGTCAGTCCCCCTCAAAGGCAGCGTAATTCCAGGAGGGAGATGGCGGGTCCAGATACGAGGGCGGGTGGGAGGGGGGAATTAGGGGAGGGAGTAGGGAGGAAAGTACGGATATCCGAAGGGAGAGGTAGTTTTTTGGACGTGAGGGCGAGAGAGGGATGAATGGAGACGGGCTGAGACGAGCGCGGACAAAGCGCAGAGCACATCGAGATCCATTGCTTATATTTCGTTTGGTGTTCCGGCATTAACAAACGACTGACAGCTCGAGCGTTACATTAGCCGAGGACAGCATTCGATCTGACTCCGCTTCTCAACTCCATACGAATGCACGGCTCAGTATATCAGCCGTAGCTCTGAATCCGTGAGTGGCATCACTAGACCACTGCGTGATAGGAAGTACGATGCTCCACACCGACGAGGAAAAACGAAGTCTCATCCTTGGCATAATTTTGATAATACTGATAACATATAAAATCTTCAAATTTTATCAGCCACATTCGTGAAGAACGGAATTAATAAATTAATTCGTGGCGCAGTCTATCCACATAAGATTGCTGAAAGCAAGAATGATGATCTATAGTCTAGGAAAGAATCACCAACGAAGTCTTACCACGAGTTGAAAAAAAAGTTTGAGGAAAGGTTGGCTGAGTAGAATTAGGAAGACTTATGGGACACACCAGAAGGGATAACATATCTAAAGGATTACCGAGGAACACCAAGAACAGAGGACTTCAGCCCAATCATGAAGGTCGATAAAGTGAGTAATAACGGGGGAAGAGCAAAACGATAAGTTGACAGGAATCAAGGGCCGGAGAGCTGCAAAACACCTATTATCAAATTGATGATTGCCAACAATGATGATGACGTAACAATATTTTGAAGGGAGTGCTGAAGTTTCTCCACAAAAGTATTTTAGAATCCCCTTATGGTGATATACTTCCACTAATTCTTTCTGACAAAAAAACCTGAACAATGATTCACTTTTCCACACCACCAAGCCTTCATCCAGGTTTCTTCTAATCTCTTATATTATCTGCCTAAGCCATCCATTAAACTTCTCTAGTTTACACCACAGAAAAGAAAAACAAACAGCAATAAAACACAAAAACATTCTCTGAATATTTTTAACCTAATAATACCGGAAGTCAGTGAAAAACGCAGTACAAATTATAAAAATGAGTATAAAAGTACAAGAGTTTTTAAAATTTCAATTATTCATTCTATTTAATTCCCACAGGTACATATGGATCGAGAGAGAGAAAGAACATTTTACATATATGTTATTTTGGATCCGTTGAGTAATTTCAGCTTTGTCATGCATGGAACTTTTCAACCATTTTCTGCTTTCAGCAACGATGGGAAACATTCTGAGAGGTTTCGGACTCATAAAAACAGACTACCGGCTTCATTTCTCATAATAAATGGGATTAGCTCGCAGTGACTCTATTATGCAGGATTTTCGCCACCTCCTTGGTGTCAAGGTGCCGCCTGGCTTATTTAGCATCATTTGTATCCGCGAAAAGGTTGCCCCTGCTCCTGCTACTCTTCACCCAGACAATTCTCTGCCTCTCCTTCCCCATCCTAAAACTTTCGATTTTACCGTGACGACACATACACCCGTACTCAACATCCTCCGTGACAGACGCCACTCTGGGCGTGACGGGCCGGGAAAAATCAAACTTGAAAACATGTTGAGGACAGGCATGAAATCTTATTTTCCTCGGGGACGAGATTTGTCTCATACACGGGTACAGGCACAAAATTAAACTACTGTAGCGGCTAGGAGAGAAAAGAAGACAAGACTGATATCAACGTTTCAGAGTATTTTTGAGGGTTTACAGGTGATATGATATTAGCTTCAAGACAAGAAGCAGAGGAGAAAAAAATTAGAAGTTTCCAATTTGTCATTTAAAAATTATGTTATCTTAAAAATAACATGTTTCATAGATCATTTTGAGAAACTTTCGATTCCCATAATATGAAAGTTTTTCTTCAATTCAATGATCTGCGAGCATACGCAAAATCTTAGGAGCGTAAAAAATTATGTGACATATTTTATGGAACATGTCCTCGTGATAAACCCTGCATTGGAGCAGATATAAGTTAATACTGTAGTTACGACGGATATTTGAAATACGGAAATTTGAAAGCCAAAAGAAGTTGAGCGGGAAATAAATAATACATAAAAGAAGGAGAGAAAGCGAGGAATTGTAAAGAGATATCTACAAAAAGTAAGGAAAACATAAACAAGGTGACTGATTGAGAATAGAGGCTTTGAGACTCATAAAAAGTTAACCATAGGGATCTATCGCGCCAAGACAAGGCATGATGACAAGAAGTATATTTAGATATGGCAAAACAGAAGATGCCCGCAAGAGGAATAGAACGTGGACGATATGCAACGAAAGAGTAATGATGTTTGATGAAATATATTCAGTTATTTATTTGCTCCTGCCGTTTTCGGATATTTCCCGTTTCTCATTGTCAAATTTTTCCCACGCCCCTGAAGGGCATTTACGAAGGGGTTCAATTTGAATCAACTTGCGACGGACTGATCTCAAGTCACCCACAAGTTGTGATGGTTCATTGAGCGTAAATACTTGGAGCAAAATGAATATTTACTATTCACTCCCCATTCACATAACCTAACATTTCCCACCATGAAATCAGGTGGGGTTTTCCATTCAAATTTTGGTAATCAGTTTTTGCGATTTCGTATCGCAGTCAGGTATTTTGAAGGAGCAGTTATGGTTTAATTTGGAAATACTGGATGCCCTCTAAGGTCCACACTTGGTTGGTCAATGGAATGACGGGAAGGTTGGGTCACACCGTACGTAAAATAATTGGCTGGAATACCGGCTCTCAATCCCTAGGGCCCGGTATTGAATCTTGGGATTGAAAGAGACTTTTCAATCGGGTGGGTTCTGAAGAGATCACACCAAGTAAATTACTTAGAGTTAACTTAATGCACCTTTGTTACGGGTTTGGCTGATGCCGATGCCGGGTTTTCATCCAACCTCTGCTCCCTAATATTTCTACATCCTCCGTCCTATCTACATTATTTAAATCGCGCGAGTAACTTCAACTGTCAAACTTCGCCCAAGGCATTCAACCAACGGAGTTATTTATCCTAAAATTAAAGAAAAAACACTCATCAATGAAAGTTAGATGCTACCAAATGGTATACCAGAGGAATCATTTAACAAAAATATAAATCCCCTTTTTTCCACGTTCAATGTTAGAAATTTCCTAATTTAGCTGCAAAAAACTTTCGCCCCTGAAAGACACGGAAGTTCGAAAGCGTTTTCAGCT
The DNA here is from genome assembly GCA_963169105.1 of Ceriagrion tenellum. Classification (NCBI taxonomy): domain Eukaryota; kingdom Metazoa; phylum Arthropoda; class Insecta; order Odonata; family Coenagrionidae; genus Ceriagrion; species Ceriagrion tenellum. Next base: position 32,607,936 of record OY720635.1, on the reverse strand, counting down.
GGCATAAAAATGATTCGTGACAAACTGATTACGCGCGGCACAAACTCCCCGAGTGACGAAAGACCACGTTGGTACTGGTCCCGCTTTCTAAGTAGGCATAATGTGAATTTCAGCGAAATATGCATGCATCGGACCCAGAATGTTGCACCCATGAATGCATGAATGAAATGTAAAACGACGCCAAGCTGGGTCGGCCGAAAGGGAAGGATGAAGAGAAGGAGTAGCTGGGTGCTTACCAAAATATTACCACTCCTTTAAGGGGGACGAGGGGGGCAAAAAGAGAGCGAGCAAATGAGTGGAAATCCCATTCACATATAAACACGCAGATGGGAGAAATGACGGAGTGGGAGGAGCGGGAGAGTAAAAGATGGCTTTCCGCTGATATGACGACCGCGCGCGTGCCGTTGACACGTGACTTGGATTACACGCTCACTTTGGCCCTTTCCATCCACCCACGCCCTCACGCGCCACCGCCAAGGGGGGGTGGGGGCCGTGGCGGTACGGGGGCGTGGCGATTCTTTGGGGGGGGTGGACGACGGGGGGTTTGGGCGCCAGAAGTGTCGTGGCTGGTTAGAGGATGGAGGGAGGGGAGGGCATTCGAGGGGCCGAGGAATATTCTGCGCACGCCCGCTTTCAGGGAGATATTATGAAGATGGGACGATAACGGAATGAGATGATGGTAGTGGGCTGGTGGCGGCCCCGTCGGCTGAAGGGTTCCCTCTCTCTCGGAAGGGGGAAATATGGCGGAAGGGGGGGATAAATATTCCTGGGAAAGGCGGGGGAAAGAGCGGAGGGCGAGAAAAAGGGATTCGAGTTAACGAGGGAAGGGACGAGGGAGGTCGCTCTGAATTATATTCAGGGACCACGAACAGTTGGCAGTGCCGTCTCTGATACGACTCTCTCCGATGATGAGGAAACGCAGAAAGATCCTCTGATACGCCCCCTTCCTCCGTCGCGTCGGAGACAAATGAATCGAGAAATGGCCCTGGCAGCATTGCATTTAGAAATAAGACAGTATTTATTACTGTGACAAATAAACGGAAGAGCAGAATATTAGGATTAAACAGTACTGAAAGAGAGCAAATTAGGGGCTGAGTTATGATGGCGTAAAGAGTGTACGCAATGCACAGTAGGTAAAGTTTATGTGCTGATTATATATCACCTTGGAAACGTATTTATTGCACAAAAAACTTTTGCAGATACCTAAATAGTGAAAATTATATACATGACGAGGGTTTCGACGGTTGATCGTCATAATTAGAGGCATAATGATGACGTTTAGTCGCCTAAACCCAGGGGGGGAAATAATTTTTTTATTGTGGTAGTATCGTGGTAAGTTTGCCTTAAAATGAATACACTGACCATTGTGTAACATAAAGTTATCGACGACATGGTTTTATTCATCACTTAGAAAGTTTAAAAATATAAAGGAATCCTTTAGCTTTTTATAGTCATACTCTTTCATCGCAATGCGAGAAGATAACTTTGAACAACTTTTGGATTTTATGAACATAAAAGAACCAGTACGAGGCACGAAAGATCCCTTTCCTAATCCGAAAACCAATACCTACTTGATTTTAGACAGTTGCTGCAGGAAAAGAAACTCAAAACAAGATAAAGTTATGACTATATGAAACATCGTATAAAAATGTTACAGGCACTTGGTTTGATAAACGCTCCAGGTGTACGTCAAAGCCCAAATTTTGTGAAGTCATATTTAGAATTAAAACACCTTTAATTTTTTTCGGCCTGGATTTCGATATTTGGGGCGTAGTGCTAGCGTACTGATGGCATAAGGAATTCTGTCGAAAATGACCAAAAAACTTCCATGCTATTGGACGCTAATGTTCCTTGTTCTTTTTCCTGAAATTCGTTTCTTTCCAGAATTCTGAAAATATTATCATCGAATATTTATGTGAGGAAGCCATACAGAGTAATAAATTAATGGTTGAAGGCGTAACTTTGTCGAAGATTTTTGCAGACATGAAGGAAACATTTCTTACATAATTCCACACTCAAAAGTTTATTTCCGACCTAGGTTTCCACCGCACAGCAATTATTTTCAAGGTGAAAAACTTCGAAAAAGATTACTGTGCAGTAAAACCTAGGTCGGGAATAAACTTTTAAGTGTGGAATTTAGTAAGATATTTTTTCGTCATGTCTGCAGAGAAAAAAGTGGATGAAAAATTAGCAATAGGAAATGCCGGAAATACATTTCGGCACGACTTGCAAATGCTTAACAAATTATTTAAACATGTCTGCTACAAGTCTTCAATTTAGTTTAAATCATTTGTTTGGAGTCTTATCCCATAAATGAAGCTAATCACTCGACCAGAGACAGGCTTCCACTGGATTGAGAGGTGATATTTCGAAAAAGAAAAGTAACGTTCACCTAGAAAGGATTTCAAAGTAAATTTTAAAACTGATTTTTAACTCTAGTAAAATCTATAGAGAGGTTTTAAAATACCATTTTGATTCCAAAGAAAAAAATAGATATTGTCGCTGACGGGCTGGATTTTGAAAATTTTGATGGAAGAAATGGAACTGTTTTTGGCAAGAAAGTTCCTTCGTAGCACCGTTCGAACATCGAGTGCAACTATGGCACATATATCTATTTATATACACAAAACTTCGTGAAAAACGTAATTGAAGGTAAAATAGAGGGAGAAGTCCAGAGAGAAAGATCCAGGAGTTTATGGACGAAATAAAAAAGATAGTGCATAGGAGGAGGCACCAGAAAGTAAGAGACAGCATAAAATGGGACAGGATAGAGGGCAGCAGTCAACCAATCTTAGGATTGCACCATGAACGATGATGAAACACGAAACAATGGGCACCATTGGTATACAGTAATCTTCCAAATTAGGAATAAAACTTTATTCTTAGCCTATATATTTAGGAAATGTCAGAGTATGTGGAGAAATTACCGACGTTATCGACAAATGTCAATAACTTCGAAATATTTTGCCCACTACATATCAAGTCTAGTACTGTAAGGCCCCCTTTTCAATCTATATTGAGCTACCGGTACTCAATGAATTTACCAAAAAATGTTAGCCCCACCTTGTTGAGTATTTCTACGATGTGGCGCCTGATGCCGTCAAGTTGCTACGCTTGTTGAATATAAACAAAATATTACAGTATATTTCATTATAATTTTGTCTCTTTGCAATATGTATGAGGACTCCTTCGTGTAATTTATCTCAATTTTGAACATTTTTTTATCAATATACATTACAGAAGAAGAAAATTTTATCAATCAGCAGCATGACAGATTGGAGATGAGGTAAAAACTGCTTAAATGCTATCGATAAGTATCATGACTTTTTGGCGCAAAACGTGGACCATTTGAAGAGAGAATGGGATAGGACTGAGGCATTCGATATTTGGACATGGAGACATTGGACAGATAGGGTAAGAAATGAGGACGCGCTGAACAGGGATCGAGAGGAGCTAGATCTCCTAAACACTACCATAAAGAGTAAAAATGGTCTCGGCATTACTAAAAGGAAAGAGGGTGACAACAACAGCTTTGAAAGGATCGATAGATGAGGGAAAGAGACGAGGAAAAAGATGACTGAAAATAATCTATAATATAAAGAGAAAAATACTAGGAGACAAAGGAACAGGCTTGAGAGAGACAACGATTGTGGATGGGATGTGCCAGTTAAAGGCCAAATACCAGGAGATGATACAATACACACCAGTGATGAAGAGTTATCATTTGATTACAAATACTCAAATTACTTTCTTCATACACGCACATGCTTAACTCGAGATTTTTCCGTGAAAATATTAAACGAATCTTACCTTTGTGAATGGAAAACAATGAATTTTATCAGCCAATAAAGAATGTTTAGTGCAGCACATATATGATCGTAAATCTTATGAAAGAACATAAAATAAATTTGTTAACAAACAACTCAACGGAGGCTAATTCACAATTCAACGATATAAAAGAGAAAGGAAATGGTGCCAGGCTTGACTTTGTGGAAGTAATTCATAGTAACTTAAATAAAACTTTGTATACTCCACTATAGGTTTAATAACACGACCCGGGTTTCGACACTACGTGTCGATGACACGAAGTGTCGAAACCCGGGTCGTGTTATTAAACCTATAGTGGAGTATACAAAGTTTTATTTAAGTTATTATATAAAAGAGGTTGGATAAGGCACCACTGAACTCACGTTTTAAGACTACTCTCGTATGAGGTTTGATTACTGACCGTGCAATATATCCGTCGAGCCTTTGCCTCCTTGATGCCCACAATTCGAAAACATTCTGCCCAATTTTTTAAGTGCGCCTGCGATGTGAAATGACCCGAACTCAACAAATGAAAACTAAATATTTTCATTAGGTCGTACTTTTCCACGGGAAATGAATCTGCATCGCGATAATCTGATTTAAGAGTGCACATGGAGACTGCACCATACCTGCCGCACGAAATCCCTCAACTGCCGACCGAGGAGGGATCCACGGGGAGGATTGCAGAAAATAAGGGTACTGTGATGGGGCGCTCTTCAGGAACACAAAGAGGATATTCAGGGGACGAAGCGAGGGAAACGGCGAAAGGGGAAAGGGTGAGTGTAAGGGACGAGATGGTATCACAAGCAGCGTTGTATTGAGTCTTACGTAAAGGAGGGAGGGAGGGAGGGTTAGGTGCGGAGGAACCTCACGGGAGAGGTAAGGAGATTGTGGGAAGGGGAAAAGAGAGGATTAACGGTGGAGGGACGAGGAGGGAGAGAAGGGGGGAATATACGGTGGAGGAATAAGAGGATGAGAATTTTTGGGGCGAAGGCAGAGGAGAGGCCGCATGGGTGGCTGGAAGGAGGGGCCGCACTGAGTGAGAAGATGTATATCTCGCAGGGAGGAGTAAGAAAAGCGGAAGTTATTGTGTGAGAAGATTGGGTTTGTCGTAACTTTAGCTGTATTCTGCCTCGGAAGGGAATTCTTGGGAGAAGAGGGACGCGGAGGGAATAGAGGGGTAGGGGTGGAAGGTTGAGAGGGGTGGGGGGTCCGTCCGTACCCGAAACTTTATGCACCGAATTACAAATTAAAATTAAAGAGGCGCGGAGGGGGAGAGGAGAAAAAATAAGAGATAGGAAATTCGCGACTGCTCTGCAATGAATCCGGGAGCTTAAGAGTTAGCAGGTCAATTATACCTTATCTTACCTCTGCGAATAAAGTTTTTGGGGATGGTTCGTCCCGTTTTACGATAGAAATTCCACTTTGTTTGTTGCGCTTGCGCCGAAAGTAAGTTGGACTACATCACTAAGCCTAGTTTATTTGGGCAGTCTTTGAGTGGTATTTCTCGAAATTTGCTGGTTCATTCCATTTGAATTCCGTGCGTTAGTTCTGTAGATAATTCCATATATTTTGGCAGAAGTTTATCCCCAATGTAGCTAGCATTGTGATGAAAGTAAATGGCATTATTTGCATGAAAATATAACAGATAAAAATGATGAGTAAGTGTTTTATAATTTTACGATTGAAAAAGAATTAACAAATCACAAACAGCAATTCCAATGATACTGTTTATGAAATAATGAATCATAACCGATTTGGTTTTTGATTTAAAAGGATTAAATACTCTTTTCATAGTACGCCGTTGGTATATGTTCCATAATACAATGTAATTGGTAGATATCTGATTATTGCTTCTTAAATCCGAAATTCACTCCTTTTGTTCGATATGTTGCGACATAACCACCTCTCAGGTTCAAAATAATATTGCTCGACTTCATGAGAATTTTTGTACACCTTTAGACGAAACAACTAATTAGCTTTTGCATGGTGTACTATTGATTTGCAGGTGAAATACAGCATGAAAATGGCTGACATTATAAAAAGATTTGGATCAAATGTCTGCAAAATTGAAGGATCATACTTGTCACTGCAGTTTGTTTCAAACGCTAACGCATTTCTTCAAGAATGGCACTAAGAAGGTGCTCACTAACTTTACTATAGTATTTTAATGAAAAAATATAACGCTGACATTCTGTATCTTACAATTAGTCATGATATATTTAATAATTGTGAGGAAAACTTTTCTAGTACCAAAACGATAAATTCAAGATTCAATAGATATGATTGCATATATAACATAAAATATAACATATATAACATAACATAAAATACATCAAAAGCTTTAAGTTTTTTACGCCGGAATCAGTATCCCATAATTGCCATGTACACTACTCTCTACAGGTGAACATTAAAGAACAAAGCATTTCAGTGAGCATTTCATATGGTGAGCATTCCAGCACTTTATTCAATCAGCAGTCTGCCATTAGAGAGAATTCATGAAATTCCTAAAGTTGGATGTCATATTCCAAAGACTAATACGATATCTTTCAACGCAATTAAGGAATATGAATGATTACCGGTTAAAACGATCAATTTTGAGCCCATGAGAGTGGGAAATTACAAAAAGGAATGTTTGCTAGATCACGGTTTGTGATATTGGTATATCAATTATTTATTTAAGTTTTTTCACTTTCAAGTATGTAAAATCTAGTTTCTGAAATTCGATAGTATCGCTACTAGTCCTTAACGAGTGTTTTATTCAGCAACAGAATATACTTCCTATATTCTTCACACACATGAAAAATTGAATTTAAGTTTTAAAGTTGAAATACGACCCAAGAACTGAGACAAGTGGGGCCCTGAATGACATTCAAGCCCGAATGAAGCGCTAATTAAGTTATTGAAAGTCAAGTAAATATTAATTATTTTTTCCCAATTATTGCAAAACCCACAATGATTTTTTAAATCAAAACATCCTCTTACTTTTTACTATGTTCCTTTATTGGAAGACTCCTTTATGATTTTATTAAGTTTCTATTCAAATTGCAACCTGCTGAAGCAAGATCTATTCCTGACTAATATGTCGAGTAGAAAAAAATAAAAATAATGCCAAATTTTCCGTGTGAAGCCGGGTATTCCACTGGTAAGTATATATGTGTATGCATACTCGTCAGGTAAAATTTTCTTTTTTATAGCGTATATATGGAGCCGATAATGGACCCTATTTATCTGAGTATATCTCCTCCTCCGCCTCATTTCCTGTCCCCTCTCCTCGAAAAATCCTCCCCATCCTATTCAGAGTCCCCTGCCCATCCCCAAACCCCCCCCTCACTTTTCCTCCCCCTTCCACCTCCCTCTCCCCCGCTCCCTAATCTTCTTCCGTCATATTTCTCCCTCCGTCGCACTCTGCAGAGCCATTCATATCCCGATTCACCCCTTTTCTCAACAGAGGGCGGGGATGGGAGCGATGAGAGCGCCTCTATGCGGCGGAGGGATCGGGAAAACTTCGGCGTGGGAGGGGAGGATGGCGAGAGGAGGGAGGGAGGGAGGGATAGTTTTTAATCTAAGGAGAGGTTGGGGGATGTGCCTTGGCCCTCCGCGACACCTGGGCGTATCCTTCCGAGTATTCGAGTGAGGCATTAATAACCGCCTCCGTGATTTTCCCACCGAGGGACGAGGGCGCGGCGGCTGGTGCTTCCAAGCGTTTGACGAGGGGGTGAGGAGCCGGCATGTGTTTTCGTGAGGAATCGGAAGACGCACGAGGGAATGGGTTGGAGTGGGGTGGTCGGAAATGAGAGGGTGGGAATCGGGTTGGAGCGTTAGCTAGAGGTTGTAACGTTTAATGCTTCGGCGTTACGTTTTTGGACTTTTTGTTAAAAAATTATAGTATTTTAATACTTCAAAAGAGATATTGCATTCCTAATTATATCATTTTTTGGCTGCTGATTATGATTGGTTCGTATGCGGTGGAGAGGTAAGGGAATTTTTGGAACATTTGAAATAGAGATGGAATGCGCTGCGGACATTGATTAAAACGCTACGGATAAGAGGAGGTAAACCCAAAGAACGAATATCTCACAGAGTAGAATTTTCTTGACAACACAGAATGTGATTTTTATCTTAGACCCCTTAAATGTATCATCGTCCTTTAGTAGTAGTTGAGAGGGCTGATAGTGAACTCAATAGTTGATAGGGCATTTAGTGAACACGGTGAGGGATATAATAGTATACCACTGAAAGTATCATCTTCGTTCTGAAATATTCAAATTTTTATTATAACTAGACATTGCAAAAATTAAGAAACACAAAATAAAGAACAAATATGAAGAACAAGAGCCAATATGTAAGCATAGTTGGCCCAATAACAAAATTTAACTCAAGGAAGTTGTCGGGTAGCGTATACTGATAACTGATCGATATCGCTTATATTTTGATAAATATATTTCCGTTTCGTTGCGTGATACTGGAAACTAACCACAAGTGGGTCCCTGCCGTTTGAGAGCCGCTTGGCTAATGCTTTCCGGATGAGCGTCGCTTACGAGAGCGCTCACCGTATGGGGAGCCGGAGAGTCAGTCAGCCGTCTAGGAGGCGGAATTTTTTAGGAAGGCTTTAGTGGGGATTGGAAGGGGTTGAAAAATGAAAGTAGGGGTGAAGAGCGCCGGGATGAGGCCAAGGGAGGAAGAGCAGAGGGCGAAGGGGTTGTCAAAACGCGGAGTTGTAACAGTTCAAGGAGGTCACCGACGTACTGTAGTTGGCAAGGGAGGAAGACATTTGTTCGCGCTTCACTCTCGATACGAGAAAAAAAATCAAACCCTTTCAGAAAAGTCAACCCGACTCGGAGGAAGTCATACAATTTCACATTCGATATCCAGGTGGTAGGAAGTTGTAAACCCAGGATAATTTAGTTTCATTCAATGCGAGCCACTCAATTTTTTATCCACATTTTTTCTTACACACTAACTTTATAAAATTTTGAATGAAACCGCCTAATATTACGTTAAATGACCTACAAACGACTTACAACCTAGTCTCTAGAGGTATGGATTTAATAAAAAATACTTTTGTTTAATTCCTGTAGATGAACAACTCACAGGCGACAGTACTCATGGGTTTAATATTCAATAGAGATTTTTTTCCAGTAAAAGCTGAGCGTTGCTGGTGGTGTAGTATACACATTGTCATTCTTCCTACCTCCATCAGTTATTATTCTTGTTTTTAAAACTATATTCCTCTTCTCCCTTCGACAAACGTAACTTCATATGGCCGAATTCCATGACGTGTTAATCCACTCTTAATCCAATTTTACTGCTATCGCGACATTTTCTAGAATATTTAATGCAGGTTTTTTGCCATTCTAGCTCCTCGTTCATTCACTACAATGTCTCCATTTCTCACTTTCATATCTTACAATTTAAAATCAAGATTAACCGTCATCCCCTGAAGAACATGTTTCTGACCCGTAAAGCGCTACGCTCTATATTCAAGTTTAAATTCTCGTGTTTTTGTTTTTGTCTTATCTCTCCTACTGTCTATATACACCTAGTTGTCCCGTAATTTTATTGAATATCATTAATGATTGGGTCTCAAATACTCGTCTTCTGGAGTAACAGTAGAAATGCATGCCATCATCTACCATTAGCCTTATCGAGACAATATTTTTCCTAAAAATAATTGACTTTCTGAGCCTAATCTATTTGTTTTGTAGTGAAATGCTTTGGTCCAATACATATATTTCCCATCATAAAACGAGTAACAAAATGAATAAAACCCCTGCATGGTCTTGGAAACTTAAACCTCGTATATTAGAATCTAAGTTTAAAATACTCCACCTTATACCTGCGCCCATCAGTCATGCGTGGTTTGACTTTCTTGGACTAAATGATAAAATAACTTTAAATATCAACAGTTTCACAGATAATAACACAGGATGCAGAAGATTCGCACAAAAAGCGCTTTGATATGAGCAGCCCATAGTGTGAAACTTACCAATGTTTAATTATTTTTTGTGTGCTTTTAGATAAAATTGTATTACATGAATGACAACTATAACAAGACAAGTCTAACTCGGGTAGTGCTAATAAACCTCAAGTGGAGTTAATAAAGTCATTTTTATTTGGTCTATAAGAGATAACTTCCACAAGGTAAAGCCTACAATCATTTCCCTTATGAATGACAAACCTGGACATTTTAGCAAAGATAATTTTCTTCGACTACCACCAACCACCAGCATAATAATCACCCACTGGGTCACTACAGGGATGTATTCCCTAGTTCCCCTTATGTGTTTCTTTCATTAAAGACTGACGAAAACTTGCTTATCTGAGAGCAGGACATATGGAGTGTACATGTTGAGGTGTGTTTGAAATTATATGACGTTCCATGTCAGCATATTCAGTTTAAAATTTAATAGTATGAATATACTTAATATTTTTGCTGCTGTTATTTATTTTTTAGTTAAGTTTCTCTTAGAAGCAGGAGAAAAAAAGAGCGAATGAAAGTCACAAGAGCAACATAGACATTTCGGACTCTCCTACACAAACATCCGACGGTAAAAATGGACGCCGTCGAAATCACTGAATCATGCGGGACGCGACAGAAGATGATTATGGACCCTTCGAGAGAAAACACGGGAAAGAGTGAGATATTCTCACACTTATGGGAGGCAAATAAATACATGCGTCAGCCACGCGAGGAAGAGGAAAGAAAAAGAACCTCGAGGCGGATGAACACAAGCACTTTTCGGAGACCGGAGAAAGAGAGAAGGAAGACAACTTCGCCACAGCGTTTACCGGTGCACGGCGTCTTTTGAACGCTCACAACAAACAAAATGGGAAAAAAGGGAGATGAAGCAAGGGAGCGAGAAAAAACTTTTTAAAAAAATAAAAGAAGTGGGATTTGCCGGCGGCGGACGACTCACCCGACACCGGCGCCCCCCTGCCCCCGCCCCCCATCCACGTTAATGTGTTCCCCGCTCCGCCCCATACGTCATCACCACACCACTAGGACCCGCTTCACCCCACATGCCGCACTCCCCGCCCCGCGCGTGACGCGTCGAGCCGTCTTTGCCTAGCCTCCGGGTGCAGCGGCACGGTGGCAGGGGGAGTTGTCATAAGGGGTGGCGGGTGTTTATAGGGAGAGGGGACGAGGGCAGCACCCAGCCTTTAACCCCGCGCAAGGGGTCTCTGAGCACGCCCCGCGTATTAATGCTCGGGCAATGTGTCAAAATAGGGAGCGCGAGTGAGGGTAAGGAGGGGAGTGGGGATTGGGAGGCGGGTGGAAGGGGGTGAAGGAAAGGGGAAGTGTGGTGGGGGTGGGAGAATGTTAATAGGATGGACGAAAGAAGTGGAAGTGCTCCGGGGGGGGGGGGGCGGTGCTGGGGAAGGAGTGAGTGAGTGACATGGAAATGTTTTGACGGTGAGTAGGCGGTGGGGGGGGCGATGAGGGGGGAGAAGGGGAAGGAAGAGGGAGAGAGAAAAGCTTGCACAAAAAAGCAGCATCCCGGCTACCCAAACCTTCTCCGCCGCCCTTTCAAAGCCCTTTTGATAAGATCATATCTGTGACCAAGTGTTGATGCTTTAGATCTCGGCCGTAATGCTTCATCTCCCCCTCGAGAAGTAATGCGTGCGCTTCCACGTGGCGGGATTTGAGGGATACCAACCTCTAAGTTTCCTTTGCTCAGCAGAAAGTCTACACACTCATCGAACAACGTCAAGAAGTTTGAATAAAAACAAACAATGCGAAGGGCAAATGTTATACATGTATACATTTTCTTTCACCGTCGCAGAGCATGGAATAAAAATGTTTGAAACTTCAAGCATTCAAGCAGGAGTACACTTAAGTCTTTTTTCCTCCAGATCTTTAAAAACTTCAACTAAATCAAATATTTTGGTGATGCAACTGCAATTATTTACAACGTTAAAGTTGGTTAAGCCAATCAATTTCACTATTGTTTTGTGAGGGTATGAATTAAACATGATAATCTATAATATTATTTGGGTGGATATAACTATATCAAAACATAAAAGTACTGAGCTAATTCAAGGTCATAATTACATTTACATTTCCCTGATACCTGCCATATTGGGCTAATTTCAACAAAATCGCATTTACGTGATACCGCGCTAGTAGAGTTGCCGCTCGAAGGGCGGGTGGCAGGGGCTCTGAGAAACGAAATAGGTTTTGATGACAAAGTATACAATGAAACTAACACACCGCGAAGCATGATTTTGAACGTGATAATCAGCGTATTTTTAATAAAACGCAAAGATCACTAACTCCCAGATCGATCGCAAGTACCGCCCAGAAAATAATTATCCAAAGGAGAAAATTGCGTGACCGTGACCTTATCTTTTCTTTGAAGTGTTTTAGCAGTCAAAATTTACATGTACAGAGAAATTTGAATTTTTTTCCCATGCCCAAAGTCTCACAATGACTTTCTAGCCATTAAAATTCATCATAGGACGTAAAAAATTCCCCTCCCCCCCCTCTAGGACTAGAAGTATAGAAGGGATCATTTTGACCCCTTATCATTTTTGCCAAACAACTGCTTCTGACTCCATGATCCCAGTACCGTATTTCTTAATTTAGATGTTTTAACAGGATAATATACTGAAAAACTAAGGAAAGCATATCACCGATAATTTTTAATGTACATAACTTACTACATAACAGAATCAGAGGGGTCATTTTGACTCCAGGCTGTCTCTCCACTCTCTCATTCCAGTTTTGTCATCATAGAATGGGGTTTTACTGTCTTTCATTGAAATATTATAGACATTTCGGCAGTCGGGTGTGAATATCCAAGCGTGAATTGCTGCACGAAGACTTGACAGACTCAGAATTCGTATGAGGACTTGGCCGAGAGCAGAATCGCGCATCCAAATCCTCATGCAATACATTCTTTATGTTGGAATGACAAATTATAGTTCGTTGATATAAACCATTATTCTAGAATATTTATATTCAGTAACAAATAAAAGTTATTTTTTTAAATTGCATTTACTTTCAATTGGCGTGGCGAGCCAAATTACCTTTAAAAAAAACAAACATTTCTATAGGGTCAAATTGACCACTGTCGATATTAATAGATGTACCGCCACGTTCGGTACTTCTAGTGCTGGAGTAGCGACAAAAAGTGCTTGACCACAGAGAAGCTATATTGGTTTCTCCGAGAGCTGTTTTACTTTTTATTGGTTGCCCACATCGACCATGTTATTAGAAATTTCTTCGGCGGAAAACTCACGTGAGCTCTATGTTTATTTACAAATTGTATGCTTGGAAGTGGCACTTGAAAGTGACATGTTTCTCCTTCTTTCAAACCGAACAGAGAGCGTTTACCTATCTATTGGCAAGTATTGGAGCTATACCCTATCTGATCATAATGTAAGAAAATATTAAAATTTTCATGTCAATGTCAAGTAAAAAATCTAGCAAAACTATTTCATTTTCTCTTAGCTAAGCGCTTATAACGTACCAAGTATATCGCTTTTTCCTTTACTGAACAAATTTGGATTCCATACTTTTTGATATGACTCAAAAACATATAAATCAGGCTTGATGCTGACTTAAAAATCTCCAACCGATTAATCCTTCATCTTTCAAAAGCCATTTCCTCCTGTTGTCCACCACTGATTAACTGAGGACTAAACGGGAAAGAACTTGTTAAGAATATGGCGAATTTTGTAAAAAATATTGCAGCCATTGTCGCTTTCAGCCTCACAGCATGTACTTAGTAACATCGTTTCCCAGCTTATATTACACGTACATTAGGAGCTCTGTAAGCAAATAGCGATAAAAAAGCACATTACACGAGCTAAATAACTGTGGAAGTATGCTTGCAGTCGTGGTAAAAACGTATATGCGAAACATTTTTCTAAAATGAGGAATTGAGTTTTGGGAAATGATTGAGGGATGTACAAATAAACGAGGAGAGGGAACTATTGGTCCGAAGTCACAAACAATTGTACCTGAATATGCAGCAAGCTGTAAAACGCTTGTACTGCAAAAATAATACAAATACAAAAAAATACAGTGTAAACGTACGAAACTTAACTTCAATATGGATTCGAATATAAAATACTACCACGAAGTGACGCCGGAAGACGGACAGTTTATTTGTATGATCCACCTATTGATTCAAATACTGAATCAATTAAAAAAATCTATCACACTTTTATCTGCCATTCCGAGTAACATGGAAGCTGATGCGGAAAAAATGCTGAGCAATGAGCGACGGCGTGAAAAAAAAACCGGACAACTTTCTCCATCATTTCTGCTTTGGTACGCAATGGGGCGAGGAAAATGTATTCCCGAGGCCAACACAAATAGGAGAGCATCCTCCTGAAAATTCCTCACGGATGTCCACGCGGCCATAACATAAGTGACAAACATATGATAGGGCGACTGTGGCAACTCAGCTGCCAGCATCTCTCTCCACCGGAAGGAGGGGATTGGGACTCTGCATTTGTGTGTGTCTGTGTGTACGAGGGAGTGAGTGGCTGAAGGGCCAGGGGAGGAAGTGGGGTGGGGTTGAGCGGTGGATGAGGGGGGTTGGTGGTAGAATGAGTGAGAGGGTTGAGGAGCTGGACGCGGGGGAATGTCTCGGCTAATGAGGGATCGGGGGAAGGAGTGGGGAGGGGGCGGAGGGTGGAAGGTCGCTGATTAAGGAGTGGCGTGAAAGATGACAGGTATAAATAGAGATGGGAGAGACGGGAGGAAGAGGGTGAAGGGAGTGAGATGAGCGGATAGAGGAACCTCTTACCCTTTAAAGACCCTCGCCGCCTAACTACCGAAGTGCCGGGGATTCTTGAGGTAGCCTTCAATGAAATCATAAATGTTTACGTTCGCCGTCATGAATGTGGTAAGAATCATCAAAAGGCAAAAAATGACCTCAGTGAAGATAATTACATGCATACAGACATAAATGCCATCAAGTCATTCTCTTTTGAGTCTAATAATTCTAATAATTTAGTGACTACCGTAGGTCCTAGAGTAATCGGTTCTCTTGCAGTAATTTTCTCCATAATTTCTGATTTTACAAACCACTTAACGCTTTTCTTAAGGCCGCTTTACACGGTACATTTTATGGTACAAACGAATGTATCATAGAATGTACAAGAAACTGAATGGAATTAGAGCAGGTTCTATTTCCCGTTAAGTCATTCAGACAATCATACAATTTGCCGCTTTACACGGTACAATTTCCTTCATGAAGGAATTTGTACATTCGTTTGTACAATGAAATGTACCGTGTAAAGCGACCTTTACACTCTTGCATTCATTGCCTGATTGATGCTCTTCTATGATTGAACATCCTTATATTCTTTATTTTTCGAGTCTCTTATACCTCATTCACCCATGACTTTTGCAGTCTACCTCTTCCTCTCTCAGCGAATAATATTAAGAATCAACAGAATAATTATAGTAACAGACTTAGTATTTATTTTAGCCACCATTAAATCAAAGAGGTTGAGGACCTAATTTTCACGCGCCGACACACAAATTGCTCATAATTTTACTATCACCTTCTCATAAATTCAAAATTTTGTGTTTATTTTAAATCCTTTAATAATTAACATAGAAATCAGACGCGGAATAATGGTAATTTTGAAAAGTATTACGTAACAATCATCCAAAAATATTTTATTAACGTTTGAATGAACTCAAAAAAGAAAAAAAATAGATATTCAAGACGCATGGCTTTCTCTGTTGGCTAAAAAGCTAAGCAATGGTGCAAGTCAAGGGAGATTTTATATTTACGTCGATGAGGAGTTACCTGATGATACGTAATTTACTTCACTGTGCGACAAATATAAAGTGGGCAATTCCTTGGTACTAATAAATGGAATTATCGTTCCATGTAAGAAAATTTACTACCTGCTTTGTTCAAATGTCAGACATGTTTGTAGCAGGCTGCGTCAAGCACATCATTTATTGAACTCACGAGGAGGCAATACAGTTCGCAAACTTCAAATTATATATGAGTTATTATGAGGTATAATGAATTATTATCTAATTGCTTGAGTAGATGCTGGGTTATGATTATGTAGGCACTACACTATTTCGCGTATATAACGAAACCTTATTCAAAGTACGTCTTTCATTTTAGTAACGACGCGAAGAAAGGCAGAAGTAAGAGCATACAATTTATTGTCCTGAGAAAATAAACGGCCATTTTTATATCAATTTTCCTCCAGCTATGATATTTTCTGATCCCACAGCCAGCAGACTTCCATTGTCTATCTACCTTACATGATGTCGTCTATTCATAATTCAATTTTAATGGCTCCGTAATAAATAAAAAAAGGCTTCTACACGTTCTATATCAGTATCACAGGGAATTACGAATGCGCAAGCTCAAAGAAGTCGGTAAAACGGTATTTTATCTCCACTTTGCTCCCAGGACCGAGGGCTGGCTAACTAAATGAGGTAAAGAATGACCATTTGAGTTTCACCTTAAGCAGATATGTCATTATGCAAGTGAAATGCTTGGAGAAATAAAAAAATACGACCTTAAACTTAAAAAAAGTAACAAAATACAATATGTTTACAATAAGAATCCATATTACATACATGACAATGATGCAGTCTTGGTGGCCTCTTTTCATCTATTTATTTTAGCAATAATGTGTTTCTATTTCAGATTGATATAAAATTCATATTGCATGGCATTCTTTGCTGTCAAAATTACTCTATGGATTATGAAATTGAAATGGGCCAAAAAACTTAACATATCTTTCATTTGATCCAATTCATTGCAAAATATTTATTCATAAATGAACTAATCCATCTAAACGCTCCAGAAATATTAAATGCTGGCCACATCTGGTACGATAACCACATTTAGATTTCAATTATCAAATCCAGCAGAATGCTCTTTTGGAGATGATATTTTCTCGCAAATTGGATCATGCGAGCTGGGCGATCAGAAGTCATTCCCAGCTCCACAACTTCATTCATGAGCTTCCGAATAGTAAAAAAAATAGGATACGTCTACATGCACGTTCCATTTGAAGAGGTAGAATGACCAGCATTAGGCAACGCGCGGTGGCGAGCGTCGTCTCACAGTTCACATTCTGTTCCTTTTCCCACAGTGACCTCTGCTTCCCACTGGCCTCCCTCTCACCTCTCTGCCCTTTCCTTCGAGTCCTCACTCCACGTCGAGATGAAGCTGTTTCTCCAGACAACGAGAGGTGTAAGGAAGAGATAGGGAGGGAGGAGAAACGAGGTGGTAGTGGAGAGAAAGTGGAAGGGTCATCTGCTCTCGCGGCCTCCGCGAAGGGTAGCTCCCAGGGAGATGAAGGGCGAGAGCGTGGCTTACTTGTTAGCCGTCAACACTCTTCCCCTTCGCCGTATCCGAGACCGTGTCGCTCCATCCACGACACACCGGCTGGCAGACGCTGAGGAGACTCCGAACGGCGCGGCGCGTCTCTGGTCCCTGTTTAAGGTTCACGGTGTAAATTTGGCTCTCACGGGGACCGCCGTTTACATTTGGCCCTCACAGGGGCCGCGACAATTCACGCAGACCTGAAAGCGCTTCACAAACGACCAACGAATGAGTTTTACTTCCTCCCTCTCATCTCCAAGTACCACGACCCGTAGACCTCAACTGCCCTCCCTCTTCCATAATACCAGTCACTTTTCCATCTTCCGTTCACTAAACACCCTTTCTCCGCTCACGGCGCCCTCTGTCGCCGCCTCTCCTTCACCTTCCTCGCCGCCGTGACCTTGCCAAAAGTGATAGACGTATAGTTGTCTCGATGGCAGGGAAAAAAATGGCTTCCCTTTGGGAGTGCTGCTTAGCCCGGTCTTCAGAATAAATGCGAGACCGCATGTTCGTCCCTCGAGATATGCGGCCTTGTCGGGGATATTTGTCGCTTCTGTTATGAAATCGGGTGGGATTTATTGCTTGCGCCGCGGGATAAGTTTGGAGTCACCTGTGCTTTGTTCTGGCTAAATGAAGCTGTCTGGCAAATTAAACTCGCCGGCTGGCTGAGAATCTAGGCTTTGAGGGAACAGAAAAAAATGTAAAAATAAGCTAAGCAAATAGTTTAATCCTTGAAGATACACGGCGTTCTTTGAGCTAAAAGGAAAGGATGAATACTACGAAATTAAGCAGGCATACGTGTTTTACGAGAATAAAGTAAATATATTCCATCTTATACACATCCTATATGTACGACCAAATATCACCTGACATTTGTTGTCGGCGCAACTGCAACTGCTAGTTAATGAGTTCGGTTAAACGTAGCAGGTATCTTAATGTTTTAAAGCAAAATTGTATCACTACTTGATTTTCAAATAGTTCTACTATTTGCCTTCGATTTCTGCATACTTACTGATTGCTTTATATGTATCTCATACCTCAGTTGCCATGTTTATAACTGTACTAGCTGGGCCCGGTTTTGCAATGCTTTGCAATGCCCCTTTTCCTTCAAAGTAGGCACACACATACAAAGCAGACACATTTACATGTACAAAATAGATGAAAGACAAGGATTATTTAAGCATATTATAAATTAATTTAGAATAATATCTGTACACCGATCTTTGATCGGATTGTAATTTTTCTTGAACTAAATTAGTGAAGAAGTCGTTCGTACTGATCAAATTAAATTTCGGACCATCACAGAATATCACGTTGAAAGTCTTCCAATTGCTTACTTTTATAGCCCATAATTTACTTACAAGCCTCGTTGTTTTCAGTGCATGTTATCATATTATGAATTTGCTAAATATAATACTCTAGCCAGAAGTCCCCATTGACTTCCATACTTTTCATGGTTTGGCTCAAACATCTTTTCTGGGTTCAAAATCGGTACCTAAACGAATTAGAGACCAAGTCAAATTCCTTGCACACTGGAATTTGTAACGCACAAATGATGGCATGAATTTGCATTCCATGTTTATACTGTGGTTTGCAAGT
Organism: Ceriagrion tenellum; assembly: GCA_963169105.1. Classification (NCBI taxonomy): domain Eukaryota; kingdom Metazoa; phylum Arthropoda; class Insecta; order Odonata; family Coenagrionidae; genus Ceriagrion; species Ceriagrion tenellum. The sequence continues at coordinate 32,589,202 of OY720635.1, read as the reverse complement.
AAATAAAATATTCTATTGTTGAAGTAATGCAAAAATTTAATATTTTCGAGCCAAAATCCAATTTTAGGAAAAAGCAAAGTATATACGATATTTGAACGCAAGAATTACAAAAAGCAAACAAGGAGACCAATGAAACAAATATTATTCTACGTATAAATAAATGACGTACCTTTTAACACAAATCATGTCTCACTGATACAACTCTGATGCACGTGATTGAGCGACTCGTAAAAGATCTACATCGTTGCTTGCTTGTCTTTCCTCGCTTGTTTGAGAAGATCGCGTACCAACACTCATTTGTTTAAACAACTCGTGATCCACCTATTGTACAATAGATTTAATCGTTCAGAAAACTTTGTGGACGCGTGAAATTTCATCGTAATCTGATGAATGGTATTGGAACGTATAGAAGACGAACAAACAAACATCTATGTTTATATATTAGATATCTAATGACCAGAAAATCTTCAAATTCCACCATTCAAGTATTCAACTCTATGGTTCTTGTCAAAAATGTATCGGTGGCCTAGAAGCGTATGTATTTTTCTTTATTTTATGCTTATCTCTATTTCTCTCTTTTACTTAGGTGTGTAAGTGAATCTTTACTACTTTTATTTAAGTGTGTAAGTGAATCATTGTATGAATTCAACTTATTGCTCTTAAAGGTGTTGAACCCAGAGTAAATAAAACATTATTTTTATTATTATGCATATTTAATGTTCCTTCTTTAGATAGTTCAAGCCTGAGGTACTATGACACTGGGTCACCGGTCATTGATCAAATGGGAATGCGTGGACACTAAGCCCTTTGTTTACTCCTCATGTCCTTTCAAAATAGTCTACATGACAAAGCACAAGGTGATAAAAGTCCTTCACATAACTAAGGGCGCTTCTTTCTTATTTTGGCTATCCATGATTTTTACATTGCAAAACGTTCGATTCAAACGAATGTTACCAGAATGAGTTCATATATTTTATATTGTGACAATTTTTTACTCTAACGCACTCCGTTATGCTCATTAAAGAGCTCCTGCAAGTAAAAACAATTATTTTGTGAAGTATTGAAAGGATAAATGCCCTGCTTTAAGGAGCAACCTATAAATATGACATCGCAATGGTAACCACCAACGAGCAAATTTTCAACAAAAGGTTTGTTTCATTCACTCCGTAATGCATAAGAAAAATAACAGCTGGATTCGGAATCTGGCATCATATATGACGAGTACATTGAACAGGGAGGAAATAATTTTTTTTTAATATTAGGCTGTTTAATAATTCTTTCACACAGAACAATTATTGGTATAGGATTGCAAGAATTCCATTAGGGATAAGCACTGGAGCAGGAGGCGATTCGCAACGAGGATTCTAGGGTTGTGAGATGGAAATGCCGTGGTACCTATGCCTATATACGCGTGCTTTCCTATGTGTACATAGAATACTTTCCCAATAATCTCATCACAAATATTACCACGGCATCTAAGTGAAGCTTGTGTAAGGTAGAAATGGATCCGTGTTTCCTATTCTTCTGTGTGTTAGTAGCTTACATTTATTTGATTATTGCCATATATTGGCCAAGTGGTCAACAGATTGCAACGAAAGGAAGAAAGAGAGGGATTAACAAAATATGGGAGTCACCGTAGTCTTCAATAAGGCCAATATTGCATATGTTCATACCCATCACCCCATTCCCTTTCAGGGTAGGCACAGACAAAGCACATAGTGAATACTATTCGTTCAAGGAAAATCTCTCTTTTTAAATAACTTCACCAATCGTGCTCAATCCTTGCATCTCTCTTTCGCTTCCGTTATATTAATGTATTCCTTCATAAGCGCTCTCCCATTCTTAAAACTTATAATACTTTTGCACTTTTGAGCCTCTTCATACAAATTCACTGATTACTTTTCGGTCCATCCCTTCCTCTCACACTATTTATTCTGCTACAATATGTGTTTCCTTTTCGACTTTAACCCATTCCCTAAATGCGGCAAAACTAGCCAATTCCGCTCGCCCCTCTGGTATAGACTCATCACCAGATCATCCAATCCATATCCTACCGTGACAAGCTCATCCCTCACCCTATCCCACCATTTTCACTGTAAGCACTTCTCAGGAAATGTATTGAGCATACACTTGCGCATACCATTGAACTCACAGATTTCACTATCACTACTAAACATATGTGAGTTTCTACTTTTGGTTTTCTTGCGAAAAATTAATAACAATCACGAATTCAAAAGTTGTAATCTTCAATCTAAGGTCTTATCATTCAAATTCCATCAATGTAAACTTAATCATTTCACTAAATATCAGTTATCGTTCATTTCCAAAACATGTAAGAGCATGACAGTAATTCACACGCTATTTTTTTGTCTTTGAGTGACTTACCTTTAAAATTAATCTTTGGCGAATATAGCCAAAGTGTGAAACTGGCACTAAAATATTTGGGCGCACAAGAGTTGAATAAAGAAAGTCAAATGTAAAAACAGCAGATAAGTTTCTAAGTACTTAGGGAGGAGTGGGTCATAGATCACATTAGCATACTCATTCACGTCATTTTCATTCTTACGAATGATGTGTTAGTTACGTTCAGGGGTATTGAGCTAGAAGATATTTTTCAGGTTTGGCGAGAAAATATTATTCTAAATATATATGCTAGTATAACGCCATTTTAAATTACATACTGTAAAACCTGCGTCAAGCGGCCACCACCATGGCACAAAGGCCGCTTGAGGAAGTAGCCGCTGAAAGGAGAGAAAATTTAAATTGCTTTTACTGGAAATTCATTTACATCACGAAAAACTCAGCCGCTTAAGGAGTGTGACCGCGCAGGCAAATTTCAAGGGTGTCTGCAGGCAAGGCCGTTTGTGAGCAATAATAGATAATAGAATGGCTCAAAAGTGCGTTGTTATTTATTCGTAACTGGAAATAAAAGAGACGTGGATTAATTTAAGAAACCAAAAGGTTAGAAATCTTCGCGCAACCATTCCCTGGTAGAGCAAGGGCCGTAAGAGGATTATGATTGAATCGCCTGTTTCACTTAATTACTACCAAGCCTATTGGAGCTCCAATTAGCGTAAATAGCACTAAGGTTCACCACAACAATTACTCACACATAATGTCATCGTGTCACTGTCGTGGATTTTACTCGATGATACTCCGTCCTTTAGAGTTATTCGAATTTTCACTGGTTCACCCAAACCAAAATTCTTTCCACGACCACGTTTAGATTCCCACGGATGCTTCAAGAGTGGTGAATGCCTCCAGTTATTTGATTGATGCGGGTAAAAATTTTACTGCGTCAGGAATAAATTTGTGTGATATACTACTGATAATTACAACTGCGTTTGTAGTTTGTCAAAGGAGGAAATAAACACTTTTTTGAATTTACCACTAGCTCTTTAGAGCGAGCCGAGCATGATGACTCCAGAATATATAATGAGCATTAATTCTACCGACCGTTATCAATTCAGTGGGATAACTATAAGCTTTTCAAATTAGTAAATAGTGGGTGAGAGCTGAGGTTTACATGGCCAACTACACATTTGCGAAGCCTCCCACAGAGAAATCAATCATTGATAAGGAATCATTAGTTACGAGAAAATATCAACGCTCAATAACACCTTGGACCAATTGGTCTACTGAATTTTGAGATACACTGGGGCAGCCGTATTGTACCTAGTCACCCTTATGCAACGAATGAGCGACGCAATACGTTTATCAATCACAGTTATTTTACAATGAAATATAGAACACAGATCGTCACTCAATTTAAAATATTTTATTAAAATCTCACGCAACTAAGATCACGAGAACGAAGTTTCCGTACCTCTCTTTCGGAGGAGAGCGGGAAGACTGTGGCAGAGTATCGTTGCATGGTGCTGCCCTCTGTCAACCGTTTCCTTCGGCTCGCTCCCCTGCAAGCACATCCCCTCCCCTCTTTCGCCTCCAGCCTCCCTCGCCCCATTCGGCCCCTAAACCCTCCGTATTCCCCCGTCTGCCCCTCCGCCCGTTTGCCCGCCGTCCCTCCTCCCTCCCCAGAACGAGACGCACCAGCGACCGGCGGAAGAGAGGGGAGAAGGGAAGACAGCAGCCGCTGCCTGAAATCAAGTCCCTACACCGTGAAGCCTTGTTTGTACGTCATACCATGGGAACATAATCTATGACGTGCATCTCAATAGTTGGCACAATTCAGTATGAACTAAACAGAAATAAAAAAAAACAAATATTGCAGGAAATAAATGCAGTCCATAAGTTCAATTTGCATCACTTGCTCCAGTTTGTTGAGCATTTAAATTGCTTGAGTTGTGGGCTATATGAAAATGATCGAAGTAGGAAAGACCCATGAGGAAGTATAGCGATAGAGAAGGAAGCTAATGGATGGGTGAATGGATGAAGCTAGGGCAAGGATATAAAGAAGAGACTGGTGAAGAGCTAGGTGAGGAGTGTAGCTTTGTTTGGGGCAGAAAAGTAGACTGAGAAAAGACGAGGATAGGCTTCTGGCGTTGGAAATGTTTGGGTTTGGAGGAGTACAGAGACGGGTGGACGGAAATAAGGCAATCGTGAAAATGGATTTGAAGGAGACATAGTAGATGGCTGGAGGAGGTAATGAAGGGCGAAGGATCGTTTTACGCCATGGCAGTTAGCAGGATGTCACGCAAGCGGGGAAGGGATGGAAAGAGAGAATAGGTTTTATGGACGGGATGAAGATGGGTAAGAAGTACGCGGAGGTGAAGAAGCAACTACTAGTGGCAGATAGGACCCGGCAAATGTGGAAAATCTGGCAAATTTTCTTTGGCTCTCAATCAAACCTACCATTAACTTTCACATTATTTCGATTTTATAAAATCTAACCTGTTGTCAAGTTCATTTTAATAAGGTACTCCAAGTATTGAGTTTAAATAAAGATAAAATCACTGATAAAAACGCGAAAACTTTTGGCTATTTCTATAATGCATTATTTGCTTGATGGTGTTCGCCAATTCTGCCCATAAAGTCCGCGATTTTGCCTTAAAATACGGGGCGCCGAACAGTTCAGCAGATTTGTCCTCGTGTCATTAGAATGTATTGAGTGAGGGTGGTTTATTAGTTGGGACTTCCTGCGTGTGACTGACTCAAATGCGTATCCGAGCGAAACACAAATAACTAAATATTCTTTACGAGGTGTTTTAATGGATATAAGGGATTTACAGTGAATAAATAATTCACCTGGACCTAACCTAGATCCTTGAATTTTGCCAGTGGTTCCTTCCAATTAAGCCATGGAAGTGTTCTCATCCGCAAGGAATTTTGTTGAGGCTAGAGAAGCACAAGGCTGCTTCGATGATATTCAGAAATCCGCCAAAGAAGACGCCTTGGTATTCTATTTGATTGTAAAACTAGTATAAATCGGAGTTCCCGAGTTCGAATACCAGTCCAGGCGAATTTCGCACTCCCCTTAATTACGGGTAGGGCTCATTTAAATGCTATGCCTAAAACTGTAATGGAGACGTCCGGGCCAGCATACATGTATGCATTAAGTGAAACCATGTTGAAAGAATAGATGAGGGTCGGATAACGAAGAAGATTTATGAGTGGGTGGCATGAATTGTTGTGAGAAAATGAGTTGTAATGACAAGCATTATGGAGTAAGTTAACAGAAGAGAGCTAGATTACTAGTCAGAAGAGCAATAAATAAGTTTTTTAATTTTTTCCACTCAGAAAGGGAATAGGATGATCGGCATTTATGCATGCATACGAAAGTATTTACCATGTTAAAGGCGGTTAAGTCAATCCATTTCAATTCGGGGAAAACTTCAATTGTGTAGAGGTAAAAATTAAGCTTATCCCGAATGGTAATGGCGAGATAGGTAAGCATTTATGCATGTATTCAATAAATCGGTTTAATGCAATAATGTTAAACTTACGAAAATCGCAGTCTAGCAGTATGTACTTCTAAACAGGCTCCCGTAGACGTATCTTTACAGCGACCACCACATCTCCGTCATCACCCTCCTCCAACTCCGTTTTACTTCTCCCTACCACGATACATTCGTCTCCTCCCCTGAGAGAGAGAGAGAGAACAAAATAAAAGATTAAAAATTAAAAATAAACAAAACAATCTCCTTCCCCGCTCGCATGTGATGTGACGCGCAAGTCTTCCAGCTCCCCTTCCTTCCTCCCTCCCATTCGCCCCAGACATTCATTCTTTTCATTTCTCGAATCCTGACGCCATCCATTCCCCCGGCATTCCCTAAACGCTCGCCATTATTCATGATCATTCCTCCACCTCCTCCAATCCCCCCCTCCCCACCCCACCCTCGCCTCCTCCTCCTCCCTACGCCCCTTCCCTCCCCCCTCCAACCCCAGCATAACATTCCGAGGGCAGCGAAAAGATTGAGGCTCTGTAAGGTGGGTGTGAGTGTGTATCTTTGGTTTTTCGGTTTCGCTCCCGTGTATCCGCGATGGGTTGCGGAGAGAGATGAGGAGAGTGACCGTTTCTTTTCAGCCCGTTCCTCCCCGATGGCGCTGATCAAAGGTTCCGTCTCATCCCACCTCCTTGGTTACACCTTCAATATCATTCCAAGATCGAAGCGAGGGGACGAAATTTTCGGAAACGTTCCCGATGGGAAAAAAATGCAGGATGCGAAGGTTCCAGAGGTCCAGAGTTTATTAGTACGGCCTCCAGTGGTGGCGAAAGAATTGGTTTTCTGATGGACGTTTCTCACCGTTTTCTCACCATCTGGTGGCCAAGGGGATCCTGGTTGGCAAAGACTAGCGTCAAGGATGGATGACATTTTTTTATAGATTCAATGAACCATGAATAAAACCGAACTTAAGTTCTAAGAAACATTGCTTGATAAGCTATTTATACTTTTCATAACAGGAAAGCATATTAAATTTGGCTCGGATGATAAAGATATGGCTATAGGGCATACAATAACAAGGTTGGTTGAAAACTAGGGTTAGCACTGATAGGTCACAATATGTAAGACAAGCGAAGAAGGTGTTCATAGGAAAAAGACAACTGCTGAGCTAAAAGAATATAGGACTACAAGCCATGAAACAGTATGTGAAAACATTCGTGTGGAGCGTGGCACTCTACGGATCGGAAGCATGGACCATTGGAAAAGCTAACCAGAAAAGACTAGAAGCCTTCAAAACTTGGTGCTGGAGGAGGATGCTGAAGATAAAATGGACGGACAAAATAAGAAATGATGAACTTTACAGAAGAGTAAAAGAGGAAAGGACCATTTAGTACACCATAGAGAAAAAAAGAATAAGATAGATTGGACACACCCTGAGACACAATGGACTCGTGAAAAACATAATTGAAGGCAAAATAGAGGGAAACGCCCCCAGAGCAAGACCAAGGAATAAGTTTACGGACCCAATAAAGATAAAAGTACATAGAAACAGATACCCGGAGGTAAAGGAAATATTAAAGCAGAAAGCATTAGATTGGGAAGGGTTGAGGATTACAGTCAACCAATCCTAGCACTGAACAATCAATGACAGTGTAAGACAAGGATGCACTCCATCATTATCTATGAAACAGAAGGTATGGGATGAGATAAATGCCTGAAGAAAACAGTTTCAATCGATTGCACATTCTGACGACTAGTTATACCATGATCCAAACAAATGCTGTCGATTGTAAACGCAATGGAGAAAGAGGACATGAAATAATGATGATTTTCTGCAAACTGATGCTCAGTGAAATTAAAAATTGATTTTTCAAATTTAGGTTGAATGATTCATGGTTTGTGATTTCTCCGCATGGTTTGGATGCAGCCAAGGAAACTTAATCTCATCCTAGAGGAGTTACATGGATAGATAATAATATCAAATGACATTTTATCAAATTTTTATCGACAGAAATCTGACTGTAGCAATGTTAAAGCAACATCGAGACTTCGGTATCCGCAAATGTATTTCATTCACGTTATTTTGAGAAACTTGCCTTTTGTTTATTGTGTTATTTATTGTGCAGGAGATCCCTACAGGAGGTTATATATCCAACTATCTGTAGGGATTCCAAGTGGATTACTCTACGGCTCCGGTTTTAATAAAGGGCTTACAGGCTGGGTGACATCAGGATAACAACTAAAGGTTTGTAACAAGCAAGTGAAGACGGCCATTTCCACTTTTTGAGCGTAATGTAAGGGTGTAAAACGATGCTTTCTAAAAATGAAAAAATATGCACAGAAAATCTGTTGAAGTTTAAAAAAATAATAAATTAAGCTTTTCATATTATCAGTGAAGAGTGGAAACCCATTACCTACAGATAAAATTCTTAAGCAAATTATCATCCCAGATTGTACGAAACTTCTGAAAAATAGGGTTGCGTGATTTGTGGTAAGACTATTCAATTCGGAAAATCCGAAAGAACGCAACAGCGTGGATACATTTCGGGTTTCCCCGAAAATATTAGAAAATTTCCTCACTGCAACGGGTATCAAAAATCGCCAAGGTGATTTCTCTGTATGAGCCAGTAATGATCCGAGATCTACCAAGTAATTGGGCGCGTAGTATGGCAGCCCCCAGCATTAGTCAAATTACATGCTTATTTTAAATCTTTGCAAACATTTTAAAATAAGTAAGAAAAAAGTTTGACATCAATTTCAAAATGTCTAAATCATTGCCAAGAAAAAATGTGAAGATGTCATTGAAATCCATTAAAGCAATTTCAAATTTTATGCAATCAATTTCACAGGAACATGGTGAATTGACTTCTAATCCTCTGGCTGCAATTGTATTTTAAAATTTAATGACTCATGTCATTAAAAGAGATACTATGTCCATATACCCGCAAACATAACATTTAAACCAAAGAATATTCGTCATTTCTTTCATTTGTACCTTCAAACATCTCTGGTACTGTCGTGTGCAGTTAGAACGACTAATACGTCCATTAATATAAAACCTACTACATTGAAGACGTCTGCAAGCCATTAACAGGAAGACGGTAAACTCGAATACGAATTTTAACCGCGAGTTAAAATGATTTATTCCCGGAGGAAAAAGCGACTTGACTTCATAGAATACGGCAAAATGACTTTCACGGTCGTTGGGGCGAAAATTAGCTCGGACGGAGAATCAAAAATGATTCGAGAGCTGAATTGCTCACGCACATTCGCTTCATCCGTTTGTGTAACACGGCGCGACGCATGAACAAAGCGGCGAGTCAGTCAGCAGCGAGTAAACTGGCCTCTCTCTCGCTCCTCTCACCTCCGTCATAATTCGTCCCTTCCCGACAAACAATGGGCGGCTCTTCCATCAATCATGACTCGCTTAAAATAACGTCATCATCGCTTGGACTTCAAAAGTAGTGGCAGCTGCTTTTAGTGTGTAAAAAGATCCCTCTAACGCTTAATTCATGCTCAGAGCGCTACCGAAAACGGCTCGAGAATCGACAATCGCACGCCAATTCGCGTATTTTGTATGAAAATTCACATTCTTCCTTGTTCACCAATTTTTCTTTTTTTATTTTATTCACTTTTTTCAATATTTACCCCCACCTCTCACCAGAGTCACGACGGATCCCCTTTCACAGCTGTCGGCCATTATTTTCATTATGACCGGCGCAATGTTTTCACTCCGCTAATTCTTTCCCGTCGAAAGTTGAAAGGTCCCTTTGTGAGTGAGCGCCAACTCTAATGTATATATGAGTCCGAGCTTGCTCTGTGTCGCAGAACGAAGTGTTCCTTCCACTTCCAAATTTCCGGTATAAAATTTCATTTATACCCTTCCATTAGCTTATTTTTTTTAAACACGCCCTCTATTTTCACCCCGTTCTCCACCCCTCAGGGTCGCCCCATCCTCTTTCCCCACCTGACGAGAAATCCCTCGCACATCCCGACATGTTCTACTCTCCCCACACCCTGTTACATTTATCTCACCACCCCACCTCCCTCCTCCCAAAAAAATGTCCCTTCCCCATTCCAGTGAGCTGTCGCCGAAATTCTTCCCACCTTTTGTTTGCTTTAATTATGCACCCTTTTCTTTATTTCCACTCTCTGTCCCTTTCCTCTCCTCTACTTCTCCGGTCCATCTCACGGCTTCTGCTTCCCCTTCCCCAAGAACAGAGCAGAGAGAGAGAGAGGGAGGGTGAGCTGCTAAGGGTCCCTCAGCCCCCTTTTTATGAAAAAAAAGGGTCTAAGAGAAGCGGATTAAGGGAGGGAGGGCCTGCCGGGATGGACCTCGGCATCCCCACTTCCCTAAAACTCACCACCCCCTTCCCATAATATAAAAACTCCGTCCAACTCAAACCCCTACCGTCTCCACCTCTCTCTTCTCCCCTACGGCCCCAATCGTCCTCATTTCCTCTTCCGATTAACGTGGCTGCCACCGACTTCCCCTCCACTATTTTTGCCTTTCTCTCTTCCATATTCCAATTCAGTGGATAAGCAGGTGTTTTATTTCTGGCACCCCTGGGGAGTGGACGGGAGCAGGGTTGGTGTTCTCTCCAAATGAACCGCACCCAGATAAAAAATTACGTTCCCAGAGATTTGAATCATATAAATTTATAAGATCCCTTAAATTAAAAGGGATGCTTTAATCCAAATATTATTTTTCTGGATGGTCATTTATCAAATTTTAAACAGGCATCTGTTGGAGTTGTCGTTGGTTCGAGAAAAGGCTTAAATTAATCTCCCTCTGGCTGGCGAAGGCATGACTGCTTGTCACAGAAATAAGCTGCATCCAGGTCATCAACTTCGCGCTACCAAACTGGCAAGGTGTTATTGTATGGCGGAAGGATATTGCAAATGAGCGTGAAATGGAGGAGGATATGTAAAGTAAAAAGTAATAACTGTCGCAAACTAGTCACGGCCCTAAGATACTAGCCCATTTTAGTCACATATTATGATTAAAGAAAATATTTTTAAAATTAAGTTGGAAAGCTTCCAATTTCATTTATTCAGGTTCTTAACTATCTTAATACGTATCTTATTTTGAGTCGTCACATTTCAAGGCGTTCAAACTCTCTGTTAGAAAAGAAAAGTAATATTTAGAGTAGGTATACTCCACATTGGTGTACTACGTGACAAGCTAAATAGAAACATATTCACCTTTTCAACGAAAATTACCGTTGCTTCTGCAAACCTATCATCGACAGGTTGTTAATCACTTCATATCAAGCTCCTTCTTACCTCAGCCATTCTTCCACTTCTTAGCCACATTTTCCATAAAAACATTTCATGAAAAAATAAACAAAGTAAAGGATAGTAGCAAGATGCACTGAGGTTTTACCTTTCGGCGTATAAGGTGTATTAAGTAAACATATTTCGAGAATATCAATAGCCACTGATAGCAAATACTACTGTTGGCACCGCGCAATACTACGGAAATAGATAAATCATGCCTTACATTCCACCCACAGGATGGGGAAAGCCATGAGCAAGGAGTTGCAAGGGAAACGCTTTGCTAAATTCCTCGCTCAAGTAAAAAAGTTGCTTTTCCGGCGTCCCGTTAATAAAGGTACAGAGCGCAATTACGGTTACGCACATAAAGCGTGCGCTTGCGTTATCACCAATTTTCAAATGTGCCCCTGAGAGCAAAATACGGTATCATCATTCGCCAAATTTTCAAAGGCGCTATAGAACACTGACCTTAATTTTTAGAGCGCATTATTAGGCAATTATTAGCTATCAGTATGGCTTGCGTTTTCGGTAACGAAAACGATTACAGAAAAAAGGAACCGTATTCCCACCCTTGGACCTCGAATCCTCTATCGGATGTATTCTAAACGCGGCCCGAAGAATGAGCACCCCTTACAGAAGAGGCACGCGCATTTGATATACATGTATACACCCTGACCTGCACTCATTTCACACTTGTCATAACCATAATCGGGCGTCTTTTTTATGCTTTAGCCAGCCACGTTTTGCGATTGTCGCAACCGTTCCCCCTTTCTCTTCTTTCCAACTCCCCCAGGGAGGGGGGCGGGAGGCCTTACTCCACACCCCTTCTTGCCCCTTCCTCACTCCCCTGCCATTGAAAAACACGGCGAAGCCAATGATGGGCGCGTCAAATCCATTGTGTCCTCTTGGAGGCCGCGCGATGTTGACACAGGCGCGGGGGCTTCGGGGAAGATAATTAATGCCGGGGCGAGGACGAGTCGGCAATAAACGCCCCCGGGGGGAGTTGAGATCGGGGAGGGGGGAGCAGAGGGGGGAAGGTGGACCGGAGGGACCCTGTGGGTGCACCAGGCACACTGACTCAACTCCTCTTCCCCTCCCCATCTCCAGTCACCACCGACTCTAGACACACCCGGCACTGCAAGTACTCACTCTTCTGCAGACACACAAACCGTCAAACCCGCGATGCGCAATGCTCTCGTAGCAGTTGGGCAGAGAGATGACATTTTGACAATAATAGTATTGCAGTTGCCCTAAAAGGGTCCCTTGCCTAGAACTATTCCACCAGAGGACCTTCCTAATTTTTACTTTCATCTATTACCGCATTTATATTGCATTCATCGCATTTCATACATTATTACATACATTACTTTCATCGCATTACCGCATACTATATTTTTACTTTCATCTATTACCGCAACGTGCAGATCTGTTGATAATCAGGCAATCAGTATATAGGATTAAATATATACAGTAGTATTTTCAAATTAATATCTTCTTTTGCAATTGAACAATAGGATCTCCATTCAAGGAGATGAAGTTAGCTCAGAAAAGAACACATTGGCACACTTATTGGCTCTCGAACAACGAAGAATGGAATAAATCGGACAGCAGGGAAAACTTTCAGCGATCGGTCAGAAGATAGACTTCTATGGTTAACAAAGGTAACAGCCTTGCCATTTGCAAAATATTTGTCAAATTCGTCTGCAGATAAAAACGTTGGCATTTTTGCAAAATTCCACAGGGGAAAAATCAGCCCTGACCGAGACTTGAAACCGGATCCCTCGATTTCCGGCCGAGTGCTCTACCCAGTTAAGCTACCCAAATGTCCAATTCCCCTGTAGTTGTTTGAGGACTTTATCGGACTAGATGAAATAGACAGCTGGGCATACAATTTTACTAAATATCCAAGTCAAACACTAAGCGCCACAGCCCGAGAGATAAAGCCTGAACTCAGAATACTAAGAGGTGTTCACTCTTCTTGAGTGATTTTGAGTCCACCAGCACTAGCCAAGGATAACTTTAGGGGGTCTCCTGTAAAGAACAAATGTGCAAAATTCCACATGTGTATTCGTAAAATTTTCCGTGGCTGATCCCAATTTACTCAAATTGGTAAGCTCTTTTCCTCGGAGTAACTTCATACTTTACACTTAACATTCAGGATTGACAGCTTTACTGGATATCAACACAAAGAAAGTATCGCCTGTGTATTTATCGAAGTTCATTGTTTGCCTAGCGCACATAAAATTTGCTCTGGTTCCGTTCTGAAATTTTCTACGAAGTTCGCAGGGCCTAATACGAATCGAATGCATGTGCGCTTTCGTGTAGCGAGGTGAGTAGAGCATTTGATTGACATCTTTCTCAACCACGACTTCAAACCGGCGCTAGTTGTCCAACTTATTTCGCAAGAATGCCTTAAAACTCTTTCTAAACGTAATATGTAAGTATGAACTGGAAACTGGCATTTATTAAAGTCCAGATTTAGAGGTTGTACCAAGAAGTGGTCGAAGTTTGGAATCGAGTACAGCCATCAGCTGATACTCGGCTTTGTCTCAGACAACAACCAGTCATTTTATCAGCAGATCAAAGGTTTGTTTCTGTACGAATGAAAGTCACCGGAGCCAACATAATACAACTAAAAAGGCACTAAAAATACTAGTTAATTGGAAGCAATGGATGAAATTCAACTGACTTAATGTGGGGCTAAATCTAAAAAAATGATGAGTTCAGGCATTAATTCTCCTCAAGACTATCAAGCTATTGATATGGAACGTGTGCATGCTTAAATAAGGCGTTCACTTTATGAAGGGGGAGATAACACATTATAAAAGACTGATTAAAGTCTTATCATTCATAATTTAAAGCATATCAGTCGTTGTAGTATAGGAGAATTAACCTTGAACTTGAATAATATTGTTTTTGTTTTTCCGTGAACTCAGTATGTAGCATAAACTCCGTCGTTGCAATGCTTACGCCGAAAAATGTGTGATGCGCTATGTGTATCGTCATTTAGTGTTTCATCAAATGATATATATTTTTATGGGAAGATTCTCCAAGGTACTTAGGAGCTACATACCTCATTATTTTACGAATCATCAACCTGAGAAAAAACACAGTTCTCAAATTTTCCATTATCAGTCACAAATAAAAATATATATATCACAAAGATGCTTGAGTATCACGCGAAAAGTATTTGGATAAACAAATGCCTTATCAAGAATCTCAAAGTAAATATGAGCCCCCGGAATCTTGGTGATCTAGCCCTCATCAAAAGTTTCTACCGCTCGCCAAATTATAACCTCATGTCAATATGAAGACATATCTCTTCTCTTGAATGTCACTCATGTGGACTGGACTATAATTCTAGGACATACCGAGAAAAAATTATAAAAGCAGATTCTAAAAAAGATGCAGAAAATATTCACAAATCTTTTGCTGAGCGTGGAAGCGACTATTTTCACACGAAAACTGATATATGTCAAAATTCCAAGATATCACCTTCCTACATTGACAGTATTAAGTTAAATACCTTACAAAGCGATTTAAAGCAGTGTGAGGATTTTTTTCAAGGATAAGTATGGGAGGATAAAAGAAACAGTTTATTCATCGCATTATTTCCTTTGGAAGAGCGCCAAGATCAGCGTTCCAGTTCCATGGCAATACTTCAACTGAACTAAGGTTTATTCATGTACTCTGCGCCACTTTTGCACAAGTGACAAACGATAACACAATCTGAATTATTTAAACGCGGTTTGGTCACCATAACTAGTATTACTAGTTCCCATGCTGGAGAACTCTTCCCAATGACAAAATGCATCTGACAAAGGAACATATGGACAAACGAGTGGTTCACGATCTCACAGGTATGATTATCTCATTCCGCTATCATAACGGAGAAACAAGCCTTTGCATCGTTCCCTCAAATTAGAGAATAATGGTATTTATTGGGTAAATGTCAAACGATAATAATGAAATCATGAGGGAAGATATTCCTCTTGACACTATATGTTTAAAGAGGCCATAGTTCTCCCGGGTCTCCCTAACCATATCTCCGGGTGGCACCGCCAACTTTCACCCTCCCAATCACCTAACCTCCCCTTTTATTGTCTCCCGCCTTCCTTCCATCTGATTCCCAACCCCCTGCACGGTCGCCTGTGGGCCGCCAAACATCCCCCGTCTCCCCTGGGGCACTCTCTTAATTCAAACCCGACCCTCCCCGGCCCGTCCGCTCGACTTCCCCACTCGCAACATGTGTGCTCGTTGTGCGTGTCGTGAACTTGTTTAATGAGCCCGGAACAAGGCAATTGGGGTCGGTTTATTAATCGGAAGCCATATTTCCCTTATGTATTTATTCTGTTGGGCGGAAGTTGGAAATTAAAATTATAGACAGGTTTATGTAAGGGGTGAATGGTGTATAAAATACGGTCTGATGGTTTTTCATGATTATTCAGCCCATCCAAGGTAGCGAATCAAGCGTTAACAGAGGCGATGTGACCAGTAACTAGGAAAAAAATTCAATTTATGCGATCAATTCTCAGCTGACATAATTGTTCAGGCCAAGCCATCCAGCTGCAATCCAGTCACGGTTCTAAAATCTTATATTTTAAATTCTTTGATTATTATGGCATGCACTCAATACTTAACACAGCTATTCGTGCATTGAATGCACAGCCCTCCCGTATGACAGACGCATATATTACAGATTTATTGTAAGTGCAGCATGAAAGAGCAGCTCTATAACACGTAATGAGTGTTATTTTTCTCCAGCGTTCTCACTTATAGAAATATAAACATAGTATAACAAGTAATATCAGTTTCATGGGATCAAATCCGGATCAAATAACGCTGATGAGGTGAAGGAGTTACTCGAAGGATTCTGCAAAAAGTATATTTCTTCATTAATTATTAAATAAAAGGAGCATATTTTGGCCTGATAAATGTTACACGGCACCTAAAATTACTATTATGAAAAAGTTTGTGGAGATAATACATGAATCAACAAGTTGAATTTTCTTTCATGCATCTCCCACTTGCCATACCATTTAGCACTGAAAATGTGCAATTAACCTGTGCAATGGGATGAACGACATATTTAATGCACTCTGCTTTAATCCATGGACAGAAATGTACCTATCTCTAGGATGAAAAACTAAATATACATACAAACCTGCAAGCCACAGCATAGGCGAGTGGCAAGGGGAGTGACGAATGGACCCCAGCCGTGTAAAGGATAAAGTTTTGGGAGGTGAAATAGTGAAGAGAATTATGAGACTGTTATGAGTGGATCTCAGTTTATATTAGGGTCACTTATTGCATGCGGAATGAACTAAATTTTGAATCTTTCTGTTCGGAAGTGTATCTCTCTTACTTTGTCGTTTATGTTGGTCATAGAAATGTAGTGTGCCATCAAAATGATATCTTTCTGTGTCACCTATAACCACACCTGTTCTACATTCCTCAACCAATCTAAGCCCAGCGTGTAGCCTCATAGTCTCTAGCAGTTCCCAACCCAATATCTCTAAAAACTGTGAAACAATACGTCTTCGCTCGTAGCATTTTTAAACGAAGCGCAATGCTTTCCTTAGTATTTTATTTATTTTTTTGGTTAAAATCTCTCAGTCCAAAGTCCCAAATGCTCGCGGCGAATTGGAAGTGTGGCCTAACCAGTGCAAAGTGGCATCTCTCTTTCAATTTCTGTCATACGCTTAATAAACCTAGTTTCGTTAATGCTGTGCCGCGTTGTATTGTGTGTTTCCCACGATATGAAACTGCTGTAACAGTTGCACTACGCGTTTATTTTGTTTCTTTTTTCACGATTCAGGCATAAAATCTAAGTTTCCTTTCGGCGATTACTTTAAATTACAACGCATGCCAACAATGAGGTTAACGGGGCTAGCCACGGTATAGCCCATAAGGGATCCATTGCCATTCATCGGCTAAACACTTGGTTCGATATCGAGGGATCCAGGTTTATGTCCCGGTCAAGGCGCACATTCTACATGTATATCAGCTACTTGGGTCATAACTAACTAACTAACAGAGTCCCATTGCTCATCATGCTTGATGATGGCTCAAATAAGCCGAATTGGAATGAATTGTGGACTAAAACGATATTGGCTTCATATGCCAAAATCACGGCGTTCTCCTACATTGCATTTCCAGATAACATTAGCTTCGGCGATGTTGATGGTCGTGAATATCTCTCAAAGACGAAAATATCACTCAATGATCAATAGGCGTCGACTGACGAAGGGATTGGAGTTCAAACGCCCTCGACTCATGCTACGCTCCAACGATTAAGGGATGACGATATGTCCGACTTGTACTCCCACTCTGAGGGTCGACGAAAGATTTTGCCCCCATTTGGGTCCACAGACTTCCGTTCCACGTTGTGATTAGTGAGCGCGACGCACTCTCTGGCACCACGCTTTCGGCGACGGATGTGAAAACGGACGGATGCACGCATTCCTTCCGATGCAGAGGAGGCAGACACTCCGTGTATTCCCTTTCCCACCCCCCCCCCACTTCATCCCCAAACCCCACCTCCTCGCTTTCCGCAGGGAGGAGAACGCTGCAGAAGGGGAATCGATCATTGGGATAAGCCGATGATCGACGAGTGAGTTCCGGAAAAACGTTTCCGTGTCCATTTTCTGCACTGAAGCTTCCGGGAGTCACCGGAGTTCTTTTGTCGAGGAGGCGTCATTCATCTTGGTGCGCTGTCGAGTGATGGACTCGCTGAAACGTCTCCCACTCCTTAACGTTCAACATTGCTGGTGGGGCTCGTTACAGTCCTGTCATCGTTTTGCTTGAATACAGATGAAAATCACTTAATGTGCTGAAAATGTATCAGAAGATAAGGTTAATCTCGTCTTTGATGTGATTTTTATGGGGAGAATTGCCAGATTTATCATCGTCTCTTCCATGAATCAGCTATTTGAGAGGCAGGCCGTTGTAGCGGAGATGTTTTTAAAAGTTAATCTGAAGATGGAAAAATAAATGCTCTAAATACTTAATAATAATAGAATAGGAACTACATAAGACTTAAACGTTTTCATTTCAAATAAAAAGCGTGAAATCTAATGATTAAAAATTGTTAACATCAATTAAAAAAGTAGATTTTTTTTCAATTTTATAAACTATGGTATCAGCTAGTAATACTGCCGAATACACTTACGCTTTTTGAAAGATTAAGTAAGAATTCAACATCCAGCATATAAATATCATGCTTCTCCTAGTATCAACAGTTGTAAATATATCTTTATTGCTCTTTCACCCTCCGATTCAATTGCTTATGCTCGTTTGACGCGGCTCCAAAAAATCTTTTTTCAATAATATTACAGAGTGATTACTTGAATATTTTTTTGATAAATAAGTAATATTTTATAAGCTTAATTCTTTTATATAGAAAATAAGCTTTTCGGATATCAGCCCCAAACGCTAATTCCATTTCCACGTATTTCTCAACAATTCCCATTCTTCAATAACCCTCTCTCAGTTAATAAGTAAAACTAAAAAGAGCTGACAAAATATCGCCTCTGTACAAACACGAATTTTTGACCCCAAGTTGGAAAAAATTCATAAAGATAAGTTTGTTAATAAAATAAATAATTATCTAGATATAATACGTCACAAAGCATTACTAAAAGTATCAAAAAACTAACCAGATGTCAAACAACTATTTCCTATCCAGCACTCAGCTAGCTCTAAGAATTAGTTCTTGTAGATGTTAAATCTTCCAACTATTTAGCAACTACAGGCGTAACCCACGATGCTGAAACTAGGAATGCAGCTCTTTCACAACGCTTGTAAACACAAATGATTTCATCAGCCGTAAGTCCTGGAATCGATTGTATCCTGAACCTCCTGGAAAGCTGTTATCCGTTTCATTCAACAGAGAAGCATAGAATTTCAGGATATTATCATAATAATTGGTAATTACAGCCCAATGTGAGACAGTATTATACAGGTCATTAAAATCCAACCAAAAGCCTGGGTGTGATTAGAACAGGAAATAAGGGATGCCATATGGTTTGTTAGAATTTAGTATTTTCAATGGTTGCATCCATAATAAAAGAGTTCTCTTGGTAATCAAAATGAGGGATGGATAAGTCGAAAGACAATGAAAACATCTAGACGTCATACTGGTGGAGGGTGTGCGAATATGCAGATGGGGATAAGTCTGGTGATAGTTTAGATAGATAAAAGGAAATGGAACAGTAAAAGTCACTAACCCAAAAGAAGAGATCTTTTTATTAATAAAATATTTTCGCCGTGATTTGCAATGGAAAAATTCAATCAATCAAACAATTCTTTTCAAGAGACAAAGGAAAACTACATACACTTCATGGGGGCTTATAAGTGCTCGCTATGATTTTTTGTGGACCATCAAAATCATGCAAGCTGTCAACACAGGTTGGTTTTAATAAAATAATAAAAAAGTACTAAATTAAAAAATATTTCTTCGATAAATATTTAAATTTTTAAATAAAAAGACGCAATCGATTCCCAAAAAAAAACAGATAATTCGATTCAAAACTTGAATTTCAAGGTATAATACCAAACTCGAGTTTTTTTCAGAACTCAATCATTCGTACAACCATGAAAAGTTCGTGGCGTGAATAATTGATATCAAGGGAAAAATTTCTGTGCAAAGCTCGCTCGAGCCCGTGCACAATTTATATGGGGAGAGAAAAAACTGCCATTTGGATAAATTTGGCGAAAAGTTGAAACAGACTTTCATCTGGATGTGGAGAGTGTTTTCAATCATCCATGTATATATATATTTATATATTTATATTTTTTAATTCCCCCTTTTGCAAAGCGCTGTATCATCCTCACTGTCCCCCGCGGAAAATACAATTTCTGACACGACATCTGTTCCCGGATACACGTAAACAAAAATGCGGGGTTACACATGGCATTAGCCGGGCCAGCGGAGGCGACCGAAATTAACCAATTTAAATTCCAATGGAACGAATAAAACGAATTATGTGATTTATGGACGGAGAACGGGGATTATCATTCCGTCGGGGGTGGGGGGAGGAGGGAAGAACTTTTTCATGCATATTAGAATCTCGCTTTTAAAAAGGGGTTGTTGGAGGGGGGGAAGGAGGGAGGGGACGGTGGGCAGGGAAATAATCCGGAGGACGGACGGAGGGTGAAGAGGAGGACAGAGATGAGAGGGAGAGAGACGAGCACACAAACCCCGGTGGCGGATGGGAAATATGCGCAATTGTCGCGTATGGCACAACAGAGTGCACGGAAATCAACCCCGAAAACGATTCTTCATCGTCCGGTGTGCAACACGGAAGAGGAGGCGCGCATTAAGTCGTCAGAATTTGTTGGCCATATTTTTTGCCCCCATCGACGTTATAGTGTTAATGGAGGCCAACTGGTGAGTTATAATGCAGTTTTCTGGCGAGGGATTGAGAGGGGGAGGTTATTTCGGGAAGGAGAAGGGGGAAAGTAGGGATATCTAGGGTACAGGAGGGTCTGTGAGAGGGGGGTGGGAGGGGTAGGAGGTCGAATAGGGGTGAGGGGTGGATGCAAGGGTAGTACTAGGAAGGCAGAAGAACGTCGGTCATGGGGTTGAGAGTGAGGGCAGGACTTTCTCCCTTTCCTCCTGGTGGAGTGGGGGGTTGAAAAGGGGGTCAGAGTGCAAGAGGGTGGAAATGGCTTGGGGGAAGTAGTCTGTGATCGGCTCGAGAGGAATTGAGTTGGGAGATGGTTATGATGCGGGGGGAATGGGAAATATGGTGAATTATATCGTCCCGGGAGCCAAAAATCTACAATTCAACAGGCCCGAGAGAAAGGAGGGCAAATACTAAATGATGGCGGTGTTTATATCAAGCCAGAACCTAGAACAAATTTTCCCGTCAAAAATATAAAGAAAATGGTTCCAAAATGTCTTGAATGCTTTATTTTTTTAAGAATTACAATTAGTCTTTGAACCACGATTCTCACAGCTGACAAGTGATGTTTCAATGGTTTTCGCGACAGGATATTTAACTCATTGTTTACAGAATTTCATAGACTCCAATTACCCAATTGTTTGGATTTTAACACGGTCAGCATTAGAGTTTCCTCTTTATTATTATTGGGCCGACTGGGATATAAAATGTAGAAAGCTGCTTGATAAAGTTTCAAAGAGTAAAATTGAGAATGTTGTTGAGAATCGAGAAATAATTTCCAGATACAGTTATATAAAAATTCTTTCCTCGAGATATATTCCAGCGAATACGCGTCATTACCAAGGTAACATTGTACCACTGTAAATGTTACCTCGACAAAACACGAGTGTATATCAGGGTCGGAGTCAAACAATTTACACCAGCATAAACTCTTCTATATTTGAATCTCAAACGTGCCTAGCAATCAAGCACATACTCCAAACGATATTCCATGATTTGAAGAATATATGTGGTATTCCATTTCTGAATCACAGAAATCAAATCAACAAGAGCAGTAAGGTTCCACTTATATTTCAAAACGCTTCATGCAGTACGGAAAACGTGGAAATCCACCCTTCAGTTACGCCAATTCATGCGTGCGGAAGGATATTTCTCGGCGTAAGACGACGTCACAGCATTGGCTTCACATGGCACGAATTCAAATTACAGGATCAGGCAGAATACGGTGGAGTGAATGAATGAGATGGTTTATTCCTGACATCAGCGTTAGGGATGATGAAAGTTGAAAGGCACTGAGGTCTGAAATTGTGACCGTTATAAAATGATGTCGGGGCCGGCGCGCGGAGGACACGATAGGGCCAAAGAAGGAAGGGGTTGGACGACAGGGCCGAGGAGGAAAGCGTATCGAATGCCGAATGGGAAGCGGCCGTAATTTGAATGTGTCAATATAGCATCTCCACTTCGCCACGCTTCCAGTACAGAAGGGAAAAGGAAGGTTTTCGTTCATCCCTAGGGGAAAGAGGATAGGATATTTCTGGGAGTCGACCGTGGAGAGAGGAAATGCACGGGATCAAATATGAAGGGCCCTAAATAGCGTGATGGCATAAAGGAAGGCGATTTGGTCTCCAACCATTTGGATACAGCATACCATTCATGACAGTCAAATGTGAAATATAAAACGTTTCACTCATTAATACAGCACGGATTTGTAACCTTAGACGGAGTCGTTGAAACTGCTGGGTCCACAGGAAAGTTCTCACAGTTCACTGTGAGAATGTGGTATGAACTTCAATTTCATAATGATTGGCAACCAAAATTAATGACATTTAACAAATAAAACTTATTTAGAAGTTGTATACATTGCATTTACATGCTTATGCAAACCAAAAATCACCTATTAAAATCGGATAAATTACAAAACTATTTATTTCCCGAAAAGTCAAGAAAATATAGTTTTGAAGAAGTTGCATGACATGAAAACAACCAATTAGAACATGCCATCATTAAGATCCAATTACAATTGATTCTTAGAGCATTGATTGAGTTGATTAGAAATGATTGTTAGGACCTTTTGAGAGTAGAGATTGAGCATTTTCGTTCATGCTGATATGCTGATGAAGACTTGATATTTCTCTTCGTCAATCTAGTTAATTCAAGTAATCTGTAAAACTCTTCTTATCTTCCTTAACACGTTTATTATTATTTTTTTAAATCAGTAACCAATGAGTCACCAATATAATAGTTATTCATAATATATTCAAAGATGAAGAGCATAAAAGTGAAAGAGAGAGCAATTCGAGGAGGAAACAAGTAACAGCTAAGCGAATTAAATACCATGAAGAACGTCAACAAGTCTTTACAATTTCATTACGTTGAATCATTGAAACCTATTGATAAGCTTATTTATGTTCAAAGAACAACGGAAGTAGCCGCACAAACTTTAACGGAGTCACTCGATAGTGTTAATACAATTGTGTGAAATTCACAATGGAAAAATGATTCGTGCAGACTGGGAATCGAACCCAGATATCTCAATATCACGTCGAGTGCTCTAACCAATAAACCTACCAAGGAGTTCTCTTCCACTATGAATTTCACACATTTTTTTCTTTATTTTCTTTGCTCAACACCAAAACTGGCTAAAAAAATACCTTCGGCAGATAGATGATAATAATACTTTCATAATAACACATGAAAAGTGAAGATAAGTGATTTGATAACAATGCCTGTCGTCAGAATACTCTTAATATCAACCTTAGCCCCAATACAAACTGTTCATTAAAATTATCCACCCGTTCACAATTTCATACTTGGACGATGGATTAATTTGCATAAATAAGTACCTAAAATCTCAGTTTTTAAACATATGCCTTTTCGACAAGCGTACCCGCGACATTTTAAAGCATAATGAGTGCCTTTTTCAATTCCAAGGTTTTAATTATCATTTATCATCCATGAAACTCAGTTTGCAATCATCTTTAGCAACACTGATGAAATAGCAAACCAACTCAGCCATACAAAACCTGATACATTGGAGAGAGGATCGAGAGAATGGGTTGAATCACAAACCCAACCGAGGACATATCTGGAGTCGAAACATGTCATCGGCGCAGCGCTGAGGCTGCGATCGCGAATGTAAGCTTAAAAGACAAGATTTAGTTCGGTTGAGGCTGCTCGACAACCCTACCCAGAACCACTCGAAAACACAATAACACTCCCTTTGGTATCGGATTCCCTCCGTAATTTGAGAGAGATGTTATCAAATATGCATGCGTGGAAAGGCGAGGTTTTAGTATTAAGAAGGGCAGAGTGGTGGCGAGGGAGGCAAAGAGAGCGGTGTGTGGGGCGTGGAATCGAGTAAGTCCCACAAGGAAGGAGGAGGAGATGGAGAGGGGGAGACAAAGATGGGAAGCGAACATTTTTTTTCTCTTTTCCGAGACCCATTGGGCGTAGGCAGAGTGCGGGAGCTGTGCCGGGGGCTGCAGCCGAACTGCGGAGGAACGAGATGAGACTTATGGGGAAGAAAAAGGGCAGAATGAGACGAAATGGCTATGACAAAGTCATCTCATAGATCTTTTTAAATAAATACTAGATATTGGAACCATCCAGCCTATAATTAACACGGTGTCGAATATAACAACCTAATTTAGATTATGTTAAATTAATTTTGAGTTCTTCGCATGTTTTTCCTCCATTCATGACACTTAAAATTCCTAATTTTCTCCATGTTACTAATCACCCAATCACTCTTTAAAATATTACTACCTGTTAGTATACCTTCATAGAATTTCTTGTCTCCTTCAAAATTCCTCCATTCAACCGCTTCAACTTTCCTACAGCATCTAGAATTTCAAAATTTGTTCCCGTAAGCATTTTCGGCTCATCCATCTTCTCCCACACCCTATTTCATTTGTTTTTAGTTTACGCTCGTCCCCATTCTCCGATGGCCAAGTTCTGCGCCTCTCGAAGGGGATAATTACACAAAAGATACCATCGGAGAAGAAAATGATTAATAAATTGGATAAATATTGTCAACAACTGCCAAATTTGTAAATTACAAATCTAAAAAAATAAATTCCAATATTTTCATAGTAATTTATGTGATAGGAATCTCGCAAAACACGAATACACCAACCAAGGTTACCACTCATCGTCAGAAAACTAAACAAATGAGATAAAATCAGGGAGTCAGACTTTGGGATTGGGTAAATTACCTACCTTTCTGGAAATCTACCTTTCTGGAAAATGCCAGCCTTGGCATCGAAGAGTGAGTTGGAAGAAGCTCTAATTCAACTGCACTCCCATAGCAAAGTTTTTCGTATTGATCATATTATATAGGTAAATATTGAAATAATGATTGGAGTTCTTGAAATGCTTACCAAAAATCAGCAATCATAAGTAAATTATTATTGACTTTTAGGTAGATTACAATGTTTTGCTACGTTAATTTTCTATTATCTTATTTCATTAAATCTTCTGCTGGGATACCCAATTTTCTTATTTTACTGCTTCATTGTTCTTCGCCTAGCTTTACATTTTGGTCATCTTCTTTGTATTTCATTTTTCCTCTTATTTTCATGTTCTTTTTTCCTATTTATCCCTCAATATCCAGGCGTGGATAAGCGAAGGAAGATTTTGAATTCGCAACCTCCTTTCTAACCAGCTGACTTAAAATTCGTTCCATTCAAGCTGGTGGCTAGTTACGGAATCATCCAATTTCTGTCTTTTTTCTTCTTAGTTAGGGAGGTCAATGGTTCGATGCTTTCTGGTATCTTTTCCGCTCTTGCATAAACCATCGTCTTCATTTTCCTTGATTATTCCAGGGTAGTTTTAAACTCTCCGAGGCCGGTGAACATTTTATTTATATTTCGTAACATATCTATTGTCTGAACTGTTTGTATTATTATGTATATTATTAGTATGTATGTATATATATATATATATGTATTATTAGTATGTATATTGTCATATGTCTGAACTGTTTGTTTGGATAATGTTTGGGGATAGGATTGTTGAGGGAAATTACGAGGAGTAGGAGGATAGTTTTGTGGGGAGAAGGTCAGAACGTTTGGAGAGGGAGTGGAAAGTGTACGTATATGTGGTGTGTGGAGGAGAGTGGAAAAATCAAGAAAATAAATACGAGTGTCGGGAAGTAGAGAAAGTGGACATTTCAAGGAGGACCAGGACTATACCCAGAAGGAAACAGAAGTGGGACATGATTTGGACGGAGGTGCGGAATGAGGAGGGCTGAAGTGTAAATGTTGTATTACATGTGACACGGGTAATATAAAACATTGTTCAATATAAACAATTACGTAATTGATGCCTACAATTTTTTGTTACAAGTGACTCGGGTAAAGAAAACGTTGCTCAATATAAAACAAACGAGCTACAATCTACTCGATTTATTAATTGCCTTTTATCCAGGGTAGCGTCTCGGAGGGTGGAAGTGGATGGAGCGGGCGAACTACTAAGAGTCGGTTTCAAAAATATTCTGATGGAAAGAGAGAGTGGATGAGCAGGGATGGTTGAGTGGGGGGGAGGGAGTGAGAGGGGGAGGGAGCCTGAGGAACCGGAAGACGAAGAGGAGCGGGAGGAGGAGGGTGGTCTTACGGGGTGGGCCAAGTAGTGAGCGCGATGGTCGAGGGAAGAAGGGGAAGTGGGAGGAGGGAGGAAGAAGATTGGGATTGACTTGAGTGGAGGGGGGGGTGGAAAGGAGGCAAGAGGGGGAAGCGGGGAGGGGGAAGAGGAGAGTGAGTTGACAATTCAATTCCCAAAAGCCGAACGCATAGAAATTTCCATTTTCTCGTATATTCTCCCTCCCGTCTCGATGTCGCTTCCTCGTTTTTCAGTAGGGGTGGCGAGGAGGGGGGAAGGGAGAAGGCCCCCTCCATCTCATCGCAAGCGTCCTTATTTTCATCTCCACGAGGCTTCCTTCTCCCGCCCCGGCCCTGGATCCGACCTCCGCCACTGGTGCCACTTTGACACCGGCCTTTCCAAAAAAAATATACCCGTCGTGCAGTATATGCCATCTCCCTCGGCGCAGTTCGGCACTTCCTACCCCACCCTTCCTTGCCAGCCGGCATCTCCAATTTTCCCGGCTATTTCGACTATTATTTTCCCCGCGTATCAGTCGGCCCATTCACCCCTCCGTTGCCGCTCTATCGGTCCTCCGACAGAGGCACATCCTCTTCGTCCTCTCCCACACAGCTCATTACTATTTAGTACTCAACCCCAAGCGAAGCTATTTGGGGAAACATATAGGTTTATGCTTGCATGCTTCGGTTCTGTCTTTACAGTCTAAAAATATAACATTTGGGAGCAAAGGGATTTGGCCAGAGACAATATCTCGAGAGCATTCATAATTTGATTGTATGAAGCCAGAATTTGGCAAGCGCAATTTTTAAATTAGATATACTCTTCCCATCCACTGGACAAAAGTTTCTTGAATTAACACTGTTTAAAACCAAGACAGTATGTGCTAAAGCTCAAGATTATGAAGGCCTCTATACGAGTTTAAAATATTTTAGTTTTCGACAAGATTTTCATTGCTTTACAGTGGTTAGATGAAGATAAGTAACTCTTCTAAATCCTTTGAGCAGTACGATTTAATAAAAAATTTACATTGGAAATGTATGTCATAACTTTAACTACCTACGTTGCGTCAAGTATTTCCTTGCAGCTCAAACGGAAAATTGGCAAGTGCCATAGCTCATTCTCCATTGATTTACGATGCGATAGTTACACTGACGTTTTCGAGGTCACCTCTATCGTGAAATCTCGTGTAATTCCTTGATAATTCGTTTTTCTCATCTTGTCTCGGTGCTAAGATTACGAGATTATCCAAATAAAAAACTATTCTTCAGAATTTATCAACTTTTATAATTATCTGAAACATTCTCAATTCCAATGGCTTCAAAATTTTTCACTCAAATAGGGAGAATAAAAAATCTGTGCAATGATAACTCATTTCTTTGTAGTAAATTCAATAAGGAATACAAATAATTCGTAGTGATAAAATCACAAACGTCACAATATTGTACTGAAGGACCGAGAGCTATCCGAGATGCAGTTTAATTCTTAATTCCAACTTAAGTGTCGAGCAAACTGCCACTAAAGCTGTCAGGAGCTGTACAAACAGCTGCTGACATAGTTCCAAAAATATGTTCTTCTGATGGGTATCCATGGTAAAGGGGAGAGGAACATTTTGGACGCAGGGATTTTCATTTTACGAATCAACTACAACCTCCCTTAACAGACTAGCATCGGTATCATGGATTGCTCAAAGCCACAGAACCCTCGAGTACTTCATCACAGGGATGCTGTCCGTCGTTTACTAGAACCCTGAGAACAAATATGGGGACGCAACATGAGAATACCACTCGCCACCTCCGAGAGACAGAAATGACTGATCGTGATCATCTGATCGGCCCGTCGTCGCACTCAAGGATACACAATGGACGGACAGCCTCCACCCAGACCCAAGTAAGAGGAGGTGGGCGGAAACAGGATAGAGAGATCTCCCGACATGCAATGGGTCGAGGTTTCTGGGCCGGTCGGACCAAGAAGGAGAGGTCATCTTCTGCAGACATCAATCCGATGACTGGTTTTCAATAGCTCTCCTTTTCTGCTAAACGGTTAAATTATTCATATAATCTCTTCACCACATATGCATATCACATACATAGCGACGTACTAAATGTCTATTATTATATTGCTAAGCAGGATAATTATACGAGACTAGCCAACCTTTAAAAATTAGAATGCCCACTCTTAATTCTCTCGTGCATTTCCTTTAACATAATTTTATATAATTAATGTTTATAAATACTATTAATTCGAGGTTTATACTCATTAATTTAAGTTTATATGGATATTTAAACTCTGTATTACTCTTAAGATATTGGTGCCTTTTGCCTGTAAAAAATTCTTACAAATAAATACAACTCCTTCTATTGACATTCCTCAATACTAACTTCATTCATTCCCTTTTTATTTATTTTTTTATTTTATCTACATTATCGCGAATACAGCACAATGGGCCAATTTACGTCGGGTGAATAACAGTAACAACAAACGAGTCACAAACACCCATGTCATGGGCAGATTATGTTCTACCCAGGTGGGACTTGAACCCGCGGTCCTCGGGTTAGCAGGCGAGGACTTAACCCCGCCGCCACTGGGGCCGACGATTATTCGCATGTGCGGAAATTATTGCCATCCTCTTATTCCTTTTTATCATTGCTCTAAAGATTTATTTATTTATAGGTATATGTACAATAAGATGGTCACTTCCTTTCGATTAAGTTTCATTAAGCATCTTTATCCTCATGCTCTTCGTGTGACTTCTCCCGTTTTCCCCTACAATTCCCGTTCATCCAATCATTCCCATTCATTTTATTTCATTATTTTTCGATGACTCCTGAAGAATGATTCGATTGAAATCGATTTCAATCACTTTTGCTCTACTGTAGAAATTGTCGATATTACATTCCTCTCCATGAGCATGGTCAACGTATAAACTTAAATGAGTTGCATCATTACCACCAAAATCGAGTTGATGTCAATATATTCTATTTGTAGTAAGATTCCCTCTCGGTTAGGACAACTCCACTGACTATTTCTTCCATGAATGGTATACATCTATATAATTATAAAACTTTTTCCACTTTTGCAATCCACACCGATAGGTGACTTTCATCCTATGGGTTTCTTGCACAAACCATTGATTTCGATTTCTAGACACATGTATCCATGTTGTAGGTTGATTCTTTCGTTTTTTGGGGTTTTTGCCGTCTTGTTTCAACGTGAGGCCCATATTTTACTTGTATCTGAGGAATCCTTCAGGATAGCTGACGAAATATCGTCCTCAAGATGAAACAACGTGGCGGAAACCCCGGGAAACGGAAAAATCAACCTTCATCTAAACCCCGTGGAAGCCTGAATCACAACATATTCCAGTTTTGTTTCTCTATTGGTCTTTTCCACTCTGTTTATGATTCCAATCAGATCAGAATAGGTATTTTCATGTGTGTATTCAACATACGAACTCGGGGAATGAAGACAGTCATCGCTTAGGGTTTACAAACACTGCATATACTTCCACCCCCACTCACTCAGTCGACCAATATGGCTCATTCCCACGATGCACTTACACCATAGTAACTCCACCCCACCCACCCCTTTGAGCGCAGAAATCCTCAGCCCTGCGATCCAAATACATATGCCCTCCCCTTTCTCACAACTTCCACCCCCTTCAGCCGATTTACCTCTCCCTACACCCCCACCACCCACTTCCCTAAATCCCCCGAGGGTCCATCCTCCGACCCCCATATCCTCGTATAATGGTCGAATTGATTGCATAAAGCGGTATAGAATGGAACTGGCTACGGCGACAGGATAGGGCTTGGGTCTTCGGACGCATATGAGGAGGGTCCCGCAGAAGTGGGATGCATCGGAGGGGAGGTTGGGGGGTTGGTTCGGAGGAGTGAGGTGAGCGAGGGAGGGAAGAGAGAATGTCCTTACCCAGCATCCCTCAGGGCAACCCTCCAAGGATTTATGGATGACAGATTTTCCAAGGCTTTCATTTCATCCCTCCATCCGCCGACTTGCTTTTGTGTCTGCCACCCCCACATGCATTGCGCAACCCCTCTCGCCTACTACCCTTCGACGGCAACCCCTGCCAAAACCCCCTCAGTCCGTGCCCTCCCACCCCTTTCCCTTCCCCCTGCTCCTCTCCCATTCACAATTGAGGTGACACCAGCTTAGCGGATCTGCCCAAAGGGGCGCTCGGATCGTCACCTCGCTGTGTACACATTGGAGCTTATGTGGGAGGGGGGGGGAGAGAAAAGGGAGGAAGGTTTGGGCATTCGGAGATGGAACCAGGGGGAAGGTGGTTTGAACTCTATGGAGAAGGGGGTGAAAGATGGAGAGGAAGGGGTATTGAGGTTTAAAAGGGGGGCGCATGCAGCATGAGAGGCTCCCCTTGCATACTCCGGCCTTCTCTTGTTTCCATGCGGAGGACTCCCCGTGTGGCTTTGAAGAGGTCGCGTGGATAGCCGATTGTTGCATTACCTTCATATATACACATACACAGAAAGGCACACGCCAGTATATGGGCTCGTGGCATCTTGATGATGGGTGGAAGTTGGTAAACTTGTTACGATATACTATAACTTTTCGATTTCGAATCACAAAATCGACAAGGCTGTGCCAATCTCTTGGATTTGGAAATTACGGACGATAATAATGGAATATTTTTCGGTAGAATGTAAAATTATAGCTGGGTAAGTGCAACTCCATAACCTTAGATGTAATTAACTATTTATATTCAAGCACTATCAGTGTGAGAGTCATAAAGGAACCACCCCGTTGTTGGCTCATCCTGATGGACATACTTTTTAATATCTCGCGATATTAAATACACAGAAGACATATAGAACTTTCAATTGAATTACAAACAACCCACAAGTGACGTAGTGATAGTTATATAAATAAGATCGGGGAGAAATTACCCAATTAGTATATTTGGATAACAAATGAGGGTGATAATTATTATATTAAAACCATTTTGTCACGAAACGGTTTTCTAGAGTTAAATGGTATAAGATCCATTTCACTCAGGCCAAAGTAATTATTATGTCCAGCTAACGTGCACTTTATACATCATCTTGTTGTTGGCTGTATTTAGAAGCAGCAATAAGTTTCAACTGACAATATTTTTATAGTCAGCCAGCTTGATATTTTTTTACTGGGGCCTGCCAAAAACCTTCACTTAATAACATGATATGAATGTCACACGATAAATTAATGATTTTAGTGTAATGCTGGTATTTCACATAACAATCTACTACATTCAAATGTAAAAGCAATTTATCACAATTATTGCAATAAGAAAATATTGAAAAAGTCATTATGAAAATTAAAATAATAATAAAAACAAGAATATAAGTTCATGAAGAAAAAATCAGTACACTACACTTACCTAATGACATTGCAATCCTTGCAGAGAAAGGAAAAGATCAAAGGAGAGTGCCGAACTGTATGGACCAAAGTTCGGATTAATTCAACTTTTTTATTTATGATTAGAAAATCAAACTGAAGAAGATGGTATGCGGAGGAAATTAAGACGATAAAATCACAGTCAAACTTAGACAGCAAAAATTACCTCAAGTAGAAGATTTTTGGCATTATAGGAAGCAGGGTCACCAGCGCAAGAAGAAAGGAGGAAACTATTGGAAACAGAATGGTCCGAGTAAAGAAGGCAATCCACCTGAATATGAGTCTGCTGACAGCTAGTAACATAAGCCAGAAAGTAAGAAAGCACCTCATTAAAACATATATTTGGACTGTGCTCGATATTGGGAGTGGAACATTAACAATAACAGCTAAAGAGCAAAATTGGTAGGAATCAATGCCGATGTGACGTTGTTCAAGATCAATAGAGATCAAAAGGTCTGAGAAGAATATTGAAGAAGTTCTACGAAGACCTGGGAAGAAAAAACCGATCATGAAAACTCTCCAAAGAAGGAGATGGTCACTAATTATTTTTAACACTAAACTACTGCTCTAAAAACTACCGGTAAATTATTCAAGGGAAAAGTTGTCAATTTAACAATAACAAATGTTTTTCATAAGGATGAGAACCACGTAATGTAACTACTTGCACCTGATACGTAATAAAATTATATATTAGTGGAAAGATTCATTGCTCTCCTCTTACTTATCGAAATTTTGTTTTAATGCCTACTTTTATCACAAAATTTAGCGAAAGAGCTAAACGTATTTAGAGGGAACAAAGTTATCATTCCCCTCCGGATCCTTGACCCTCCCTTCCCAACCCATCAATCCTCCCTCCCACTCCCTCCTCACCCATTCATCGGAATCACAAAAATTGAAAACTGGCCGCGTTAACGCGCACGGAAGAATTGGGGTGTGGGGTATGAGGGAGGTGGGGAAGGGATGAAAAGCGGGAAAGGCCCGCCTTCACTCACTTTTAAGTAAGCTGGACAATTTTTCCCGTCGGTTCCGCCCCTTTTCATTCTTCCCTCGGCCCGCCCGCGCTCTGAAAGGCGGCATCAAACAATTTCACGGGCCCTCAAATTCCCGCCTCTCGCCCCGGCGGCGCGGGGAAAACAACCTTCCCTTCACATTATTATTTTTTTTCTCTGGGCCGAAGCGGGGAAAAAACACACGTGGGTATATAAAGTATGAGAGAGAGACAGAGATACCCACCATCCCATCATCACCTATATGCTTGCGATCCGCGAGGCACCCGTACCACGTTCGATGCGAGAGAGAGAAAGAGAAAGGAAAGACCCAAAAAGCACCAGCACCAACGGACACCAACGCCGCCTTTCTGAAATTTTCAACAAAGATTACTCATTCACGCTCTCCTGCTGTTTCGGCGTGGGGAAGGGAGGAAAAATTCCACCTCATTCTACTACGCTTCACCCCTCCATCGCAACTGTCCCTCTTTCTAAACACCCCACACTCTCTCACTCCTTCCCGCCCACCTAAACTCCCATCCCCCCCTCCCCACTACCTCATATCCTCTTCCTCCCTCCTCCTCCCCCACTCCCTCCCTTTCATTAATCTTCCTTCACTCCCATACACCCGCTGACAGACGCGCAAAGTACCCACGCTCCAGAAACAATTTCGCAGAGTTCGAATTTCGGGGCGTGACGTATGAAATATAGCGATTTTCACGCCTCTCATTTTCTCCTCTCGTACCGACCCTCCCCTCCTTCACCATTCTCCCTCCCCTCCTCCTCCCCTACACTCTGCCACCCCAGCACTTTCATTCTTCGCCGCGGACAAGAGATGAACAAAAAAAATAATTTCCGGTCTCCGAGTAGAGTCCTTCAAAAGCGTGGACCAACGGAAGCGCTGCAGTGGTACTGCAGAAACAAACTGTCGGTTTGGAATAGGATATTCTATACAAGTCAAAAATTTACCCTCTAAAGTCAACTAAGCTGTCTTCGGTAGTACCTGAATGACAACCTTGCCTACAAACGCAAAGGTCGTAGGTGCAAATCCTGCCTGCGTGATTTTCACCACACACGGCATGGATACGGTACGTCCACGTATTTGGAAAATAAGTGGTTGCTGGTGCAAGCCATTTCCTCCGAAGGAATAATTAATGTTCTTTTATATTTAGCTCTGATCATTAGGACTGATATTCAGCTGGAAACCATGTCCCAATAAGAAGGAGGGGCGAAGCAAGGTATTAAGTTTGGCTTTACGATATTTTAAGCAGGAACTGAAGTAGTCGAACTGCCTCAACTTGCGATTTTTGAGGATATTACTGGAGAATCACCCTATTCACTTTGTTTTTTATAACACAATGGATATTTAGAGCCGAAATTATGACCATAGGTGAACTAGTATCAGGTTCCTTCCTTGTAGATAGCAATAACATTTATGAGTCTAGCGAAAAGTGACTTATATTGAAAACAAATTTAACCGTTACGTTTTCCATCCATTACGCAAATTTACGTATTGAGTGTAACGTATCATTGACGCTTGATTAAGTCCTTTCGCGTAAGAAGCAACCGATCATAAAAATTCCATAATAATTCCATCACCTGCAACCTCCTATAACCATAACATTGCCATAATTCTATTGGTTTACTCCTATAATTGCCAAGAAATGACAATTGTTGATAAATCTTATTTACTTGTTAGCTTGTCAGTAATATTTAAGGCTATTAAAAAACAAAAAGGAGTGTTTAAAACGCTACAGTACTAAGGATTAGATAAGAAGTTGCTAGCTTGGTTGATATATATTTCAGAGCATATTTCGAATAAGCTAAAATTAGTACAAGCAATATGGATGATACCAGTAAAAACAGGGACCATTCGTTTCACCTGCCATGAAATAAATTCAAACAACTATTATTTTTACGAGCATAGCGAGATGTCCGATTAAAATTTGGGTTAACTGATGAAAGAACCAATATACAGTTCAACGGTTTATCTTAATCTCAACATTGTGCCCATACAGTGATCTCTCGTTCACATTTAACGACTCCTCATTCGGCTTTCTCTCTCCGCCATTACCCGCGGAAAGCCATGATGAATTCACGATTCAACCCTCGACGCTCCGGGCACTTGTTCAACCTTTTCGCACCCCAGCAAAATGCACTGTCTGTTTTCCATGCGCCCGCTAACGCCTCTCTGTGCGATCGCAATGAAAATACAACCAGAAGAGGAGGTCGGATACGATTTAATTACTTGGAGTACACGAGATGGGAAGCAAGTCTCGGCGGGCTCAATATGGATATTGGAAATAAGCCGACGCGATAAATCCCATCCTCCCCCCTCTATCACCCGGCCC
Source organism: Ceriagrion tenellum (assembly GCA_963169105.1). NCBI lineage: Eukaryota > Metazoa > Arthropoda > Insecta > Odonata > Coenagrionidae > Ceriagrion > Ceriagrion tenellum. Next base: position 32,554,337 of record OY720635.1, on the reverse strand, counting down.
GGTCCGTATCCCCATCCCAAAGCAGTGGCGTGCCTCTCAAGTGCTCCCAGGAGAATGAGAGGGAGAGAGACGGACCTTCCCATTCCGTGGTTCTCTGGACAACGGCCATTACATGTTTATGGGCGGCGGGGATGGCCTCTCTCCCTCTCACTCCAATCCAACACCGCACCCAGTCTCCATTCCCTCTCTCTCCCACACACATCCAGTTCTCTCCCATTCAATCACTCCCTTGTTTCCTGCTCTCTATTCCATTCGCCCCTCCTGAGCGATCCTCCGCCGATATGTACATGCTCATACATCTACATACACACACACATACACTGCAACAATCGCTCCACCCATCGCCTCTCCGTCCACATACATACATATACAGGCACGCACACTATATACAAGGCCAAACCTCCGTCGCATCAAAGGAGAATCTAGGGCGAGCCAATATTGGGAGGCCGTATACACCAGATCGGACCGTATAGTTGAGGAGGACGACGGCCGGACAATGTGTCAACAAACGCCCGCTATTACGTAGGCATGAAAGCTGTTCGATATTCCTTCCCCCACTCCCAAAATCCCTCCTTTTCCGTCCCGCGCAGTCATCCGTTAGATTTAGAAATGTCGCCGGGGAGTATAAAGCAGGCTCATAAGAAATCGAGAGGACGAATACGATGCCGGGTGACGTCAATTCGTTTGAGAGAAACGATGGCGGGCTGAGCGAATTTTCCTGAAAGTCAGGAGTGTCTATCGATCCATTGGCGTCGTTTCTTTTCTCTTCAATGATCCAGCATCCCTATGAAGAAACGAATTCATGTCTCATGCGTGGAAATCAGAGAATCGGCGATTCAAGGCCTTGAGGAGTATACATTGAGAATACTTTCGCTGTGAAAAGAAAACGCAGTTCTAAACAATGTACATAATTTTCCTATTTAATGTGAACCGAAGTGAGAAGTATGAGGGGATATCAAACTAAGAATAGCCTGTATCAAATTAAAACCAACTCCTCTAACCCTGAATTAAAGAAAATTAACTTTGATATTGGGATTAGAACAAAATAGAAATGTGAAAATATTTAAAAAGACTCACTACATAAAAAATTAAGAGCGTCTATTGTGAGAAAATCACATCTTTATTTCTAATATTTTATAACTTGCCTGAAGGGAGGTAACAGAGAAACTGTACCCCCCTCTGTCTTCGGGGTGGTGCTTCCATTCAGTGTTGTATTTACTTCTGCGTCGTTACTCCAAGATTAGAACAGATGGAATCCCATGGTTATCTAGGAGAGCATATAATTTGCAGGCAATACCGTTCCGAGGCTCTTGAAGTTTAGCTTTCCATCGTTTGCACACCTGAAGGCATAAAAATATAAATACCTTGAATGATATATTAAGAAAAATTTTTTGGGGTGATAAAGATACGCGGATGTTTTAAGGTGTGGTGAGAAACAACGTCTGTAAAGAACGCAGCGTGGGATGGAGCAATAAAACAGTCGCGGTATTAATATATATGGCTATGGATCCCCAAGCCGCAAGAAATCATAATATCTAACTTTATGGTTGTGCTTGGATGAATGCCCTCATTGTACCTTGATACTAATTTTTTAAGCATGCCATAAACTGATTTTGCCTTTCTCTTGCATTGGACTTTGAGATTGTGAAGCTTGTATTGTTTTATGTTATTCATAGGCGTATGCTCCTCAATATTTCATTCGTCATGCCACCATCAATTTCAAAACATCAGACCGTTTTTTACTATAAATCAATCTGAGAAAGGCAATAAAATTATCATATTTTCCTCATATCGATTAATGCATGGGTAAGAATTAGTCTTGAAGATCACCCTCAGCGATAAAAATATTTCAGTGGCAAAGCTGCTTCGAAATATTAAATAACTTTCCATTAGTATCATGACAATGCGGAAAGTTTCACAAAAGTGCTCGCTGTGGCTCGTTAAAGTTTATTACAAACCATTCAATAAGGCAAAGAATGAATTTACAACAGATAACACGAAATATTCATCCACCCACGAATGGTATACATTCACACGAAGTCTTTTCATGATCAGACTTTTCCATGGATAGCTAGTTAGCCAATAAAGTTAATGAGATGATTTCTTACTCGAGAATATAACATGCATTATTCAAAAATATACGAATTTGCTAATGGAGTAATAATATAAAAAATAATCTATACATGCCGCACTAAATTAATACATTAAAACTTACGATATATTCATCCTTCTGTTATTATTTTTAATAAGTTATCATGTCACAAAATACGTCCAATAAATTTTTCTTTTTCTTAAGGGTTTTCATCACGATAAAATCATTTTTCAAACGTGCTCATCTACCCACGAGGTGGTGTTAAAATGATCAAATAACAAAAACATCAAATATCTTTCTCGTGGCTTTCAATATCAACTTTTAAAATGCATTCAGAGGCTTTCACACCCTATGCCGCACATTCAGTATCTGCTATCACGCCACTGAATTCCATGACACCAGCAGCTCAATCCGACCACTACAATTCCTCCAGAGTTCATTCACTTCCCTTGGGATAGATATTCACTCCCACCACATATGGATAAAAATAAGGCCAAGAAATTGACGAAAAGCAAAGGGATAGGGAAATGAGAATGCATTATGAGACTATATAAGTCAAAGATATGCATATCACTCGTATTTTTTACATTAGCAAGATAATAATTTAAAAGCCAAATGGAGTTCCAAAAAAACTGGATTGCAAGAGTGAGTTATCGCAGGAGACGAGGCTAGCTTGCAAGCTATCGTATGGAAGAATTGAATCAGGAGAAACATTAAGAATTTATGACTCCTGGAGATTTCAACGTCTTTGCTATTACCCAAGGCTGTATCAATGGGCCTGAATTGAGCATAACCGGTTCAGAAATAATGAGGAATTTTAATGATTTCAAAAATTATTACTATTTCCCCCATTGTGACAAAGATTTTTTTAACCTCATCCGCAGATGGCCGTTTTATTGTCTTTTCTTTTTATGCTATTCACGCAGTCTACCAATCTGCACTCCATTGATAAAGGCTTATTGGCATGTAAAAGAAATTATGGGTGTCGATGGACAGTAAAACGAGGCAAGAAGTTGCTGATAAGATTTTCTTACGCTAAAATTGAGAAGGAGAAAAGCGCATCGTATTTAAGTTTTAAATCTTTTAGTCGGAAAGTAGATCAGTAAGTTTATAGTTAATGTTTAGTCGTTGGTGTAACCATAGTTAGAGAAAACCACACTTTGCCTGTAAAGATAATAACTATTGTGTGTAGGAGTGTGTTAAAAATAATGCCAAAACACATTTTTTAATTCTCCAAATCTATTTTCAGTCTATTCGGGGAAAAAATATGTCGAGCTGAAGCGTATTTAATATTCTATCGGGCTGACCCCTAGAAAAATCTCATCTAGCATTGCACAAAGAAATTTTCTCAATTGAATTACCTGATTTAATGGGTTTTTAATCCCTACAGTTTAGTTGAGGTAAGAACCAAAGTCAGTCGTCAACTTGCTTATATTTATACACATTCCAACCTGACATATGTAATTGGAAGGAATATGATACATTCAACCCCACCAATTTAGGAATTGCCTTTACCATACATCATGCAAAGGAGATTTTTTGCCATTCATTTCTGCCTATAGGTTGAGCAACCATTCAATCAACCATGCTGCCGTAACTACACCTCAGGCATATGAAATTCGACTTTACCGTACTTATTTACATGTGACTAAACTCAGAATATTTGATGAAAATTTATCACATACAGATGAATTTTCATCAGTTGAGCCCTCTAAAATAAATATCGACAGCTGGTTTTATTAGCAGGGTCACTTCCAATTAGTTCCTGTGTGGCAAATGATAAAATGCGATTTAGAGAGATAATTGAATCTATAAATTTAGAAAAAGTTACCATCTTAGTATTCAACACTACAGAAATACCACAAATATTGATAAAGAGGTAGCGTTAATTATAGTATACCATCCTACCTGGTCGTTAATTTCAGTCCTCGACCCGTCCCTATCTGATACAAGTGACCTTTCTTCCTAGTGGTCCTTCGTATAAATTTTCCTCTATATTTGGTCTTTAAACTTTAACCTGGGTTTTCCAATGGGGACTTTTCCCTCTCTTTTACATTCACATATGTTCGAATTTCCACAGAGAAAAAATCATCCGCCTTGATTCACTTTTACGGAGTCACCCGCAATGCACAAATGTGCGAATTTTTTCTCTGTGGAAATTCGCACATTTGTGCATTGCGGGTGACTCCGTAAAAGTGAAACTCCGTGGCTAGTCCCGGATAGCTTAAAATTTTTCACATATGTTCTTTGCAAACCCATTGTGTCTCAGGGAGTGTCCATAAATTGGATTCGTCATTTCTGCATCGCGTTCCATATGGTACCATGATTGTTTTCACATACTGTCTCTTAGTTTGTAGTCCTATTTTCTTTGAACACAACAGATGTCATTTTGCCAAGAAAAATTCCTTGCCTTGGGCTTTTTTTCGCTTCATGTTCGCTGCAATTCTTCTAATCCACGTGTAGATGCTTTCGAAAAAGGTGAGAGGAACCACATGCTCTAATTTCTGTCCTATTAGTATGACTTCTGCATTCAGTTTCTCCCTTCCGCTTACTAGGATTTTAGTATGCGCCTTACATATTTTCATGATACATACCAAAGAAATAGGTCCACTGCCTTAAGAGACCTTTGAAGGTCATTGCGACTTCATGCGATGACTGCGATAACTTCTACAAAGCGGAACGTGTTTATTTATTCTGCATTAAGCTTAATTCCGTCCATTCCAATTACTTGTGCACCGCTTATTGCCTCTTCCAAGGACACGTTGAAAAGTGCCGGTGAGAGGTTACACCTTGCCTTACTCTTTTGTTAATTTCAGCTTCTAGTTCTCTTCCATCTCTCATTTGTATTGTGACGACTTACTTTTTGCATATTTTGTAAATTCTTCTTCTGTGATTGTCATTCTCGCCGAGTCATTCCAGTTGCCCGAACATCTCGTCCACATAACATTGCCGAAGGCTTTCTTCGGGTCCACGACTGCCGCATACGGTGGCTTGTTCACATGTATTGTCTTCTCCACCATTATTATCAGGCAGAGTATGATGCCCCCCCTAGTGCCTCAGTTTGTAATTGGATTCCCGAGAGTTTATTTTCAACTTTTCTTTCCATCTTTGGCCTATTATTTGCATAAGTATTTTTTATGCATGTGCCATTAGACTTAAGGTGTAGTGCTCCTCACATTTTTCAGTCCTTATCGTCTTCGGTATTGCAATCATTAAAATCCTTTGAGAGTCCTCTGTAACTCTTCCGCTTTGGTAGCTATCTTTGATCATTTTGTGCATGTTCATTTTGTCATTAGCTCTACTTCCGAGCGCTTTCATGATATCTTCATTGATGTTGTTTCCTTCATGTGCTTTGTTTTCCTTAGTCTTTTACATCTCTATCGAATCCGCTCCTCAGTGCGTGGGGGCCCCGGTCTTCCTCGTCAACCTTGCTCTCGTCCTTCATTAGAGTTTCTTCCAGCGGCGTCGGCTCTTGGTACAGTTCTTCGATGTGGTTCTTACATCTGTTTCCAATGTCTTCCCTATCTACCAACATATTCCGTTCGCATTCCTGATGCTTTTTATTCGCACTTCTCCCAAGTGTTTCTTTTCTGGCTTGTTTACTGTAACAGTGTTCCTCTTCACCATGATTTCGTTAACTTCCTTGCAGCTTTCCATCCATTCTCCATAGTCTTCATTCATTCTCAATTGAATTGGTTCCTTAGCTTCTTGTAGAGTCTTCACTTCTTCTTCATAAGCTTCTTCACTTCCGTTTCTGGGGTTCTAATATTTTCTTCTGTCTTCTATTAGTTACCTAATCTCCGTCGTCTTTCATGGCGTGTTGGCCCTCTTGCAGAAGAGCAACTGGTGAGTTGCTCTTCTGCTACACCTATGATTGTCCTCTTTAACTCATCTTGTTTTTATTCGGTACCCATTTCTCCTTCGTTTTCTAGTTTTTTGTCGACGTCTGTGGATAATCTTTCCCAGTTTTCTCCTCCAGCCAGTATTTCCGTGTCCCATATTAAATCATGTTTTATCATCTAATTTGTCGAGTATCTAAGGCGTCTCTCTAAGACTACTAGGTTGTGGTCTCTGTTTATATCCGTATTGGGCTTACGACTAGCTATGCTTTAAAGAGCTCTTGTATCTGACTAGGACAAGAAGGTAGTCAAATTGGTCTCCGGTAATATCACCGGGCATCTTCAATGTGAACCTCCTATGAAGACTCTGCACAAAGAGTGTTAGCTACTACCATATTCTTCTCATTGCAGAACTCTACCGGTCTTTTTCCTTAGGCATTTCTTTTTTCCCCGTCCAAAATACCCTTTGCTACTTTCCCTCTTCACCCCCTCCAACCAGTGTTCCAGTCTACTATTATGATGATGTTCTCGTAACTCCGCGGTCTTCGTCAATTTGCTCGTAGACTTCTTCTTCCGTATGGCCACACGTCGTTATGTAGATCAGCATTGTCATGATGTCCGAATGCTCTCCTTCCAGCTTCTCCAACAGAATGCTTTCGCTGTACTGCCAGACTGACTACACCACTCTGTTCCATTCCTTTTTCCGTTTAATTGCTACACCAGCAATCATCTGGTCGTCCTCCGAATACATTACTCGACATCCGTCGCTGCAGTAGTTGTCTTCCCGCGAATACCTGATCTTGCTGATGGCCAGTATATGCACCGCCAGCCTCTCGATATCCGTCTCCTCGTTCTCCAGTTTCCCGCTCACCCCTAGAGATTTCATGTTCCATTTTTTTATCCTGAATTTCTTTTTTTATCCCTTTCTAACTGATGTACCCCTCCCACTAATTCCCATCTGAAGAGCCGATTGGGGGACTAATTAATCTCCGCCATCATGTCATGTATAACATCCAAGGCTGAACCTTTTGGGGATGTTAATGTGGCAGTTTTCCCGTTACCTTCCACATCGCAGTACACCAGCCGATTCCGTGAACTTCACTCTCACCCGGAGTTGTGGCCGTTGATACTGGTTTTGTCTTTTTGATCTTCGTTAACATATCCTTTCGCTGAGACCCCTGCCTCTCAGTTGTGGGGTCAGTTCGAGTAGCATGTGATATTTAGATTTCAAAGCCAGCATAATTTTTTTCCGCCCTTCGAACCTGCGACTCCCGGAACGAGAGTCGAATACGCCACCTCTGGGAACACCTCTTTATCATACTTTAACTTTCCAAATAAAAAAATAATAATTATATTCCACTATTTTAAAGAATTTGTTGTATTTTCTCACCTCGGGTACTTTGTACATAATCTCTCACTCTATGATCAGTGTCGCCCTCTGGCAACATATATATTTTATGTATTAAGTTACCATGGTTTGTTTAACACTTCAGAATTGTTCACGTATCGATATAAACGTTGTATGCAATATATATTTCTTTAAAGCAATGTCCTGGCGTATCATTTCAAGAGACCTGGTTTACATGAGCAGATGATTTGCGCAGTAAACAGAATTTACTATAGGTTATGGGCCCAGGAACGATTCCACCGCGGAAAAAGTAAAAAAATTACGTAAAAGTAAATGGTGGTGTGAGGTTAGAAGAACATGCGAAGTGTAACCGGCAAGTAATCGCTACTAGTATTTTTGTTGCAAAGATTTACAGTCAAGAGAGGTCATCAAGATGAGTCATGGTGAACAAAGTACTGGACACGCGACAAAAACAAGTGAAGAAGGTAAAAATGTACCTGGCAGTGGCACGGCGGGTAATAGGACGAGTACTACGATAGTTGGCTCATCCTCGCTTCCGAAAATAGAAAAATTGGAAGGAATAAGCAATTATAACATATGGAAATTCCAGATGGAAATGTATTTATTACACGAAGATCTCTGGGATTGTATTCTGGGCGAAGAAATCGATGCGAAGAAAGATGCAAGGGCAAGGTCGAAGATTTATTTGATGGTCAAACCAAATGTGATCTCACATGTAAGAAGTGCTAAATCAAATAAAGAGACCTGGGACAACCTAAGTGCAGCATTTGAACCCAAAGGGATGACTAGAAGGTTGGGCCTACTAAGAAGATTGTTTAACACGAAGCTAAAAGATTACTCAAGCATGGAAGAATATTTAACCGGTATTATATCTATTTCACAACAATTAGCACACATAAGTTCACCTGTGGAAGATGAGTTAATTGGGGTTATAATGCTGAATGGACTTCCATAGAAATATAATCCGTTGATTATGGCTGTTGAGAACCTCAACATTAAGATAACAGCAGACTACGTTAAATCCAAATTGATCAATGATAATGTTCGAAGACAGGAAGATTGTCACAGAGGATTCAGGGATGCTGTGCTTGCTGTGAAGCAACAAGTCCAAACTACAGGGAATAAGAAACAAAAGAGTTTTGGTCCAAAATATTTTAATTGTAATAAATTTGGACACAAAAGTCCTCAATGTCCGCAACCAATGAAGAAGCCTGAAAAATTCAACAAGCAAGGAAAGGCAAGTCAAAAGTCATCGAGCAATAATGAATCAAAAGTAAAAGTACTGCTCGCAGCACTGGCTGCTCGTAGTGATCCAAGTAGATGGTTCGTTGATTCTGAAGCAACATCTCACATTTCATGAGAGAAGAGCTGGATAAAGGATTATCAAGACTTGAAGTTCAAGAAGGAAATTGTTGTGACTAACAATGAAACATTAAACTGCGCAGGATCAGGTGATGTACAAGTGATCATGTCAGAAGGTTCAGAAAAGACCATTAGATATGAGTTTTATGTACCAGGCCTTGCAACAAACCTGCTCTCTGTCAACGAATTAGTAGAAAAAGGATTGATGGTGGTATTCTCAAGGGAAGGCTGCAAAATTTATGATGAAGATGAATTCCAAACTAAAGCTGAAGTGCTAGCAACAGCAAGTAATGTTGATGGAATGTATAAATTGGACATTGTCAGTCGACAAGGATGTGCATTCTCAGCTACATCAACTGATAAGACTGTACAAGCTGCACTCAAGAGCAAGAAAGAATACCAATTGTGGCACAAGCGACTCAGTCACTTGCATTACCAAGGTATACAGATGCTAAAAAATGGTATGGCTCGTGGTATGAATTTTTCTGATTGCAGTAAGAATGAAGATCATCAGTGTGTTGCATGCATCGAAGGAAAGCAATGCAGATTTACTTTCAGTAAAGAAGGAGCCTCAAGAGCAACAGGCAAGTTAGATCTGATTCATACAGATGTGTGCGGACCCATGAGTGTGTCATAATTTGGAGGAGCACATTACCTAGTAACATTCATTGATGACTACACAAGTATGACTTTTGGATACACCATGAAAACAAAGGACGAAGTATTTCATAAATTTCAAATGTTCAAGGCACTAGTTGAGACACAGATTAGACTTAAAGTGAAAGAATTGGAGAGTGATAATAGCAAAGAGTATATTAATGCAAAATTTGAGTTTTTCTTACAAAAACGTGTAATAAGGCACCAGGCCACCATTTCTCATACTCCAGAGCAAAATGGAGTGGCAGAGAGATGCAACCAAACTCTCATAGAGAAAGCAAGGTGTATGTTGTAGGGTGCACATCTGAGTAAGGGTTATTGGGCTTAAGCAGTAAGCACTGACATTTATCTGAAGAACAGATCACCCACAAGAGCAGTGGAAGGCAAGACTCCATATGAAGCCTGGACTGGTGAGAAGCCTGATCTCAGTAATTTGCATGTGTTTGGTTGCAAAGCTTATGTGCATATTCCTAAGAACATGAGAAAGAAGTTGGGCTCAAAGAGCAGAGAGTACATTTTTGTAGGATACTGTGATGAAGCTAAAGGCTTCCGATTTTTTGATCCAGAGAAACGCCAGTTGGAAAAGGCAAGACATGTCATATTCATCAAAAATTCGGATGCAGAATTAATGACTGAGCATCAAGACAACTACAATCCAAGTTCAGAGGAGTGTCATGATGAGACGCAGCAGATGCAAACAGACGTCAGAGTCATTTCTGCAGAGCCTAAAGAGAATGGATATTCTAATCCTGAAGACATACCGTGAAGAGACGAGCAGGAGCCAGATGAAGTAGTAATCAGTTCAGATGAGGAAGATGAAGTGACTATCCCAAGAAGATCGACCAGACCAAGACGCTCACCTAAGTTGCCTGAAGGTATAATTTTATACCAAGCCATGGAAAATGGAACATCAGATGAAGAGCCCAAGACAGTAAGGGAAGCTTTTTCAAGAGATGATAAAAACATTGGGAAAAGGCAATGCAGGAAGAATTGCATTCAATGTATGAAAATAATGCATGGGATCTTGTTGATGCACCAAAGGGTAGAAGAACAGTCGAGAGCAAGTGGGTCTTCAAATTAAAGAAGAATTCAGAAGGATGTATTGGAAGGTACAAAGCCCGTCTGGTAGCGAAAGGTTTTAGCCAGTTAAATGGTATTGACTATCATGAGACATTCGCACCAGTTGTACGTTTTTCCACCATAAGAATGCTGCTAGCCGTTGCTGCAACATATGATTTGGAAGCACACAACTTGGATGTCACGATAGCTTTCCTCAATGGAGAATTGGAAGAGGAATCTTTTTGGAGCCTCCTGAAGGTCTAAAGATTAAAGAAGGAAAGGTATGCAAGTTGAACAGAGCCATTTATGGCTTGAAGCAAGCCTCCAGACAGTGGAATATTAAGGCTCATGAAGCTATGGTAGAGACTGAAGAGATCAAGTAATGAGCCTTGCCTCTACATGAAAAATCAAGAAAGGAAAAGAACCATTGTAGCAATTTATGTGGATGACTTCCTAATACTATCCAATGAAATTGATCAAGTCAGAAATCTTAAGCAAGAATTGACCAAGAGGTTCAAAATCGAGGATTTCGGACCAGTCAGCAGTTTCTTGGGGATAAGAATCCGTAGAAATAGAGAAAAAGGAGTGATCTACTTAGATCAGCAAAGATATATTGAAGAGGTTCTGAAGAGGTTGAAGGTTCTGAAGATATTGAAGAGATTCTGAAGAGGATTCAAGATGGAGGACTGCAAGGCAACCAAGAGTCCCATGGATGTCAAAGCCAAACTCCAGATTCCAAGTGAGGAAGAGAGGTCATTTAGATATCAGTTAGGGATGCCACATCAACATCGATGTATCAGACATCTCGATGTTTTTTGGCTGAGCCATCTATCACATCAAGAAATAAAATGAAATCCGATGAAAATTGAGTGAGTGGTGAGTACTTTCACAAACATCGTAAAATCGACTACTCGATTTTTCGGAAAACTTGACATTTTTTGTCCGAGATATCAAAAACATCGTACAGTAAAATGATCCAATGGAAACGTAGTGAGTGGTGAGTATTTTTATAAACATCGAAAAATCGACTACTCAATGTTTTTAGTCGATGTGGCATCTCTAATATTAACTACCCATCCGCTATGGTCCGCGTCGGTGACAGAATGCCGAAAAGGTCTGTTATTATCCTGGTCAAAGTTTTTTAGAAGTAATAGCAGCTTCCAAAATTTATAATGTACAAACAAAATTCCTCGGATAGTAATCCGTTCACAGAGTATATCCGACTCCTAGAGAGACACCCTTTAATTACCATCATGGTGCATGGAAACGGCATAAAAAGGAAAATTCTGTTTTCATTCACTCATTGACTTAAGACCATTTATGGTTCACTGACTAAGAAAATTTCCATTTTCTTGCCAGAAGTATGAGTGGGAAAAAATCTATTCCTTGGAACTTAAATTGTTTCACATGGTATTGAGAAAATTCCTTGTTCATGTAGTCAATACTCATTGGTAATAAAACTGCCTAAATTAAAATTCGCGGGTTAAGATTACACATAAGTAAATATTAATATGATATACCAATTGTATTTTATTTGAACTATTTGAAGCTATGTGAATGCGGATATGCAGCAATATAGTGTAGAAATAATGCCAAAAATGTTCAATGCCAAAGTTTACTGACAATAAAGGGGTGCTACATAGTTAAGGAAACACAGAGTTAGTGAATGTTTACCGCTAAATACTTGGAATAGAGTAACCATCACGGCTAAGTAATGGAAGCTTGAAATTTCATTAAGGCTCCGAAACCAGATAAAGACATAAATTTTGTTCCATTTTAAAAAGGAATATGGTTAATAAACTCACTTTTATACAGAGATATATATCTGCATAGTTTACAGTCCACTATATACTTCTTTATCGACTGAAGAAACGACCAATTTCTGAGACGTAAGTTACAAAAAACTAAGGCAAGTGGAAATACAATCCATAAATACATACTACATTATATTTCAAAGACTATAGCGTGAATAGCATTTGTAAATATAATTAAACTATGTTAATGACAGTGCTAAAAACTTTCAGCGGAGAGTTTTGAAGTTTACAATGCTACTGACGCCTGTATAAGTCGTAATCAACTTTCGTATTAATTTTAACCTATCATGACGGCTGGTTGCAGGAGCTATCTGGACATCGTCCATTATCTTGTGAATAAAAATGTAATTAGATGCATAAAAACTTTGGTAAAATCAGTGCTTTATGTGCTTAGCAGAATTGGAAAGCCGCTAATTGTCGGAGGGATTAATTTTACACTGGGAGTAAGGGAGCCAGCCGATCTTGAAAAATAGGCAAATGGAATCACATGTATAGTTTTACCTCATTGGCATCAAGCATTTTCAAGGTCAATCAATTCTATCATCCAGTTACTCTTCACTTTTTCTCGGAAAAAGCATTAAAATTTGGATTTATATCCAGCACTTTACTCCTCCTCCCACATGACTTGCGGTGGAGTCATTGTACATATAAGTAAAACAAAACAACGAACGAATAGCACAGGATTTTAATTGCAGTTTTCTAGAAACCTCAAACGCTTTCAGTTGTATTAAAATATCTGGTAGGAGATGTAGAAAAGTTCTTAAAATCGTGAAAAATTGGAGTAAAAAATAACAAATATTTAAACACATGTAAAGAAGAAAACTTACCACTCAGCAAGCGTGAAAATGAATCCCTGAGGCATCTTTTACCTTCGCCTTAAGTTTCACTCATACCAAAAAATAACAAATGAACGAAAGGAGTTTGAATTGTTGCGAGACACTGTCTTTCCATTTAAAGATACAAAAACTATGTTTATGATTACCATAGGCAACTGCGTAGCACTCTATGGGTCGGAATTATGGGCCATTGGGAGAGCTGATCAGAAAAGACTAGAAGCTTTCGAAACCTGGTGCTAGAGGAGGATGCTGAAGATTAAATGGAAGGATAAAAGAAGAAATAATGAAGTGTACAGAAGAGTAGAAAGAAAAGGGCCATATGAAACAACATAGGGAAAAGAAGAACAAGATGGATTGGACACATCCTGAGACAAAATTCGTGGATGGTGGGAGGCGACCGAAAGCTATGGTCATTTGCGCCATAGGGTATAGGTTATGGAGGAAGGGTGGATAGAAAACCGGAGTCGGCATTAGCCTGCTCTTAACGATAGGCGCCAAGAGGATCACGGTTTAACGTCTCATCCGACTGACGGAGTACTGTACTTGAAGTGCCCTCCACAAGACACTCAAGTAGGGATCGGGTATCCTCTGAAAAACATCCTCCTCTGCAGGGATTTGAACCCTGGCCCTCCGTATGGTTAGCCAGTACTCTAGCCACCACACCAACCCGATTCCCGACATAATTCGTTTGTGAAGAACATAATCGAAGGCAAAATAGAAAGAAAAGTCCCCAGGGGATGACCCAGGAATAAGTTAATGGACCAAATAAAGAGAAAAGTACATAAGCATAAGATACCAGGAGGGAAGGGTGGAGGGCTGCAGCCAACCAATCTTAGGATTGAGTAACCAATGAATGAAGAAAACTGCAAAATGACGAGTGTCAAAGGTAAAACTTGAGATACGTCGGTATTACGATATACATTGAACTGGGCTCTGATACAGCGTGAAGTATTTTATATTTTTCGGCCAGTAGCAGATTTGGTCTGACTCGCCAAATTAAAGCCAAAGAGAGAGGAAAACGTGAGATGGGATTAGGATCGCAATGGAAGCGTGTCGGGTGCGTGCAATTGGTGGGAGGAGCCAGTGGCCACGAAAGGGGGCGTAGTTAGGATTGGAGAAGGTCGGAGCGAAGGATGACGGGGTACGAAGGGAGGGATTGGGGGGGGGGCGGCGAGAGAGGACATCTGAATACTAGAACGGGGGCGGGGAAGAGGGTTATCTGAGGGATGAAAGAGAGGAGGCGGAAGATGGAAAAGAGCAAAAGAAGACGAGATGGCAAAGGGGTGACTGCATGAAGTCAATATAACAAATGAGAAGAAAGTAGTAAAGCAGGAGATGGATGAAGGGAGGATGGGTTGGAGGAGGAGGAGGACCACCAAAGGGGGTCAACAATGAGGCAGGAGGGAGAGGGGGGGGAGAGGAAGGGGTGGATAGAGGGAGGAATGGAAACATTTTGCACCAATGAGCGACGCGTTGGAGGAATGGTAGAGGAGCAAAACGAATCAAAGTCCGTGACGTTAAAGCTGACGGGAAACGAGGGAAAACATTTTTTCCTTACGTTTGTATGCCTCTCCCCTCCCCCTTCCCGTATCCTCTCATCCTTTCCCCTTCGTTTCCTTTGAGGGGAGGAGTAGAATGGTTGACGAGGGAAGAGAGCGACTGTCACTGCGGGAGGAAGGAGAGGACGAGGAGGAGGGGGAAAGGAGGATGACTTTGAGAACGGGGAGGGAGAGGCGTATTAAGTAGAGATGGGGAGTGGGGGGGGGGAGCTAGAGGTAGCGAGGGGGGTGGGGCGGGAGAAAGACGACCTTAGGAGTGAGAGGTGGCTAGAGAGGCATTGTGGGGTATCATAGATGGGCGTGAAGGTTAGCGGAGGACTTTTGTGGTGATAGCATCCCTGCAGCGCGGAAGACGAGTAGTGGACAAGGAGAGAGAGAGTGGCGGAGGAGAGCGATTGGGGGGGGGGTGGAGAAGAGTGAGGGTAGGGGGGAAAGGTGGAGGATTTAATGGGAAAAAGGTAGGGAGGAATAGGGAGCGGCTGGTTAGGGTAATGTGGCAGCGTTGGGTGAACCTAAGAGATTTCACTCATGTTTAAAAAGCCCTTAACACTGGAAAGAAATACTTAAAATGAGAAGTGATCATATTTAGATAGGTAAGGAGATCAGGTTTCAGTTATTTACTCTAGTACTGACTTCTCATTCAGAAGGCCCAAGTCCATTTCTCTATAATGGGTGCAGAGTGTCAGTAGCAATTCGTCTGTCGGATTGAATGTTAAATTAAGCCCACATTGGCACCTTTCGTGAAGAGTAGATTTAAAAAAACGCCAGTATACTCTTCACCTTTCCTTCAATTATCATATGATCCTTTTCGCACCAGTCAACCTACCACACACTAGTCCTCAAGGGCGCAAGTGACCACAGTAATTGATCGTCTCCCCGAATAGTCAACCAATCACCTTGTAAAATATATTTATGAAAAATTTATCAGCATTATGGCTACATTAGCGTCCCAAAATATGGCGTTGCTCCAGGATACAAATGCTATGATAACGATTTCTTGAATTCTTCGCCAGCTAAAAATTAAATGCCAAAATAAAACTTCTGGGAATCCTAATAGGAGCGGAGGAAAGAGGTCCTCATAGGACTTTCTCCCACAATGTAGTTAGCTAAAGAGTCAAGAAGATGTTATTTAGAGAACAATTAGATCCACTATCTGTGGTAGTACAACCAAACATACACCAATGATAAAATAATCGACTAAGAGGGAATAACCAAAGTTGCAAACGCAAACGCAAGTTATACCTAAGCGTAAAGGCATGCGTTTAAAAGATAAATATTTTTCAAGTACGGCACAATAGAGAAAAAAAGGCGCTAAAGTGTGTATAAACGCGTTATTGTATCCAATTGAGCTGATTGCAAGGCATGAGTTTTGAATGAATGCCGATAAATATTTTTCGTATCCGTGTAGTCTGAAGAGCACAAAACCATGGTCATACCACATCTTCACAGACGCAAGGGTCCCATTCAAAATAAACACATCACTACACGAATCATCTTCAAGCAATGTTGAAAATATTATTGATGATTAGTCGCAAGTCGGCGTCTAAAAAACCAAAACGTCATACCATCGACAAAAAACCTGTATCAAGAAGTTACATAAATATAAAATCGACTACCTTAGAACTATCACACCAAATCTTGCCAAGATACTTAGAAATTTAAAAGTGGTCTTGAAGCCCCTGATAGCTTGTGTATGCCGTCATCAGGTATAACCTTTAGGCGAGTGTATCCACATTCATTATTAAAAAAGTCCCATTGCCAACAGCTAATCAAACCCGCGCGGGAAGCGAGATGATGTCAGATCTAAAATATAGATTTTTTGGATTCGTGACGGCTTTAATATCAGCGGGTGAGAAGGACCGAGGAGTGAACAGGCACGGGATGGAACTAGAGTGGGTTGGGTAGGTCGAGATGGTGGGCAGAAGTGGAGAAGGGAGGGTGGAGAGAGGGGGAGGCAGGGAGTCGTGGGTAAGGAATAAGATAAGACGGAAAGAAGGAGAGGAAGACGAAGGATTGGACAAGGAGTCTGGAGAGGAATGAGAGGAGAAGATAGGGAGGAGAAATAGAGGGGAAAGCGGGAGGAGAAGTTGTGAAGAGATGCTATCCTCTTCTCTCTCTTCCTCTTTCTCTCAGGGTCTCGAGGACAGGTGGGCTCTTTAGATATTCTGTCCTGGTTTCCCGACTCTCGTCGTCCGCTCCTCACAGCATATGGCCAAGATGCGGCGACTTTTTATTCAAGCAATGAGTGATTGAAATTAGACTTGGGTTATCATCGTGGAATAGAAATAACCAAAAGGGGATTAGCGATTCCTGAAAGGGTTTGGAAGGGAGGGAGGAAATGAGACCGTCTAAGGAATAAAGCGAGCCATATGAGGTAAAACGTGCGTGATGTTCATTCATTTTTCAATGAAAGCGAAAGGAAATTAGGACTCATCGGTTGGTAAAGGGCACTGAATAAAATATTAATGCCTTGGGTTGCATGAGAGTTTTTTTTAAGATTTTACTGTGGGTCACATTTCCAAACCCCACAGCCTATGACGCAATAGCTTACCTCAAAAGAAAAACCTGAACAAGAATTTTGTGGCAATATTAGCATACAAATTTTGACAAATCTCCGTCCATTTTGCACCTGTCATCCAAATGAATCTCAAATTATTTTTTTTTCGAGCATTACAATGACCAAAACTATTATTTTTTGTTCTTTTGAAAAGAGTACCACCGAACAAAATGTCATTATCATATTTGCTGACAGAATTTTAGAAATGTTGGCCCCTAGTTAATTCGTCTCGAAAGTTTTGGAATTGATACCACCATAATGTTTGGACATAAGACGCTCAATAGAAGCTAAATTATAGCATCCATCTTTCACGGAAACAGCACCAAGCCCTAGAAAACGTTTTCGTCAGCGAAAACACCAAAAAAAATTTGGCCTGAGCTCAGCGCTCTATTCCATTCACTTACCATTGACCTTTCCGTCGATGTTTCAACATTTATCTTCCCACCATACAGAAGTTAGAAGGATTCACCCAGCGGTGAGAGGGATGGAAAAAAAGAAGAAGACCATAGCAAATAGCCGACGTCTTTAAGGAGTTGAAGGTCAGATATATGGCGCGAATTGGGAGCGAAATGAGGGCTGAGCACCGGAGAAGAGACGGTGGGAGAGACGGTGTTGGCTGAAGGGAAGTAAGTAGGGTGGAGAGGGATGAGGATGGAAAGGAGAGAGAAAGGAAAAAAGAGAAGGAGCTGGGTTAAATGAAGGCGGAGGGCTGATTGGCCGATGGAGGAGGGGTTTACTGAGGGTGCCTGGTGGGAGGGGGAAACGGAGAGAGAGAGAGAGAGGGTCGTGGGATGAAGAGTGGAAGACTGGGGAGTAGGGTGGAGGCGATGAAGGAACTGCGAAGGATGCAGCCAAGGTGCAAAAGGGGCGATGGAGGAGGCGTGCAGGCGATTCCGCCATTTTGACGACTTAGTCACAGCCGACAATAAGTAGAAATTCAACGCCTGTTTCTCACTAAATAGAAAGGGAGTATCATGAGGAGTCCGAGTAACTTCTCGAGGTCGTAGGAAATGATATTTAAAATGTTTTCCCACTTAACTTGTAGTGAAAATTGAGAATCCTTGGAAAAGCGAACATTTTATCTAATATATTTTGCAGTTGCGACTAAATCGCCGGGTTTCCTTGAATATTCTGGGGCCATCAAGAAAATAAGCGATCTTTTGTCATTTCATTGGTCGTTATTTTCTAAGATTGGTCGACTGCAGCCCTCCACTCTTCACTATCTAATGCCTCCTTCCCTAATTACCTCCTGGTATCTCTTCCTTGCACATTTCTGTTTATTTGGTCCATAAACTTATTCCTGGGTCTTCCTCTGGGTACATTCTCCTCTATTTTACCTTCAATTACGTTCTTCGCAAACCCATTTTGTCTAAGGGTGTGTCCCACCCATCATATTATTTTTCTCTATGGTGTTCCATATGGTCCTTTCCTCTAATTGTCGCATTAAAAGACCTATACATAACACATTGAGTGCTGCAGGAATGAGTTCAAACATATCCAATCAATATAGGTCACCGCAATCCGGTATTTTCATGGAAAATGCAAACTGCTTGCGTTGTCATAGCTCTGTAAGTAGGGATTTGGAGCTTCACGTCCACTACACAAATAAACGTTTAATTATTATCACTCTACAACGTCCAAAAGTTACACAGATTTCCCAAGAAACACACTTAATTCTCATATATACCAAAATTGTCCTAAAAAAGTTTTTAAAAATATTTTGCAAAAATGTTATATTGTAGAAAATATGTATTATTTGCATCATGAATGATATTAAGACCAATTTAAAATAAAAAGAAAAGCATAATTTAGAAATAAAAGGCTAACACTTTAATCGTGCTACAATCCTGGAGACACAAGTTACCACTCAGTTCATGTTGAACGATATAACCGAGAGCGACTCGTCTCAACACTCCAACCCTACAAAATAATCCCTCAACTCTGTGTTTTTAGCAAGCTAAACAAGAGGCCAACCAACTACGCTTTTTATCAAGTAATTTTTTTCATGAATTGAGGAATGATGAGCTTGTATGTCGTACGTTGCTTCGTCCATTACTATGGTGGCTCTCTTAGCAATATCTCTCTTCGTCAAATTTCAGGAACGTAATTTCCTGATTAAAATTAAACACTATCAGTAAAGAGAAACTAAAACGAAAAGTGATTCAAATGGCGGAGAAAAATGAACTAACTTCTACACTTACGATATTAAATGAACGCCTTCAATAATCCTGCTAAAGTATCTTTCAACCTGTGAATATTTCCCATGCGAAGTAATTGCTTTTATGCATGTGATTGTATATCACGTGCTTACATGGATTGGCCAAGATTGACCAGGTTTACAGGGTGGTGATACATAGATTCCTTCTTTTTAATCCTTAAAACACAAATCACATTATCAGGGCAGATAATTTTTTTTACTTGTCACCGGCAGCTTTTATAGTAATTCTGGCACCAAGGAAATGGTGCCGAATAGGTTTGATGCTGGAGTGCCCAGAAACTGCTACCCGGACATATCGTTTGAATTTCCCGGATCGGCACCAAATAAATCAAAACGATAAGCAAACGGGCTCATTTTTTTACCATGGGTGATAACATTTCATTTGTTAGGAATTTGTTGGATAAGTTTATTCATCATTTTTTGAGTGTTAAAGCAAATGATGGTGGTAGTTCTCTACACGAGATAAAACCTATGCGAAACTCAAATACCATAATGAATAACTAAAAGCGGCATTTAACTCAGAAATTTCCATACGGTGGCTCTGTTTACCCACTTTACAAAAGGTTTTTCAGGTAAATGAATTCATTAAAAATCCATTGCCCGCAGAGTAGATGAAAAGTGGAATGCATTGGATAAACGACCCATGGCGTTTTGGAAAGGCTTCCGGGAGTAAAAATTTTCCACGCTTTATATTCCTGCTCTGCAGGACAACGGCGAGTTGACATTATATAGTTCAGTTCCAAGTTTCGTTAAACAGGGAGGCCTTCGTAAATGTTTATCAAATCCGATAAATTTGCCGAATTGATCCTCGGGGCAGTCAATATTTGGTATCTCACGAAGTTGATATACGGCATAAAAATGTTTTTCAACCAACTGAAAGAGGATTTAATGAATTCGTCCGGACGCCAGAGAAGAATTGTGTTTGTGTACATACGGTATGATAGTGGCAAGGGCGGAAAAATGTAGACGACCGAAGGACCGAATTGTTGATTCATGTTTGTATTGTTTCAATCTTTTTCAAATGAGAGGAGAGAGAATATGCAAAACTCTATTCTTGGCTGTTTACTTTCTATCGCTAAAAATAAATGACATCCTTGTGAGGATGGCAGGTGTTTTTACAACTATATTCCCATCATCGTTTTCGTCCATATTCGCCTTCGTTTGAGGCATCACTATTGCCTCAATGATAATTCAAAATTAGAAGATAAACTTGACTTAATTCACAGTAAAATTTATTTAATGGCTTACGATTCAGATAATTGGTACTGAACGCCAGAAGATGAAACTTAAAGGCAGGTTGCAATTTTATAGATATAATTAAGGATCCAGTCAAGGTTATATTTTTATAAGAAACGTTATTTTTTTCTTAATAGAGGTGAGAAACTAGATTTTGATAAAATTAACCAGTCAATCACATATCCATAAAACTTAACACTAAATATACAGAAAATGAATAAAAGATTTAACAAAGCTACACGTGTACTAAGGGTGCTTATATATTGTTCCGTCTCATAGTTCCGCTCATCATTAATACATTTATGACCACTAACAAGATTTTGACATGACTTCTGGTATTGAGGCTTCATGAACAATTTACCACTGGTAACTACGAGATGATTATGCACGTTTGTGTAAAACATCCGCAGAAAAAGCTGTAGAGTTAATCAAGATACAACAATACATAATTATATGCTTGCTTTTATATAGGCATTACTTGCTTTTAGAGAGCTCCCAGGACAACTCTTCCGAAAGAGCAGAGTAATAAATCCAATCTTCTTTTTCTCTTTACATAATCTACAAAGACTATATTTATTTAGTAAAAAATAAAAACTGTTTGGTCCTTGGTTTTCACTAGAACTTTAGTTTCAAGTTACCAGATATGAACGGAGTGATGTAAAATTTATAAATACCTTATAAGGGATAATTTGAATAAGATATATGACAAGGTTTACGGATGACTTCTGTGAAGCAGCAGAAGGAACGCATTGAAGGTTAATGAATCAAGGACCACCGAGGTTACTTTTGACAAGGGTAGAGGAAATGGTTGCGTGATGAGAGAAAATGATAAAATAATTAAACAAGTGAATGATTCGGCCTGGACCGGGAATCGAACTACGGACCTTTGGTTTGCCGGACAAATGCCTCAAAATGCAATTCGACCGACAAAGGTCCATGGTTCGAATCCCGGTCCAGGCCGAATTTTTCTCATGGCAATTTCATCAAATTTCACCAACTATGTTTGAATATTTTCAAGTGAATGGTACCGTGTATCTAAGCTGTATGTTACAAAAGATGGAATAATAGATCAAGAGATTAAAAGGCGGTTTTTATGCCGGTTGGAAAATCGTGGGTGGTATAAGGGGCATCTCTTGGAGTTCAGGTTCGTCTCAGTTGAGTATTCTACCAGCTGATTGGAGGGTTTTTTGAGAGAACTTATCCTTTTGGACTAATTTCTTAAAAATCCCTTCGTTTATACACCAAGGGATGACTCATCATTAGATAGATCTCTCCTGAATTCCTCACATCGTCTCCCTATTCTTATTTCGTCCAAAAATATATCAACTTCCTTCCTCTTCCACGCATCCCCAGTGTTCTCACCTCTATTACCCTCTTCAACGTTCACTCCCATTCCAAAACATATTATTCACACACATGATTCATTCCCTCTGACTCCTCCTGACCTCAGCCACCAGCTTCATCTCCCCTTCAGCCATATCCAATACCTTCGTTCGTTGGTCCTTCTCACCATCCAGCTCACCCTCTCCATCCCTCTCCACACCCGCATCTCAAACGCCTCAAGTCTACGGACATCCTCCATTCTCAAGGGCCAAGTATCCGACTCATTCAACGCTCCATATTAGAGTTTTCACCATCCTTTTCTTTGAATTAATACTCTGAACTCCCGTTACCAATTTCCTTCTCTTTGAAAATGCTTCCTTAGCCATGGCAATCCTAAATATAAGATCCCAACCATTGAGCCCATTCACCTCCAGTGTTCTACCCTGATACGTAAACTGCTCGACTAGCTCAATTTTGTGCCTTCTCACTAGCTCTTTTTTCTAAAGAACTGCATAAATGTCTGCTTTATAAGGTTCATCTTCTTCGCATACCTCTCCTCTTAGGCGTGCAGTGCGAGAGGTATGGATGCTAACATTAACTGCAATCTCATGGCTGAAAGGCAAACTAATGCTTTTTTCCTAACATTGCATGTAACAAATGATATGGTACGAAGTCACTCGCACGGGATTCGCCTTGAAGGAAGATGGCTTGGTGGTGTAACTGGCTAGCACACCTGACCGGCACTTGGGAGATCCGGGTTCGAATCCCGGTCAAGTCAAATTAATTTTTCATAGCGAATTTCAACCCTGGTGTAAACTAATGCTTGATCATCTGCAAATCTCCCCGACTTCATTAGATCTCCTCTAATTTTAATTCCAACCTCCATCTCTCCCCATGCCTCCCTTACCATTTCTCCAGAACATGCGTTAAAAAGCAATGGTGATAGGAGGCAGACACTCGTGCTGCACTCCCCGTCCTACCAGGGCCCGTCCGATTCTCCATCGACCACTCTAACCTAGTTCAAATGAAGATTCAGGTTGAGACATCTGTCCCTCCAATCAGCTCCTAATTTCTTCAGCACTTCCATTAATATCTCCCGGTCCACTTCATCAAACGTCTTCTCGCAACCATAAGAGAGCCCAAATGAAACAATACATGAATGTATTGGAAGCAAAAGAGGTTTTAAAGGATAAGGCACCATGGAGGAAGTTATCAAATGAGATCGAAACAGTAATTATCCTAACAGTAACGAGTTAGTTCTTTTACTTTGTCGATCCGGAAGGAAATGTTGCAATGGATAGTGCATTTAATGCATGACACGTCAGAGAAAACTCTCTTACTTTGATAAATGCAAGATCCAGTCAACAGGATAATTCATTGAACGACCATTTTTGGGGAAGTCCGTACAACAATAAATGACGAAAACAGTACCGGCTCATTATGAACGCAGATGGTGAATATAAATGAAGGGAGAAGATCCTTATATTTAACTTAGAAAGTAATTCTTGACGGGCTCATTTGGTATATGTCACTAAGCAAATGACGGCCTTCGCTAAGTTTATAATTCATTACTTTTGATAAAATAAATTGGCCAACCACTTTTCCCAAGTAAAACCAATGTTTACATGACCACTCTCCAGTCGCCTTTATCTACCTGTAGACCTGTATTACCACCAGTGGTGCTCAGATACGAGGAAGAAAATCACACATTTACTACTAGTGATCTTTTCCTTTTTTAACTTTTCCCTTACGGCATGGCATGTTTCCCCAGCTGATTTTTTGCACTTCATTTTTAAATTTTTCATATCTTATATTCTTTTTCTATCTTTATAATACTCATCTGAAACTTTCGGTTCAGTAAATTTACGAAAGATAAGTGCATTCATCATTCGCCCATAATAAGTCCTGAGCAAATCACGATTAATGTCTTGAGCTATCTACAATGTGAAAATAGTTAAAATTTATGGCCTGCAAAGTGGTATTGGCTTAATCTCCGATATCTACAGGACTGAACACCCATTGTGCAGTCACAATCCGCTTTAAATAAAATATCCAAGTTTACCAATCCTTGTACAGAAATGTAAGTAAAAGTGTTGAAAATAAAAGGGTAAAAGGTAACATGGGAGCGAACACTTAAGGTAAAAAATATCTTTTAGATTGCATATGATTAATTCATTCACCTCTGAAATAGGATGTCATCACAGTATTTAAACTTCGAATCTAGTGACGTCTAAATGAGATGGTCTAGTCATTGCGATATTGGATCAAAAGTCTCTCAAATAAACAGTTCCTTTCGTCTACTGAATATGGCAATTTTCTGTGTTGCTGATGGAATTACTTTAAAGGAATACCCCCAAACATTTCATTTATTCGCCAAAGAAATGGTTGATACAGTTTCCAAATATGAGTTTCCATATCCACTTTAAGTCTGTCTTAAAACCTGTCTGCTAAATATCACATGAGCTATCATTGTCAACTTATGACAATCATCGCAAGACCTTCAATTTCTTGGAGCACAACCATCTCATTATCCCATACTATTTGATTACAGAGCGTGTAAGTCGATTAAGACGGAAGATGAATAAAAATTTTCCTTAATTTCTTCCAACAAAAACCCTCTCTAAAAAAATTGATTCTCTATTAAATGCATACACATTTTCACTCAAGGTAAATTTTCTCCAATAGAGCAACATTATTCCAGGCATAACTGTTGAAGATTTTTTTTTTGAGACTGAAGAAGAAGTTTGCCACATGGAGATGACAGCGAGCGTATTTCCAGCGCTTCCCGTAGGGCGGCTAACATAAGTAAAGGACAGGCGGTGTTGCTACGACTTGAACCGCTCGTAGGCTACGGTGTAGGCCTTCTCCTGATGTGAGCCAAAATTGAATAAATTTTCCCATCCCCCGCTCTGCTTTCGCTGACCGACAAAGCGATGAGTAAAGCGAGTGGGAGGTTTTCCCTGGAAAAAGCTGTAATTGTCCACGGCCACGGCGCTCCTGAAGGCGCGCGAGACCGCCTGACGTAGTGACGCATTGCGACCGCTCGTTGGCGGAGACAAGTTGCCGGGAAAACGACCCGTGGGACGTCCGCAAGATGCGTACTTACTCACGGATACGTCTGGCATCATATATGGAAACGGAGGACTCATTAAAAAAAATAATCGCACCGATACTGCAGCCGGGTGGGGGCGTGAGGAATCGAAAGGAAGTCCACTCTCATGTTTTTTCCCCAAAACCTCCGCGTAATCTCTTGCGGTAACCTTGGTGTTGTCATCCTGGCAACGAACACGGTGGAAGTCTTCAGTACGGGCTGGAAGGCGGGCGTTTTTGTGTTGAGGCTCATCGGTGTGCGTCTACGAAGGGCACAATTGAGTTATTACATGATTCATGATTTTGTGCAGGTTTCATGAAAGTGTAGATAATATTAATTCTACTGAGGTCTCATTCCTTGACAGTGAATTGACTGAAATGTTTAAGGTAGCTTTGATAAACGTCGGAAATCAAATTGGGTAAGTTCTACATTCAGTAGCTTTATAATTTTCTAAACGCAGTTGAATTATCAGTCAGAGCTCTCACCATGCCTGACATAAGTTTGACAACATATGAGACATATGTTGGAGTGTATAAATGCTGTCCCTCAATAACATTACCAATCATTTAATAAAAACATATAGCATAAGGTTATTTGTATCGACTCGAATACGGTGGGATGATGAATGATTGGAGCTGGCGAAAAATGAAAATTCAATAGACTGTCAAATTTCCTTGAGATCAAAATTAGGTTGTTCATTAGGACGTGGAAAGAAACGAAAAAAATTAGCCTAACACTGAAAATAGTATGAAATTCTGAGTAATATCCTTTACAGTCATAAATTCTATAATTAAGTAATAATAATTTGTTTTCAGAGTGCACCCTCCGCTGGCTCATCGCGTGGAGGACAGATTTAGTTGAGTTACTGTCAGCAGAGTACATCACAGAGAGTTAATATTCACACGATCCATTCCAGGAGACTTAATTTGAAATGAAATAAAATAATTCTAGTGTTTGCAAGAAATTTGCTTCCGCATTTTGCAACCCGAATTCCACAAAATGCTTCATTGATTGCAGATGCCAAGTTAATATATGATAATGCTTTCATCAATAAGAGAAATTTTTAGTTAAGACTTGCCCTAAAAATCCCTGCAGGAGTGTGTAAACGCGGTGACAAAAAATAAAACGACACTCATAGGTCAAGGAAATGGCTTTGAATTTTCCTTTTAAAAGCAGGTTCGGTACGATAGATAGAAAAATAAAGCGGCACTCATAGGTCAAGGAAATGGCTTTAAATTTTCTTTTTGAAAGCAGGTCCGGTACGATAGATAGAAAATAAAACGACACTCATAGGTCAAGGAAATGGCTGTGAATTTTCTTTTTGAAAGCAGGTCCGGTTCGATACGGACTGATAAAATTTGGCTTAATAAACATAATGATAAAAGTATTGAAAGGAATTAATATAACTTTCTGGAAATATTCGCTGGAATAGATACATTGGAAGCGGCCAAACTATCAGCCGCGTAAGTGATACCTTCTATTGCAATGCAATCAAGTCAAGCCCACAAAATAAGCATAAGGGAAATAAACTAACCATGCAATAGAAAAGAACGTCTCCACTAATAGACAGAACCTGTTATGATAAGAGTCAACCCATTGTGACAGAAAATGAGAACAAAATATCATTTCATTACTTCACAGACGAGTCTCAGTATACCATTTGTTATTGATCTCAATGCCACACCTTCACATTCTTATTTTACCAATCTCTTAAGACATTAACATTTATCTGCAAAAAAGCTTACGATAACGAAACAATTACTTTTGCCTGTTATCCAGTATATCTAAGGTCATATTGAAATTATGGATGTTGAGAAGTCTGTTACTTATTTTGCAGTCTGATTGTTTTGATAGTGAGAAGGTCACTATCTCTTGTGCATTTATTATTTTCATTCCTCTGTCAATGATCAAAAGCAAGAGCCATCAGAAAACTTGAAATAAAGAAATGAATGTTGAAATCTCACGATACAGTGGAACGAACAAATGATAAAAATTAAATGATAAAATGGTGCTCATATCATTATATGATACAAAAAACGGAGTCTTTACGATCATCTCACCAAGAATCATACTGAATATCAATAGAAATGTATTTAAGCTTAACTTTAACTTATGCGCAGTGAGCTACATATTTTTTATGTACGTCACCGAATAGCCACGACATAATATGAGGGTAAAAAAGGTATGTATTTTTTAAATTCTAAAATTAATGTTTGGAAAAAGAATTTCTACGAAACACACAGATAAAAAATGGAATTTACTGCCTCAGAATAAATCGAAGCGTATAATCTGGGAAATGAATCCTACCGTCCAAGATAGGAGTTCTTGGTCACTAAATTTGAAAATCTCAGACACCCCTTCAAAGAATGTACATTTAAAAACCTACTTAAAAAGAAAAAAAAACTCTTCGCAAACAGTTCAAAACCATGAGATTTACACGCAAAATTTTGAGACCAAGGAGATCCTTAGTAGGATTAGACAAAAAAATGAAGGGAGTCGTCTGAATAATCAACGAGCAGGTGATAAAATCATAAAGGGCCGGATTTAATCCGACAAACCACTTATCCTACCCAAGTTCTTTCATTTCCCCGTTCCCTTCCCATCGCCCACCCACCCTTCGCCCTCTTCTCATTAGCATAGAGAGGTGCGCGGATGAGACAGAGAGAATCTAAAAAAGTAATGAATCGGTATCCCTCCTTCCTTCTTATTCCGCGGCGGCAGAATTAAAATGAGAATAGAACAATGATAAAAAAACAGATGAAATGAAATAAAACTTCGGAGGGAATGAAAAAGATGACGGGGGAAAGAAAAAGGGGATGCGATGCCCGGAGATTCTGGACGGGAAATGTCGTGGTAAATAAGGCATTATTTTTTTTCCAAAGGGGTGGGAAAAGTTAAGGAGTTTACGCGCGATGGTGTTAGGCAAATCAAATTCATATTCCCCCTTTAGCATTCACCGATGACATTCATCTATTTCAAAACAGAATTTCCGTTCGATGCATGCAGATATACGACTTATATATTTCTAATGAGCACTTTCAAAGACCGAAAGGAGGAAGTACTCGTTTAAATTAAATGCGGGGAAAAAACGTTGATTTTAACGTCTATTGAAAATAGCACATTTTCAATACACGCTTTGATTGATTTTCCAATATTGATTTCCCATACTAAGCACTAAACTGGGCATATTTGTTTTCTTACTTTGGATACCGTGCTGTCAGAGGCCCTTCCCCATCTTAATACTTCAGATAGCAGCTTGTCGGGCAGGTATCGAGCATTCGAAACGGACGCTACTTTTTTCTAATTATTGGTGCTGATGAACCAAGTTGTTAGATTAAGTTCTATATTATACTAATAAAATTGTAATCCGTTTGAAAACGGTGATGTGAATATTTCACACGACATCAAAATGTATGTTAGATTAACATTAATGTTTTTTATTTGGCTTAAGTGTTTCAAAATTTGTAAGTTAAAGGAGAATCCCCTCGTAACTTATAAATTTTGAAGCACTTAAAATTTCAGCTCTATCGATTGAGAGTTAATGGAGGAGAAGAAAAGCAAACTTGCAGACTGATTGGAATCAGTCATTTTTTTTACGTTCATACAAATAGAAGCCGAATATTGGGCCCTTTTATAGTAAATTTCTGCGTTTTGAATTATTTGAGTAATTTCTAATAACAAATATAATATGATAGTAAGGCGCCTAAATCATATTTAATCAATACTCTAGTAATTTTCGCTTCCTATTAGCAACTTTTCACCAAAAAGGCACACACATCCGATAGAATAGCACCATTTTCTCACGTTTCGCCCATTCTTGTATTTCACATCATGTAGTTTCAGGCTCAATATAGGAATTCAATACGGTGTAAAATATAATTTTGCTGTCAATGTTGAAGTACTGGCCAAATTATTCTAAAAGAAGCCAGAATATAAACTGATGGGAATTTAAGTCATTCCACGGCGAAATCTCTTGAAAAGGCGAGCGATGGAAGTTTAGAGAGAAAAAAAGAACTCGGAGGAAAAGAATGCTGGATGTCGACGGAGATGGAACCCACGATACGAGGGTGGTGGATTCTCGGATTAGAAGGGAATAGCTGGTGGTTGTGTAAGTAGGAAGGAGGCAGGATGAGAAAAGCGTATAAAGATGGGGACGAAAGAAGTTAGGGGGGGAGGAGAGACCAAGGAGGAGGAAAAGTGGGAGGAATTAACGCTGAAAGAATGGAAAAGAAACAGGTCCGGTATTTTAATTAATTATTCCGACTTGGGGGGAACGACGCGAAATGCAGCGGAAGCACGCTAAATGGAAGGGAGTTGGGAGAAGAATGAAAAGACACGGTTGGTGCGTATTAGGCGGACTGAGATGAGGGGTGTGAATCAGGGGAGGCACGAAGAGAGGTGGTGATTTAAAAGGTGAGAGCTAAAGGAATGAAGAGAGAAAACATTAATAAGGAATAAAGCGATAGATATTAGAACATATATCTTTAGGAGAATTATACAAACTTAAGTAATTTTGGAATTCCACAAAGGAAAAAAACATGTCCTTAAGGTAGTCCCAGCGAGATAGTTCCCTAGTCATAACAGAGACCATATTCGAATTATACGTTTTAATTCCACCAGCTGTAGGACGTATCAATAAATTATTGGATTATTAATGGTGCAATAATATAGTTTTATAGGACAGATATTGTAAGTAATTAAATGGAAATATCTAAATAAGTCTTTAACTTGACTCATTTTTTTCGCGCGGTGGGTTTGAAACTCCTTCAAAACGGATGTTTTTTGTTATACCAAAGAACCTACTGTGGTGACAATATGATTAATTTTCAAAAATAGTAGATAAAACATACAAACTACACACTGTAGGTTTTTTTACGACATCTAAGTGTTAAAAATACATCATTTTGTAAATTATATCTCTCTGGAGTGCATAAACGTACAATTTCCCATGTAAAATGGCTGGTGTTTTTTGGCAAATATGTCCAAAAGTAATGTGGTAAGGGGAAGAATTTTTGGTGTCATTGGATAGGTAAGATATTTTTCTTTAAATTGAGACCAAATTAATTGATTTTATAAGTTAAATGATTTTCCACTCAAAATATCTTAAAGTTAGACTCATAACTGCAAATATACTTTACTAACGATGGATTCCCAGGGTTATGAGATCAAATGAGTTTATTAGCACCGCCATTCGAGAGCTGGATTAGGTGCACAATCGCAAGCATAAATAAATAGATAAAAACATGTTTGCATTGCCGGCCGGCTCCGGAAATCGAGAAACAATGGCAGAAGGGTAATACAAAATGTTCCACGAAGTTAAAAGGAGGTATTGAATTATTGAATAATTGGGCTTGGCGAGCGCTCCTTAAAGCATTTGTAGAGCACAGAACTAGGAGGGAGGGAAAGAGAAAAAAGTTAACCCAAAAAACAAGATTTTCCTAAAAATCATTATGAAAAGAATCAAATGCAGAGTAGTGGCAGAGATAAACACATACTCGCAGCAACAAAACCATCAGGCAATTATAAGTACTAACATGGAAAGGAATAAATACACCGGAATATAACAGAATGAGCACAATGTTTGTCAATTGAATGTAAAAATAATACTAAGAGAAAATTTAGCATAAATAATAGCATTAAGGAGAGTAATGGGCTTTCAAGGAGGCGTAAAAAAATTAGAAGGACCGGCAATAAAATATTCTAGCTCGGAATACTGTACTTATCATATCGTTGGGAATCTGCGTTCAAAATTATCCTCTTTTGAGGAATACGGCTCAGTGATAAACCCTAAACACCACTGTTTTTAATAAGTTGTCTTGAAATCTTCGCCTCGGTTGATGTAATATGACCAATTACTAAAACGGAGTTAAGTCCCTCTGATCTAAAGATAAAAAGCAAACTATACTCTGTGTAAACCACATATTTTCAGAATAATGAGAGTTCTCTAAAGACTATAGATGACTCCTATCTGCGAAGGAACTGTAAGTCTAGATTAGCATGCATATACGTACTAGAAATGCAATCATCAAATAATTTAGTCCGGCAAATACTAACTTTAACTATAAATTGGTAGATATTGTTCACACTTAAAATAGTAAATTCTTTCCATAAATTATAAATAAAGAAGACATGGCTTTATTTCAACAGTAATTCCCAAAATGATTTGCAATTTAAGTCCTTGGGTAAAATTTACAGTCCTCTGATGAATCTATAAAGCATGCTAAGAAAAACTCTGTTTAACTTTTCAGTATTCTAAAGATATTTTTCATTCTCAATTAGCGTGTTTTGCTCTTACGTACCTCAAATAAGCACTTATGACTCAACAACGATGGATCTGAGCAACGCATAGTTTAAGACTTTGTCATAATCCTGAGCAGTCAAATGACCACAATTGCATGCAGGACAGTTATTGAAAAAATGACTCGGATGCCTTGTACAATTTACATCATTCGATGATGGAATAAATCATGGTAAATTATATTCTTTTTTAAGTGAAGGACAGCTCCATCTAGATAAAAATGAAGAAAGCAGTGGGATACCTAGATAGCCGGCATAGAGTGAATGGAGCATGAAAGATCCAACCAATCACTTCCCATTATATGTATCAGCATATTTCACTCACGTCAGTAGGTAAATAACTCCAAGATATAGGCAAGCATTTTCTGGATTGAATGTGAAATTTATTGGCGGGAATTACATGCAATGTTTGCAGCATTTATACAGCTCTCAGCGAGCCGTCGAATGGGGAGTAGAGATAACATATTTGGCGCTAGCCATGAAGAGTGAACGGAAGGAGGGAAACGTAAACGGGGAGAGGCTAAGAATGGGAAGGAGATGTGTTCGCTCTGGCTTTTCGTTGAAAGGGCAAGGGAGGAAAGTTCCTTTACCTATCTGCTCGAAATAATACAAAAAACCTGTATTGAACGGGCCCCACTGAACACATGAGATGGTTCAGACCCAATGGTTGGTTGAGGATATGACCGCTTCAAGGAGGGTAAATTTACATTGCTTGGGTAATTTATTCCGTTCCCAAAAAATCGGCCATGAGAGATGACCGCTATAGAGAAGTGGCCGCGGAGGCAGGTTTCACAATGTTGGGGAAAGTTGCCTAATTTGGACCATTTTTTATTTTCTTAAATATTTCCATAACTAATCATTCAACATGAAACATCTATGCTGTATATATTCTTCATAGTATCTTCTTGCATCAATTAGTATTAAGTTTGCAATGCAATATTCTTGAGATAAATTAAGTGGAAAAGACCGAATTGATGCAAATGGTCCAAATTGGGAAACCGGTTGCCTAATTTGGACTCACGGTTGCCTAAGTTGGACCGGAGGAGGAAAACTACGTAAAATATTAAATTATAGCTAAAGAAAGAAAAACATAGACGGATAAGTTTTGTGGTTGTTGTTTGTATACACATTGTTTGCTGTTATAGCGTTCTCATCGAGAGTTTTTTCAACTAGGTCGAAAAACATGTTATTGTTCTCCCTAGCGATTGAACTCCTTAGCCCAAGCCATTGAAGCCTCTTCTGGCTGACGGAGGGAAATTGGTGGATTTTGATTCATAAACACATAGAACCACTCTTTTCCGTCCATTCTTTTCTCCCTGTTAAAGCTGTGGGGTAATCCATGTTTTTTCGCGACGTCGAAAGCTATCTTATGGATGTCTTTAATTGAATACCCTAAGAACCTCTCCTAAAACAGGAGACTATGTTAGGCGACAACATTTTCCATCTCTGCAGTATAGGTTGCTTGCCTTCCGAAGGATTTAACTACATTCGAAAACGTATTTTCACAGTCAGCGTATCTCTTTACTGTAGCTTTAGGGACTCCATAAACACGGGCGAATTCGTTAATGATTCGGCGATTCGTGTATAGTCACCGTTTTGGTATGCTGCCACAGCCATCTGCAAATGTTTTTCGTCCCATTTACCAAACATACCCCTTTTTCCATTGTAGAAACCTATACAAACGTTAATCCAAATATATTAGATATTTATTATAGAAGTAAAATTATTATTATCAAAAAGTCATTCATTTTCGTATTACATCATTCAATAGTCTCCTAAAATGGACCGGTCCAACTTTGGGAACTCGTGGAGGTCCAACTTCGGCAACAGGTTCCCGTCAAATAAATAATGGCACTAGACGAGCACAGGAGATTGAACGCTAGTTTTGAAGTATGTCGTTTGTAGCAAACAAAACTGAGGTTAAAATTGTTTCATAGAAAGAGTGATAGCTTACTTTTACTTGAGACAGCAGCTTACGTACTGAGAGCAAACAATTATAATACCTACAATGAAATCACACTATTGGCTATCCACCCCGGTAAATTGGATCCAACTCACTGAACGCCGAGCCACGTGTCCTCGATGGTGTCACCACCTAGTACAGTCAACTCAAAAGCATCAAATACTTGTAGGGAGGGAGATACAATCGCGGTCCAATTTATGAAACGGTCCAATTTCGGCAACCTTCCCCTATATATCTCTTGTTTGCTACGTCTGTAAGTTAAATAAATGTAGAATGATGGTAAAAGTCATCTAGGTATGACTCGCGTGATCTTAATTCTTAAACTTATCTTAGCGCGTAATACTCTAATGTTTCGCAGCTTTCAACCTTGTCTGTGTTTAGCTGAGGTATCCGTAGTGGCCATTCTGGGGCCCTAATGAGACATTTAGAGAATCTTTAATTTAATCAGCTTACGTATTCTGAATATGGTTGGTCACATTCCTCCCATTGTAAAGTCAAATTATCTTTAGTGTACGGCTTAATAACCAGAGTAAGTATAGAGAAGGACTACAAAAAACTTCAACTTTTACTAATGAAACTTAATTTGAAAACTCTTTGTTTGCTAACATAAAAGGATTTGAGATAGAAGACTTAATGAACTAAAATCAAAAGAAAATTCAACTTCAGAATGGAAATTTTGAATCTGAAGTTCGGGTTTCAACGCGTGGGCTAGTAGAACTTATTAATGGCATTCATTATCGACGAAATTCACATTTTCAAAGGAGATGCGGTGAGTTCCTCCATTCAGGGAACAGTATATATTTCCCCATTGAAAATTATTAGGCAAGAAAACTTTTAACGCCCGAAAAATAATTGGTACTCGGAATATTTAAGAAACATACGAGGAGACCCCGAACTATTACCAGGAAAACTTTGGTGGTCCGCTCTGCATAAAACTCCCAAGTGCCGGAGTTAAGTGATAAGAGAGTTACGGCCGCCGGAAAGACAAGCATATGGCCACCGCCATAAAATATTTCCTTCACTTTTGATCCTATTAACCAAATAAGGTGAGGAATGAGCTAGGTTTTCTGCACAAGGGCGATCATTTAAGGATTTCCCGCTTTGAATGGACGGTTTCTCGTCCAAGTGAAACAGTAAGAAAATAACGAGGGATTAATATAATACATATGTAAAATGGACGAAAAACGTGACTAAAGGAGCCATAAATATGTGGAAATGATGTAATACGAGCAGAGCTATCTCGTAAATCCTAAAACTATTAAAATTATTAAAGAAAGTTCATTAGCTTAGCACCTTTTAATCTACGTCAAGATCATTATGACTGTAATTCGGACAGAAGCAAAATGTAGTGAGAGAGGAATGGAAATATAGAGAAAGAATGGTTTGGGGAAGACTTTTCTCTCCACCCGACTGTATTTTTTTGAAGATGGCTTGGGAAATTGAAAGTAAACAAAAGATTGCAAAAAATGATGGATATATTTGGACGCGAAAGAAGAGAGAATCAGTTGTGTCGATAATGGGAATGACTTATCGTAGCGCAATAAAACGTGCACCATGACAAAATAAAAAAAGGGAAATACCTCTAATAAGCCACTTTATAATTCAGAAATTCAATTTTTCAACGAACATCTAGTGTCAAGAAAGTTCTCATCTAGACAAGGAAAAGAATCGGGATATCCCATGCTATGGAAAGTATTTCGCTTGAAAAAAAGGCTATAAAATCAAAAATATTTTTTTATCCTCACCTCTAATTTTTAGATATGAGTAACCTTTCTGTGTTCAAAATTTCAAGGATTCAATGAAACTTTTCATCTTTGTCAAAATTTTGGTGATCTTGTAACATTTATATGTTTATAGCTTAGATAAAATTCAATAGACAATACGGTTGATACAAATATAACTTTTAGTCAAAGTGAGTGGTCACGTTTTAAAACTTAGCCATGGTAAAACGAATCTAACCTGTGAAGACATGATAAACCTAACCAAAGAAAGACAGAGCAGAGAATTGAGAATAAAGCACTGAAACGATGCTAAACGTCACAGAATGGTCATGAACGTAACATCAAATCCAAGAAAATGATGGGAATTCGGGCAAAAGCAAAATGTAGTGAGAGAGGGATGGAAATTTAGAGAAAGAATGGTTTGGAGAAGACCTTTCCCTCCATCCAACTGTCTTTTTTTTTAAGAGGGCCTCGGAGAGGAAATTAAAAAAGAACGGGACGGTCCGCTCACAACTTTTAAATGCCTCTCCGCCTGTACCTTTTTAACATCAAAGTGAAATCAATTTTAAGTTCGTTATCCGGAAGTTTTTCTTAGTTCAGTACGCGTATTCCAGGAATGTACTTTTTATTTCCTACTTTTTTCATCACAGCTAATCAAAGGCTAGGAATGGGGAGAGGGATGCAGAGAAGAGAAGAGGGGGGGGCATTGGGGAGTTTTAGGGAGTGTTGAGAGGGTAGGGAAGTATATAAGGAAGAAATAATGGGGAAAGCGAAGGAATTTATCGAAAAGCAGGGCGCAGGGAGCCGGAGGAGGGGGACAAAGAAATGCTCTGAGAAAATGTAAATATTTAAATGGCTCCTTCCAGATTAGGCGATTTTAAATTCCGTCGACTTCGCATTAATCTAAAAATCTGCATTGTAAAACAGTCTCACAGTAATAATAAATATCTACCAATTCCCAGAGATTTTTGGGGGCTCAATTAATTCGGGTTCATTATGAATAAAAGGCAACAAATTAAAACTTATACTTTTAGCAATGCCGATGAAACATCCATTTTTTAACCTAAAAGTTCAACTAATGCACATATTTTTATAAAAACAGTCATTTTTTAGTATTTCATCATATCTCCATATCAAGCGACAGCTATTCGAAAAACCAGAAATATTTTTAATCCCAGTGGTCCACTACATAAAGTATTAATTAAAAAACTAAATATCTACAGAACAATTTCAATTGAGAGATTCACAATTTTTTTTCGTTGAGAGACCGGGAGTTATTAAAACTCAAAAAAACATTTATAATAGTGCTTATGTATAATAGTCAATTAAGAAAAGTCAATCGACTATAGAAAACGCCAAATTCCGAGAAATAAAGGCAGAGGAACCCCTCATAATAATGAAAAATACATGTGTTTAGGAACTTAAAGCACGTACTTTGTAAACAATTTTAAATTACTATGCTGGGCGGGTGTTAACATTGAAATGACAGCAAAAGAAGAGCAATCCCTCTTGGTATGGTTTCATATTAAACTCTGGCTTGAAATCACACGATCAACATCACGGTTGTATTTACAATACCTGCAGCCCAACAACCAGTGTAGCAATTATTTCCAAATTATTGTGGAGAACGTGGATATGGTATTTTAAAGTAAGTGATTACATTAATCAAAGCAAAGAGGAAATAAAAAGCGGTCGAAATCATTTGGGGTACTTTGGGGCGATTTTTCCTTGAAATTCGGATTCCGGGAATCAGATCACACGTGGTCCCGTTTAACCTTTCTCTGCCATGCGAGGGAGCTTTTCTCTCCGGCCGTCAAGGCAGCCTCCGAAATACTCTTCTTCAACAACCTGACATCAATGCAGGATTCCATCGTCACCCTATTCGGCCCTTGACTACTCATCAACCTCAACTTGACACCCGGGACCAGAGACTGCGGGATGGAGGATCTTTTAGATCGGACGTTCACTTGAGGTCTCCAAAACAGTTCGATGCCACCGGCTCAAATCCTGCTGAAACCATTCGATAAAAGTGAAATACTAAAGGCTAAATATTTTAAATTTTCTGCCTAGTAAGTGACAAAAAAAGATTAGTCAAATGCACTAATCTAGTAACTAAGCTGCAAACCTACAAATTTATGGCGGAAGATTACTGAGGTGGGAAACACAACTTCACTCAAACAGGTAGGTACAAAATGGAAACGGTTGTAGGCATGACTTCGGCCAACCCCGCCATCCTAACCCAGCATCCACCCCACCCTTCCTCTTCTAAATGGTTCACCTCCCTTTTCATGACATATTTTTACATATATTGTTATTGATGTTGAATTTTCACCTGAAGATGACGCAAAGTGTCAAAACTCTGATCATGACAATAAATTGTCACAATAAGAGTTTGAAAGAGTTATACTATTCTTCTTGGTAGGAAAAATTCATGAGGTAATCTTGGGTTTGATTTTCATTTTGTTTAACTGACTTTTTATCCATTTTCCCCTCGAAAAATACGCCCAATGGCTCAAGAGTTTAACACAGAGAAAGCAATTTGAAAATCTTGAACGCTCAGATCCTACCAGGCAAAAGCAGCCCCGAATCATCATAGTGTTCTATAAAAGCGACATCAGGTACGTGCATTTTGCTGTATAGGTATGACAAGAAGATGAAGGAAGGTGAAAAATATGAGGTATTTCCTTAAATATAAAGATTCTAGTAGCAAATGCGGGAAATTCAGTATTCGTACAAAATTTACCTCTAAAGATAATTTGCACGTTCATTTTGAAAATGCATTGAAAAGCAAGGCGACTAGTCAGTCAATAGTAGCAATCAAAATAGCAATAAAATCAGCTGCACCCATGTATATATACAGAGTGCCGCTTATGATTCAGCAATGCCGCGAGAATGGAAAATAAATACAAATCTCTCACAAGATGCTGCTCTAATACAGGTAATAAGCAATATCTCTCGCGGCGATGCTTTGATTATCAAATCCAAGATTTATAGCAATCTGTAAAAAACACCACAGCTAGCTATACGCTAACCACACGGTTCTGCAGCTAATTGTGCTGCATTACAGCATTCATTTAAAAAAAATTCTTAAGTCTTGAATATAGATGACGCTTCATACTTGATGGACAAAATTACGTGACCAGTTTTCCAGCCGTGGCATAAACGGTAAGAATCTGAATTCTCCTCAAGATACTAAGACCAACTCCAAGCACTCAAGCCAACTTCTAGTTTTTTTCTCTCGACCAGCGGCAAAAATTGGCGGTGAATATATTCCCTTAAATGGATGTGTACAGGGAAAAAAGAAGTTTTTGAACTTTTTTTGCTGCCTCCAACTTTTGTAACCAAGTGCAGGGGGTAGGTGGGAACCTCGCGCTATTGAATATTAAACTGGAACCTTGATATCCATCTTGGATCAACAAGCAGCGGCTGCTTTAAATCGAGTAATGGTGAGCGAAGGGAAGAGGAAATCCAGCCGGTGAGAGAGGACACAGTGAGCTCTCTACCGTGGGCGCATTTAGTAGGGGGGAGTACACGCCCGAAAACTAACGTTTCTTTTTTTCATAAATCCTTTTTGGTGCGGAGAAACAGTTAAAAGATGCTCATGCATCATTCAAGCACTTCCTTCTCGCTTCTCCGTGTCGTCGGCGAGTTGAGAAGGAATCCTACGTCTCTTTAGAGAGGTCTTAACAGAGATAAATTCATCTTTCAGCTTTTTGAGTTTTCCCCACTTCATTTTTTCGCGCTGACCAAATATAATGCTCTAACGTTTCCATTGGGATTAAAGAAAATATTTCATGGCACCAAGATCTTATACTACGATCTGTCTGCCTTCTCGTTCTCTTAAAAACAGAAATACTTTAGCGATTCTAATCCATGGAATATTCACTTGAAATTATACACCATGAAGTGATTTAACCAGCTCGCATTGAAGGTAAAATATATCTCAGCAGGAATGAGCGACCGTAAAACTGTATTGATAAAGTTGTTAGCGCCATATTTCTCAGTCCATCGGACCCTGTGGAATCTGAGTGGGTACAGAGAATCAAGAAGTAAGCGTCGGAGACCAAATCGCAGTCCGCGAAGTTTTAAACACACAATTTCGGAATAGATTTTTATGGCCTCCTAGTAATGTGATGAGCTATACTCATTTAAAATTGGTTTGAATGTATATAATATAAAAATAAAATTAATTGAGACCTGAATATTTTGTAGCCTACTTATTAGATCAAAATTTGACTATCGACGGAATATACATTTATAAGAACTACAATTCATTCAGGCAAGCATTCAGCCTCTGAACTTATTTCTATGTTTAAACAGGTAATACATAAGAACTTGATTTGTCAAAGTATCAATACCAAAGTTTCAATAATTAATTTTATTCAAGTTAAAAATCTGATTGTTCACTTATAGTAAATAACATTTATCACATGGTTTATAGCAGTCTGCTATGAAGCTTCCAAAGCTGTTTCCAACTTTTAAGTAAAAGATAGCTTGTGTAAGTATAAAAAGAATAATCATACTAGGAATTTACTTTATTTTTTGTCACCAAATGCAAAATTTCAAAAGTAGTAGACATATGTAAATTGCTCTTAAGAACTGACTGGATAGTAGACCATCCAAAGCATTAATTTTAAATTGCAAAAGGGGATACAGGAAACTAACTCTCAATGGTAAAAGAATTTTTTTTAAGAATACTCTCGATGAAATCCACCCAATATAGGTTAATTTTTTTATCGATAGAAAACTTTTCTAACGAGAAAAATTTTTGCGTCTCTTATGGTGAACTACTTTCCTTTAACGCATGGCAGTCGCATGAAAGGCAATCACAGTTCCTCATGTCACGGACCTTATGCTCACATGAAGAATCATTCATATTCAAAAGGCACTCAACCAAAGCATGCACAGAGAAAGTTAAACTCTAAAAATGGTCAACTATTTACCCCTAAGTCTATAACAACTCCTGTAAGCTCTGTTGTTGATATTTCCAGTCTGAACGATGTGCTCATTTTAAATTATTTTTATAAATGAAAAAGAAAAAATCGGATGTGGCATATATTCTGGTAGAATATATATTGGAGCAATAAATATTCATTCATTCATGAAATCCATCGGAAACGTATTCACAATCGTGAAAAAATACACCTGAATCTTGTAAATCAAGACGATGAAGCAATTTAAATTCACAACCTAATTCAACAATGTGTTGTCATCAAAGGGTGTAATGTAGTTGATAAGGGGAAATATGTTTTACCATGTTCATTTTGACGGATACCAAATAGCGAAACATTTGTTAAGCACTGGCAGACAAACACGTTTTAAAATATACAAGATGAGACACAGTGTGGCATATGGATTCTTCTGCGACCGCTTTTTCTTCAGCACACACACGAGCTTCATAGTCTTGTCACCGATCAAGGGTTAATTTATTTCCTTCCCCATCAAGCGAACAGATGTCTCGTTTCTGCGGAGCACGAGAAGATTCCCGCCGACATAACCAGTGAGAAAGAAGAAGTATTGCTACGTATGGCGGCGAGGGATGGAAGTCAAAGGGTGTGTGAAAAAGTAAATCAAAGAGGCTGCTGCGGATTCGATCCGGGCGCGCGCTGCATTGCGTCCTGCGGCCGGCAGGGGCGCGAGAGTCCGCGCTCCGACTCGCTAATGAAA
The DNA here is from genome assembly GCA_963169105.1 of Ceriagrion tenellum. NCBI lineage: Eukaryota > Metazoa > Arthropoda > Insecta > Odonata > Coenagrionidae > Ceriagrion > Ceriagrion tenellum. The sequence continues at coordinate 32,513,677 of OY720635.1, read as the reverse complement.
CGAGCGTCTGGCGGAACAGAGTGCAGGACGTAAAAGAGAGCCCACCAACTTCGAACCAATTGCATATGCCGTCGAACGATCTCGAGATTTATCGAGGAGGGAAAAAAGGGCAGAGAATACAAGTATTTCTGCAGAGTGAATGGATGGAAAAGTAAGGATGGAGTTCAAAACCTTTGAATTTTGAGAGGATCTATTGATGTCCATGCAGACCTTGGGATTGTTGGAATGGTGCACCAGTAAAATAGACCAGAAGTGAATACAGTATCTCGAAATCTTGAGTTTTAGAAGAGTGTTTAAACACAAATGGACATATCAATTGAGGAAGGTGGAGATATGCGAGAGGCTAGAAGAAGATACGACTATATAGCGCTACAGACAACTCTGAGGGGAAACTGAGACAAATCAGGCAATTGCATGAAACACCCTTGATAGAAGGTACAGCCAATTATCGAGGAATATCTATAATAGAGAAAAATACACAATTTAAAACGCATTTGGGAATCACAAGAATATATACTCATAGATGTGACATAGTACTCTCATATAGATGTGGTGATTGGGCGAGAAAAACAAAGAGAACAAATAAAATTGTAAGTAGAAGAGATGTGGTGCGATAGAATAACGATAAACGTGACAGCTGGTGATGAAGAGGTCCTACTTGGAGAGTCGAATAGATAGCTGCAACAAAGCTATCTTCTGATTGATGACTGCTGATGATAATTGGATTAAATTCAATTGGACAGCGGCCCTCTTTGGATCATATATAAGCAGAGTTATGTTCAAAACCTTGAAGAACGTTGAAATATTGAGTTTAAGAGAACTTAAGATAAAAACGGGCAAAGTAAGAAACCAGAGGGAGTGTAATTCAGCCGAAGACGACCCACTAGCAGAGACAAATAAAAAAATACGGTGGACTAGACACAAGTCTCATCAGATAGTCGATTAAAAACAAATGGGAGTCTTGCAAATATCAAGGGAGTATTTCCCAGGACAAATTAAGTCATATGAACTAAAATAAACTACTGAGAAATAAACTTATCAAGAGGCTGAATAAAATGGAAAGCAGTTGTTTGCAGTAAATTAATATTAATATTTAAAGATTGGTGAAACGTAAGTTTCCATCCAAACAAATTATCCTAGTATTGGCATATGATTGATATAAATAAGCTGGAAAAATTAACGTTAATCGTGATAAGTAGAGGATTCTTCGACTAGAAATCCCTTTCATCTAAATTTGGACGTCGCCTGGAGATTTCGGTGCGTCACAATCTCTTATTTGGCGCGTAATCGGGGCGAATTTTGTTGAAATTTGTGTCCTGATGTGCTGTATACCCTCCACAAAGTGAGGTGCGTACTAGCGATTCTTCTTAAGGACAGAGTTCCGGTAAGTGGTTTATATTCACATCCCACTCATTTATGTGGTCTTATTCGGGCCGGAATTTATTACATTAGGTATCATTCAGTGGCTCAACAGAATTAGGTTGATTGATGTTTAAAAGGTTTGAAAGGTACAAAAATGTAATTTAAGAAAGTGAAGAAGGCACTATTGATACGACACAAAAAGTAAACGGAAAACATCCATAACGAGGTGGATCGGGTTGATTAGGTGGTTAGAGTACTGGCTAACCATACGGACGGCCAGGGTTCAAAACCCTGCAGAGGAGGATGTTTTTCCGAGGAAGCCCGATCCTTACTTGTGTCTTGTGGAGGGCATTTCAAGTGCAGTCTGTTGGATGAGACGTTAAACCGTGGTCCCCTTGGCGCCTTTCATTAAGAGCAGGCTAATGCCGACGCAAGGTTTCTATCCACCCTTCCTCCCTTACCTGTCCCTTATGGCGCAAATGACCTTAGCCGTCGGTCGCCTCCCCAAAATCCAACCCAACATCAATTGGCAATCAACAATCAATCAACATTGGTATTTAACAAATTTTTGGATTGTAGAAATATTTTTGAAATATAAAAAAACTTATTTTAGGTTGAGGCACCATTCAGCCGCGGGGGCACTAAAATGTTGCCCCTAACACCGACAATGCCCGTTCCCGCTCCCAAGTTCACAGTATTGCTACGTCGCTGGTAGCGTAAATATGCGTTACGGCAATGGCGTTGTCCATTGCCTTTGCCAATATTCGTCTTCCTTATATTTCTCAAGCTAAAGAGTAAAAATCTCGATGAATACTCCATTTTTGAAGCATACAGCACATCTGAGGAATCATTCATCATGTCGTCGTTGCATACGCCGCGCCGGAGTGAAAAACAGAGCTACGCCGACGAAATGAATGTCAAGCATCCAAGTTCAAAATGACAAAAGGTATTGAGAATTTTACAAATGAAAAGTTCCACGGATTTCATTAAACCAGGTAATTCAGACTCATAGCGATAGAAAGTAATTTTCATGTACATACAAATATTGAGAAAAGGATATCAGACACTTAATTTTTTGAGTATCTGTGGCTTTATCTCACAAAATAAACCACATTGTATTCACAATAAATATTAAATATAATTAAATAACAAAAATAAATATTAATTTAGATGCCAATAATGAGGAACGTGATTTAAAAATGCTTAATTTCTTTTGTGCGTATGGATTCCATTTCCCCACAAAACTCGTACACCTAGCATGTGAGTTTCAATCAACTAGCAATATATATGGGCAATCTTTTTTTTTAATGTCTCTAAGACATCAGAATCTAGATAAATTTTGCAACTAACTCACTTAGCTCATATTTTGCCAAATCTAACAATTTCCACGCTTGATGACCTAAAAAGTAGTAGTAGGAGTTGGTATCAAAATCTCTCCGGGGCAATAAGTGTTTTCCTTCCTGTCACCTCGAACTCTTTTAAAGAACTATTTATTGAATAAATGCCGGGAATCGAAGTTATTTTTCATTCCTCACCAGAGTCGACCCATAAAAAGATAGCCTTTTGCCTTGAGGCCCATATGCAACACAAGGGATGGAGGTTACGCCTAAGGGGGCACTTTGGTGTCTCTTGACTCGACAAGCCACCCATAAATAGAGACAGAAGCTTAAAAGCATGCCAGTGGGACGCTTTGAGGCTTCATTTTCAGAATAAGACTGTTTAGCATTTTGACGTTCTTCTATGGCTTAGCAACTGGCTCTGCTAAACGACACGAATCCATTTCTTTTACTTCTCTCTCAGATCCTGCAACCGAGTCACGTGGAAACTTATGTACGCAATGCCTTTCATATGAAGCCCAACGTCATCGAACTCCTCCGATGCACACCGAGGCAAAAAGAGCACGTATTTTTTCGCTTCTTCCGTAAAAGGATTCGACCGAGGTGACTTTTTTACTTTTCCTAATCTTACAAGTCCAATAGAAGGACATGATTGGGCTAGCGTTTTCATTTGCCTACTCGGCACGCACTTTAGACGTTTGACCATAGAGAGTGCAGGAAGATATATTTGGTCGCCCTGGTTGCGGATATTCTTCGCATTAAGGGTAGGCAATTTTTTTCTCGTAAACAAGTATGGAATTAATTGACCCACGATACCATTTTGGTGACTTTAAGTTTAACTGCAAACGAGATTCTCCTTCTTCTGCTTAATTTTTTTTGTTCCCTGCTATAAAATATATTTGTCTTAAAGGAAACCTCTATTAATCGTCGGTCTTTCGTAAATTGCGAGGCTAAAACTGATGTTCAAGTAACATGAAAGTGGTCAAATCAACAACAATTCCCCATTCAATATTTCTCTCGATCGATATATAGATGAACATTAGCTCGAAAGATGGCTGTGAACAGGGTTCATAAAAAATAAATTCTTTTATAAACGGCTTACCATCTCTCCTAAGCTGTAAGTTGCATTAACAGTCGTTGTCAAAAATTAATACTGACAATAAGCACATAGGTGTAAATAACCCGTTATACATTGGAAATTGAGGAAAAAAATTAGTTACAGGGCCGACATCAGCCCTGGAAATTCACCGCTCCCAAGCGATAAGTAAAAGAGCCATATCATTTATTATCTCCAATATAATGAGTGAGTTAATTTTTTTTTCTAATTAAAAAGGTCGAAACACAACAGTTCTAAAATTTTCGAACAGTTGATCAATCTACGGTCCCCTGGAAGACCTTTTAGTGCTTACGGAGAATCTTTTCTCAGGGAAATTCCTGCGTATATCATCTCCGTATTTTCGGCAGATATGAACTTCTTCATTAGTTGCTAGCATAGGATTCTACCGTATGGGCTGTGGCTCCTTTGACTTCCTCTGATCACTTGCCTAGCCATCGTTGATGGATCGCAGGTTCTTCCAGCATCTAGCTCCCATGCATCCTCAAATATTGTCACGGGAATTAGGAAGCCCAGTTGGGGTGATTTTTTGCAATTGGTGCGGCAAGCCAAAGGTCAGAGTTTCGATTTGCGGTTCAGACCGATTTTTCCCGCGAAAATTTAAATGTACTTCAGGTTCTTGTCTTGGAAAAAATTCACAGTCGCAAGTAAATTCACAGTCGCAACTAAAACAGACCCCAAATTTTTACGCTTAAGTTTATGAAAGACATGTGGTGCGAACATAGTGTTACAAATACTATATTTGGATATATTTAGCATCACGTTTACCTAATGCTAAAAATTTCAGGACCAAATATTGATGCTGAATTTGTGGAACATCAATAAAGGATAGATTGTAGGGATAATGATTTACACACAATATATGGCGAGAGAAGGGATAGAAAAAATAATCATTGAGCAAGAGGTTGGTTGCTAATCAGGTTGTTAAAGACTGCAAGGTTGCAGGTTTACTTGTTTTCCTCGCATAACGGAACTTTCTAGCAATCTAAATAGCTACTGCGGGCCAGAATACATTTGGCAAATGAACTAAATCATTTAATGAACATTCTATAGGATAATTAGACAAAAATAGTGATTATTCTTTTCTAAAAATCGTAAATAAATTGTAACATTACTCCCATTTAATGAAATTGGAAGTCTCGTGTGGAAACTGACATTTTTATTAAACATAGCTTTAACATTAAGTCCACTAATGGGACACGATTGACTGAAATATTTACTCTTTTAAATCAAAACTTGAAAAATATTATCTTTTTCACCACATGGTTGGTTATTAGGGGAGGCGACCGACAGCTAAGGTCATTTACGCCATATGGGATAGGTAAGGGAGAAAGGGTGGACAGAAACCCGGCGTCGGCAATAGCCTGCTCTTAACAAAAGGCACCAAGGGGACCAGGGTTTATTTTCTTTTCCAACAGAAGGAGTACTGTACTTGAAGTGACCTCCACAAGACACTCAAGTAAGGATCGGGTTTCCTCTGAAAAACATCCTCCTCTGCAGGGATTTGAACCCTGGCCGTCCGTATGTTTAGCCAGTACTCTAGCCACCACACCAACCCGGTACCCCCTTTTTCATCACAACTTTAACTTTGATATCATTGAAAATGACTTGTTTAATTGATCCTTGATATTAAAAAGAATAAAATAATGCATTTCAATTGTATTATGCATTATTATTCATACTTTGAGGAATGATTTTATGACCTATTCTTAATGGTAACATCTCTGTATACATCACAGCATGTTATTCGATCATACAAGTTATCAATGCAAGGCCTGCCACGATGATGATTCCCGCTCGTTTACCTACGTTCTGCGTTCGGCTCGGCCCCCATTCGGAGGGGTGATCCAGCTGATAGTTTTCCTGCGCCCTTTTCTTGAAGCAATTGACAGTAAGTAGGAAACATCAATGCTGTGATACGACAGGCCAGAGAATTGATTCAAGGGAAAATAAAGTTAAATTGATACGTTACCATCTTAAATGTCTAATCTGTTGAAGGAACACTGTCTTTTTCTACGAGCTATAAAAAGTCTCCTGAGCGCCCTACAATGTGAATGCCGATCATTATAAAAGGAAAATAGTAAAAAATAATTTCTGGAAAATTTTCTGATTATTGAGGGGTTGGTTAGGTTTACCTGTGGCACTCATGGGCATAATTCTCATCCAATCAACGTTGTAACTTTTTCAAACTCGGCAACTGGCAGGTGGATTTCAGAACGAAATTATAGTCTTGAAGCGTTTGTCTAATTACCTTGAAGTCGCGAGATCGTTCTATTATTAATACGTTCCTTAGTTCATTTTAAACAGGGCTCGCAATTGAACAATTTAAAACTACATGTTTTTCTGAATCTGGTGAGCAATAATTATTGAATTAGAGAAGGGCAATTTTGCCATCTCGCGTTCATGCACTCACGTCGGACACAACCAACTGAGATAAAGAGCCAATTTTTGCTTGCCCTTCGTGAGTTCATGAAATATTCAGCAGCAGACAAATGCCCAGATCTGGGAAACAATAAAGGTAATGACGAATGAGGTATCGGTGGCCACTAATTTGTTTCTATGGAGAAAAACGTTATTACGCTTCTATTTATTTGAGTTACATCGCAGAGAAATCATGAAAGTGCACTCTTCGAAGCTCAGTACACTCATGCCACGGATTTCAACGAAAAACCTGTCTAATGGTACATTAGTGGAGTCATAAAATATTCGGAAACATTCTGCATAAAATCTGTGCTAAAGGAGTTCAAATATTGTCACTGAATAAATGTATTTCATATTTTTCATTCGTGTCTCATCCGGTTAATAAATGCAACAACTCGTGAATACAACTAACAATGATGTCTCGCACCAGAGCATTATTCCAGACGGTGGGACGATATGATATCAGCGTGACCGATCAGGAAAGCAAACAAGGATATGAGCCAACCAACGTGACCCAGGCCAAGGCACCACACGAGGTGATAAAAAATTAAAGGAAAATCCCCACTGATCATCCTTTTCTGATCATCATTTCATATACGAACGAAAAAAAAATAACGATTCCCTTCAAACTCGCTCCTCTCCGAGAAAAATACTAATGCGCAAGTTTGATTCGAGTGCCTTATGTGTTTCCCTCCCATTTCCATCCTCATCCAATACATCAACCACCGTAGCATCCACTACCATAACCATGGCCACTACATCGAGTGCATCTCAGGTCGTGATGCCCACAGATCTCGTGTGTGTCGTGTGGGGGAGGGGGGGAGGGATGAGGAGAATATCTTGCGAGGTCGGAAAGGAACACTGACCACGCGGCTGCTCCTTGGTTGCGGAAAAATGACGAGCTCTTATGGGGAAGAGAAATGGGGGCGAGGGAAGAGGTGGGGCGGCTACAGAAGGAGAGACTTAAGAAAATTGGAGAGGGGGTGACAACGGTCTCGGGGAAACACTGAGGAGGAGGACAGCGTATATGGTCACTTGCTTATCCATAGTGGTGCACAGGTGGCTTCGAGAGACCCTTTAGTACTCGCCCCTCAGCATCCGGCCGCATCCCCCATCCTTCCCCCCAGCCCACAATCAAAGCTTTACCCACCCCTGCCCCCATTCCTTAAAAAACAACCCCGCGAGCCCTGCTCTCGTCACTCCCCTACCACCATCTCACCATCCCATCCGCTCTCTTCAAAGGCACGCCATCTCCCGTGTCTCAAACCGGTACGAATAAATATATATAACGCTATTAATGTGGGCAGGGATTGAGATTAAGATTCCGTCCGTGCACTTTAAAGCCTTACATACTTTCCTCTTATACTCGGGATGGCATACGCCCTTTACGCAGCACTCTCGCTCTCCCCCCCATAGTATGCCTCTCCGTCTCTCCATTTCCTCTCCCAAGCACTCTTCGCCTTCCTCCCCTCTACCCGCCCCCCACTCGTTCCAACCCACCTCCAGTCCACTCACTGCTCCCCGCTTATTTCTCATTCCGACTGGTGATCCCGCAAGATCCCGCGCTTATGCCTTTTTGCAAAGGAAGGTGTACGCCCGGAATGGACGCTTTAAACGCGTCGTTAAAGAATATAACGATGTTATCAAAACGTTGCAGATGCGGCGTTTTGTGATGCTTTACGGCAGTTATATTTGGTGTGAACGGGTGAGAGTAGAGTGAAATAATTTTTTATAGGATCGCATACCTAGCGGAAAATGGAAGTGCGGTTTTTTATCAGTGGTTTGAAGAAAAGTGGAGATGAACAGGATTTCCTTTAGCGTGTCCGGGGAAAAGAGAAGCTGCCGTGAATCTAAAAAGAATCCCCTCTCGATCTTTAAGAATGGAGACCATTATTCCCTTAAGGAGGTATGCCAATAAAATACGTTGTCTGAAGTAAACTCAAGTCTAAAGAATATTAAGAGAGTTCTCCTTTATTAGGTACTTATTTGACGAGGTTTAAATCAGTTAATTACATTCAAGCCATGTATCTCTTCCCTGATACCTGATTAGCTGTTTTTGAAAATACGAAAGCGATAAAGAAAAACTAATAAAACTCCAGTAAAATAAGCATAAACCAAAGTTAATAGATAGTCAAGCTAATGATTTTAATGATCTATGATCGTTGGCTGAAAAACATTAGCTTAGTACACGCCGAAAATTTGGAGCATATCCCATTAAAGTTCAGTATGTGGCTTCCACATTTATCTGCTAGTTTGATCTACCCTCGATTCTTTTAATTGATTTTTTATCAAGCGGTTGTTTGGTCAAATGCATTCAATGTGTAGCTTGTAAAATGAAAAAATTCCGTTGATATGAAATAAGTTCTAAAATGTTCGCCTACACATGAATAATATTTGAAGACGTAAATCGTGCATGATATCCAATGCGAGAAGAATAGGAGGTTGTTATGGATTATTTGTCATTCGTTTTCCCATTGAAAAAGTGACTGATTTATGACTGAGTCTCTGATGTTCTGAGAAATATAGGGTGGCCATAAATTTCTTTCTTCCGGGATTTACGGTATGATAACACCTCGCATTACTTTGAAATTGCTGACGTTCCCATGGGAAGTTATCAAATCCACCGACATTGTTTTCTAAAAACAATTCTTTGATTATAGATGTAATCAACGAGAAATGTTTAACCTGATATGATAAAAAAATGGTGTGGAACGATGAAGCGCGGTCATACCGGCATATTGGATTATTAAAGCGCTCAATATTAAATGTTATAGCTCCTCCATTGAGCAATCGATTGCCACTTAATATGTATCTCGAGAATCAGCACTTAAATAAAATATGCTCCAATTTCACTCAGAAGAGAGTCGGATAAATATTAGTGCATGAATTATGAACGCGAAGTGGCTCTCTCATAAATATTTACGATTTCATTTCAATAAAATTCAACGCAACAAAAAATACAGGCCACAAATATTTATGCCATGTGTGTATAACGGTCTGTTCCATTATTCTTTCAAAAAAAAAGCCCTGCGTCCACACAAACACAGCTTCCAACTTAGACATCTGTTTCCTGAACGCGGTTTGCATTCCAAACTACACCTAACCCTTGATGACAAGATCTGAAAATTGGCTTTCTTATAGTGAATTGACAAAGTCACATTTAATGTTGCAATAATTTCGAGATCGTAATAACGAAGGCTTCAGGGGAGCAATATGGAATATCCTTCTAAATTTTTTGTATTTTTTCCCCGCAAAAACGGTGCACCTCAGTCTATTGAGTGAAACTTGTGACACATTTTGGCTAATCTTAATTCTATATCCGTGCTTCAGTAATAGTATGGATTCATCATTACCTATTTTAAAAATTGAGTTTGGGAGTTATAAAAACCAGATTGGAGAGAAGTTGGTGTTTCTATAAAACCTTGCCAAAAATAGTACACTCTAATATGACAGTGAAGCTTAGGAAAAATTTGTAGGAAGCCAAACAGAAACAAAACACGGAGGACATGTGGAGAAACGGTGGAATGAGAAGGATTAAATGGATAGTAAGTATCACAACCGAAGAGTCGGGGTAAAAGGTACCTGGATGCTATAAAAAAGAAAAGATAATTAAGATTACGAAGAATGACACAGATAAGCTGAGAATAGGACGAAGCGGTACGCTGTTACAAACTATCTGCAAATTAAAGCTTATCGGAGATAATATATCAAATTAGAGCAGAGTAATAAATTGTAAAAGTAAAAATAAAAAATAAAGTATAATTTTTTAATAAACTATCATACCTTCTTAACATTAACATAAAAAATACAGCAAAATAAATAAACCAGCTGGAGATTAAATACGTTATGTTCGATACAATATATTCGAAATAGCAGGGAATACTTCACTATAAAACTATCATTACGATCTTCTCGGTCCACGGGTAATTCTCGCCATTTTCACCCTATGTGAACATCCCGCAATAGGAAACTACAGGAGTACGATCACCACCCGATAGCCAACCAGTGCCCGTTTATATGCTGGCTCAAGTTATTAATTTAACATCATAAACTGGTGATTACATCCGACTGCAATCCTCAAAAGATATTCGCAGTGGATGACTTTCGACAATGTATCAACACAGCTCTTCGCATATCCACTTTTTCCACGACCACAGTTTCGTTATAGAGTGATATCATCAAATGATATTGCATTTGATGGTTAATTTTCTCAATAGCCTGGCCCTAGTTGCAGTACTTTCGTACAGATCACCTGATGATAATGCTCTCTAACGTCTAGATCTACTAGTATTTTAAAATAAAATTACACATTGCAAAAGCTCGGCCGATACTTCGACAAACTTTCATCGTGTGAAGAACTTCCACGAAATTACGCCCTAAACCGTTTCAAATATCAGAACACAATATAGGGCTTCCGTAGAAGGTAAGAGAAACTCACCAGACCTCACGTAAAAAACTACAGCATCTTGTTACACACACAAAAGGCGGCATGGCGATGATCAGAGAGATCTTAGTGCACTGAATGGACTAGGAGCAGTTAGAACCTCGATGGAAAAGGCACTTATATAATTAGGATCATAGTTTTTTCAGTTTGATGAAGAGGATATTAAATTGATCCTGATTATTCATTTGAAGGGCAGAAGACAACAGCAGTACGAGAACGGGACACTGTCGGGTAGGTATGAACGTACAGATATCCCCTCAATAACACAGATAGCCACACACAAATCCATTGACACACCATTTTTTACCCTTCTCTCACCTAATTCCTTTTAATCATTTTTGATGGGATAATGTCTCATAGCACGGGGATTTTCGAGCGCTAAATGGTGGATTATGCACCGCGTGCGTTTTTTTCACTATCCTATGCTTGGGCTTGCTGTAATGAACAAAACGCATATTTTTTATTATATCTTTCTTTCTCAATTCTATCTCAATTATATCTTTCTTATCTCTGTATATTGGTATTTCCTCGAAAAATTCCGAACCGGTTCACCTGAGATACGGCATTTGAGGTGTAAAGAGTTCAAGAAATCCATAGGAGCACAGGTCTTAGGGTCGCAAGGGCATCAGGGCCCACAAAATGTAACCTAATTTTACTCCAATAGTAAAATTATTGGAATCAGTGCAGTTTTTTGTTTTTGGAATTACCTGCGACTGCAAGAAATGGGTTTGAAATTTTTACTATAGGATGAGAGAGAGAATGAAGTAATTATTTTTTGCAATATATTCTATTATAGAATCAATTTTCGTTAAGAAATTACATTTTCAATGACAAAATTAGCAATTTTCTCAGGTTTCCATAATAGGAAACCTTAATATTTTTCCTTAGCAACCTGAGCACGGGTGTTAACGGGAACATTCCCCCGAGCGTTTTGCACCAAATCTGATCTTATTAAATAAGCGACATTTTCAACTATATGTGCACATATATAAACATTTTTATAATTTTCACGCCACCATCAAAAGAATAGTGCAGCTCGTGCGGTATGGTTGCGAATAGCGCTACTCGCTCCGCTCGAGCGCCCAAAGTCGCCCGCGGGCGCAATTTGAAACCACAACGAACTCTTTCCATATGTGCTATTTCCTTATTCCCTCCATTTTCACGGACCGTGTCCATAAAACTTACGCCACACGCCCTTTTAGCGGCTTGCAAGTTATATGGGTAGATAGATAAGTGAATTAATTATGCAGGACGAGTTCAAATCTCTTTAAGCCCCCTCTTCCACCCAACCATATTTAACGTAGGAGATGGTATAAGCAATGAATATATGTGTAGACCATGCAATAATAGAAAGTAATTGCTAGGATCAAATTCAAAAGTTGTAGTTTCAACACTGTGGAGGGACGATTTTATTACAATAATTGCTAAGGCTAGAGATAAGAATGTTTCTATAATATTTTCTATCATGTTTCCTTTTTTATTATTAATAAGCCATACATTTTGCACTCAATATATAAAATATAATAGAGGAAATCATATATTCAAGATGAATCAAAACATTCAAGGAAAAAATAAACGCTAGGAAAATATGCTAAACTAAAAAAACCTACATTACGAAAACATTTACACAAGAAGGGGCAGAGAAAAACCAGCGTAACCCACAGATAAATATGCACACTGTAATATAAAATACAAAGTTTATTACAGGGAGAATTGAGAAAATGAAAATATAAGCAAATAAATAAGAATATAAAAAATCAAGATGGTTGCAGATCGCAGAGATAATTCTAAGGACAGGTACATGGGTTAGCCATGTTGTTTGCACTATCAACCTCTCGTCATTTTCCGCGATTTCAAGATAGTCAATAACCGATGGATATCTGAGAAGCTATAAGCAATTAATAACAGGTATGCCCGCAGCGAAGAAACGTATCTCCATTCACTCGAAACTCCACGGCGTGTGACACAGGGCACGGAACGTCAGCCAATATATTTCTGTAAGCTGAATTCTTCCTAAAGCAAAAGGTTCCCATCTGACATTTAAAAATATCTGATTCCTCACTTTAATTCTCTGACCAACCCGGGTGTCCTTGAAGGGTAATCTTGAAAATAGCTTAATATGTAGAAAACCGGGCCTTTCCCCCTACTTCTTTCATTATGAAGAATATTACCGATTTCCACTGTGCAACGCTGGTGTTATATCGGTGCTTTTTATCGGTACAACATAAACAAGTACATTCAAAGGTAGGGTAACAAAATATATCCATGTTAAAAAGAGGTAAAAACATCCAACAAAATAGTTATTTCACCATTTAGTCATTTTTCCAAACATTGCATGTAACAAATGATGTGGTACGAAGTCACTCGCACGGGTGCATACACACCAGGGTTGAAATTCGCTATGAAAAAATATCCCGGTCAAGTCAAATGATTTTTTCATAGTGAATTTCAACCCTTAGTATACTATTTATTTATTTAGTTACTATTTAGTAATTTCTTGAAGTATTTTCCATTTTTAGGGAAGGGATCGAAGACTAATGGCCATGATGATTCCACACCTCCGTTTAAAAAGATCTTCCCCCATTTAGTTCTCTCATTAGGGAGCTCAATTTTGTATAAACGTAGCTTCCTAATAACGCAAGCCGGATATCTTATCCACCGTTAAATATCCGAATAACGTATAATAAAAAATGACTTTACGAACGATAAACATTCAAATAACGCTTTTTAAGGTAATGAATGTAATGATTGTTTTGGGTACAAGAGTCGCTACGAAAGTTTTGAGACAGACTGTGTTGTGGGTTGATGGATGTGGGTGAAGAAAGTGGCTCGACAGCGGCAGCGGCATCCTTTCCGAGTAACGCGTGCCAAGTTACAACTTGCTCGGCTTATCGCTGTCGCTAATAGGTCTTCCTTTGTTTCTGCTTAGGCAGCATTAATGTGTTGCGATAATGGAGCCGGCAAGAGAGCACTTTCGTGCAATGTATTTTTATGACTTTAAAAGTTGTTTAAACGAATCTGAAAGCCTTGATCGTTTAGCAACGGGCATTCGGGGACCTTGCTTCTGTCCGTGTGACAATTTTTCGGTGTTTTTAAGAATTGAGAAGAGGTCCAACTTTGTTAAAGGGGAGGAGCGGGCGTCCGGCGACTGCACTGACTGAGGTAAACATCGCCGCTGTGGAAAAACTGGTGCGCGAAAACAATAGTGTATCCTTTAAGGATATTAAAGCGTCACTACAGATTGCATCGCCGGCAGTTTCCAAAATCCTGCACGAAAATCTTCGAGTGAGGAAAGTTTCATCTCGATGGATGCCTCACACTTTGACGGAGGCACAAAAGCATATTCGTGTTGAATGGTGCGAAGAAATGGTGAAAATATTTGACAGAGGCAACTCCAGGCGCGTTTCTGACATAGTTACTAGTGACTAAACGTGGATTTATCAGTTCGATCCTGATAATAAGCGCCAGTCGAATGTATGGAATTTTCCAGACGAACATCCACCAACAAAAGTGAAGCGGCCTCGAAGCGTCGGAAACGCGATGGAAAATTTTCTTCTGAAAGTGGTCGCAACTTTTTTCTCCAACAGCTGTCATGTCGCAACTGTTACCCTGAAAGAACAAACAACTGTTACTGCTCTGTGGTACACCACAGTATGTCGACCGAAAGTTTTCGGAAAGCTTCAAGAACAGCGAATGAAGACAGGACTGTGGAGAATCGTCCTGCACCATGACAATGCGTTTGCGCACACGGCCAACCTTACAATTCAGTTCCTGGAGTCCACAGAGGTTAAACTAATGACACTCCCACTTTACAGTCCAGACCTGGCCCTACGTGATTTTTTCCTGTTCACTACACTCAAAAATCGCATGAGATTATGTTGAAGCCTACAAAAGTGTAATTTCAGCACTCGAGGAAATTGAGAGGAATAACTGTTTTAAGAAGTGGTTTACGAGAGTGCTAAAAGGTATAGAATTTGATGGTAAGTATTTTGAGAAAATACAGTTATCAAAATTATTTCAAGTTTCTTAGTTTTTGTATACTTATCTCAAAACTTTCGTAGCGACCCTCGTATATGCCGCGTATGACATCAGGTTTTGGCCCGATGTTTCGTGACCCACTGCTGGTCAATTATTCAACGGAATGAATTTCCTATTGCTGCTAGTCTTTTTATATTAAGTGGAAGAGGTGGAAGAGAGATGGAGGTTAGGACAGGGGGAGGAAGGCGGAGGTGGAGAATTTTGATGGATGATTGGGTCCCAGGTGTTTCTGATTCTTAAGCCACCATCTCTATTGAAATTCTGCTTATTTTTCCTTATCTTGATGGCCTCTCGGATGAGTTGTGGCTAAAATTTTTCGACTTTGGCGATAACTTTGGATTTTTCAAAATCGATCGCGTGTCCCAAGGATTCGTGTTCAGCAACTGCAGACTTGGTTGCTTGCCTCAGTCGAAGAACAGTCTGTGTTCTTCCAGTCTTGTTTTGACTGAGCGTCCGGTCTCGCCGATATATTTTCTGTCACATGTTCCGCAGGGAATTTCGTAAAGAATTTCAATAGGGATGGTAGCTTAAAAATCAGCAACACCTGGATCCCAATCATCCATCAAAATTCTCCACCTCCGCCTTCTTCCCCCTGTCCTAACCTCCATCCCCCTTCCACCTCTTCCACTTAATACAAAAAGACAAGCAGCAGTAGGAAATCCATTCCCATGAATAAGTGACCAGCAGTGGGTCAAGAAACGTCGGGCCAAAACCTGATTTCATACGCGGTATATGCCCGAAACAATTATTACATTCATTAACATGAGCTGCGAAAGCTTTAAACAAGTTTGAGCGAAATATTATGTCTCCTAAAAATCAATGAATTTGATATCATTAGTATGAAAAACAGTTCACTCTTCCAAAGATACCAAAATATCAGTCCCTTACCGAACCACTTTCATAGATATTTGACGAAAAATACCCGCTATTTTACATGGTAAAGAGTACGTGTATGCACTCCAGAGAGACCTCATTTACAAAATGAGGAATTTATAACACGCATGAGTGGTCAAACAACTAGGAGTTTGTATTTTGTATGTTTTCTCAACCATTTTTGAAAATAAATCATATTTCCAGAAAATCACAAAAAACCTTCCGTTGTGAAGGAGTATTAAACGTACCTTGCGAAAAAAAATTAGTCAAGTTATAGACTTATAGAGATATTTTTATTTAATTTATCAGAACTTCAGTCGTGTAGAAGTATAATATTGCACCATTAATAATGCTATATTTATTTCATTCTTCCAAAAGCAGCTGAGATTAAAACGCATAATTCGAATATGGTCTCCATTACGACACGATATTGCCCAGGTCTATCCCATTCTGCATGAGACCCAGCTCCACTAGCCCTATACAGCACAGGTGGCACGGATGCTCTCTGTTGTATCCGTACTCGAAGGCTAGAGAACAAGGGCACTCAAGGAGGAGAACCTACGCAGCCAACATCTCCCGCACTAACATCTCCGCCGGGTATCGCATGAACTGGCGAGAACTCCTCAAGCATTCCACACCGACGTCGTCCATCCCGACTCGCGGGCGACGCGTCATCTGTTTCCCGCGGCCGCATCGTTGGTGGTGGCGACTGAAATAAAACGCTTATCAAAGATAGAGTGCTCCGATATTTGTCTCTCGAGCAACCCTGCGCTTCCTCACACTTTCCGTTTCTTATCCCTGCGTGCCATCTCTCGCTTGCCTTTGGCACGGCCTTCGCTTTTTCCTCCCACCTTTCCACCCGATCCTCAATTCACCCCTCTCTCCCTGCGCCTTCCCGTCAAGCGTTCCTCAAATCCCTCACCTTTGCGAACGAGCCGTATTTTTCCGTTTCTATCCAAGAAGTACACTTTCCACTCAGGATCTAAATATAGAGTCGCAATCACTCCTTTTTCCAAGAGACTGCAAACGTGGGAAATTGATTTTTAAAAACATTTCATTCATTGGAAATTCAATCTTATAACTGTTTGACCACAGCCTTCAATCATTTCTTATCTAATACTCTTAATTCTCCTTTTATACCTTCTTCTTTAGGTAGTCTAAGTTTTTACTCTTTGGCCTTCCTCTGGAGACGTTTCTCTCTATATTTCATTCGATTATATTCCTCATAGACAGGTAAAGTTTTAGAGTGCCTCAAGGTCCGTCCAATTTATTCGGCTCTTCTTTACTAAGTATTATTACATATAGTCCTTTCCTCCTCTACCGTTCTGTAAACTTCTTTATTTCTAATTTTTCCAGTTTATTTGATGTTCATCATTCTCCTCCAGTACTAAGTTTCGATTGCTTCTAATCCGTCCTCGTCTGATTCACCAATGTTCCACGTTTCCGATACGTAGCGTACTTTGCTCCAAACTAATGATTTTACACAGTTTACTTGCTTGTAGTACTATCTCCTATAAACCCATCAGTTGTCTTTTCATTATGAACCTTAAGTTTTAGCTAGCGATACTATGAGGGTAGAATGTGCCAAAACATTGGTCATTGTGGATCAACTCGCACATAACATCAACAGGATGATGAGCGGCAAATGACTGCTCGTATTAAAATTTTTTTGCATTTAAATATGCGAGAAAAAAAGCTCCTTCAAACAGGTAAAATTTTGCACGCAAGACAACTTTCTTTTGTGAATAGAACAATGGGGCTGATATTGTTTCAATCGTTAATCATGCAATGGAATCTAGGTCTCCCGCAATATCTAGTCAAGTATCTACCTATATCCCACCTAAATTCTTATGTTTACTGAGCAGGGATAATGAGCTTAGATTTCATAACAGCTAGAGGTTATAATTATCACCATGATTATAAGCTGGGTCATTTTCTATCTTTCATCAAGATCTGAGTATGTTGCATTCACATACGGATTTCAAACTATCGATACACGAGTAAAAACGAAAGTAACCAGCGCACAAAAGATTATGTTCAGTCATATATGAATGAATATATGGAAACAGAAAATCCTCATATCAATAAAATTACAGCAACAAATGGAAGTCAAAGCCTACTGAATAAGCATTCAAACATTGAAATTAACTATCCAAATCGCATTAATTAATACGTTCATTTAAGTAACTCTTTTTCATTAATATATTCATTCAACTAAACTTCTTTTTATGGTATGAAGGTAGACTACCAGCAGGTTAGGTCTTAAATCTACCCAGAAGAGACACACAAAAATCAAGAAAAGGCCATGTATCGCCAATTTTAGAAGACTTGCAGATAAAATGACGACTGAATGGTTTTTTCATTTTAGTCGAGAAAAAACAGATATAAAATAATTTGTTATGGTCCCCTTATAATTTAGGAGCCAGCCATGTATTTCTGCTAACAACAAGAAAGCGTACCATAAAAATAATCAAATAAATGTAAGTTTTTGCTTACTTTCGACAAAACAAGGCCTAAATTTTATTTTTTATTTCACACCAGCTGCTCAAATGAGACCTCTTATAATTAGTTCGAAACATGACAACAGTGTGATAACATTCACGAGCAATTTTATTGGGATTGAGATGGTAATGGGGACTCGAACTGAATTTACAAGATGGCCAGGGCCCCAGATTTCTGTTACACTTTTTTAAAGTCATAATTCAGGCAATCAAGCTCCAATTATATTCACTAATTCCATTTCGTAGTATTAAAACTTTAAAATCGGCTTATTATTAGTGCAAGGGAAGAGCAAAACGTGCTTTTGCCATGATTAGACTTTTTTTGAACAGAGATCAAGCAACAACGCAAAGAACGTGGCACCATGCACTACTTACATGCAAAGACTAGCAGGCTATAAATCAGATGGAGGGATAATCTGGAGTGACGACGTGTTTAGTATTGATTCACGCTCATAGGGCGGAGATGTGAAGAAAACTTGGGAAGGAAATGCGAGAACAGAGACCCATCTAGAAGTTGGCAACTCCATTTCATCTCGATTGTTTACCAAATCTCTTCAGTTGACTTCTCCACTCAGCGTTTCAGTGGTTTCCTTGGGCAAAAGTCGGAATACATATTTTTTTCTTATTTTGCTGGGATAATTTAGTTTATTGAGGCGAGGAAAACTAATTTCTTATTTGTAGGTTATATGAGAGCTCATGCTGAGGAAGCTACTTTACACCCCGATTTTTAACACTCCTATTAATCCTTAACAAATAAGCGGCCCATTCAACATCAAAGAAGTTTATTTACGTGGCATAGTCCTAAGAAGTTGAAGTTTAACATTAATTTGCGCCTAGCCACACATTTTCAACGTTAAAAATCATTAATGGCCATAATTTAACGCTGTACATCGACAATCGATTATGATATTTGGTTAATATCTCTCCATGCTAATTCTTTCCTAATGTAGTTTAGCTATCGGCACTTCTCATAATCACACTCCCATGAGGATAGAGAGTGAACGCTTTTTCGTTTCCTCGCACCGCAATCTATTTTGCCGCACGGCCCCGAGAGCTCTTCGGCCGGATCCTCGATTCCGCCACCACCTCGCTCGAAAAGTATTTTACCAATAGTGCTACAACTTTACTCCCGCGTGTATTTACAAATGGGTAGTAGGAAGATATTTCATAAGATGCCCATCGTATTTTTTTTCGAAGAAAATTGTGCAAAAATTATGCCTCGACTTGAGAATGTGCAGGTGGTGGGATAGGATAGAGTGAAGTACTTATGTAAATAATAATTGAAAACATGTCTTATTCTTTCTGAACATCATAGTATTTATTTGTAAACTACTACATGGCAGTTTGGGAGTAGAGTGACCGTCGTGGACATGTAAGGGTGGCGTCCACCTTGAAAGAATTTCATCCTCATGTTAGTCGCACACCTGATTTTTAATCATAGTTTTCGAAAACAAAAACGTACGCTTTGAAAGGGCTGCTACTAATGTCTATGGTGAGGAGAGCATCACAGATTGGGGACAAGCACAAAGGTACTGAAACGCAGCACTCACAAATGAATAGGTATTGAGAACATGGAAGAACTATTCCAACTATTTATTGCACTACTCTCCATGTCTCATCACCATGACTCAATATGATTTCTCCCTTGGACAAAATTTTTAGACCATACCGCAATAATTAAGTATTATTGTTATCAATCAAGTCACCACTTATGGCTTGGCATGTATCAGTGCAACACTGCGTCTATGGTAGGACTAATTGCTAAACTCAATGTACCTTGCATTGCAAAATGTAGATGTGAACACCGGTTATATAAATATTTACTTAGGAAATTTCTGGTACAAATAACTTAGGTTACGATTTCCAAATTTTGAGGAAACAATACAAAAACATGCAACAAACTCTCTCATAAATTCCAAAAAGTGTGTGTAGATAACTCATAAGTATACCTATTATTTTAGGGAATGATATATTGGGGAAAAGAGAAGAAAATACCGAACATATAAGCAATAGAATACAAGTAGTAGAAATGATTGCACACCCGACAAATTTCGTATTGGTCCAGGTGTACATGCTTACAAGTAACTGTGAGTAGGAAGAGGTGAGTGTAGGCCCTGATTAGGACAATAAAGAGGTTGAACGCGTAGGCCCTGAAAGGAACGGCATGGAGGGAATACATGGAGCTAATGGAAATAATCATAAATGAAGCAAAGTAAATGGGAATAATTGGGAAAAAATAGGAGAGTATAAACAAAGTAAGACCAAAAAAAGTAGAAAAAAATAGGATTTGGGGAAAATAGAAGAATAACGGAGAATGAGAACACTCATAGCAAGAAATATAGCATAATTATCACCCCTCTTTTCTTAGTCTTACAACAGGTTTGCTTGGCAAGAGAATGGCCTACGACCGACAGTGTCCGATGAAATACGTTCAAAAAAGAAAACGCAGCCTTCTCATCCGCTGGCCTCTGAAAATCTTTATCCATCCATCGGCGCGATGGGCATCGATGGTTTGTGGGTGGGTGGATGGGGGTGGAAGAGCGAGGGAGGGGAGCGGAGGGAGGGAAGTGGAGAGGGGAAGCGGGCGGGCGGTCGCACAAAGGCCTCACACATCGAATCAAATTCTTCTCCCACACACATGCACTCACCCCCTCCCTCTCTCCCCATCACCTTTCCCTCCCTCCCTTCTCCCCCTACACTTCCACTCCTCTACCTTTCCACCCAAACTCCCTCTCCTCTCTTAATTCACCGATGGCCTTTTGAATGCCTGCCAAGGACCTCACGCAAGGAGGGTGAGGAGTGAATGACGTATTGTGGGAGTGGGAGGGAGGAATGGAGTGGGGGGTGGACGGCAGGGGACGTAAGGGTGGGGAGTATATGTCCATGAGAAATATTGAGGGGTTTGAATTACCGGACGTGAGGCGAGGACGGAGGGGAAGTGTATTTATTCTTCCATATATGCATCAATACAGTTCTTTTTTCTGTATAAGGAAGTAAATAAGCCTATAAGACATTAATCCTGCGTTCAGGCTAATTTCAGAGTCATAATGCGTGGATACATTGAACCAAAGTTTACAAAATATGAAAATATGCAAACAAAACTTAATGGCATAAAAAATTACCACTGAGTTGGCCTAAAAAAATGCAAAAAATAAAGTAGTGTTACGAAAAAGGTGATTAAAATTATAACACTAAATTAAATTTTCAAAACTAAAGTGTAAATATGCAAACGAAATTAAGTTCTAAAAAAATTACCACTGCGCTGGCTTGAAAATATGCAAAAAAAGCAGTTGTACAACATATGTGATTTAAATTATAATTATAGCACTTAAATTTGCTGATAATTTACAATAAGGTTTCAACATTATCAAATGTCATTAGCCTTTCATGAACCATTCTTTGATATCTTTTGAAATGAATAGACAAGTGGACCAAAAGGAGGAGATATTCATCATTACAAGTTTACCGAAGGCAGGAACACATGTGGAAGTTCCTCTCAGAGCATTCGCCTGACAAGTCACGTGAAGGTAGACAGATAATTTGATCTATGTTCACTAAATCTCGAGTGCTGTTGGGAGGCCTGAACTAACTCCATCTAGTATTGCCTGAAAAAGTGAGGACTTGTCCTTATGTGATTTAGCCTCCCCTGTTTCCAGTTTTGTTTAAAAGAAATTAGGCCATTCAAAATTCTAAGTATCGTTGGAAATAGAGTTGCGGAATAATATAATGCTTGTAAATAAAGAGAGAAATCATTTGTGACCAATAAATTAGTTTTTCATGACTTCTATTTCGTTGACAGGGAAATAAATTTTCAGCCCATTAAGCAATGCAATTAAACTGAGCGATAAATAAATATATTTTACCCTTTAATTTCATCATTTTTATTAACCCGTAATGAGCTCTCCATTTTGTGATAGACAGGGTAATGACTTCACAATTGCCAAAAGCTGGTAAATAAATAAATTTTCAACATATAGCTCGACTATGTCTCGTTTCTACGAAGTAACAAGCCCTCCCTCGAGTAGAATGTTTTCCTTTCTTATTTGCCTACCCTTTTGTCATCATCCATTTCCAAAAACCGTATCGTTATACAAGAAAAGTACTAACAGGGCCTAATTACCTAAACAGCGAAGGAATCTGACAGACTTCTTATGGCAGGATAAACCCGAATCGCCGCCGAGAACCAGCGGAGGTACAAGATGCATGTAGAGATGGGAAAGAAGGACAATGCTGCATTCATTCTTCGCGACTCATACCACTTTCCTTAGCGGATTTCGCAGTATACGTGGTATGCGTGGTAGTATGATGGAACTGCACTCATGATGGCGAAGACCCTAGCAGAATCAGAGAAGGGGGATGTTTAGAGGGGCTGGTTGATTTTTTCGAGCGCTGAAATATCGAGAGTTTGCCTCCCTCGTCCCGGATTCCTCGTCGCAACAACGCTGTGATTGGCAGATCCAGGGGCCGTCGGTGAGAGCAGACCGCCCGATTCAGGGTTATCGGATGCCAAGACACGAAGTCCACGTGCGTAATTAAGGAGGACAGAGGACAGAGAGGAGATGCACTGAAACTACTCATCCATCTCCACACTCTTAGACCAAACGGTTTTGAATTGAGACAGTGACCGATATATGAAAACAAACGCATACAAAAAAGCCAATTATGAGATTAAAGCACATTACACCCTAAATTAAATAAATTTTCAAGTCCTTATTTTCAAAAATTTAAACGAATCCATAAGTTAGTAACAGTCAATCATTAAAACACCAAAAGGAACAAAAAGTAAATTAACCCCTAGCTATTCACTTCACTAAATAATTTTTATATTTCAAAGGAAATAAGGTTTATCACTACCTAAACAGTAAAATAAAGGACAGGGAAAATATATTTTAAAGAATTATTTCTTCATGAACATGTGTTTATAAAGTAATCCGAAATCGAAAACATTTGGAATGTAATAATTTTAATTGTATTTATTACTTAACTAATTCCAAACCGTAGTTTCCCAGAAAAAAATGTAGAAAAATAGAGCATGGCTAAACAGGGTGATATCACAAAATAAATTATGATGCATATTTATAGATGTATATGTACATCATATTTTCACGAAATATAACGTCTTCTATCTACATCTACATACTACCCTGCAAGCCGTTGAATGGGCGTGTGGTAGAGGGTGTTAGGACATCAGCCGTGTAAAGATGCAAGGTTTTTGGAGGTAAAATGGTGATGTGTATTATGGGAGTGTATTTAGTGGAGCTCAGTTTTTATTCTGGCCAATTATTGTGAGCGAAAAGAACGAGTATTTGTTCCTATTTGTTCGTCAATGTATCTATTATTTTATCGCTTCTGTCAGGTCTAGAGATTAGTGAAGCATCATGATAATATTCTCTGTTTTACTCTGAAAGACACCAGTTCTGAATTCCTCAAGCACTTATTGGAAAAGTATGGACAAAAGCTATGAATTTGCCGGAAAGGACATTATAAAAAGACACCAACGATATGGCCTTGAAACCCAGACGCTTCTCATGAAAAAATATGTAAGAAAAGGAAACAGAAAACATAAAAGTTGCGAAGTCCCATCTCAACCGCACGGCAGGTTATCACATCCATCCGAGCGTGAAGGATTTGATATAGTCACCACGCGGTATGGCCCACAGGGGAGAGGAATAGTGAGAAAGGTTATTCCGCCCACCTCCTACCGTATTACGCCTCCTTTTGTGCCTCAAGATTCCAACTCCCGGGACTTCTCTCCTTCCCTTCCCTCCCATTTCAAGCGGCGCGTTTTTTATTCCACCGCTCCATCAGGAGCAGTCCTGGTTCGACAAAACTCCCCATAGAAACTTCCAATTAAATGTATTCCAGCAAAGTCATTCCGATCAATTAGTCGAAGCCCTGTCCCCGATTATTAACCGTGCAAGAGAAATGATGGTCAGACGGAACCGAGGATAGAAGAGGGACAGAAGGTTTCTGACTGGATATTCCAGTGAATAGGCGCGAGTGCTCCGGTGTGCGAGATGTAGGGGAATAAAGTAGGAAAGCTGCGGTTCCAGCAGTCCGTGAGACACGAGGCTTTTTTGACTTGGAAATGGGACCCATAACTTGCGGCAGATAGTACGAATTTCAACTGATTCGCCTATGCGCGGATAACCCACCTGAAAATATTCGGAACGAAGGCTCAAGAGTTTACTTCGGGTACACTCGTACCTCTTGGCAATAAACTAGTTACAAAATTCATTTCAATATACATCACAGAAAAGAAAATAAATAATATAAAAGTCACGAGTGTTCGTAGATACGTAACAACTAATCTATAACAATAAATGAGTCAACCGCCAAAATTCTACTTTCACAAACATAAATTGCACAAAACAGTACGACCCTCAGCATATGACTACGTTATTGATACTGTACGGTCAGTTACGCAGTTCTTACAATAGAAACCAATGCCTAGTGATATCGTAGACCCATTCATACCATTCACTCAATCTAGGATCGCTTGTTAAAGCACTACCTCAAGATTGCTCGGTATCTCGCGCAATCCACGTATTGAAAGTTTATTTGAAATAATTAGATGGGTTTTGAAAGCATGTGAAGTGGGGTGCTACATTCATTTTAAAATGGGAGTGAATAGATTGAGAGAAAGGAGTAGACCATGAAAGTCGTAGGTGAAGAATGTGATGGTAGAGACTTTATAGGAGGAATGTTGAGTCTTGAGAAAAAATAATGCGTGTATGAAGCAAACGCACGACTATGAAAAAACAAAAGAGGAATTGAAAGATTTGGCAGCATGGATAATACTATTTAAACAGGCCCAGTTTCCTAGGCCTAATTTATTATAATTTTGCAATTTCGACCAACGGCGTGACGGTTTAGCATGTAATGATCCTCCACAGACGCAAGAATCAAACGGAAGGCAACATTTTCCGGCGAAAGGCAAGGGAGAAATAAACAGTCGGAATTCGACAAAAGAACCGACGACGAGAAAAGTGGCGGAATGGACGGCTCGATAAGCTTCATTCCAACTCTTGTGCCGCGCGAAAGGGAGGAAGAAGCGACGAAACGGTAGATATGGCAGGGAATGGGATGGCACAGGGTGGCGGACGGGGAAAATAAGAAAGGGGGTTGGATCCTTGGGGACATTCCAGTTGCTGTCAATATTAAGGGAAAACGGGCCGTGTTGTGGGAGAGCAATGGATGCAGGGGGGGGAGGGGGGCGTGGCGAGGGGAAGAGAGAGGGAAGGGCAGGGCGGTGCGAGCCGTGGGTGGGTATTGGGAGAGGGACTGGAATGCAATAGCGCGGACCTAATTTCGAGCGCTTCCTGAGTTCAGGTATTCGGATGGGGCGGGCTCGGACAAGTGTGGTCAAGCAGACTCCCTCAAAGAGATATACGAGTGGGAATGGCCAAGTGAGGCGGAAAGAGAGAGAGAGGGGAGGAAAGAAGGATTGAATAGAGGATGGAGCAATGAGAGAGATCGGGAAGGAGACGAGCCGCGCATATGCTACGGTCGAGGCGATTAAAAGGAGTGAATTGAGAACTGGGGAAGAAATCGCATTTTGAGTTCGGGAGGGGAATTCGGTTTGGAACCAATCTTTCTCATGGAGGGGTTGCTTGTGGAAGGCGAATATACTCGACCGATAGGAATTCCTATTTTAACTTTGCTAGCAGAGCGGGTACGGTCGAGTCCCTCCGGACAAGGTAAGGCTATTCTGCCCATAACGACGTTAATTTGCCAGTTAAATGAGCCTCGAAGTGGATCACAATGCTGGAGGCAATGGCAAACATTGAGCGGGGAAATATCCTCGTATGCTCTCATGTTTTATTCCAAGCAATACAAAATGGAATGGAAATAAATATCACCCAACAATTTACTAATCGCTTCAATTTTTCATGGTTGGAAATGTGTTCAAAAATGAAATTTCGACAGGAATGTCCGAATTAAAAATATCAATTACTTCAATGAAAATAATGTCTAAGCAAGTTATGACATATTGCTCTTGAATTGTCACTATTAGTCTAAGTCTAAGCGTCAGAGTGTCGCGTCTTAGTCCTAGCGTCGGAGTTGTGAAGCCTGAGAGATTCATGTCCAAATTTCTACTATGTTAAACGGTCTAAATTTTATATTTGCCTCCCTATCGTCAGTGGTTGCCAGTTCAACATTATTAGTACTAAAATATATTGAAATTAGGTAGAAACGTTTATATTAGACATTTACTGACTGGCATTAATGTTATCAATCCATCAGCATTAAAATCATCGTGAAATGGACTTAGTGTAGTGTTTACAATCTTATCAATCCATTGTTAACAAATTGTGAAAGTTAATCACCTATCTGGCTCCTCAAGAATGGTATCAGGGTGTTGTTATAATTTATGATGATTTATGAGTATTTAAGAAGCAAAAAATTGAGGTACTCATAGAGAGATACTATTTTAATAAAAACATTACTATTTCTTACTTAAATTAAGGTATCATTCACAGAAAAGCACATCAAATGAGAATGCATTCATTGTAAAAACGAATCACACTACCGATAGTCGTAGGTTTAACCGGACTATATCTTTTGCAAGCACACTCATTTTACTCTGGAAAATACTATTTAAGCGGCAGTATAACCACCTAATTTATCGTTCAAGGTTTTTCTGCGGAAGATAATATCAGACTTCACGGCTTTCTCTACCATCTTCATTCTCCGCTAGTTCATCATTAACAACTCCCGAACGCCGCATCCCATAGGACCAGCAAGAAAGTAACATATATTACCGTCTTTCCCTTCTTTATATTCCGCCAACATTGAGGTTAACGCTAATTTTCACCTTTCTGCTGCTCTTCCCTAATTTTTTCGCAGAACGTAGGAAAAACCCAAGAGAGCCAAAATTAACTTGCAGCCCAAGAATCCCCAATGCGATTTTTCTTGAGCATCTATAGAATTTCTATTTTAACTGGCTTTGAGGTTAGGAGTCTAAAGACCCCTGTGAGCATCTTTTTGTAGATTCATTCGGTGAATCTTAATGCCACTTGATTGAAAGAAGAGTAAGAGATGAATCTAGAGAAAGGTCTCGTTTCCCTCGCGGTCTTCTGTTAACCAAAAAGACTATGCAAAATCCGTATGCTTGTCATTTAGCGGCTAGAAATTTAACAGGTGACTTAAAATTGAGAGCACTGTATCCAAATATACTCAAAATTTATATTGAAGCGTCAAAACTGTGGCAAAATAAAAAGGATATAGCTCATATTAAAGGCAGTGTTTGCATCTCTCCTAAAAATCGTACTTTAGGCTTTTCGACTTATTTGGCCAGCAAGATTTTATTTTCCATGGCTTTGGACGCCTACTGAGGTACTCGTGCAATATATCCCACCTCAGGTACTGAACATGAGAGGAATAAACAACTGCACAGTATACAGCAACACAGCAACAGTATACAAGTTATATTGACGCCATCGACAATCATTTCCAGCAGAGCAAGGTAGGCACAGTGAATGTCATTTTTCATCTCACAACCTTCAATACTATGCGATATATTTTCATTCATCTGTTCAGTAGATGACAGCTTTAATTATAATAATAATAACTTGTCTTTATTGTGGGCGAATTTAGGACTGTACAGTCCTCTCTTACAATTAACTCATTTTACAAACACAAACATCCATGTCCTGGGCAGTGGATTATCTACCCAGGCGGGATTCGAACCCGCGACCCTTGGGTTAGCAGGCGAGGACTTTACCGCGCCGCCGAAACCGAACCGGCCGAAAACCATCATTCCCAACGAAAATTGCTGGTTCATAAGCAGATAAGGCACAAAACGTTGCTACCTAAGACCAAGCCCATATTCACTCGTTAAAATTTCCATAAGGCAAAGCGTTATTTCCTTCCACATGTTTCAGCAATTGAATTACGGCACTCGCAGGGACCTACCCTTTAGCATACGTTGAAAACTTTTTTATCCTCGCTGACATTCCATCCAGCCTCTCTCTCTCTCTCCCCAGAGTGTGACAGCAACCCTTCTCGCATCTCGATAACCCCCTTCATCCCTTCCCCCACCCCCCGCCACCCTCCCACTCGTCTCTCTAATGCATTTCAAGCGAAGGGCGGCGGCGAATTATACCAGACTTGCGCCTGTTAAGGCTCCCTAATTGTTTAATGCGGAGTCAATTTAACAGCGGCGGGTGAGGGAAAAGTGGGGGATGGGTGACTTTTCTGACTTTTCAGGGAAATGAGATGAAGAACGAATGGAGGTGTGATTACTGCTGGAATGGAGGCCTCAAGATAACTCGAGAGGAGAGGTGAATTATTTTGCTCAGACGTGAGGATGTATATTAAAATGTAAAAATAAAGTTGAGTACATTGATCTCGATCAGATTTTACACCAAACCTGACAAAGGTGCTACCATCAGCAGGCAATGGGTAATGGCAAGAGTCGAATCAATTTCATAAACAAGTCACCTCTTGACCCTGTGCATTGCGACGACAGCAAAAGCAGGGTAGTCTATTTGGCATTTTCAAAGAACTACGGAACTAGCCGCGCAGCAACTTTAACGGATTCACCCGCTAATAATCACACAATTGTGTGAAGTTCACAGTGGAAAAATCATTTGCCTGGACTGGGAACCCAGATCCCTCAGAAGGATCGAACCCAGATCCCTCAATTTCACTCAATGGTGTGATCACTAGCGGGAGACTCCGTTAAAGTTACTTCGCGGCTAGTCCCGCAGTTCTTCGAAAATGTCAAAAAGGAAACACCTTTGTGTTTAATGTTCTCTTGGATAACTGAGCAACGAGATTTTCTCTGATGTTACGCTGTCTTCTTGAGTGCGAGTTTTGTAATTATTATTGCTATGTAAGTTACATTTATATATTCCAGCTTCCACAGGGCTTTTTTTTGGCAATACAGATCTGTGTTACTCAGGACATATGGGCAATTACACAACTTGAGTCAAAATTCTACAAAATTAGGTAACAAAACAAGAGAGCTTGCAGTGATAGAAGTATACGCTGATCATTGCACAAAAACAAAGAAAATAATGCATACTACTCAAGGAAACTTGAAGAAAAAATCCTCGGTGATACAGTAGACGAAAACACCAAGTCATTCTGGCCCATTGTTAGAGAGCTCCAGTCTTAACCTTCGACAGTAGAGTCTCAATTGAGCAAAAACGACAAAGTAGCTACCAACAGTATCATTGAAGCCAACTTATTAAACCGCTACTTCGAAAGAGTATACACAAAAGATGGCACAGTGCATATTCAGACATTCTTGACATTAATGAGTCGATGGTTGACATCATTATTCAACGTCATGGATAAACTAAACAATTGAGTTCCATTATAAGTCACAAGTTCCCAGTTCTACAAGAAATTCCTGCACGTGTGCTCAAGGAGTTAGCGCCAGAAATTCCACCATTCCCAGAAATCATATTTGAGAAGTCATCAGCCGAAGGCAAGGTACTCCAAGACTGGAAAAGAGCCAACCTCACACCAATATTTAAAAAAAGGTGACATACATGACCCAGGAAATTACCTGCCTCTATCGTTAACATCTGTTTCGTGCGAGATTCTTTAACACATTGCTGTTAGCTATATCATAAACTTCCTGGATAATCGAAACTTAGTGCATGGCAGTCGAAAGGGTAGATCTTGCGAACACAACCTGCGCTCTTTCTTCTTGACATCCAAAAATCAGGTAAATCGACAAAGTAAGTTGACACATAATTTCTTGATTCAAAACGCATTAGACAATGTTCCTCACAAAAAACTCATATTCAAATGGCACTCAAGCGGAGTAAATAAAAAAATAGAGCAATGGACACGACACTTCAACAGTGATCGCAAACAAAAAGTATTAGTACTAACATGGTTAAAGTTACACCTTGTGCCACCGGGTAGCATGACGGGACCTCCTATTCTTCACTATTTATAAAATGGTCTAAGCTCTCGAGTTAGCAGAAAACTAAGATAACTTAAAGACGATACGGTCATCAACGCTGAATTAGAGAAGACACAGACTTGGAAGTGCTAACATCTGACATAAACAACGTTCATTCATGGTACCTGGACTGGGGTTAGAACAAAATTGTAGCAAATGCACCACAGAATACTTGTTTCGGAAGTCATCATACCATCGCCATACATACAATGTGGATTGAGTAAACATAAGAGTCTACAGATGACGTCAAATACCATGGGAAAGAAAATGGGTAACTTTAGGCATATTGTGTAATACACATACTAAACATATAAGGCACAGCATTAAAGAAACTATAATTTGCCAAGCTTATTATAGGAAGGTCCTCAGATGAAAAAGTTCGCTCATGGATTGCAAAGAGAAAAGAATTTAAATCAAATAAAAGGGAAAAGATAAAATGATACTTGGAGAAGTCACTACGAAAAGTCATAGGAGCCGAGGGAATTTACTATGCTCTAATGGAAAAAAAGAACGCTTGCAGACACCTTACTATCTGCCTGAATATCACTCTCGGATAAATAAACAACTGAAGCAAACGATAAATGGGACCAATATCCGGCACAGACCGGGAAAGTGAATACTACATGAAACACCTGATGAAAACAATTATTTTCTGGGTGAAAACAAGGTAAGAAGTTCCGACCAAAAAGGAACGGATAATAAAGTCAACAAAAACCTTCGGATTGCACGGAATGATAATCCGGGATGAGCTGAAAACTGGCTAGTAGTGAGTAATTGTGAGGCTGTCATGATTTTGCCAAGATTTTGCACCTAATTAGTCATTCAGTAGTATATCGTCTCATCATTTGCAGACATCTTTTCTTCTTGACTCTTTTGCAATATAATATCGTTGTACAACGTTGTAACGTTGTATCGTTGTACAGCAGTAGCCACACAGGTAGTATAGAAGGTCCGAGATAATTAAAATTCTCAGAGATTCTTATAGAGCGTCGTGTTATGATTAGAAAAGAGAAGTATCAGGCGAAATATGGTGGAATTTCATCATCATGAGTAACAGAAATGGTAATTTTCCACTCATGCTAAATAAAATTTTATTCGACCATGGTTTCGATGTTCTTCATCACCTGATGATTATTTAGTGCATCAAAACCATGGTCGAATTTATTTATTAAATTAAACATTATCTTAGTAGAAAACTGCTATTCGGTTATTGATGACGTATTATGATTAAGTTAAACTATCTAACCATTATCCATTACCTAGATTACATGTACACGGAATCTCCACGTAGTATATTTTTTATAAATCTAACATCTAACAATGGTCGTAGGCCAGAAAACTTACGAAAATTGAACTCTAAAAAATAAAACGTTCATGAAGAAGAAAAAACTGTTGACACCGTCAGAGGACATTAACATAAACAAGGAAGTAGTAAGTAAAAACCTCTCTCTCTGTAAGGCTGTAGTAAACTAATGTTAGAATTGAAACAATGACAATAATCACAAATTTAATTACGTGCTAATAGGAATAAGTAAACTTAACTGTTTCAATCCAATAAGAATCCTCCGTACGATAAATTTTACACCCGGATTTTCAGGTTAGATTTTTTTAACTACGGGATAAAGCCAAGTAACCGACATATCTCAGCATAATCCATGGACGTCCATTCGATTCGCTGGAAGGTAAACGAGAGCGTGTCATGTCACTCAATGAGTAAGAGATTTAAAAAAATGTATTCTACCGGTAAATGTAGGTTTGTCGAATGTCAGTGATTCTCCTTCCGGTTTTCCAAATATTCAGGGACCTATTTCCCTCCATTATATCTTTCTTCGCCTCTGCATACGATCTACCTCTCTTCATCCCGTCCATGAAACCTATTCTTTTTCTTCCCCTTCCCCGCTTGCCCAACATCCTTCCCTCTATCACACTCCTCAGCAACCTATACCATTTATTACTTGCTTCAGCCATCTAACTTGCCTATTCCGAATTTCATTCAGAAGCTTCCTTTCCTCGCCCAACAACTCAAGCTCTTCCTCGTTAGTCCTCCTATCCGTCCACCTCACCTTCTCCACACCCACATCTCAAATGCCTGCAGCCTGTTCTCGTCCTCCCTTCTCAGGGGCCACGTTTCTGCCCCATACAACTCTACGCTCCACATCAAGCTCGTCACTAGCCTCGTCCTTACATCCAAAACCAATGTCCCCGTCATTAGCTCCCTTTTTATCCTAATCCCTCCCTCCCTAATCGTTTCCTTAGCTAGCGCTATTCCCTTCCGTATGTCTCTGCTAGAGAATAGGACCATCGAAAAAGCAGACTACAAAAGAAGTGAACCCTTTGAGATTTAGTTTTGGAGACGGATGCTGAAGATAAAATGGATTGATGTTATGAAGAATGTATAATTGCAAAAAGGATGTGAAGAAGAAAGGTGTAACTGAAGCGTAGTGAGACAAGTAGGACTTGGTGGACTGGATAAAACCCGAGAAAATTCATTTGTGAAGGACAAAGGAAGATTCTGCGAAAAAGGCCGAGGTTTAATTAAATTGGCCAAACAGAGATGGTAATGATAAAGAAAAAATATGAAGATATTATTGTAATAGAAATCAATAGGCAAGAGAAGAAGGCTATATTTAACTTATCTTACAATTGAAACAATGGCATGGATCACTGAAATTTAATTACGTAACTAAGCTGAGTGTTAATAGGAATAAGTAAACTTAACTGTTTCAATCCAATAAGAATCCTCCGTACGATAAATTTTACACCCGGATTTACAGGTTAGATTTATACACTACAGGACAAAGCCAAGTAACCGACATATCTCAGCATAATCCATGGAAGTCCATTCGCTTTGCTGGAAGGTAAACGAGAGCATGGTGAGAAATTCACTGAAACCAAGAGAAATAAAAAAATAACACAAACGTTTCCTCGCTTCCATTTACCCTACCCCTTTCTTCTTTCCGAATTAAGAGAAGAACTTAGTGCGAAAACCTATATTTCCCTCCACCAAACAAAAGAGACCTCTTTTTTTTTATTTTGCACTTTTCATCCCTCCCACGACTCACCCATTCTAACCTCCCAAATGTTTATCTTCGCGCCTCGGACAAGTAAACGGAACGAGGCAAAACGCAAATAAATCGTTCCGCCGAACCAAAATAATTACGTGCGCACACACACAGACGAACGTACGTATCGTTCGTTCGTCTCCAGGAAACAAGAGGCAACACACACTCCACTCCCTCATACGGACACACACAGAAACACACACATACATGCATGAATACAAAGGCGGAGATAGAAGGGAGAGACAAAGTGCAAACGCCGGAGGGCCGAAACGACATCCGCACACATTTAGGCCGGAGGATATGGTGGGCAGGACTTGGGAGCGCAGAGAGCGCGGCATTGAGGGGTAGAGGGAGGTTTGCGTGAAAGGGTAAAGATGGCAGGAAATAGAAGGACGGATGGGGAAATTTGGAGAACAGGAAAAATGAACATTCAAAAAATACCCCAGCAATTGTGGGTGGCAGAGGGTATTGGCATACCGCATTAGCCAAGTACCAATCTATGTATTATAATAGTTCACTAAAGCCAGTCATGTCAAACTGTCTCATCTTTTACAAGGGTTTTCAAGGCTATGCATACATATATGCATATATTTATTTAAGTTCTGGGACATTCTGTCCCCTGGAACATTTACAGAGTATAAAACAAACAATAATCAAAAGTCTCGTTTCTACTGATAATTTAATAGCAGAGGGTTGACAAGACATTGTTTTAACATTAGTAGTAAACATAAGCACCAGTTGTCAACAGTTGAACACATTATATTAATTACAAAGACAAAAAACGTTAATTAACAAACAAAAATGAGGCCTTATAATATAAAAATATTGAATACATATAAGTAATAAGTATTAAGAAAATTAAATGATTCACTCATCTGCATAAAATCATAAATACAATACATTTTATATTCAATTTTATATATACACGTACCGTACACAGTTAAAATTTGGCACAAGTAGAGGCTGTGACTAAAATGAACCGAATGAATAGTCAAAACCACGATCAACAATTAGAAGGGATTCTTTTCCCCAATATGGCTAACTCACATTTATGGTAGAGGTGCATCGGTGTTTTATTCTGCTATTTTAAGGGACTTAAAACTCATTAGCAACTATATTTATCGATAACCTTTTGCAGGTGGCTTTGATTGAGATATCAATATGACAATTAAAAAAAAAGTTTAGCAAACGTATTTTTTATTCCAACCTATTCTAGGGTGTCTAATGGCTCCCAGAATGGCACATGTAATTTGAACGTCAGCTAGAGAGAATTCTATAAATCCGTGCACCAATGTTTGCAGTTCCTTACCATTGAATTTTAACGGGTATCCTCAGCTGATGAAAATAAATCTTTGTAATTACTCAATAATTCTATCGATTATGACCACCTAGAGAGAAAACTCCGTATAAAAACTGGCAATGATAAATATATTCATTTCGGAGACACGTCGCTCAATTTTCGATTTTAAATTTATGAAAACATTCTGTGATGAAATGCCATCAACGGTTTCTGGACTCTTTGGCTTGGAGAAGCACCATAGGGCTGAAAGATGACCAGATTTTCGTAGCAACTAGAGTACCGGCTTTCAAACTCGAGGGATCGGGTTTGGATACCTACATTGTCTGGTCCATTGCCTGCATTCTGGAGGTCAAATAATGTGCAGTCCAGTTTCGGTCGTTAGATGGGACTTTGACATCTGTGCACACCATAGTTCGTTAAGGATAAAGCTAGAATCAATGTCAGATTTATTTCTGCCCCGCTTTGATTTGGCAATTTATTCCAATCTAACCAAAAAGCCAAGTGGTTCTCAACGGTGAATCCTTCGAACACAGGATCCGTGAATGTAAAGTGAGATGTGTAAGAAACCACAACAACCTGATCATCTCACGATAGTATCCTCAAAAAAGTGAGTATAATATAAAAAATGGTTTATTACGAAAAATTACATATGTTTTTATACACTTATATCCGCTATATTTGCTGCAGATGTTTACTGTGCACGAGTAGAGGAATTTATAGTTCCTAACTGAAATATAGAAGAGAACCATCACATTTTGTCGCCTTCAGTCATACTCCGCTCCAGGGATATGGTTATGGTGCAAGATGATACCTTTCAAGGCATTCAGTACAACGTAAGAAATATGTGCAGAAAAATTAGCTTAATGAATAACATCACCTTAAAAATAACGGTTATCTATCGACACCATGTTCATTTTTAAAAATCATCGTATGAATACTAAGCTACACAGATATGAAAATCAATTGATACGGTGCTGTCCACTTAATTTAAATAAACGTCTTTAGGCGTATTGCATGGCCATAATTATATACAAGATTGTACCTGATAATGTCTATGTAAAAAGCTGGAGCACAGTTCAACTATGTTAATAAAGTTGATGGTACCACATCGATTGATTTTCATTTCTGAAAAATGGTACATTTTGCTGGAAACGGTTACCTTATAAGTTATTCCGTTACTATTTACATTACATCAACAAGTCTTGATAGTTGCATTACACTCCCTGCTCGCTCATTTAAATTACTATTAAGTGCACAGCTCCACAGATAATTTTATGTCGTTCGTTACTCTTCGTGACGTTCGTGAAATCATTTGGGTCTCAATTCTTATAGGGAACTCAAGACGTGGCCAAATGAGACCAAAGTTACGTCTCTGTTAACTTTTTGCTTAAGGGAATAACTAATATACACTTGATGAAATCTGTTGAAAATGTTTCGAATGATGTTTTCTCATCGATAAATGTAAAATGTTATGACTCCTGAATATTTACGTCATCCATTACGATTTGTTTAATTTTATAAGATACTTCTGTAAGAAGTGAACTGAAGAAGGTGAATACTAGCATGAATGTTGTATCCCAGTCCAATTAACCACGAATTAAAGCTATTATAAAGGGGTAAATAGACTTGTAGATCTGTTTCTCTGGTAATTAATCGGAAAATGAGAGATTCTTTGGCGAATAAACTAATTCAGCAAGTAATTTTGGATTAAGTATATGTTATTGACATAAATAAGTAAAAACCGAAAGATCGATCGTATTCCCTCGAGGGACGCCAGATGAGGGAGAGAGCGAAGGGAAGCACCGAATTGCAAGAGGGAAGGAAAGAGAGGTAAAGACTGCCACTCGGATAGAGTTCGGCAGTCCTTCTCCCTGCTCCCTTGACGAAAAATACATCTTCTCTCCTCCCGAAGGTAAGAAAAAAAAACAAGAATAATTTAAAAACAGGGCCAAGGAAAAAGTGCTGCCTTTTTCCCCCTCCCGCTATTCCAATATCCCACCTGCTGTGACCTATGGGAAGCTATGTCCACTCCGTCCTCTCTCCCAAGCGACTACTGGCCCGGCCTCGTGTGACACGCCCCCCTGCTGTTCCCTATCCTCCTTCACCGCCCACCCCCCACCGTCCCTTCCCCGCCACCCTCCTCCTTCCGATCCACTACATCCTGCGACAGAGTCCCCTCGCTCACTAATCTATATTACTAAATCCAACCCTGGGGGTATTCCCTCCTCCTCCTCCCTCTCAATTCCTTCCAGTCCCTGACTCTCCATCCATCTCCATCTCCCCACCCGCCACCTCCGTCTCCAATTTGCTTCTGGCATGCTCTCCCTCTCTCTGATCCATCCTCACCTGCGAGTTCACGACTACCAGTCGAATCTTCTCTTCACCTCCACATCCTTCCTCCTCTAGGGTGTGCCAGAACTTGCCGCGACCGTATGACCATCGTTCTCGTCGTTTAGTGAAATTTTACAGCTTATCGAGCATTTTTCTTTCATGAAAGAGGACAAGTATGATCAGTAAGCGCAGAGGGGTATGCAACTTTGAGAAATGGTGTACGCTTGTTAATAAATGGTCGCGAAATGGACAGAAATGAACAGAAATGAACAGATATGGTCAGAAATTGATATTAATGGACAGAAATGGATAGAAATGGACAGAAATGGATAGACAAGGACAGAAATGGTTAGGAATGTATAGAAATGGTTAGAAATGGACATAAATGGTTAGAAATGGTTACAAATGGATAGAAATGGCTGAAATGGAAATGCGATGTACAGTTGTTTTGGAAGTTGCGTACCCCTTGGT
Source organism: Ceriagrion tenellum (assembly GCA_963169105.1). Taxonomy (NCBI): domain Eukaryota; kingdom Metazoa; phylum Arthropoda; class Insecta; order Odonata; family Coenagrionidae; genus Ceriagrion; species Ceriagrion tenellum. The sequence continues at coordinate 32,476,497 of OY720635.1, read as the reverse complement.
TCGCTTAGCTATAGTTCATGATGAAGCAAACCAGAACGTGTCCAGTTCATGCGGCAAATTTGTCTCGTTTACTCCTTAGCGATCAAAATCGTACACTAATGCGGCTTTTGCTGCAAAGCAGTGAAGTAAAATCTTATCCGCTTGTAATTTAACTTCCCATACCTAGTAACTTATTTTACTCCGCTGTATTATCATAATGTATCATATTTCGGCGTTTAAGGGGTGATCAATGGAAATGTGAGATTAAAAATGTATTACGAATATGAGCCGCCAGTTATTTATCTATCTAATCTCCAAATGCATACTGCCGTCCGTCCAATAATACTCACCTACCGGTTAGTATTTTTTAGCCATCCTTTTGCATATTTCACCACCGTAACTTCTTGCTTGAATATATTTGACCCTGATGGCGATGGACGATTTGTCAGTTGATACGTCAATACTGTTAGTAAATGACATCTGATGGCATATCCGAGAATAATTTGCTCATAATATTTTTTCTTTCGTTTGATCAACAATACAAATCGCTTAAAAAACGCGGAAGACGGTTTCAATTTTTCCTGAACTGCCTTCAAGCATCCATATAAGTCTTTTGTCTACCACATACCTCCGTTCCGCATGCAACAGTTTAGCATTGTATTCCACCTTTTATTTAGACTAGAATTCATTATATATTACCTCTTACTCCTGTTAAAACAAGCCGAATAACCATAATGAAATACTAAAAGAATTTTTCCGGCTATTAATCACAAATTCGTGTTTCTTCGTCCAGTCTTCGCATATTTCACTCCGGTTGGATTAGATCGAATATTAGGGGAGGCGACTGACAGCTTAGGTGATTTGCCCCATAGGGGACAGGTAAGGGAGGAAGGTTGGATAGAAACCCGGCGTCGGCATCTGCCTACTCTTAACGAAAGGCACCAAGGGGACCACGGTTTAACGTCTCACCCGAAACACGTACTGCACTTGAAGTGCCCTGCACAAGACACTCATGTAGGGACCGGGTTTCCTTCTGAAAAACATCCTCCTCTGCAGAGATTTGAAACCTGGCCGTCCGCATGGTAAGCTAGTACTCTAGCCACCACACCAACTAGATCCCCGTTCCACTCCGGTGGTTTCCATTTTTGTTACATCATACTTTCGTTCCTTCAGTCAATTATGAAAAACGTTAAACATCACGGGAGGGGGACAAATGTTTTCTTGAACTCCCTTAAAGACTTCATTTGTCTTTCGTTAATCACTCTCACTTTCGCCCATCCACGGTCCTCAGGCTCACTTCTTCTTCTTCTCCCCAACCCTAAGGTTGGTGGGCATTCAAATTCCTTCTTTCCAAAGCCTGTCTCTTTATATCATCTTCTCCCCGCTATGGTTTCTTCCAGGTATTCTTTTCTTGGTCTACCTCTTCCAGCACGGCCCTCTACCACTCCTTCCATTAAAGTAGTCATCCACTCTGAGTGACGTAGAAAGTGTCCAATCATTGCGTTTCTTTTTTTACAATTAGAATTATCAAACGATTGTCCTTCCCCAATCCTTTGTAATACTTCCAGGTAGGTAACCCTATCTGTCCAAGATATTTTAAAAAGTCTTCTCCAGCACCACATTTCCAAGGACTCCAGCTTTTTCCTCTCCTCTTTCCTCATAGTCCAAGTTTCTGAGCCATAGATGCACACACTCCAAACATATGTTTTAACAAATTCTTTCCGAGCTTTGGCTTGTGCTACCCTACTTATCACATCCGCTGTGCATCTACCATCAGATGTGATACAGCTACCCAGATATTTAAAAGTAGTAACTTGCATTAGTTTTTCTCCATCTAGATATACCTCAGCTTCCTCTAGTCCATCTCTAGTGCATTTCATTATTTTAGTTTTCTTTTTGTTTATTTTCATGTCCCAATTGTTTTTAAAGATTTGGTTAATTTCGTGTAATGCATCCTGTAGCTCATTGTCACTTAGCTTAGGCTCACATTCATCCTCATATCCCTTGTCTTATTTCGATTTCAGATTTCACTGCATTACCTCACCACTCCTTTGACAGCTATAAGCCCTCGATCTTTTATCTCCTCTTGCTTTCTTTCTCTCTCTCTCCATTCCCTTCTGCCAATCCCCCTCGCCTCTTCCCTTTCCTCCATTCTCCAATCTTTCGAACCGCCGTCACACCTACCACTCCCCCCCTTCTCTTCTTCGCTCCCACTCCGTCCTCAACACTCCCTCACCTTCCCCTCTGCCTTCCCCTCCTTCACCCCTTTCCCCTCTCTCTACCTCTGAGGGACTACCCCTCCCTCCACCCCCACTCCATCCCCCGTGGCCTCCCTTTTGCTCATTGGTAGTCGACGCATGGACAGGACGGCTTGCTGTCTACGCGAAAGGTAACTCAAAGGAAATATCCCCGAGCCTGGATTTCTCTCGCTTGTTCCCGGCGCGTTGATTCTATTGCTTACTCCGCGCTGCGTGAGGATTGATGTTTCGCTTTTTCACGGCGCAATTTTTTTTCCTCCCCTGGGAGCGGCATTATGAACAACAAGGGAGCGGTGACCGTTATTGGCCGGAGGGATCATCAAGGGTGACAGGCTTGAATCGGGCTCGAAGGCGAATGATCCACGTTTTGAAGTCCATTGTGAATCGCAACGCCGTATTTGTTGTAAATACCAGTTTAAAGATGGCATTTACTTTTCATTAATTGCTGAAGAGCTCGAAAATAATGGAGTGTGCTTTTAAGTTTCCATAGTCGACTTTGTTACTCGATGACGGTACAAGGAGTCATATCATAATAAACTGTTCCCAATCACACGCCTGAATTGCCCTTTGGCACAATTGATTATACCGTTCGGAGGAATAACGCAAACGCTTTTGTTACTCCCTTTCACCCAGAAAGCTGCTACTTGAAAGAAAGGTTACCGTATTCTTAGCCATTTTTGCTCGTTTCACCAACGGTCGCTCTAACCTAAAGACGCATTTGTACACATTTCCTGCGCTTGGATCACCGGAAAATACAGCAAAATAATGTACCTTGAAGCACAGGATAACGCAACAATACGTGTACCAAGGGGAACACTATTTTTTATTGCAGTCACCATGGCACAGTGAGCAAATGTGATTAAACTAGAGGCTCATATCCACTGTTGGGCAACATAGCCTGAAATATTGGAACATGTTTTTTTCGAGCATAATTTCTTGGCTCATATAGATATCTAAATCACAATTCTATGCAAGTAAAATTGCTACCCTCAGGTGAGGACGAATGGCAACTATAGGATTAAAGATACCAACACCTTTCACTCGCCTTCTGATGAAATGAAAGTTAAAGATTAATGACATCAATACCGTTCAGCACGACCTGCACAGGCGTAATAAAACGTTGCTCTGCTTCGCCAGCTGATTACACAGTTATCATAATTTCACAATTTATCTTACAAATCCCTTAAGTCTCCCGTAAGAGAATGCCAAGCATTCTTCCATCCATCTCTCTCCAGTCCTCTCTCTATAACGATGCCCTATTTCCATCTTTAGCCCCGATCCCCCATCTTAACCCTCCCACTCCTCCTCGAGCGACCCTTGGCCTCATCAGTCCACCCCCGCACACTCCTCTCCACCAATCCCCGGCTAGTCAAAGTACCCTATCCTCGCCCCTCCCTCCTCCACGGCCACCACCCGTTGCGTCGAAGGATAATTCACGTCACTTAACAACATTGAGCGGGCTTTAACTTTGGCAGTTTTATTGGTTCGCGTCCTCCTCTGCTTTCTCCCACCTTCCGCCCAAACTCTTCCTCCCGAGGATAACCCCATCCCTTAAACTTCATACCGCTTCTTCCTCCCGTTCCCCATTGCCGTCGCAGTCCTCCCCCCGAAAGTCTGTGTTTCCTCTCACTCTCCATCCCCGGCAGCCCGCTAACTCCCGAGGTCCACCCTCCTCTTTCAATATTCAACCGGCAGGGTAGTGGCACCGCGAAGAGGGGGAAGGCGTCGGGAGACGGGAAGGGGTTGGGCAGGATCGCCGGGGGGGGGAGGAGAGAGGTGGGAGGTCCCGATGGGCGAAGGTAGGATAAAAGCGAAGAGATGGGACGGAAAGGGGATATATGAGGAAGGAAAATGGGGGAATGGCCGCTAAAAGAAATAAAAGGCGAAAAATGCTCTGATGGAGATTCTACCGCGACTGTTTGAGTCAAAACACATCCCAAATCCCCGAATTTGTTTGCTTTGTTAAAAAAATTCTACTTTCATGGATGACGCATGTTACCAATAGAACACTAAAATATTTCCAAAAAATATGTATTTTTAATTAACACTATTTCCCATTCAGAGAAGTCGACTGTAGCGCTGCCCTGCTAATCCAAAGGACACTAACTGACAAAAACACATTTTGAGGTTAGAGCTGATTTTGTTGTTTCCAACCTTAAGGATTTAAATTAACTAAACAAAAAATCGTACCTATAGCGAATTGCCAAATATCACGTTCTGATTTTACCGTATCTACAGTATATATGTCAGTTTTCTAGGCCAGATAACAGTAACTACAAGTTTTTCTCCATAAGGATCTCATTACTTTTGTTCCCTAATGATTTGTTTTCCCTCACTGAAAATCTAAGCATCAACTAAAGCATGTAATCTCTTCGTATATGGACTAGATGAAGAATCGAATACTCAAGGATGAAAAATTTAGTACTAGACCTATTAGTTAGTTAAAAATTCACTCCAAATTTGTATTCTTGTTGTTGTCATATTTTCTCTATTTACAGCAAATTTTACTCTTCATGTTTTACTTTACTGCCGCATTATTCATTTTTTGAGAGTAGGTTTTCCCTTTTATTGTGCCAAATGTGAATATCAACTAAAAATGCCATATAGGTAATTACTACATCCTATGCTAATCTAATTGTCTGCAGCTTGTTTTAATAAAATTTGGGATTGAATGATGTTGACTGACTGGAGATTTGTGTGAGAACTGACGAATTAAGTATGCTCATTTACAGTTTTTGTTCATAATCGTGTTGTCAAAAATCCTGGAGGTATATGTATGCTTTCCGAATCCACCCATTACCTGTCATTACTCCGCTTCCTTACCACCTACATTCATCGTTCATGCTTCAATTAAAAGTTGAATAAATTCCACTTATTACCAAATCACTTTTTTACCGTAGTTTTTACTTTTCACATTAATGCAACCCTTCCAAAATGACCTTTTTCGTCCTTATTATTCTTTGCGCTTCGAAGCCACATTCCCATATTTCCACAGTTTCTACTAGAGGGAAACCCCGTTATTTCACCTCTACCAAAGTTCTTAAACCTTATTTTATAAAGAATAAGGACCTTGACCTCTATTATGTATAACAACAGCCCCACCCAGCAAGCTAGCGGGCCTATGGAGTGAAACGGGCACCGGAATAAGACGGTTCGCGGCCTTGAAATGGCAATTTTAAAAGGTGTGAATGGCATAACTCAGGACCAACAGTGATAAAGTAACTATCTTTTATCATAGCAGGGCTGAGCGCCATCGACTGTCATTAACTAAAAACTAAAACAATAAGGAGATTAGATGCCTACCTTTAGTTTAGATTCTCTACCTTTGGGGTTTTCTCTTCTTCGTTAATTTTTTCCGCGAATGTGATATGAATGAATAAAGTTTTTAAAATATACAGAAGAAAACTATTTTTAGCCCATGTTTTCCCATGCTCTTACTTTACACCATGCAATAAGAATTTCAATTTTTGACAGAAATACCGAGGAATGGCGGGCTTTTTTGCGCAAATCAGAAGAAACAGGAATACTCATTTTTGGATGTCTTGGTAGATTCCTTGTTTCCTAGTACTTCCATCTGGAGCTATCAAATGACATTATCTATGTTAATCATATTCATTAATATATAAATAAAAATAAATTAACTTTCTCTCCATGAATTCAATAGTTTCAGGCTTAGCTTTCCGGAAACCTTATTTTAGCTCAATTAACATGCACTATGCATACAGTCCCCAAAATATATTCCGTTACTACTAGTTTCTTTCTCATGATAAAACCGATACATATAAACTCGTTTAACCGAAATAAATTTTGATGGAAACATATATTTAAACATGCTTGGAGCTATATTTGCGTCAGAGAGGAAAACTGGAAAGATAGGAAGGAGGAGAAAAAAATGGCGGATAAATGGGAGAGTCGAAGAGAAAATGTGAGCCCAGAGTAGAAAGGGGAAAACATGAGTAGGGTGGGGCCGATGAGGGAGAGGGGAAGGGATGTGACGTCGGACCTCGTGAGTGTGTGGGAGAGCAGAGGGGTGGATGGGAAGTGAGAGTAGAGAGGGAGGGATGGAGAAAGGGTGAGGAGATGTCGGTGGCAGCACGGGGATGGAGAAAGAGCGAAGGGCTGTTCTGGGGGAATAAGGGGCAGATATGCCAGGCGTCTGGGGGTAGAAGGGTGGGTGGTTGAAACTGAGTCGGGGGAGTGTCGGGACGAGAACGGAGAGGGGGGCGAATCGGGGTCCGCTGGAAGCTCTTAAAAAGACTAAATGAGTAAAAAAAATGTGAGCGTTGTGCAAGAGAGGAGGTGGGAGGGCGAGCCGTGTGCAAAATTGCTGAGTGGGAGGGTAGTACGTGGTGATTTCCGAAAGAGGTTTTCTGGACGGGGGAGGAAAAGTGTGCAAGGGGCGAAGCGGAGGAGTTGGGGGGAGGCGAAAGGTTGGACGCGGCGCGGCGCGAGAGGGCGCTAAAGGCCTCCGTGGGGTCGGGGGTCGAGACGGGTAAGAGAGAAGGGGTGTGGCAGGGGGTTGGTATGGTAAGGCACCGGTCGCCTCTCACCCTCTCGCAGAGGGGAGGTCGCGGGGAGGTGCGGGAGGTGGGGTGGCGCTGGGAAACACGGTCGGACCGTATTTTCGAGAGCTCTTAATCGCAGCATTAATGCTGGACTCGCCATCCCTCAGTTAAAATCGTCGCCCAAGGTTTTGGGTCTGCGAACCCTGTCCAAAAGTCCCTTCACCCTCCTCCACTTACAACCCCATCCACCTTCCGTCCTTCTGTCCTCCGCGTTCTCCATTCGCCCGGTCTGGAAATTCACCGTCCGGCCATTCCTGGCATATCCAAACCCCTTATTTAATGTCTCGGACTCGCTCCGGATCCTTTTATTTAATTCCCTCACTTCCGTCCGTCTCCACCTTCCATATCCCCATCCGAAATGTCCGTTTCACCTACCCAGGGCTCCACCCATTCCATATACTGGACGCCAGCGACCCCTATTCCCTCGTCCCATACATCACTCCGCGGTGTTAATTCTTTCATCCCAAGACACCAACCTCCTTTAGAGTCGGGGATTCAGATTCCCACGATGCAATTCGCATTGCTCTCAACCTTCTCTTAAAATTTGAACACTCTCTTCCAAATTAGCCGCGAATTTCAACATTTTCTGCATTTGTTTTGAAAATGAAGAATTTTGGTGGAAGGTTAAGGATGAAAAATAGTGCTGTGCTTATAAAAGTGATTCATTCAGCCATTTTGCGGTGTTATGATTGGAGAGAAAAGTGGAAATCAGCGGCAAAACAACATTTGGATGATTTTATCAATTTGTGCATCTTTCCTAATCATCCATCCAATTTTCTCTTCCCTATTTCCATGCCACACCTTCACCCAGGGAAAGAAGTGCATTTTTTATAATCCCACATAAGGGCCATATCAAAGTTACATTTGCCAATCTACTACCACCCTCCCAAGTATAACTTTCACATGCAAATATTTAATAACTTTCGTTTCTCGAAAATATTTTAGGGTTATTTAATGCATAATTGCCACACTTGAAACAGTGTAATGCTTCTTAACGTATGGAGTCTGTATGGTCTTCCACATTTAGTTCCAAGTAAAACAGGCTCTAATGAATATTTTCTTCCAGGAGAAGCCTAAAAAAGGCCAGAGATGCACTATTACCAACAGCATCTCGAGAATTAAAATATATCTCTAAGGAAGGTAACTGAACATCTAAGAGCACTTCAATATGCAAATATTTTACCCTTAACTGACTTACTTAAGTGAGGAATTGGGAATGGTTGTCCACCTACCGTAGTGGTGAGCACACGGAGCGTTAGTTTGGCAACAGCGCACTCAAATAAGCCAACACTGCCTCCTTAATGTGGAACACTTTATAGTGGAAATGGGACATTCCTCATTTCTTTCGCAGCCTTCTTCGTGTCATTTCTACTCTCATGGGATGTCTGTAATGATTGACAGCCTCTTAGCCAGTGTTAATCTCTTCCTAGAGCATTAAAAGCTTTATGAATAATGTAATGAGCATTATCACAACAAGCTTTTAGTGACATATGTTACCACTTTTTCGTCTAGTTTTATTGCCACAGTTTCATAATTGCATCATCTCAAAATATTTTCCTTCTCAAAATTAGAAGAGGAAAAAAATATTAAATGAAACTAATAACTGCCCTCTGAAAAAACTTCGGCTTCAAGGGAGATTATTAAGGAAGTTCTTTAATTTTCTGGACATAATTAGGTATGTTACGATCTATCGCCATTGACAATATTCTAGTTCTATTTCATTTGAAACTTATTTAACTTATGTACACAATTATTAACCTGTAAATGAGAATTACTAATATATAAAGCACCCTATTCGACCTTATGCCGCTCAACTAGATTGGACAGCATTTCGATATTTTTATCAGTCTATTCCGGCGGTAAACGGAGGTGCCACTGTTGAGAGGGTTCAATTTAATACTATTTTCAAAATGATATTCTACAAGTCGATTAAGTAGTGATACATCATAGGCTTAGCTCCTAAAATCCAATGTAAAACATCACATTGATCAATACTTTTTGTAAAATTTTCAAGGAAGCAGAACAATTCCGAACTCTCTGGTATCAGAAAATCTAAAAAAAATTCTGTCATTGAAGACCAGTCCTCAGTGATTTATTCATCAACAGGCGTTGGTTTTCTTCAAGAATTCTTCGCGTGGAAGGCTAAAAGAATTTTGGCAGCCAGGCAGCCATCGCAAAAGTACTCGGATTCCATGCCAAATACCTTACGAGTTTGTGACACCGTAAATCCATCACGATATGTGCCCATGTGTATCCCGAAAGATTTACCATTACGTGCTTTCTCAAGAGCACTCTTTTTTGGGAGCTGTACAAACAACCGTTATTTGCTTTAGTCGGATATGAACTCGTTCATCTTTCAGGGTTGACAACGCTTTGGGACAATAATTTTTTATACTTCTTAATATTAATCGAAATGTGCCACCAAAAATAAATTACAAGACCAGTAAGGGTCGCATAACGAAGTAGCATACATTTCTTTAATAGTCTAAGGGGAGACTTTCCTATTGATTGTCTCTTCGTTATTTGGCTACTATTAAAATTACAGATAAATGAAGTTATTGACCTAATAATTTATAAAGCAAGTGATGACTTTATTATAGTGTATGTATTGTTTAGAGAAATGAAGTGCACCGATAATTTTCAATGAAAAGCTAGCGTGAGATCCGATAAAATCAATAAAAGTCTTGAAAACATTCCATTGATAAAAATAATTTTTTACTCAACAGTTTTGGTATAAGAGTTTTGGATAATTTAGTGATGACCAGGGAACTAAAATAAAAAACTACTTGAATTATAGTTCATTGAAACAACATTTTATCAGTCCTATGCCTTCATATAATCCTGGCTAAACAGCTATTACCTTCTACTGCTTGCCATTTTTAAGCTGAATGCTTATGAAAAGTGACACGGTATGAGTAATGATGCCTAATGTGCACAATCTTCGAAAAATATGCTTACTGTGCGGTTAAATATTCTTTCACTGCTGGAAAAATGCTATTAACCAGAGCAGAAGTGCACGCTACCATATCTACTGCTGTCACTAACTCCATTTTTTTATGTAGGCAATCCAGTTTTTTTTTCTTTCGATCCATTCCCCTAAGCAGCCGACTTGTTATGGCCAGGGAAAATTGCCTGAAAACTGCCCGTCTCTTTCGTCCAGCTACCTCGTTTTTCTCACCAAATTGTGGATTTGAATGACGTAAGTGCCTCTCTCACGGACACCTCATTGGCAAAGGTCTCCGAGAAATCCAAATTCCTTACGCCAGATCTCGTGCATGCACTTGTTCACATGCTCAAACTCCCCTCGAATACCTCGTTCGTCGCGCGATTTTCATGCAAAAAACGTAAAAGAGCCTCATTTCAATCGAATTCTGTGACATTCTCCACCTCCGCTCCCTTTCCTCCCCTTTACCCCTCTCCCCCCTAAAGACTCCGTCTCGTCTGAACATCGCAACTCGCCAAGAATCGCTTATATGAATACGGGGACTCTCGTAAGGGAGAATAAGGGCGGGGCAGTGGGAAAAGTGCGGCAGATATAGAACGACTATCGTCGAGGGATTTTTCACCCATCATGGAGGGCCACCCAAGCATCGACAGCAACGAAATAAGTCAGAAAGAAGTAAAAAAGAAGGAGGAGGTGCACGTACGATTTATTTTTGTTTTATACGGCAATTTTTTCCTTTTCATATACAAAGGTTGAAGCAAGTTAATTTCGATTGAATTAGTCATTTATTAACAACACGATCCGAAGACTTCACTTTAACTAAACCAGGATAGATTAAACTGGATAAGAATGGAAAAGGAGCATCATAATTAAAGCAAGCTTACAATTAAAGAAACTTTAACAACTATAAAAAAACAAACTGCCACAAAAGTCCGTGCTTACACTCAAAAACCTCATCAACGATCCACAGCACGCCCAAGAGGAGGTTGCCAGTCGGCAGCATAAGGTATACAAAGAAATTTAAAGCGTAAATCGTTTCAAAATCTAATTTTTTTAAAGAATTATTGGTATTAATTATGTAAGGTGAAATTGATAATATACATATCATGATAATTGTGATGCAAAATGTTTTATATTTCACGACTCAATGCTATGATAATAGAAATGGATAGTGTATAAGTTTTGATAATGGATAGTGTATAAGTTTTTTTATAATGGATAGTGTATGGTTTCTTTCTCCCTGGTTACTACAAAAATAAGTATAAATCTTCTACCATTGAACCATTCCACCGTTATATAACGATGGTTTTGCTGAAAGGAATAAATTAATTTCCAAAAACATTAAGGTAGTATGAGCAAAGATTTTTCCCACTCATGAAAGAGGCTTTATTTTATTTTATTATTTACTATTGCAAGAAACGTGAATTTAATGGTGTTTAATTAACACGAACACTTTGGTATGAATGCCTAACATTTTAAGTAGTTGTCCTAATATTAATAAATTATACTTTAATTTGGCTTGCTTACTTAACGCCGTACTCTAAAAATGAGTTTCCAACCGCGAGTCTGTGCAATTTTGCAAATCGTTTTACGGTGACCAAACAATTTGTTTATGAAAGCATACGGGCACGTCATGGATATGTATGATTTTTGACGCGATCTATTTGTTAGAACATCCTCAGTCTATTAAACGAGGTTTCAAAAAAGGGAATCTGGGTCATAATTCATGGAAAAAACCGCTTGTATGTTTTGGAAAATATCTCGACAGTAGTAGGATAAAGGGCTGACTTTATCACATCATTGAAGCGAAGAGATATGTTGCTTTGTAATGAGGCCAAATATATTCAGTTTTACGGGAACAGTATTCCTCTCAATCAACAAAACTATCTCATAATAATTTAAATCATAACATTGCCTCAAAACAGTTAAGATTGCATTGAAGAAGAGATGAATTTACGAGCAAGGAAAGACGAATAGAACAGACGAGTGGTTATCTGTACATGAAAGTTAGCTGATCTCAGCATAATGGGACTTTAACTCGACCCGCAAGAGCAATTCGAATATCGTATTTCCCAAGATAATGAGGATAAAAACTAATATTAACCACTTCATCCTTCTTTTCGCGCTATAATCATACCTTGAGGCCATGTTGGATGCAAGATTGTCATCATGTAACAAGTCTTCCCCTTCCAAATGAAAGGATGATCGATGGCATACGCACACTAAAATATAAGACGCATGATATAATTCCATAGCTCTATCAAAAAAAGTATGCTCTATCAGGGAGTAACAATTTGGGGTAGTTTTATCCAGAAGTAGCCAAGTTAATAATACGTCGGCCTGGTTACATGAGTTTCGAATCCATCTACAATAATGGCTTCCCTTTTAGTATTGATGTCTTGGATCACTGGATGGGAAAGATCCCCAGCAGTTGAAGCAAGTAAATTTCCAGATCTATCTAAACGCATAGACCAATGGCACGGGAAATCCCTTCCTTCCGTCAAGACTGTCCATAATCCTGGAGAAGGGAATATGTATGAAACGCAAACAGAACTATTGGCTTATTTCCTAGCTGAATAGACGGAGATGTTACTTACTTGTAATTCACCTTCACCAAGCAAATACACTTCAGGTAACCAGATCATTCGGGATAGATTAAAACTGGATGAGCAAGGAAAAGGAGTACTAGCGGCAGTCCCTTTAACTCAGAGCCAATGGTCTCGATTATATCTTCTATCGATCAACACTGAGATCAATGGGTGGGAGTGCAGGAGTAGGTACAGCCAGGTGCCTTGCGATCTGGCAACCAGTGCGAGTGCTCAGAAGTTCATTGATGTCTCAGTTAGGGTCATAAAAAAAGAATATATAATGTGCTTAGAATCTTAGGCAAAATAAAAATGAGAGCGATGGCAGGACTTTAAATACTGAAATGAAAAAACACCTTCATGCGCTACAATTTGAACAAACTCCAAGTTGTAGATGATAGATGAACAGTGGATCTCACAGACTGTACGGATGGTCAGAAATAACTATGAACAGAAAACAATGCTTCGGTAGACCTTGTCTAGAACCCAAAGCCATTTAAGTGGCTTTGCACATGGAATTATATGTGCAAAGCTGCTGAATGTCCATGAATTTAGCACGTATAAATATTCCGGTTTCTCATCAAAAAAGAACTGAATGAAGCAAACAATGAAATGGAAGCTTTAAATTTTCAAATTCTGAAAAGTTTTCATAGTGTGCTGTTTGAATCCTATCGTAATTCGTGGATTTTATAAATTTGTAAAAATTGCATTACATATATTCACATGTTTGCATTCTTGAGTATCAAGAATAGGCATTTTTAGATTAATTATCAAATTTATGAAAGAGTTGCCAAAAGTCTTCCATTATAGTGATCTTTAATATTACTAACATTCCAATGTCAAAATTAATATTTAAGCAAGCAACAATAAGTCCACCTCCAGCAATTTCATTTTTGCTCATCCATTTAATCCCCACTCGCTGTTGTGTGACCAGGATTTCACTGTTTTCCGTGTCATTTTATCGCAGAATCGAAATGCTACTAGCACCCGAATTAGAAGCCAGTATATTTTACCTGAAAGAACGGACTGCGGTCGATTACTACCGCATTCAAACTCAACTGCAGCACAGAAGTCCATGCTCACACACAAAAGAATCACTTGCACATCTTTCTTAGGCTACATGTCTAATAATAACATTCATGTGAGTAGCCACCGTTAGGGATATAAATAATTAAGGCATCTTGGCCTTAGGCAAGACCATGGGTCACCACGGGTATAAACTCAGTAAGGTGGATATCACGACGGACTAATATATCTACATCTACATAATACCCCGCGAGCCGCCGCATGGGCGTGTGGCAGGGGGTGCTGGGTCACCAGCCGTGTAAAGGTGTAGGATTTTCTGAGATTAAGTTGTAAAGTAAAGGTGTAGGTATTTTTGAGATTTGGTGACATGAATTATGGAGTGTTATTTAGTGGAGCAAAATTTTTATTGTGGTCGCTTGTTCGCGGAAAGAGCGATTTTTTGTACCTATCAGTCCGGCAGAGTATCTCTCTTATTATATCGCATCAGTCAGACCTAGAGATGTAGTGAGGAGTCATGATAATATTCTCTATGTCGCTCTGAAAAATATCAGTTCTGAAATAATCAAGCAACCTAAGCCTAGCGTGTAGCCTCCGAGTCTCTACGGCTCCCACCTTTATCCCTCTAAAAGTTGTGCGACACTATATGTACGCTCGTAGCAGTTTCAACGCAGCACGCTGCTTTCCTTTTTTTTTGTTGATTTTTAGCTTAACTCTATTTGACGAGGGTCTCAAATGCTCGCTGCGTATTCAAGATGTGACCTAACCAGAGCAAAGTAGCATCACACTCTAACTTTTTCATCCGAGGACCTTCCTACTATACTGGAATATACTAAGTATTACTGGAAACGTTTAATAGAGTTGAAGTATATTGAAACAGCAGCAGTAGAAAGTAATATTTACTTATGAAAGTGATATTTCTTACCATTATGGCCGCAGTGCAGGGAAACAGCTCGGGGGCAATCCGACGATTCCTAAGAGGAACGTGGAAGGGCGCGTGGGGTGTAAGTAACAACCCAGAACACTTTGACTCGTTCCGATCTCGAAGCAAAATGAAATGTTTATGGAATGCTGACATAAATTCGTCAGAATGTAAGGGATTTGAAGGTATGAAAACTTGCAACATTGTAGATACAAAGATGGACATAAAATGTATCAAAGAAGAACCTTGGGGTGTCAATTACACCCCACGCGCCCTTTCCCAGGTTAAGGACCTGATCGACTCTCCAAAGGTCTCTGTGGTGAAATAATACTAACAAGAAAGATCCAAGGAAGGAATAACGGACGGATAGGGGAGTGGTTATAAATAGAGGGCAAAAGCGAAGAGAGAGAGAGAGAACATTATCCATTTCCAGCTCTCAATAAGTAGTTATACTCTGGATGCAACGTGGACAGCGAGCGTCGCGGCGCTGGCGGCAATCGCCCACTCTGCTGCCGGCTGGCCCTTCGGTGCTGCATCCTAGCCTACCCAACCTCTCCAACATCCCCTCTCCCCTCTCCTCACACTACTTCGCCTTTTCGCTCCGTCTCCCTCCCCTCCAATCCCGCCTCTCTCAACAATGTCCATTCCCGGACAGCATACCGAATGCGGCGAGAACGGAAAAAATGCGTTCTGAATGGACAAAAGGGATACGAGGAAGGATCACGAGGTGAGTGAGGGAACTGGGATGTTTAGATGAGTGAAAAAGATCGGATACGGCTTGAGAGGAAATGTACCACCAGCATCCTCTACCAACCAAGCAATCAAAAATATATCAGGCGAAAATTTGAGTGGCGTGGCACAGGTACTACGACTTGTTGGTACAGGCTCACTCAAGGAAATGTTGTACAGAAGTAATAAAAATTTTTAACTGAGCCAAAAGCATTGATGTCACCGAGGATATTCAATGTTTTTACTGATAGAGGAACAAGAGATGCTTGAAATAAAAATAAAAAGCGTATTGGTTATAGACGTAAATGTGCTACTTCTACTGAAGAAATATGAAGCTTTGTATCTTCCCAATAGCAAGGGATATTCTTCATCTACATCTACATAATACCCTGGGAGCCGCCGCATGGACGTGTGGAAGGGGGTGTTAGGTCACCAGCCGTGTTAAGATGTAAGTTTTTGGGAGATGAAATCGTGAAATGAATTATAGCAGTGTATCTAGTGGAGCTCAATTTTTATTGTGGTCACTTATTGTGTGCAGAAAGAACGAGTTTTGTACCTATATGTTCGGCAATGTATGTCTTTTATTTTGTCGCAACTGTCAGACCTAGAGATGCAGTGAAGAGTATTCATAATATTCTCTGTGTAGCTCTGAAAGATATCAGTTCTGAATTTCTCAAGCAGCCTAAGCCTCGCGTGTAGCCTCCGAGTCTCTAGGAGCTCCCGTCTTAATACCTCTGAAAGTTGTGAGACACAATGTGTACGCTTGTAGCAGCTTTTAACGAAATGCGCTGCTTTCCTTTGTATTTAATTAATTTATTCGGTTAAACCTTTATGACCAGGGTCCCAAATACTCGCGGCATATTTGAGGTGTGGCCTAATCAGAGCGAAGTAGTATCTCTCTTTGACTTTTTCATCCGAGGACCTTCTTATTATACGTTTAAAAAACCTAGATTATTTAATGCTGTGCCACATATGTTTTGTACGTGCAATTCCCACGGTATATCAGGAGTTAAAGTATTTCCAAGATATTTTACTGTATCTGAAGATTTTACGTTTACTCCATCCACAGTATAGGCATTGTGAGTATATGTGTCAAATACTGCAGGTATAAGAGGATTTCGGAAAGGAAAAATTGTTAAAAATCATTGCAAGATGAGGATGAGAAGTGAAATAATTGAGTAAATGGATTATTATGAGCGCCGAACGTTCGTGAAGATGGGAGAATAGATGAAAAAGTTGATGAAATTGATGAAATAGCGTGAGAATGCTAGAAGGAAAGTTATAGGTGGCACGTGGTGTATATCAAGGAATGAATTCTTGTTTAAGGAAGAAAAATTACAGTACCCTAATATGTACTTCATCCCATTTCACTGTATGTTAGCAAAACTAGTATGCCAGGATAAGCATTAGAGTAGGCAGCAAAATAAATGGGGCATTGGGTATCTGAGACGTGTTTGCGGCATAAGTAGGGCAGGAATGTGTAAGTACTGATAGGCTGTGAAATACATACCCCGTTAACAGACATGTATAAGAGGAGTAAGCTTTGTTGGTTTGACCGAGTCCAGAGAATGTATGAGAATCGGATGACGAAAGTGTTTATGATTGAGGAGAGAATGGTAGAGGATAAGATGAAGACCGAGGAAGTCATGAGTGAATGCGGTGAAGGATACTTTAAAGAGGAGGAATATTAGGAATCATAAGAACAGAAGGCGTGCGTAAAGCACTGGTTGAGTTAGCAGAAGCACTGTTTGAGTTAGCATAAGCAAAAGAGGTATGCACAGATAGGGCAGTAAGGAATAAATTATTAGTACAATAAGATTTACAGGTCAATTGCTGGGAATCAAACATTTATGACTCTTCCAACCTCGAAAGGATAGGGCGTAAAGGTTATCTATGTATGAATGATAATTTTAGTTACTCTCAAATCAAAGCCACCAGAAATCATGAATACGGATTGCTTCGCTGCAGATCTTGACTTCATTCTCTCCTGGGTAACCACTTCTTTCCCATGCATATCCTTATTTTGGTACTCACACACATTGGGTTAACATATTCCACTATTTCCCAGGTATTCTCCTTTTCCCAGGTTCCCATTCGATGTCGAATTCGTAATTACTCCCGTATATGCCTTTAAAAATTCTCGACCGTAAAGGTAGGGTTATCGTGCATTACTAGGGAATTATATGTACGTAAAGGCCGATTTTTACATCTTACAAACGTTTTTTTATATTTTTTGTACAAACGAATGTATCATAGACAGTGCATAAAAATGAATAGAATTTGAGGTTTTATTTCTCGATCAGTCATTCAGACAATCATACAATTGACCACTTTACTCAGTACAATTTTCCTCATAAAATAGGTCATAAAGTACAACTGGCTCATCATCAGCGGGAAATTCACTTCTCTACTAACCTCCAATCTATTTTTTTCCAAAGCAATTAATTCATTCATAGGGCTTTATAATAACATATCGTCCGAAATGAAAAAAAAATTGGTTAGACAGACTCTAGTCTCTATCTCCCTTGATAATATTACAACTTCCTAAATCAGTCTACCATTGATTTCAGGAGGTTTTTCTGAAACAGAATATGTCTGAAAGCTTCGTTTCTTCTGATCCGCAGATTTCTATCCAGCATCTTTTCTCCCCTGCTCTCCTTTTGACTTTTTTATTGGCGTCTTCTTCGTCCATTTGATAATCATAATTATTTCATAGACCCACATTTATTTCCTTTTTGATTGTTCCCCGTTTGATAATGCAATTATCCTCGCTTTTCTGTCATTTAGAATTCTTTGCGCATGCTATTGATGAAGGGTTTTCTCTTACAGTTTACCTTAGCCACTAATCAAAGCAAGGTGCAAGCACTTCACGGGAATATAGCAGATAACCATCAAGTTATTATAACCAATAGATTACCATCAAATTATGTCGTTAATCAGCCAATTTTACTAGTATGCTAAAAGAGTAAGGCATCAATTTCTTGGCTACAGTCAAAATACACAAATGTTAACGAAGGGTATGATATTTATGCAGAAAAATATCAGGTTCTCCACTTTCAGGTCGAAGTTAAAAAATGAAAAAGTTTTTAGCACGAAACTATTTATTTTATTTTTTTCATAATCACGTGGTATATTTTTAATAATTTAGGTTCCATAAAAAACCTCCGAAATAATGAGAAAAAATGCCGTCTCATAAGAGCAACTTTTGCAATATTTCAGCGAAAGGACATCAAGAGTCGATTAATTTCACTAATCCCCTCGGAGCAAATACCCGATACGTATTCTGAATTTTCACGGCCCGTAAAACTTTCAACTAAACTTATCCACGAATGATTTAAGCCATAGTTCCTCCTGTCCCTCAACCATTCACAGTCGAAGCCTATTGAGATCCCACGCTCTGATTAAAACAATGTATCAAGGCTGATGGCCGTTGAATATTCATTCACTGCAATGGTTCTCTCTCTTTCCTTAAACGATTAAGTAGACGCATTAGATGGCGCACGCGCTCCCCAAGGTGATCTATCCTTAATGAACAAATAAGGTCACTAGAGCAGTCGAACATCCGGAAACAAATCAGTCATTTCCTCGGGCTTTGGACGTGAATTGTATCTCTGTCCATGCGTAATATATGTAACGGATAGGTTGCGCTCTACAGCGGGAAAAAGAAGCAATTTTTAAAAGCAGACCGACAGATGAATCCGCAATTATTATCTCTCTCTGGATTTCCTCAGTGATGGTCTCCATCCAAGGACTTGGACGTGTAAACGAGGCTCATTCCATAACATATGTGAAAATTGTCCGTCTAAATGACTTGTGTAGCTAAGTGGAGTGTCCATTTTTAGACTTTCATTTATGAGCACAACTGAGTTCGACTTTTTAGGTCACTCAAAGCAAAAGATAGCACATTTTTAAAGTTTGATATTACTCCCTACACTGCCCCAAGGATACTCATTATCTTTTTATCTTCACACTGAAACTGAGAGCTGCTATAATTCTCAGACGGGTGATTCCATGAAGTTGCGGTACATTCAAGATCGATTATTATCGAAAGGTGGTTATGACTTTTCCAGAAAGTGGCCAGTCAGAGAAAGAAGACAGAATGCAAAGGTCACAAACTTCCAAAGTTCATTGAAACGGCTTTAAACTTTTATAGTGAAGAAACCCCTACAGCGATATTAACGATAACAACCCAGTATGTTACTTGATAAGAATTTGTTTATATATTTCGCCGTGAAAGAATTAGTTCTTATTCCAACAACGAAATTTATACAAAGTGAGCATTTTCTTTTCACAAATACAGAGAAGCGCACGACAGCAAAAATGAAGAATGCATAGTGCGTGGGTTCGTGGGACTTTATTACAAAAAATCAATTCAGAGATAATATCTACAGCAATGAAATTGCACACCTGTGTTTCGCGCATCACGTTATTTTTAAGGCATCGATGTCAGTCAACTCTCAAGAAAATGTGCTCAGGGGAACTCTGATAATTTAAAATAATCAGTGCTGCGACCAGCACCTCATGTACAAGTATGCCTAATTTCCTAATGCACCGCTAATGGCCATAAAAATTGGGAAACATGCTTTCCATAGCAACTTTCCAACTTCACACTGCCTTTTAATACTGAAATCATAGCAAAATGCGAGAAGAAGGAAATATTATCATGCGATATTAATATCGGGTTTCACCACATTAATGTAAAAGATGATATCAGATGAATAATGAAATATTTCGTGACTCTTTTTATATGATTTCCGATGGATATATTGGTATTCTGGTCCTCTCGACCGGTTTCGGCCGGCACTTAAATCACTGAAGAGACGACTTTGATTGACATTTTAACGGGATTTCTCGAATTTTAATGGTTAACATGGAATGTTACTCGACCACTGGTCAGATCAACTTTATTAATTGGAGGAAAATAAAATAAATTTCTTTTTTATCTGCCTCTTTTTCCTTACTTCCCTAATAATTTTGCGGAATATAAAAAGGAGGAGAGTAAAATGCGCATTGATTAATAAATTGTAAAAAAATATAATTAACTTTCTTCACATAATTTTACTAAATTAGCATAATTTTTTAACTCGTAGTCTTCGTAGAATAGTTAATTTATATCGCCAAAATATTGTGATTTATCATTCCAGCTCTACTTACTGACATAGAATTAATTTTTAAGAGTCCCCAAACTCAGCAATACTTATTTTCCGTAAATATCCACGTTTTTCCCAGAATTAGAGGACCAAAGCTTCTAGATCCATACCATTTTAATGATGTAACTAAATTCATACATCCAAACTTTTCTCTTTCGGGTAGGCTCTCCAAGAATATAACTATCACCGTCAGCCTTGGAAAACTGGTTCCCTATCGCTAAATCCCTACATCATTCCATAGACTTACAAATTACTTTCTTTTACCTTACATTCGTCCATTACTTCATACAAGCTCTCACATTTTTGAGACTCCGAAAATTCCTCTTCTTTTGAGTCTCTTCAACCGCAGTTACCCACGACATTCGTGGTCTACATCTGCCTTTTAATCTATTTACTCAACAATTACGTAATAAGAAACAATGATCCCAAGACCTCAGGTCTAGTGTCAGATGATGACTCTGAATGTCGAAACACATAGCAACTCTAGTTGAAAACTCTGGCTTTTATTACAATGATTTTCCACTGTATAATGTCTGGATCTGTTAAAAGTACTATACTTTACCTGTTCACCAATTCAACTCCCTCCCATTCTCTCGACATAACCAGAGCAACAAAGTACACTCCTTTAGTTTATGATCATTACAGGAGCACGTAGCTCACTTTATTTCATCACCAACTAACTCCTAACCTGATCTATCCTAATCTTTCCAAAAACACTTATCAGGTAACCCATTCCTACTGATTTCAGCCTACTTCCATGCTTAAACTGATATACCCGGGTCTCACTGCCGCACTATACTATAGGGACATTGGAAAAATTATCATGCCAAATAGTCATTAATAAGACAAATTTAACTCCATTTACCTGTTCTAGATTTATAAACATATACGTCAACCGAAATAGAAATGTTGGATACATAATGGTGGATAACAACAGAATCTTCAAAAGTACTAAGAAAAAACTTCCGTCAAATCTACAAAATGCTGTTTATTGTTAGATTCCGAAAGTTTCTGACTATTCTGAACGTTAATCTGCGATAATCGCAGTGAGAGTGGAACACGTTTATTCAAATCCAATATCCATATAGACACTGTCGTCGGTGAACGTTTAGTCCACAAACACACGACGGACCGAGGGTCGCTATTTTCGCGTCAACTCCACCCTCTCGGTTGCCCGTCCCAGCGTCGTCCACGGGAAACGCCTCCGCCCGATGCTACCGCGGCGCGGGCACAGCACTCACATCTCGTCACTGCTCTTCAGATCTACATTGCCCCTCCTACTCCCCAATTGTACTGGACAGAAGCGAATAGGACAATCCAAGAAGTGGCCAGGTCAAGGCCTTCCCGTTCATCCGTCGCCCGGACAGGCGTAAACACATGTGCAAATTATATGCCATTCATGCTGTTTCTTTAGCGACCAATCTTGTATTGTTTTTTGAAAAACGTTAACTTCGTAGGGAAAATCGAGCAATTTTAATTAAGGGAATAAACTATTGCTTGCTATCCAACTGCAAGTATATTTGCATCAACCGTAACTGATTTTCAAGATGTTATACATGAATGTAATTTTTCATATTCTATTCGTTTCTCAACGCCACTAAGTAAGTAGTTTCCAATCATTACAATTATCCTCTTTTATTCTGATAGATTTGTCATTCTTTTCCTGGAATAGCTCAAAATCAACATTTAAAAAGTATCAAAGTACAATTAAGCGCTATCAAAAACATTAACTATTTCATAGCATCAGAGGCTTATAAATGTATATAATAATATAATATATTCAAAATAATAATGAAGAGCTTCGGTACTATTTATTCACCCATTTACAGCCGAGTTATAGCATAAAAATGTGGCTTAAATGAAGTGTTATATGATAATTACTTACATTATGCGTGTTACCTTATTTTAGCATAATATGGGGTCAAAAATTGTATCTGTTATCCTTTGATTACGAGTTTTTCTAAAGTATTAATGCACAATGGCTTATATTTTGAAGCTATTACTCACAGCTTCGGTTTTCAACTCTCTGTAAAAATATATTCTCGGTTTCCGAACGATGCTCACACGTTTTCCAACAATGACAATCACATCCACTAACCGGCAGTCTCAAGTTATACATAAGTACCGAATTTCTGCTAACATCAAGCCAATTAGGTAATTTTGTATTTAACGTTAAATAGACTCTACAAAACAGGACCTTAGATTTTATTAAACTAGATTAGAAATTGCCGTAGTCAGAAGAAACCCACTATGAGGAAAATGGTGCCACGGCATTCATTCTCTGCCATCACCCTCTTGCCAGTGCAAACTCTCCATCGCTAGAGGCGGCGTACGCAAACTCACGCACCGGAGTGTGTCTGTATATACAGAGGACGACCGTCGGCATTACCAGATACAAGTGTACGTCGCGGGTGGTGGCTGGGGGGGGGGGGGGTGGCAGGTGGTGTGGGGGAGGAATGGGTGAAAATGGGGGCGGGGGAGAATGGGAAGAGATACAGTGGGCTGGTTGTGATTCTAAAACTTCCCTCCACTACCCCCCCCCACCCCCAAAGACCAGCACCCACATTAAACTCCCGCTCAAAACCCCCCTTTTCCCCCTCCGAAAACTTAACACTACACTCGAAGCAACCTCCCTCCCGCCCGCGACCGCTACCACCAAGACGCCGCAGTGCTTTCCAACCAACCACCTCCTCTCCTTCCACAATAACACTCCCTCCCTTTGCGAACTCCTTCCACGCGAAACTAACCCCTCAAGCCCACCACCCCCGGCCAGCCCCCCCTTCCCCGCCCCCACCATCCGCCGTCACAAAGATCTCACAACCTTCCCTCCCCGCAAGGCCTCCCCTTCTTCCCCAAGTATTCAGCCTGTTGATGGAATTCTAATGTTCATCTACCCACGTCGTAGATTTCCTTACGTCTTCCCTTTGCTACTGTCTCGCTCTCTCTCTCTCTCTGTCTGTATGTGTCTCTCTATCTTCTCCCGCGTTCCTTCTCTCCCCCGTCTCTTTGGTTTCCCCGTCCCGACCAACCTCATTTTTGCTCCTCCAACCATCCCCCTATCTCCTCCGCGCATATGCATGTGTCTCGCTCTTTCTCTAATTCCGCGCTCCTTACCTGTCCCTCCCTCCGTCTACAGCCACCGGGCTCCACTCCTCCGACGTCAGCCCCCCCCCCCATTCCCTCCCCTCACCCACCCACCCATTTCAAAGCTGGAGAGCATCTTTCTCCATCACCCATTGTCTCCGCCGCTGCTCTTCAATCACCCAGGAGACTTGTTCTCCGCTTCTTATTATGTTTTTCTCCAAACAATTCCCTTATCCCTCTCCACACACACCATCTCTATCCTCGCTCCCACTCCATTTCTCCTTCACATTTGCGTATAACTTTTGTACCCAGCGGGTGCAGGTGTTTATTCCCTGGACCTCTCCGTAGTTTGCGCACATGCACGCATCGCGTTTTAAACAGCCTCAAGTTAGGAAAAATGTCTCCTCACGCTTTGCATATCCAGGTGTTTTCACCCAAAAGGGCAGCTTTTGTGGTACTGGCTGCAAAAAATGGTGCTAATCTTGATCCCGTCAAATGACAAATACCTTATGGTTCATACTCTGAAGATATCTGATGACTGTTCAAAGGTTTTGGGAATTTAAAAGCTCTCGACAAATTATCTCATGCTATAAAGTGGGTAAAAATGTATACTCTATGTAATCACTTTATCGAAAACTGGTTATTTAACCCACCAGTATGGATGGATGGATTAGACCACTCATAATGGTTTTTATGGTATGAGGACTCAATTGGTCTCTGTTCCATATTCGCATAACATTTCTTGTATGAAGAAATAATAGGGCCAAAATTCCATTTGAAATGCATTAACGGCTACTTCGGTGATTATCGTTTGGTTTCACAGCCAGAAAACATATTACAGCCAGTTTTACTACGATTTTCATAATAAAATACATAAAAACGAAGAATGTATTAATAAACATTGATTTCCATTAAATTGCAATAATTAATAATAATGTGAGTGCATTGAGCAATTGTCATAACCGCACTTCAAATTAAAGGTGAAAAAAGGGGGATGTTGGAAAACTTTTAGGATAATGTCCCACTAAAATCGTTCTTAAACACAAATATCCATTTACTGTGTGGATATGTGGCTAGAAATAACATGTGATATGTGGCAGACGCAATAAGCTGCTTTTGAGATAATAAGGCGAAATATAAATGCCTGATTGAGTCCACTATTGATCAATAGCATAAAGTTCTTTGATCTACAAAAATAAACTTTCACACAGAGCATCGAATAAAAACAAAATACGGCTGTTCGCAAAGAAAACATATCAAGTCAGTGTCTCATATTTGAGTCCCTCAAATAATGGCCCATTTAAAGATTGATGAAAAACAACCCTAGGTATTTTTCCTCATGATTTCATTTAAGTGAAGGTAATTATGTGATCACTAGTGGGTGACTCCGTTAAAGTTACTGCGCGGCTAGTTCCGTAGTTCTTTGAAAAAAGTACAGGTAGTTCAAACGCATAGCCGTCATCTTCTATGGAGACTGAATTTCTGAGAAACTTTCAGAGGAAAAACAGGAATGAAGTGTATTCTATGATCATCGGAAATGTATTTCCACGAAGTTATGTATGAAACAATTAAGTTTAAGTTAAGGAGACTTAACATAAGAGGAGAAATCACCGAGCCAAGTTATTTAAAAAAAACTGACGAGGAAGCGGTGACATATTCACATGGGAACAGAAGCAGTTAATGCGAATAATGACATGGAAGGGCTTCATTCATTTTTTTTTTTAATAGACCGCGAAATCACTGCCGAGACAGGCAGGATGTCGAGTGAAGGGAGCAAATGATTTCAGATTTGGAGAGACATCCCTATCCGAACACCCCATTCCCCTTCCTCCTCCACTTCCAACATATGTCGCCGCTGCCCCCCTCCCTTCCTTGGTGTGTTACCCCGCCCGCCTTCCCATTCAACCGAATTCTCCCCGCCTCCTACCCCCTCTCTCCCGTCAGCAGTCTCCTTAAGGAACACTCCATCCCCCATACCTCCCCGCGACTCCTCCATTATGAGACAGAGACGAACGCACAGATATACAGTGAGGGAGAGGGTGAGGAGGGACTTAGTGAACTTCATTTCTCAGAAATTCTGCCGCCTCCCACGCATCCCTCCCCCTCATGCATTACTATTGATGCCTCTTCGAGAAGCTTGGATTTCGAAGATGGTAGCAAATTGAAGAACAGGAGCAGATTGAGAGACGCGGATGTGGTGGGGCGTGGAGGGCGGGCACCTCTCTCTCCCAGAAGCCGATGGCTTGAGGAGTGGCAAGTGGGGGGGTGGGAGCGGGGGAGGAGGAGATTCTGGGAGGAT
Organism: Ceriagrion tenellum; assembly: GCA_963169105.1. Classification (NCBI taxonomy): domain Eukaryota; kingdom Metazoa; phylum Arthropoda; class Insecta; order Odonata; family Coenagrionidae; genus Ceriagrion; species Ceriagrion tenellum. The sequence goes on along the minus strand of OY720635.1, from coordinate 32,450,959 downwards.
GACAGGTAGGTAGGGAGTCGTGTGGGTGTAAAGAGGAGGGTCGGTCGGTTGAGGGCTTCTACCGACGTCCCGAAATGAAATAAGTGGAGAGACAGAGCAAGCGGTGGCATAAGGGGAGGAGTAGGAAAGAGGGGAGGTTTGGATGGCTGAGGGGGAGGATGATTCTGAGAGAGTTGTGAAGGGAGGTTGATTTTATGTTTTAAGAAACGAGGCGGCGGAAGAAGGAGAGAGAGAGAGAGAGACTATTTTGAGTCGAAGAGGGATTTCTTTTTTATTCCGCCCGCCGCTGCCTGGTGGGGTGAAAGGTATGGCGCGTTCGAGAGGGTTCCAGCGGGATGGGTGAGTTAAAGCTTGGCAAATTGAGAAGTGGCGGTGATGTTTAGGATCCTGGTGGGGGGAGGAACTGTGGCATGTGAAGTCTTGCGATAGGGGCGGGGGAGGGAAGGGGTGTAGGAGGACGGCAGCAAAAGGCGGGGGGGAAGAAGGGGGGTGACGACAGGGAGCAAGGATGCAAAACCCATCCCCTTTCTTACCCCTAGACTCCTCTCCTCCCCACAATCCTTCCATTACCAACACCGCCCTCGGAATGATGTGAAAATTTCGGAAATTCGCACGGAAATAGAAATCGATGGGGTTGAGGAGATATTTGAAAGGATTCCCGCTTCTTCTTCGCTCCCGTGGTGGTGAGCGAATGGGATGAGGAGGGGGGAGCGGAGAGGGCACAACCCCTAGGCTACCGCGGAGGAATCCAAGAAGAGTGAGTGTCTTAAGGATGAGGTCGGCGGAGTGGGAGAAGCTCTCTCCGTCTCGAGAAGAGAGAGATAATGGAAGCAAAACACAAGAAAGAAACTAATGGAAAGAGGCGGGAGGGGCGCGGGTTGGGCCGAGGGAAATTTTCGGTGGAATTTCCAACTGTCACTCGATTCGAGGAGTGACTGCCGCAGAGCAGTTTTTGTGACACCTACGGATGCGAGATAATGCATTAGTATTTTTTCGCGAGATTGCTTTACAATATTCAGAACGAAAAAACATTACTAGAACCCTTGATGCCCCAATTTTTTTAGGCTAAAGTTAACCGCAAGATGATGTATCTTTCACCTTAAAGTGATATTAAATATGTGATTAAGATTTGTGGACCAGACCAGACTATTGACTACTTGAAGTTATCCATTAGAAAACGTATATACTTCTCGTTTCACATCGAGCAATCATTCAACCAGATAATGTGTATACGAAGGCCTAAGAACGACATGCATCTCCTGAGCTATGTCACATGATACATGCAAAGGCTAAACTACCCCAAATATTTAGCCGTGCTTTCATAAAATGATAAAATCTAAACTCAATATTTATACCAAAGAGGGTAAAAATTGCCAAGAAAAATATGATTTGATTTGACCCATTGGAAATCATTTAAACTGCCGGATAGGTTCGCTGTTATCAGTACCAAACCATTTAAATTCAAGGTGAAATCAGCGAGCCTTTATACGATCAAGTTGTTCTAGTTCAAAGTTTGCATTTTAGCCCAAGGTACATGTTCATGCATGATATTCCACAGTCGCGGAGAATATCTCAACATTGTTGTTCTAGAACGACAAATTTTTGCCAACCCGTGCGAGACTGCACACCACTTTAATTGGGCAATCGCAATAAGTGGGAAATTTCTCTAAATCCCTTGATCAAATCAGTGTTAGACTAAAAAAGATAAACATTAAACATAAGCAAATGCTACAAATGTTCAACCCATGATATGATCATGCCACCAAGCAAGAACGGTAGTTGAATATTATCTGCATGAAACCATTGTGCTTGAGTAGTTTACGAGCACTTTGGTCAAGGAATTTAATAGAATTCGTCTTCTCAGCAAGATTTAGGAACAAATCTGTGCCTCATTTTAAGTCTAAGTCAATATTTAAGGAATCGTTTTCTTTACTGCGAATATTATTTTTCTGATTATAAGTCATTCTGTGCAATGCCCCAGTAGCCTGCGGTGAACTCGAGATGAGACCCAATTAGTGCGGGAGGGGAGGAGGTGCGGAAGGCGAGGGGATGTTTTGGAGTCATTTCAAATTGTCACTCGGTTTGAAAGTGACTGTTGCAAAGAAATTATTACGACAGCGCTAAGGGATGGGACTGTGGGGCGTATCACGGATTCCCTCGGCTGATAAGACCAACATCACAAAGAATCATTCAAAAGGGGAAGATTTTCTTGAAAGTTTGACGAGTCATTATTTTTAAGGAGCAAGGACGCGCAATCATTTCTCTCTCAGTTGTTAACGAACCCTATCCAACGTTATTCTTCTCCATTATCTACATAGATTAATTGGAAAGGGAAAACACAAAACTAACCTCCTTGAGCCTACAACTATCTGGGTGTAAGAACAAAGTAGATGAATTTGTATATAAAAACCCTAGAAACCTCATGTTGGTAATATTTTCGAATAAATACCTCAAAAGTTGTCATTGAGACACTAATATTTTGGGAAAATAAAAGATTCTATGACAAAATTAAAGTACAATTTACCTGATATTTTTAAATTGCAAATTGCACTATTCGAGCGATATCCACAGTGGTTTTCTTATAAAATTTATTTTTGTGAAAACATTCCGAAGTTTTTTAAAAATTGGAAAATATTTTAAAATATTTGACAGCAATGTATGGTCTTAATATGATACAAGACAAAATGCTCTATTGTGTAGAAAATTTCCGCGCTTAAAATTTCTTTTGGACTAAGATTCCCCTTCCTTGAGAGCATTACTAAGTAAATGGATTGATAGATAAGTAAAGACAAAAAAGTCAATTTATGAAAGGTTTTTTCGGCTTATGTAATGAAAAGGATCGTCAAAATATATTTTTTATTCATGCCAGTTATTTTTTTATAATTTAGTTAAAGTTTAAGGACACAGAAATGATAAATAATTGAGATGGAAAAGGAATGAATTGGTTTTTTTAAATCACATTTGCTTTGACAGCTAATATTTCAGCATGATTGTTATGTAAAGTACTAATTTTGAATAATTATTTTACATTCAGGATCAAGGATTTATCTGAAAATGTTTGGATTTGATGAATAACTCCACACAGTTACTAAAAATCAGCATAAAATGACGTATCTATTAACAATTAAATTACAAATATACTGAAATTTTCGGACACCCTACCACCATTTTCTTTGTATATTCCCAACGAAAACTGCCTTTTCCCCTCGCCACCAAGCAGGATGAATGACGAGGCAGGCTGTCTTTCCGCTAGCAAGCAAAGAAAAGAGGGCAAGCGCGGTCACGATACTCTTGAGGACACATCGAAACTCACATAGAATCTCTTCGCAAAGGCTACAGGTTGTGTGAGAGCGACCCTCGACATTACGGCATATTTTATCATTAGCACGCGGAGCTACACAGGAGTCAGAAGCACCACAAGATTGAAGAACGAGATTATTAAACCACCCGTAATGGGTGGCATGACAACTCCCCAGTGGCCCTCTGACATCTTTCGTGGGTGGTCATAAATATTCGAACCTTATCGTTTGACGGGGATCCAATTTAGGCGAAGAATCACACATTTCCAAATGCCATTCACTTCCTCTCCTTTGGGAGTCCAATGATACTTCGAGATGGTGAGAGTAGCTAAGAGTTAGCATTATGTTCCTCGGATCGCTTTGCTAATCAGAGAGAATCAAGGAGGGAGGAACCTTCGGAAAGTAAGGAGAAAGTCGCTGGCTTAAAGCACACGTGTAATGCAGGAGTAAATGGCTGCGAGCCTCAATTTACGCTAGGATCAGAGATAACAGTTACAAGGGTTGGATAATCAAAAATTGCAAAATATTATGGCACATCCCTTATAAAACCCATATATTTGTGCAAGAGGATATTGCTGAACTGAGACACGCCATAAGTTAACATCTACATGATTGAATTTCAACATTATTTGGCTAGTAACTGATTGGCCATTAACTGACTGACATGTAAAAGAACATATTCAATAGCTCAAAAAAGCCTTGATTTGATTTTGACTATCAAGAAACTGAAAGAGTACTATAATAGAGTACTGCTAAAATACTTTGAACCTTATTCTGACATAACTGATCTAAATTGAAGAATAAGGAACCTGAAAGACAAGGCATATGGCATAGAACAGACATGCATTCTTACCAAGATTCTTCATTAAGTTTACCATATATGTCAATTTTATTACTTTTGTAGAAGACGCATCAAATTGCGAGCAATAAATGCCTGTCAAATTGCAATAACCATTAGTAAACATTTTCCTTCGTACCTCACCTACATACCTATTCTTACCAGCAGACAGAGCATTAAACTCAGGATTAGTTGAACCCGACTAAGATACATAAAAAAAGTAAATAAAAAAAGAACATAATTTCTTATTATATCTACAAATACGACACGTAAAAATACGCAACGTGAAAGACATATTAACGAATTCGTCAAACAACGAGCGATGCAGGCAGAGCAGAAAGCATGACCAAAGTAGCAAAAACATAAACTTGCGATGCTGAAGATACAGGACACAACAGTGCTCAAAAACGACTGCATCATTTCAATTATATGTTCACACGTGTATCTCGCTATTTTTATCCCTAAAATTAAATAAAAAAGGATTAAATACCGCCAATTTAGTCTCAGTATTAGGGGTTATCAGGAAATGGTTAACTACTTAATTGATTAGTAAAAGAAGAAATGAATACTTAATTCATGAGTAAAAGAAGAAATAGAAAAGCAGAAAATACGATAGAGAAGTGGACTTAGGAACATGATTTTCCATCTGGTGTAGCTTGGATAACATAAACCCTCCTCTAAGTCAGAACAATTATCTAACGTAATTCAAGCGCAGTGAGCGGTATGGACTCCATTGTGGCATGGTTTTTCCAATATTTGAATATAACCGTAATTGAAAGTAATCTCTGAGCGCATAAAACATTTCCTATGCATGAGGGATTGTGAAAACGAGATAATCACAAATATCACAAGTGAAGCAAAAATTACAACTTGAAGAGCAACATTTTCAATGATCTCAAGATATCAAAATCATCTGTGGCACACAGATGATGTAAGTCATATTGTGAAACTGAAATGGATAATTTGAACCATGAAGTAAATGCATTGTAATTACAAAATTGTGCGTGGGAAATGTTTTCCAAAGCCATTAATTTTGGTATTCACGAGGAAATTCATTTTGGCATTGACGCAGGCAGCACAAATCCACTCCAAAGACAGCACAACAGGCTCACGCGCGTCAGACGGATAATAGCCGGCACGATCTCCACTGTGGGACACCAAACTCTTCGATTATTTGTATACATCGATGCAAGCAAGTCATCTCTGCGTAAATTACTCCACTGAAGAGGGAGAGATAGAAAGGTGGTCGGGACGCGATGTGGTAGAGGATGTTAACAGAAAGGAGAGGAAGGGGATAGTCGGGGGCGGCGGGGGGAGCGGGAGATAGGTGCCACATACAAGATAAGCGAGGAATGAGCCACGAGGAGAAGTTGAGCCGGGGGTGGGTATGTTTTCGGGTGGGCGGGGGAGTGACATGGGAGGCGGAGAGGAAGGACTAAAGAGGCAGGAGGGGGGGGGATATGGAGGGAAAAGGGAGGTCGTGAACCCAGACACAGCTCCCGACTCAAATCCCATCAAACATGCAAGCAAAGCTCCCCGTGTTGGGCTGGTGATGCGGCTACGAAATGCTTGAGAGCTTAGAGTGGCGGTGGGAGGTGGGTGGGAGGAAAAGGAGAAGGGGATGGCGAGGGGGTGAAGGGAGAAGAGGGTGTGGGTGGGTGGGGGTTGAAGAGGGGGAGGATGAGGACTTGATTGATGGTAGCGGACCCGCTTCAACGGATCAGCAGAAATGAATATGTAGGAGGCGTCGACGGGATGAATGCAATGAGGTGGACGAGGTTTAAGAACTAAAGGAAAGGAAATATAAAAATGAATATTCATTTTGAAATCATGCTGACTGAGATAATCAATTCCAACGGTGCTCCAAAGAAATTAAAATTTATAAATGATAGATCACCAAAAGGAGAATTCACGATGATTGGCAATAATTCAAGAAATGTAGAATTAAATTCAATAAATTAAATGACTATGAAAAGAGGATAAATGTTATTCATGTGAATTAACAGTGGACATGTTTCTGTGACGTTAAACTAAATTTTAAATGGATATACCTCAATATTCAGGAAGATGTTGAGCGATAGCTTATTAGCATCAACACGCTTAACTACTGGAGCCGCAATGTGTATTTAAAAGCAATATTATCAAATACATTTAGGGTATAGATCTTTTCAGGGTCAATATTATGCACGCATGGAAAATAAACCACAAGTGACCTTGTTTATTACTTTTGGAAGACCACTGCCCTACAGTGGCAACGTAAACTTCATTGAAATATCAAGAATACACTAATGGCTCATCATCAAGTTTCCAAATAGACCAACCAAAATATTTTCACATTCCCCTTGAACAGCACAACCCACTGGTGAGCACCTTCTATCCCGTAATCCGACATTGAGCTGCTAAACTGCATAGAACATTGCTGAGCTGATGTTATTATAAAGTAAAATAAGAATGCCCAAGTTAGCAAATAGGAGTTGGGAAAGTGTTAAAAGGATTGGATTGGATTTTGGGGAGGCGACCGACAGCTAGGGTCATTTACGCCCTGGAGGACAGGTAAGGGAGAAAGAGTGGAAGAAACCCGGTGTCAGCATTAGCCTGCTCTTACTTAAAGCCGCCAAAGGGACCTCGGTTTAACGTATCATCCGATAGACGGAGTACTGTACTTGAAGTGCCCTCCACAAGACACATAAGTAAGGATCGAATTTCCTCTGAAAAACATCCTCTTCTGCGGTAAATTCTAAAAACAAAATTCTTATGCGGTAAAGAGTAAAAAAGGTAAAAATAATTTAAGTTTAAAAATGAACTTTCATCAAATAGTACTGTGCGGCGTAGATAAATATTTTTCCTATGCTCTGTAAATGTTAACCTTCACACTAAACAACAAATAATCAAGGGCGCGAGCAGAGTTCTCTATAAGGCAAACGTTCACTATTTTCCAGTTACAAAAAGTAAGCAAGATCATCAGCCATAACTAGTTTTCATTGATGGAGAGTTTTCTTAGGGTGAGTGTATTTCCCGTTTACAGAGGATAGTGTATTGAATGAAGATAAATAAAACGTGAAATGGGGGACCCTCAGCTTACCACGTCCATATTTTATTTCACTGCTTTTGCAGAAGGAAGGTATTTAGAATGCACGCGGAATTTCGGTACACAAAACAGAATATTATAGAGTAAAAATCAAGCATATTTTGCGTTGAAACATCGCAAAATATGATTGAATAATTAACTAGAAAGCAATCAATCGGAGGGAGATGTGCATGAAACCCAATGCTCGTAATAATGTAGAAATTAAGATATTTTATAAATAAATAAGATCACTGTAGCTCTCAGCCAAGTAAATAAGGAATGATGACTGTTGGTGGTGAAGTGTCATAAGAAAGCGAAAGTACATTAATAGTTCAGCATATACCACCAACTCATAGCACATTAATAATAATATTAAGGCTGAAAAAATTGTTAAAGACATAAAATGACCTGTGATTATTGATAAATTCGGTGAGTATTCATTTACGTTGACCACAGGTTTTTTAAATCATAACATTATTGCTGAGGTTACATATTTACAATTTTACACCCTTGGTAAATAACTGACTCTGTATGTATTATCCAACCTGGGTAACTTAAAAAGAATGCAAAGCAAAACTTAATAGAAGCGTAAAAGTTGGGGCTTATTCACGACGGCGAGCTTAAATATTCTGTTTCTATCAATGCGCGCTCTTTCATCCACCAAAGAAGTCACAAAATCTATACAGAGTAATCACACCAGCCATTGGACAGATATTTTGCGGCCTGCGTGCAGGGAATGGGAATCATCTTTCGAGACTGAGAATATGGAGGCCGAGAGGCGTAACCTCGGCTGCACAGTTACGATGAAGTATATCTTGTCACGTAGGCAATCCAAAATAAAAAATGTTCTCTGAAAGGCAGTAAAATTCCAATTCCCATTCTTTTTATGGCTTCAGTGGTCAGTCCAAAAGCGATGAATGAAAAAATCGCCAAAAGTATATACTCGCCTCGCACGCAAGCCAAATAGCTCTTCATGCCGTTATGAGACCAGACCGTTATGAGACATTCTAAATGCGTAGAGGTAAAAAGTTGGACGGCATAAAAACTCATCATCAGCATCTTGCAAGAATAGATTACCGAGATACATATATAGTAATAAGAAATATATTTTAACGTGCGGATATTTTGTACCCATTGTAGTTTTTGTAATGAATTTACACCGTAAACATATTCACCAGCAGCATATGTGGACTTAGCAAGTTTCTACAACAATAGAATTCCGACTGCATTCTTAAATCAGGAAAATGGTATGACAGCCGTCAAAAGAAGAAAGACGAAGTTTTGAGCTTCAGGACGGCAGGAAGCACATTGTTAGACGTTTTACAGTAATAGACCAAGTCATGAATCATGCTTTATGAAAAGGCTTATTTAACAATGTTCGACGTTAGAGTTTTCCACAAATGTATGCCTGATACATTTGCAAATGCTTGAAATACTCGTTGACCATCACTGTATAAGTGCAAAAATTTTCCAAATAATATCAACTCAATGAGCTTTCCTTAAAAGAGACTAATGTTCACAATGTTTATATTTAACGCTTAAGGGGATATTAAATATATCTGATGATCAATAAAAGTACTCATATAATTAACTCATTGTAATTCTGAGAAAGAGGGACCAATACTAGTCCAAAATGTGAATTGTAACTGAGGATATCGATTCTCTAAAGGAATTAGTTAAGTTCGTCTTGTAAGTACCAAATCGTGCGCCATTTATCTGAGGGAAAATTATGGTAAATTGGCATGTGAATCGTATCTTCGATTAATCTCACTTAAATATTAATGCGCATTAATAGGACTCGCTGCTAACTTATTCATTTTAGCGAAGTGAGAGGATGCTTACGTGAGCTCTCCTTAGGTGATACTCAAGGATTGCACCGGAGCACGAAAGAAAAATAACAACGTCATCTAACGAAAAGAAATCGAGCGAAAAAGGACAAAACGTAGCCCGGAGGCAGGTGGAGAATGCACAAGGCTCTGAGGAGTACACTCTGTCTTGTTCCCCATCCTTTCCGCCGTCCTCTCACTTCTCACACATGATCACGATCCAGGAAGTGCAAGCACGGAGTCCAAAGGAAAGAGAGGCACACTCACAATTCATTGGCCAGGACCATATACAGGCGCATGCTCTTTTCTCGGAAGGGAAAAATAACTGGAAAAGTTGGGGGATAAGCAACGAGAGAGGCAGGGATGACAGGGGATGCCACGGATTTATTTTTCTTGCTCTTCCGTCTGACTGCCGACTGCTATAATCGACTCACACACCCAGTAAAGCCGTACATTTCTCGCTTTAGCATTAACCCTCGTCAGACCTCTGAGATAAAACATGTGACACTGGTCAAAATTTTCTTGTTAACCGATAAGGGTTGTCTTTGAAATACCTAACTGTAGTTTCGGTGAACATTTTATTCAATCTCAATGTTTCGGCATTAGAGTTCATTTCACTTTCATTTCTGATAAAATTTTTACTGACATTTCCGGTATTAACTTTCTGATTGACCTCCATGGATCTATAAATCATCAAATGTCAAGAGGGTCAATCGTGATTCTATTTGTAGAAATATGCATTTCTGGCATCAATTCAAGTGGGTACCTTGTTAAGACAATCAAAAGGGCATTACATGGTGAATTCTTCGCAATTTATTACCGTTGTTTTTAAAATGACAGATTTATCTCTGTAAATGCTTGTATTCCCTAATAATTTTACCAATAAAGATATATATCGAGAGAAAATGACATATATAGAAGGAAAAATACTGTTGCATGAAATAATTATCAATTTTCTTGTGATAACAGCTGACTTATATAAGATCAGTGCCTGTTGGTATTTAGTGTAATGGACTTAAACGCTTACTAGATAAATATGTTTGGAAAAACTCGCTTCTCCATGATTTCGCAAAAAGTAATTTTAGACTAAATTCCAAGCAATTTGGGTGGTATTACACAGAAAAACGTCGTGATTATTTCAAAATGATGAAATGAGGACTTTGAAAAGATTCCTTTCCCTCCAGGAATGGTTGGAAATATAACAAGGCAAATGGAAAATTGAGAAATGGCTGATGAAAATGACCAATGTATATCTCTATCAACTCCATCTAAACCCAGTTCACATAACCTCTTCCTGCAGACCATGGGTGAAATAAAGACGTAGTCATCCACCATATATTGTTTCGACACACACAAATGAACAGCATACGACTGACATTTTAACGCTTAATATCGCTGTTTGATAGTGATTTGCACAAGATAGTGATCACAGATATAACTCAAATGATTATCTAAGTAATGTGTAAAGCATTCTGGGGTCATATAAGAGGACTGGGGATAGGACAACTGGGCCAAAGAAATGAAAATATGATCAGTTTATCTGTTACTTAAGACGAAAGCCTTAAATTCTAGGATTCTCTAGGCACTTCTGTAGTAATAAGTACATAAATATACACAAATATGGAGGGTATTTGGGTATTATTCACCTGAAAACTAGCCAATAGTTATCGTCAAGTATCCTTGGCATTTCATTACACATACTGAATTCTGCAGGGTAGAGAAATGCCAAGGATACTTGACAATAACTTTTGGTTAGTTTTCAGGTGAATAATACCCAAATACCCTCCATATTTGTGTATATTATTGTACTTATTACTACAAAAGTGCCTAGGGAATCCTAGAATTTAAGGCTTTCGTCTTAAGTAACAGATAAACTGATCATATTTTCATTTCTCTGGCCCAGTTGTCCTATCCCCAGTCCTCTTACATGACCCCAGAATAGGATCACTCATTTTCTAGATCAGGTGGTATTAAGTAGAGAATATATAAGTTAGACGATGTTTACCCCATTTTTTGCTCACAGGTACCTATATTTCCTAATTCGGAGCATGAGCTCTCCAGAGTGAAGCCCGTGGTCACTAACCCAGACCTCTCCATATCCGACTCCTTTTCCTCTTTAGGCAGCCTCTGCTTCAGCGAATGACAACTTACTTTCCCTACCTTAATTACACAGCAGTTGCTCCACATATCCACAGCCAAGATGATGGAATGCCATATTAAAGCGCTCCATTCACGTTAGTAGTCGCAGTAGGAATAATAATAGCAAATCTTTCTCCTCATGATAATTATGGGCACTAGCCGGGAGCCATTTGCCTGATACGAAATGATAATCCCATCCAATATTGATTAAAATCCAAGTATTCTGGTATGAAATCAAGGGCGAGTGGTAATTTGAGTCGTTTAGATCAAACGAAGCAATGATTATCCATACGAAAGGAAAGTGATAGTATTTCTGGTAAGCAATAATACCACTGTCAATATGTCTGTAACGTATTTTTCTAATATTGAAATGAATATAATCGATAAGTATTCATTTTAGTGAAGTCTCCCACCTGGCCAAGTATTTGGCTACCGACGTTTTAATTACTGTTTCCGCTTTGGTCTACAGGACTATGATTCATGGACAACTTTTGCCCACTTGCATATCAATCGGCTGGGTCGAGTCACTCCTGATTGGCGAATGCCAATTTTGTACATAGTATGTTTGTATAATAGCAAAAAATACATTCAGAAAATACAGAGGAAGCTACGTACAGACAGTAGGCAGGAAGTAAGGGAACTAGCATTAGATAGGCAAGGATGGAAGGCTTCAGACAGCCAATGGAACGACCGATGAATAATGGTGAGACATGACGGATCATCGATACTCGGATTTATGAGCGTAGGCAGTGTATCAAATACGGCCATCTTGAAAAATCCGTGATTGATGAATAAAGCCTCGGCCTGAACCATTTCATTACATTTTACAACGTAAAATACTTAGCGAAACCAATGGCTACTGGGGACGCTTGACAGAGGAGGTAATAGAAATTCGGATAGAAACAAATAATTTTAATCGCGACTCTGTTTACGCTCTGAGCGAGGCATTGAAATCTGTACAGATTTAGGCGTAGGGGGTTAAAATTGGAGCTCGTCTATTGGAAGTCACTTAACATACTCAGACTATACGTCAAGCCGCAGAAACAACCAAACAATGATAGCTCTGGAGAAGATGGCTTAGACAGTCATGGAATCGTCGGTAACTAAATACCTCACCTGGTGGAAGACCCGAGAATACATCACTAAAAGCAAACGTGGGGAGGGAATCAAATCTTAAGTAGATAATAATGATCAAAAATAATAATTATATAAATACACATGTATATTTTACTATAAAATATTAGCAATGACGTTTACGAAGCTCCACAAAGACTTTAACTAATTACATCGTTAAAGTTACATATCTCGGTCTCCAAAAACACTTTAAAATTACCAATTGATTCCAATTAATCCAAAAATAGATAAGACTAGGAAGTAAGAAATGTTCAAACACTGGGTTCGATTCCTGGATGCAGCAGAGATTTGTCAACGGAACCTCAATCCCTATTTGGGCGCCTAGGGGAGCATGTATAGTAACGCCTCCAGCGGATGAGAAGTTAAAATGTGATTCCTATGGTGCCCTTTGCTTTTAAATAGGCTAATGCCGACGCTAGGTTTCTCTCCACCTTCCCTCCATTCCCTGGATAATCCGTACCTAAGCAATCCACGCAGTTCGACCTTCGTTTGATCGTCGTCTCCTAAGAGGATCAGCCAATGCTATTCTTTCAGTTAGAAAGTTATGCCTTAAAGCCTTATCATAAAAAGGAACGATTCAGCAAGAATAGAATTCCTCCAAATCTTCTGCCATAAACTTATCTATAGACTAACTTGAACTAAAGCTCCTTATTTACCACTCACCATTATATATTTTTCTTTTCAATGCCTTTTCCTCAGAAAACATGTTGAGGTATACTTATCCACAATATCTATTGCTGTTTTTACCAAGGCCTATTCCACACTATCAGCGAAGAGATCTCATGGGGAGGTTTTCTGAGGCAAGCCGATTTTTTGAGACGGAGATGATCGAGAAACACAACACATGGTCAAGAAGTCAAAGCGTGCCTGCCACTGCCTACGCAGAAGGCGGAGAAAGAGGCGGAGGTGGAGGGTGGTGGATGGAAGAAAAAGAGAATATAAAGGAAAAAACTGAGTCGGGAGAGGAAGGGAGAAAAGACTCAGAAGTATAAGGCGGGGGTTGGGGAGAGATCAAAAGAGGGAGATAGTGGTCGGTCACACGGTTTGGGGGGGGAGGGGGTCCGAGGGAGGGAACGAGGGGGGGATCGAAGGAGGGGGAGGGGATAGAACATTATATCCACGCCCCCCCCCCCGCCTCCCGGCTTCCCGCGCTCACCCTCCGCCCCCTCGAACACTCACGCACACGGCCGGGGACATCTGTATATGGGAATTCAAACGTCTGGAAATCATACGTCGAGTGCGTTACTGGAGTGCTTTAAATGCTACTGGTTTGCTCGCCTGCCCCACCCACCCATTATGGGCCTGCGGTGGGGAAGGGGTTGCCATCGCAACCGACAAAGGAGGAAAGAGAGAGAGAGAGTCACCGCGTTGAGCATCTCTGCCATCGGCTGCCGTCTCATCCTTCACGGCCACTCTTTCTATCTTTCCACGGCTTTTGTTTCGAAACGAGAGTCGCGGATCAACAGATGAGTAAGTGCCGATTGAGGAAGAATGAAAATCAACTGAGTGTACCATCGCAAAGATGTAGGAATCGATTCTCATCATGGTTAATACCGTCGGACGGTACTGCGCACAACTAATACTGTCGGCAAAATTGACTTATCTTCTGTGGCTACAATACTAAAATTTTTGCCATTAATCTCCCTTCTTTGTACAGCAAAAACCCAAAACTTTGGTGTTTATAAAATGCAAACACATATAATGGAAATACAACGTACTAAAGTGGACTGTAACTAAACAAAGATGATAGATTGGTGACAAAAGATTTAGTATTTCAACTAGAGAATATAAATTAATTCAGCCAATAGTAATGGCTGTCGATGACTTTGCTTCAATTTTTCTGGTGTTCTCCCGCGTCAGCGTAGCATGGCGAATACAGTTTCGCTGGAGCTTCTGCCCGTGCCTTCAAGACAACGAAGTTTGCACGATACGCAAAAGAGTAGTATCCTTAAATAAACCAATAGAAGAGAAGATTCTATAAAGGAAGTCCAATTTGGGAACGGCTACAATTGTGATCAAATGTCAACGACTTGAAGACGCGGGCAGGAGTTTCAGAAATACTGTTGTCACCAAACAACACAGACGTTAGTTACCAGGAAAAATAAAGAGATCCATAAACAATATACTCCGCGGAAGCCTTCAATCAGATGTCAATAAAGGCATTAATTAAGGCAGTAGACTTTCAGCCAATGCTTTTTGTCTCTCTAACAGCTCACGCTAGCTATGGTCACGCTAGCATCTTACCTTCTCAAGTTTTTCTGCACGAACTTGTGGGGCATTTAACTCTGACGAAACATTTTAACGGGTTTCCGACAGAGACAAATTGGTTGCAGTTTATATTCGCAACGATGCATTTCTGCAAGAAACAAGCTGAAACTTTTAAAAGTTCTGCAAGCGGGGGCTTGCAGAGCCATTTTCTCACGCAATGTATGCCAAAGTCGCTTTCTGTAAGTAACTTACGCAATAATCTTACCAGCGTGAACCCCCTTTAAGAACAGGTAGACTCGAATGAATGGGAAGGACCATTGAGGGAATGGAGAAAGGGTTGAAAGGAATTCGAAGTCAGGATTATTCTTTGCTTCCCATCCCAATGGCATGGATTCCTGCAGATGCGAATATTTTCTTAGTAGAATTCCGATACCTATTGCGGTGGACTGTAGAGAGAAACTCAAAACAGCCGGCCGGCTAAGATGGTCAGTAACGCATCAAAGAATGAATCCAGTAGCCAAAGGCTCAAGACTTGGGCGAGGGCACGACTCTTTCCACTAGTCTCTTGGAGGTCTGAAACCTAGTCAAAACTGATTTATCGAGATCTAACGAGAGCACAGATTCTCTCCAAGCGCTTGATAAGATTATCTAGCCACCAAATGAAAAATTTCATTGAATTACCGGTTGACCTCCTAAAATGATGACTCCATAAAACACCAAAACCAAAAAGTCAGAGGTCAAAAAAGGTTAACCAATATCAGCTATAAAACATAATATTCATCAATGGGATGATTATATAAAAAATATTCATCAATGGGATATAAACAATAGATTTAGTTTCGTTGGACTGGCTAATCTGGTTCACTATAACAGCTACCTTCCACGTAGTCTTTCGAACGCGCCTTAACTGCTATTTTTATTTATAACTCCCTATTTGAAATACTTTTATAACCATAAGTACGTTTATTCTCAGTAGAATATGTTGATGAAATAGAAAAGTTCACAAAAAAGCATGGCAAATACCACTCACTCACCTAGGATAACAAATTCGAAGGACAAATAAAAACTTACTTGTTTCATATAGTAAAAATTTATCAAATTTCTCTCGCTAATTCTCGTTGAACGTTCAAAAATACACGATCCATTCATGATTGATACCTACGCGTTTTCCAGAGTAAAATTATCTGAGTATTACGCCTTCACATTAATACATATACATAAGGTCGCATTTAAACAGTAAATAATTTCAAATATTTCATTAATAATAACCACGTGAACAATCACATAAATGTACCGCAAATTAAAGAATTGTTTTCACAATCTCGGCGACATTTTGTTGGAGAAACAAAGTCGCTACCATTGGAATGCTTCAAATCCAACAGCGAAGGAAGCTATTTCTTCAGCCCAACTATTATCCTCTCTTTCGCGCCATATATCCTTTTCGCAATCTCCTTGTGGTCATTGACAGCCTGATGGTCCTTCTGGGCCTCCAAAGGTATAACTCCGCAGTCTCTGAACGCCCACAATTCTCCGAGCTGACCCTCTCGTCCCCAACTCAATTCTCACTATTCCGACGCCTTATTTCCCAATAGGATCAGCTACCGTCTTTGGCCATTCTCGCAAATTTATTGGTAGATATGGGGTGCACAGGATTTTCCATGCCTGGAGTCTGGAAGCCACACGATAATCCATGGCCCGAACCTCTAACATAAATCACTGAGTAAAATTAAATTGATGATTCTACGCAATATCGTTATTTACCTGCAAGTTGTAGACCACCAAATAATGTTGATGAGAAAATAGAAGTGTTAAATACGAATAACTGAAGGAAAAACCATGCATAAGAGACGACAATTTTATTTTTTCTTATATTCTGTCAAAATCAGAAAGCGCTTCGTGTTTTTTCAATGTCAAATTTAGCTTAATGTCGTAAAATATTTATCAATTCAAGCAGATCCTAAGTGTTTACCACATTTGGAAAATGAACCCATTTCAACCTATTTCAACCTACACATCAAATATTAGAAAGTTAGCGATTGTTACATTGCAATGGAAGTGCGTTGGTATCGTACGGGCTTCTTATGGCGCATTACCTATGAATAACTTCATTTTGAATTTCATCTCTAATATACGTAACTAGTGGCTAGTAAATGACGAAAAAAGTATAAATATTATCAAGGAAAATTGTGGTTTAACCGAAGAAATACATCTAATGCATGAAAATAAGTGTCGGTCACAAGCTGCTATCTTCGTCTAAAGGTTAATTCGTGATTTATTGATTTCTCTCTAGTACATTTTAAATTGGAATATCTGCGACTATTCTTCGTAATAAGAATTGACACATGAATGTAAACGACACGCATTGCTTATGTTCGATTGGCAACAACAAAAGACAAAGATTATTATAAAGATCCTTGTAATATCCCAAGATGAACCTTCTTATAAGCTATGAACCTAAAACCTAACATTTATTTCCTAATATTAAAGTAATCCACGATTATAATGAGCGTCTTAAGCGAAAAATAAATAATATATGTCATTAACTTAATTCCAGTTTAATCGTGTCAGTCAGTATTTTTTAAAGTCAGTCAGAAATTTTGAAAAAAATCAGTAATTTCCACTGTAATTTAGTCTGGAATTGAAAAGTCAGTAGTGTGTACGCCTCCTCACCAATTCTTAAAAATAAATTATTTCTCGCCGTAGTTATTCTTTCAGAATCACAAGATAAACAAAATTGTGAAGGTGTTTTCAGCATACGGTTTGAAAAATTAAGTCAATTCATAACAATACATAGCAATAGTAAATTAATTACTGAGAAATTCAGGGATAATAATCTTAGTTTTTTGCACCGTTAATGTTATAGTATTTTCGTAGCACTGCTAACATCTTTTAGTTACTTACAAAAAATATCGGTAATTTAGACAAATTTTTACCTCAAGTGTTACAACATTGACTTCATGCTTCCCAGTGCTATGTTAATTGAAACATAAAATTCGCATATGATATATATTATGGTTAGGGGAAAAATCTCGCTTAAAGTACCCCAAGTCCAACCAGAGCGGTCTGCCTAGTTTGAAGTATACTTACTCGTCTGTTTAGGCATACGGTTGAACATCGACTAATGGAACGGAGTAATTTATGAAATCTCAATCGTCGCACCAACTACATCGAGCGTGGCATGACCGGAGCTCGGAAGCCGGAGGTTAAGAGAGATAAGCGCATGTGGGGAGAGGAGTGAACGGCGGGGGCGCGGTGCGAGAGGGAGCGGCAGCAGAATCAAGCAATAGAAGAGTAAATCACGTAGTAAGCGCGGAGGGAGAGGTGAAACGGGTGGATTCGGGGAGGATGATGAGCCGGGTGACTGAATGTTTCCTCTCCCAGAGATCGAAGTGGAGCGGTCATGAGCGGCTATTGGAGGAGGAGGCTATCGGCGAGAGTGAGCGCATATGCGGAAGACGACTGCTAGAGGCGAAGATACCGATGAAACGCGAAGGTTCTCTTAATGATTCAATAGAGCTTGCGAGGAAGGAATAATGTGGGAACTTAAAGATAATTCTGAGCACAAAAATTGGGGGGAGTTGGTGTATGACACAAAATAAACCTACAAACAGCACTACATAAAAATCGCCAAGAGAGAAATCACCCTGGAGCAAGAATCGAACCACGGATATTTTCCATACCGAGCCAATGCGCAGGCCAACACTTGGAATAAAACAATACTTCCTAATCTCCAAGGTAATTTTAGGGGATACAATCGAGCAAGATTTTTTACTCGTCGCAATTTCTACGTATTTCATTGGCACATTTTCGACAGGTATGAATATTTTCATGCCAAGCTAAGAACGGCATAAGTGCTGGTATAGGATGCACGGGTTATCGGTGGCCGGGTCATAGGAGGCATGGGGTATCGGAGCACGGGTTGTGGCTTCTTGGAAGTACTCTACTCTCTGTCTGCGATCTACTTTAACTGGTAGAGTGACCAAACCTCAACAGTTTAATCACATGTCTGAAACAAAACAATGCAAGAAGAGTAATAAATTCCCTCTTATTTGATCATCACGAGAAAATAGGCTCATTTAATGGACGTTACTCAGCAGGATGCAACTCTTTAGGCGACCACGCAAACAAAATCTGTAAGTAATACAAAGAGAAGACAAGGATCTTTACCAGAAGTGTGGGATTGAAGTTAAAGGGAATCGAGAATATGGCCGCCTATTAATCTTCATTAGAAGATGATCGGAAACCAGAGGAGACAGATTAGTTAAGAAAGTGTAGTTAAGGTAGGTTGAAATAGAAGTGAGTAAAAATCCTCTAGACAATCACAGATGCAGTCCCATATTTTATCCTACGATTTTTTTCTTCACATCGGAATATGTCCAACCGATTTCTTTTAACCGATTCGTGAAGCCCTTCTTTGTCTTTCTCTTTCCCAGCTTAGCCAATATCTTCCCATCTAATACTGCCTGAAGCATCTCTCCTCATCCAATATATACCAAGTACTTCCTTTGTTTCCTTCCATGCTGCAGAACCGTCTCCTAAGTTCATCTCCACACCCAAACCTCCAACACCTGCCGTTAATTGTCATTCTATTCTCTGAGAGCCAAGGTATCGCAACCACCACCTACTAATCTTTTCTTTAAATGCTTACGCAAGGTCCCTGTCATCAGCTTCCTACTATCGCTTAACATTTCTTTTGCTAGCGGAATTATCCTTCATAAGTCTTGGTGACTTTTTAAAACGTACCAACATCGTTATGAAACAATTCTAATTACTCCAGTGTGTGCCCATCTACTTTTATGGCCAGAGTATAACTTTCATGGGTGTTGGGTAAGTATAACTTCTGGGTTTGACAACATTTATCCCATACATAAGGTCTCTCAACCGACTGTTTTAGATACTTGAAATTAAATATGACTAGATATCCACATGGACTTATTTTAACAAGAAGTCTGAATTGATTACAGAAGGGGACAGCTGAAAATTTGCTCAGTTGTGATACGTGGTTGTATTCTTATATATAATAGAAATGCATTTTGCAGCAAATTAATAGTCTCAGGCGTTACTTTTTGAGTTTTTACCGATTTTCACCCCATGATATAAAATATATCATCGCATTGGACGAAATAGGGTGGCGCTAAGCGGAACAAAGGGACTAGTTTCTTTGAAAAACATCTGGATTATATAAAAAATGGGTTGATCCTTCCCAAAACCATGCATAACTGCACCAATTCGACTCAAGAGACGCTGATATCGCAATGTCCATTCTGGAGATACAAATTAGCTGAGCCACATCCCTGCCGTACACATGGATCCTCCCCCTTTCCTCATATTCCCTCTTATACAATCCTTCTCGAAGCTTGAAATAATCCTCAATCGCAAAATGGTAACCCACTGTAACGCCTTGTCGTTTGGCAGCGCTGAATTTTATTGTTAAACAGAATTTTATTTTATTCGGTTTATATTCCCCAGAACGGTGGAGAGGAAATTATATTACAATCTCAATGCTTTCTACAATACATCTCTTCTCTCTCAAGCGCTCAGAACAATCAATATCTCAAAAACCATACAAAAAACCAAGTATGGACAACAAATGCATAGCCATATTAAGTGCAAATTATGAAATTCCGTGAATTAAAGGAACGCATCGTCACACTTCCTACCCTTGCCACTCTACTATTTTTCTCCCCTTAACATTTCACCCAGACACTATTTCCACCAACATTTTCAAAGGGTGTTGGGAGTGCAATAAAGCCTCCTGCCTCTTCCATTCCACTTCCGTCTCGAGACTCCTTCCGCAGGAAAGTTGCAATCGGATTGGGAGAGGAGAACGGCGGGGATGGGATGCGGGTGGGAATGTATGGCCGAGGGGGAGAGGCTATCTTGGGCGATTTCTTGCCTCCTCTTCCACACTGCTATACTTTCTGCGGACTCGCCCTGCGTGATTGGCTGCCAAGCGGTTTCCCGGGACTTGAACGGAATGGTTCCCAAGGATGGGACTTTGGGGGATGTAGGGGGGGGGGGGGGGACGAGTGGACGGCGAGATGAGGTCGACCGCATTCAATGCTCGGGGCCCGAATAAATCCTTCTGGCTCCTTGAGAAGTGTGGTCACGGAACAACAACGCAATCGACGGAAATGGTATCGTTCGATTCATCGGTGCTTTCTCAATCATTAAAAACCATCATCCAAGGAATAAAAGTCGGTTTACAATCATCCACAAAAAAATTGTAAGCGATATTTGAAGAAAAAAATATATGCGCTGGGTAATGCGAGAGATATATGGAGGGAATCACCAATGAGGATATCATCAGAAGAGCTGTGGAGAAGAAACATCAAAAGAAAACTCTGAGAGGGAAGAAGAATATTACTACACAGTTTTGGAGACATAAGGCTCTTGAAAACAGTCTTGGAAAATGCAATGAATGTGAAGGTTCATCGAGGAAGGCCAAGATGGGATGCAATGGCACATTCTTACTCATTTAAACCTTTATGCAAATTTCCGCAATAGAAAAATTGTTAACATACATTTGAAAGGAGAAATATAATACTGATAGTGATGGGGAGGAGAAACGTAGATAATGAGAGGGATGGACGGACAGAACCACCAACGCAGATACCATGCAAAGAACTGGGGAGAAAAGAGGTTTAATGAAAACTCTGAGAAAGCGAAAATCTTACTGGTACCATTCTCAGACACAAAAGGATCTTGAAAATAGTGCTGGAAAGTGTAATGAGAGGAAAGAGTAATATAGGTTAGCCAAGGGTGATACATGAGACGAATAGTGAGAAATGCTACAAATACCTATTCGCTTGAAAAGCTGCCGGTGGCAGAAACAATACTCATGTAGCCATTTTAGCTGCGAGATCCATAAGTCAAGAAATATGCTCTACGTGCAGTGCATAAATATTATACATATTTTTTGGTTTCATGAACGGTTTCATAGCCTATTTCACTTTATGGAATAGAGTTTAATACTTAAATGAGTACATAATTAATCACAATGAAAATCAGGAGAAAGGGATACATCCTATACCCGATTTAAAAAAATTAGATTCATAAATAAGGTATTTCCTATATCTAACGATATCGCATCTCCATGCAACTGCCCATAAATTGGTTTTCTTCTGTGAAATCAGTACCAAACTTTCCCTTCCAATTCCTGCTACCTGTTCACGAGTATTTTCATAGGTGTTTTAAAGACGGAGTCGAGAGATTCGCCGCACGGAAGGCAAAATGAATTGTCGGAAAAATTCTCGCCCCTTACAAATTATTGATGACAAATTACTGTAGAACATACAATGAATATTATCAAGATGATGTTATTAAATTTTTGACTGATGAAATCCGTGCCAATTGATAGGTTTTACGGATATTTACCTCGAAAACTATCATGAATATGCCTGAGATAATTAACACTTAATGTTAGTACTTGGCTTATAACTTTAGACGAAGAGTTACGCAGTTAAACTCATCAGGGTTTTTGTTTCATTTTAATGATTTAAAATTTCCAAATGCTTTTCGTTTATTTTTAAAACCATTCATTAGCCTAACTCAAAAATGCAATGCCACAACATAAAATTGTGTTATAACTTGAATGTCCACAACTGAATCATGATAAAATAATACATTATTTAGCATGTGTTCCATTCATTATTGGTTAACCTAAATTTTTTATGTTATAACTTTCCACACGAGGTGATTAAAATGAAATACTTTCAAAGATTCTTGAAGTTAACCAGCGATTCGTTAACTCAAAACATCAGTTAATTATGGTCCTAACTACTGATCGTGCTTCTCTGTGTATTGGGTAATTACGAGCGATGCATTAAATTTGAAATGACAGTTATTCTGTTAATTAAATAAACTTGGAAAGGAGTTGTTTCTATCATCTGCAAATTGTAAAGAATAATTCTTGAATGCCAAATCATAGAAATGGATAAACTACATCGCGGTTCAAACAGCTTCCAACAGCTTGCACAAGAGTAGCGAATGATCAGCGATAGCAAACAGGTTTTCCCCCGAAGCAAATTTCCCACATCTACCTTCAAAAAATGGGTTGTAAAACAAGCCGGCTTAAAATTTATGGCGCCCAGTATTCATTAGTCCCACTCCTCCTCCAATAAAACGGGTGCACTATCTGTCCCTACACCCGAATCCGACTTCATCCACCGAACCAAGCAAGCCACCCTCAGAAATTATGAATTCATCGCTTATCTCTCCACAGCGAGTATAAAAGCCTTAAATGATAAGGCGGACATCGTGAACCCCACCCATTATTATGGGTCCGTAAACACCGACTGCCTTCTTTTCCTCTCAGCTCACAGTCCACCCCATTCCCAAAAATGTGTCCACAGATGGGATTCGAAGGCGGTTCGGGAAAAAGGTTGTTCTCTTACTTGGGAAGGGGACAGAAAGCTGAGGGCCATTTATGCCATTAAGGGAAGGTAAGTTGAATGGTGTGGGGAGGATTATCTGCGAACTGAAAGTTGACGGGTGAAGTCATGGTAATACCACTACAAGGTAGGTTGTTTCAGTGTTTGGATCGTAAACTGTGGCGTACTTCACATCAAATGCCAGCTATGTACGGAGGACTTTGTGTACTTGATACTCGTGTGGTACTTGGATACAACAGCAGTGAAAGGAAACACATGAGAGAAGGGAATATTTTTAGAGAATCCATTGATACACCGACACCGGCGAGGCGAGTCCAGGTTTGCTGGAGACAAGGCACCGTAATGTAGGACATGGCAAGAAATTCAACTTTCATTTGTGACAAAATGGTTGATAGGTTGATTTCGCTGCAAACAAAATTGTATTCTCAAACTAAATACTTATCTTAGAATATGACGGAATTCCACGGGATCAATACATATTTGAAACATAAGAAGGAATTAATACGGTTGGGCAATACCCAAACATCCTATGAGAACTGCATACGCATGAAAAACATCAGATATTACTTTACACATTACGGTTCACATAGGGCTCCCTATGGTCCTAGAGGAATTCGAATATGGTCTTGTAAACTGCATACGCATGGTAAACAGATATTACTTAACACATTACGGCTCACGTAGGCTCACTATGGCCCTAGAGGCATACGAGTATGGCCTTTGATTCTTTCTAGGTCGTATGGAATATGTTCACCAAATTTTTTCGACTCAGTCAAGGAGCTGGAAGTCAAACAATTAGAATTTTCAGCTTTATAGATACATATTTTTTATCATTTGCCAGAATATCACTGTTTAGTAGCAGGGGGAGAATATCTTTCGGCAAAAACTGTATTTTCCCTCTATTTCTTTATACTGCGGGTAATCGGTTCCCAATCTTGGCATAGCTCGCATCCCACGTCTCCACTGAAATTTCTTTTCTTCCCGCCGGATTTCTATGGCCCCATTAGTCAATTGCTCCCAGAATTTGCTGGCCCGTATAATCTGTTTGGCATCGTCAAAGGCGATGGATGGATTTCGTGGATGATGCGGCTAGGGGAAATTCTGTGCTCCGCCACGGCTCATTTTTCGGGGGAGTCTGACCGGATGCACCATGTTTGGTCTATAGTCCTTTAGTTTCAATAATGCGTTCCGTCTCCCCACTTGAAGTGCATTCCACAGTGGGGGTAAAAGTCTGAATTACTAAAAAAAGGTAGGAGTCCAGCAATCACAACCACACGAGTCCTGACGAGAGAGAAGAAATGAGAGGTAATGGAAGTGGGTGGAGGGGTAAGGGATATTTAGTTGCTAATTTTTGGGAGGCGACCAACTGCTGAAGATATTTTTTTCCATTACGGACTGGAATGCAAGATGAGGGAGGGATTGCATAATAATTGATCCACCGATGTGTTCTTCTCCCGGGTAGATTATCGAGGCCTTTAAAGGAGCTACTTGCTCAGGACTGCCGGTCACATGGTTTCACAGAAGCAGTCCCAAGCGTGCGCTTAGAGCCACATTCCGAGACGTTTAAGTCTGACTAAAGCACTTGGTGCGATATTACGGGATTCAGGTTCCTACCCCTGCCACTGAGAATGATTTTTCCTCCGCAGTACTTCGCACGCAAGGTCAACAGAGAGAATGGAGGAAGGGCGGAGAAAAACTCGGCGTTGGAATAAGCCTACCCATTAAGAAAGACACCAATGGTACATACCGCAGCTTAACGTCTCATGGGATACATAAGGTACTGCGCTTACATTGCTATCAATTTTTCTTTCAAGTAGCGCTTACTTTTTCGTAGATTCCACGAAAAATCCCCAATACCGCTGGTATACAAACCAGTGCCCATGGGATGGGAAGCCAGCACCCACTAGTCATAACACCAATTCGATCCCCTATATTAAATGAAGTGTTCCCCACACATCAACCTAGAAATCATTGGGATCCCAAATTCTTCTCTACCGCCGGTATTATTAAAAGAAATTGTTACAAGAAATCATAAAAATCAAGCGCGTGAGGCTAATGATTTTTCCAAAACCGTCAAATATTGGCCATCTTGTCGGACCCAGTGTCGATAGGGTAACGTCCTCGCCTGCTTATCCAAGTGCCGCGGGTTCGAATTCCACCTTAGTGAATTTTTCACCCCGCAGGACATGGATGCTAACATTCGCCGTCGATACATGTGAACACACCCAACACAAGAAGTGTAGGAAATAAAAAATATAAACCAATTCATCAAATAGTCGTTCAGTAAACATTCAATTTTACTTATTATTTTGATGATGGTGAAATCAATAAATCTAGCAGGCTGCCTAATTCATCCGACTCATTTATACATTTTTAAACATATATTTTTACATGTTGGCTATAAAAGTTTATGCATATTATTAGTAAGCCGAGGTCGTATTTCTTTTTATCCTTCATCCGCTACGAATATATGTACTCCATTCCTCTCCGCCCTACCCACGCATGATGCAAAAAGCGTAAGCTGTCGCTCGCGTCCCCAAATAACCAGCCGTCCAAACGACCAAGACTGCGAGGGTGTCGTGGCTCGGGAGAGCTTTCTCAGGACAGTACGTACGTTCGCACCCTGCCTCTCCGACCGACCCCCATCCTCCCCAACGTCCCAAAAAAGGGGACCGGTGAGGACCCGAGCGTATAGGAAAATGGGGAAAAAAAAGAATAAAAACAACAACCGGTAATAAGAATAAAAAATCGACTCGCTCCTCCGAAGAGTTGTCGATGAGAAAGAAAGAGAGGGAGGAGACGACGGAAAATAATAAAAATCAACACGGTGCTCCCCCTCACCAACACATGGACACGGAACATGCACCGACCGCGACTAATGGAATTTCGACGGGCTGCGTGAATTAGTGCTGCCACCTGCAAGGTCACCGAGAGAACCTCTGCGTGTCCGTGTGGTGTGTGTGTGTGGGGTGGGGGGAGGGGTTGAGTTAGGGTGGCCGAACGGAATGGAGGGCCGAGGAAAAAAATGGAAAGGGTTCGATTTTATTTTGGGTGGGTTAGCAGCGGAGGACAGGAGAGGGAGGAAAAAAAGTGTTGGACAGAAGAGCATGGGAGGGTGTTTGTGATGCGTTCAGCGTGGCGCGCAGTTTGGGGCGAGACAAAGAGAGGAGGGACAGTCGAAGAGGTGACGACGGGGATGGTGCACGGGGGAGTGTGTTGAACCCAAGCAATGGGCAGCGCCTCTGCTCTCGGAAGGAATGCAAATACCCGGAAGTTGCCCCTACTCGCGGAGAGTTACACGGACTCGATGTCCAGCAGGGAAAATGTCATCTGTGGGGAGGGAAGAGCGAGGATCAGGGTAAGGCCAATCCCGGAGTACTACTAATGCAGGGTAGGACATTCCCCTCGCTAAAATGAGTCCGTTCTGCACGTGATACCATCTGGATGACACGAACAGCAGCAAAATCGAGAATTTGCAGACGAACAATGAATCCAAGTTCTGATTATTTAGTTTTTATAGACAACTAAATGGAGTCAAGTATATATGCATTATTAAGCACTGATAAAAAACTTATTATAACGGTTATTCACAATTAATGTGCAGTTTGGTAATACATTCTTTTTTGCAGCGGAAATAAACTAATAGAAAATTAATATATAGTTGACAGTTGTGTCTAAAACATTTTCCACATTAATGTACTGTCTCCGGCAATCAGTAGCCACTTTGCACTGGAATATGCATCAAAGAGCTGTCTTAAAAACTTCTCTTCCCTCATGCGTTTCATACAATTAAATTTGTATCAAAATGCTAAATCAGAAATAAATAAAAAATGAACTTCAAACACAGCTAGAGCATTATGTACTCCAAGCAATGTCAGAGAACTCGACTCTAACGATGTACCATGACCTACATTGCATTAGTAGTGCCACAATCAGACCAAACATGTAGCCAGACATTTCATGGGATGGATCTCACAGAGACGGCACCGACATAATAAAAATGTCTCAACAGATAATAAAAGATCTACCGCTGGCATGATTAAAAGAGGAAAGTCACATTATCACATCGATGTCGATTACATCACAGTCAAGGTAACTTTAATAATTATTCCTGAATAAAGGAAATTCTATATACTCATCTTGTTTAACGCAGAGTGATTCCAAAAATGATCGCTCTTTTCTATTTGCACAAAGATTTTCCACGCTGCAGAAGATGAAACCTTGAAATAACGGGATATCATATTTATTCCATCCCAAATAACGAAGAATTTGTCAATGACTGAAGGCTATGTTATCAAATCCCGCGAAAAGTTACTGATACTGATCGCTATAAATAAAGTTGAGTAGAATTTTTTACATAAACCTAACCGGTATTGAGTGAGTACCTTTTCGGAAATTCCACCCATTCAAAAATTACTAGGTAAGTGTTGACGTATTTGTTTCGAATGATGAATAAGTCACATACATTAAGTATCATATAAAATGTCGTAGGTACTTTTATGGACTGGAATCTTAATCTTACTTTAAGGTATAATGAGCAACCAAATTTTGTACATTATCTTCCAACAACCACTTGTCAGTATCTACAGCGGTTTAAACATTCAGAAATAAAAATTGAATGATGAGGGAAACTGTTACTATGATGTTACCACATGCAACCCCATTGCCATTCGACGCCATTATCCATGCCAATCATGTCAAGTCTTAATTGCCTCCAAAAGAGTCAACACATTTCAGCCGCTATAAGTTCCATTTTTTCCACTTCGGACCCACTACTCCACCATCTGCAGTCGCGATGTAATTTTGCGATTCGAAGGCCATCTGGGGCGTGGGGTGAAGAATGAGAAGAAAGAAGCAGGAACAAAATGAGATCCGAGAGGGAGAGCCTCTTCTTTTTGTGTTCCCTCCTGTGCCGTCAATACATCTCATTCGTGTAACTTTTCCAACGCCAATAAATCTCCTCTGTTTACAGCGCCCAAACTTTTATATCAGATCGACTTTACGGAAAATGCCATCCTTACCCTCCTCTCTCATCCTCCCTTACTTCACCCCCACCTACGGTTTGAATTCCGCATTAGCAATTACAATACACTCCCATCAATATGCCAACGCGGGAGACAAATGCAAAAATGGAACAAAAAATGTTCAAATTTTTTTGCACACATCGGGGTGGGGGGAAGAGCGGACCCGAGCGAGCCGAAGCCACCGACCGAATTTTCTTCCAATTACTCCCCGACATCCATGCAACCAACCAACTCCTCTCCGTATCTTCCAGGAAACAAAACAACACGACACTTTCGACGTTCGGGGAAAGAAGAACATACGGACGGAGGAATCGGGGTGTGGAGCGGGCTTTTCCTGAGAGAGGAGTGGGAATAGGAGAGGAGAGTGGAGGCGTATGTTGTGTGCGTCGTCCTCCCCCGAGAGAGAGGATGTGCGGTGCCCGGCGTTACCTTACCCATCTCCTTTGTAGGGTGCCCTTATACAGGGTGTTTCAGGAGGAAATTTCGAAACTTCTGGAGGAGGTAGGGGAGGTGATTTTAAGCATTTTTTATCATAGCAACATGGGGTCGCAACTCCTTACTTCCGGAGCTATGGCAACGTAAACATTTTTTCAGAAGTATTCTGTAATAGCAATGAAAACACCCGATATCAATAACTAGCATCAATCGAGGAGATTTGAAACTTTGCACAGTTGTACGTAAGATAGGTATTTTTCTTGTTCTGTCATCATAAATGCTAACGGTATCTCATTTTCAAGATGGCTCTCAAATATTCGTCAAAATTTAATTCCTCAAAAACATATAATGTACGGTAGCGCTATATAGAGATAGATAGATAATAATGTAGATAGAGGGGATGTGCGGTGCCCGGCGTTACCTTACCATCTCCTTTGTGGGGTGCCCAAATATAATACGTATTTGGGAGTCGAGAGGGGGAGTCGGAGGGTGGGAACTGCGCGGAGGCGATCGCCAACCGGTCCATCGCCTTTGTCAAGATGCACACAGGCTCGGTAAGAACGAAATTTCTAAGACACGGTGGCTACTGATATTCAATTTAAAAATTCCCTGACCTTTCCCTGACTTTTCCCTGGTGGATTTACCAATTTACCTGACCGATCGTCAAAATTTCACCTATTTTCGGAATATTTTTTCTGCTGAATTAAATTTTCTACGGCAGCTTAAATTTTCTAAAATTTCTAATCATCGTCCCCTATTTTCAGAACTGCAAGCATGTATTTACTATAAGCTAGTGTGCTCCCGCTACTTCTCGTCCTGAGCTTCGGAAGTCAAAACAAAGCATGGTAAACCTTTCCGGATAACATAGCCTTGGTTTCCTTGTGATGAGCGTAATACATTGTGATCATGAATTTCAACACTACAAGGAAAATATCGCAACAAGGATATACAAAAGGGATACATTGTACCTACGTCTGATTCACAGCTAAATAACTAAGATTCACAACTGAATAACTGAATATTCTACGAATTGGTGGTGCTTATTCCATGCACGTCAGCGACGGACGTTAGTTTTAGTTGGCGAAATAAAGGGCGGGAAAGACTGGCCAATAAACGTAATGGTAGAAAAATAATGAGGATTCCTATTCCAGTTTCTCCCTGACTGTTACGAAAATCCCCTGAATTTTCCAGGTATTCAAAATTCCCTGACAATTCCAGGTTTTCCCAGTTTTCCCTGAAGATCGCCACCCTGTAAGGGTAAACACTTCACTCGTTTTCGTAAAATAATATCTAGTATTACAACAATAAAAGCCGCCGAGACAGGAAATATAATAGACTCTTCTTTGTTACTGTACCCATCAGCGTCCCAACACTCCCATCTTATTAATTAAAATTTCAATATGACGCAAGAAATAAAATATTAAGATTATTTAAAGTATTTTATTTGCATTTTATAATTTATGTTGTGTCATCAGTAGAAAAATCTACCAAAACATAGGAAAAATAGTCTCTCTCTTAACATCAAAAATGGAATATTTTAATATATTACCTTCTAATTCTTAATATTGTAGTTGTATCGTTATAAAATGAACTTGTTTACTCAAATTCTTACTTCTTTATATGTAATACTTTGTACTTTATCTTACATACTTGTAAAGTGTAAATTCTTTGCATAGTACAATTTCTATGTAAAAACGTAATGTTTCATGCAACCCTTGCGTCATTCATCATTGCCATTTATACTTTTTATTTTTGTTAACAATCTCGCATTGCTATGTATATTATTTTTTGTTCTTAAAGGGCGTGATCCCTTAGCAATCATTAAATATTTTATTTATATATTTTTTAAATAAATTTTATTCTATAATTATAACTCATTTTGACTGTTTAAATCAATTTCCATTGAGTCATTTCCAACATAAATTTTCAACTGCAAAATGTTTTTCACTCTCAAAGAAATATGCAACTGATTTTTTCAAGGCCAAATTTTATTTCCCAGTTACTGATCTTCAGCTTCCGACCTTTTAAACTTCACTGCCACATTTATTTTGTATGCCTTGCTTGAGCTACTTTATGTACGGTAACACACGTATTCCTAGGCTGAGGCGATTTGCACGCGTCTAATATCATTTCAAATGAAGGATAACAGCAGCAACATTTTAACCCATTTGTTAATTTATCTAAAAAATAATCTCCTCTAGAGAAGAATATAAGCTATGTATACTAATAATGAAATGCCCTCCACACACTAACAGAGGATGGACTTCCATTAAAAAATGTGCAACAAACAAATACCGATACTCGAACCCGGACAGGAAGAATGAGAAGACCCGAACATGGCCGCCATACCAACCCAATATCACATTATCATAAAGATTGCAATATTTACAAGGTAATTTCTGACGCCCTGGAAAATCGGCAAACGATAATTTCGTAAGCTGTATCTATTGGTCGAGTTGGAGATTTAGAACATGCCTACGCATCACTGGACTTCTAGTTCCCGACGGGAATCCACAAGGAGAGGCTTAAAATTGGCAAAACATGGGGATGAGTCTAAGGACGGTGAAAACTCGAGACTGCGTGCCGGGGGAAAACTGCGTTGGCGGAGTCGACGCACGGACTCACCGATGGTCCGGCAAGGGGTCGGGCGAAGGAGTGACACTGCGAGGAGCATCGAGGGAACATCGGCGTCTCTTCAGGAGGTGGAGAAATAGTAACGGTGGGGAGAGACGCAATTCCCCCCCGCGCCTCTCCGTCACCGATCGACCGGGAGGAAGGAAGAAGAGGCGGGGAGGGAGAGGACGAGCGGAAAAAGGGACTGCCCCTAAATCACAAAGACCCACTTAAGGGAGACGAAGTCCGCGTATCGGACGACGAACCGACTCCTCTCCCGAGTGTGATTTAAGGGCGAAGGGATGGGACGGCCGGTTGAAGGGAGGGAAGCGACGGGGGCGGTTTTTGGAGAGAGGGCGAGCCCCCGGAGGCAGGCGGGAGAGGGTGGGTGCGGTGGAGGTGGATGGTGTGGGGGGGGGGGTCGGGTGGCGATGGGAATGGGTGGCATAAGAAGTGAAGGAAAGGGATGAAACGAGGACTGAGTTATGGCAGTGTCCTCTGCGATGTGTCTTGTCCACCTTCACAGGTGGGCGACGCTCTCCTATTCACCCAAAAACTAACCTCTTCCCGCGCACACCCCGTCAAGCCCCACGACGCAGCTTTCCTTATTCCCGTCAACCATTTTTGTCTTTTATGCATTTCGCTCCTTCACTCTCCCTCCTCCCTTCTCTTCCAATCATCCTACCCACCCACAACTCCTGGACCACATCATGTCTCATACACTCACTATTCCCTAGTTCATAATTCGGTTGACAAAATTTTCCCGCTCTACTAAACGACAATCATGTCATATGAAATTTCGGGAAATATCTTGAGGAATGAAAAAAAGTCGATAAGAGGCAACGTGAAATGATTATAATTACAGACAGCAGATCCAAATAACTCCATTGACAAACTTTGACGTCAAACGGTATTTTCGTATTCTTTATTCAAGACCCTATCTGAGAGTCAAATCCTTACATTAAATACTTAAAAATGGTAAAAATAAGGTTTTAATAAAGTGTAGACTCTGCAGACGACATTCATTAGATTTAATATTATTAGCATTAATTCCTACTCTTCGATTTCCCCGGCAGCTATGGAGTTAAATATTTCACCCCATTTGGGAAATAAGGTTTCCAGAATACTGAACCCCTCCCTCCCATAGAATGTCTTTAATATTCCACCGAGTAGATGAAAAGATTAATTATCGAGGTTTTTTTATATCTACGCTCATTACATTATTGCTTGAAGCTCACTGTCGCAAGATCGCTTTAGGGAATATTGTGCTACTTTGCATGGGATCTGCTGATTTTCGAATCCCCTTAACCTATAACAATTTCAGCTTTCATGATAACAGAAGGTATTCCGCATATTTTATTGATAAAAATGCGTCTGAAGTATTACGTAAAAGTTAAATTTACGTGGAGCTACATTTCATCCAACTTCCATTTCCACATTTCACTGCATGCGACAGGTGGCGAACGGAAAGCTTTTTATCATCGCGTCTCCGCTCTTCGGTGTGATTATATCCCAGCAACGCAACGCTCTCTCATTCTTCATGTCTTACAGTGTCCCATAATGCCTGAGAAACTTGAAAAAAAAGGAAAATCTCGCTTGGCCCTTGTCTCGAGTTTCGACTCTCGGAGCATATAGTGTCTCCCAAAGCGTAATTAAATGCAGCAAATGCTGTCTGGTTACTTTTCATTAGAGGCGAGGGGTGTGAGAGAGTTCTCTTTTAGGGAAGGAGTGTTGTGCACTAGCGAGTTAATTCTTGCTTCATGGGTGGAGCTGTGAAATTATGGGAGGGAAGAGAGTCCTTTTCGGCGCGGGCTAAAAATATTTCATCAGATGGAACGATATCATCCTCTCCTACATGGTTGAGTATCACGATAAGTTTTGCAGCAAAGTGGTAACATGAAAAAAACGGGTTTCATGAGTTTTAAACCACCCACACCTCTAAAACTGCTGATTAAAATAGTAAACTACTTTACCACGTAGAGTAGTCACTCAAAACCTATCAGGCATCACTGCACTATCTTTATAATCCAATCCACAACATCATACTGAAGATCTTCCTTTTATATTATAATCAAGGTACTCTGAGATAAGTATAACCCGGGAAGCTGATAGAGTTTATTTTTTGTCCGTATCTGCTCAATGTTCAGATATTTTAGTCTAATCCACTTAGGAATTATAGGGATATATCTGTATAAAGAAGTTTATCCATCCAATTGAATATCCAAAAAATAAGTTTACTAACTTCTGGATCATGAAGAATTATCAGTTTAGGATTTCCAAAAAAATATTGATACTCCCGTTCTCGCACATCATACTCTGAAATTCACTGGACGATTTGTTAAGTAAACCGCTATATGTGTTAAACCGCCGATGATATTGTAAGCTGTATCTACTTTCAATATCAAAGTCATGCCGGATAAGTTATTCTTGGGTAGAGCGACTGAAAATATTAAATTCCAGCTTCACTAAGATAAAACATTGAAATGGAGAAAAACCATGCATATATTTCAAAACCCATTTAAAAATTCCCATTCTTCGCGTGGAAATCGTTAGAGACCTTGTTATAGCAAGAACAATTTCACAGAATATTAAATGATAAAGGAAGTTCTAACAGGAATAAATTTATAAGATAAACATTGAACTTTTTTATATCATCCATAACCTTATCTGCTGCTTCGTTAAATAAAGAGTCACAGAACCATTTTTAGACTCAATAAAATATTTTGAATGATTTTTAAGAAGTCACTGAGGTTATGAACTTCACCCTCCAATCAAGTTAAATCATAAAAAATTTTGGCAATTGATGAGAGCGCAAAAATGTTAACACAGAAGTTTTGCCGCTATTCTCAGCAAGATCTCTAGATTTTCTTTCCCCTGTGACTCCTGATATTCCACAAATTTTGTCATAGGCCAAGAATTTGTCCTTGAATGAAGCTTATAAGGTTACATCTTAATATTTAAAAAACAAAATACAAATCAAACTTAAATTTACTTATAACAATTAATTATTTGCTAATTATTTTATTTATTATTAATTTACTTATTCGGATTAATCCAAATCACGCTATCTTATTTTCTTTCTCAGGTCACTATAGAAGATAGAAATTGAGAGTAAAGTAACGCACTGATTTTACATGATAGCAAATTGTATAGGTGGTGATTTTTGCAAAAGCTCGTCGAAAAAAATGTTCTTTTAGGAACTAAGAAATAATATTTGCAACATCAATTAACAGCATCGGCAAAAAAATTACAGCAGAAGCTAAATTTCGTAAACATGACATATTTTTATTTTTACATGGTTTATTTTTTAAAACAATGGCAATTAACTGCTGTAAGCACGGCGATCGAAACCAAAACTAGATAAATTAATCCTAAGAAAACTTTTGTCTGCGAATATATTACTATAGTAGCAATGAGATAACAGCATTTTACTGGTTTTAATGAACTACAAATTTATCCAAATTTATACATAATTTGATAAAATAAAGATGCCCTTCAAAAGTTTCCCCTTACATTGATCTTCTTAAGACAGTCTAATCTGATAAACTAAGAGAGAGGAATAAAAAAAGAAGCCAATTATTGGAGCATCAAAGACAAATGTGGATGCATGAAAAAACCATAAATAATTTGCCCCTTACAAAAGAGTAGAGGATTGAGAAGGGAACTTACTGTTTACAAAGTTAGATCACAATAATTCATTTGTTTTACAGATATAGAACGAAAAATTGGGGCGCAGATAAAATTGATATACTAAAATGTATCAAACGCAACAGCATTGATTGAGAGGGAGAATATAGTTAGTACGCACATGCCCTGGCGCAGATATCAAAAAGCCCTGAAAGTGGATAATGCATATGAGAAGTGATCAGTGTAGCATAAATATGAGCCACTCAAATGACATAGTGTTTCAGAGGTATTTTTTTACGAGAAAATGGTATTTGTGGGGCGGGTCCAGGCGGAATGAAAGGAGGGCACGCTTTGTGTCGTGGTATAAACCCGTGACGGGGGGGTAGGGGGGAGAGGTGGGGGAAGGGTGTTGAGAGTGGCACTGGAAGCCGGAATGGGAGTGAGCGGGGCGTGGAGTGAGATTCAGGAGGCGGAGATCCCGCGTAAGACGGGAGTCAAAGCGGAGAGAGAGGATGGACGGCCGGCGGCGGGAGATCGGGAGAGGTGGCTTGGGTAAAGGTTAAACCCGGCCGGCGGTGGAGAATAAATTTTAAAAAAATAATGCAAATAAAAAAAAACTTCCTGCTATTCTATTGTGAACTGTTCGGAAAGAGGGCGACACTATTATTTGTCCTCACATGACCATCGCCTACGCACACGCAAGCAACTCGCCCCATATCCGCATCTCCCGACCTTCCCACCCACGATTATTCTCCTATACAGACTTCTTTCCCTTGACTTCATGTCCCCAACTTTCTCCCATTCTTTCCGTCTCCCTCTCTCTAACCTTCTCGCTTCATCTTACTTTCTCACCTCTTTCCTAAAAGACCTATCTCGCAACCCCATCTCTAAACACCAGCCTAACCCTCAATCTTTTTCCGACTCCTCATCCCACACCAAATAACCCTCGCCTTCCCGCCGCAGCAGCGTTTTTAGCGGGGAGCAAACCTTTAACCTCCTCGACTACCCCATCTGATTTCCTCTCATTCTCCCTACCAGCTCACAATCTCCACCCATCCCCACTTCCCTGACTCTCTCTCTCTCTCTCTTGCTCTTACACGCCCGGCGAAGCAAACCAGCCCACCCCTTCCTTTGTTGTGTCCTCAAGAGAACCATGCCTCCTATCGGCGCCTCCCAGAACCCTACTTTATGACGCATCCACTCCACTCAAAAGATCCGACTGACCGCAGACTTAAGGAGAGACAAAAAGGGAGTGTTATAAAATGGAGCGGAGAACGAGGGTGGGAGGCGAGAGGCGGAATCAGACGATTCGCGCGCGGAACATAAAGAGAATCCAGAAATCAATTAGCGGTGAAAAATGGTATGAACGAGAGCCTTATAAATTAGCAACGCAGTGAACCTTGTTTTGTCTCTCTTTCTCCATTTGAAACATCGTTCTACCCCCGGTAACTGTATGGCAATGACCACTGAGCACCACAAATAGGTCTGACATCACTGCATATGTACTCATTGACGAATTGGCAGCAAATTGATCTACGCCTTATGGAGGAACTGTGAATAGTAAAAAAATTGAAGGAAACCGTTTCGGGTGGAACATTGTGGAAGTGCATCATATATGGAAATTTTCACAAAGTTTCTTGGAATAATATCATAGGAAATGCCAAAAAAGAGCAAGAAAATACTGTAGTTGTATTAAACAATGAATCGGTAGTTTCTGCAGCATTGGCAGTACACCTATAGTGCAGTGTATGTTGATGATAGATCACCCCCTACCAAACACTCTTGAGTTGGATTGCAGTGTAATACTTAGATGGAGATGTAGATGGTGCTTAGCATCGAAACAAAGGATATGAGCTTGCAATTTTTAAAAAAATTCAATTACTGTTGACAAATTACTGATTCCTCGACTATGCGCATGATGGAATGCAAACATGTTAAACCTGCCACAGGGAACTTAAATAGACAGACGAAAAATACATTTAAAAATTAATACTGAGTAATTAGGGGGTCACAGTATTGTTGAAAAACTCAACTTAATACATAGATTCCGTGGTCTGAGAAAGAGGCGACAGGAGAATCAAAATATCATAGAAATGATAAATAAGCTCGGGTGAAAGTTGCCGGAGGGCATGAAGCAGGCGATATCCCAAAGAGATCTGGTTGGAGCGAAGGAATCGGAGAATGCAAGTCAGTAACTGATTGCGAACATGGAAGCGGCGAAGAATAAGGGAATCGAGACGAACGCAGAGGCAAAGAAAACAGGACACTTTGAGGGCAGCACGGACCGCGGATGAACAGACGACAAGTGCAAAGGGAGCAGTAGATCAGGAAAGAGACGGTGGAAGGGCGGGGAGAAACAAAATTAGGGAACACTGGAGGACGGGCGAGGAATGGAGATAAAGAACGCATTGGCGATGGAGGAGAAAGTGGAGAGAATAGAGAACGGAGCATAAACATCGAAAGGGAGAGAGGGAGAGAATGGGGAGGAAGAAGGGAGTCTGAGGAATGGGGGATGAAGGAGGAAGATGGAAAGAGGAATGCCAAAGAGGGAGATATTAAGGGGCGGCGAGCGAAAGACGGTGGGAATAGGAGGAGCAAGAGGATGAAGAGCGAAGGGAGTGAAGGGGAGAGGAGTTCTGATTTGCCTATCCATTGTTTGGGTGCCGGGGAGGGAAGACGAAATGTTAAGGTCTCTTGGGACACTGCTACTGGGTATAGTAGCGAGCGGGCGGGCGGAAAAAATAAAACAAGAATAATAAGGAAATCGTGACACGCCGGCATTCTCAGACGATAATCCCATCCCCCTTTCCTTCCCAGGGCGCTCTCCAGTCCTCCACTGCGCCCCCCTGCCAACCCCCCCATCGCTACCCGCCTTCCACTTCCCCCTTATTTTATCCTCCAAACCTCTCGTCCCCCCTCCTTCACTTCTCCACCGCCGGCGAGCAACAGAAGAACGCTCTTTTTCCGCATATTCAACCACGGCGCGCGCAAAACGGTGGCAGGCAAAAAGGCCGAAACCTTGTTTTACTCTCGACGTCCTTCCTCCCTTCCCTCCCTCTCCATCCACCTCCCGTTCTCGAGGTGACTCCGATAAAATATTAGTCTGACGAGATGTCGTCTACTCGAAGACTCTCGCCGATTCCTCTCTTTTATACTTGCCCCTCCCCCCCCCACCATCACCCCCCACCCAACCCACCCACCCGAAATGGGACTCTCTTGAAGAGGTGCTCTCCTTCGTTCCGATCCTGTCACTGATTCGAAATGGCGAAAACATTCAAAGTAGGAAAATAGTAAAATTGCTTCTCACTCAACTGCTATCAAATTCGAAAAAAACTGGGCTAAGGTTACATCATGGAGTAAAAGTTATTTCAGCCTTTGTAATTTGGTCCTTTCACATGGAAATGCAAAAAAAAATTCTATGAAATCAAGGCGTATAATTTCGAAGAATATGCTGATCACTGGCCTTGTGAAACCGACCCCATTCTATTTTTAAGAGTGAGGAACGAAAGGGAAACTTTCTCATATGTTGGTCGTAAGTACTGCGGGACAACCTGCGACAGTAATTTATAGCGAGTAAAAATAATTCACCCGGGCTGGGGTATTCCTCGGACTAGGATCCTAGTCTGGCATGTGATTCTTACCTTTGAATCGCTCTCATTTGTAGAACTGAAATATTTTAATTTACAGGGTAGAGTCAACCGCGTATGGTATACTATTTTTGAGATACTCTGGAATTATTGCATTCATAGATGAGCTGAAACTTGTGAGCCATTTAAAAACTTTGTCTCCATGTTCTGCCGGTTTCCTGGCATATTTCACGTAATGTCATCACCTCTCTGCTCACCTTGTTTTTGCCTCCTTGACAAGGTCCAAGACACATTATCCCTACCTGATACCCAAAGCCTTAGCTTTTAACAGCGAATTCAACATCCAGGAAACTATTGATATAGCATTTATAACCTTAAAACCTCCCCTTTTAAAATTCACCACGCAAGCCTTTCACTTTTAAAACCACCGAAATAGTACGTTTTGTAGGCTATTACTCCTGTACTCTCATATTTTTTTTACAATTACACCTTGTCAAAAAACCACTTACATCCCCCTGAGCATTGGAGGGGAGCATGGTAAATATCACATTTATCAGACACAGTAGCAAGTTCCTGGGCCACATTATACATATATTTCAATAATCGCCTTTACTGCAAAAACTTTGTATCAAAATGTAAGATTCTCTCATGACAACAAAAAGGGAGGGAAATTTTCATGCGGGCCCTAAATCTGTAAAGCACAGTAAAACCTATTTCAGAACATTTCTATAGCATGGCACAAAAATTCAATTATGATGAATGACCAATTATAATGTAATTATTTGACCCCAAAATTCACCAAAACGATAATATTATATTCCTCTGATTGAATTTTGAATTTTACTAACTTTTTACTAACATAACTTTCATAATCAAAAGTGCATTGAATTTACGAATATCCTTTACATTTATTTCCCTCTGAAGAAGCAAAATAATTATTGCAGAGCTTAAGATAGTTTTAAGTTAGGAGAAATAGATAGGCAATGTAAGCTATGTTTGTTCAAGCATTAATTAAATCATACACGAGCTATGACTCACGCAACTGATTAACCAAAAAAAAATTTCGATAGGCGTAATGTATGCACATGCATGATATAATAAAAAAAACAA
This sequence comes from Ceriagrion tenellum, assembly GCA_963169105.1. Classification (NCBI taxonomy): domain Eukaryota; kingdom Metazoa; phylum Arthropoda; class Insecta; order Odonata; family Coenagrionidae; genus Ceriagrion; species Ceriagrion tenellum. The sequence continues at coordinate 32,411,659 of OY720635.1, read as the reverse complement.
ATGTGAAAAATATCATCATTTACCCTAAGTCTCCGAGATACCCATCGCGTTACGACTCGGGACTTTAAAAAAACCCAGGATTAGAATTCATTTGCATACATCTCCGTGACCGAATGATGGAATTACATTCCCCCTCGACCTCTCATCGACGAGTTTATCAGTAAAAGAGAACATCCAATTAGGGGAGTTACGACTCTGCTCGATAGAAAAGAGTTAACACTCACGAACCCACCCACGCCACACCAAAATCCCCGCCATGGGTGGCCGCCGAAATCTCATTTCCAATTTTGAAGGTTGGACAAGGTCGGGATGAAGAGAAGGGGATTGTGGGAGGGATACGGAGGGATTGGGAGGAGGATGGGAGGCTGAAAGAGTGATAGAAAGGGATGAAATGGCTTCGATAGGGTGAGAGGCCCAGACGAAGTGATTGTAAAAACAAGCCACTGATGAAAACGAGCTTGGCCTCTTCACTGAATATTTTTATGAGTCAACACATTTTTACTCAAGAAACTGGACGTCCAAACAAATTAGAAGCTAGGAATGAAACTCAACTGTCACCAGACTGCATCTAAAACAAATTTAATCGCTGACATGATAATATGTCATAAAGCTCACTTGTAACAAACGCTCACACGGCATAAAAATATACTTGTATATTCAACTACAGCATGAACAACAGTCTGAAATGATGATATCGTGGTTTAAACAAGAAAAAACAGAAATGTGAAAGCCAGATTTTGCTTATGACTCAGGAAAGTTACGATTCACAACTTCTCAGACAAAATGCTTCAACTCCGAATAACAGCTAAAGAAGGTAAATTAAGACAGAATCAAAAATGTTAGCCAAATTGCACTACAGATCACGATTTTGAACCTTACATTTCGTAATTCATACGTCAGGAGAAAATGTAAATAAGTTGAAAGAAGAATAATAAAAATAAAAAACCTAGAACAACTCAACACTAGTTATTTATTGGCCAATTAAATTAGACTGCTACACCGTCACTTTCTAAACGTAATAATTTTGTATGAAAATGACGTTATGGTTATCGAAATCGGTCGGCATCGATAATCAGTCGGTCACTATAAATTATGAAGAAATATAATCGTTTATCTTTCCACCATGCTGAACGTTGTGAAACTCCCCTGGCTCAAGTCTAGTAAGTCAAAGAGGTTGAACGATATTCCTTGTTGAGCAATTGCCATGGGAATTCATAAAGATGAACTAACCGATACTTTTTCATCATCTGATGTACAAATTCTCAAGGAAAGAGTATTAGTGGATCCAGCTAAGAGCTACTAATAATTTATCTAGTAAACTTTGATCCAACAATAGCACTCGGCAACTAAACCACGGCTGCTTGTTCCACAGAATTATCACCGAATCTAAGAAAAGACGAACCTTAGAGCATTTTGAGCACAGATGTGGTTGGTCGCTACCTTATATAATGTGCATACATTTTCTTTGACTCTTCCTTCAAGTGGAAATATTCACCATAAATGGATTCTTTCCTTCATATAAGGATAGTAGACGTAACCGAGTTTAACATTTTTTGTTTTTCCATTTAAAAAATTTCCAAAATTTTGGACAGCAGACGGTGTATTAATGGTCAGAAGTAATGATTTCAATTGTCCTCCTCGACCCCTTTCATTTACCTCAAAATTTACCACAGCCTCTCACTGCTCACATCGAATGACGGAATTCGTGGAATTCATATTCCTTATGAGTCGCTTCGCGCGATTCTTTCTAGACAACCGCAGTTTTAATTCCCTCTCCTTTTACGCCCACTGAAAGGAAATTACATTGCAACGCCTCGGAATGTGACCTGAATGGTGTTTAAAATATTTCAAAGGGATGGTCTCCGAGTCGCCGCCGTATTACCAATTATGATCATTCCCCAAATATGGCTGCACCGATAATTTATTCTTTAACAGGTTGCCTGGAAAAATAAGTTTTTCCTCCGCTTTCAAACTGGCAACATTCAATTATAAATTCAAACATTTTATACATTCTCCATTTTTATTCAAAGGAATGCATTCTTCATGACAAGGATGTCTGTTCTTGGATTGATGAATTTGATGCGATGACTGCATGTAAGGTAGGATATTACAAGCGTCGTAAACTTAAAGGGAACTCTTTCAAGTCGCTGTATTATCTTTTTAAGACCGTCATCCGTAAAAAGCGTTAAATGTATTTTACTTCTTCATGATTGGAATCGAACAGTAGGTCGTCAGAATCATAAATATCTTTCAAAAACAAAGGAGATATTTTAGCTCACGGAAACAATTCTCAGTTGATCCTGGAAAACCGCAAAGAAAAATACATACTTTAAAATGTAAGTATAACAATGGTAGCAGTTCTGTTAGTCTCAGCTTGGGCAAATTTTGTTCGGTGCAAGAACTTCTACGATGGGGAAAACAATAAAATATTCAAAGGTATTTCGAATATGGCAATGGCAAAGAACAGAAATTATCTCGTGCACTACAAAGGAAATTTGAAAAAAAAGCTAAGGAGAGCAAATGAGATAAGACGCACCAAGAGAATAAAAAAAGAGTAAAATGACTCGGAGAGGGCACAAGTTCTTGATGAGGTTGATGAAAAGAGAAAGGAATTAAAAGGGATATGTAAATTGATGACAGACCTTACTCATGAGAGAGAATAATCAAAATCCGAATAGAGGCTGTGGATGATGAGAAAACTTGGAAAGAAAAGACAAGGTGTATGTGGTTTGAGAGCGAGAATATTCAAGGAAAGAATTATATTTTTAAGTAAACCTTTAAAAAACTTATTTCTCTAGATGTCACAACTAATGAACAAACGAAGATTATTTGGTCCTGGATGAGTAACTAAGAACTTATTACGATATTACTTTAAGCCAAAAAAACTCAGAACAAGGTTGTACACTATAGAGGGAGAATAACTACACAGCAGTGTCATAAACATCAACTCAACACAACACAAAAAAACAACAATCAACTGTACATTTAAATCGTTCGTAAATACCAGGCTCTTATCATTCTACTTTCAAATGCAATAGGGTTTAAATAGCGGACGATTTACAAAGCTAACTGAAGTTTCATTTGGGCGTATGCCTTTTCAATGGCCACTATAGGAGATTCTCATAGAGGCACGGAGCGTCTGATTTGCAAGCATAAGGGGGGAAGGGAGTCTCGGGGGTTAAGGATCTGAGTGCGTCAAGGGGACATGAGGAGGTGGGGAGGGACAGGGTGGTAGACAGAGCCCAGCACGCACTTTGAAAAATTGGCACGTACCTCCGCAACTTGTTCCTTCATTTAAATTGGCTGATAAATTTCCTCGCCGAAGAAAAAAAGCCACCCTCAACCTCCCACCTGCATCTCAACTCTTCCCCTGCCTACCCGTAACATACTTACATGCCGAAGCATTGCGGTGATTCGAGAACTTTTCCATCCCCCCCTTATTCCAACACAAGGGACCCCTCAAAAGGGGCAAACAACCCCTCTGCAGTCGAACAGTCACCTTCTCCCTCTCAAACTCTCCCCAGACTAAACTCCTATGTGATCTTCTCCCCATCTTCGCATTTCCGTCCATCTCATTGTCATGCCTGCAGACTGTAGCAAAATTTAGTATTTGATAAACGCTCAATAAAACGGCGTTTAACAGATGTGAAATGATTCATCCCTTAAAATTTCAAGTTTTTTTTATTTTCACCGACAATGTTTTCAGCATATAACGTCATCAGCAAATTTGTTGTGGACTTTACGAAGTAAAAAATTATTTTACGCATTTATTACCGAAAACATTGGCTTGTGTTTAAACTAATCTACTATAATACAACTCTGTTAGCTAATTCCTCTCATACCAAAGCTATATTTCATATTCATGAAAACCTGTAATATGTGCTATGGAACACACATGCTTCCGTTTACAAGACCTTGTTTTTTTTTAATCTGCATAAAAAGTTTTAAAATATATATTAAAGTAGGCTGCTGGCATAATTTTTCTAATATCATTTCAGTGGTGGAACACTTTATTTTTACAACACTGTGCTTGCCGACTGAGAGAGAAGGGAGAGAACTAATGGGGAAGATATTGTATCTCATGCTAAAGGAGCTGACCCTTCTTGACGACTCACTGGCAGAATAGGCAGATTTGTTCAAGATGGTACGAAAGAACAAACGCGAGAAATTTTAAGACCAAAATCATTTACTCAAGGGTTTGGAAGTAAATATAATCGCAATGTTAAAAACAAAATAAAAGTTTTAAAGTACTACGAATATTTTATTCTGGAGAAAAAAACCTTTCTTCACAAAATACAGTAGGTTTACTGAATAAAACATGCAATTTCTGACCGAGAAAATATATTAACTTCAGACGTACAGGGAGCGTAGTGGGTACGCATGACGGCGGCATACGGTGATTTAATCGTGCGTACTGGGTACGCAGGACGGCGCTGAGGGGTTAACCAGATTTGGGAAAGTCTGTTGCCTCCAGCTCTAATTTTCACCTCTTATTTTTACAATTCGTTTAAATTGTCTCACAGAAGTTTGTTTGTTCCCATCAGTGCACGGGAACGGTGCATCGGTGGACACAGACAAAGGCAGAAGTGTACATACAGCAGAATTTGGAGACACCCTCCCACGCCAAGGAGAGGAATGAATTATAGGGTGATGAGATGGCGAAGTGTTGACCCACCAGTGGTTTCCATCAGAGTCCGTAGGTTTTCCGAACCGCTCATTGATGCCGGCTTAAAAATCGCCGGCCTACTAACTTGAGAGAACTACTAACGATGGACACCATTTGGGTAAGATGAGCCACGATAAATGGAAGAAATACCATCTTATCTTAATTAATTCGATTTGTTGATCACATGCCTGCAAATTGTGATATAAATGAGATTAACATGGTTTAATTAAAAAAAAATTTAATATATCTTACAGCAGTATTATTGAATATGTCGATAGCAGTGGAAGCATTATAAAATTCATTTTCAGCATTATATTGTAAGTATTCCCCAAATTCTTCATAGTTTATGCTAAGTTCATTAAATTCGAAATGTACTAGTATATTCGATGATTCTGGGCTTTACTTTGAAATACAATCCACCATGAAAAGTCAAAATTATAATTTCATTTTGATGTTTCACGATGGATTTTCACGACGTAAAGCCTGAAGTCATCGAATGTATAAAAATATTTTTAATTTAAAAAATTTAACATTAGCTATGAAGATCTAATCATTTTGATGTTCCGAAATTACTGTTATTAACTCCACCTTGTAGAGAATACTTTCGAGCATAGCATGCGTATCTTGTTATGAACAAGGGTAACAAAAAAGAATAACACCACCGCTATTATTTTGACCATGCAAATGAAAGAGCTTACAGAATAAGTTCCCTACACCTGACCTTCCAGTCTCCCAGGCTCCTATGCCTACTTCAAGCATCAGATAATTTTTTAGAGTAAGAATGATTTTAAAAAGCATAATTTGCAGCAGCTTAAATGGTCATAATTCTTGCCACTCTTAGATTGAATAATGCTAACACTAAATAAATATCCGTCGCTGCATTGCATTTTGTCAGCTTTTGATATGGGTATGGTCAAGAGCTTCTTGTCTGCAGCGTGAGAAACGGATAGCTGCTTAAAACTGGATCATGACAAAAATCTTTCAGCTATAATTTTACTTTGCAACAGTTTTTATCCGTTCTGTGATAGAATCTCCAGGTCTTATGCGGTTGATGGTAATAACTTTTACTCAGAGATCCTAACCTTCCTCTACAAAACCCTGGTGCCATCGGGTAGACTTTTTCAGGTTTTATTTTAACACTCTCCAAACATGTCGGCTTTAAACGATGGGTTGTATTTTATGTTTATCGGTAGTTATAGTTACAACCCAATTGTAATGTGGATGGGCCGGAGGACCGAGACGCAAGCCCATGTTGAGGACGACAAAACTGGAGACGGGAAGTTCCTTAACGGCCAAGATCAGTGACATCTAGAGGATTCATAAGGGGTGTCTTCCGAGGAATGCTAGTTAAAGCCTTGCCCGAGCATCTCTCCGACTAGACGTCGCCACCTTCATCCCTCTCGGGACCGGAATGGCATCTCAGGACGGAAGACGCACACACACATTCATATTTCAAAGATACACAGCATTTAAACCTAAAACTGTGCCATAGAGAATTTTTCATGACCCAGTTTTATCAGTGCTATTAAATTTCCTCGAAGGATTGAAGCAACAAATGTTCTTTAAAATTCTGTCACTGCAATTTCCACCAGAAAGATTAAATAAAATACTGCCACAACTAATGTAAGACACGTATTTCACCACCAGAGATATGAAGAGATGATTCAGACTCATATTACAACTTGGATCTTTAAAGTTTGACCAAATAAAGTAATACCTTGAAATGAGACGTTAATCACTAGAAACAATGGGGCGTACGAAATCATACACCCAACATATTGGAACCCTTCAAACCCGATATTTTCACTTAAACGTCAAATTTTCCGTAGCAATGGGAGAAAATTGTAATATTATTTAGCTGTTTGTTGTTACAGGAACGCTTACTTTAGGGATCAGTGCTCATTTAGTGAATGTTTTCATATTCTGTACATTAGTCCCTTAAGGGACCATGTTTTTATTTTAAACAAATCTTTACATCTAGTTAATGAAATTTCCTTTTCGGGTGGAAAATGTTTGTATTCTGGTTTAATTCATCATTTTTGCAAAATTTCACAATTTCCATTAACCTGTAATGAATAAAAATAAATGGAAAGCTAAATGGATTCAATTAGACGAGCATTAGGGAAATATGGAGGAATTACCGAAAAAATCCATTAAAAACTATGCATGACACTTCATATTTACTAGGAATGGAAATGAGTAAAGCATTAAAGACACAATCCAAAACTACATTTTTAACTACCGTAGATATTTTCCCCACGTGCTTTGTGCTGCAATGTCTTCATCGCCTTTTAGTTCGTTTTCAGGTACATGGTCTCCTACATTTTTGGGCACGTAAAATTCTCTGTCGTTGATTGGCCTGCTGTGTCATTTCGTGGGTGGACTCTTCTTTTGGGATATGGGCCAAATTAAGGATGATTTGAAGTCACAGGGACGAAGAGTAAGCCGTAGGAAGGCGTGTTTCTCGTCGGAGTATCATCTAACACATTCAATCAAAATATCAATATATACTGAGTTTATCAGCTAAATACCTCGGTGTTAAATTTGTACATAATATACAGAGAGATCTTTTTAGGAATTTTCCTCTCCCTCTTTCATGTGAAACAAATTCTATAAAAAAATCGATAAGATATCATAAGTCAAAATTCCCAAGCACAACTTATCCAAAAAATAAAGAGTAATCTATGGGCAAATGTAAGTTTATCCATCATCAACCTGCAAAATACCACATTGAATTTTTGACATTAATAGTTCCTTAGGTAAAAACTAGTCCAAGAACAGTTTATCAGTTAATATACGTCGGTATTGAATTTTTATTTAATTTATTAAGATATCTTTTTAGGAATTTTCCCCTCCCTTGTTCATGAAAAAGTAATTCTTTAAATAATTTGATAAGATATCATATCGAAACTTTCTACGCACAACTTCTCCAAAATATAATGAATAATCTATGATCAAGTTTCATTTTAATCCTTTATAAACCTGCAAAATACCTCATAGGATTTTCAACATTAATTGTTCGCTATGGCTAAAAACAATCCTTGGCCTATTCTTGGCACATTCCTTTTGCTAAAATTAATATTCTCAGATTCGTCACATCGCTATTAAAATTTCCGCGACACTCAGCTGTTCCTCTGCCTCTTACCCTCGCGCGCCTCCCCCCCCCCTCCTCCCGCCCACTCCCCTCCCCCTCTCCAACCCCAGCCCAGACCATAACCTGCGCCTCTCCCGGGCTCGAAAGCCTCCGAAGACACCTCCTTTAGTGCTTTTCGACACACGGGACGGGCCTTCCTCGCCCTCATCGTCGCCACATAACTCAAGATGAAAGAGTCCTCATGCCAACCCAAAAATTGTAGTTTTCACCTCCCTCCTGACATCCCCTCTCCTACTCATCCCTGAGCAAGCCAAGAAGTACCTATCTCTCACGCTTCACTCTCCTTCCCGCCTTGACTATTCCCTCCGTATCACTAGTTCGAAAAGTATGATGTGGAGCACTACCTATCTCAGCTATGAGTTAGCTCTGTTTAATTGCTGTACGATGGCAAACGCGCGACCTTATTCAATCTCATTTCTTTCGAAAAGCCCATAAAAATTACAATGCATATTAATTTCCAAAACTTCTTCGTCAATTGGTAGAACTAAAATGGCAATTTAATATCATTTTTCATTAAATCGTTAACCTCTCTCTTTTGTGTTACCGTATAGCAACAAACTATTAGATGTGAGACTGAAAAATATATCAGAAAAATTAGCAGAGGAGCCACTTAGATACTTGAAACAATCAACTATCCAAACGCAAAATTGATACAGCTATAGCTAGACAATTTTCAAAGGCATCATTGGTTGGCCAACCTGGATGACTTAATAAAATGAGGAATTTTGACATTAATTATTTTCTAACGTCTCTAGAGTGTATCTTAGCTATTGACGGGACGGGTATCAATTCATATAAAGGTATTATTTATTCTAGTAAAGATGAGACAAGCTTAGCCAATTCAAGAGAGTTTATCAAACGATGGCTTGAATGTATTCTCTCTGTAGGAGTTGACCCGAAATAAATCAATGCTGGAAAACCAATATTTCAATTTGATGATTCCATTAAGTTATATACACTCGGAAGAAGGCAATAATGAATTACACCTTGAGATAAAACAAGCACCTGAATATAATTCACTTGAGGAGTGACTGAACAGTTTCGCTAATTCGCCAGGTACAAGGTGGAGGGAGGTCATGTGCTGGCCTCTCTCTCCCTTCGCTCCCAAGAATATCAGATGGCGCTTAAAATGTATGGCCCGAGATGATCCCTATCTTTTCTTCCTGACTTCGTACGGCTCCCTCTTCTAAGAGATTTCGAGGAGACGGGCGGGATCTTCGACTAAAAACCTGGCGCCTAAACGTCGCGTGGGTGGTCCCACGTGGGTCCCACGGGCAACTCACGGACCCACATGGGACCGCACAGGGGTCCATTGGGACGCGAGGTCGAAGAGGTGAGGCGGCGGTCACTATCGACCCTCACGTGACTCTCAGACTGCTCATCCACCAAAATTATGGCATCGCGTCACTCATAAATCCATCAACGCTGATAAAACGTTGCAATGCTGCAGGCTTGACACCTTCATTTTTTTCCAAAACATTTTTGTTTTTTTTTTCCACCTCAGTATCTCTACCAAAGGGACTCTCACCTCACGATTATGAGACCTTCCACTCCTTGTATACACCGTCAACGGAAAAGGACGGAAAAAAAGGACAACGGGAAATGCTTGGACTATGAATTTATGGTGAGTGCTGACCGAACATTAACGCTCGCATTTCTATGGTTTTCTGAAATTCTATGATGGGGCAGATATGGAAATGTAGGTTTGTTTCTCTCCTCCGTCCTGAAAGCAATCCCTTGTTAACTCTCGGTCTGGAATGTCGTAAAGAAAGTGCTCCGGATTTTAAGGATGGCTCTCTCCGTAGATTTCGCCCTTCCATTTGGGAAGTTTTCAAAAATGCTTCCCGAGAATTTGATAGTCACTCACGCTATATATTTAAATGGATCCATTGAGTTATTGGGTTCCGAAGAAATTCATGGACCACTATCTTTAATTCCACTTAAAATGGCTTAAAATATGACTCTTGAGTTAGATATATTTTTAGTATTAATGGACCCATCTAAATCGTACTTAAAATATTATTTTAAGATTTGCCGTGTATAGATGCCGTCAGCTCATTTATGTTAGTTCATGTTACTCACCATAATCATTGGATATTGATTGTGTCCTAAGGCTGCAATTACAAATTGTAGGCAGTTTCAGTCTGTTACGTTATGTGAATAAAATAAAACAGTCTTAAAAACACAGTATAACTAAGAGCCAACAACATCCGTTAATATATAAAAAAACACAGTTTTGTAATATCTGAGAAAATTTCATTAAAATGAAAAGGGCTTATTACGTCCAGTGGGGCACAACTGCGTACGCGGAGACAACGAATTAAAACGATTATTGCTACTAGATTTAACGTCTCAGGCTATCAGTAAATATATTCAGCAAATATACAATTAAAACACCCGTATAATTCTACTTAAAATAAGGAACATTGAACATGAAAATATTTGCAATGTCAAAAATTATCCTTAATTTACAGGTTATTTAGGTGGAGGAAATGTTGTTTTCCAATACACAGGGAGATATTTTGAAGTTACCTTGAAAAAAGAGCAAAACAGGATAGATGTTTGCTTTAGAAGATTACAACGTATTGCAAATGTGATCATTTGAATAGACACAGGGAAACGTGACCAAATTGCAGCCGCTGATTGGAATATACTATGCTACTGTGAGGTCCTTCTTCCTCTCAAAAGATGCCCAAGATGAATGCGATTTTCTAATATTCAGTAGGGCTAACAAATGAACCAGTGCCCTCAACGTGAATAAGTAAACTACTGGCACCAAGATTTTCAATTAAACCAGAAGCATGGGTTCGAAAAGAGCCAGGTCACAGACAATTAAACATGGTGAAGATGGTGATTCTAATAATAGCATCTTTAAATGAAAGATTCGAAGTGCTCAGACAACGTCACTTCCCAATAACGGAGAAGCTGCTCACCACCAATCCTCTCAGTAAGATTAAACCACTGAGGGAAAAAGTATGGAGAAGACAAAACGGAATCGATAAAAATAATGCCTGTTTATTTGTGGCATCATCCATAATCACAACGAGGTAAACATGAATTATCTCCTTCTAATTTTGTTTTCTATTTAGTATCATTTAACTTTTATTATTTTTTGCTTCACTAGAACATGCACCAAGCATGATTTAATTAAGCATTTTCCTCCTTCAAAGGTAGCCATGTTTGCAAACTATTCCATGGACAGAATGCTGTAAGGGAAATAAGCTAGCTATTCTCCCTACTTGAACCTCCAACACGACTAAAATTATTTCTCAGAGAGGAAATTTTGGTAGGGTTTTATTTTTCGCGGCATATACTATTTGTTAAGTCTTTTCGGCTCTTCTAACAGGCTAGATAATTGTTTCCTAACATTTTGACAGCTACGCTCACTTACACCTTCAGTGTCTGGAATCATACGTTTGCGGAGGAAACTATCGGAATGTTGGCGAAAAATTTCTTGACCTGGCGGAAGACTCGAGATGGTTTCACGAGCAAAGTAATTATTAGCATTATTTTGTTTATTACAGCTGTTGTTGCCCATGCAAAGGGGTGACTTAGATTTCCTGTATTTCCCACAAGAGAGAGCTACCCACTTATTACAAAAGGCTATTTCGACCAATTTTCAACCTCCTCCTGTTCGCTTCCAATCTAAATGAAGTTGAACGAAATGTTTGAGGCATGGGCATCGATTCAATAAGCGATGTCTAGCGCACTATATGTCTAGTACTATATACTATGTATATAGTACTATATACTCTGTCTATATATATACTATGTATATAGTACTACTAGTACTATATACTATGTATATAGTACTAGTATGTATATATTATATGTATAGTATGTATATAGAGAATAGTATTTATATAGTATATATATATATATGTACTAGTACTATATAAGAGAGAACAATAGGCAGCGTAGCAAAGGTGAAATATAGTTAGAGTAGTCTGTAGTGCATGATGCATGTAATAACAACCAATAATCCCTTCCTTATTATGTAGATACTAACCATCTAGCTCCATGTGACCCTATTTTCTAGCATGTCTCCCTTAAATATCCTAGTTGCATGTCTATAGTGCATCTTTGGTGTTCTTCACCCCCTGCCACACACCCTCGTGGTGGCTCGCAGGGTATTGCGTAGATGTAGATGTAGCGCCGTTTTGGCTAACCAGAGGAATATTGAGCAAAAGGTATTTAATTGTTTACTTAAGCCATTAAGTGAAACACTTAAAAACTGGATACCTGGGAATTTTCAGATAAGATGAGATTGCTTAAGACTGCTTTGAGGCAGGCAAATTTCGTGATGTTTGCAATGCAACTAAGAGTTTTCTTAAAAAGATAGTTCAAAATGAGATACCATAAACTCCCTAAGGGCAGCTAAATTCTTACACGAGATGATCTCTCACACACCCCCGCAGGTAGGACAATATAAGAAAGACCCGCCCCTCACCTCCAAAATTTGTGCAATTCTTGAATGGCGCATTATTAGTTCAATAAACAATAACAGCAGGTTCATTTCCTAAGACATTTTTCCAGTGTAGTATACATATTTTGATACAGCTCATCAACAATTAGAAACTTTCCCAAACAAAAAGCAAAATATCTCGTTATTTCGGCCAACTTGAAAAAAAAACCCGCCTTCATTTTATCACTCCTAAATTTCCCTCCCGACTCTTTCCTTCTCCAGGAAACATATCCTCTTGGGCTCACCACCAACGACCCCAAAGAAAGGATGAATGGAAGATTCTGTAACCGAGGCGCGGGGTCCCAAGGAGAGAGAGGGTCCACGCTACGTCGCGGTCCTAAACAGGGGTGGAAAGGTGAGCTGGAGACGGGGGTGAGGTCAATGGAGGGGCGGGACAGATGGGACAGAATGGAAAGCTAAACGGCCGGAAAAGGGGGGGAAGGAAATGCCTCCACGCCTCCATAGGGGGAGGTGGGTCACCCTAAAAACTTGACGTAGTAGTGTATGAGACATAATGAGTGAAACGAGCGGAGTCAAACGAGAAGAGGAGACGATTTCTTGAAGGCGGGAGACGGGTGTGGGAGACGAAAGGGTCGCACGACTTGAAGATTTCGGTGGATAAGCGGCGGCAGGGTAGTGGGGGGGGGGGAAGGCCAGCGACTGGTGCCCGACACTCCCACTTCCCGACTAGCCCAAGACTTGTCCGTCTGCGAACTCGCCCATATATCTTCACATTAACCTTTTTTTCCAAGGGGACAATAAAAAGTAAAAGTTAAAACTCCGATGAAACAAAAGGTGTAAGATTTTCCCCGGCAGAATTTCGACCTTCCCCGGAGTAGAGGATGCGGGAGATCTGATTAAGAGGAAGAAGATCGGTGAGTGATAAGATAAATTGGCACATTTCTTATGAGGCTTCCCTTTAAAATTCGTAAACTAATGCGAGATAAATCAAAAGGTCCGCTCTCACAACTACTAGCCATAATTAGATGTGTCATTAGAAAACAGCTGAACAATATGTTAAACGATATTTTTACGGTTTTTAAGCAAACTGTCGGCATATATTAAACAATATCAGGAGAGAAAAATCCCTCCCAAAAAACGCTCCTGAATACCTAGGTTTTTATGAAAGTGGCTAATATTATAGAAAATTCAGCAGTACAGAAAATTCATCATACTATTTGCATTATTATGTATTGGAAAAAACAGCAAAATGTATCTCTTTCCTAGCGGATGGTCCATTCAAAGATAACCCGAGAATACACTTACGGTGATATGATTATAAAAGACCAAGAGAAACCAAAATCAAAATTAGGAAGGGATGTTTTAATGCCTTCAAGTTCTTTTTACCAAGCAACTGCGTGCGGTAGCGTAAAAAGACCTTGATAAACCGCTTCGACGAATGTCTTTCCATTGGACATCAGACTGTGTTAACGAATTCAGGGAGAGCAGTTTTAAATAATCAAAATTAACTATTCACTCACTTACCTCAGATTTCCTTACTATTCTGCCATGTGAACATACGAATACACACAGCCATTCTAAAGGTGAGCCCGTGAGCCCGTTATGAACAGATTTTGGAGAGAAGACTTTTGATGCACCACTTTGAGGAGTCTGCATGGAAATTTAGCTTAACGGGTTAAATTATATTGATAGGAGAGCTCACGAAATTGAGGAATGAAAAATTAATGAAAGTTTATTTCAAATTTAAAGATGCAATGACTCGACTATGATAGAGGAAAATCAGATATAGAATACATGAAAAAAGAGCGGAATCATGTTCACTGAAATCATTTTGACAGAACTAGAGAAGGTGTTCGTGAGAGCAAAATAAGGGGCGAAGGGTCACTGAAGGCCATGGTAGAGAGGAGCACGTTGGATTAATAGGGAATGAGGAAAAAAAGAGAACGGGATGAAGATAGGAAAAAAAGAGATTGTAAAGGTAGAAGAAGAAATAAATTGTGTGCGCATAAGTCTGCGACATTAATTGCCGAAATAGCTGTTTCTTTCTTCAATCAAACTTACCTTAGCCGGTAAATTGTCCTGAAACTAAAAATTAACTTCGGTGCATTTCAATAATTTCATCATCATAATCAGGCACAATCGGATATTGGAACTTATGTAATGGTCGGATAAAAAATAAGACGGAATGATGAAAAGATAAAATTGGGCGGTTGGAGTGGAAATGGATTACAAAGAGTGAATGAAACATGGGAGAGAACGAGAAGGAATATGAGCAGAGGACGGAGATAAAAATAAAAGAATACTGTCGTCGAAGGGAATGAGCGGCGGAACAAAAGCCTTCTCGGGATGTCTTTTTTTTCTCAAAGGGGTGGGATGCCTCGGTTTCTAAGTCCAGGGAGAGATGAGGGAAGGAGAGGGGCAGACGACGAAGCGACGAGGGGTTGAGAACAAGATGAAACGGCAGAGAGGGGTGGAGAAGATACCACGAGGCGAAGGAGGAAGGTTTCATAAGGGGAGGGAGAGGAGACAAAAAGGGATTCTGAAGAGAGAAGGGACTAAGGAATGAAGAATCGAGGAGTGGTCGCGTAGAGGGGAGGCATCGCGGGGGGGGGGGGGGGAGAGAGGCGCGGAAGAAACAAACAACTCCTATAACAGCGCGTGTGAGAAAGAAGGTCCGGTCATAAAGCAAAGGTGACTGGGGAGGGTGTGGAAAGATGGGAATGGGGGTGAGGAAGGAGCGGGGGGACGGGGGGGGGCTCGAAGGGAGGCTGTAGGTTGGCTTGAAGGAGAAGTCGAGTGAGGGCCCAAATTATTGAGGCTGGCTCAAAGAGACTGAAGACAAGAGGAAGGGGGCAGGGAAGAGAAAAGAGGCACGAGATAAAAAGCATGCTGATGGCGACGTATGACGGGGCTGAAGGCAGGAGAACACATTGGATGCGACATAAAAATGGAGATAAAAATGTTTACGCGGCAAGAAATGGTAAGGTGTTATTGAGGTATAAAAAAGGATGGAGAGAATAACAAAGCCGAAATAATGTGAGGAAAGGAAATAAAAAGTAATCCTCATTTTTATGAAGAAACGTAGTGCGAGGAATGCGGGAGGGCTTCGAGACATCAAAAACAATCCTTTACGCCGTCTTATTCAAATTTTTAGTCGGTGCTAATGCTGAGCAAATAAACGGAAAGGAAGCAAACCTCAGGCAGTGACGAAACACCTTTGCAGGAGCCACTCTCCGAGGAGGGAAACATTTTAAGGCTCAAAGTCCATTGAAAGCATATGATACTAAGTATTTAGACAAATAATGCCCAAACATAAATTACAATTTACGGTTTCAACTTTTTCCTAATCCGGAACAAGAGCCTTTTACGCTAAATTCCCTCATTTAAATTATCATCATTCATAAAATCATGCTGAGATATACACATGCATAAAGAGTAATGCAGTATCATTGTGCAGCAGTAGTGTGAAGGCCTGAGTATTAGTAGTTAATATATTCCTCGTTGTATTAGGCATATTCGACATAGTAATCCAAGGAGGGCAAGGAGACATTTTTCATCGATTGCCTATATCTTCATTCCTCAAAACAAATGATCGGTAATTATGAATCGTGTTGCATCAAGTTTAGAGTTCCTCGAGTTTTCTTTACTTGAAAAACAACATGCTGATCATACAGATAACTATTGTAATGTGCAAAATAAAAGAGCCCACTAAAATATCTAGAACGAACGAGCGTAAATCAATTAATGCATTAAAACTATTAAAATTCGAACAAAAATAATGTACAAGGGGTAATATTCCCAATGATTATGAACAAAAATAATGTTCATAACTTTGAAAAGACGCATATGCAGCCCAACATTAAAGCTTGGTAATCCTCATAAAACTTGAATGACAAACAAATATTAGCATGTGGAAAACTTTCGCAATTCCGAAGAAGAAGATAAGAAATACTTTTACAGGCAAGATGTGTCACAATTCGAAAAACATTTATGTGAATAAATACACAAAAAATCTGTTAGCAGTAGGTACTCTAAACTTTCACATCCAACCAAATCTCAGCGGTATGTATTCTACAGACTAAAAAATTTGGAATAAAACAGTGAATAACAATGCAAATATCAGCAAACTAACGGATTTTTTTCGTTACTTTTATATTTTCCTCCACAGATGTGTAGACTTTGCAATAGCTGGCTGAAGTAAGTTGAAATACGTAGAAGATTCGTTAAGTTTGTTAAGAAAAGTGGTACGTACTATCACATCTGTGAATGGGAAAAATACTTTAGATCCCTTAAAAATTTTATTTCCCGAAACTGAAACGTAAAAAAAGTCACCACCACTTTTTACGACCTCCATTCACAGAGAATGATCAGAGATGCGCACGACCGTCATGTGTCTGTATTTTTTTTCGTCCCTCAAATCATAAAAAGCTACCGTTTTGTTTCACCAATATCAGGGTACCATAGACATTCTCAGTTTCTCATTCCTCTCCGTTCTATTTCAGACCGATTACCCGTGGCTGCGTGGATTTTATTCGCCCTTACTGGAGTGAACATTGAGCTCAGAGACGAGGGTGGGGGGCAGAGAATAGACCAACGGAAAATGTGGAGGGAGGTGTCGCGGAAGTGATGTACCGAGACCGAGGGTGGGGTGGGAGGGGGGAGAGCAGAAGGGGTGGAGGGTCGGAAAGGAAGCGGAGGGGGAAAGTAAAAACTGCGCTCGCTGCGAGAAATTCGGAAGCTCTTCCATAGATGGTGCTGGAGTTGGTTGGCGCCTTTCGATAGGAGAGGCGAGACCGGAAAAGGAAAAAAAATACACGGGAGGTACGATTGTACTCTCGAACGATTGGAATTCTCGTTCGGCAAGAAAACCCGGTCAAAGCTCAAAAGTTTACAGAAACCCCCATGACCTTTGAATAAATCTCCCGTTAATTATGAGCGGCAATACTGAGAGTTAAACCTGATGAGACCTCTAAGTTTCTAACCCGTAGCAGGTAAATGAAAGACACCAAGAAACACGCTTACTGATCAGTGCGCCTGGACGCGAAAATAGATTGCCATATGAGAAAACATTGGTTTGATCAGAACATATTGACAAATAACTGAGAACGTTTAACTAAGTTTGTAGCGTACAGAAAAACCGCTAAGTATGTTTTGAGGCAAATAATAATGAATTAAGTGAAACAAAAATTATTAAATAACAATACATTCATAACATGCACACTAACGTAGCCAAACTAATTCCATCCCGTCTTTCAATAATTTCTTTACTTAACGTTAAGTAAAAGCCGTAGTAAAACTCAATGACTTTGTAACTGATGATATCTAAGTGATTTCTTAAAAAATGCTCGACCAAAAATTCTAGGCGCATATGGAGTAAAAATAAAAAACAAATGACTAGATAGATGCTCTTACAAGCAAGTGTACATCAGCAATGCAAGCTTTAAGTTAACGCTTTATATGAGACGTGTTCCGAACTTATCGCCCCTGTTTCCTGCATTTCAATAGATTAACATTTAAAAAATTACATAACGTACCCGATAGTTTAACGTCAATTGTGTTGAATAAAATAGTCAGAAGTTCTTTTAGCGTGATAAAATATTTCAGGCTATTTACGGGTTGCAATTTAACTCCACGAGAAAATGAACCTTAACAGAGTCTTTTATTAAAGCGGCCATGAAATGTACATTGAGATGACTGAGCGAATATTCAGATACCTTTCGCTTTCAAGAGTTCAGTTTCAACTTCTTTACTTTTCTCAAAACCCTTGTTTTCGTATATACATGTCTCACATGGCGTCTGAACGTCTATTAGAAGGGAACAGCTTTTAATTCAAATCCAAAACGCTGAAAATCTATGTCGGCGCTCTCAAAAAAGTGGCTGGGTCATTTCTCAATTTCCTTCTGGATTCAAGATTAAGGAATGAAAAGTTGAAAATGACAGGAGCGGCCAGTCATGGTGGTAGGTACCCACTCAAAAGAGCAGCTTTACTAACCTGAAGGTGGTTAAGGTAGACAGATGAAGGCGTCAAATTGGAAATTATTATTTTCATCCACCCCCAGAGCAATGCCGTCGCCTTACAAGGGGTCCGCCAACGAACCGAAAGAGAGAAAGCCACCCGCGGAGACCGAAATATTAACTCCTTCCCGCTTCATGATGTAAACTGCTCCCTCGGCCACATAAAATGCCATGTTGGTTTATAACTCCAAGTTTTTTTCTCCCGATCACCCCGCTCGCTCACTGCTTAAAACACTTCTGGAAACAACCCCCAACCCCCTTCGCCCCTCCCCATTCCATTTTCCAAACGCCGCGCCGTGGGGTGACTTTAATAGGAACATCTTCCATCGGCCTATTAGCCATCTCAGCCAGCCAACCGGAATCCAACGACTTTTCCACCCTCCACGCAAAACACCCACCATACCTCGTTTGCCGCATCCACCCTTCCCCCAAAACACCCTCATAACACGCAGTCGCGACCGTCATAACTTTCCCCTCCCTTCCAATCCCAAAACTCCCAGCCCTCCCCCACTCACCACACCAATTTCTCAGTTATGCGCATCGAATCATAACCGCCCGCCGCTGCGCGTTTGTTTTTCGCCCAGGGGAGCCGAGAGGTGGCGCGCGCGCAGGCGGCGTCTGGCTGCTTCCCTCCTGTTTAGGGACCCTGGAGGAGGGAGGGGAAGGTGAATACACACGGGGATGTGAAGAAGAGGGTTGAGAAGAAGAGAGAGGAGGAACCACACACACATATTATGGGGAAGAAGCCGTACGGTGGCGCCCCGCTGCGAGGGAAGGAGGTCCCGGCGCTAGGATGTGTCGCCGTTCCGTTGGGAAATGAATTTCCTCCCGACGCATAAAACAACAAGGACGGCGACGCACGCCGGGAGTTGAGGCTGGAAAGTGATTTCGAGAGAAAATAATTTAAGAACAAGAGGCGTCAAAAGGTGCTTCTGTATGAGGAGGGGCACTTACTTCTCAGAATGCTGGGATGCGACGATATCGACGAAAACGTAAACAGCAGCTTTCGCGTGCCATACCTCGCCCATGCGTGTGCGACATTGGATTTCCTGGGCATTGCGCGAGCGATTCTTTGCACATCGAACGCACTCTTTTACTTAAAGGAAAAACTTATTGAATTACAAAGCATTCTAACGAATAAGTTTTGTGATAGACGTGCAATACGAGTCTTAAAACATCTTTGCTGAAAGAAGGAGAGCACCTGAAACACAGAAGCCGTGACCACAGAATGAGTATCGAATTTAATCGCTGTACTTAGCATAATCTTTAAGCAAAGCTACAGAATTAAGAGGTGAATGGAAGAGCATAAGAAGATGAATTGATAGAAAAAGTTATTAATATCGATGTTAAAATTTCAATTCCGTTCAATGCACACGAATTATACTTATTTCAGCGTCATTAATCAAAAGTTTATGTCTAAAATGAGAGTTATCAGTCGGTGTCATTCATGAATTTCCTATTTAACATAAGAAGTCCACTAAACAAACTCAATATATGAATATATTGTAGCCAGATTGTCACGCAAAATATACGACACATATATACATATATGGCATATGCAACTAATACGTATTTGACAATAAGACTACCTGAAATGCTTATACTTAAAAATTAGGTGTCCTTGAGATTCAAAAACTGCCAATTAACACACGAATTTGACTGGTCAAGATTTTGTAGCACGATAATATATGCGACAAATGTAAAATTTCTCAGAGAGGATATAGCATCTCAGATATAGAAGCAATCTATTCTTTTGAAGATAAAAAGACAAATGATATGAGTTTTGCATAAAATTATACGGGCCATCATTATATGATATTTAGTCTTTAACTTACTTCAATTTCATGGCTGAAAGAAGAAAATGGTCAAGGGAATACTGATGACGGTTAAGATGTCCTCAATCAATCCCTCCCGACTTAGTAACTCCATTTTATCATGGAAGCACCATCTCACTAGCGGTATCGACTAGAAAAGTTGACAAGAAAATGAGAGCAGAAGAAAATTCGTTGGTTTTAAAACCAGAAGTTAGTTCTTATAATGAAGTAATGACTTGAGAATACGTTCAATATAGGTAAAGTTGAACGAGCTTAGTATAATTCATCTGACGTGGAGGTCTAAAATGTTTAGCTTTCTAAAAAAATAATCATTTCTTTTATACATATACAAAGGTCAAACCAGATTTTTTTGATTCAGATTTTACTTTTTTTACAGGTAAATGACAGTATTCTCTTTATATATGTGAAGAAAAACTATCGACACAAAATTACTCCATGCAATTCTCGAGGAATTTGGAGACAGATTCACTTTTTTCATTTCAGTACTTTTATTCCTTTTGCACTCTATAAAATAGCCGGGAAAGTGAAATGATTCCTTTCCTGACAGCATATTTTTAGATTTAATTTAATAATCTGAACAAACCGAAACTGAACTTAAGAATTAAGATTCAGATTGGAACGGAATCGAAATGTAGGAATCACTTTTAAACCGAATTCCGGCAGGAACTAGTTTAAGAGCTACAGTTCGGGAACGATCAGTGTTGTCTATCTGACTAAGAAAAAGGATTTCATTGCATCGACCCAAAGAGATAATTCATGAGTCAGTGAAGAAATGTTTAAGTTGCACGTCATATTTCAAACCCATTCATCATATTTTGGGACAAAAAAGACAACTTTATCCTTTTCAGTTCTTATTTTCCCGTTGTGGTTAAAAAAATAGCCGGGAAAGTAAAAATACCTTTCCTGGAAGCATATTTTCAGCTTTAATTTTCTTCCCGCAAAACTGAACCACGATGTGCAGTGAAACAAAATAGTTCGTGTACAGGTGTTTGCAGAAAGTCTACGGTTCCTTTAGCGAATTAGTTGAAAAAGAGAGATTGAATTTCGCTTACGTTAGGCAACCTTGAGTACATGGACATTTTGGACCCTGCAAATAATGATATAATTCGTAAAATATACAAAATAATTACTTTTTCCACCAAATGCTTTTTCATATTTTCGGAATCAAATATGAAGCCATCATTTCTCCATTTCTCTGATAATCGGTTGTATCCAGACTCTGAAATCAACCCATCCTTACAAGCTACTGATCGCCGGCATAAGGTATTGTTTAAGCGGAGAGGTAATAAGGTGCTATCGTTGAGGACGCGGGTAGCCGGATATTTCTCTCGCCTTCGCCACCTCCAAAAAGAGCAGATTCTACGCTTTCTTTCTGAAACCAGTTGAAACAGAGAGATTTTATTTAGCTTAAGTTAGGCCACACCTCGATCATATGGCCTGCGTAGAATGATTTCGTTCGTGCAACATACAAAATAATTACTTTTTTCAAAAATTGCTTTTTTATTCTTTCGTGATCGACTTTGAAGGCATCGACTCTCGATTTCTCTAATAATCGGTTGAATCCAGAATCTCGAATCAACCTATCCTTACAAGCTACCGACCGCCGGCATGAGGTTTTGAGCAAGCGGAGAGTTAATAAGCGATAAGCGGCTACCGTTGAGGACGCGGATAGCCGAATATTTCTCTTGCCTTTGCCACCTCCGAAAAGAGCAGATTCTACGCTTTTTTGCAAACCAGTTGAAAGAAAGAGATTTTAATTAGCTTAAGTTAAGCCACACCTTGAGCATGTGGCCTACGCAGAATGATATAATTCGTGAAATTATCAAATTCTCTCACTATTTCCACAAATTGCTTTTCATATTTTCGGAATTGAATTCGAGGCATCGATTCGCGATTTCTCTAATAATCGGTTGAAACCATAATATGGAGTCAACCCATCCTTAAAGCAACCGATCACCGGCACGAGGTATTGAGCAAGCGGAGAGTTAATAAGCGGCTACCGTTGAGGACGCGGGTAGCCGGATATTTCCCTTGCCTTCGCCACCTCCGAAAAGGATGGCATTTCGGTTCGCCGCGTGGTTGCGGCGGCGACGGCGTCTGGCTGTGTGGGAGTCAGCTGAGAGGTGGGTGGACTGCACCCGAAAGGGGAAGAGGCAGGTGGGGTCGGGGGTCCAGCAGTTGGGAGGTTATTCCTTCAACCTCGCGTCCTCCCCCTCACGCACCCACCGATATTCCCCACAAGACGAACATCCTCAGACCGCTATCACTTGAAGCTTCTTACCCGGATCCTCCCCACTTTACGCCCTTTATTTTTTGCTACTCTTCCCCATTTCATTCTCCGCCATCTGATGAAGGGGACACGATTCATAGCACCTTTTAATGGTCACCAACCTAAAAATTAAAAACCTCTCTCAGTTTATGAAACCGTGCGTTGATCAGTCAAAACGAAATGCGCTGCGTAACTTTTTCAAGAAAATGAGCTGCTTTTCTCGAGCTCTGAGCTCTCAAAAAGCTACTGAAAATCAGTGTTTTAATATCGGGTGGTTAGTTAAATGATCAAATTGTAAGAAACCCAATTACTGCGCATTGTGAAGCAAAATTAGCTCCAAAGGAATCGGGAAGCAAAGTCTCGGGAAAGTGTATGGACGTGAAAGTCGATAATAACTACTACAAATCGGCCACTAACTCTCTCTTTTAAAACTAGGAATTCAAGTATAAATTTTACTGCCATAAAAGACGATCAAATGAGATGGTGAGCACAAATACGACAGAAATCATTAATACCAACTGAGCAATTTGAAGGGCTTAAATAAAATATGGCGACTAGCATTAAATTAGACAGTACATAAACCAAAGAATATTGCAACAGAAAGCAGTAATCTGTTCTAATTGACAACCCGACGAAGTCTTTTCAGTTTCAAAAAGTACCAAAATTCATAAATTAGAAAACCTACCCGCAATGTTGGCAGTGCCGACGCCAGCTGTGGGAAAGAGGTAGGTGGGGGATTGGAGGAAGAGAGAGGGGTGGGGGTGGCAAGGGAAGAAGTTATGAGTGTCCTTTTAATGGGTGTGGAGAAGAGTGTCATTCTCGAGGAAGATTGAGGGAATGGTTGCTTCGGGGTCCAGGTGCCCACGATTCTTCCCCCAAAAATGTAAACGTGAATGCTATTTTTTAATGGAAGGAAACATATATTAGTCGATCACCGAAAATTCAAGGGGAAATCTTATCTGTAAAGGTGTAAATAAAGGGGTCGTTAAACTTAATCGGATTTTTAAAAAGCCGATTTTCCGGTGTATAGCTGCACGTTAAGATAAGATGCCACAAACAATAAAAACGTAGAAGGAATGGACACGCTTGGAAATGCTAATCAAAGAGAGTTTTATGCATTCAATAAATTATTTTTCACGCACATTGTTGACATAGGTTCCAGTAACATTTACGGTTAACTGAACGACCAAACTTTAACTGTTTTCCTCTCACACTGACTAAGCTCACCGCCCAAGGCTTCGAGCCCCATATACGACACAAACTCATCAAAGTATATTTTGAAAAATCTCTCTTAAAAAATTAAAATTGAAGCTTCTATTCCCTGTGAGAGATCTCAGCAAGTTGGTAGTCTTAAATGAGCGAATCAGATACTTGGTTAACCTTTTAAAATGTATATATCGGAAGCATCTGAAATAAAAATAAGGGATTAACATGAACGTAACTCAGATATCATAAATACAATTACAATTGATTGCAACCATTAATGCAATTTTCTAAAGTAAACGGAAGAATGATAGGTATGCTTCAATAGATCCATGAACTAGAATTATCCTCTAAAAGTCAACAATTTTATCATTTCATTTCGTCAGATCTAAACATAAAATATGATTTCAATCTCTGGAAAAGATACATCCTAAAGAAAATAGACGGGGTAGAGACAGAAAGCGGAAATATGTCGAATAAATTAAAATGGACGTTATATATCGTAAATTTTCATTTGTTCCTTAGTTTACTGGCAGTTGGTTCATAGGAATTACGAGCTTAAGCTACATTTTAAACGAAATAATTGAAGGTCAAGCGTCGACAACACTACAGATATTTCCCGTCGACCCTCATAGGGTAACATATTAATTTTCAAGAAACTGTTCTGCAGAGCATAAGGCGCCATATTTTAGCACAAAATTCGGAAATATTCACAGGGACGGATATATTATTTGCACTGGGTAGAGTTTCTCCAAGACCTATGGTTATGTCGCTCAGTCTAATCTTACATTATTCTTTTTATTTATTCTTAAGGCATTATTAAGGCTTAAGGCGTTATTCTTAAGGCATAAATAATATTAATGCTTGAGGCAGGACTCCTTGACCGGCAAGTTGCCAACCGGAGGGCATATCGGCGGCACATAATAATTCCAAAGAACCCCAAATTGTCTATCTTCAAACGTCGTTCTCAAAATTACTGCTGCTGTAACGAAGTGGTGTTCCAAGAAGTCACTAGCCGAGATATTGTGAGTTAACAGAAAGGCAGATCGCTAAAAATCAAGCATAATTTTACAAAACAAAGAGAGAATTTATTTTACGAGCAAATAAAACCTTTTAATGACAAGTTCCAAGACGATAAACCACTTATCAGAGAATAAAAAGTACCTAATGTTCAGAATTGCTACGATCACAAATTTCAATTGGATCGCCTCAGGTAATTGCAGTGAGTTACAACATTTGCAATAGCTGGCAGCAGCTAATTAACAGACCGCTACGTGACGGAAGGGTTTAGTCTAGAAAATAGTTGCGTTAGTGAGACGAAGCGGAGGGAAAGGAAAGGAAATGAGATGACACAACCCATAAAAGTCAAAGTTCTCATACAAAGCGGCAGTAGAATAGTAGGAATGCATTCAAAAGTAAACAAAGGCACGCAGCAAAAACCTATTCACTCGAAGTGACCGACACTTAGGAAATATATCGTTGGTGCAAAGTCCACTACAAAATTTTACGACAAATGTTGATAATGTAATAATAAACAGTTCTCTGGTTTCCCACTAAGTAATTGTGCTGAATGGCACCGGCAATTAGAGTTCTTTGCCATCGTCTTCATGGTGCTAGGCGAGTTAACAAATAACTATTTACCCACAAGACAATGACAGACTACGCTATTGACACTTTGGGTCGTCGCCGAGGAACACCATTAACCGGTGAGAAACCAGAGTATAACGAGTAGTCTTCGTCACAAGTATTCGCCGGGAACACCTATATATCCAGCGCTGATATAATATTGGAACCAGCTCTTTGGCACCGTGGTCTGCCAGTTATACGACGGGTACTACTTTTGTCTGGAGTGAAGTGTCCACGGTCTACAGCCAATACTCCATCTGAGGACGTTTGAGTTGAGGGCATTGGGAGGCAAACTGAAATATTCTGAGCAATACGGAATTTGAGAGGGAGTAGCAGGCAGTTTGAACGACGAATTATTTCGCATGAATTTTTTTCAGTACAATAAGAAAATTTTATAATATTTCTCATGGCACTAACATATTAACCAAACTTCGTGGTATTTTCCAAGAAATAAGCCGTTTTTCTTGTGAAATGGCACGGCTTCTGAGGTAATATACTTGAGAAAAAAATGAGAATGCTCTGATGAACGCATCATGTCAAAACTTAAACGTTATATAGCTCGTATATTTTCTCGACTATTTCAAATGATAAAGTCGCTGCTCACAGTCCTCATAGTAATCATTATTACAATATGTGAAAATAAGCCTTCGGTTATGAAGGTATTCAGCGCACGTTGTGCGACAAATGATTCACGTTCGAGCCTTGTTTCTATTTTTGTTATTTTTTTATTAAACGTGTATAGTTAATTAGTGATAGTTTCATTTATATAAAACAAAGTGTCTGCACAATTAATATAGCAATATTAATGTAATGCTCCTTACAGCTTTTTTAATCCAAAAATAAAATTCGAATATGGTCTATATTATGACTACTGAAACATCTCGCTCAAGCAACTGTAAGAGGGGGGAGGGGCAAGGAGAAACAGTCGGCGGTTCTGTTGGGCCAGGCAAAGGGAACGTGACGGTGAGGAAAATATTATGACAGCCTTACCACTCTTCCTTGCCGACACCTAGGCTTCCCTATAACGGCGTTTAAAGAATAGAGGAGAGCCTTGGGGACGAGGGCCTCCTCTCATCTGATCGAGGAGTAGCACTGGGAGGAGCCGAGGCTGCTGCGGCGACGAACTCGGCTCACGCCCTCGCGGAAAGAAAAGATGAATAGCTGAAATCCGGTTGCGCGCAACAATACCGCCTTCCCCTCGAAAGAGGCAGGGAGGAGGAGAAAAAAGTAAAAAAGAACGTCACCGCACGCAAAAGACTGGAAGCTCCTTTCCCGAGTAATCTTTTAATTCCTCCCGACTTGATTTACTTGCCAGTCGAGGAAATACCTCAAGGTGATCACTCCCTCTGCAAGGTTTCACCAACTCCTCCTATCGCCCGTAATTGAATACGCAGTTTTGAGAATAAAAAAGTGTACCTACGCATAGGGAAAAAAGAGACAGAGTTATCGTTCGTGATTGGAAAAACTGTACGCAATCCGGTTACTGTAATTTATTCTCTGGAGAATTATGGCGAAATAACTTCTACGAGTTGCTTTGGAGAGTAACGATACTCATACAATGGCATTGGATTTACTCATTCTTCTGCTCCTTGAACCACTTGCAACTTATCTGAAATACAGAAGTAGCATATAATTTCTTCATGCTGTCAGTCGTAACTGCACGCGCAAACGAGGAAGATAATGGCAGCCTAATACTTAAGGCAACTTTAACTTACCAGAACACTCACAACCCTTAATGCAATTTCATTTGCTAGCAAGCTATCTTACTAAAGAGCTTCCATCCATTTTATGAAATCTAAGGATAAATCAATGAGCAATACCGATGTAGAACAAGGTAAGGCCTATTAGAAAGAGGGAAGAATATATGTGACAAGGTTATCAAAGATGGCAATTGCAATATTAAGAGATAGGCCAAAGGAAGATATTCTTAAGGGACCTCAAGGAAGGGACCACGAAAGATAAAGTTGAAATCAACTTCTCTAAAGGAAAATGTTTTTAAAAGTTATAGAGATGTATGGTTAAAAATCAATTTTGAGGTGAAGTCCATCGCTACGAAGAGTGAAACCATATTTGAGGGCTTCAGAAAGTCTTTTTTTTTATATTCCTATTACACAGTGCTTAACTACTGAACTCAATTTTTCTAATGATCCACCGGAGCCCTTTGATATTTGGGAGGTAGCGAGTGTTTTAGCCGTGACGGCAATGGGTGGGCAAATAGCGAAGATCATCCATAGGGAATAATCAACGAGAAGAGTCGCCATGGGACACCAGTTAAGCATCGAATTAAAACAAATAATCAGAAATCACAGTGTAAAATGATGTAGGAATGAAGAGGAAAGCTGAAAAGTGGAATAAATGAAGAGCTTGGATGCAAAGATAATCTTCTGAATTTGTGAGTGAAAGAGAGGAGGGAATAGTATCACAATCGTTATGAAGGTTACCTCATTTGCATTCAATGATAGAATGTGGCGTACGAGGATTATATTGAGTACAGCTTTCATATCTCTAATGCATTTATAAACTACTATCCTTCTGTTCTCCAGCTTTCCTAATGATCGCCAGAAGGCTGAGAAAGGTCTAGCATTTGAGGAGTGGCGGGAGGGGGAAGCAGCGTTCGTGGGGGGGGGGAGTTGCAGAGGAACGGAAGCTTGCGAGTTGTCGCCCCCCTGTGGCGACCGAGGGCACGTGCGCATATAACTGCCTCTCCCCCTCGACGATGAGTTTTTGGAAGGGAAACGCCGCGAAGAGTCTGGAGCGGGAGAAGTAGGGCTGGGACCGCCCATTGGGAGGTCCGACGGGGGAGGACGGACGAGGAGGGGGAATAAGTGCTTCGATGGGGGAGGATGAAGTAAAGTCGAAAGAGGGAAACGTTGGAAATAAATGTCAAACATAATTAATGCACATGCCAACCACCAATGCTTTCCAATCGCACGTCTGAGCATAAGAGTTTCGAATCCTTGAATTTAGAGCATTTCTAATCGTTACAGCTAAATAATCTTCCTCTTACGCATCAATTTAAACATCCATCACTGAAATTATATATTAAGGCAGCTTTATCAGGCATGAGATGTGATAACGCGTGTCTAGGGGGTGGGAAATGAGAAGGCTGCTGAACAAAATATCAACTGGTGCACTAGAAATTTACAGTATTAAGGAATCCATTTCCGAATTAAGTTTAGAGTATGCGGCGATATTTTGTGGAAATGACTCCCCCTTGTAAATGACATAGCTAATGTCGAAAACAGGTCAGAAAATAAAATTATTTCTGTGGAAAGTGAGCAAAAACCTTGTAATTTTTGAGATCATGATATCTATTTCCGGCATCAAATTATACTCCTATAAATACAGCGAAACTTGGTGACTCTCAACACCTGAAGGTCTGTTGTCAGAGAAGGAGAGTGATGCAGAGCAAACAGAAGTACCAAAGAAATCCTGTGGGGGCCCCTTGATGAACCATAGGCCTCTTTATCCAACGTCTTTAGCATGTTTTACTCTCCTTATCTTCATAATTTTTAAAAGAGAGGCACCAATATTTCCTACACCTATACGCATATCATTCCAGTTTCCAGCTTTATAGTGAACTGGTCTGCGCAAGATTATCGTAAAACACACAACATTTCATCCCAAAATGCATAAAATACAGTAAAAAAAGATTTAAAGTATTACTGACCTTAATCTGACCTCAGAGACAGAGGAAGAAGAGGTTGAATGATGACCCTGTGGTGAGGTTTCGTGTCCCGTCAGGTTGGGAATTTCATCGCCAGTGGCATCGGCGAACGCTTAAACTCTCATATTTCAGTCATTGGGGAAGAATGATTTCGTCACTGTAGCCTACTGGTATTCCAGAGAGAGTATTAGCTATAAGAATATGCTGAGTCCTAAAAGTAAAGAAAAGAAAGATAACTGAGACACTTACAGACGTAACATACGCTTACCAAAATTGACCGGGGTGGGAAAAACTGGGATTATAGACTGACTATTAGCTCGACTGTGCCCATTCGGAAAGCTAACACATCCGATCCGTCCCGCACTCCGCCCCGTAAAGTCTGCCCTCGCCGCCTCCCAACTTTTGACAGAGTGATTGGCAAGCCAGGCATACGGAAGTGGCCTGGCTTGGCGCACACCCTAAACTGAGGTGAGACTCGAATCCCAGCTCGAGACTCGAACCCGAATGGGGCGCATCAGTCGAAATCCACCATAATTCGACTCGAGTTTGATGCCGGGGCGCAGGGCGACTTGCAGCGTTAGTGGAATAGGCGAGTCGAAAGTACGTACGCATATCGGAAGGAGCTCTTTAAGTTAAATGAAGTTTAAAGATGGAGTAATGTGAGTTGAATGGAGATAAGAAATGTCAAGTGGAGGGATATCTAACTGCTCGTAAACCGATGTGTTCATCAGCGTTGGGCGTCTTACTGTGAGGGATTATTTAACTCTAGTTCCAGCATAGTTGCCTCTACTGCGATCCTCCTTAGCAGACATTGTCCCACATGGCATGGAGAATGTGTGATCAGA
Source organism: Ceriagrion tenellum (assembly GCA_963169105.1). Lineage (NCBI taxonomy): Eukaryota > Metazoa > Arthropoda > Insecta > Odonata > Coenagrionidae > Ceriagrion > Ceriagrion tenellum. Next base: position 32,381,953 of record OY720635.1, on the reverse strand, counting down.
CGACTTTGCTATCTTTTCTAAAATACATGGAAAGATCTCTTCAAGTTAAGTGGAGTTCCATGTGTAATAACGAGCGGAAGGACACCAATGCGATCGTATACTGAAGTGTTCGTCCGCCTTGGACGTCTAATTGTGAAGAACTATTGGATGCCTGATCAAGAATACACCTATAAAAGTCGACCCCGGTGGCGGCGGGGTGAAGTCCTCGCCTACTATCCCGATGGTTGCAGGTTCGAATCCCGCCTGGGTAGATCATACAATGTCCAAGACATGGATTTTTGTGTTCGTCTAATGAGTTAATTGTAAGAGAGGACTCTACGGTCCTAAATTCGCTCGAAAGACAAGTTATGATTATGATTATATATATACATCTACTTGCGATATCGCCACAGCAGACGTTGACCCGCATTGAAGCGGGGAACGTGTGATCAGGCGCTTTCACTATATTCTGTGAAATATAATAATTTCCCGAAATGCCTGTGTTCAATGTATCTTCATTATACTAGAAGCTTCGAGAATTTACCCTGTCATCCAACACGCACAGAGAGTATGAAGGGATGTGCTTTTACTACATTCGCTCAGATGGAGTGTCGGCCGAGTTTTTCGGACGTTTTTGCAGGTCTAATCTCACAACTCGCCGGACAGGGACGCCGGACTGGAGACACAGCGAAGGTCGGAGCGTTCGCCCGGAACAGATTTAAGTCTCAAATCCCAACTCATGCCCAGTCGGAGTGCATCGGACTCAAGAGACGTACGTTGGGAGACGGTAAATTCTCGAAAAGTCGAGTATAATGAAGATAGAGTGCAGGCATTTCGGGAGACGTTTACATTTAACAGAATACAGCGAAAGCGCCTGATCGCACGTTCCCCGCGTCAATGCGGGACAACGTTTGCTGTGGCGATGTCGCAAATAGAGGTTTATATACATCAACAGGCATCGAATAGTCCTTCACCATGAGACGTACAAGGTGGACGAACACTTAAGTATACGATCGGATAGGTATCTTTCTGCTCGTTATTACACATGGAACTCCAGTTAACTTGAAGAGATCTTTCCATGTATTTTAGAAAAGATAGCAAAGTCGTCTGATCACACATTCTCCATGCCATGTGGGACAATGTCTGCTGAGGAGGATCGCAGTAGAGGCAACTATTCTGGAACTAGAGCTAAATGATCCCTCACAGTAAGACGCCCAACGCTGATGAACACATCGGTTTACGAGCAGATATATATCCCTCCACTTGACATTTCTTATCTCCATTCAACTCACATTACTCCATCTTTTACCCGTGGTAGCTGGGAGGATGGAGCAAAAGAAATGAGATAAAGAGTAACATACTTTATAGTAGTCCCCGATGCTGAGGATAGTGTAGTTCCCGACACTGATTCCAGAGGATATGCGGTGGCAATACGTATCGATTGGTACGAAATAAAGCGATATTATGACGCAAAATATTGACATAAATAATCAGCCAAAATGTTACATTTGATTAGTTTATCAACGATGTCTAGTTTGGCTACGGTAGTGTTTTCGACGACAGTTGCTTTCTCTTCATCATTTATTTGAGGGAAATGTAAATAATCCAAAAATAGATCGTCTTTTTTAATTATACATATAAGTGTTGGCTTTCATTTTCATTCACTAAGTTCCCAAAGATTCCTTTTCTTGTGTTGATTAAAATACCCGTATTCATCAGTGTTTTATGATACATCTCAGAAATGCATATAATCCAATATTTAAGGGTATATTTTATGGTACCCCGGTAGTATTTATGGAATTAAGTTTGCAGCCAGGTTAGATTTGGATAGTTGCATGTTCGCCTTGTTCGGTAAACTCTGACGCCATGCAAGGCTGCCCTAAGCACCATTGGTAATCGCCGGGGTAAATGAAACCACGTATCTTAGAAATTAACTGCTACTGCCGGAAAATTTTGCATAAAACTGATGTTGCGTAGATTTACTGCTATCCGGTTTTACTAGGGTCAAATGTGATACTAGCGAGTTACCCCACAAAAATTATCAGCAGGCATAAATCCGAAGATTTCTGCAGTTCTACACTCGGCTCCCTCCTATCAGCCAATCTATTTCATTCCTTTACCGTTCTTCACTTAAACGTTAGTGACATTTTACCTCACCCATTCCATTCTTGTTCTTCCTCTGGAAGCGTGGATTGACGATGGCATGCAGCTTCCTCAAGTCGCTTCTGTAAAATTTTGCGGGGTATTTTACGCTAGCAAAAATAAATCACTAGTTTGTGGCGAGACTATGGTTTTTGTTTACACAGGCAACGATTTGCTGCTGCAAGCCACTTGCCAAGACCTTTAAACGCGGAGTATACAGAAAAACAGGCAGATGCAAGTAACTAGCGAAATAAACTTTCTCGTGTAAACTCACCATTCATTTTTCATCGAACATTGTTTTGATCGTTAATTCCGTCGCCAAATGTTCTTCATAGTTTGAGTCTTTTTCTTAAATGTTCATATTTCTACTTTACTTTACAATTCTTCGTGGAACCTCTTAAATGATTTTCTCCGTCCATTTTTTAGCCTACATTTTTCGATTACAACGAACCACCAGTGGATTCAAGAGGCCCGTTTTCCTCATAGACACTATTTTTTAGCCAATAGGGACAGTCAACCAGGCGTTGACATAGAGGGTAGTATTGTAAAGCTCGGTAGCACTCATCTCCTTTGAGCTCAGCGTCAGGGACAAGTGAGCACACGCAGAACTAAGGCTGTGGGTCTAACCTTCGAGTTCTCTGCCTTTTTATGTATTCAGACATCACCATATATTTTATGTATTCAGGCATCTTAGGACTAAACCCTTCAGTTAGCAAGAAACAAAAGTTCCTGTAAATTACTGATAAGTATTCGTATCTCTCACTATTAGCTTATCAGAATCGAGTCTGCAGGGCGTAGGTGTTGTATGTTTAAGACCTGGATGCATTTTCCCTGAGTAAGAAACTCTCCTATAGGAAAACTAAGTATCTCAAACAATGAAACAAAGGTATAGACTCTTACCATTAGCGAAACAACAGGTAGATTAAATAAGGCAAGGTCGCTCTAATATTACAGCATTTTCTATGGCTAATGCTCATAATGAATATCAAAGTTGTTTCGTGAATGCAAAACAATACAATTCAATTGAAAGGGAAACAAGGGCTGAATCAAAAAGTCAGCTACCTTGCAATGCCATGTAATATACAGCATACACAAAGAGGCCGGAAATATATCGCAAGTACCATTTCATTTTCAAAAGTTTTTAGGAATTTCATTGGCTATTGTCGCCTTGAAGCGGTAGAAATGCCTGTCTCCGCAGAAGCCTGCGCCAGATATTATTTAGGGACGCGTTGGCTGCACGATTGGAGGGACCAATACAAGCTAGGTTAAAACTTTTTCAATTAGATTGAATAATGGGTATAATAAAGGATTTTGGTAAAAGGGGAGCATGTTCTCACAGCTAGTTTCATAAGAAATAAATCAGTATTGAATAATGCATTTGCCATTTTCAATAAATTCTAAATTCGCCTCACGCTTTTAAAATAAAAAATATCAAATTCCTGTGAATGATTCACCTAACGTTTATCCGAAAAATATTTAAATACTTTCATGATCACATTTTGTAATACATTGATTTTCCATCACAGCTATTTACTAACTAAAGAGAAGGTCCTTGGACGGTCCGACATATAGCTTACAAAAACTCGATGAGACTCCACGAAAATTCCCTTGGTGATAATATCAATGTTTCTTACATGAAATCCATTTTGAACTCAATTCATTTTTTACAACCCTGTCATACCCCGTCATACCGTCAAATATTTCAATAATTTTTCCTCCCTCTCCAGTCACTACCCAGTCTTTTCTCCTTTATCATCCGGGACAGCATACCGTCAATTCTCAATATGGCCTCCAGTCAAATCTACTGTTTCCTCCAGCATCCTTCCGTTTCCATCCTCTCCCTCTATCATTTATTACTGCACTTCATTTCTCTATAAAAAGTACAAATTTTGTAGTATGTCATTCGATACAAAATGTTAATCAATTCGGTATAGATTAGCTCTTATATTCCCGGTCATTATTCCACGTTGTGGGAAAAAAATTCATGGGAAAACAAACTGGTGGCGACGAGGGGCGAGCACACTGTTGCACTCATTGCGAACCCAATCATCAGCAGACCTTGCATGATGCCATATCCATCACGGGAAGTGTAGAAAACACTCCTATCTCATCCCCCCTCCTACCCCAACTGACTAAATTAACGCAAATCTCTCTGGGTATTAATAAAATAATTCCTCCTCAAGGCATTCTTCCTTTTATCCCTGCACTGCCAACCGCGTTTATCCACCCACGTCCCATCCAATGCATTACAGAGGGGGGAATCATTATTTACGCGAGTGGGAACCAACCCCGCAGGAGACTGTTTCCCGCAAATTCCCTCCCTCCCGCGTCCCAACTCCTTCAAACGCACCGAGATTGTTGGGCCCCGTGACTCCGGCGCACGCCGCCGTCTCGACGTCCCCTCCTCCCTCGCAGATACTCCCGGCCTGCCTCCTCCGCCCCCCCCCCTTGCCCCCATTTTGCCTTGAAATTGCCGCCTCCGGGGGCCACACTCGACGCGCCAAACGCTTCCTCCGCCCGCTCCCACCCACGTGTTGACTGCCGGAAGGGACAAGGGGAGGCGAGGGGGGAGGGGGATGATGGAAAAAAAGGGACTGAGGGGTGAGGGAGGAGGGCGTACACACTAGAGAGAAAGAAGGCGGGTGTTAGAAGAGTGGGGGTAGGGACCGATTAGGGATGAATAGGAGGAAGTTTGGGATAAACGCACGAATTTTTCCCACCGTAGAGGACAGGGGGGACGACGGGGTTTGAGCGGTGTAAAACTAGGTTCGTGTTTTCCGCATCACAATTCTTCATAATTATTATCAAATAGATATTTTTCCTAATTTTATCATCATTGGTTAGATTTATCTTCAATTTGTGAGAGGGGATCGGGTTGAAGTGGTGGCTAGAGTACTGGCTAACCATACGGTCGGCCAGGGTTCAAATCTCTGCAGATGAGGATGTTTTTCATAGGAAACCTGATCCCTACATGAATGTCCTGTAGAGGGCACTTCAAGTACAGTACTCCGTCTGTTGGATGAGACGTTTAACCGTGGTCCTCTTGGCGCCTATCGTTAAGAGCAGGCTAATGCCGACGCCGGGTTTCTATCCACCCTTCCTCCCTTACCTGTCCCCCATGGTGCAAATGACCATAGCTGTCGGTCGCCTCCCCAAATATCCAATCCAAATTGTGAGTCAAATTTCACAAAGCTACGTGCCCAATTTATATTTCCACTATTTGACAGTCTTTTGTATTGTACAAAACCGAAATTCACAGCGAATATCGAATGGGAAAAAAAGCTTGGGACGTTCTTCTACAAATTCATTTAGACGGCGCGGCACGTTTCACCACATTAGCATAATGATGTGCCAGTGACACATTTATCGTCAATATTGACAGAAAGCCCGCGCTTAAGTAGTCATATATATGTCTCATTACTGCATCTACATCTACGACGTACCGTGCAAGCCACCACTAGAGTGTGGCATGGAAAGATTCCACACTAGTATTGCAACAATCGTCCCAGCTGAAATCAGAACCGCGCACGCTCGCCCAGATGCCAGGCGCTGGCCAAAAGCAGTCAGGATGACAAAACGCGGTTAGACAATAAACTAGGAGAGTGCAACGTAAACGAGCATGCTACCTTGCAGTACAACATTTAATATATTTAATATAAAACTACTGGTTAGTATTTTTCAAGTTGCCTATGAATAGTAATACAACCCAGTGGGGAAAGGTTGTGCATGATTAAGTTTGAAGTAGTTCAAAGTCTGTACAGTGTTGCCTTAATGTAGAATGGACGTGCATAAGACCTGCAAAGGTTGTTCCTCGCTGCACCAACTTTACGCATGTACAGCGTGAAAAGTGTTAGCATATTCACTGAAGTAACCAAGGGGAGTACGACAAAGACGCTTGTATTAGCACATTCTTTGATTGTTTTATGTTGGACGTACGGGCTGCAATGCCAAAGGAGCGCGGGCACGCCTCCAAATGGATGTGAAGGTCGAAGACTATTTTAGATTTTCCTCCGAAAGGTCCACATCTTGCGAGTGACGCACGCCCGAGTACTATTGCCTTTGTTGCTTTTTTCTAAAATTCGGAAAGTGAAGTAATTTTAAATGTTGGCCGAAAAACTATAGTCAACGATTGATGTATTCATCAAACGTTTTACATGTCTATGCCTATATGCAGCATGCACTGCCTCGGATGGAGGTGGACCAAAATGTAGGTAAAATGAACATCCTTTGCACAATCTAATTCTCCAGCAAAGCTTTGGTATAAGTGACCGTGCTAATGTATAAAAATTAGGAGTAAACATAAGTTTAAGGTAGAAAACGAGACAATATGTATGACAGTTATCCGTCTTTAAATGTTTTTATACAAAAGCAATGTATTTTAATGTGTATGTCTCCAAATCAGAGGTACAAGGGTGGAGCATAAGTTCGTAAGCACAATGTGATAGTTGAGTAGTTGAAATCGCAAGCTTGGGCTTATCGCTCTAAGTATATACTCATCAGTCTGCATCTCGTCTTCACTTTGCACGTTTGCGTAAGATGAAGAAGTACCAAGACCTGGTGGAATCCCTCAGAGTTGCCGCTGGATGCCAGCAGGGGGTCCGTCTTGGCGCCATCGTCGTGGGTGCCCTGGGTTCATGGGACCGGAAAAACGACCCGATTCTTGACCGACTGGGCATCCGCAAGGGAAGACCCCGTGCCCTTGCGATGAAGATGAGTTCCGCGGCCATGCAGTTCTCGACAGACATATATAGAAAACATATGGGTGAGAATGCCGCAAAGATGCCCCCTGAGTGAGTTTAATTCTTTTTTCACATCCCACGCATATACTGTGATCCCTGCTCTCTTCTTAATGCTATCAATGTGATCTAAGCTAAGTGAACAGATGTCGATTGACTCAGTGGAATGTGTTTTGTGTGCAATATGTTTAACTCAGTGAAAAGTGTATTTTTGTGTGCAGTATGTTTAACTCAGTGAAAAGTGTATTTCTGTGTGCAATATGTTCAATGACTGAGAGACTTGTAGGGAACAATCCCCTCTGCAAGAGGCGGATCACACTGCATTTGGCAGCCAATAATACATTTTTGTATTTTCAAATTATGAAATAAAAAGATGAGAAACCAAGGTAATGCCAAGTTGTGTGTCAACTCTGTATGGTGAATCCCCATTGGGTAGTGTATGATGCGCATTCCGTGATCATCCGAAACATTACGTTGGATAAAGATCGACCACCATGCACAGACTATGAAGCATCTTTGCACCTTCATCCTGCAGGATGTGGTCAAAGATAGTGCACGATGCACATCCAATGAACATCATATGCACTACTGCAGGAGCATGTACTTTGCACTCGGAAAGTGCGCCATTTGATACTACTTTGAACGTTCATGATGAATATACTCTGCGCTAAAGATGCTGTAATAAAGAATATTCTTTGCATATCTTTTGCATAAAATTTTACCCACTGGGAAGGTACTAAATCATGTAGGAGCTATATCTTGCCGGATATTTCATGCGGGGTTAGTAGCAAATTATGATATCAGACATTTTTCGCAAGTGCAAAACCTACTTTACCTAGTGAGGGTTAAAGTTTCCCAGAACTTTTATATCACACCTATTATTGTCCAATATTTTACGTTAAAAAATGACATTTTTGAATCTATTGGTTCTACAGTCCATTTCCTTGATTTGATTCCTGTGATCTTTTTTACATAATAATTTGGCTCTAGTAGAATATGTTGAAGGTCCGGTAAAAAATAGCCCTAATCAAACTTCAGTGTAAGATTTAATCTATATTTTTTTCTCTTGATCACATAGAGGTTTCCATCCTAAATCCCTCAATAATTCAGAAACACGACTATGCTTACCGTATCAATTTTTCATAAATCTTGCTGCTCTCTGCTGAATTCGATCTATATGTGATACTAGATCTACTTCGTAAGGGTCCCACATACTAGCGGTGATCTTCAAGTGAGGAACTAAAAATTCTATGTAATATATAGATTGGGAAACACCATGAAATAAATAAATGATAGAATTTTTCAAAAATGAATTCTGAAGAGATAATTCAAGAGGCTTATCCTTTGCTGCGCTGCCCAGATCGGTAACGCGCTTATATGGCATCCCTTATGCAGCAGGGAATCAAGCCTTTGGTATAGATAATGTGATGATAAATGAATTAAGGTCCTAGGATAAAGCAAACCGCGCGATGTGGCCGTCAGAGAGGGAGCATAAAACCCAAATATGAAACATTTGCTCTCAAATAAGAAACTCATTAAATCGGGACTGCTATACTCAATGGGTGATACGGGTACTTGAGTGACCATTATTCAAAATTAGTATCCAGGAGAAAAATCTTTTACAAATGATGTAATTCATTTTAAAGTAATAAATTATTTTATAAGTTACTAAAAATACTTTAAACAAACAGTTATATCCAACAATTTCTTAGTTTATAGTTCGCAAAAAGCTATTCTTTCACTTATAACTGAAGAAATTTTAAAATATTCGTTTAAATTTCGAATACTGCGCCGAAAGGTTCATTCGCCGAGGTAATGACTTAAAATATACACTCTTTACCATTTCCATTACTGCCATATGGCGAGTTCCAACGTATATACAGACGCATTTAAAAAATGTGGACAGGGAATTTTTTTCTTACCTAATTTAATTAATTATAAATATTTACCATCAATGGCCATCAGTTAGCAATAAATGAGTGGGTGCCACGGAACGGGCAGTAAGTCGATGGGTGTCTTCGAAGGAAAAGAAAGGTTGAGGCGACGACACGGGAGGAAGGAGGGAGGGGCTGGCACGGATAAGTTCCAAGAAATAGCAGGCGGGCGACGAATTTCGGGGAAGGAGGACATCATTTTCAATTGGCTAGGTGCGATGGCGGGAACGGTGAGTTCTCCAGAAAAAATACCGGAGCATTCAGATTTCATCCATATGAGCGGAGTTAAGGTACAGGGCAACATAAATTGTGAATATTTCATTTACATAGTGTTAGCAAACATTAGCATTAGTCAAATGAAGAGGTAAGATTATTTCGCAACGTCCAACCTTGGTCCTCCACCCTAAGGCAAAAACAACATTCATACTAGAGGCGGGATACGAACCCACCAACTTTGGCCGGCCCATCATCTAACTGCTTCCCGCTAAAATCAGGACATGAAGGGGACAATCCTCAATATATAATAAATAAATGCTGCTATGCTGGATGCGGGTGTGCAAAAGCATTGATCGTGCACCTATTCTGTAGGCAACAGCTGTACGTACTACTGCGAAACTCACATTTTCAAAATTTTACTCTTAAGTGCTGACCTCAACTTAGAACATGAAACGAGAAAGTTAGACAATTGAACCTCAAATGAAGGAAACAATTGACAAAGGGATCAGTACTGCATTAGAAAACGCATGGGTGTGTATTTTTCAGTAGAATGAAGTCTTCACAGGCAATAAAGAAATATGGCCTAACTTTTTCACCCCAATTACTGAATAAATTAAAGTTCTATTTTTTGTACTCCATTCTTTCAACTACCATTAAACTTTTGGGTCGCTTGTTTAATAGAGACAATTGCTAATAACAGACCTCCTTGCTAATAACAGTTATTGGAAATTTGAACTCCCGCGCCGGACATTGAGTTTCAAGTCTGGCGTTGTATCAATTATCGCGAGGATCAAGAAGTGAATGTAGTAAAATCCAACAGGACCTTTTTGATCAAATACAACGGTTTTTGACCATTTCATGACCTGGTTCAAGAATTTTTATTCCATACCTTGGCTGCAAATGCCAGTCTTGTTATTCAATACATTTTCTGCTCTCTTCTCCGACTCAAAGATAAGCGTCTGGCAATCCCGATTATACCAGGGAAGGCTGGCCGACCTGACTATTTCGAGATTGAAATCGTCTTCAAAGAAATTTACTTGAAAAATAAAAGACGTGATGTAACACAATCGGTAGTTCTGGAGTTCATGATGAGGATATGATTAATACGAGTCTGAATTCAACGCATTGGAATAATAAAATGCTATTATTCCTGCAACCACAAAATTGCTTAGCACTGCTAATCAAAATAATAATGAGGTCTAAAAGAGGTAAATCAGCAAGCTACTGCGAAAAATGGACAAAACCACGGTAGTAAAATCTTAGCATAATGATTAAAATAACAAAGGAGTAAATGGGTGTTCATCACTTCCCGTGAAATTGCAACAATCAATCAAATTAAATGAATGGAATATTAATTTCAAATTGTGACAAGGACATTCTTGACATTCAACTCCTTACATAATTATTTTTAGAAACGCGAAGAGCAAAAAAAAAATTTCTAGCCGTCCCCAAGGCAACTCTGGACAATTAAGGTAGTCAATGAACTCGGGTTTACATCACGGATAAATTTAATCTAATATCCCTGTAATAAAAACTCTTTACTGTATCCCGTCGCCGCACCGAGTCTCGGTGACATAAATTATAAACGTCGATGCAGTGACGTGGGAGCGGGGAGCGGGCAGCGGCGGTGTGGTTCGCTCCTTTCGGTTCTCAAATGCAAGGGGTTTTCTAATCTCGTCCAAGTGGAGTGTCCCTGCAGCCGCCTATCGCTCCTCCTCGCGTGTTTCCATCGCTCATCCCCATCAATCCATCTTCCTTTATTGCTAAACGTGCTAAGGGCATTAAAGCTGAAAAACGATCGATGCCTGCCTAAGTTTTTATCGCCCGGCTAGAGTCTCGCGCGTTTAAAAATATTTTTCATGGATGCCGCGTCGTTAGTTTGAAAAACACTAAAAAATCGATAAAACTACTTCGGTCGCCCGGCAACGCCGGATCACGCCGGATAACATGTAGGGAAACTGAGAAATTAAACCCGGAGCAAAGCTCTCCCCTCTTCCCTACACAGCCCCCTACCCCCAGAAATAGAAGAAGAAATTGGAAACATGGCGCATTGGGTCTCTCTTTGAGACTAAGAGAATTTCCAGTCTTTGTTTTACTAACTCGAGAATTCGGAATTCCAGACAAATATAACGAGAGGAAACATCTCCAACTTCAAAGGCTGATCGTGTTTCGGGAAAGGGCAAACGGTTATTAAAGGAAGTGTATTACACAAACAATGCCACCAATGATTATCAATGGAGTCTTATGACTTTTTATGTAGGTGTGCTTTTAGTACCCCTGCTAGATATTCACATCTGAACAATAGGTATTAAAGTATGGATTTCATTGGACGCGTTCCTACAGTTTCCCAACTTAAGGTGAAAGTAATATTTGTTGTTTAGTATTTCCCTAAAGGAAGTTGCCACTAAAAACTCATTATTTTGTAGAAAACTCATTATACAATATTTTGTAGTAGAAGCTACGAAAGAACACATGAAGTCCTTCTGGCTTAGATATTGGCGCATATTTTGAACTAGAATGAGGTAATACTTCCCAACTTAATTTTATCTTAGATTACGTTATGATCCACCCCAGCTATAACGAAATAAGTCTAACTCATAGTTCACAAAACATTTGAAATACGTAAATTTCTCCTGTCTCGTTTTTATGCAGATGAATATTGCCAGGAAACCAAAGAAAATCATAATGTTGTTTCCCAAAAACTCACCTCTAATTGGTACTGATAACAGTTCGCAAAATTAACCTGCATCAAAGTAGTGCCACAGATTCATGAACTGCCAATTTGCTGAACTTTTTTCACCATTGAAACACTCATCCAACGAGCCATATTTAAACACACACGGTTACTACATTCATAAAGGCGCAAAATTAATCCGCTTCAAAGTAGTGCCACAGATTCATGAACTGTCGATTTGCTGAACTTTTTCCATCATTGAAATACTCATTCAAGGAGCCATATTCAAACAAACACGGTTATTATATTCATAAAGGAGATATTTTTCATTGCTGCCGCTGAGTTCTTAATTGATTTTGCCGATTTTTTTAAATGAATAAAGGCCATAAAAACTCTGCGCAGAAAGGTTTTGATATCCCCTCCTATTCATTCCCACGCATAAGCGAATTTTTACATGTCGCGGTGGATGTGTGACGCCGCCTCGATCTCTTTTGTCATTGTCGTTCCACCCATAGTTGGTAACTAGGTGTTCTCTCTCTCTTTCTCTCTCCCTCTTTCGCGTCCCTCCCCTCCCCACCCCTTTCACTTCCACTCCTGTCGTCTCTCTCTCACTCACCCTCTTAACTACCTCTCCCTCCTCGCCTCCCCCTCACCCACCAGCAATGCTTATTCAGCCACTCGCAACGCAATTTGACGTCGCCTGGTGGGTGGCAGTGATGTATAGTGAGTATATTGCCGGATGTGACGGGGGAGTGGCCGCACGGCAATGGGAATGATATCGAAATGGGCAATAGGGCGTGGGAGAGAGAAAGAGAGAGAGGACGGGACGGAGGCAGGACGGGAGGGAAAGAAATAGAAGGATTTATGGATAAGAATGGGAGGAGTGATGCCGACGGACGTCAAATTTCGATTTGGCTGAAAATTAAGCTATTTGAATGTATAGCTCTCGGGTTATTAAAGGACGTGTATCACAAAAACAATGCCACCAATGATTATTAATGGAGTCTTATGACTTCTACGTCTTACATAAGCTATTCTGTATCATGGTTATCAGTTTCTAGCTCATAGAAAACTCGTGGCTAATTTTCAAAATTTTCATTTAATTATTTAACTTCTGTGAGTCTATTTTGCGATGCTACCATAATGGTATTCATTTCGAAATATTTATGTGAACATAATGAAATGCTGTTTGGATAAAAAATAACATGAAGTAAAATAGAATTAACTTTTTTATGAAATGAAGCAAAAGAAAAAATTTGTTGGGTGAGTCGATACGCCTGGTAAATTCATAGGTTCACCTCGAGACGCCATGCCGCCGCTAATGGCAATTTTTCGCGCATTCTTATCGGAAACTAATGCTATATTCACCGCTTGCCGAGGGGCACACACCATTGTTACAGCAATTGTTCCCTAACTATAGCAGAACGTGATTTACTATTCTCCTGCTTCAGTTCATACGGAACACGCAGAAATCAGAACACTATGCTACAGAGCATCATAAGCGATATAGCCGTGGCATCACGAAACTTCGGGCAGTTACCATGTACGGGCAGTTACCATTTACTCGAGCATAAACAGATCCCGTGCATCCAATTCAGCAAACCCTGCGCAAGCACAAGGAATAAATTTATCGGTCGACGACAACTACGACATTTATACAACACTGGGGTGAGAAATGGTCGACCGCCGGGGTCGAAGAAAATACCAACATCGCCCACCTCTTTTTCTACCACGATGTTAAGCAACAGCTCGAAATGAATCAATAAGCGGTAGAAATCAGCATATAAGTAGGGCGCAGAGAAATTCCAATCTTTTATAAGTAAAACATGTGTATAATAAGAAGTGCATTACATTAGTCTGAAAGCATGCTGGAGTCATTGTTTTCATCAGTAAAGGAAGTTGATGGTCTATGTTTGAACCGTCACAAAGAGGGAAAATGCAAACAAATGTGTGTCTAAAACTAAGAAATGTTTATATAATTATGTCGTTTCATGGAGGAGAGATATAAATAGATGCGTATTTGCCAATAAACTGGATAACGCTATATGGAACAGGAGCGAATAAAAAGTGAAATAAGGTGATCAGTCAACTTTCAGCCAAATAGTTCTTGGTATACTTTTTTTGCTTCTTACTTAATTCAGTGAAAGATAAAAAGTTTTAAAAAATTCTGTATAAAGATGGAACTGAAAATTTTCCTTTAAAAATATAGATTAATGAAGTTAAACTACCGGAACTTGAACTGTAATCTCTCCCGTTTCGATAAAATAGGATAATGATACTTTTTAGAGATTAGGTTAAAATGGCCCCAATTAAGATATAACACGTATTTTTATACGAGGTTCTGCCATAAAAAGTGCCTCACGGTGATTAGTAACTCAAATGCTACGGCTGGAGAGATGAATGATGAGGCTATGGGAGGATTACTTGCCTTCGTAAGATAAAAGTGACGTTAATATAGGTTTGTAAACCATTAACAGAACTGAACACAAGAAATTTGAAAGTTAGATTAGCAAAAAAAGTTCACTTAAAATTAGAATCTTATCAGTAAGTAAAGTGACAGAGAGAATATTAAATGTCACACTTGTCCATATTTTTTCTCATATATTTGGGGCCCAATTTTAAACTTCATACCACCATGAATATAAATAAAAGGAGCTGTTAATTATTGGATTTTGAATGAGTAATGAGTATTTTTCATCGTGATCATAAATACTCAGGTAAAAGTAACTAGGGTGAAAATTATTAATTTCATTGGTAAAAATAGTTATTATTGAAGAAAATCACTCTTCTATATTTCAAACGCCAACTGAATCCCAAAAATAATGACGCCTAATCCACAAAAGCTGCACTAAATTCCATTTCATTTCCATACCAACCCATTCCACGAGCAAATCATATAGTATATCGACAAGTATGACGGTATTTGATCGCCAAATGAAAAATTAATCCGGCTCTTGATTCCTAGTTTAAATGACTGGCAAATGCCTAGTTTAAATGACTGGCAAATGCCTAGTTTAAATGACTGTCAAAAAATCATTCATCAATGATTGGCTAGAATAGACTTGGTAAGGCATTGCCGCATTCCGAGGCTAAAAAAATAATAGCTGATATGAGTTGATGGGATTCCCTAATCATTTCCATAAAATCGAATTTTATTGTAGGCTAGTTGACCTCGATGCCCGTCCTCGACTTGTGATAGACTGTGTGCAGAATATCAGCAAATAATGGCAGAGGAGCTTGTTGCTGGGACGATTGCCTGAAGTTAATAAGAATTTTAAATGGTACAACGGAGTCAAAATATGTAATCAAGAATGAAATCAAGGGTAAAATGGGAAGATGAAACTTTCAAAGAGAATGACATTAAAGAGTGGAGAGTGTACTGCGAAGATAATAGATGACGGAGGGAAGAAATGCGTTGCGAATACCGGCTGAATGCCAAGAGGTGGAGACGGTGAGTGACGTCGACCCCATTGACGTCAGTCGTCGGAGCCAATGTTTCAGACATCGAAGCCATGAAATCACAATTACGCTCTGCACATAAACGGTTTGATTTGCAGGATTGAACAGGAGAAGGCTGGGAATGAAGAACTATTTCGATCGAAGATGTCGAGATACAGCTTTTTATCTAAGCATCTTAGTATGATTTAAAAAAATCATGCTAAATCGCCTTGCAAGAGTTTAAAACGGAATGATTTATTTTGACCGTCCAAACGCAATTACGCGTAAAACAGTCGGCGCTTTACGCGCAAATTCCTTAGAGAGGAGATGGCTCGAAATTAACTCCAGCTTCACTCAGTTACCTGATATAATTTTAATAATAAACCAACTTTGTTTTTACGGCTGAGTAATTTAATTTTTAATATCCGAGACTCCAGAATGGGAAGACACCATCTACCGGGGAAAGTTGAAAACGCTGGAACGATGATACTGCCAGTGGGCGTGGCGTGCTTTTTTTGTGTTTATCGTAGCGGTGTATTTGTTATTGAAATATTAAATGTTTAATTTTACAGATATATCTCTAGACATGCAAGAAAAATTGTGTTTTTAATTTAGAAGGATGGATGTAAGTTGTACGATTCATATAACCATTGAAATTGACGATAAAACATACCTCGCGACGAAGAGAAAAAAAACAGAGAAATCCGGATGTTCGTATTTTTTAAATAACTTTTGATGGGGTATTTTGGAGTTCGCTATGATATATATATTCCCAAAAATGTTTGATACCGTGAATTATATCTGTAAATTAACGTCTATTGTTGAGACGGTAAGAACTTATGAGGAGATTTCCCTCACCATGACGGCAAGCAATAACGGGATACCTTCCTGAGTTTATATTTAAATTTACGATTTCTTTACACATTCCCTCCAAAACTGTGATGAATAGCTAGTTATACGTAAGCTATGATTGCGTTTACGAGTAAAAAGGACTCCCAGGAATAAAACAAAGAAATATATTTGCAAAAAATAACTAGAATATGGGACTAGCATGCAAGAGGATATGCCATCATCGGACGTCTTTAGATGATATTTCTCCCTACCACAACAAAATAATAAGCCCATTTTACTCAAAAAACGAACAGCAGAATTAAAGCTGCATGATATCCTCAATTTGTCGGGCAATAACTATGGAATTAAAGCAGGGGATATTTTACCCACCAAGCGTCCATATATTCGCGCACGAATTCTTGCAATTCTTAACTTCAATGATTAGCCCCACCGCATAGGCCCGGTGGGTACCGTTCTTGCCTCTCACATAACGTTGCTTCGGCTCGATTCTATTTAATGACGGAATATTTTTAATCATAGCATGTTTTTTTTTAAACTTAAGATATGAGTTAGGTTTTCAAATTGTGTTAGTGAGCTTTGCCGAGATTATTTATTTCTAAACTATAAATAATTCTCCTAATATAATTCACTACAGTTTGGGACTTTCTGCATCTGCCTCACAACCTGCATTGGCGATTAGGTAAATGATGCGAGATACTACATCTGTATTTTGTAAGGTAGCGGAAATTTATGTGCATGATAGATGTTTTTGTCATGGCCATTCCCCGTTCCAAAGCCTGTGATTTAAATGCAATGCCACCAAATTCACTCCACTTATGATTGTAACGACATGTATTAACCTTCGCATCATCAACATTCGCTATTCATTTCAGAACTTTAGAGTCAACGACATTACTGCACTATCTTATTTACCTCTTTTGATTTCAATGGAACTCAGTAATCCAACCGCTAAAATTGCCGTTGAACGGCTGCGTATCAATCCGAACACATTTATTTACTAAAAAAATGGCCAAATACGCATAACGTGAAATAAATTATTTCTGACAAACTTTTAAATTACCTTTATGATGAAAATCGTCTTTAAATGTTGCCACAGAATCTACCTCTGGCAAATGGCTAATTTCCTCAATGAAGGGGATTACATGAAATGATTCTCATTAGTTTATTCCAAAAAGAATATCTTTCCAGACATAATGCCGTCAATGCGAGATACAAGTCTTCCCAAGAGAGCTCTTCAAATGTTACTTTATTAGATGCCCTTCCTCCATTAACTTTCCTAGACCTGAAGTCCTTTTAACCAACGATTAATTTTTTTAGCTTCCAATGGAAGTAGCTTTAAAGACGACGCTTTAACCATTTCAAATTTTCATTGACATGCAGTGACTACCACTCAAATCCTCCTGGGCACTTGGAGATATTTCTAATAAATACCTACCTACGTCTTAGGAATGCGAATCAAACAAATTCTATAAAATTGGTTACAGCACCAGCCGTAGTTTGGAAAAAAGTTTTCATTGGTCGTGGGAATCACATCAACAAAAGTCATTAGAATAGGGAATGAGAAGTTGAGATGTAACTAAAGTGATATTAAAATAGTCATCGACGCACCTAAACAACTCTAATTTACTATGACTTCAATATACTGACACATGTCCTTAAATACGGCATTGCACGCGTGGTTTAAAAAATTATATAGCGTACTATCTTGATCCTACATGGTTCTACATAACAAGTCCCGCGTGGTGAACAAATATTCGTGCAAGGCATTGTTAACGCTGCAAAATCTTCGAACTCTCAAACATATACATGTTATTCTCCTCACGAATTAAGGCCAGTCCGAGTACTTTCTAAGGCGTTAAATCAACGAATGCCTTCTCCCCACATAAGATAATTAAACTCAATGAATTTAGTAGCGTAAATCCAGGCAGTTTGCCTTCGCTCTTGCTGAACATAACCGTGTAATGGTATACTTTGGCTGATGTTTATCATCGTTCTGGCGGCCATATTGGGAAATGACGTCAGCGACAACAGCGCCGCCATCGGTCATTGGAGTCTCGGTATATAGTTCAAATTTACGCTTTTTCTTAAAAAGTGCATTCACAGATGCATTGATTTTAAATTTTTTATGAGAAATTTTAAAATATAAGTTCTTATCCTCGACTGTTATTATATATGAGTAAATCAAAGATATATTTAGAACTAACCGGCTGTTAGCTGGCGAAATTTTCTCAAATTACATAAATAATAGTACATCAAAGGGAGAAGAGGTCTGCCAAACATGGAAATATCGCGAATTCCTATCCACCCAGATTCTAAAACAAATTGCCATAGCCTCCTTAGTCCTCGAAAAATATAAGTGAAGTATAGAGCTGCCCGTGGCCCACTACTACCCTATAATAAGGTTTGCCGTCAAGAAAAGCGTCAAGGGTATGAAATATATTTTCTAAATATTACGGAAATGGGAATACACATTGGCATGTGGAAAGAAGTGAACAAGAGATCCAGAGATTATCGTTCAAACGTGTAAAATGGGAACTTAAAGTTAAATGTTATTTCAGCATCTAGTAAATAATGCTGAATATCAGAATAATGTCATTTCTTGATTATTTTCAGCGTCGGTAAAAGTCATCATGACGCAGTGAAGAAGACCTACTATGACACATAAGAATATTGGGTCGTAATTCAGATCTTAAACCAACTATTTTTAGACCATATCTCCTGATTTACTCATTTCTAAAAAAAACAATGCGGCAAGAACTCTGCAAGCAATTATATATTATTTGGGTAGAATGTGTGCTGATTAGAAGAATCTACCGTGTATGAGGTAGCGCCCTGTAGTTACTAAAAATAGTGTATAGGTAGTTAAGCATCTACTTAAACTCTAAATGAGTCACACCGTTATGAAGTTTTTCGTTAATATCCGCCAGAATGTCATTTCAGAATTACCAGCTAAAACATCTTCCCGAACATCACCAGGCATATTAAAAATAATTTCAGTCATCTAATTTTCTTAGAGATATATGCACATTATATTGGAAGGTATGGCCATCTAACAATTATTAGAAGATTTTATGTGATGTATATTACATCCTGGTAACCATATATTTAGGGACATTTTAGCGCCGTATTTACTTTTTCGAGGAGATTTCAGTTTAACAACTACCAATGGTCACTATAAGAGTTCAAAATGTAAATAAGTACCCATCTAATTAAGAAAAAAATGTCTATTCAAAATAACGCGAATATAGCAACTAGACGTTAATAATAAAACACCTGCTGATGACACGGATCACGCCATGTCACTATTTATCCATGAAATTAGATCATGGCCACTTAACATTTTCATCGAGATAAATATCAAAGGACAAACCTTATAGGTATTCATTATTTTTTCCCAAAGTATACCACCAACACTATTATTTCAACCATCTTATATGCTCAAGCCCCAAAATAAAGCAGAATAATATGGAAATTCTCCGAAATTGAACTCTATGATATTTAAACATCACGTTTCAGGGATAAAATGCCATTGGGATAGCCACTGAGTAGATGTAGGCGGGCGGAACTGGAAGGCGTGGGAGCAATCAAAAGTGAGAGAATTAAAAGTCGGAATGAGTGACTTGAGGATGAAGGAGAGA
This sequence comes from Ceriagrion tenellum, assembly GCA_963169105.1. Taxonomy (NCBI): domain Eukaryota; kingdom Metazoa; phylum Arthropoda; class Insecta; order Odonata; family Coenagrionidae; genus Ceriagrion; species Ceriagrion tenellum. The sequence goes on along the minus strand of OY720635.1, from coordinate 32,362,344 downwards.
GGAGGGTGGGCAGAGGGAGAAAGAAGAGGGAGGATGAGAGGTTAGCACGGGAGGAATGGGAAGAGGGAAAGAGAGGAAGAAAGGAGGATGGGGTAGGGAGGCGGCGAAATGGTTAAGGGGAGGCGGGAATGGGAGCACAAAGTAGCCGAATCATCTTTCCGTTGAGGATCGATCTATAGTCATCTGAGTGTGACTCCTATCTCACCTCCCTCCTCCGCCTCCACCCACCCCTCCCTCCTTCCTCCTTACCTCCATTCCCACCTCCCGAGATTCTTCTTGTGTTAGTCCTTTCTCCTCCGAGACTCCCCCGCCTCGACCAACCCCCTCCCATCCTCTCTCCCCATTCCATCACCTCACGTCTTTTCCACAGTTTCCCCACCTCCCCCCCCTTCGATCCACCCGCCCCTTCCACTTCCTCACCATCCCGCCACAAAGAGAGAGAGAGAGAGAAAGAGAGATGCCACCTCGAACACAAATCTTACGAGTCACGTTCCTGGGAAATGTGAGTGCAACAGCTGCGGGAGCTGTTGGAATTGTGGGGGGATGAGGGGCGGCTCGGAGAGGGAAGGCGGAGAGGCTAGCGGAGGGAGGGTGACAAGGGTTGGATCGCTTAAGAGGGGAGGGAGAAAGAAGAGGCAGATTTTATAAAAAGGACCGACCGAGGGTGGGAGGGTTGGGCGGCGCGCGGGCTAGAAACACCAAGGAGGTTGAAATATATCGGAGAAAGCACCGCTGGTTCACATGAATAGAGCGGGACCATGGTTCGGAATTTTGGGATAATTAGGCCTCGGCTAATTTGAACGAGCAGAAGAGGTGTTTGTAGCGGACATAATAGTGACATAACGAAAGGTTAATATTTTTCGACTACTCCATTACGGGGGAGTTATTAGCCATTATTTATCTTCAACAGTACGACAATTTATAAATATTTATCTCATTTGCTGGCTATTTATGACACGCCATTCGATATTAAGCAATGATGCTTAGCAATGAGGAAAACCGCTGATATTCACAGTAATTTAATGGATTTTTCCCTGTGACTAAATGATTTGGTATAAGAACAAATTAACTATGGATGAAATAAGTTTCAACGGCAGTTATGATATATATATATATATATATATATATATATATATATATATATATATATATATATATATATATATATATATATATATATATATATATATATATATATATATATATATATATATACACAATTTAACGGCTATAAAATACTTGGAGCATACTCTTTCATAGCAGTGAAGCCTGAAAAATGATAGCAAGAGAGAAAAATGAGATTGGACACAATAGAGATGTAGTGATGAATAGTGAATATCAAACAGACGGAGGGAATTCCTCGAGAAGAACTCCTACAAGGAGATAGGAAGAACAGAAGCGTAATTTCAAAAAATCTTGCAAAGAATGCGAGATAAACTTATATGACATCTTAGAATCCATATTCATGTATAACTTTTATGTAAACAAGTGTATCTGACAATGCAGCAAACTGTGAAATGCGTTTTACTCAGTGAGTAATTGTGAAAAAGTACGAAGCATCTTTTAATATGGATTCTAATCTAAGAATCTTCCACGAAGTAACGGCTGAGGTCGTACTTATATAGTCGTCAAGAATAGGTAGGAGCGAAAATTAATTCTTACCTGGCTCCATTCATAACAATATCATAAACATAGCAAGAGATAAGTTTACCAAACTCAGTATATGACTCTTTGCTCCTTCTTTTTCCCAATTCCATAATCAATTTGATCCTTCCTGATTGACCTGGTGTCGTAATATCTGCTGACCCAAACTCTGTAGGTAGCCCACAGGTTAGTGACCAAATGCAGTTCTTACCTATAAATAACGGTTTCCCATGAGGTTGTGCGCTACTAATTGATTATAATAAATGGAACGAAAACGCAGGGTAGTTTGCTATGTTACTGAAGTAAAACTATTCTAATGGATGGGGGAAATTCTCCAAAGCTTATCGTCACGCGATACTTAACACTGACTGTTGATTCGTGGCGTGGTTATGTATATACTAGCGCTCCGAATTATTTCAAAATATCATCACAAGTGGGACATATGTGATTGTTTGCTTAATTATGCATGATCTTGACACAACTGAGTCAAAACAAGGCGATGCAATCGCGAAGCTGCATCGATAATTTTCAATGAAGTTATCCTAATGATCACTTAGAAGAAATCGTTAGGATAGCAGTGTGCCCCTCCACTACTGGTCATTTCCATACTCACAATCAGTATTCCATTTCAGTCGGACGTCCCGCGACGGCCACACCTTTTTATGAGTTGGAACAATGCTTTGCATATTAAAAAACTTAAATTTCAGCAAGTTAATTACACCTAGCTTTGCAGCGCTTCATGCAAAATATAGCACAAATAGAAGTGAGTTTTGATAATTCCAAAGAAGTTATAGGTCACTGCCGCCATCCGCCTGAAACCGCCTTCCCACCCTCCCTGAATCCAATAGATGGGCTGGAGACGGCGGAGAGGGAAATTAAGATGAGGAAATGGCCGGTGTCGCTCCCTCTTGATGAGATTATGTCCAATAATGAATTGCGAGGGTGCAGGGAGATAGGAGAAACGGTCTATACTATGCACCCGAATAGACCCGTGAACCGCCTGTTCCACGAGGCAAACAATGTGATGAGCGCAAGGGCGAATGCAACGTGCGGACCATATTGTATTAACAATCAGGACGAAACATCAAGCCAAGGATTTTCATCATCAAAATCGGTCAAGTAGGAAATAGGTTAAAATGGTTATACGTATGGCTAATTTTTTAGATGGATGGTGTTCAAATTGTTGACTAAACATTAAAACGATTAAATTAAAAAAGATTAATGTTGAATTTCAGATTCAAAGTTGATATGTTGCTTGGACTTAAATCAATAATGTGTCGCAAGATAAAACAGATTTTTCATACCGAAACAGTATCACAAAACTTGCCAAAAGGGCGCGGGGTCGGGGGGAATAGCATAGTAGCCATTAACAGGAAGTGTGCAAGGAAGGGGACTGGAAGATGGAGGAACCCTGAATTGTGTTTTTGAAGGGTTAGTGGTTCACTATAGCAATGATCAATGGAACAAAGAAGAAAAAATTCTTAAACATACCTGTCGAAAGAATATTTTGCCTATTTTACTCCTTTGGTCAGTCCACGTGATTCAGAGATATGGTGAATTAGAATTAGCGTTTTCAGCCTAAAATTGGTGAGATTCGAATTTTAACCATATTCAAGGAATAGGACAGCGGTTTTTGACAATAAATTTCTAAAATTTAACAGAACGTGCTAAAAAAAGATATCAATGCCCAATACACAATAACTGCATTGTAATAAAAATCACCACAAAAAGATACAGGCAATTTAAATGGCAAAAGTTGAAGCAAAAACAGTATCTGTAAGTTAATGGAAAGCCTTTAATAGTAAACTGTAGCTTTGTTGACATCACGGAAGGTTTGAATAGTATTCATAATTAGTAAAAATAATTGGTACTTATCTAAAGTTAAATCATCATATTGCACGATATGCATTGCAAATTTTTGACATCATCGGCCTTATGGAGTATGTTCGTTTATTATTGGTTCTTTGCCGTCGCAGGTACATGGGATTTGCACTTTACCATGAATACTAATAGAAAATTATATTTAGTTTAAATTACTGCGGAAATACCACGGCAAAAAGTGGATTGGCTTACAGTATAACCCAGTAAAATTCAGCACCGAATGGTTATACATTTCCACAGAGTAATGTCTACGCTTCTCCGTAAATTCTCCTATTGGGTACCGGACATAAAACTTTTCTCCAAGACACATTGACCTAGCATTCGTTTATTTTGAGATGACTGCAATGTCATTATAACCAAATATTTCAGCATGTTGAATAAACTCTATAAAGTGGGAAACATTTCATTTACAACACATTTCTACTCCCAAAAATGTGTTGTAGCTTTCACCATTATTGCAATATTATCCACGGCTCGAAATGCGATCCTTGGAATTCTGAAAAATGACGCTGAGAAAATCCTGAAGCATCTCTTTTTTGTGATGATATGCATTCTCCCTCATTCATCAATGCTCTCTGTGTAACGGACAGATGGTGAACAAAGGTCTAAGGTAAAAATCGAAAGGATAGAGACTCTGATCATAAGAAAACAAAAGAGATGGAATTTTCAACACCAAGGAAGGCTAGGTTTGTTGTAAAAGTATGAATGTACAAACCGGAGTAGGGAAAGCGATTTAATAGCCTCAGTTCTACGTTGGAAGGAAATAGACATAGGAGGTAATATGACCTGTTTTTTTTCCTGGCATATGATATTGATGAAGTTTTCTCGGGTTTCCCACCAGGTTAGATACTTGGCCGACATTTCAATGGCTGAGTTTTGCTCAAGATATGAGGATGGTGGCAGAGGCAACCATCGAAAAGTCGGCCAAAAAGTACCTGGCTTGGTGGGAAACCCGGGAAAATATCAACATTAGAAGGTAAAGTTTTGCTAATAAAGAATCGTAGCAATAGCAATAGGAAGGAGCTCATAACGAGGATCTTTTTGCTAGCATTTAAAGATCGGTAAAGGTTTTCTGATGAAGAATAGGACCTTATGGTCCAGAAAATAGGACTCAAATGAAATAATATGACAATAAGTCTCAGGCCTTCTCATGTAGGCGCGGAGTGGAATAGAAAAGTGCAGTGAACGAAAAGGCGACCAAGAAAGTGCTTGGCATGGCGGGTAAGAAGCGGAAATTGGTGAATGACATTTATTAGGAGGCCAAATGGGTAGCTGGAGAAGGCATCGAGGGACGACGGATTGCTGAAGGCCGTAAAAGAGAGGAAGGTGTTGGGTAAGCGTGGAAAAAGAGAAAAGTCCTCATGAATGGTCATGGAGTGAAGACAGGTAGGACGAATGCTGAGATGAGATAAGAAATGGTTTAAGAGTAAACATGCATCCCCCTAGAATGATCTAGGGAGTTTATAATGTCTTCCATTTTAAACGTTCCGTATTCAATATTTAACTGTAATAATATAGACTACGAGAGATAATTTTTCTAGAGTTTGCAATTTCTGAGAGATGTTTTTTGGGTGGGGGAAGAAAATAATAATGATGAACAAAATGTATCTATCCTAATTAGTTTTTTCTCAACATTTGCATAAAATCTGAGGCCCTCGTCGTAACTTATGTATAGCTATGTCAGACAAACTTCATAGCTATTGTAACCGATGTTTGACGTAGTTTTCTGTGGGTTTCACCGTGACGATTCGGCGCTCACCACCCAAGACGCATGTCGAATCGCGATTTCCTCATCCTCTCATATCAGAATTCGGTAAAAGCGGTGGGCAACGATGAAACTTACGAAGGCATAACCTTAGAGGAGACAAAAACTTCAGGAAGTATAAAAAAGGAATAAAAATCAAAGAGGAACGGGTGGTGGAAAAATCGGCTCTGACCGACAAAGAAAAAATATACACTAAAATTTACAAAAAAGCCTCTCTTACTCCCTTTCTGGAACCATTTTTACAGCAAAATGAAACAAGAAATTTCCCTCCACCCTTTTGGTGCCCTCTGATGAGTCTTTTTCTTCATCCTCTACCCAAACCGAAACGTTAAAGTTTTCTACCTTAAAGACTTTGCGCACCGAAGCGCTACGGTTATGGCGGCCGGCCAATTACCTTCTCGTCCCTCCCTCTTCGTGGGGCACCTCAACGGGTGGGTTAAAGTGGAACCTTGATTCTGAGGTTGAGCACGACGGATGAATATGGACTTTTGACGAATAATGCGACGCATTTTTTACATTTGCGACTGAAGAAAATATGAATTATACTTAATTTTCCGGAGAAGGAAGTACAAAACGCACCCATGGATGAGCATAGAAATGTGGACCCCACAGAGAGACATACAATACGTGTAATCACCAGATACTTCAATACAGCTGCTAGATGAGCAAAACGTTAGAAAATCGCAGAGTCTATAAAGCACTCTTGAGCCGACGACTATTTAATAAAATTTAAATTGCTGAAATATCGGCGCTCAAAGCAATTGTCAGTAAAAACAAATTATAAAATGGCAAAGCAAGAAAAATGTTTTTCAAGCCATGAAAATTGTAGAAACATTTCTCAGTCTTTTGATGATATAAGTAACCTTAATGTTATGCATAACAAATTAATCAAAACTGCCCCATTCAATTTAACCATGCCATCACTATACGCAAGAATAAGATCCCAGGGTAAAACATTATAGTGATTGTTCAGAACCCGAATTATAGGCATGCAAATATAATAGAACCTAAAAAAGTCAAGGAAGACGTGACAATTCAGTATTTATTACAATTAACTCATTTCAATTTACACAGAATGCGAAAATGCACAGAATGCGAAAAAATACAATCAGGCAAGAATCGAACCAGCAACCAAAGAATTAGTAGACGAGGACTTCAACTCACCACGACCAAAACCTATGGTGGAATGGGTGAGAAGATTTCGTTAATTTTTCGAAATTCGATGCGCGCCGAAGAATCTTGACGACCGCATAATAAAAAATGTTCACGTCAACCAACAGCCGTATCCCTGACGATGGGCAAACCCGACTTTTTTCATTTAGTTTCAGCATAACGGTATCCAAAAAATAACTGTTATAGGATGCTAAGTTGATCGACACTACAAAGTCACGCAGCAGGAATTTAAATCTTTTCGGAGTCAAAATCTGATAACTGCGGTGGGAAATAAGATATTCAGACGGGCAAAAAAGCATTGATGAGATAATGCAGATATTGGAAAAGCAAAGTGAATAACTAATATTGAACTTTAAGTCAGTAATGGATACTAGTATAAATATATGTTTGCATTTTTTACCACAGAAAACTTGTAGGTTATATTTTTTGTTTCTCAATTTAAATTTATTGTTTTTACGCGATATTTTTCTTAATGACAAATAAAATTAGAGTCCCGGAAAAAGAGTATTTGACCAGTATATAGCCTTCAGAGTAAAATCTACAGGTAAGTCATAACCTCGTATAAGGTCATACGTATAATTTCCTGTAAGATATTTCGACTACGAAAAATATAAATACCTATGGATGCAATTTTAAGTACATGAAAAAACTTCTTTTCCACCTTAATTCGTCGCTATGACCTTCACTCTAAAGGAATAACTCGTAATAAAATCGATGTACAGTTTCACTTTGTTTTAATGGTGTCTACCGATTTCGGCGACTATGGCATCAGATTCAAGACAAACAGAAGGAAAAATTATCAATGGGAACCTTTTATACCAACTCAAGTAAGGCAAGTGAGGAAAGGGGAAACGTCGTATTTCACTAAGTCCCTTATAGTAATGGGAATCAAATTAATAATATTAATTTTTAGATGTATTTGATAAAGGTTTCAAACTGGATGTTTTAGAAATCGTTGAAATTACTAAATTGTGTCATTTGCCATATTTTACCATTTTAAATTTTATGACGGAATTTGACCACTGGTTTAAAATCTGACTTCTTTCTAGCTAACTTTCCTTCTCCCTCTTGATTTCAACATCATCTTATCTTCCTTCCACTTCCCTCATCGTCCATCTCTAAGCCCGTAAACTTCCATTACTCATATCCACTTCTTCCACGTTTTCCCTTCCCCCGCCCGCATACTTGTGTTAGTATAAATGGTTCACATTTATAACTGTTCCCTCTGTTTGTTTTGAAAATAACGCTATAAAGGTCAAAACCGGTGGACAGCAATGAAAAATAGTGGAGCTGTACATCGTTTTTATTAAGAGTTATTTCTTTTCGTCGTTCCACAACGTAACGCCACAGTCAATTGCTTTGATTCATTTTAAAGACTCGTTCAACATCAGTAAATCTTTTTTTTTACCAATTTTACGCGTTACATAATCTTTATAACTCTTTTTGGCTCATCTACCAATCTCATTTCTGACAACAGTTACTATTTTTGACACAAAAAGATCAAAATCCCACATTTTGCGCCGTGAGAAATGACCCAGCTCGTCTCACAACCCAACAGGATGACGCGGTGGGACGGGGCGGGTCCGAAGGAATAGATGCAGAAGTAGTTGTCGGAAGGCTGACAAGAAGGAGAGGAGAAGGAGTGGGATGCGGGGGTGGATGGAGAAGAGGGGGTTGGTGGGCGGAAGGAGAAAGAGTGGGGAAATGGTCCGAAGAGAACACCTGGCCGAAAAGCACGGAGGGGAGAAGAGTCACGGCCGGAGGGCGAGGTGGACTCGGGTGGAGAGTTGAGACTGTGCCGAGGTGGAATAATGAAGCGGGAGGGGGAGAGGATGACGGGGATGATAAAGATTCGGGGTGGGTCGAAGGGGGCGGATTGGGGGGGCGGGCAGCGACGTGTCGTAATATGAAGAGGGTGCCGAGTGATTGGCCCGTGAGGGGACGACCGTGGGAGGTAGGTGGAGGCGGAAGGACCTGTTCCTTACATGGAATTATTGTTGCCGCACGGGGAAAAGCGATGCCCGATATTTGGATCTTTTATTTTCTCTCTCTCTCGCTCGAGACCGGCCTTCCCTTTTTATTTAATATCCAGATGCGAGGGGATTTGTTTTTTGCTCAAGCGAGTGAATACCAGTTTTTTCCGCACGACTTTTGGAGGATGACCTCATAGCATTTTCAAGTATCACTGGGTGTGCGAGAGCAAGGTGATCACGAAAATTATGCTCCGAGAGAAACAATTGATTCCAGGTGCTACCCTCTAAAGGCTTTACTTATGTATGATTTTCGTATTAAAGGGAAGAGAGATTTCCTATCAGCCACCATAGTGCTTGATTATGTATGTTTGCACTGAATTATAAAACCCACAATCATCCATATAGACATCAATTGGAGCATAATCAGGTTAACGGCTAAATTTCTACGACGCAGAGTGAGAGAAAAACTTGACGGCGCACAGCTTAGCTAGAAGGAGAAAAAATTTCACCCGGCATCAATGGAGAAATGTCTGACAGCATCCGGCCAGCTGTAGGTATTAGAGGTCGTCCGTGAGTCAATCTTATGACTTCAACTCGTACTCACACATATGGAGAAGATCGGGAATGTTTTCTACAAGACAGAAGACTCAAACTTTGCTATAATTTCAACTATGTACAGAAGGAGAGCAGGCTATCATTTGTCGATCTCATGCCATTTGGCCAGTATATGGGTGGAGCAACTACTACTTCTGCCAGTTCAGCTATAGGGTCCACCAGAGGGCACCATCCCTTATACTATTTAAGGAGTCCTTCAACGTGTCCCTTGGAAGAAATCATTTTGAGAGCAGAAATATGTTCAGAAAGAACAGGAAAACTCAACAAAATTAATTAAACGCCGCGGGCCAGTTTTTTCTTCAAATAAGAGAATGCCTGAAAATAGGATTGTCATAAAGACATACCTAGGATATTAAGGTGAAAGAGGATTGAGAGGAAGACCATGGCAAAGGTGGTTGATTGATGTAGAGAACTATCTAAGATGAGAATAAGAAAACGAAGAACAAGTACAGAAGAGCGTGAAGACAAGGTAACGCCGTCAGATATAACAAGAAGCTACAAAGGTTGTAGCGCCTAGGGGTTAGTAAATAAGTAAGAAATATGTCAATTCAGTTTTTCTCTACAGCAACACCCTTCTTAAACTCAGATTTGTATCAGGTTCAAGTGGATACCATTTTTACTTCACTTAAAGGAAGTCAAGTTAATCAAAATTAGGAGTTTAAGATGAAAAATTAAAGATCTCTTGGACACCTAAACACATTCTACTCTAATTATCTGTTTTACTAGAAACCTTGCAAAGCATATACATACGTGCGAGCGTCATGAAAAGTTGAGAAGAAGCAAGAATAATTACAATTTGCATTGAATGTCCTTTGAGTAAACACACGGCGGTAAGATGACGGAGGATGAGATAGTTGGCCGGAGGATTGAAAGTATCCTCTGGATTAAGGACGTAAGCGGACGGGTTCTCCCTTCTTGAAATAAATGAGGCCACCGTCCTCACTCCACGTCTCCTCTGGCCCCTGATCCACCCTCCGCATATTCTCTCTCTCTGCGTTCCCTTTCCCGCATATTCTTTCCTCCTCTCTTCCTCCGCCACTATTCTCCCTCCTCACCTTCATCCCACTCCCCCTTCCTTACCTTTATAAAAATGCTCATCCCCGCTCCCAAAGACAACTCTCATTCCATTTTCCATCTCGTCGCTTCCCCTCACCCCCTGTTCTCCCCCTGCCCTGCCACAGGGCCGCCTAACCAACCCCTGCCGCCGTTTGAAATAAGGATTTATCGCATTCCGTATACGAATGAAATTAAGATTTACAGGCCGGCCCAAATGCCTCCTCCCTCCGACCCCCCTCCGCCTCCTCATGCTTCCATCCTTTCCTCGCGTTCAACAGACCCTTCTGTGATCACCCTCCCCTCTCCTCTCCCACTCTCTTCTCCCCTGACTGACCCCTTATTCTTCGCCAATTTCTCTCTCTCTCCCACCCACATCTCCCAACCTCTGGCTACCTCCCCTTCCCCCAACCCCAATCTCCCTCACCTTCTCCCCTCCCCTCTCCTCTGTAGCCCATCTCCCAACACGGCAGCCCATTTCTTTTCCTCCCTCAATCTTCGGCATTACTATTCCATACCTCACCTCTTCTCCCACCTCCCCTTCCCTCACCCTGGAGTTCCTCACCCACCCTCACCTACACCCCCGCCCCCTCGCATCCCATCCCCCTCCCCGACGCCCCCTCAATCCCCTCCACCTTCCACCCGCAGCCCTATTTACAAAACATTCGAATAGATTTCGACGCTTCCGGAACTCATTCTCGTGAAGGGAGCGTACATTTTTTTAATAACCTCAAATTAATTTCGAGCCTCGTTTTCAATGCATTATAATCGAAATCAAACACACTGCTCGCTGTTCTTGGAGCAGAAATTAACACTGGTAAGGTCTCTGTTCACTGCACAAGAAATATCAGTCACCCTGTTTGGTGCTACTTTTACTTCTTAATGCGATCATTTTTAGCGTAAATAACTGTTATTAGGTTAATATTAAGTATTAACTTCTTAAAATTACTTCTCCTATCAAAGTATATAAAAAACTACCTGAGTTGGTTTTAACAGAAATGGTGAAGCTTAAGGTAGTTTGAGCGAGATAGTTCATTGGTCATATTAGAGACCATATTCGAATTATATGTTTTTATATCACCAGCTGTAGGAAACATGAGTTAAATATTGCATAATTAACGGTGAAATAATATAGTTTAATATGCCAGAAATTGTATGTAATTAAATGAAAATATCTAAATAAGTGTCTAACTGAACTAATTTTTTTCGCGCATTACTTTGGAAACTCCACCTTCCTCAAACGGAAGATTTTTATGATCCCGAAGAATTTACTGAGGTGACGATATGATTAATTTTCAAAAATAGTTGCGGAAATATACAAACTACACACTTAATTTCTTGAAGAGGTGTTAGGAATTCTTCATTTTATAAATAAACTCTCCCTGGAGTGCAAACACATACTATTTCCTATGCATAAGGGCTGGTGTTTTTTGGCAAATATCTCGGAAAGTGTGGTAAGGAGTTGAACTTTTGGTGCCTTTAGAAGGGTGAGATAATTTTGTTGAAAATGAGACCAAATTCATTGATTTCTAAGGGAAATAATATGTCGCTCAAACTACCTAAAAAAATATATTCCTTTGTATATTTACATCCAACCTTATCGGTCAAAAAGTACTTTTAAATATAGTACCTTTAAAAGGTAACTGGTAGACAGGTTTTTTTATAAAAATCATAGAGTTCTGAGGAAATTTGTATTCCTAATGCTCTGCACTAAAACTAAATGTGACTTTAATACGACAGCTTAGAGACGAATATTCGATTTAACGCTGAATGCTCATCAAAGTTATCACCAGCAAAAAATTTTTCATTTATTTTTTCGATTTGTGCATAATCCAGCAAGAGTTCCTAATAATATCAAAAAATCGATATTACTTGAAATACATATCATAGACATCTCCCCCATGACATCTCCAGTTTCAATCAGCATGTTTTGAATATTCTTGGTATAATATCATCTATCTCTTCCTCTATGTTTTCCACCTTTATAGGCTCAGTATCTATAGCAATTACTTTTCCTAAAAAGGGAGCATTTCTTCGGGTTATTTTATAGAATTCATACAATAAATAAAAATAAACTGGTAAAACATTTGCATTTTAATATTCACCGCCAACAAATTTGCACAACTTCTTGGAATTGAAGAGATCATCAATGAATCGATGCGTGCTTCAGCTTTTTTTCGTTTTATTATTAACTTGTCAACAGATAAAATGAAAAAAATGCATATCAGATTCAGGAATGGTTTTAATATTTCAGAGAATCTCTAAGAATGAGAGTAGCAATTATTTTGAGCTAGCTAAGAATATTGACTTTACTCACTGGAATTCCACACATTACTACTATAACAATCCTCTTAATTGAGAATAGAAGTAATGAAAGTATTCACCTACTAATTACGACCATGATCAAACTTTTAATTAGTTAAGACGGAGATATGCCCTCGACTTCGATGTTGCCTCATCTTTAGCAAAAAAATAAACGATATCACAAATCTGAATGATGGAAGTAAATGTAAAATAATTACGAGCAATCCTTTTGATCATAAATATAAATGTTCATTAAATTGTTCCAAGGAGGGAACACAAGAAGTGACAACAGAATTAAACGTCCATGAAACAAAGTATATCATCCTCAGTAGCAGACAGCTCGATAGCGTCTCAAAGGGTTACGTTCAAACTCGCAAGTTCCACGTATTTTCGGAAAGGATGAGCGGAGGCGAACGAGATAAGCACTAAGGCGGGCGGTGGAGGTGGCGGCGAAGACAGAGAAGCAGCACCACCACCAACGGAAGTGCCCTCCCTCCCATCCTCCGGCAATTCTGCAACCCTTTCGGTTCCCACGCCCTTCCTCCCCCACACCCACCCACCCTTCTCCTCAGACTCCCTCCCCATCCAATGGGAGATGGAACAACTTACACCGCCACCTCCTGCCATGCCATGCGATCACTCATCTACCTCGCTGAGTAAATCCCACTCCTATTTCCACACCTCTCGCCCAAGCCTTTCCTAGCCATTCACACCCCGTCCCTAGTCTTTCCCCTGCGCCCTCAACCCTCTTCAGCCCGTCGAAGGATCCAGCTATTGATTTCGTCATTCATAAGCATACGTGCTTCCCAAATGTAAACACTTACACCCCGAATTGTCGAGCGAGGAGTCTCAACGTTCTTTGCTCGTATGTGTGACGTGGTTGTCTAATATCTCCAGGGGACGGATGAGCAACCCTCATGAAATTGTGTACCAAAACCGGTTAAATCTCTGATTAGAAATGTTTCCGCGTACCGACCAAATACTTTTGACAATATATTAGTTGATTTCTTGATATTTCATGCTGTAACCCATGCATTACTGACAGGATGAAAATTACATTAATAAGTTTTTACCGAAAAGTATATCGGCGGATGTATTTGGTATTAGCATGTAAGCATTTGTGATAATGGCGTACATATTCACAGAATTTAAATTCTATTTTCAGCGTAAAGACAAATAGTTTGCACTGCTCGCCGCTCCATCATGTACGATGTACAACGTTTATTTTAAAGTCATTGAGAACAACATGTCACTGAATGATGATCCATAAAATTGAAAATAAATTTGCCAAAGACTGGTTTCGAGTACCAGAAACAATTATTCGAAGTACAACTCTTGGCACGAGTGTTAATGGTTACTCACCTCCACTCTAGGGTATGTAGAATTAAAATGAGTATATTTGGTCTATTTATTTCAGGAAATAGAAATAGCACCTACAGAATACCCATAGAAGGAACGTTCATTTTTAAGCCCTTTCTCGATTAAAGTCAAAATATTAACTCGATTGTTTTGCTTCGGTGTTATCTATCAAACTACGACGAAAAAAATTTTCTTATGTCCTGAGTATCATTCCGGATCTTCAAACTTGAAGTAAAGCTAATTTGGTAGGTTCAGCCGTGACACAGTGGAAATATTTAGCAATCTTTGAAATGAACTCTGCACATAAAATTCTCAATGAGCAAGTTTCAATGAGCAGCCCTATTTTTGCAATAAGTAATCACACCTAAAACTCATTTGGATGAATTCTAGCCAACATTATCACTCCAAAACCATCTGATTTGTATTAAGAGTCGCATGTTCTCAATAGCACTCCAATATCACGCACTTTGCCGCTACACATACGCCCATCCCACACTCTCGTATCGCCCAATATTCATTAATTTTCCCTCTTGCCCCCTTCATTGCCTCTTCCTCTCCCATTTTCACCCTCCAACATCCACCATCTCCCTTCTCCCAATGCACAGCGCCTTCCCCCAATATAACGTGCGCACACTCCTGCCGGCTACTCCATTCACTTCCAAACCCCCACCTTATAATCCTTTTCCGACCTCAGGAGCGTACACAAAACCGGAGGCAGTCGACACAGGCGGGAACAACACGGCAGCACCTTACGGCCACACCCTAAGACCCACGAATCGCAGAGTAGCATCTTAAAGTCCCTCTTCCTCTTTCTCACCCCCTCCATCTACCTCCCCCAACCGTCTCCCCGCAGTCATACACCCCCATTGCCACCCCTTTTCATCCGAAGACTCTCTCCACCCCCGCTCTCTCTCTCTCTCTCACTCTCCGACTCCGCGCAATATTATCGTTTCCGAGGAGATGGAGGCAAATATTTGGAGACGGGCGTGTGTGTGCGCGGGAAAGGGTTGATTCGGGATCCGCCGCCGTCGCCCTGGTAAGATCGCATTCGCCTCCGTTTGTGTTGTCGGAGACGGCGCGAGATGGTTGGGAATAAGGGGGCGAGGATAAACAAAGACGAGTATGGCAAATACGCACACACACACATATATATATATATATATATATATATATATATATATATATATATATATATATATATATATATATATATATATATATATATATATATATATATATATATATATATATATATATATATGTGCGTGCTTGAAGACGGACTAGTTCCGAAAGCTAGCTATGTAAGTGTGATCGTCTCTTTCTTTTGTGTGTCTATCTCCTCCATCCTATCCACATCGTGTGTATATATATATATATATATATATATATATATATATATATATATATATGGTTGCGTGTACGTGTGAGCGACGAGTCGGGACCAAGTAAGTAACAGGCGAGATACAATAATCTTATTTATACCTCACCACATTAAACAGGGATATCATTGAGGGAATCAACATAAACTACTCCGGAAGAAAAAGATTGAGAGACGTGAATACATTTATTGAGTTTCTTTTTTTATCAAAATATCTCGTATAAGATAGCGCAAAAAGAAAGGATAAGGAGATCACTTTTTGCGAATTACACCCAAAAGTCGCATAGTCTGTTTTAACGGCTGCGAAAATTTACTCTAAGCACCTTTGAGTCTACCGTTTCAAGATTAACATTTCCAAGTCCTGTAGAACAGTATTCCCAGTAAGTGAGCCGAGGCGTAACTGTACTGCGCTTACGGAATAAAAGTGTGCCAAAAAACGGATAAATCAATGAGACCGGAATAAATACTGTAGTGTACTGAGTTTATATTGACTACAGTAAACATAGCAGAAGGAAATATCCATCAGGAATAGTCGCAATTACATTTGACTTACTTAAATGTAAAAATATATAGATATGGTATAGATTATTAATAGACGTGTAAGAAATATTCTTATTGTGCTATGAAGCGATGAGGGTCGATGATCATTCTTGTAATGAGAGAAATGCCACATAGACGATATCTTTTAGAAGAAGAAGTTTGATTTAATCGGTAGGAGAATCGGGTTGAACAGCGAGTAAGGTGCTACATAGCTATCGACGTTTCTGCGATGTCTGCGAGGCTCGATTTTGGTGAAATAATTTGAAACAATTTCAAATATAAAAAATTCATTTATGACATGAATAAAATACGCTAAGTTGTCATTTTCTCGTTCCTTTAATGATAAATGCAATAATCAATAACTTGATACAGATATTTAATAAATATTTAAATGATCTACCTGTAGAGGAAGATATAAATGGGAATAAGTACATCTGCATCTACGAAGTATTGAGCGAGCCACCTCAAGAGTGTGTGGCACGGGGTGATTCCCCTCAAGTCGTGCAGCCCTCATCCCAGTTCAAATCAGACTCGCGCCCGTTACCTCGTCCACTCGCCGCAGACCAAAAGAGTACTCAAAACTAAAGTAAAATTCCTCCAGGTTTTTAAAGGCGCAGGGTTCTGCCACCATGTATAATTTCTTTCTCCATTGAACCACACGTCCTATCCGTCAACATCCCGTTCAGGAAACCTATTCTTATTCTTCTCCTTCACTGCTCACCCAAAATTCCTACTCACCTAACGCCCTTGAGCAAACCCTCTTTACCCTCCCCATCTGTCTACTTTGTCTTTGCCTATTCTCACCAAGAAATTGCCCTTCCTCAATCACTATTCAAATCACTTCCTCTTTCATCATCCTCTCTGTCTACTGAATCTCCTTCCTCCTTCTCACCAACATCTGGAATACCAGCAGCCTATGATTGTCCTTCTTCCTCAGAGTCAACATTTTTTTCCCCATGCAACGCTTTACTCCCTATCAAACTCTTCCCATGCCTCATTTTCTAAAGTTTACGTCCCAAAGTCCCTGTAATGCATTTTCTTCTATTATTTTACCCTTTTCTATTCTTCTACTCTAGTCATCCATACTTTTCCAAATTTGCTTCTAGCGTGTCATTGAAGCTATTGCATTGTTCAATTTCCCTCAATTTATGCCCTCCAAGTTTTATGACCAACCTCGCTTTATTCTGCTAGATAATCTCATTACTTTAGTTTTTTTATGATTCATTTTCACTCCGTAACTCCGACTCTGAGATATAATACAGGACATTCCATATAAGTTCATAAAACATAACTTCCCAAATCATATGCAGAGAGATCAGTGGTGTGGTAAGAAAAAGGGATGACCACATGAGGGGACAGGGTGGGAGAAGAAATTATGGGCTGAAGAAGATTGACCAGAGGACTAGAAGGTGGAGGTGTGAGGAGGATAGAAGGTGACCGGGTGGTCTTCGTACGGGAGAAAAAAATAAACCAGACTCCCCCATTCATAAGGACACTGCGGGAGAGAGAAGGTGGGAAAAGAGGAAGTGGGAGGGTAGGAGAGGCCTTCTCAATTCTCTTTATTTCTTGGATTCCATTCCATTTCTCGTTCCGCCGTCTAAAGCGACACTTCCTCTCCAACCTCTCCCCCGCTCTTCCATTCTACTCCTTCATCGCCACCGAGGCATCGGACGTTTTTGCAACCGCTCTAGACCTTCACCGCTCTATTGTCACTTCGCTGAACTACTCGCGGCGACAACAGCAGGGGATCGAATCCATGCAGCAATAATGGAAGTCCTGGAAGAGTTCGCTATTGGCAAAAATCGGTTGGTGGCTTCCAATCAATTCTTATACAGAGAATTATTGTCACCTTTGTGCTAAGGAAATAGGGTTAGCTATAGAACGGATGAGAAATGGCTGGAAATTCGGCACCAATCGAAGGAAAATTTTCATACGAGAACCAGAGCCGTACGATCTCCATGCCTTTTCCATTATTCCTCATTTCTGACATTCCAGTGCCTGTTCACAAGACTATGCAATATGGGCCGATGAATCACCCAAGTACTGCCGGTCGACGATAGATTTCAAAGAATATCTAGAAAGGATATTATTATGTTAATGACTGTTCAAGAAATAAAATAGTATCAAATCTAGTCAATTACACGAATAAATTATATGGACTGATTTAGAGCTAATTCTTTCACAGAGTGTTGAGAAAATGAGACTCTATTAAAATGTATCACATGACGAAAGTTGAGCTATATCGATAGTCTACACACGGAGCATGTAATATTACCAGCTATTATAATCGAATGTTGTCCATTCTGGATTACACCAAATCCCAATTATAAGATAGGTAAACACGGAAGTAGGAAAATCTATGCTATACCTTTACCATCGCAGGTGCAAGTCTCCTCACATGATATCAATCGCAATCTCGGCATTTATTCTTCCTCTTTATTAATCCGATTCGTACCGCTTCTTCACACTCTTCACTACCATTCCCAAGCAACATTCAGCCCTCTATCACAGCCTTAAGCACCCCTAAGCCTCTCATAACCTGTTCCAATTACCTACTCTGCCTCCTCATATTCTCATCCAGCGGTATCTACAACTCACCCATCACTGCGAGTATTTCATGTTCGTCTTTCTTTCCGCTGCACTTTCAGCAATCTCCTTCATACCCATTTATCTAACGCCTAGAGCATAACGTCTTCCTCATTTCTCGTAGTATACGTACTAGCATCATACAATCTCACACTCTTTACAGACATTTCAGCAGTCTTGTGTTTATATTCTTACACAAGTCCCCCGTTGAAAATTATTTCCTATTAGAGAAATTCAAAATACCTTGCCACAATGCGCGATCTATTACTGCCCAATTACATCCCCCAAAAAACACCTTTACCTGTACCTTCTCATTTCAATCAAGCCATGCAAGTTTCAAATTCTTTTCCCTCTCCAATCCACTCCTATTTCTTGAATTAACTTTACTGGTTTTTCCATAACCACTGGCAAAAATACATTTTCAAAATCCACGTAAAATTCGTCTTAATTATACTCCTCCAATATAACCTTCTATACAAATTCTCATTACATAAATCGTATCCCGGATTGTCTCCCTTTTACAAATCTGAGTTGCAGTAACCAGAATTGCATACAGGAGGATTCACACTTCGCCGACGACCACGGTAGTATATTTGCTGTCTTCTCCAGTCTTCTGTCTGTGATTCAACCTATCCCGTGTGGTGAATAAAACTTCATGTTGTTTAGCCTTTATAAATTGACACATTTCCCTGGACGGTATCAAAAATTTATTCATGAAGCCCTCCGACCCTATTATTTCGAGTCGATCCAAACAGCTTGTAAAAAAATCCGTCACCTTCCATTATTTCATATCTTCTTCAATGTGTCTATAGGGATTTTATCTACTCCAAAAGATATTCTTCCCAGTACGGAAGAAAAAAGTGCCCTAACTAACCATTCTCTCATTGAAATGGGCTCCTAAAATGATATTCCATCACTACTTTAAAACTAAAACTCAGGGTTACTGTATTCCATACTTGGACACCCTCCCATGGATATAATCTTAAGAATTTCTCGGTAGTAATAACTTTAATTATTGTTTCCCTTAAAGAATTTCCCTCTCTACGTTAAATGGCTCAATAGGTTCTCATCACTTCCAATTTAGAAGCCCAGGATAATTTATTCCCAATTTGAAATTAAATTAGAGAATTTATTATGATTCTCACAGAGAATTGCTAATTACTTAGAAATTATTTAACAGTGAAAGATCAGATTAGGGAGAGGGTGATTTATGTAGTAATTTTATGCTCATGCTCAGCGGGAAAAGTTAATGCACATTATTTCGCCATTTATAAAATCCTTTTCAGTTCTTTTGCATTCAATTAAGTAGTTGTTCTTAAAGTCTAACGTTCGCAGTACTTTCTCAGCATTTCAGATTTTCCTCGTGCAACCTGCTTTCTCTCGGAAGATTTCAATCTTTGTGACCAACGTGACTGTCTCTATCACCGCACAATCTGCTGGGCGTAGGGGATATTTTAAGCCGCTAATATCGCCTCCAAGCCTCATTAATCCGAACTTTCTCTCACGATGCACTGGACGAATCTCCAGCCGATATCCGCCTCATATCTTTGGTCTGTGTTAAAAAAAAACAAGAAGTGTAATCCCACCTAGACTTAGATCATTTTTATTTTACTCCCAAGAGAAGATTTATATTGGCGCCGAACTCTGGCCAGTTATAAGGGAGAATTTCCGTCAAAAGACATCAATGTAGGAAAAATGAAATAGGATTTCTCTCAGTATAATTTGAATAGATTCCGCAGGTTCTATTTCTTGAAAAGTAAACGAAGGCACAGAATACAATTCTATTCCAATAAAGGTCATTGCTCCAGGTTTCACTCATACTATAAAATTAAATCCTAAGCTAATTCTTTTCCCCCATATCCTTGCCTGTGCTAGAGCACGCTGTGAATATCCGAGCACCGATTCATCAGAAGTCTTCATATTGAGCACATCTCGGTGGATTGATCTGGTACAGCATGCCACGCTAAACTGTCTACGGTAGGAGTGGTGAGAACACTTAATATTTCAACAAAATGCGCTCGCATAACGAGAAGTTTAATCATTACCTTCAAGTCTTTCTTTCGTTTAGAGGATACGGCAGTAGCCACCGTCATAATTTAACAGGCGTCATTAATCGTCAACTGTTTGGTAGCAAAGTTTCCTGTTCACGTGAGGCTATAATCGTAAAAAGACCCCAAGGGCAGAAAGTACTTACATCCTCAACCATTTTATATAATGTAATGACCTCCATACATTACAACAAGTGTTGTAGCCAATTTAATCACCAACAAAGAGTAGCTACGGGTGTGAATTTTATAGTTTTTAGCTTAAGTGAGCTAATACAAAGTATGGGCTGAATGTATGAGGCTAAAGGAAATCGACTTAAAAAAATTCAATTTGGGCTAAGGAAGAGGTGTGGATAACACATCGTCGCGATAATTAACGTGTGTACCGTCATGTGATAATAAATTCTAGCAAATCATCATCATCACTCTCAATATTTGGACAAATTTATATAAAAAATGGGTTTCTTCCATTTTGATGATTGATTTGATTATGACCGAGCACAAATCAAATTAAATGACCAAATAATTTGGGGAAGTTCATTATGACAAATATTGATGCAAAACTTCTGCATATCTCTAGCAGCATAAGTTAAAATGCAGATCTGTTACACCATATCAATAGTCATAGGGGAGGAACTAAGGTCCTACAATGCGAGTGAAGGAGGCAAAAGCAGAAAGCTTTGACCTAACTCTATTTTGACGATAAGATAAATGAGAATCATAATAAATTCTTTGAGTACACCATAATTCTGCAGCTTAAAACTGGTAACCATAAAAATATAAAAAACTTATTGTAAGGAGTAATTATGTAACTACTTTTAGTAGTTTTAGGTGGACTTCTGATCTTCTTTCAGGGGTTTTCTGGTTTTGTACTTTCATGTACTAATAGACCTGCAAGACATCCACCACAGAGAAATTATAAAAATTAGGGATAACTACCTTCTAAAATTTTTTTTAACTTAAAATTGTGATTTTTGACGAAGTCAAATGAAGATTTTAGTACTTTTATCGGAAATTTTTAAAAATAATTGGCTGAATATATCTACTCCAAAATATAGACAATTTTTGGTCCAGCAAAAAAGCTATTGAATTATCTAGTATGTTTGTAAATATAACCATCGTTAGGTTTTCCAAAATCATTATTTCGATAAAAAAATTGAAGGGATTGAAAACTTTTTCATGCCTCGTATCGAGTTCCCAAATTACTGAAAAAAATATATGGCAAAATATCAGGAATAGAATATCAACAAAAACGCTGAGCTACATAGCCTGGATGGTTTCATATTGATTGGATCAGCATCAAAAATATTGGATAAGTAAATGCCTTGGCAAAGGAATTGGACTCGGAGTTTTCATCATTGAAATGAGGCACTCAAGGAAATATTGTGGCATTAATATTCCGAACCATATTACGAGACCTCTCGCTTTTTCATCCGTTGAATATTAAGAATTTCCGAGTTCATTTTAAACGTGAATTACTATCCATACGGGAGGATGAGTCGCGAATGATTATCTGCCGGTAAAAAAATACACACTCATCACTTACGACAGCGTTACCCGAGAAACAGAGACGAGGACCCAGCGTATGTGCTTGGTCCCCGCACCAATCCGATATCCTTTCGTCGTCAGAGTAGGTATTTCTCGACTCTCTTACAATCCATTCCTTTATCATCATCATCCCTTTCTCCCTCCCCTGGACCCAGCCTCCGGTTTCGTTCCTCCCTTAACACCCTCGGCCACCCACCCCCCATCGCAATGTCCACCCATCCACATCTCATCCTCTTCATCATCTCCTCACACACATGAGCCATCCCTCCCTCCCTCCCTTCCCCGTATCTCCCCATCTCTTTCTCCTCAACGCACGCAGTCCCCTTCAACCTCCTTCCCTTCATACTCCTCCAGCGCCTGCCTTAATCCCTTATCCCATCTTCTTTTTTCCTTCCGTCTGTTTCCTCACTGATACGTTTAATTAAAAGGATCCTCCTCCTCAGCTCTATCCTCTCCTCCTTTAGCCTCCTTTCTTGTACCTCCCCCCCACCACCCAATACCACCCACCCACCCCCTACTCACCCCCCCAACAGCACCCGCCACCCTCGCTCATTCTATCCGTCTCCTCTGTGTTCTGCTGATCCTCCTCTATATGGCGGCGGCGGTGCGATGGGAAGAAGAGATGGGAGGAGGAGGCGGTCCCGGAGGAGAAGGTGCCGGGGCGGGAGTGGTAGAGAGGCCGGCGAGGTGGACGGGGAAAGCCCGGGGAGAGGAAGAGGAACTGACCGAGGTGGGAGGAAGGTGGTCTTCAGGCTTTTCCTCAGGGTTTCGGCCTGTGTGGTCCAGCGAGGGGTAGGTGGGGAGGAATAGGGGTAGGCGGGGAGGAAGGATTGTGGGAGGGTTGAAAGGGTATTAGGGAGTGGATGGCAGTGGGGTCTATTCAACCCTCCCCCACACCATCTCCACTTTACTTCACCCAGCTCACCCCCAACTCTATCCTCCCCGCCCCCTCCCCCCCAATCCATTCAAAGCCTCCATTTCTCTCTCTCTCCACGGCAGAGAGCTAATTTCTCGTAGTGATAGAGGACAATGATGTGATGGAAGTGCGAGAGAGGAAGTTTAAGGAGAGTGTGTGATGGGGTGAGGGAGGCAGGGTGCGGTGAGCGGCAGGCGGGTGTGGATGGGGTTGTCCGTTTCACGAAGGAACGGGACAGTTGAGGGGGGTTGGAGTGTGTGGGTGGAACGAAGGCTTTTGTAGCAGCGCGAGGGTAGCAGTGAGAGAGGAGGAGGGGTGCAGAAAATGCTGCCCCCGGCGGGAATTGAAGGTTTGGTTAGCACTCCGCTGCAGAGAGAGAGAAAGAAGGGGAAAGGGAAGAGGAGTAGAGGGACACCTCCAGGCGAGAAAGGAACCCATCAAAGGATGATTGATCGGACGTTATTTAATCGCGATAATCGATTCATTAACTCGAACGGTCAACCCTATCTTGCTTGCT
This sequence comes from Ceriagrion tenellum, assembly GCA_963169105.1. Taxonomy (NCBI): domain Eukaryota; kingdom Metazoa; phylum Arthropoda; class Insecta; order Odonata; family Coenagrionidae; genus Ceriagrion; species Ceriagrion tenellum. The sequence continues at coordinate 32,339,047 of OY720635.1, read as the reverse complement.
TTTATCTCACTCGCAGATAAACGGATTCTACTAAAAATAAACTTACACTTGAATCTAAAGAGCTTCCTTGCCTACTGTTGCTCTACACAAAATTTTCGCCAGATGAAATGAGAACACTACTCACGTTACTTCAAATTTTAATTCGGCGCTGCGAATTTTGACTCTACTACACAAAATGGTGCTTGACAATGTTGTTCCCATTTCATTCTAAATTTCATTCTCCAGATTTTTCACTATTTACGAAATATGGGTTGATATTTTCTGCAATAAATTCGGCGAAATAACGTAACAGTTTTATTTCCAATAATTTTAATCGACACCTGTTTTTTTTTGTTTGACCGACATTTGTTTGCATTAATGCATTAATGCAAACAAATGACTTGGAAGGCAAAATGTATCCATTAATAATTTTAACAGAATCAATTTTACGAAAGTTACTACGTATCTAGTAATTCTTCACATCTTTATCAGAATCCTTTAACAAAATAGTGGCTTTCTCAGGAGACACAAAAAGAAGTAAAAATTTCATAATGGCAGCAAAATATATCTTGCAATGCATCAGGACTGAAAAGTGAATGGTTTAATGATCTAAAATTTTTTATGATCACTAAAATATCCGGTCATAATCTCTGAAACTATTTAAAGAGATAATAAAAGAGTTTATTCTGATTTGGAAGCGTTTTCATTTCTCATTTAATACTGAGAAAATATCAAGTGGACGAGGAATGGAGTACATTGGAATAAATCACAGCTCAGTATATCAAGTCAAGAGTTTCTTTCACTGCTCACTCTTTCCAAGACGTTTGATCTAGAAATGTTGAGTTTTACCGAAAAGAGCTGCAGTATGAAGAAAGGAAAGAAAGCAAATATTCTGCTACACAATCATTTCCAACAGGTTTGCTCGTTTTCACGCCAATTTAAGCAGCTTATTGATTTACCTTCTTTTCCGAGAAGTGTCTAAGAGTAACAGTCCTTGAAACACGAATCCTTGTGTAAAAAAAAACTACTCATTCCTTACTTTACAAGACAGTGTTCCCGCAAGTATCCAGCAGTGGTTCAATCAGAGGCAATATGAGTTGTAGAGTATAGAGCCTGGAAAACTTTGACGGAACACCAGCTTTGCAAGCACTCCAACCCGAGATAGGGACCTTAAGTGTTCACGTGAGACACTGACCAAGGGTCGGGCGTCACTAATTCCTTCTTGTATCCTCTATAATTCTCCTTCTCGAAGAGGAAGACCACAAAAGCCACTGATTGGCTCTTCCCGGAAACTGTTTCTAGAAGGTATTTGAAGCGAGATAATGGAAATAATCTTTCACATTTTTTTACCCTCTCCTAACACCTCGTTCTCCATCCTCATTCTCGGATTCAAGGCTATCCTTCATCCAGAAATCCGATCTATCTTGCCTCTCCTACAATGGACGTCAAAAAAGAATCAATTTTCTGTTCCTTGTTACCAAGCACCTCAATTTACTTTTGTTTTCTTGTTTTTCGGTGTTGCGATACCACGAATCTAATTCAAAATACGAATTCTTTGATACTCGGTGATGGTCTAAGGAATATTTCCTCACCATTATAATGCTTTTAGCTTTCAAACTGAATGATTTTTACTAAGATGTACAGCAATTATAGTTTTTATTCCAAATAGTTATTATCCTTATCACTGTATCACAGAATTTTATAAATATTTATAATTTCAAGTTAAAGTTGCACAACATTTTAGTTTGATCATCCAGTTGCTCCCTTACCCTTTACTAACACTTCTAGAAAATTTCGTGACATTGTTTTAATTTTTATTCTAGGTACTTAAGAAAAAAGACTAATTGCATTATTAACGAATTAGAGGAATCCAGATTTACTGCTAAATACAAAAAAATAATTTACAATACATGCATTTCACCCGACATGGGAAGCTGTCATTCCAGCAGGGATTGCTTTGAAAAATTATATAGATGGAAAACTACCTGCCCAGCGGTAAGTCACGGATAGAATGAGCGTAACTGGGAGTCTTTTTTCGCAATCAGGTCTCTAAAATTTTAAAACACTGCAGTGAGACTCGGAGAAATTAGCTTGTGGTGAAATAAATGGTTAAATAAACTCTGATTGTTTATTCAATTGTATTGAGTTGCACATAGCCTCTATTTCTTAGCATTAAAATAGTTTAATTGTATGCTATTTTCCTCTCCTTGCTCGATTAAATACCAATTTTCCGTCAATGCTTCCCATCTTTTCAAGCATGGGCCATCGTCAGAATTTCTTCCTTTCCCCAACAAGTGACACTTAGGCCCGCGTGAAAGTTGCGCTAAAAAAAGGGTGAGATAGCAGAGTGACTGGAGTTTGACGCGTGAGCCGCAGGGGAGGGACTCGTAAAGACGGAAGACGGGTGAGGAGGCACGTGAGGAATGGAGGGCAAGAACGGAGACTCTCCGTAATGGCCACCCCTCAACTTAACTTTGCCCTGGCCTCTGCCTATCCACCACAGGGTATAACTCATCATGGTCTTAGATTGCCTTCCATCCAAATGCCCTCCTCTCCTTCGCATCCCCACCCCCTGATGTTTTGCCCCCTCTCCCCCTTTCCACCATCCGGTAGTGGTATAACTTTCCCACCCTTCCCCACCCCCTATACCCTCCGAGCAAAAACCCTTCAGCCCATCTTGGCACACGTTCAGCGACCAATTAGGCGTTGGTTGGCCCCGAGGCAAGATACACGGCCCCCAAGAAGGCCCCGTCAATCATGCGGAAACCTGGGCGGATGAAGGGACGGGAGGGGCTGGGGTGTGAAGGGAGGGTTGGAGGCGGGGGAGGCACATAAGGAGGCGAGAAGATGGAGGGAAGGAAGGCCTATTCGGGAGGAGATGGAAAAGAGAGGGAAGAAGGGAGATGAGGAGGGGTGGAATAAGGAAGAGGAGAGAGAGGGATAGGGGATGAAATGGGGTGGGAATGAGACTTATGGGAGAAGGAAGCGAAGCTGAGGATGGGTATAGGAAGGAAATTCACGTCCTCCGTCGGCCCGAGAGATGGAGGATGAGGTTAAGAAATTGAGCAAACTTCGGGTCGTATTAAGGACGCGAAATCAGGGGTGGGTGGCGGGAGGGTGTGGCCCAGAAGGGGCAGGGGGGTCGAAAATGGGAGGAATCTGTGGAAGAGGCGGGTGTGGGTGGAGGAGAGAGTAGGCGCGTCAAAGACTCTACGCCGCTCATTAATTTTGCGTAATCTTGGACGTGGGGGATTGTTACGGAGATCAAGTAAGTTGCGCGTCTCTCCATCTTCCTTCACGGACGGGGGTTTGAGTGTCTTCCCTCAGCCACCCCCTCCTTCCTTTGGTCCTCCTTCATCCCTCTGGCTTGTACACGCGCTCTATGGGGGAAAGGGGTGGGGCAAATAGGGGGCCTGTGTGGGGCGAGGGGCAAGTCGTGAGAAGGGACAAAGTGGACGCAGACGATGATGAGACACTCCACGGAGAGTGACGGTGGTATCGTTCGATCCACTCGAACGCTCGGACTTCCGTGAGTGAACATTAAAAAGTTCGTCCGAAGGCGATGACATCCTCCCGTGCATATCGCTATCTCCACCGCATGTACATAAAAACCGTTGGTACTTTTAACAGATGAGGCTAGATGAAAGAACAATCAAACAGAATGAGGAGAGAGATATGTAAGTGGATTGTTTCATATTCAAATTATAACTCATCATCATCATTTGTCATCAACGCGAAGACTGGTTTGCGACAGCTCTTAATTCTTATCTCATTCTTATCTCTGCCAACCCCTTCACTCTGACAAAATTATTCTCTATGACGTCCTACATGATATGACCAATGAATACCATTCTTGGTTTCCTTCTATAATTGTTCACATCTTATTTTTCCATTCCAATATAGTTTTCATTAGCCTGTTGTGTCACATGACGTGTTCTATAAATTAATATCTCCTTCCACGCAGAATTTTCATTATGATTCTTTTCTTTCCAGCTATTCGTAAACCGTTATTGACTCTCTTCATCTATTTGGATCTTGGTAATTCTTCGGTAACACGACAATCTTCATATATTTCAATCTCCCATCCGATACTACTATAATTGCGTTAATATATTACCGCTATATAAAAGCATGTTCAAAAGTGCTTTTTTAAAGTGCTTCTTTATCTCAAAACTTGTGATAAGAACTGTGAGCAGACTATTCTTTTAGTGTACTGCTTTCTTTGCTTAGACTATTCTCTTTACAGAGTCTTTCTTGTTTCTTCTACCTCTGGAAAACCTACTTCCCATTAAAATTTGTCTACAAGCGCAAGTTTTTCCTGCCCACGTTGACGGTTTTTGAGTCATCTTTATTTTTCTCACAAACCCACATTAATTTCTTTACATTCTCTACCGTCCTTCCATTTTTCCTTTAAGTTGTATTTATTTACGTTTCAAAATAAAATACTCCGTCAATTAGCAGATGTGGTAAACGCAACAACCTCGAGTAACCAAGTATTATATTTCTGCTTTTTAAACGATCACTATCAAAACATTCGGAAGACCGATAGGATAAAACGTTAAGCTATAGTTTTTTATTACAGTTACGCACTTGATGTGTATAGGAGTTGTTTGCGGCATTAAAAATCATGTATCAAGGGAATTGAAGATAATTTAATACCAAATATATATATCATGAACTTAAATACTTATCACAATGCAATCTCGCAAAAACTCTTCCCTTGTGTACATTCCACGATATATTAAAAACGGTGTTCATGATAAATAGCCTCTTGGCAATTATTCCCATCGCAATGTATGCTACTTTCAAGCTCATAGGAAATCAGTAACTTATTCATGGCTTTCTTATTTGACCGATGCAGCGTGTTTCATAAACTTTCTTTAGTTTCCTTCAACCATCAATGTTGTTTTGTCCAGGATGGAAAGAAGAAAGGATGTTCAATTGGCACGCTTCAAACGTATCACATTTAATGAATATTTATTTTCATTTGAAAAATGGAATAATGGAACAAATTTAGTAATGCACAATGTTTATAGTAATATATTATTCAGGTTTCCATTGCTGTATTAAAAATAAATACCCCAACTCCTATGCTAAAATTTCCAATTAATCATCTGGTGCTATTCCGGTAAAATGAAAATGTTTACCTATTAATGCATAGGTAGGTTGATCCAATTAATTCATTCACATTTTTCTGCCTAAATTGGCAGGTTTTCTCATCCACTCTTCCTCCACTCCACTTCCACTGTTCTCTCAGCTAATCGATTTATTTTCACAATTTCCCTCTAACTTGATATTGTTCAACATTTGCTTTATTTTCCTACCCCTTCTCCGCTTTCCTTCCGCCTTTCCTTCCAATCGTGTCGTTAGCAAGCAATCTCTTCTCAGACTATGTCCTATCCAATTCTTCTTTCTTCTTCGAATAATTTCCATTATAGTCTTTTTGTCGCGTATTCTCCTCAACAACCTCTCATTTCTCACTTTATCTTTCCAACTCAATTTGTCCATATACCTTCATATCCACCACGCTAGGGCTCCAAGTCTTTTTTCATCTTCCTTCATAATTGTCCAAGTGTCTGATCCATATACTGCCCCGCTCCTTGCATACCACTTTGCTAGCCATTTTCTCAGTATTTGGTCCATCGGTCAAGGAGTAGCTTCCTTTTCCTTTGAAATCCATCCTTTGCCATTGCTATTCTTCTTCTTATCTGCATTTAAGAGTATATATCTTCAGTTATAATACAACCTAGATACTTTATACTCTTCACTTGTTCAATCCATTCTTCTTCATGTATTTTCTTCATTTTCTCTCATTTTCCTCTAGCAACCATACACTTCATTTTCTTCTAGCTCATCTTTATTCTATATTCTATACACTTGGTGTTACAGTCCTCTGATATTCGTGTTAATTCTTTTTTGGTTCAACAAAGACATGCTTTCATCAAATTTTAAACACACTACTATTTTTCCCTCCTAAACATACTCCACCCTTGCCATTATAATATTTTTTTATTATTTCTTCCAAGTAGATGTTAAATAATTTGGAGACTTGGAGCATCCCTGTCTTACACCACTTTCCAAGCTAATCTCTTGTGCCATTTCACCTTCTACTCTCACTCTGGCAGCTTGGCTTGAATAAGGGTCTTTCATGAGTCTTCATTCTTTACAGTCATTACTTTGCTTGTTATATACAACCATTAGTCTGCCCCATATTACTTTGTCAAACGCCTTTTCCTGGTCTATGAAAGTTATGCATACTTTTCTCCCTTTCTCCATGTCTCTCTCTCCAAATACTCTTATTTATCCTATTGCTTCGTTAGTTCCCATCCCTTGCCTAAATCCAAACTGTTCTTCACCGATTGCTCCACTCAGTCTTCCATAAAACCTTCTGTCCATTGTCCTTAGAAGTATTTTGGCTGCATGAGACGTTAAATCTATTGTCCTATATTCTTTGCACCTTTTGCTGTTTTTCTTCTATTCTTATGCTGAACCAACAAGATGTAAAAATGAAGATGAAGTAAGGTGGCATATAAAAAAGTACCTTTTTCACCATACATCGAGTAGAATCCTTTGAAAGGTTTGATACTGGACTATATTCATCTGTTGTATCTACGAATCACCTATTCAAATCAACCGTGATAAACTTTCAATGTTGTAATTTCCGGTTTATTGAATCGACCGAATCTATAACCTTGTCCTTGTCTAATGTAATTTACACATATAGATATGCTCCCGATCCCGGGAGTATCTCAAATCATAATATCGCGCCGACCTAATTCCAGGATAAATGGCTGAATATAATAGATAGTGAAATAAATTTTACTGAACTAATATATTCTACCCAAAATATTTTGCACCCTTCACTTCGGTTCGAGGACCTTGATTACTAGGGAGAAGTTATATGAACAGAATTCTTTTTTTATTGAAGGAACATTAATTCATTTATTCCTTCCAAGGAAGTCAATTAATGAAACATAAAAAAGTCAAATGCGGGATGATGGAAGACCTGAACCAGGTAAAAGAGTGACTTTTTCATAGTTAACGAGGAATTTTAACTCTAAGGAGTTATTTCTGGTGCTGAGTGACTTCAACGCATGAGATCATACGGTATCTGCGATAGGACGATTTTGTCACGCGTAGGGAGAGGTAGACAAGCACTAAGCTTTACAGCAGGATGATTCTCACATTCTGGTATAGCTCATCTCTTGTAATTTTAGCGACTACCCAGGAAGTAGACGTAACTAAAAAATCACAGAACCTAGCTTTGAATTTCAGAGACAAGACGATTTTGAACCTGAATCCATTGATTCCTCTGCCAGCACCAAAACGCTCAACTTAGCAAAAATAGTAAATATTCCAATTGTAATAACTGCAATGAACATGGGCACAGCAATCCTAAAGCCAACCCTGCTTTCCAGAAGTGTGTGAAATGGTCCGAGTATAAATCCGAAAAACGGCAGCGTTTTTCAAATTACATAATAAGTTCACTAAAAATATCCCCAAAGAATACAAAATCAATGGAATTTGATTTTACCAGAATATTTGATATTTTCAGAGGGGGATCGGATTGGTGTGGTGGCTAGAGTACTGGCTAACCATACGGACGGCCAGGATTCAAATCTCTGCAGAGGAGAATGTTTTTCAGAGGAAACCCGTTCCCTACTTGAGTGTCTTATGAAGGGCACTTCAAGTACAGTACTCCGCCTGTCGAATGAGACGTTAAACCGTGGTCCCCTTGGCGCCGTTGAGAGCATACTAATGCCGACGCCGAGTTTCTATCCTCCCTTTCTCCCTTACCTATCCCCTATGGCGCAAATGACCTTAGCTGTCCCAAATATTCAATCTAGTTTCAGAGTTTTAGAAGATAGTTTTAGAGTTTCAGAATAATTTTCTTTAAGTTGAAAAATAAAAAATAGGAGTAAATATGAAAACTACGGCAATAACTTGTATTCTGAGCGAACACATATTAGCTCTGAAGCTAATCGACGACCATTCTCTGTATAATTTTCCCAAAGATTCGTTCCGTAAAAGAAACTCGAATGCCAGCACTACCATGCTCATAATAGTACTCAATCATCTTCAGAGATTAAAGACTCAAGTCCAAAACGTTGTTTCCCGACAAAAATATCACACTGGTCAATTTTATAGAAGCATTAAGGTGTCAGTTTAACCCTTTGTAAGTAACCCTGCCCTTTTCAGGTGCGTCAGTCAACGTCATCCGACCGAACGATTATAACCTTATGTTCGTCTTCTTCATAAGCCGTTCCCAGACGATTCTCCCGGAGCCGCACCCTGTGCATTTATACGGCCCAATACCCTCCCGCCCCTTCCCTGGGGTCGTCTCCGTCTCTCCTAGGTAGTCTCGCATCGCTCCACGCCACTCTCCCAAATCTCACCCTCCGCTCCTCTCGCTCCGTTTTTTCAGATGCCCTCGCCTTTTCCACTCCGCTGCTCTTGTCATCAGGGGAGGTCACGCGATCCAAATTATAAGGCAGGGCAAAGAACGGAGTGTCTGAAATATATATACATTTTTTAGATTGGTTAAAAGTTACTCATAACGATTGGACAACGGGTAAAACATATGGTGGGTGGGAAGCCATAGTGTTGAAACCTACGTTTATACGACAGCACGAGAGGAAAGTTACCAGGATGTCCCGACGAATATGCTTGTCACTGCCGCTGAAACAGAGCCCGTGTTTAATATCTTTAAAAAATTATCGACCACTTGATGTGAAGACATTTGGCCATCTATTGGACTTTCTAGTAAATTATACTAACTATTTCTGATGAGCAATGTCCATATTCTGCCAAATACCACCTGTTATGTACAATGAAATCAATTCATCCTTTATTTATGATTGATTTCAGTGGATAATTATTTGTGACTGATTTTAGGAGTACATTTGCATAAAAAGGAAATACAATGAGATAATTACTTAAATCTTCAATATTGCTGATTTCACCACCAAGCATATAACTGAAAGTTAGGGTTGCTGTATTTTAATTTAATCTTAAATATATTTACCTTTTTCAATGTCCAACAAACTTCTCTGTCAGAGTCTGCCGTTGAGTAAAGAACAAAAATCTCTCCTGAGCTGTGTTAAGTTCAATATTGAACATATATTTTTTCCCATCATCACTTAGAAATTGTTTAAGATTCACTGATATTTTCCGATGAAGCAGAAACTTATATTTAAATTTCAGTCCCTTGGATACATAAGCAACAAATTTTATAACATCATATAAAGATTCAACGTCGTTTATGAGAATTTTATAACATCTTGTACCGTTTCTGTAGATCAATCGTTTTCCAAAGACAAGTAGTTCCACCGGACGGAAGCTAGTAGCAGCTCAGACGTTTTGTCTGAAGGATATACTTCTGAATACTTTCCTTCACAATAAAAGATCAATAGCTATTACCAAAGGAAACAGATTGATAGAACTTGGTGACAGTAACGGCATTACCAGATTCACAGCCAAAACACTACCACATATACTGTGTTCCACAATACTACAGGCTTAATAAATTTCGTCACGTTCTGAGCAGACACCAAATTCTGATAGAATTAACGCGGTTCAAGATTCTTTTAGTATTTGTAAGGTCGGATGGAGAAATGGGATGTTGGAAGCAGCCAACACAAGAGCTTTCGGGAGAAAATAAAAAAATGCCTTAGAAGTTTATAAAAGAAATTTTTCGTGGGAAACGCTTTTCTCCCACAACGGGTTCAACGAAGCGAAAAAAAATACAAGAGGAGACCTTTTTTTTGTTGTGGGTGTGTGGGCGTGATCTTGAAAGCGTCAGGTGAGCGAAGCAAAGAAGCGAATCGTTATTATAAAACTACCGCCCTTTCGACCCCTCACTCTCCCCCCATGACTCTCGTCCCTCCCCCTCCCCACCACCCCCGTCTTCACCCTTCAAATCCCTCCTCCCACCTCGGCTCCCTTAAAACGTCCTCACCCACCCACCACCTATTTCCTTCGCTCTATTTTGAACGTCACAGCCATTTCCTTCCCTATGTCTCATCGGGAACTCTACCTCGCTCCATCGCCTGCCGCTCTTCAACTCTTTCTATCTGCCCCCCTCCCAAATCGCTTCTTCGCCCCCACTTTTTTCTTCCTTTTCGAGAGAAAGAAATAGACGCTTGAAAGCCTTCACTTGTTTTCCCGGGAAAATTTTTCCATCCTCGGGAAAACGTGTAATTAACTCATTCCCCCGAGGCCATTCTTCTTCCTCAGTAGACATTTTCTGCAGACAATGAATGGTCCCTTAAGACGTTTTTTACAGTCCAAGAAGAACACTATTTTTTGATAATATTTATTTGGGTATTCGACTCAAACATCAAATGGAAATATACTTCATGGGATACGTGACTTTCAACCTTGCAATTTACAAGTCGGTCAAAACTGGGGCATAGTTAGTCCTCTTCAGGAGTAACATTAGCAAAAAATTTTCGAAAATAACCATAGGTAGGCTCAGAGAATAAATAAAATAGGGGTTTAAAACAGATGTTTCACCACGCCTACTATAAAAAACAGCCGCCTGTTTGAAAATATAGGACAACAGGGAGAAAAATCAGGCCCTTGCCTCGTTTAGATAAGAACCATCCCGGTTCAGATCCATGTTAACTTATTCATCTATGCGAATTTCCACAGAGAAAAAATCATCCGCCTTGACCGGAATTCGAACCCGGATCCCTCGATTTCCGGCCGAGTGCTTTAGCCAGTTAAGCTACTGAGGCGTCCTCTCCCCTGTGGATTTTTGTGATCTTTTACTGGACCAGATGTTCTCGACTGCCGGACATACAATGTAACAATCAGTCGCTACTGAGCGCTTAGCGCCACTGCCTACGAGGAAAGATCGAACTTTGAACACAGAGAGGCGTACACTCTTATTTGACAAATTTCAAGCTCTCCGGGACTAGCCACGGAGTTCCACTATTACGGAGTCACCCGCAATGCACACATGTGCGAATTTCCACAGAGAAAAAATCATCCGCCTTGACCGGGATTCGAACCCGGATCCCTCGATTCAGATAAACCACTCGGCCGGAAATCGAGGGATCCGGGTTCGAGTCCCGGTCAAGGCGGATGATCTTTTTCTCAGTGGAAATTCGCACGTGTGCATTGCGGGTGACTCCGTAATAGTGGAACTCCGCGGCTAGTCCCGGATAGCTTGAAATTTGTTATTCATTTATCGCTGTTACACACCAAACTACGCCATTAAATCAATTGTGTAAGCAGTTGATGATTCGATAATTTAATTCAGTATTTTGCTCAATAAACCAGTATTCATATATTTGTCCATAAAATGAAAAGGATTATTCAATGGTGTAGAAAGGCATATTCTATATGTTTGGTTTGGTTGATAAAAGATGGAAACAGAGTATACAATTTAATATCTTTTCCGGAGGTAACTAGGACTGCATTTGCCTACCAAAAGCTAGTACACTCGAATTATTTTCCTACTTCATTTGATGATGTATCAATAATAGGAAAAAATGAATCATGAACTCGAGGAAAGGCAGATGCAACTTTCATCATTTAGAGCCGCGGATGATGAAATTTCTCGTGTTTACCATGCGTTCCGTGTGGATGACGAAAGCTCTCATCTTCAGGTCGAGTGAATGTGAACATAAATATTACCCAATTCGTGTGCTCAATATTTGAATTTAATTTACAATGTTTTAGCTTTATTAGCAGAAAGAAATCAATATTTTATATAAGGTATTTTGTAATTTATGCTAGTTTGAGCCAAATATCATTTCATCTAGAAATCACTGAGTGAATGCACTCCAGAGAGAATTTATTAAAAATAAGGAATTTCTCACACCCAGATCTCGTCAAATGATTGCGTGTTTTATATGATTACTTAAAACATTTTGAAAATAAATCATAGAGTTATCGCAGTGATTATTTTCAGGTTCCTGTAAAACCATCCGTTGTTAAGAAGCTTTAAACGTACCGCGAGAAAAAATGAGTCAAATGAAAGACGTAGATATTTTAATTTGATTACTTAGAATTTCAGTCATGCGATAGTATATAATTGCACTATATTTTTATAATTATACAATTATAATATATTTTCTTCATGCTTCCCAACGCGGTTGAAATGAAAATATTTAATTTGAATATGGTCTCTATTGACTGAGGAGCTATCTCACTCAAGCCACCTTAAACCACAGTGAATACTAACGCGTGTAGACTGTAACACACGACAGCCTGCAACGGACGTGACTTACACACCAGCTTCATATTTATGAGTCGTCACCTCGCATTTTAACCATTTTTTTGTTTTCTCCCCTAGGGTGGTCCTACATCCTTGACTTATTATTTATAAGTGTTTATCCACATGGCCCAGGCTCGGTATGCGGCGACCCTTATCTGGGTTCCTTCGCTAGCTGCTCACTCAAAAACTGGAATTTACCCTCAAAGACGCACTGTTTCGACAACTTTAACAGTCATAATGAAAAATATCTTGTAGTTATCAGAGATACAATAATTTTTACCTTGTTTTTCGGGGATGACTTCTTCTTTGGATGCGTTAGACGTGTCCGTTTCCTCAAGTCCGCAGGCCGTTATGAATTTGGAGACGTGGATGTCTAAATAGGGGTATTGTTTTAAACCATGTTTTGTAACTATACGTCGGAATATACAAATTTCGTTATTAAGGATAGATGGTAACTTGACGCTGATTTATTTCAGCTCTGAGCTTCAACGATTCATTTGATGGGTAATTAAAGTATTAGAGAGAGAGAGAGAGTTATGAATAAAATCACCGATATCGTGTCATTTTTGCTGAAGACTTCTTCGAAAGCTTTTCATTCAATTCAATCTCTTATTATAATTAAAATCCAACTTTTATTTTAAATTGCTATTTATTAACGAAAGAATTAGACAAGGGGGACCTCAAGTAATTGTATATATCACGAACATATCGCATTCAATTACGGAAAAACAATGAAATGTCGAAGAAAATAGTGAGTTTACAAACTCTACTTTCTTTAATGATTCTACGTTATATATTGCCTTTTAAGCGCATCACGCTATTAGAGATTTTAAAGGATATTTGATCGAGATTGAAATTAAAGAGAGGCGGTCAAGCAGAAAAGACGATACCAAAAGTCAGTCTCCATGCAGAGGACTACGTAGACAAGCCGACCGACGAGTTATCCGCAAGCTATTACTCAGACCGCCTCTTGTGAGGTATCCTGTGCCAAAGATTTAAGATGTAAGCTTCCAGGAGACTGAGGAAAACAATCGGTATTAGTGACACTCCAGTTAAGTAAATTGTATTTTTCCACCAGGATATATTTATTGTACAGCATGTATGTGGCAGCAGCAACGGCGTCTACATCAGGTACCTTCAAAGACTATCATTACCTGATGATTTCTAAAGGTAGCTGAAGATGACGCCGTTGCTGCTGCCACATACATGCTATACAATAAATAAATCCTAAAATGCCGATGTGTAGAAACACATTGTACCATAAATAAATCCTGGTGACAAAACACACAAAACACACACAAACATTTTATAAAGCCTCTAAGCTAGCACGATGACGCAATTTTATGAGTATGGTTTTAGAGCGGTTGTATTTAGCCTCATATTTAATCCATTGAAGAAAAGTCGGTACAGACTAACCCCAACTGCACCCGGATACTACGTATGATCGTCCATATTAGTTGGCTTTCCTCTCTATATTTTGAAGACGGGGAGGGGTCCGATGTAATACGATCAATATACGCCGTCACTAAGAAAAATTGAGAGGAGCAATCTACCTTTTGAATGGAAACTTCTATCTCTTTTGGGGATCTTTTATGTCGATCTTATATTTTTATAACGAAATAACATGGCTCCTTTCTTAAAAGCTGGGTAAGGTTCCAGGAACCAGATGACAGGAATTTAATCAGTTCCGGATTAAAGCGAATTTCCCCCACGCTCGTTCCCTTAGCTTTTGAAATAAATGGGATAAAATTTTTCACAGTGGGCGGAGAGAACAGACTTTCAATTCACATGCCCCAAATTGAAATTGCATGCGTACTCAGATTTTAGTGGAATAAAAACTTAAAATCCTGAAGGATTACATTAAGTCTCTGAACACCGTTTCGAGTTTTCGTCACCATTATGTTCAGACAATCTACATATTAAGTAAATGTGGATTTTCAAGTATATAATATCAATAAATCCCTTCTGATATCGGAATTCGAATCGAAATGAGTAGATTTTGGCTATCAAAACTGTCTCAAAGCATAGCGAGTGCTCTGATAAACTTTTATAATTATTCTGTGATATAAAGCGAGATCTATATTCTACTAAATGGCTGCTTTTTAAGGTTGGTTGGTAGCCAAGTATTTTGAGTCATAAGCATACAAAAATATTCAAAACGCAACGCCATCTATGCTCACTCAAAGATACGGAAATTGAGAGAAAATGTTGACATCTGTCCTGACTGACAATTGAGAGCAAATGCTGTAATTTGGCCAAATGTTGACATCTGTCCTAAACGTTCTACTCAATGTCTTGGATAAAAAAACCGAAGTGATTATGTCGTTGCACGAAAATACATTCCAATTGGCAAACAACAAAACTATATTTATACCATGGGCCCAAATAGACTGACGAGATCTATTTTATCACCAGGAATTCTATAAAAACATGAAGTCATAAGAAGTAAGTCAAAAATCCACGCAACTTCCAGAATTGAAATCATATCTACCTATCAACCAAACACGGAATATGTTTTTACAAAACTAAATGTTGCAATCGTGTTTCTGCTATATCAATAGGAAACTAAAAAGATTTTCTCCGACAAAAATTTTATTTGAATGGCGTGAAAACCTATTACATCCATTGTCTCAATTACTAGAGCATGGTCCCCCATAGGAAACCTACGGTTGAAATCATATCGTAATCATCCTCAGCTCCCACGAGCACCTTAGCGCGTTTCAGTCAACAAACATTGTGCAGATATTTCAGGAGAATATATCAATTAGCCTCCAAAAATGTGGATGCAAATAAGCTGGAGAGATTATTAGACCTGTGTTTTACCGTTGTATAACTAAGGCAACATGCTTAAGTCTGTTACCTATCTCAAGTAACCCTCCGGTCTTGCTGTACGACATCACGTCTGGACCTCTCCCACCGTCCTTTCCTCCACCAAAACGGCACTAATAATTTTTTCCAGCTCAAAAAATTCCTATCACGGAACGATATCTCGTCGGCAACAAGAATGACGCTAAAGTCGTTATAGAATTACGCTGTTTCCGGTCCAAACTTTTAAAAGCCACGAGAAGAGATAAATGATGGTCGCTTTAAAGGAGGATGGAGAGAAACAGGGGTCAGAGGGAGAGGGAGTTAAAATAAAAACACAATCCGCCGCTCGTCGCCTGAAAAGATCGTTTACTGATTGGTCACACGGAACAAATCATCCCAAATGCCTCCTCGACCATTTTCCCACCGGGAATAGGGATTCAAAACTTTAACATCCATTCACCTTTACAAGCTGGATCTCTATCGTGGCCTGCGTGGTATTATTTTACCGATTCCCTTTTGTTTCAAAGTCCCACCGAAACTTTTCCTACCCTCGGGCCACTCCTGTACAAGGATCACCTTAGTATCTGATGCCAACAGAGATGATGGTAGAGTCAGATGCTCTGAATCATTGGCACAATGTCATTTTTGTAATAACTGGCAAAAGATATAACAAACTCAGTTTCATTTAACTCTAGCGGACCAAGACCCTCGACCGGATAGACATTATGCTTTTTAATCACTACTTGTTTTAATCGCTAATGACAAAATATTAATTAAAATCTCAAAAGCTATAATACTAGCTGAGCTAGATCTATGGTGATAATGCGTCAATACTTAAAATGTAAAATAGAGAGGAGAATATTCAACAGAGATCACCAAATAGTATTGACTTAAAAATTTACACAACATAACTGAAAAATTCGATATCGATAGATATTTCCAATAACACAATTCAACTACGTTCATTAGTGATTAAGACAGAGGGAATTCAAAAGAACTTTTCATCTTATGACTCCTCTATTCGGTCATCAAATAACTATTACTGGAGCATAAAATAGGATGCTATGAATGTAGGAGTTAAGTAGGGTTTCAAGGGCTTGTTTATGAAAAAAGGAGGGTTAGGAGTAGTTTAGGGCTAGCGAGAGAAAGCCAAAAGTGTAATTTATAAAAGAATAAAAGTCAAACGGTCTGATAATCACTTCGCATCCTTAGTTAACGACAGAAAACATTGTTTTTCCTTCATGTCTATTTAAAAAAATATGTTTCAAGCAGTGCCAGGTACTATGAAGGTAACATTCCCTGCATTTTTACAGCACCAGAAATTCCACACTAAAAGCAATAGTGATTTGACAGCTTCGAAGACTGAAATATTTATCCTTCGGGATTGGGTTTACTTTATGGGCGCTATAATTTCTCCAAGACCGTGTTTGAAGACAACAACCACCTGAGAGGACGACAATTGAATCACGGTTAGGTATCTCTTTACAGAGTTACAGTCGGTTTTGTTGAAACATGGGGGTAGGTTTTGGTTTGCTTTTAACCCTTGCGTCTGTTTGAGGGAGTATTCGTTGAAAAATTATAACTCATTCGTATCTTAGCGAATATGTGCGAGTTAAATCACGTTCAGACAAATAGTGGTCCAGCAGAAGACCATGGCAGTACCAGCATACTTCACCAATATGTTCTGGGGACTGCCTTCTCGTCCATACTCACACGCTATTTGTCCTCCACAGCTGCCATCATCACCTTCCCGCGTTTGACTCTTTTCATTCAACACGTCCCAACGCACCGAGAACGACCCAAGAGACAGAGCACACCCACAGTTTCATGTCGCTGCTATTTTATGGTCCCTCATCGTCCCTCCTCTATGATACACAGGGACCAATAAAATGATGCTTGGGAACCGTCCCGCGAAAGACCTTCACGTCAGAGGTATAGGAGGAGGTTGTCACGTGATCGCTCTTCCTCTCTCCCGATCCTCGGGCGTACCACAACGCATTATTTTTTTCCTCATCCACTGAGGTCCTTTAACAACGAACACCTACTGGCGAAACGAACTCAACATCCTCATTCGATCCTTGTCTTTTTCGTTCAGCACACTTAAATCTTATCATTTCTGCTCTTCCCCTCACCTTCCTCATCTCCCCACCTCCCTATTCATGCTCTATTCGCACCTCGTTTCTTTAAACCTCCTCCCAATACCTACCCCATTCCACCTCTTCCTCACTCTACCGCAACGAAAGTTTTCTCGCTCAAAGACTTGTTCTCTCTCTCTTTCCCCCCCTCTCTCTCCTACTCTCCCACCCTCTCTGCATACACCCTTAATTCTTTATTGCACATTGCGCCACTATTTCTTCCCCTTCGTAGTTCGATCTTTAAACCCACGCCACCATATGACTTCCTTTGCTCTTTGTGATCGCGTAAGAGGCGTTCATGAATGTGAATCAGAGATGTAAGCGTAGGAATCAGGCGAGTGCAAATATGCCAAATTAATGGTCCAATTAGGTCCTTATAACTTAGTACTTCCATTTGATATGTTTTTACAGGCGGAAGAACTGAGAATCTAATTAATTTTCCTTGATGTATTTGCATACGACTCCAAATATCTTATTTCAGGGTCAAAACAGCAGTTTTTATTAAAAACAAACGGTTCACAGCGTATTACATCGGTATCACTTTGAATTGAATGAAATTTAGCCTACGGCAATGATGACTATTTAAATTCTCCGATGATAAGCTAGTTATAAGTTTAATAGTGGGATACATGTAAATCCTGTTAAATAGGCTTCCCGCAAATATAACTATGATTAATACTACATAAATATGTCAATCATTTCGCTCATGGCACAGGATTTGAAAATCACGGCAATATCAGTGAGCAAAAAAAGGTGGAGCTACTTCTTCAGATTATGTACAGCCCATTTCAACGTCGAAGAATACATTCATAGGAGAGCTTTCTGTTGGCAAGTTGCATGTCAGCTGGCTCGCAATAAAACTATTAATGATAAGATCTCAGTGCATTTTGCAAGCGTAAAGCGTTCCGGGATAATCATTACAATAAATTTTCCAGTACCTTCGACATCAAAAACTAATGTTTCGGCAAACATTTTTGCGCGATCTTCCAAACGTTTCACATTCTACTACTTCAAAAATAATGAGTATTTATATGCTTAAATACAACTGAAAAACTTACTAATCTGGTGAAGAACAATTGTAAATTTAAGGTTGAAAATTTAATGAGTGTTTATTAGAAAAAATTCAACTTTTGGACATAGGAAAAGTGTGGAATTGCTTCCTAGAAATGAACATGTTGAGTAACTATACAAATATTATAAATGCGAGACACCAACTACGACTCGACTGGGGAGTCAAAGAGATAATTCAGCGCCCACACTCTCAAAAGAAGACCCTTCGTCACTTAAGTTTAGCATCGCGACGAATACGGGGATTCGCTTGACTTTATTTTTTTTGAGGGATCGAATTTCATTCAGAACTCAAAACCTGCTCGGTCTTAAAATCCATTTATATGGACAATATGACGCGGCAAATACTATAAATTAAACGGAGTGTAGATAGACATCATTGCGGTGGTGAGGGAACCTCTCATTGAAAAATATATGTCCACCATTCAAAAAACTTTTCGACGCTCGGCCCATAAAACGTACCTCCTGCCGATTACAAATGACGCTTGCTCATTCATTGCCCAGTCCTTTCCCGGCACCTCACTCTCTCTCTCTCTCTCTCTAAACACATATTTTTTTCCTCCACCTCCACTCCTCATCCATTCCGTTGGATATCCGACTTCTCCTACCCTCACACACGAGCACATTCACGCCATGAGAACCACGCGTCCAGCCCATTCATCTGGATAGTGTTGCGCCTGGTTCCACCGCCTGCCAGCCTCCCAACCACTCCACCTTGCCCCCATCTCCCCGCCCCCTCCCCCCCCCAAAAAAAAACCCTCCCCTCTTCCACACCTTCCTCCTCACCTCCGCTGGCCTCTCTGGCCGGCAAGCTTCACCCCTCATCCCACGACATCCCCAACGCCCAACCCTATTCTTTTTCACCTCATTCCCCCTGGTCCGGTCGCGAAATTTCCTATTTTTTTCCTCCGATGCCAACATTCGCTCTCACACCTCATACACGCCACCTGTAACGGGGGGATCCCAACCACTCCACTCCTCTCCTTCTCTCTCCTATGCGCACCGTAAATCTCTCTCCTCGCCCGCGTGCACAAAAACCATCATTAACATTACGCGTTATTGGTTTTCCCCGCCTCGATCCGCACGCGTCGCCGACAATTATTCTAAATCTCCCCAACGTAAATTGGCTCAAATGCAATCGCATGCTTTTACGTGATGACTAGGACGTAATGTGGATGCGTCATTAGACGCGCAATCTTGAATTTTCAACATGTCTATTCTGCAAATATCCGATACTGGCGATCAAAACGTGTTACATAGCTCATGAGAAATAGATTGGGAGCTAATGGAGAGACGGATAATTTTGGCTTAGATTACTTGAAACGGTCAGATCAGGCGATTTTCAGTATGACTCGTAGGATATCATTTTGACCCCTTGCTATTAGTCTCGAGCTGATAGATGAGACAAAATGAAAGATGCACTGTCAAGCTTAAAGTATGAATATTCCTTTCCAATTCTTTCATCGAACCAAAATGGCGTGACAGTAATTCAATAAACCTTTGCCATTTCCCCCTTTTCTTCTCCATTCCTCCCCTTTCATATCTGACTTACGTCACACGTCTCTTTGGCGGCTCGTAGGGTAGAATGTTCATGAATGTAGGTGCAGGGTAAGAGAAGACTCGGTTTTATGTACACTTCATCATTTTCAAGCAACTAATTATTCCGGAACTATGTGCCATTTCAAGGTATATACAAAGAGCCGAAACTATGACTGGTAGTTATGATTAAATTTAAAAAGTTTGGAAATAACAGAGTCTTCTCTTACCCAAAACGGTGAAGGTTAAAAGCTTCCCTCAAGTAACTCCTTCTACTCCTTCTCTCTTAACTTCTTACTCCTTCAAATGTTAAAGGGTCGAGAGAAAAGGACAAGGCTAGGAGTCGCCGAACAGCGTGGCATTTGGATCTTCTTTGGGTCAAAACCTAAATACTGTTTTTAGATATAATATAAAGAGATGAGACAAAAAGAATTAGGAGCGTGACGTAATGCAAAATCTTGGAAATATAAAGTAACTAACTAATATTGAACTTTCGACCTTGAAAATGAAGATCAGATCATCGAATTATGAAAAAATTAGTGCATATAGGTTTAAAATGGTATGGCAAGGATATATATTTTGGCAAAGAGGCAATGAAAAAACGGCAAATTCCAGGTTTGACGATATAAATGACTTATAGACATATTTGCCTCTAAAGGATACGTGAAGGTAAAATATTCTTATTTTAAGTTTATTTAAATAGCATATAACTTTCGAGCTATCGTTTTTTCTGCTACTTAATCACGAAAAAAGGGTAACAACCAACCATTTGCCATTTGTCGCAAGGGTGAAAGACTATTTCAGTAAAATTTTCTCTTAGTCATTGCAACTGAGCGACACATCGTAACAGAGGACGAAGAAACGACAGCATCGATTAAAAATAACGCCAAGAAAGGCTAAGGATGTTACCAATACACTTACTTCTATCGGTAAGGGAAAAAGAATATGATTGAGCGAAAATTGGAAATTTATCGCATGAGAAAAATAACTGGAATCGTAGACTTTTTACATAAATTTTAATTTCCACTCACGGGCTGGATATTAAAGTCGAACGAGAAGCTGGGTTGAGGTGAGATTAAAACACGGGGAAAAGAAAAGTGAGATGGCATATTAAATCTATCATCCACTCCTCTTAAATTTTGCATGTCTACCTTCCATTGGAGGTACAAAACAAAAACTTGCGTTGAGAATCTTCACCACAAAATATAAGCAAGCGATCATAAATATTTTGGAGGATTTCTTCGTTGTAGAGCAGCAGAGCTATGTAGGTTGAACAGAACGAGAAAATGGTGGATGCAGAAATGATACGAGAAAAATGGCGAGGGATTAATAATTTCTTAGAAGGTTATAGTATATAATGCTATGCTTAGATAAAAATGTGTGATATGTGATTCACCGTAAATAACACCTAAGAGGCGAGGATAGATATGAAAATGATGGCGCAACTATCTCATCATTACGATGGAGCTTGGAGAGATAGGTCTACAAAAGGTCTTGCAAACATTTTTCGCGTAGCTTTGGCAAAGCCAATGACCGTTAATGGTGAGAATGGAGCTAAAAACATACCCAACAGGAATAAAGACAAGTTTCCATAAAATTAAAGGGTACCGGGGTCATGCATTTGTATTGGATTCTATTTTGCTACATTTAATTTCGTGTTTACTTGATTAGCTCAGTGTTTTGGCCGACTCTGTGGCTAATACAAAGGCCGCATCTGGCTTTGAACATGAATCCCTTTTGATAGCCTTATTGCAACAACCGTGGGGATGACTTCCACCATAAGATCAATGGAAACCTAAATATATGCACAGTTTTACACTAAAGCTTTTCCACGAATAGTTAAATTCATTTGAAATAAAATGTGATAGCTTTTCCGTTGTTGTCAATTGTTCTACAAGTATATTAACACTAACCAGACAAACTATTCACAAACCAACTCTTTAAACACAGGAAATAAATTTGTGTCCTGACTTCGGATAGTGTAGTTCCAGTCTTAGAAGGGTAATGAAAATTGCACATTAAAGAGAAATGATCCTAAATAAACCTGCAAGCGTCATATTCCGTAAAATTTATCCATATGATATTTAGATATTTACTCTTTTTAATTTACGTAATTAACCAAGATGAAGGGAAGATTTCCAGCACGGTTTTCCAAACACGCCCAGAGAGTTGATTTACACCGCAGGAGATAGACGCATGACTATGAGGTTTGAGATTGTCAAAGTAGAAGAGGGATAAAAAAATAAATATCTTCTCTCGGATGCCATTCAAGATTTTATGCGCCTCTTCGTTCTTTTTTAAGCACGTCTTTTTTGAGGTGAGGAAATAAATGGGATTCTCTTTCCTCCTATCTCTCGCTCCATCTCTCCTGACCAGCCCCGAATGACGCGGTCGAAATCAATGGAAGAGCTTATATTTACAAGCGTTAGAAGGGAGATAGGTCCTCCTCGCCTTTGTCTTTTCAGCTGTAATTAAGGGAAACTTGATCAGCCGCTTATGACAGTGGGTGCGGACCCATCTCCGATAGTCGAGCAGAGTATGAGAGTAAACATACAACGTTATCATGCTAACCATCATGAAAACAACATTTTACAGCTTAGATTAAATCTTTACAGGGGTTGAGCGGAATCGACGAGCATTCTTGGCAACAAGTTAAGAGTTATAACAGGATATTTTATTTCTTTATGGTCTCAGTGAAAAGGTAAATATGGAAGGTATTTTTTTCTTATTTTTTATAGTTGAAAAGTGAGTCAATTTCATCGTAAAATACACTTCGGCATAACTCTTCATGCATCTATATGTAAAAAACGTCTCCTGAAAACAGTGGTTGGCCAGAAAATCTAAAGGGAATCAATAGAATTGGCACGGTAAAGTGCATTATGGAGATCTGTAGTAAACCGTCTGACGATTGAAAGACTGACGGCAATATGAAAAAATATGTCACATAAGAAATGGTTCTGGTAATTTGCTATGCCTATATCTGTGAAAAATAAATCTTGGAAGATTTTGAGTAACGCCGGAGTTATATAATCGTGAAGAGAGAGATGAAACTGATGCGGCAGTTGACCACATAAATGGTAAATTTACTAGTCGAGGTGTTCCTGGGTACCAGATAAAATTATTTTATTTCCATTTGATCACATTTTTTCGATAGCTCCCCAAAGAAAAAAAACAGCAAGAAGAAGTTTTTCCTCTCCAAATACAATGATCAAAAAGGCCAAGAGATTTCAATGACCATCCATGTTCAATCGGCATCTAAATTTTCCCAAGGCGAAGTTATGTGCCAAGCAATCAATTCCAACAGTTGACCAGCGTCAGTGCTCCATGGCCTTGGATTCACGAGGCACACTCCATAGAAACCTCAGACTCGTGTAATGCAAAGAGGAT
The DNA here is from genome assembly GCA_963169105.1 of Ceriagrion tenellum. Classification (NCBI taxonomy): domain Eukaryota; kingdom Metazoa; phylum Arthropoda; class Insecta; order Odonata; family Coenagrionidae; genus Ceriagrion; species Ceriagrion tenellum. The sequence goes on along the minus strand of OY720635.1, from coordinate 32,315,908 downwards.
TTTTATGCCTGAGCCGACCAGTCTTACGAATGTTCGATTATATTTATGGAAATAGTAGAAAATAAACTGTTGGAGGAAAGGTGAAGCAATCATGAAACTGGAGAGGCAAAGGAAGAAGTGAAATCATTTTATACATCCGTACCCAGATTACTTCTCAGCTGAAATGAAGTGCACGGGGCACTGTGTTCGACATTTTGCCCTTCCTCGTGCCCTCCCATCCCACAAGATGTTTGGAACATGCAAGCGCAATATTCGCAGTTTTAACATAGTCAGAAATATTCATTTCACACCCAAATTTAAGTCTGAAGATAGTTAAGATGGTATTTTTTCTAACCGAGTCGGAAACGTTTTTAATCTTCCAGTGGACGCGCTTTTTGGACTCCTCGGGGTGGGCGAACGGCGAAATTTTGCCCGATCTCAGTTTTTTTTCCTTTTACGATATGTAAAGACGTCTTTAACACCTTGGTTGCCACCATTACTGCTCTTAGGCTATCCTTGAGGACAGCAAAGCATTATATTCTTATCAAAATGTTGCCGTAAAATCTTCAGTACGAGTATAGTATAATGAAATATCATTCTTACGGTGTATTTATAAACATTTTAGTTACATCACCGGTGATACTCATGACGCCATATGATTTATTTTTATCCAAGAAGCCATGAGTAACATCAGCGATATCATGCTAATTCCCTAAGTCAAACTGTAGCAGTCATACGTAGGTGAATCAAATCCCAAGCAAATATGATTCAAATGTCAGAGAAAATAGCCATTATAAAAAAAGGCAGCTAGTAATTTACCGCCAAAGCGCCTTTCATTGCTAACATTCATTCGTTTCCACTCATTTCCATTCTGCAGCACAGTGCATATTGCAAGCTGCGCACAAAGCCCTCCAAGTGGTCCACCCTTATCCTTTCCCAGCCACCCCTGGTCGGCCTATCCGGCCCCACAACACTCACCCTCCCTCCCCACCCTCTATGGCGCCCCCTGCCGAGTCATTACCTCTCCATTGACCCTTAATTTCATACACATGACAAATCTGACCGGCAAGGGCGTGAAAGATTGATGGATTCCGAGGACAGACTGTAGAAACGGAGAACGGGACGTGAAGAGAAAGGGCAATTGGCAATTAGGAGTTATTGCTTCCTTCGGCTAGGCTGAAACACTGGAGGAGAATTAGTGAGCATCTACATGAATACCCTTTACGTTACCCAGTGATGCATGGCAGGGGGTGCAGGCACTATTGTTAAGGGATAAGGAATGGGTATGGAGCATTTCACGGATTGCAATATGAGAAAGAGCATCAGCTTAATGCTTTTGCTACTGTTAGTGTCGTTGGAGAATACAGATGATCTTTATTACACCGGCTTACTCCCTCTCTTACCGGCTTGCCCTCTCTTACTTTAATTACGAAATTTCAGATCCTTTCAAAATATTTATTTTATCACCAAAGACCAAACAATTTGCTGAATATGCCACTAAAATCTAATTAATATTGTTGTAATCACGATAATGAAAGATACATTCGGTAAATAGGTGAGGAATTAGAGAATGCTTTCTTGAGGAAATGCCGGAAGCCTTATTTGAAAATTGGGCGAAAGTATTCTAGGGAAATGCAAACCAGTACAATAGATTGACTTGAGATACCTGATTCTCCCCGATAAGTTTATAATAAGAAATTATAGCATTAGCCATCTATCAGTAAAAATTGTAAATGATAGCAAGCAAGCAATTTAACTCAACGTATTTGTCATTTGTCAATTCGTCTTTCACTTAAAAAAAAGGATATTCAGGGAACCACACACCTTCTAATTGCACAAGGATAGGATTATTGATATAACCACATGTGAGAACAATTTTTCAAATACTATCATGACGAAATTATAAAATCGAGGATGTTGGAAGTCACAGAACTGAGAAAAACGTCGTAATTACCATTTAACACGGAAACGGCGTTATAATGAGCAAAGAATCTAGCACAATTATATAACATTATCGAGGAATTTATTATTACCATATTCAAGCAAGCAGGTCGAAAATAAAAGATTATGAAAACTACAAATAAGAACCATGCGTTAGCATAAAACTGAGAGAAAACATACTCAGCAAAAAGAACACATCTACATCTACATAAAACCCTGCGAGCCGACACCTGGGCAAGTGGCGTGGCTTGGAGTGTTAGGTCACCAGCCGTGTAAAGATGCAAGTTTTTGGGAGATGAAATGGTGGCATGTACTATAGGAGTGTATTTAGAGGAGCTCAGTTTTTATTGTGGTCACTAATTGTGTGCGGAAAGAACGAGTTTTTTGTACCAATCTGTTTGGCAGTGTATCTCTCGTATTTTATCGCTTTTGTCAGACCTAGAGATGAAGTGAGGAGTCATGATAATATTCTCTGTGTCGCTTTGAAAAATATCACAAGAGGAGGATGAACCATAGAAGAAGGTCGAGGATAGCTGACTCGTGATCATCTGCCATCGGCAGAAGAAAAGGGAGATTTACTTTGAGATTATGAATCCATTTGGTCATAGGATGAACAATTGTAACAGGAAGACTTACTACACAGAAATTTCACACAAATGCTACAAATTAAGACGAGGGGAACAGTAAAATTTGGAGGACCTATGAGTAATACAATTGAAGACGTAGTAACTGAATGCATACCTCATATATTTATGATCATAATTAATGAGTGCCATCAAGGGTGTTACGGTAATTCATTGATAATTGAGATGTATTCTTTTATCATCCGTAGCCAGAGTTGCAAGGCGATGCTACTCCCCTTCTAACATAGTGAGGACTATCACGTCAGTAGTGGATTTCCAGTGGAGTTCCAGAGGTTAATACTTAGTCTTGCACCTATGCACAAATTGTTCACTTCAGTACTCTTAATATATACGCTGATATTAGTTAAACCATCCGAAGTTTCGTTTTTCCGTTAAAACATTCTTTACTGGTATCGGATGTTGGGTTATGATTTTAAACAGTTAATATATATTTCCATTCCAGCCGCTTTTTTGATGGTTCTCTGAAAAATATTCTGATTCCTTTGGTGAGTTCCATGTTGTTCCTGATTAGACTCAACGTGTTCCACTGCATCTGAACCCTAGAGCTACCTTTGATGGATATACAACCTCCAATTTAGGCTGTCTGGCCTACATAACTTTTACTAAAGGTTCAGTATTCTAAATGCTTTTAGCAGTAGCCTAATTTGCACCTGCAGTAAATATTGTGATACTCAACTCTGGTGAGGAACACAGCAGCCTTTCTTATTCATTAAATTAATACAGGCTGATATGTTTTCCTAATTGGTGGCGAGAACAATACTCAACTTACACAAAAGGAACAACTTGTACACGTTATATCCTTACATTATCGTCTGTTTTATTCACTTCACTGGTTTTATGTTCATATCGCACTGGTTGGTCCACATGAAGGTTTTACCGTTTTTTATTTAATGAAGGCGTCATATTTAGCGAAAACCGTTAAGATGTTTTCGTTGTTCAACTCGTGTATGGAATTGTGCCCAAGACCGTAGGATGTTTGGTTGGTTGTTCAGGCAGGCGATTGGCTACTTAGGTCATCTCCACTCCTTAGATTCGGCTGGAATTAGTGTAGCGTTAAGGGTGGGTGTAAAAGGGGTGGAGAAATTCATCGTTAACAATAGCTTGATCTAAACGCTTCAAGAGGTTCTATTCTTCCGTCCCATCGAATACCCGGAGTACTCCAGTTGAGTTACTCTCCACTTTGAACCCACGTAGAATTCCATCGTAATATCATGGCTATTTCCGGAACTTGAACCCGAAACCTTCGCGATGGAAAGCCAATGGCCTAGCTACTAAACTGACACAAAATATCTCACGGAGCTGCATCATCATCATAGGTCGTACAATCCTAAGATTGGTTGACAGCAGCCCGCCACCCTTCCCCATCTAATGCTAGTTCCCTTAAATTCTAGTATCTCTTCCTATGTACTTTCCATTTATTTGGTTTATGAACTTATTCCTGGGTCTTTCACTAAGGAATTTTCCCTCTATTTTACATTTAATTACATTCTTTACAATTATGTGTCCAATCCATCTGGTGCTTCTTTTCTGTATAGTATTCCATATGGTCCTTTCCTCTCCTACTCTTCTGTAAACTTCATCATTTTTTATTTTCTTCATTTAATCTTCAGCATCCTCATCCAACATCAGGCTTCGAAAACTTCTAGTCTTTTCTGGTCAGCTTTTCTAATGGCCAATGCTTCCGATCCATAGAGTGCTACACTCCACACGAATGTTTTCACATACTGTATCCTGGTCTGTAGTTCTATTTTCTTTGAGCGCAGCAATTGTATTTTTCCCATGAACGCCTCCTTAGCTAGGGCTATTTTCCGCTTGACGTCCGTTGTATATCTCCCGTCCTACGTGATGGTACTTCCGAGATAGGTGAAGGAATCCACTTGGTGTAATTTCTCTCCCCTCAGGGTGACTTTTACATATGCATCTACGTAGATGCATAGTAACTTAAAATATCATTCCCCACCGACGATTCTATGGAGATATTTGCGACAATATATCTTTTACATGAAAGGGGATCAAATTATTTAACCACATGAGGTATCGGTGAGAAACAAGTTTACTCCGCGGATCAAGTTGCATATCGTCTCCTGAAAGTGCAACAGAATAAATTATCAGGAGCGACACTAGCGCTCCCTGAAGGGTGAGCAAAAGCATAAGGAGGGGGGGAGCGTCCAGAGGGGAAATCAAGAGAGATCAGGACAAAGGGTTTGGAAGAGAGGGATACCGGGCTATTGGGAGGAAGAGGGAGAGAAAGAGAATTAGAGAATTGAGACGGACTGGAGAGCGATTGTTCCTTGTGCACCCAAGTATGGAGGATAGCAGTCGAGGAGGGGGAGGGGAGAATGGAGAGAAGGGGGTTGAAAATTGCAAAGAGGGGGCGGTAAAAATGGGGAAAGAGGGAGGGAGAGAGAAATGGGTTTGTTGGAGGGGCGGGGAGGGGTGGTGGAAGGGAATAATTGCTTCTTCGTTCTCACTAAAATTCCGGATGGAAACAACAGGAAGGGGACGCCGGTGATTGAGGGTGGGGGCGAGGGAAGACTTGCACTTGGGAGGAGGAATGGTCCGGGAGGAGGGAGTCTGGCGGGGGCTGAACTTGGCGATACGGGTGAAGAGGCGAGGCGGGAGAATTGGAAGGGGTGGAAACCAAAAGGATATAGATGAGCTGAGGGCTTGACACGGAAGCATAACGAAGTCATGAGCAAGAAAGGACAAGAGAGTAAATTAAAGATGTATGTCTTAGAGCGGATAGAATTGTGAGTGGACGGTGGAGGTGATTAAGACGGTAACCTAACCCTTGAATCCTGGCACAAAAATAGCAAAGTCAGAATTACACCTTTCCATTTCCTGCCTTGAATGAGCAAGTAAATCGCACTCAGATATATGACACCTGAGTTGCCCTTAAATGTCTTAACCAATAGAAAAGTAATGCGAGGGTTTACTGAGGCAAAGGCTAAATTAAAATAATCACATATCAACGCAAATACTCGTTATTGAATTTCCATTTCTTGTGGGAATCTGCAAAGAGGTAAAATAATTAGCCTCTTTCGTCCTGACACTCACTGTCTCCGGATAAATTTGCACAACTGATTCTGAAGGTTATTTAAATGTACACGAGATGTTTGATGTACAAACAAAAAATAATTAAACCATAACCCAAATTAAGCGAAATAAACCGAATGTGCTGAACACAAAATAACCACCCGCATTAGAATCCGATGCATAATACATTTGTGAGGAGAATATTTCAATGAGGGCCAAATAAATGCTACCAAAGTAACGAGCTCCTATATTTCTAAAATATTTAATAATTAAAGTAGAGGAGTTCAGATGACTACCGAGATCAAGAACAGGAAAATTTAAGATGAGAAAGCTCGAATAAATTCTTTAGGTTCATTATGGGTACTTCTTGGCACTTCCGCAAAATTGAAAAAAATACGCATTTTTCTCTGAAGATCGAGAGCTCTATATTTTGGGGTAAAGTCTAGCACCGGAGTCAGTCTATGAGGTCGTTGTAAGCCGGCAATAAAATTTAATACAGCAAGTCATATTGATCCGATGATAATCTATCCTACAACTCAAATTAATCTTAAAAATCAGGTCGTTCAAGTTAAAAAAAAGAACTTGTTTACAGCCAATCAAAAAAATCTACTACTTTTAAATGCAAAAATTAGACAGGACTTTTCCAAAAAAATTAGGATGATTACAAAAATTTCCATCCAAGGTAGTAATATTTTACCAAGTTTAACAAAAGTCATCAATCACCTAAACTTTCGAATCTCATTAGGACTCCGTTAGTCAATCATTCTAACTCCCATTTCTAGGTCGGCATTTTGACGAAATAAATCAACCATATATTCAACTTTCGGTAGGTTGAAACTTTACCACCCGATCAGAAAATGGGTAGTTGTAATTTAGCAAAGGCTTGAACTGGCAACACGAGATAAAAAAACACTCCGTACGCATCCACAAGCAACATTTTTAACTTGATCTCCTTATCTCGTACAATTATAAATGGGGATAACCCCCATCGAAATGATTGGTTGTACATAAGAGTGACCGAGGGATGGAGAGAAATAGAGAGAGTGAGAGTTGAAGGGTATAAAGTCGAGGGTAGGAAGGGTGCAGTCGAAATGTAAATCCCATGTTCTTCAACCCCTTTCCAATGCAGAAATACGCCATTCGATAACCCAACGAAAAAAAGTCCCACCCTCCCAACATGATCTCCGACAAAGAAAGATACAAAGCCAATGCAGTCTCGTGCACACGCGACCTACTCTCGTGAGAATAGTTGTAGTGCAATGTGAAACCGAGGAGCCAGCGCATTCATTTTTTAAGGGAGTCCTCCGGAGATGTGGGGGGGGGAGAACTGGACTCGGTTGAAGGAGGCTGGTGAAGTGGGTGGCCCTTTTGGGGAAGGGGGGGGAGCGAGAATAAGCTGAAAGGGATAGAGACAAGGAGAGCCAAGGAGATGATAATGGAACACGGAGGGTTGATGGATGAAAGTGTACAAGGAAGGGAGAAGGGAGGGCAGCGGAGAAAGATAATGGAATCGGAATTGAAAATCTAAGAATGTCATCTTTAATTAATGACATTCCAACTTTTATTTGTTGAATGGGGGAAAAGAGTGCCAAAAAGGTATGCGGAACAGACTATTGGAGTCGTTCAATGCAAAAAAAATTAGATCTGTTGTTTCTTCGTTATTATTTCATGAGGATTCCTAATGGGGTTTCCGTGTAAATGCTAATAGTTGAAACGAAACACTCTCAGTCAGAGCTCATTGACGATTCGAATGTTTTTAGCGATGTACGTTAATTGGATTTAAAATTAATATGTCCGTGAGACAGCAATGTTTGCCTAAAACTGTGTGCACACTGTCGGGAATATATCAGTGAGTTTTATTGGTAACTCCTAAATGCTTTCACAGACCAAATTTAGACCAAACCAGTAAAAAATGAAATTCGTTAGATTGGTCGCAATTTATCTCACTTATACGTTAATTATTGATTGGGCGTCAATAATTTAATTCATTCAAAGTTTTTAAAGAGGATGTGTATTCAAGTGTCTTAAATAATGATATGAAAGCAAATATATTTTAAAGGGTTTTAACTAAGAGAGAGAGTACTGATTTCGACTATTGTAATAATTTTCTTAAATGAAGAGACAATCGACCTCAATGGTAGTCTGAGATGTTTTGAGGAAATGGTAAAATTTTTAAGTTACATGGAAAATATATTCACTAGAAATATAAAATTTGAATTTGTTGCGTCTTTCAGTAATTATTGTCGACATTCAAAGGCGAGAAAGAGTGCATTACATTTTGTGCGAAATTTAGAGCGAGTAAATTAGTCAGCGATTTGTATTCTATTTAATTGGACGATAGTAGTGACAACATTTATTATTTTGAAGCTTGAAGTTACTAACTAACCTTACCAGCCTTACTTGTCTATCTTGCCTTAACCAGCGAAAATGAAGGTTTGAATTGCCTTCCTCATTACGTGCGTCAATTACGTATTAATGCTATTATCTTATATATTTTATCTACATTCACTCTGCCAAACTTGTTATCCAGGGAGAAATAAAATAAAAGCATATCGGTTGGAAAATGATCATTGCATAGCAATTTAATGAAGCGAGACCCGATAATTGTAGCAAAATCAATGCTGCACAAACTTTGTATCGTCTTATATTTCTATCGATGCGTATCACAGTCAGAGGCGGAGCTTCATAAAAAGGTAAAATCCGGATCGCTCTATTAATTGAATCCAAGCAAAAGACATTTGCTCATCTCTTCATTTCCCTTTATGCTCCTGATATTCTTGAGATCCTAGCACCTCAGGAAGCTAAGAAGCGAAACACGTGAGTTAATAAATACTCCCGATCACCGGTTTCTAAATAATTCACTCTCATTCAGCTCATAAGTTCAAAGCTGAATACAAGGCTTGAGTATCGAGAGGCAGAGATAAATTTATCTCCAAAAGCAACAAATGGGTCATAGGGTCTAGTACAATACGAAAATTTCGAACATCTCTTTGCCTACTAATCGTAGCGCTCATATCGCCGGGAGAAACCATGACACTAAGATCGCGGGCTCAAGTCCCGCATGAATGAGATAATCGCCACTCCGGCCATCAAGTTTGTATGCGTTTGTATATTGATATCATTGAGATGTACGGAGAGGACACATGCTACGCTGGCCAATGCCGGAAGCTGAAGCCAGTCCGCCATCTTCGTTGACCCTCATATTCCAGTAGCGCCGGCGGTTTAACGCAGTAATTTTGCAATTGTAAGACGCTTTCCATCGATAGCAAAAAATAAAAATTTTTGTTCTTTTTTCATAAATCTTATTACAATTACTAAATAACTATTCTCAAAAACTAAATGTATTGTCACATATTTTTCATCACATTCGTGCACCAATGTTTTTTGATGGTAGCTCCAAACAGAGAGACCTTTAGAGCTGCCTAAAGTTCACATGCAAATTTAATAAAATTTATATATTTCTGTAACTGTATTATATCTTTATCAAAGGCATATGAGAAATAAATATCTATGTATCTATCTATCCATCTAAAACTTACTAAAAACCAGCATGCATTCACTTTTTTCGTAAGCATTCTCCGTAAATACATAGTTCATTCATTAAAATTAATAATGATACGCATTCCCGATGAAAAATAGAGTATAATACATAACACTAAGTGGCAAATATATGTTTCAAGAATTACTTGCTTTAAATTTCATAAAGATGGTTGATGTTCTTGTTTTACATCTGCTAATTCGTCCGTTTTGTCATGCTATTCATAGAAAAGTAAGGAGAGAGCAGGGTTAAACAATATGGTTGTAATTTTGGTTGTCAGGCTTCAGTTTGATGACCCAGTGCCCTCTCCATATAGCTCAATATTTGAAACCCAGATGCGAAAGGGCGATCGGTGACAATTTTTGGGGCATTTAAATTATCACATAATTATTTACCTCCTAGGGAAACGAAAGGATAACCAAAAACCATAGTTGCTCAACCTTTATACTGATTTCAAGCCCATTTTCGAGAATCATTTATCTAGTACCAAAGAAACAAAGGATTCACTCTAAGAAAAGACCTCTTTCTGGGTTGAGAGAGGTGGGTGCCAAGCTGTTTCCCCAGTCATGCAATTCCAACTGGCGAGACTAATCTTTTCGCTTTAACCCCCGTCTCGATTGACAACGATGGCTCGTCAAACCCGTCCACCGAAGGCGACGAAGGTACCGCCCTCTGAGTTTTTAATGCATCGCGGAGGTACGATGAAAAAAATTGAGGCAACTCCCGAGTTTTTCTCTCTCTCTCTCTCTCTCCAAGTTCCGCAAGGCAGCCGAGCGGAGTGAACTCCTGCCGACCCTTTTCTCGTTAGTCACATCCCCTATTCCACTCCCACCCGCTACCACCTTTCCATTTCCTGACTAAAGATCCGCCTCCTCTCTCCCGACCCCATCCCACTAACAACAGCCGCCACGCCACTTGGCTTGGCCCTCTCATCTCGCCTCGCGATCCTCAACTTTTCCCCCCTCCATCCGCTTCCTGACCCCACCCCATCCCTCGTTTTCCCCTCCTACCCCGTTCCCTCAAAGCCACCCTCTTCGCCCCCTACCACTCTTCCACCCCCCCCAACGATGACTCTTTGCAAATGCGACCAAAAATTCGAACCGAAACGATCGGGTTCTTCGGAGACGGAGAAAAAGAATAGGAGGAAAAAACGACAGAATCCATCCGCTCCTTTCAAAAAGATTTTTGAAGAATGACTGAATCCCTTGCTCTGATAATTTTCGCGAGCCATTCTTTCCTTCTTTTAGTTTCCTTTTTTAAGAGAGTAAAACCCCCACCGCTTCTGTTTCCGCCCCCGCGCTCGGCAAAAGAACTCAATCGCCTCCTTTAATTTCGCGCCGCAGTCATTCGACACCTCCTGCTACTATTACAACCATCTTGCCCGCCCCCCCTCACTGCCTCCCTCCAATCGCCTCTCGCTATTGACTTGACTTTCTCCCGGACGTCTTAAACCGGGTAGGTCGAGGCAAAAATCCTCTTTTCCGCCCATGACAGACGGTGCAATGTCTCACAACTCTTCCGTTTCAACGAACTCTCTTTTGTGACGGCTGTCTCAGCTTAGATGCATCTCGCCTCTTCATTTTTTTAAATAGACATTAGTCATTAAATGCACTTAAGCCCTTGCTGCTTTTAAACAAGAACTTATTTCAATGACATTTAAAAGCCATTGTATTGAATTAGAGTCGTGAGTATGGTTAGCCCGGTCACGAAAAAAATAAATTATCAATAATAAAAATCGTAATAAAAATTTATTTTCGTACATCTGACACAAAATTGGAAGGATAACTATCACGTATTCTCTGCGAATAAGGCACCCCCTTGAAGAACCCCAGTTTAATGGGTACTGACTCACTCCACTACCACTATCAAGTAATACTGTGTATATGACTTTTTGTCATCACATACCGTAGGGTAGACCGGGGCTACCCTACGTGAATAGGTATTAATTGTTATGCTTAAATCGTATTTTATAAAGTTAAGCATAAAAGTAATAAAAAGGTAATAAATAATGAGGTAGTAATAATTTGCTTAGATCTATATAAATATTTATGACGAAACCCCAGTAAATCAACACTGATACCTTAAATACAATTGAACGCAATTTTGAAAAATGGAACTGACACATCTTCATTTGCAAATATCCTTATTTGTAGTCCTCCACTAACTTTATACTTGGTATTGACAATTAGTTTTGATAATAGCCAATATATTTTGTGCATTAGAAATGCATATCACTCTAAATTTCTTTTTCTTATCTTGTATCATTTTTTGAGAGTGTATTCTAATGTATAGAAAACTAACTGATCTCCTGTTTTCAAGTAACATTGGCAATGCGTTGAACTCCATTCATCTGGAAAAGAATGAATCATTCCAAAAAGTAATGTTTTTGAAGAATGAGAGGAAAGAAGATTTTAAGAATATCAAACTAGAATTGAGGTCGGTCAAAATCCCGACTTCCGCCCAAGGCAAGCCGTGCAACGTCTCATAGCTCTTCCGTTTCAATGACCTTTCTCTCCCTTCTTTGGTACCTCCCGACTCCTCCTATTCCCTTAGTCTTTTTTTTGAGGGTCCGATGTGCCCAAAACTTCGGTAGATCCAACCCGCGGAACAGCACGTACGTGATTTTCATTAACCTGCCGCTGACTATTTTGCGGTTTGGGAGTTCCAAGTTTCTTGCTTCTTGATCTTAATAGCTCAACCACAGAGACAACGAGTCGTACGCTGCTCTGGTGGAGACGATCAGAGGGATGGTCAACCGTGAAAATAAAAAAATGGACAAAAAATATTCCCGAAAAATATTTTCTCATAACCGGCGACGTTGGAAAGCAAAAAAATCTGCTGCAAGATGACAATAAGGGAGAGACTTCAATATATGCATTCTGTTCCATAGTTTGAGCCTCAACTATGTGGAAGTTGAATTTCACAAATGAAAAAGTAATTTTATATACTTCCACATATTTATTTTCCTGGTACAACATGTTTCAACATAACGGTGTACCTGATGGTAACTGATGATGACACCATAGTGTCGAAACGTGTAGTACCAGGATATTAAATATCTGTAAGGAAACAAAGTTTATTTTTCATTTGTGATATGCATTCTGACTAAAGAGTCATAAAGGCGGAGGGTTTTACATGTGAGCACGTAAGTATTTTTTATCTTGCAATTTAAGGCCAAGCCTTCCCATTAATCATTCACTGAATTAATTAATAAAGGCATATTTCGTTTATATAAAATACTAACTACTAAACTAAAAGACTAACGCACTCATTTATGTTTTTATTTCAGTATACTCACAAGCAAAAGGCTCCCTGTTTACTTCTAATTCACACTTATGTCTTGATTATTCCAGGCAATATGATCGAAGTATATTGACAATATCGAATAACATGAAAGGTTTTTGAATGAGAATAAATTACTATCAAAACCATTTTGTCAGATTCAAACACACTCAATCGCTAATATTAAGTAGCATACAAGCAATCTGCGTAATTTTTGCCATAAAATCATTCCGGGAACATCTAGAAGCTCTCAGGAATATTTGAAAATTTTATACTTCTGTCATTAAAATTTAAAATTTTGTCTAAAATGCGCAGCCTGAAGATATAACCCGATCGAGTTTGAATTTTTTATGGGTTATAAGGACCACCAACCACAAAATTTAAGCACTAGCCGCTGACCAATTTCGAATAAAGCGGTTTTTCGATCCATCCTACTGCTAAGTCAGTCTCTATATATTTACATTACTTTTTAGGTTGTGAATTAGTATGTTTCGCTTCAGTTCTTAAGTAAAAAGGCTGTATGTATATATGCTAACCATGTCTCAGATATGGTTATAATGTCGCTCATATATTGAGAGAATTTTTACCTTATCAATAATGATCATGCATGAATGTCTATTTTATGGTTAGTCATCTACCTTCAGAACTCAAAATTGTACTGAGCACAGACATTTTTTAATATGATCCAAATTATTTCAATATGTATATTGCTTGAACTATTGTCAGTCTCTACATATATTTGAGTTATTCCAGTTTATTTAGGAGAGGATTAAATAAAATTAATATTCCTGAAAATGTGCATTTATATCACGTCAGTAACTATGGAATTGTCCTCTACTAGTAATACAAAGAAAATGGGAAAGCTGAAATTATTTTTAACTGCAAACCACTCCAAGGCCGATGTGGCAGCTGCACACTATTTAGAAGTGGATAAAGATGAGAAGAGTAGAGGAGATAGCTCATGGAGCAAGGAAGGATGAGGAAATTTGAAAGAGGAAGACGACTGAAGAGAGAAAGAGGAACAAGGGAGGGAGGCCAAGCCACGCCGCATAATGAGGTTAGCGTGCATGAGGAATGGGTTTTTTAAGGACCCGTGAGCGGAATTCAGATGAACAAAAGTGACTGGATGAATGATCGATTGATAAAAAGATTTATTGCAGGGAATGGACGTAGTTTTCGTCCCAAATCACGCCTCCCTCGATTGTTCTACCCCGACCTCATACGCCGAAATTGCACACTGAGAACAACAGTTTCCTGTTGCGGAATATAAAACAACACAAAAATAATTATCACGCGGATTTAATCAACCAAAATAAAAATCCACCTTATAACTCGTATAATTTTAGTTTCCTCATCGCTAGTCACTTACCTTTCCGTTACCTGCATGAGACGAAATCCCATTCTGAAGTTAAAAAATGTAAAAGAGGAAATATAACTTATCCTTATGATTTTTACTTTCAAAGTAGGATAATAATTTATTAGTTTACAACTTACTGCCTCCTAAATTTTGTCAAGCATTGAGGAACTAAACGCAATTTATTTCTCTTAAGATGAAAGTGACAAGTAAAGTAAGTATCAAGTTAAAAAAATACAATATCAGTACAACTATACCGTTTGTTTCATGTGAAATAGAGAGGGTAGAAATAGTTATTAAAATTCATGACGCGTTCTTTCAATGTACCTTAAGAACTTTGCAGTTTCAGGCAAATCTTTTCAAAATAAGTGCGATAGACAGTACAGAACACACTTCCTAAAATAGACGTTTCCGTATGGGGAAGTACACCTATAATGTATCGGGCAAATCATCCAACGCACGCAAAGTTGTTAATGGATTATTAAGAGATATGGGAGAGTAAGTGTCAATCAAAATCATGTCGGTGAAACACATTGTGAGCTCTGAATCGATTAGTATATTTGACGGCCTAAAATTTTTTCCATAGTTTCTAAACAAAAGTTAAAACATTTTAATTGAAAAAGTATGATTTAAAAGAGACCATTGCGCAATACCAAAGTGTTAATATGATATTATGATTGACTGGCAATCGATCACAATATAATTTCAGTCATAACTTCACTCTTAAGTGATCTGTAGCATTCTGTACATATCTAGTGGTACAAGTAGGATTTCTCGATTTAATAACTATTTAATTTTTAGCGTGTAATTAAAATTTAAGATAAACAAAATAGCCAGACGTGTTTGTGCTATTTCCGTCATTTTAGTGATATGTGAGCTATCTCCGTTCAGTTTGAATAGATTGATAGCTAGGAGCCGTATCGCATGTGTTCTACTTACACAAGCATAAATGTATAAAAAGTTGCGTACAATTAGAAAATAACAAATGGTTCATCGGATGATAACAATGCACCAGTAGTTATAAAATGATTTTGGGATGAAACAATGAGGAATACATACATTCGAGAGGAGTTTTATGCGTTGGCTTGAACACTGATAAAATGGATTACGAAATCGAAAGGTAAAGTAATAAACAAAACAGATGTATGATAGTGGAGATACAGTCGTGAGAGGAAGGGCATAGAATTGGTGAATTAAGATACACTAAAGAGGAAGAATATTTAAGGTTCTAAGAATAAGAGGATATGCATGAAGCAATTCATAAATATGTCTTAGGCAAAGCAAGTTAGCCAATGATATGGCAGTATGAAGGAATTGTAAAAATCGAAAATATTTTATTTGTTTTAGCACCAAAATTCTGCTCCTCTCATAGAGCCTACCCCGAAAGGAAACGCCGTGATGAGTATACATGAAATTTGCCAATGATTAAAAGCAGTATAATTGTTTCTGACGGTGAGAGTACGTATGATTTGAAATTATCCCCAGCCACACGCCCATTGGATGACTTGAATGATATCATGTACACGGAGATAAATCAAAAATGAAGTATTTCACGCGAGTATTATTTTACAAGTAACAAATCCTTCTTCTGCCTAGAAATAACAATAATATGACCATCAGAATCCATTTGAAAGGAATGTATTTGGAGCTGAAATACAACCAGAGTTGCTTCAATTATTTCCAAGATTTCGACCGAAAAAGCACTCGACCCGACTGCCCTCCGCGGCAAAAGTTTCGTCGACGAGGGCTTCCAGCTCGATAAAAATCCATCACGGACACATCGGCGATTCCCACTTATGCAACCCGGCCACGTTAAGGTCCAGTCGGACTCGGAAAAACAAATCACGGCCGAAGAGAGAGGGAGGAAACAAATGAGGAGACACGTGAATAAACCATGTTTCAATTTGCTCTCCCTGAGCTCTTTCCATACACCACCACTTCTGCTCCCTTACTTCCGTCCGTCCGGCGAAAAAAGTCTCCAAACCCTCAACCGATCTGCCCTGCCCCCTACTCACACACCAAGCTGGGGGGGGGCGGCGACAAATACAGGATTGCACGGTTCCGTGAGGGATTCGAACGATACCGGGGGAGTGGTGGGTGTGGAGGGACTCTCTCATAGGGCAATATAAATTCACTTTGATACCGCGAAGGGAACTGAAAGAGGGTGGGTGTCCGGGAGAGGAATAGCCAAAGGGGGAGGGGGGGAGGAGAGGGTATCGCCAGGGATGCAGGGAGGGCGCGAATGGAGAGACTTATTTTTTTCTCTCGAGGGGCCAAGAGAGAGAGAGAGAGAGTACTGCCCCAAACTCGGGGTCAACTCATCGTCGAAAATGTCCTTTGGTCAATGGTTTTTGCTTTGACGACTTCATCTTCCCCGGTAAAACAGGATGAAATATTTAAGCGGAACAGCAGGGTTGGACGACATTAAGGATGGACACTGCCCCGTACCCCCACTCCCTCAACACTCATCCTCCTGATCGGACTTTTTTTTCAAAGGGAACCCAAACCTATGCTCCCCCCCCCCCTTCCGGTCCACCCCCACTCTTTGGCTCTTCGGGGACGGCAGCATGGAAGAGAAGTTTGGGGAGGGTTGATGAGGGGGGCGGCGGAGGACACGAAGAAGAGTGTGTATAATAATAATAAGAGATCGCCGACGGTTCGAGGGGAAAGGGAAAAAAAAGGTCGAGGAGTGAGGTTATTACAAAGTGTCCGACAGATAAATAAAAATAAACCAACACGCGGGAGACGGGACGGACTGTCGGTCACTCATGTGAAGGAAGAGTTCACGAGAGAGAGCACTCCGGCGAAGCTCTTCGGACGTGATAGGAATTCACAATAACGTAGACGTATAAGATTTCCACCCGGGCAAAAATAAAGATAAAAAAACGGGAATCGGATAAAAAGTGAATGAGATAGGGAAAAGAGAGACATGAGAAATAGAGGTAGAGAGAGAGGGAGAGAGAGAGAAACACACACTCAGATGTTGAGCGCGTCTGGGAAAGCGAGGGGGCGGGAAAGATTTTTTTCTCAAAAGTTAAGCCCCAGCCAGAGAGAGAGAGGATAAGAGAAAACTATGTTTGGGTATCAATCGACTTTCGGTCAACAGGGCCCGGCGACTTCGGACGCGGCACTCCGGGACGCTTTTCATCGGGGGAAGGTGCGAAGCGGGGCCATGCGAAAGAGTTCGGGGATGAAGAGGAGGAACGTTGTAGGGAACGGGCAGAGAGGGTACACACAGGGTTGTGATGGACCTCGCTGGAGAGGCGAGAGGGGTTTGAGGCAAGTTTGAGGACTTCGATCTTGTCCCCGGTTCGAGGAGCATACGTACAAGGTGTAAGGCCGGTTGAGAGTGGAATATTGATAAGGACTGAGGGATGGGTGGATGAGGCGAGTGGCCGGCCGACCGGTGGAGGAGATTCGGATTGAGGAGGAAAGGGAGTGGGCGGGGCTGGAAAACAACCCGAAGTGGGATGGACCCTATGGAAAGTCCGAAATTCACTCAAGAGTTCCGGGTTGGAATCAGTCAAACCCTTCCTTTTTCCTGTCTCCTAAAAAAAAATCACAAACCAGGCCTTCAGTATCTCCACCCTCTTCGATATGCTCCTCTCCTCTGGTGTCCGCCGCTCTCTTCCCCTGGGCGTCCGATAGTCCTCGTCGGACGTTCACAAAAAAATTTGCTGCTAGAAAGGGTCACCGACGGGGGATGGCGTGCGACGGGTGAGGAAGGGTGGGATAGAAAAAATTGGGTGTGGTGAAATGCAGACATGAGGAGGGAGAAGGACTTGGCAAAGGCGAGAAGAGGGGTGATGGGGAACAAGACGGATGTTTAGGGAAAAAATGAGGAAAATGCAGCCGTGGATAGGCGGGAAATGACTCTTGGGAGTAAATTTTGCAATTCATCTGCCTCCGAAAACGAGCGCTTATAAATTATTTTGATCCAAGAAAGGAGGCACAAGGACATGACTGAGCTAGCTAAGAACCAAAACTAAGGGTGTTTTGACTCTGGTACTCAATGGTAATGGCCTTATTAGTACTCCTGACTGAAAGAGTACAACGCAATCAATCCAAGAAGTGTCATCTTCAGACAGTGGTCTAGAAATTTAGAATCATTAAAATTTCAGCATCGCAAATATTTGAAAGTTTCAGTTTTTTGAAGCACAGTGCGATACAAGAGTTACACGATTTGGCCTTCAAACGCCTAACTCAATTTATATAAAGTAATTATATTCAAGCAGGTCAAAAGGGTAGTAAAATTAGTGGAAAAAACAATAACGAATAAGACAAAGTAAGTTTGAGAGAAGTACAGCCGGTCGCTTGATTAAAGGCATGTGCGTAACTAATGTCTAAATACAGGAATACACTTAAAACCCGCGGATGCAGGTGGTAAGTCACTAAAAATACTTTTTTGTTCTTAATTTGTACCAGACTACTATTACTCAAATGATTCTTCGTCAGCTGTTTATTTCAAAAATTAATCCACCTAAGTTCTCAATTTCTACCTGTTAATGCTTTCCTACACCCTGATAATGTTCCCTCTCCTTTTCATTGGTCAAGTTATTCGTCCCTTACACTTTTGTTGCGGAATCTGTCCCACAGTATTTCCTATGTAATATTATTTTTTAATCCATTGTGCCTCAATGTTATCCGAAACTCATCTCTTTTTAGAATAATGTGCCTTCGGGTCTTCTCCTTTTACACTCATCTGTAAACTTCCCAATCCGAAATTACCATTAATACATGGAAGTAACTTCAGAGAGATCTTTGAAATTACAAAATTTTTCAAGTAACAATTTGAAGTAAACTTTAATCTGACAAACAGAAGGTGTAACTAACACTTTTAACAGTTTAAACAAGAGATATGAAATATAGCGTGTATATATGCTGCAGAACAGAGCAATGCTCCCATCGCATTCGCCATCGACTCCAGACAGGATTAAACCATTTTATGGCCAGTTGCAGGAACATTACATATGCATTCCATAATGTTATGGGACCCATAAGTCATGGTAACCATTCAATAAGTGTTGCAAAAACATTCGATAAATGTATTGTTCTCATACCTTATGGCATGTAGTAATGAGTTTCATAAGTAGCCAAGATGGCGGATGCACAATGAACCGCTTGGTGACTTAATTACTTGATAAAAGTATTGTTTTGAGACATTTCACCAGTTTGTTTACTTTTACTGACTATTTTTATCCACATTAGCTTAATTATTCTAAGCCGTGCATGACATCATGGCCCTCTCGAAATGGGAGAGTGCGGGTGGATTCCACAGCCACCGCTTTGAACACAGGCACCCTGCCTGTCAAACGGGACTGCCTTGTACTGCCTTGTGGGGCTAGCCTTGTGAGGCTAGATATAAAAGGGACATACGACCCTGCCCCCGGCTGATTTTTTGGGACGTACTCCTCGTGTGAGGACGACGTGGAGTCCGTTAAGAGAGGGAGACGAATCGACGCTGCTTCCAGCAGATCACCGGATCTTCACTCGCACAGGTACCGCCCACGCCTCACCTATCCTTCCGGCCCATTGTCCCTATCTCCTTGGTCTCCATCGCCCGAATTGCTTTGCTTTGTATTATGTTTAAATAAAACTGGTGCCTTTTTTCATAGTAATTATCATTTTTGACTTTTCTACCGACGACCCTCTTCCCCCACGCGTCTCAAATGGTAGCAGAGCATGGTTAACGGTACGGCTGAAGTCGCTTGCCATTTCTAAGGCAACAGCATTCATTACCCCTTTTGGGTTATACGGATTGCCCTCGGGCACCAGCTGGATAAAAAAGCTAGCAAAGACTGAAGTAGTCGATTTTTGCACGAGATTTAATTTAGCGACCGAAGGGACTTCGGATGAGTTACGGAAACGTAAACGTATGTTCGTTCACTCAATCGCGGCGATGGTGGAGACGGTAGAATAGGCGTAGAATTTCCCGAAAATAATACTCCGGGAGTGCGTGACTATGAAAATATAGATCTCGGTATCAGGCACTTGGAAAACCTCGTCGCGGCAGCAAATCGTTGGGAATTACGGTTTTGCGAGAATGACGGCGAGTGTCATGGGTTTTTTAGAAATATTCACAAGGTTCTTGAGGCAATTCTAGTTGCGAGAAGAATTGGCCTTCAAATTAATACCAGAAGTTTTACACGGACGGGCGAGGTGCTGGTACTGGGCGAATCAATTCACCAATTTAGAGCATTTTAAAGAGGAGTTTAGGGCGACATTTAGGGCACCTAACTATCAAACACGTCTGAAAATGGATTTGTATAATCGGACCCAGGGAAGGAATGAGACACTTAATGAGTATATGATCGTCATGAAAAGCATGAACGGTAGGCTGGACCATCCCTTATCTCAGGAAGCCCTATTAGAGTTAGTATGTGGTAACCTAAATCCCAATTGTTGATGTTATCCCGCAGCCCGAATATATTTATGAGGTCTATAACTTTATGGATCTCATAACTATTGGCTCAATAACTAAATGTTCTTACAACCGGCAAATAATGGTGCAAAATTTCCCAAAAATGTTTCAGAGTGCACCTAATTAGCCAAGCAAGAGGTGGGTTAAGGTAGTTTGATTGAAATGTCGTTTTACTTAGAAATCAACTAATTAGGTTTCATAAAATAAAATATCTCACCGATCCAATGACACCAAAAATTCTACCCCTTACCACATTACTTTCGGAGATATTTGCCAAAATATACCAGCCCTTTTACATGGGAAATGGTACGTGTATGCACTCCAGAGAGACATTATTTACAAAATGAGGTATTTATAACACTTAGATGTCGTAAAGAAACTAACAGTTGGTAGTTTGTATGTTTTCTCAACTATTTTTGAAAATCAATCATATTGCCACCGCAGTAAGTTCTTGGGTACCTATCACCAAAAACCTTCCGTTTTGAAGGAGCTTCAAACACACCGCGCGAAAAAAATGAGTCATGTTAAAGACTTATTAAGATATTTTCATTTAATTACTTACAATTTCTGTCATATAAAACTATATTATTGCACCATTAATAATGAAATATTTAACTGATGTGCCCTACAGCTGGTGAAATTAAAACGTATAATCCGAATATAGTCTCTATTATGACTAGGGAACTATCTCGCTCGGACTACCTTAAACGCCGTCGGAATTGGAAGGAGAAGAGTTAAAAATTTGAGCGCGTAAAAGTTTCGAAGTACACAGCAAGCATTGGCAATCACACTCCATTTGACAGGATCGCCCTTAAGGGCCGAATTCAGGGCGATCGGAAACACGTCCATCTCATCTCGGTGTGAGAGAGAAAAAAAAGTTGCGATTGAGGAAAATAAAATCGGCAAAATAAGAAGGTCGAGGAGAGAGGAATCGGCGAGAAGAGGAAAGATGAGTGGGGAGGGAAGGAGAGAGAGGAGGCGCTCCAGCCCGCCGCCGGACACAGAAATTTATCCACCCCCCCTTTCCTTTCCTTTTTCTAACGAATCGACATTCCAAACAGTCAACACGACGGAGGGACATCGCTTTCCGATGAGGGGGAGAGGAAGCAGCAGTAGTCTGTCCGGACAGAGAGGAGGAAGACAGGGATTTGCGCATTTTTCCCGTGGAGTGCAGCGACTAGGGATTTTTATTTTCTCTTTTTTCCTCGGGGAAAAAGCTTTTGTGCATTTCTGAGGAGGTGACCGGACTAGGAGGCGGCGGAGTGCCGCCGGTGGTGCGGCAGTGGAGTGACAAACTTGAAGAAGGGCTAAGAGCGCTGCTCTCGGCGCAAAGAATTCCGCCTCTTCTCCTATCTATCGAGGTCAACATTTTGAGTGTGTCCGGGCGCGTGCTAGAACGGGGCTGGAATACATACATATATATGAAAGCAATGGGGGAGGAGAAAGGGAAAAGTGTATAGCAGGGAGTGGTGCGGAGGCAAAGCAAGAGAGCGAGAACTCCTTCAACTTCGCCCCCTCGTTGCCCCCTTGGGGGCGAGAGGGGGAGGGCGAGGCCCAGCTAGAGAGGAATCATTCAGGGATTTTGCCCATTCCGCGCCAAAAAGCAGGACCAAGAACTTTATGGGTGTAGAGGATGGTTGCAGAGGGAAATCGGCGGATTCCCTCCACACCTCCCACCCACACGAAAAACCTCCCGATACTTCTCTTCCCACCTCCTCCCCCGAGAGGTCCAGATGTCCAGAAGCGGCGTCGATAGAGTAGGGGAGGGGGATGACGTTTTTACAGAAAAGGGGAGAAGGAAACCCATCAAAGTCAACGCCGAGTGACCCTAGGCAAGCAATGTGCCGGAAGGAATCGCCTACATTGAGGGGGGGAGGGAGTGTACTGCAGAGTAACACAGGAGGGTTGGCGGTTACTGGATAGTCAGAAGGAGGGGGGACAGGGAACACCCTTGTGCTAGCGAGCATGTGTAGCAAGGGAAAAGAGGGAACACGTATGTGCGGAATGAAGAGGACAGGGAAAAGGGGGGCCCGTGCATAAATCTGCAAGCTGGGAATGAGGTGAAGACGAAGTCAGTCAGTCGCAACACTTACGAGGAGTTGGAAGGCGGGGGCAGAATCCAAATCATCATATGAGTTGGTGAGGGAGGGTTTTTTTATGGGGAGGTGGTCCGAAATCGTGGTGGAAGAACTTTTGGAGCCCCTCTCGAGACACCCCTCCTTCCCCACTTACCACACGCCTCTAGTGGAGACACGGAGGTCGTTAGCAGAATTATGACGAAAGAGACCACATGTAGAGAGCGCGTCATGTTCATCGGGAGGGCCTTTGATTGGACCACTAAAGGAGAGGCCGAAGAAAAGGTCCCACTCGAGAAACCACGCCCGAGGTGAGGTCACGACAAATTCGAGTGCGGTCGCGACGGCGGTCAAATTTTCCTCCCACCGCATAAGCACTCGATGCTCGCCCAATTTGATCCACCTGCAGTGGAACAACGGGTACTCTCCTTAAGCGCACTCAAATGACAACTTCGGTGGCTTTCTGTGGGAACACAGCTCGCTGGCCAAACGACAGCCCTCATCTCCATTGATTCGTTTCGTTTTCGTCCCATTTGCTCTTCGATGAAGCGAGTACACGGGAGAATTTGTTAGCCTCCACTCTAGGATGCACCGATTAGAAATACGTTACTGGACAATAGGCCAATACCTGTCACCAAACCAACACCCCATCCCGGAGAACTTCAGCAAAAAGAGCAGCACAGGAACACTTTCGATTTCGTTACACAATTTCTGAGAATTGATCTCCTTCATTTTTCGGGATCTACCGCGTATTTTTTGTTGTAAGTGACAACACTACTGTCAGCGTCTTCAGGTCAAAGATGCCGGTTCATGAGTTTGGCCTTCATAATACAGGAATATAAAATACGCGGTAGATCCCGAAAAATGAAGGAGATCAATGTAGAGCACCGCAAAAGCCTTCAATTTCTGAGAATGATTACATTTTTACGCTTGCGCACGTTTTCCAAAAATGAATCCATTTAAAATATGATAGGATAGCGGGAGCGGTAATCACGAGACATTGAGAGAAAATTTTTGTAATATTTAAGTAAGTTGAAAAAAATATAATGGAAAAATATAATGGACAAAGGGTGGCATAGCTGTATACATCATATGAATCTGTTAATGCGTTGGCAATCACTGGTAACGGAAATTATATAAGAAATATATTAAAAAGTTATCGGTTAATTAACACATGTTTTGGCTAAAGTTTTCAGCATGGTATTGTAAATTTGGACAAAAATTATCATTGAAATATGTGTCTTTCGAATATTAGAAATATTCTATCACAGATATCTTCTTTTAAGGCGAATCTGTCCTCATACGGGTTTTAATTGAACTGCTCCCTCCATCCTCGTCTATCCTGTGCTGCCTCCCTCAGCTCTCCGTAACTCCTTTCATTCATAATATTCGGCAAAAATTATCTCTCCGTCTTCCTCTCCCTCCCTTTTCCTCGATCTTCTCTTCTAATATTCTTTTCAGCAGGCATTATTTCCTGAGGACGTGTTCCATCCAGTTCGACTTACACTTTCTTATTGATCTCAAAATATTCATTTTCTCATTTATCGTTGTCACTACCTCCTTTCTCACTTTATCACTCCATCTTATTCTTTCAATTCATCTCCATGGCAACATTTCAAGATCCTTTAAATATTTCTCTTCTTTCATCATGACTGACCATGTTTCTGCTCCATAAGGTAAAACACTCCAGGTAAAAGATTTAGCAAATCATTTCTTACAGCCTATGTTGATTCAACATACATAATATTAAGAAATTATTTCGCGAATAGAGAAAGTATATTCATGTGTTATCACATTATTGCGAAATATATCTGTCATGTACCATAAGGCTGCATGTTAAAATAACAATCAACAATAAAAAATAATAAAAAATTCATTATTTCGCGATTAGAAGAAAATTCGTATACATGTCATCACGCAAATTAAAATAGTATTGAATTTCCAAGAAACCGAATACGAATATACAACGTTTTTCACTTCTAACAGTAGATATCATCAATGACAACACGGTTGCATAGATTCACATAAATCTGTACAAAAATGAAAGTCTCTTCAAGCAAGTAAGAGGAAAGCACGATTTTCAAAATACAAATAGAAATTCGTAATAAAGCAAAGTTACTTTACAAAGGACCTCTTATAATTGAGGATGGAAGGCAATACAAGCAGGGACCAGAAAAAATGGTTGAATTGGGAAGACGCATGACATACTAATCCACTATCAAGATTACAGACATTTCATAAAACGAATATCATTCCAGAAATAGGAAAATAAGTTCAATGTAAAAGGGTCATCGCATAACATATTATCTAGTTCTTTTCCATATCACGCCCATCTCCTGAGTTCTGCACCGTTGAAAATGGTCTATTTTAAGTAAACTATCCGACATTTGTCTATTTTTAGATCCGATTACAGTCGAATTTTCAAAGTACCTTTGGCGCCGTTGTTCCATCTTTCATGCGCCGAATGAGGTCAAGAGAATTTCAAATCCACTGGCGTGTAACCGTGGCATAAAAAACTCCAGTCGTCTGGAAGACATTTTTTCTGGAGCAACACACACTTTTCTTATTTTTTGGGTTAATTTTAACAAAACTGTTTATCCTTTTGCCGTATTTCAGGGTCAAAATTGCAATTTGAGAGTTGCTATTTGAACTGGCGTAAAAAAAATGTTATTGAGTAAGAATAGACTTTGGACATTAATACTCTCCATCACATGAATACACATTGGACTACTGGATACATAGTACGTCTGTTTTTTCCAAAAATATTAGTGCCAAAAATTAAGTCAAATCTTCAGTTACTGGCGAGTGAAATAAATGATGGGACAACAAACATTTTGCGACTTTGAGCAACTGTATTAGCGCTACACATATCATGACTCTTATCATTAGTTCATCATTTTATTATGTTCAAACATGGATGGTAAAAAAAACTTTTCAAGTCAAGTCAAAGAAACAGAATAACGCAGCGAGCTTGACCGGATCGGGAAAATACATCATGGTAAAACCTAGAAAATCCGTACGTTTGGGGGAAACAACCTCAACAAGGCTGGTTTATTGCCAATGAAGGACATGAGTCCCTGATAAAGAAGCGATATCCCCTGGGAAATCAAATGAGGAAAATAGTTTTCATGGCCACATTAGTTTACTCGTAAAAAGAATGGAATTCCACGAAAAGGAAAAATATGTAGAAAAAAACATCGTCTACATGTAAGTCTGCACGAGTTAACTCCGGTACCTATCTGGCTATTGACCAATCAGACGCCTCGTAAAAAGACTGGATATAAATGTCCACGAAGGCGATTCACGACCCCGATGGGAGCCGGATTGAGATTGGCTGATTGGAAGAAATAGAGACTGCTCACTTGTTAGTGTCACGCCATGGCCTTTGCAATCGATATCGGGAATCGGCGAAGCATGTCTGCCCGCCGCTTAGTCGCATCTGACCCTCCGCATTGTGCTGTAAGCTTTTGAATATTAACCATGTGTTGAATATTTGATAGAAATTTTCAAATTGAGAATGCTGACTTCCTTCATCGGCAGTCCATTTCTTCCAAGGAAAGCTCATCACCGAGAAAAGAGGGCAGACTTAAAACGGAGTCCATTTGATTTCTGACTCCACGAACCACCGTGCTAGTGTTTGACCCTCATTTCATATGAAGAAATTTCTAAGTATGTTTTCTAAATCCCCTTTCCCACGGTATTTTTTTTTCGATACTTTACTTATGATATTCATATTCACAAAAAAGTTTCATGAACGTGAATATCTCGATGTCAGACAGCAGGAAAATATCATGAATATGACGCTTACCGGCGGACGGCCTGAAGAGTTTCTGTTGTAAACAGTCTACAATAGAGCAAGGTATATAGCGAAAAGTTTTCAACAGTATCTACGAGCAAAAGTGAGATAATTAGAAGAAAATACTTTTTGGCTGAAGTATCACCTGAATAAACTGCATGAACAAACATACAATCTCACCAAAATGAACATTAAAAGACCAACGCAGCAGTTCCCTAATAAGAAATAATGAAAGACTTATATTTGTAATTGCAACAGGTCATTTAATGACATATGTTTGTTCTAAGCAGTTCTACTGTTGCCATTTCAAGGAATAATACTAAATATTTGCTCAATTTTACCGTAAGATTCTTAATAAATAAGAATAAACCTTATTTTTACTTGAGGTCATGATGACGTACGTCAATGATGTTTTCATCTCAAGACATCGTAGTCCCTAGCTAGAGTATGACCAAAGCTGATCCGCGTAGAAAAACTTGGCCGTAATTAGTCACGGGTTTACAGAGTTACCTGATTATCAGAAATACACAGAAAATTTGCACGCCAACGAGCAGTCCGATTTTAGGAGTTTTCATAAATTATTCATAAATGGATTAACGACAAAAATTGCAGTGGGACACCGGCTAAATGGAATGCTTTTTGGAAATGGACTAAGTATGCGAAAGCATGCCCAATAATTTCCTGGATCTGTCGTTAAATTCGTTGAAAAACCAATTACAATACCCACTTTACCATGTGAAGTGTAACGCCTTTACGTGGACCTCATACGATTCCACAATTTTCCTGGGCATTTACAATCCAGTTAATAGCAAGAATTATGCGGAGAACTAAACATCCTTCAAACATTTTTGTGTAATAACGATTGTGTAATGCTGTTAAATGGCAATCTTATGACTAGAAATTCCCATTTCTTTGACTTGGAAAAATATGAGAGTTTTATTATGAAAGACAAATATCCTAAAACATTTATGCTCATACTGCACCATAAAAAATTCATCGACTGAAATGATTCACGCATTTTTAATAAATGGAGGAGAAATTAAAGGCGTTGTAATGGGAAAACAAAATTCATTTTTGGTATTTCGCTAACATATAAAATTGCGAAAAAACTCTTTATTTACAAATGACTGAGTGCATGAATGATTCTGAAAAAGACTAATGAAAACGATCAAAAGCCGTTTGAGACGAGCGACGTCGAATGTGAGAGTGAAAAATAAGAGCGTCACATCTGAAATTAACTTTTCCTTGTGTCGGAGTCGTTCGCTTTTGCGCGGGAGAAATGAAATTTTAGACTGCAAATTTTAAGTGTGTTCTCTAATTAATATTTTTTCATCATCCATAATTGATCGTGAATTAGCAAAACCAGGAAATTGGGAACATTGAAGACTCAAAAAGATTTCGAAAAACTTTTGAAACCTTGCTTATATATTTTTATATTTTTTTGTTAAAAACCTTGAATGAATGAAAATCACAGTTATCTGTTGAAACATAGGACATACACTCTCTAAAATACTTTAGAATGGACTGGTGTATGTTATTTAATCACCATCACTTCAAGCCTAACTTATAGTACCGCAAGTAATTGACTTGGCATCAAAATAAATACTAGGATAATTTAGTAATTTAATTTCATAATTCATTCGGGATTTTGATATTAGAAATTTATATAAAAGAAATAGAAATATTGTAAAATCTAAGAATGGTTAGCACCAAATAGATCGGGAGAAACAAGAATAACGAAGCCCAGTAAAGAGTGAGGAATAAAAGATTTTGAATGAAAACTAAAGTTAATAAAGTGGATAAATTTATTATTACATTCAAAGATATAGCAGCCCCCTAAAAATAATAACTGGAGAAGAAAAAGGAAAATAATAGCATACGGAAGTTAATGTATAAAATATGTATTTCAGCTAAATTATGAGGGGTCTTCACATTGCAAGGTGTGGAGTATTAAAGCCGGTAGGAGAATGTCAAAAGATTTAGTGAGCTCCTGGACCAATCAGATGACGAATTCTGCTAATAGTAAACGCTAAACACGAGACTCAGGAAAAAATACCAAATCATTTGATGGAATTTAGCAACTTACCTAGTGGACATCGAGTGTCATTGCAATACTTCATATTTTAGCAATTTATGAAACTAGTATCCATGTCAGCAAGGTAAGAAATACGAGCGGTGAGTTCGACTCAAATAAAGAAAAATTAAAAAATACGACCTGTAAAACAGCTATTTCCCCTGATACCCCTTGCAGTAACATAATCTAATTCCTCAATTTTTTTCTCGTTCCCATCAAAAGTCTCTCAAAAAGCATTTTCACGGACTGGCGGAAATGTGTTAATCGAGTAGCGGTGAAATCGGCGGGCCTTGGACAATTTTTTTTCCTCCCCGGATAATGGAACAAAAGGATTGAAATGGATGGGTGGCAAATTTTGGTAGATGCGATGAAAAGGGAAGGGCAGATTAAAAAGGGAGCCCTCTCTCCATGCACGAGAGCTTTCGAATTCATACGCCGCGAACCGTTGCCGCGGGAAATTTTTCGCTGAAGCCCTGCTCTCTCTCTCCGCATCTGGGTGTTTCCATAAAATCTCTTTAATCTAAATATCCCATTCTCGGCCACAGGTGGAATTTTTTCCCATACATTCACAATGAGTTTGTTGTGTCACACGTATTATAGCATGAAATGCCCTGTGAATGGCAGATTCAGCAGCTGTATAGGGATCCATTTGGTTCAGTGAGGAACAGAGCGAAACAAACTTTTCAAGCGAAAACGTGTTTTTTTCTCAAAATTTGGAATTTATTCGTCACTCGAACGGATATGTTAAAAAATAAGGGTCCCGTCACCATTTATGAATAGTGATGAATATAAGAGTGATAAATCACTGATTTTATTAACATGAGTACGAATGGAAGATATTTTTGTAAGGGTTAAGCCTTTTCGTGTGCTGCCATCGCGACTGAAGTCAACGGCTTTCAAACTTTCGTATTTTACGCCATTCCATAAACTTAGTTCACTATTTTATGAACCATTAAACCCAAACCAAGTGAATTACATTAAAATGCAGTATAAATTTAGGCACAACAAAAACCGAAATCCACTATTTTCCTTCCATGAATTGAGAAATATTGCTTCTATTGTAACATGACATACATTTATGGCAATATTTCCCTCTCATGATAGCTACTTTTATATTTCTCTTTCTGGCGACAGATATCATGAAAAAAATTGTTTAGTACACTCATAAACATACACGAAGCTGCTTTCTTAGCAAATAAAATCGATAAAATGGTCTTATTTCCCCAGAAAAAATAGTGAAAAGACTCCCATTAGGATTAGCCCCACGCTTTACATGTTCAATGGGGATAGATACAGAACCGGACTTGCGATCTATATGGGCGAAAAGGTTAGAAAAATTTGTCAGAGGTAATAAAAGAAAGATAAAGGACTGAATCTAAAGAAAATCATCCGATTACGTGATTATAGATGAGAAAAAAATTAATACAAAAAAATATCGATATTCAATCACATGTCGCACCAGAGAAACGAACAGAAGTTGAATAAATCCATCTCCACTGAACCTCTAGCACCAACAGATTCGGAGAAGTGGCCAAAAGAGAAATTGGTGATATAGTATAGCACACACGCATAAATTTTATCAGAATCAGTTTTGTTGCTTCGGAATAGAATTGAACCAAAGCATGGCTTACGGGATTGCTTCCGCGTAGTGTCATTTTTTGACGACAGTTTCGCGAGCGTTCCAGCTCGCTTCTTTAGGTCGAAGTGCACGCGATGCATTTTTGGCCGCATTATAAAGCCCGGTGAGGGTCAAGCATGGCTGTACGATTTTAAATGAATAGTGAAAGTTGAAGAAAATGAAGACAATGTTGATGCAGAAATAAAAAATTGCAATTATCCGCAGAAATAAATTATACTGTGACCTAAGTTTCGATGTTTTTACATCATCATCGTTTTTTTTTTAAATTTCAGCATCATGTATTAATTCCAATCAATATCGCAAGAATCTCCAGATTTTATAAAAAACAATTTTGTAACCTAAGTGGTCTAACTCCGAAGCCATTTTAATTCAAATTCTAATGCCTCATGTCCACTATCAACTATCAACTAAGTACGCAGGATGTAATCAAAAAGCACGTAAAGTAAGGGGGTTACATGGCAAGAAGGGAGGTTTCAATTTAATAAAGAAAACTGGTTCGCAAAAACTAGATCATTTCATATACTGTCAGGGCTATTAAAAATTTTAAATCGTTCATAAATCCAACTTAGCCCCTTTGTCAATGCAACGATATAAAAAAGCTTCAGAATTGCTATTTCACTGTGTCCTCAAAATTGTTTTTTTTTTAATTCTCACGTTAGGAGATATTTCCGCCTATTTAAGCCTTTCACGATTCCATAACCCCACTATGTTAAACTTCACGTGGTAAGTAAATCCGTTGGGTAATATGCATAAATCTACGGGATACTAAATTCATTCGCGAAATATCGTTTTTCTGATTGATAAGATGATAATACATTTGTGAGATACCTGGGTAAACTTCAAGCAACTTGGTCACAATAAAATGGTTTCATTTATAGTATTAATGCTTTAAATAATTTAAATTATGCTTTCAATGAACGAATAGTTTCAAATAGCTTCGACTGTAGAGCCAAAAGATTTATTGAAAGTAACCAATAATGGAAAGAACTGGACATAGGAACAATTTGAAATTATCACAAAAACCCTAAATCGTAGAACAAATTGTTTCTAACATAAAGGTTACATTAAGGCTACAAGTTGATTATAAGCATTTCTTATGTGCCCTTAATATTTTAAACAATTGAAGCAAATGTAGGCATTCGAAATGACCGTGATAAATTGCTACGCCTAAGCCGAAGCATGTCGAAAACGCAACAATGAGAATGCACGGGTTGCACGCCGAGAATAAATCCGGGCCAAAATGCGACGATGAATTTACGAGAATTCCTCCGCTATCTACCAAACCGTGTGAGAACGGCGTGGAGAACAGGATTAGTGGATACGAGTAAGGGTTAGAGCGGAGATGGGCGTGGTGGGGTGGGGGTGATCCAGACTCAACGGGACTCCGGAAAAAGAGGAAATTTGTGACCAAAAGACAAATAGGAGGGTGGTGGGGGGGGGCTGAAGAGGAGCATCCCAGGAGGGAATGAGCGTTATACTCAGACAGGGGATGGAGGGGGCGTGGGAGTATTGTTACCCCACCCTCTTTCTATTTTTACCTTTGAAAGAGAAGAGCGTATAAGAATCCGAGTGTTATTCTTCCAAAGCACCCCGGCACATTTGTCCCTAACATGTTCCGCCTATTCCCTGGCCTTCCCCTCCTCGGGTCCCTGTCTTTCTCTGTTCTTCTGCTACAACCGTTTCTTCGGTACCCTCAACCGACACCTTTCAAGGCATTATTTCAAAAGCCAAGCGGCACAAAAGCAGACAAAACAGGGAAAAGGATGAGAATTTGAGAGAGTGAGAGTTAAGAGGGACCGGAGCGAGAGAGAGAGAGAGAGGGATAGGGTAGGAAGATGAGACAAGAGCACGCGTAATATAAAGGGCAGGATTTTTAAATGTTCCGTCCCGTCAAGACCACTAGGACGGAAGGAAAAAGACGCATTCTTTCTTTCCCGTAGCCCTTAATTTCCTCACAAAGAGGAAGGGAGTGAAGGGAGAAACAAACCCCTTTTCAGCCATTCGAACCCGTTCGCTGCTTTGTAGAAATCTAATGGGAGACGACAGGGGACAGCCAATGGTACCTCATATTTTAAACTCCTCGAGTAATATTTTACGCTCATCTTAATTGATGGCAGTTCTTGGGAGAGGAAAATGGAACCAGAGGAGTTAATCAAGGTCTGAGTGATCGTTAATTACGACCAGACTACTGCTCTTAGCGAGAATTACGAAAGTAGTCGTTATATTTAGAATCAAGTTATAATATAACTGCAGCTTGGGTGTTTCTTTGTTAACTAAACAACCATTATCTCCTAAATAACTTCCTCGCATTTATTTTGTCTGTCTTTCAATAACTCTTTCGGCTTCGTAAGGCCCAAGACCCCAAGTCGTAACCTCCTCAATAATGCCTTCACATTCACTCTCCACTATTCAATGAAAGTATTTTTACAACAAATTCAGGGCTCAAGCAAGACTCGCCATGTTTCTATGACACCTTAATCAGTACAACTCCGTTTTTGTACCAATTTATTATGTATACGTAATTCATAGGTAAGAAAAATACTTTTTTTCTACCACTAATGACTAGATACCCTCGATGCCATCACTGGAATTACCTTTTTACGATCTTTTCTCCTGAATTCCTTATGAGATATTTCTCCTCAGATCTACGAATTTAAAGAGATCATGGTCTCATGAGAATGTCTATGAGAAATTCTCACATTCATTACCTATAGATGTCACTGCGCATTATTTGAACTCAAAGCATTAAATTAATAAAGGGAAAAATCTTTTGAAAAATAAATTTCTACTGACACTCTAAAACATAAAGCTTAAAGCTAATAAAATAAAAGTGAATACCTAAATTTTATAATTAGAGCTGAGTTGACAGAAATCTGATAGACTTACCCTGTTCAGCATTCGTACAAGCTATAGCGTAGATTCTTTTCTTAAAACAGTCAATCATCATTCTAGAGCTCAAATGTGACGCTGTAAGTATTACAATTGATTTAAGAGCACCCATTAATTTGAGGTTATCGGGTGATTTATGCTCCAGTGAATACATATAAAACAATGCAAAGTAAACGTGTATATCGTGCGATTGCGCAGCATCATTACATGTGTTTATCATTTGTAATAGTTGTTAACGTAGAAACTGTACAGTAACAAACGAAGGGAAAAATTGCATTATATTATCCGGTACCTTTTCATGAAAATAATTAGTGATAACATGAATTAGAGCAGTTTAAGAATAAGTGCTGGGGTGTGCGCGCTTGGCTTGGACATTTAGCCAAGCGCGCACACCCAAGTGCGGTATTCATCCCAACATCATATACCTAGGGATGAATTATGATGTCCGTCTATCGATACTCATACCTGCTTGTAAGTTACGGGGTCCTTGCAATAACTGTTACCAATTCATTAGCTTATAAAATATTAATAATGGAGTAAACAGCATAATGAAACAGTGCAGCATGGCAACAGCTGTGTAAATAGTTTGTCTACGCAGACTTCGGGTCACTTTGTTGCAGCACAAAGGCCATGCAGATCACACCGGTACCTATGCAAGATAGTGTCCTTTTCACATTTTTTCAACTGGCATAGCTTTATTCGCTCTGAAAGCCTCCACAGACCGAATACGATGCTAAGCGTGACAGTTGTTCCCGCAGCTCCTGTCTGCCAAGCTCGTACATCCCAGCAGATAAGCATATCTATGTGCTATGGTACAAGATGGCGGAATGTTTATGTTCTTTACCTGACATCGAATATGGGGAAATTTTTCTTTTGGCGTACGCCATAAGAATGATAAGACTTTGGGTGCGTAACATTAAATAGGGAGACTGACGGAGAATATCACCATCTCATTCGGTAAATATCTCTTGAGGATTAAAAGTATCGTCCATACGTTTACGCAATGAGAAACTGGAGGAAGCTCTATCTTAAATTAAAATTTACACCAACTAGAGAAAGCCGTTACCATTTTGAGAAAGATTGGCATTTTGTTCAAGGGAGGTTACGCGGGTAATAACTAAAGCATCACATATAATTGTTCAAATATAACAAATGAATTTCCTTAATACAGTAACTGATTTTTTACTCTATGAAAATCTAATCAATTATATTAGATACATCAGATAAAACAAACGATACTCAATGTTCATTAAGCATTCCATACTTACAAAGCCTAACACTGATGTTATGACACATTGATGACTCTTAATTCATGTCGAAACTCAGATTTTGCAATGCTCAGAGTTGAAACAAGTGATCATGGCTGGTTGGTTGGCTACTACAGTTAGCGGTTGTAATTTTTTGGGGCACATCGACGGCTGATGTCAACTTTCCTATAGTTGGCGACCTGTAACTATGATCTTTCGCGAATTTAAGGATGGGCCGGCAGTTAGGTAAGGGTAGATTTATGATCGACGTTTTCTGATGTGACGGAAACTAAAGGGTGGCGTTCAGTTGCCGTCGTCCTCCTGTCCAGAAGTTAATCAACAGTAACAACTGATTGATTACCATCTCCAATTATTGACAAATTATTGAAAATATTTCAAAACAGTTGCAAAGTAAATGTTTATTTTCAAATTTGAAATTCAAAATAGAAATATTCCGCAGACATTACGACAAGTATTTCCATTAACCATAAACAGACTCAGATCTGTGCTGGTCTCATTCTATCTTTGATAAAACGTAAATCATTGGAGCTTTCATACATAATTTCTGTGGTAGCTCAAGTGCTCTCTGCTGCACGAGTCATCCGGAAGACGCCATGCTCCGAACGGACTCATTTTGGTAATTACATGCAAAGTCTCTTTGACATCGTCGAATTCTGTTCAGTTGCAAATTACCTTCCAAGTTTTTGGCACTGGATGTATTACTGGAATATTTTACGCGTAAAACAGACTAGAGATTACATGCCATCGGTACTTCCCGGCCATCGGCCATTACATGCCATACAATTAGTAATTGCATGCAAAGTCTTTTAGACATCGTCGAATTCTGTTCAGTAGCAAATTATCTTCCGATTTTTTGGCACTGATTGTAGTGCTGGAATATTTTACGCGTAAAACAAACTAGAGATTACATGCCATCTGGAAAAGTTGCGATAGAAATGTATGAAAAAGGAAAAAAATATCTTTTTCGGGACGGGATTCTTGATACTTCCCGGGAATTTCAACACTCGCCACCCCAATCGCTACGAGGATAGCATGCACCGCATCGACAAGGAGGGATTTCAACAATGGAGGCAGTGGCACTCTAGGGGAAAACGAAACGAAAATGGGAAGAAGAAGAAGACGAAACGAAGACTGGGCGCCACTGAGGCCATCGCAATCCATCGAGAGAAAACTCCCACGCCTCTTGTATCTCTCATTCCTCGAAAACCATCTCCTTATTTACGGCACCGTCCCTTCGGCAAGGAGTGCATTGGGAAAAGGGTGTTGTGGGAATTTTCCTGGGGGGGGGAAGATAGGAGGGAGTGGGGGGGACGGAGGGATGAACTGGAAACAGGGAAGGGGGAAAAGGGAGGAACTACCAGCAAGCGCAGAGTGAAAAGCGAAGGTGGAGCGAAATAGGCAAGGGGAGGTTGTGTTCGGCCGACAGATGGGTGAATAGGGGTAGGAATAGGTGGCGAGTGAGTGACGTACAGACGGCCCACGAGTCTCGTGCGACACCCCCCTCCACCCACCCGGCCCTCCTCTTAACCCCTCATTCCGTGGAGACAAGGAAAAATCCCTTTTAACGACCTCTTTTGGGGAGAGAGACTGGAAGGGATGGAATCGTTTGGGAAAAAGACAAAAGGCACACCGTCAAACGTTGTCAGGCAAGGAAGGATTGGTGAGGGGGGCGGGAGGCGGCGAGAAGGAGGGTATGGGAACAAGATTTTGGACGGTGATCGCCAGTTTGGGGGGTGTAAAGGGATATAGGGCGTCGCCATTGCTCCCTCGACCCCTTCCCTCCCTCAAGAAAATGAAAATTTGGCCTTTTTCCTGAGAGAAATTCAATCCCACGGCCGACTAAGATGGGACGAAAATTTCCACCACCACCCACTTCAACCCATTCCCACAAATCTTCCACGCCGCTGAGTTTCAGCCTCTCTTTCACCAGGAGCGGCCTATCGACGCGCCCTCGAGTTAGTCTTTAAGGCATCGCTTTATCCTCTCTATCCGAAATGCTCGCGCATGTCTCGCTACCCTCACCCCACTACTCCCCCCCTCGTGCCCCGCAACCCATCGCCTCCCTTTTGCTCCTTGTCCCCCACCAGCGTCAGTCTTTTATCAATCCTTGCCTACTTCCTTCCCTCTTGTACCCTCCGATCCCGAGTACTTTGATAAAACAAAAGGTTTCGTTTGCCCTCGTGACTACTGGGCGGTGCAAAAATAAAAGGAACGGAACCCGAGGGGCCAGGGGACTCTTGTTTCCACCTCCGCCTCACCCCCCCACTTCCCCACGGCCGGCCCAGTTACATTCTAATCCTCGCCCGCAATCAATTTATTATCTCGGAGTCGCATCGGTCGTGGTGGAAAGCGTGGGTACTTAAAAAGTTTGCTATGCGTGACCCCGTCTTTCGACTTTTCCCTCTGCTGATTTTTCTCTCTTTTGCATCACCATCCCAATGTTATACTATTACCCCGCACATCTCTCTTCCATCCCCCTTTCATACATTTCCACCGCTCCATCAACAACTCGCCCATCCTTACCCAGCTCTACTATCGAAGGTTACCTTCTTTCCTTCCTCTCGTTCCTTATCGGCGACTTTCCCACAATCGCAGCAAGGTAGCCGCCGCCACCGGCCGACCGGCAGACTCGGGCCCTCTCACATTTCTTCCCTTCCCCTTCCGCCAAACTCATTCCTCCTCTGTGATTCCTTCCCCCTCTATACATCCACTCCCACTTTCCATCTCATTTAAGGGTTTTGCCCGTGAGGTCCATGCGAAAATAATGAATCTCCCGCTTTACTTTTGGGAAAAAGAAAAGAAATGCCTTTTTGGCCATCCCCTTCCTCTTTCTCTTTTTTCTTCTTCTCGAAACCAAGATGAAATCTTTGGGAGTTGACAATGGATTTATTTCTTTTGCTCCCGTGAGCGGGCTGTATTTTTGTGGCTCTTAAGTGGGTATTTTTTCAATTCGATCTTTTTTTTTTGGAGCCTGAGTTATCCAGAACTCTTCCTTGCGATCTCACTTTACTTTGTGTCTGAGGTAGACGTGCCATATTTATTGCTCTCATTAAAATGGGAAATACTCCAAGATCAGGTTTCAGAATTTTCAAAAATACACGACTCAAATTGTTATTTTTTTGCAAAAAAAATAGCCAGATGCATTATTGCATTGCACTTAAAATCGATAATCAAAAGTTTCATTACAATGGTGTAAGCTATAAGCTGAAGAGCGTTCCATGAATCGGTAGTCAATGATTTTTTAGGCTCTGAAAGAATTCGCTCAAATTCTACGTTCATAATTGGATTAAGTTAAGTTGCATTGTCTTATAATTTCACCAGTAGTTACAAACATAGCCAATAATTATGTCGGAAAACCAGAATAAAATCATCCCATTGAAATTAACTGAGTATCCAACGAACTAATAAACAATAGATAAATAGGTTCGCGATAATAATTTAAACAGACATGACACAATTGATACCTCGAACCCTTAAGAAAAGTTTCGATTTCGTGTAAATACTCACGCCTAATGAAGAAAGGGTACAATAAACAACAATCAGAAGTAATTTAGTACATTCGTATAACACTGAATCAGCACAAGAAGAGAGAAAATTAGAGGCAAAGGAAATAAATGCAATTTTTAGAAAAGTCAAAGAGGAAGATTGATTTGAATGATGCCAACCTAATAAGAGACATTCTTATTTCATGCGCAGCTCATTTTTCAGTCCCCTGCATTCACTTTCCTAGCGTTCACATCATACAGCATCTCTTAACCACCAGAAATGAATACACCTGACTATGGAAATACGACTATTTCAACACTCCAAGCAGGCGCAGCACTCGTCTCACACTCCGTAGCGAGTGGATATAACCATGTAGAATCCTCTTCCTATACACTCCCATTAAGCGAAGCACCACTCATTCCAGCTCTCGTCCCTAATATTCCTCAAAACCCTTCCAATCCACTTCCGAGCCGCCCAACGAACGCATCATGGCCCAACCACACACTGTTAACCCTTAACACCGCCGCCCTCTTCCAAAACAGCCCCTCCCATTCCCTCCAGACCCCCACACCCCCGCCCGTCCCTATCCGGAGTAGTCCGGATCACCTCTCCCCGCACCTCCAAACATGGAAAAGCCACACGGGGCATAAAGTAATGACGATAAAGTTTGACTGTGCGGGAATTTTAACGAGGAGCTGAGTCTGGGATGGTTTTAGTGGTGTGGAGAGCGGCGAGGGGGTGGGTGACCATGGAGGTCGAAAGGGGGGAGAAAATAAGGGTTGAGGGAGGAGGGTGATGGAATGAGATTTCGGGAAGGAGTCTGGGGATAGATGGGTAGGTGGGACGGGGGAGGAGAGATGGGAGGAAGGGTTTTGGGACAAATGCCGAGAACGAGGAGAAAAAATTCTTTTTTTCTTCTCCTGGGTGAGAGATGCAGGCAAAGGGGTGGACCTGGAAAGATTTTTCGGAGCAATAAGGGTGAGAAGGCCGTGGTTTTGAGTGGGCCGGACGAACGGAGAAAGAGAGAGTATGAGAATGAGTAGATGGCGTTAAAGAAGGAACTGACGGAAAAGACACAGGGCGAGAGGATAATATTAGAAAGGAGACAACGGGGTGCTTTCGGTAGTGGGGGAGATACACGCCGAAGGGCGCTATTCTTTTGCTCGAGTCATTGAGACTTTTGAAAAGCGTGGAGAAGGGAGTCATAGCCAACGCTCGTTGGGAGAGTTGTAGGATTGGGAAGAGTGAGGCAGGGAATGGAAAGGGTGAAGTGTGCGTGTCGGGGGATATGGGGAACGAGGGGTGGATAAGGCAACCAGGAGGAGGAAACACACGAATTTTGGTGGAGAGAAGTGAGAGGAAAGGGTATCGGTGGAATTTTAAGAGCAGCGGCCTCACATATGTGAGGAGGAGGAGGAGAAGAAAAGGGAAAAGGAGATTTAATAGTGGCGGGGCAGTTTTATTTTTATTTTGAGGAAAGAGACGCTGGGGTAAGTGTTTCTCTGTGTGGTGCGTTTGAGCCCCTTGCGTTCGGATAGGAGAGTGGGCGAGGGGGGAAGAGACGAGGTCTCCCAGTGGGGCTCTTTCGAGGCAAAAGGAAAACGTAGTTTTAAGGGAAACGGCTGGAAAGGGGGAATTAATAAAAGGCAGAAGAAGGTGCCCAGGGAAGAGGAGGGAAGGAGACAACTGGTTCAAGGGTTTAAGTGATTTGTAATGGGAGGAAAGTTTATGGGCGGCATTCTAGCTTCTTTCCACCCTTTTCCTATGACATGCTTTATCTCACCCAGTGTTCCAAATTTCGGATTGACGACCCGCAATCCTCTTAGATTCATTTTTACTCACACCACAAGGTAGTAATTTTACACATTTTAGACAGTTATAGTCTAAAACTGACTTTGTTTTTAAGTGAGGTTTGGAAAGATAACAATTATTCCTCATTGTCGTTTATACATCATATTTCATTCCGTGCCGTCAGCCATGGAGTTTTTTTTCCACAGGGTGCATACCAAAATAAGGCTCATCAGTAAGTAAGCATAAGTAAAGTTTTAGGCGATGAAAATTGAGAAGTATCTCAAAATACTAATGCCTCGCCAATGGCATGCAAATCTTAGGTAACTAATCACATGATGTATAGTAACAAGAACATCCAACAAATATTATGAGTCAAATCTACCCAAATCTAGCAATATTAATAGTAATATAGAACTTTCGTTATAAATCACTAACAACTGATTCCACCTATCACTTCTGAAAAGTATACACACTTTTTAACATCTGATACCTATAAAAATAAGGCTTCGCCTATCTTGGAAGTAATATCACTTGGGATGGAAGAAGTGCAACAGACATTAAGCGAAGAATAGCGTTCATGGTAAAAAGACGACTGCTCTACTCAAAGACGATAGGACAACAAATCAGAAAAAAGTATGACATGAATAGTAAGAGAAATTATCTTTTTACTGATTATGCAAATGTATAACCTTAAAACATAACATAAATAAACATGTATAAACATAAAATCTTCAAATACAGTAAAATATCTTGGAATTACCTAAACTTCAGATATATCGTGGGGAACATACGCGGACACAAAACATACGCGGCACAGCATTAAAGAAACTAGGTTTTGTTAAGCGTTTAGTAAGAAGATCCTCGGATGAAAAAGTAAGAGAGAGATGCTACTTCGCTCTGGTCAGGTCACACCTCGAATACGCATTTGGGACCCCGGTCATAAATATTAAACCAAAAAAATTAACAAAATACAAAGAAAAGCAGCACGCTTCGTAAAAAACTGCTACGAACGAACATACTGTGTTGCACAACTGTTAGAGGGGTTAAGGTGGGAGCCCCTAGAAACTTGGAGGCTGCAAGCTAGGCTTAGTCTGCATGAAATATTCAGACCTGGTGTGTTTAAAATCGATACAGAGAACATTAAAATGACGCCTCACAACATTTCTAGGTCTGACAGATGCGAGAATATAAGAGATACTCCACCGAACAGATAGGTACAAAAACTCGTTCTTCCCGCGTACAATAAGTGACCACAATAATAACTGAGCTCCTCTAAATACACTCCCATAGTTTCACCTCCAAAACTTTTACATCTTTACACGGCTGGTGACCTACCACCCCCTGCCACATGCCCATGCGGCGGTTCGCGGGGTAGTATGTAGATGTAGAAGCCTTCACTCTATTTCAGAAACTATTGAATACCGATATCGAACACTGATGAGAGGAATGTCACAGCTTATCGCTCAATATTGGTGTTCTATGATTATGTAAGTACACATATTAAAGCCAAGACAAA
Source organism: Ceriagrion tenellum (assembly GCA_963169105.1). Lineage (NCBI taxonomy): Eukaryota > Metazoa > Arthropoda > Insecta > Odonata > Coenagrionidae > Ceriagrion > Ceriagrion tenellum. Next base: position 32,275,179 of record OY720635.1, on the reverse strand, counting down.
ATCCACGCTCACAATGCAAGCATTCATTGCTTCTTACCAGTATATCCGTTTCAGTTAATCATCGTGATAACTATCCAAAATAATTATCTTTGCATTCAACGTTTACAGCTGGCTCAATATTGGAATTTCCCATTCCTACAGGATGGAAACAATTATGCAGAGAGTCGAATAAAAACCGAGGCAAATTTCTCAAAAGAGGGTGTGCAAATAAATCTTAAACGGCACAATTTTATGGAGGGAGGAAACGACTTTGAAAGAGAAGATTTCAGCTCAGAACTTAGAAGTGGGGAAATCAGCTAAAGTGATATTTTCAGGAGTTCAGATACCTCCTTAAACTTTTTACTATGCTAGTATTGTGTCTTGTTTATTAAAAATCTGCTTTAACTAAGAAAGCAACATAGAATCAAGCTTTTAAAACATAACAATGATTTTTGACACTCAGCTTCACTCAACATTCCTTAGACTGAACTCAACGCAATGTAATATCATCTCGTCCCTTTTCTCACACGCACATATCAATCAGACCGTTTCCTCAATGGATAGGCACCGTCAAATAAGATTCATTCTCAGTGATAGATCGGCAAAGATGACAATGCCTTTTAATTTTCTCAATACAATCCTGTCCTTACATACTTCTTTCATTTCAGCTTCCCTCATATAGAGTTCCATTCATGCCGTAAAATAAATAGCTAAGGGCGCACCACGGTTTCGCCGTCGCAAACACGGACATCAATTCAGCGAGAGAAATTACGAGTAATCACTCGTAAGTCATTAGATGCGGCTATGAAAAAAGAGCATGTTTTAGGTGCCTCGCGACACTATTTCAAGTAAATATTGTTATGTATTCACTTATGTATTATTATAATATTTGTATTGCCACCCACCATGTGATATATGCTGTCTGCCATGATGATTTAATTTTGATGGTGGTTTGTTTTTTGTTGCTTCATGGGGTTTTTCCCATTGGTTTTCTCTCACTTGGTCAGACTGTCTTGGCGTTTAGACGTACCTCAGGAGTAGTGCTGTGTTACTCATGTGAGTGTGAAATACATATTTGTTGAGGCAAATGGCGACTGTTTTAATAAGAACAAGAACCCTAAAAATATCTCGAATTTAATAAAATGGAAATGAAATCATTAACAATTCGAAACTTCATAGCTTCATGAGTTATTGAAATTATGGAACGATTTTCATCGCACATTACTCCACTTATAACGCCTGAAAACGTGCTCGTACCAACGATTTCTCACCTCTTTCCCTTTTTCTCCATCCACTCAATTTCAAACGCCCTCAACTCGAAGGAGCCCGTTGCATTCTTAGGTGCCTCTCCGAGTGTTTATTCCACCCTTTCCTTATGAGAGGACCCTCTTACCACTTCCCTTCCTTCCGCCACCGTTCCCCCCTTACTCCCTCCCCGATTCCCCAACACCTCCTTCCCAGGCCATTACGCCAAATACTTGCTTTCCAGGGGGGAAACAAATTCTAATCACTTCCGGGAATGCGCCGCTCTCAACAACTGCCGTTCTTCTGCACACGTGGGGGTGTGTTGGTGCGTCGGCTGGTGGGAAATGGAGGAGAGCTTCTTTACCGACCGTGTCCCTACTCTCACTTCCAAGGAATGTTCAAATTACTTCAAAATACTTCTTCCTCCTCCTCCTCCTCGCCTTGCCCCCTCCCAACGTCTTACGTGCGAGAGAAACTGAATCCCAAAGCCCAGGCCGCCCGCAGCAACACTTCCTTACGTCTCCACACTCAAAGCACCTCCCCTCATTCCCCCCCTCAGCCATCTTTACCCCCCCCCCCAGGCTCACTCATTTCAGCAGTGCGTTTGGGGGCCAAACTATTTTAACCTTTTAATGAAGACATTGTTTTTCGGCCGTTTCGTACTGGGTGTTCAGGATCTCGGGTGTGAGAACCGGTTCTACAGTTTAGTTACCAGAGTTATCCGACCGTTTGGAGTATAAGGCGTTTGATAGGGGGAGCTAAACATTCAAGCACATTTACGCGTGAAGCGATATTTCGCCGTAGCTCTGTGTTTTAATCACCCTTAATCGTCGAAAAAAAATATCAAGTGCAATGGGTACCGCAGAGGTTTACGTTAAGCCTTTTCGCATTATTCTGATTCGGGAATGTTTCCAACCCACGAGCAGCCATAAGAACATCTCTTATTTTTCTTAACGAAAGGGTCGTTAAAAATTAATTTTTACGCCCCTAATTAATTCTACTATTCGATAAAGCAAAATAAGTTCGTATCTGAAGATAAATAATGAGAGTATCAGTCACGATAAACGATATAAAAAATATTACCAGGCCGAATTTATTTAGGATTTTAGCCCTCATCACACATCCTTGTAGATATGACAATCAGTCATTTATCTCGAAATTCAGGGAACAACAAACATGGGAAAAAAACACATACTGTCTGCACAGGAGCTAAGAAAATATAATTTGCAATCAATACCATGCGAAACTCAATCTTTGAACTCATGTGAGTGACTGATTATAATATCATTTGTGCGCGCAAAAAGTTCGCAATTTTTACAAGCTCAGCGGATTAATCCATGAAGGTTGAATAAATAACTTTCAGTAATATTAGATGGGACAATTTTTGCCTGGGTAAATGATGCTAACTAAATCCGGTTTTTAAAAAACACGTAATGTGTATTGTGGGTCTTTTTGCCAACAATGACGCAACATGTAAAGCTTGTTATTTTAATTTTCCAAGAAGTTTAAATGATTTTCAAAACTCAAAGTTATTTTTATTCAGCTTCGTTTGCATTCATAATTAAATAATTCTAGCATTGCTTATTTATTTATCATTATGCTTTAAGTTCGCCCAACAAGAAAATTAGAGGCCAAACATTTTCACATATAATATACAATCAATGTTATTCTTTCCTTAGAGCTACCCACTGTGAATTTTACAAATATATTCTTTGACATACGCTACGTTATGTATCCTTAAATTTAAATGGAGAGAGTCTTATGAATAGTACTTAAGCATCACATGAATTGGTTAATCGCCATGTGATTCCCATATGTATTTTCGCCGTCCTCGGATTTGATATGCCATCTCCATGTTCAGAACCTAAACAGTCGGCATAATCAAAATAATGGTGGCATTTACAGCATGATAAATCATTTCATATGATCCAATTCCACCCATAAAAGACAGAAACATTAACTTAGGCCCTTCTCTTTTACATTCACGACCAAAAATAAGCAACCAAAAGGACAGGCGTTTCGGCTCTCGCCGCAGGATTACAACTTCCCCCTTGGACTGAAAGCTTTCGCTGACCTCCAAGGGAAGGGAGAGGTGGGATGGAAGGAATGGGCGGGGAAGGTTACCCTTCGAGGCCGACACCAATGAGGCGGATTGAGGTCAAAAGGACCTCAATTGGGCCTCCGACTCCCCGAAGTACTCGTATTAGTGTGGTTACCCAAACAACTGAGACGAGTAGCCGTCGGGCTTGTTTTTGCGAAAAACCTACCGCACATCTTTGAGAACCGGAAGAGCCCGTTGCCCAAAAGATTGGGATTAGGTATCTCCCTGGCTCACTTTCAGGGTTGACGCCGGGCGGTCTGCCGGAGTACGTTCTCGAGTCGGGGACCATCGGACCCATGGAGGGTCAATTCGGACCAATTCTGGTCAAAGCGTCGGTACATCCCTTCTCTCAGTAGTCCTCGTCAACCCATGGGGACAGTAAAATATGCACTTGGACAAAGGTAGCCATTTTAAATCCAAACGGATGCATCCAAGTTGACAGATAATTTTCTCACTGTCCAAAGCCATGAACAAGGTATTGATCATAGTCCAAGAGGAATAAACCATTTGTTACTATTGAGAATTTAGAAAAAGTGGTAATAAATTCTATACTCGCAATCAGGTATGATTCTTAAAACTTATATCATCCAGTAGAAAAAAAATGCAGTACCCGCTTACTTTATCCGTCGTAATACATTCATATTGAAATTTAATACGAGGATATGAATAACGTAGTTTACATTATTCACACTCTCATTTAGATTATTTAGTGGATTTCGAAAATTAAAAAGATTTTAGACATAAAATAATTAATCACGATAGTATTAATGCCCTTTTTAAGCATAACCATCATTCTCCAAGTTGTTTCCGTTAACGACCGTATTCAGCTTATGACATCGTTGTATACAAGAACAGTATCACTCAGGAATCACTCAGGAAAATTATCGATTTCTGCTGAGGGTTTTTCTCTCCTTCTGTCTCCATTGAATCCACTTCGATTCAATTTCGAGAGGTCTCCATTGACGTGAATTGGGGTTTGGTGCGGAGTCACTCTCAACGTGGCAAGCGCACAGTTGGTCAGCAGAGGAGGGGTCAGATTCATAACCCCAACCTCCCCCGCCAACCCTCGCATCCCCCGGTTGGTGCCGAGCATGAGGAGAGCGCCGGAAGCGGAAGGCAATCCCGCCACTACGGTTGGGGGATAGGGGGGTTGAATGGCAGCGGGTGAAGGAGTGCCCAATGGGGGAACGGCATTGAAAGGCGGAACACATCCGAAATTCTGCCCATCGATCATTGCCCTCTGGGCCGAGCAGGATTGACCTAAAGACCTTTTTCCTGTTCCTCCGTCATCCACGGCGACAGCTCTCTCGATATCAAGGAGTGGGCGGTAGAGGGTGATTGTGAACGGCAACTGGTAAGAGAGCTCAAGGGTTGGGTCGGAACGATCATTGGTCAAGTATGGCTCTTATTAATGACAGCACTTAGACGGGAGCATGCAGTCATTCCGATTACTTCGCAACAGGTAAAACAAATGAATGTATTGCAAACACCATCACGAAGTAAGTTTAACGTAATATAAATTTAAATTAAACAAAAATAAATGGCCTTGGGAAAAAATCCAGAAGAAAAAGTAACCAAATGATATGAGCACTAAACAACTAAAGTCAGAGGAAGAATTTGTTCGCTTTGGAAGTAGGATCACCAGCAACGATAAAATCAAGAAATGCAAAGTGAGCAGATTTGCACAAGATAATAAGTTATTTTAACAGAATAAGAGTCCGCCAATGGATGTAAAAACGCATTTCATTAAAATATAGATTATGAGAACCACATATGCGATACTTAAACGATAAATGCAGCAAAGAAATAAGGCTTAAAATAATGGAAATATAGTGCATTGGAGAGTAATGACAATCAAATGAACGGTGGTAATTACTAATATGATGTGTGATTAGTTGTAGAGATTAAAATTTAAATAAAAACTTTGCTCAATATATTAAAAAAAACTATGGTATTATTCTAAAAACAACCTATATGAGTGAAACCTGGAAGGTGGAAAAAATTGCCAGTGTTATCGACAAAGGACACAATATATGAAACAAATCATGAGGCACGTTAAAATTAAGAATTGTCAAGGAATTAAGCCGTTTGCCGATGTATCTGAGGAGTGACAGAAAAAAAATATTCGGATTGATGATCACTGATCATGGTGAACTCTAAAGATTGAGTGATTAGTTCTGTAGCTTAACCTAAATTTTCTCGAAGAGTTGTAACGCTGAATCCTGTCCAAAAAATAAGAAGCACCGACCTCTCCAGAGGAAATCAAGCGTAGCTGACACTGTAGCTGAAAGAGAGGGGAGCGAAAGCTGCAGAAAATAAGCCTTTTGCTTTATAAGAGATGATAATGATTATGATCTTCAAAATTCAGTCCAAAAATACTACGCACAACGCAATCCAGAACAATTTCGGGTGCCAATTATGAACACACTATCCGTTTGGTATATAATCTACCTTAGAGAATATTACTATACACAAGAAACTTAAGAGCAACTGATGAATGATAAAAACATAAGGTTGATGGTTAGTAAACAAATCTTGGCTAAGTTTAGAGTACATCTGTGGCATCTCATGGGTGGTCGGGAATGCAGTTTGGCTGTAATACCATCGTAACTTCTAATGCGTTCAGTTCCCGGAAGTGGTGGCGATTCCTGAGCCCTTCCCGGATGTATTTTCAATGGGAGAAATTCAAATACTACATCTGCCAGATTTATGATAAACTGCGGACCTCTTGGTTCCTTTCGTTTGGAAATTGATAATTTCTACGCCAAATTTCTTACACCATTCCTACATCTCCGAGATAATCCTTTCCAAACCGTCCTATTCACTAATCTGAAACTGTTCATATGAATTAATTTGCCGCCGACATCCAATTTTGAAATTGTTAGCAACACAGCGTCTTCAACACATCTTAGCGTTAGAATTGCGCAAGCAGAGAAATACTACTTTTTCATCTTAATCCAAAATATGATCATTAATAATGAACCACCTACAAATAGCGCAAAAACATCTTATAGGGTTATGGAGGAATGAGCGACAAACGAATGTGAGTTGAATGCTCCTGGAATGGACATAAATAAAAGGAGTGTACTTGCTTGGTTTGGCCATGCCGATAGAGCAGATGAGAGCTCATTAAGGATACGGATATATGAGACTAAAGTAAATTATGAGAGAGAAAATTATACACCGCGAAAGTAATGGGTATGTGTTAGAAGAGGCTTCAAAGAGGAGGATTTTCGGGAGTCTTAGGAATACGAAAACGTGAAATTAAACAATGCACGAGTGTAAGAGAAGTGAAAACTTTGGAATGAAATAAAATAACTTTGTACCTATCCACACGGTATATTATCCTCAACCGGTTTCAACACAATAGCGTAGTTTTCAAGAGGTTACTAAAATGACACTATTGCGTTGAAACCGGTTGAGGATAATAAACCGTGTGGAAAAGTACAACGTTATTTCATTCCAAACCATAGAAAAATTCCAAAAAGTAAGCCCATCGACGATTAATTTTATGATGTGAAAGCGTTTTGTAAGGATAGAGCATAATGAAGTAAATTATAGAAATGAAGTCAATTTGCACGGTCAAACGGAAATTTCTTAAATCTTGCCTTACTCTGGCAGGTAATTGAGCTACGGATATATATTTTAAAAGTATTCTACAGGTAAAGGTAGGTTTTGTTGAATGACAATCTCCTCCATATTTTCTACACTTTCAGGGGCCTATCTATCTGTAATATATCCTTTTTTGCCTGAGTATACGGTCTACCCTTCTTCATCCCGTCCATGAAACCTATTCTCTATCTTCCTCTTCACCGCTTCCACAACATCCTTCCCTCAATCACACTCTTGAGTAACCCGTCGCCCCTTATTACTTCCTCCATCCACCTACTATGTCAATCTCTAATTTCATTCAGAAGTTTCCTTTTTACTCGCCCATAATCCCAACCACTTCCTCGGTAGTATTCCTTCTCGTCCACCTCATCTTCTCCATCCTTCTACACTCCCACATCTCAAAGACCTGCAGCCTTTTCTCGTTGTCCTTTCTTAGGCCCACTTTTGCCCCATACAACGCTATGCCCCATAGCAAGTTCTTCACCAGCCTTGTCATTATATCCACGAGTATATATGCTCGTAAAAAATCAGTCCATGATTAATAAAAATCGGAAGGAGGAGTCTTTGCGTGGAAGCGTCTTGAGAGGCACGGGCACTTCAGTCTTTAAGGAGGCAAGACTAGAGAATGCGGTGGTGGAGGGAGTGATTAGGACAGGGAGGTAAGAAGGTCGGAGGGAGCTCGACTGGTAGGTTGGGAATTTTTTTAAGGAGGAGAGTATAAATCAGGGCGGAATGCTGGGGACGGAGGGCGCAAGTCCGCGTGTTTAGAATGGGTGAGGGATTTCGGATGGATTGGAATATGCAAGAAGGGGGGAGACAGACGCCATGAGGGGGAAATTGCCGGCAGTAAAAAAAAGGAAATATCGGAAGCGAGTTAAATTCGACGGAAGGCCCTCATGCGACCGGAATTGAATAAATGGATGGAGTTGGTTCGACAAAGGTCGTACAAGGGGGGGGAGACAACGAGAGATCAGCATTGTCATGTACACAATGATGCCCTGTTTACGGCTGGGAGAAAGATGAGTCGGAGATAAAGTAGATAGGTAGCAGAGCCTCCTTTCCTAAGAAAGTCTACTGTGTATAAAGGAAGTACCCTTGTACTTCCATCCTGGAGTATGATTTTAGCTTGTAAGTGCTGAGTGCGAAGTTCTGAGAGTGCACATAAAATGTAAATAAATATGGAAAATGGTAGAAGTATCAATTATCGATTTTTTGCAGAATTACCCGAAGCTCTTTTTACTTAAGCGCCTAGCAGCCCGAGTGCTTAGAAAGATGCAGCGCCACAGATGAAATTCATTCTCTTTTAGGCTCTTTTAGGCTTATAGCGCTCAGTACTGATAAATGCACAGCCTTAACAATATCCCTTTGAAAGTAAAAAATAAAATAAAATGCAATCGTTATATAAATGCAATTACGTTTGTTTTCATAGGGTTAGAAATTCGCGTCAATATTTCAACCAATGGCAAATTAAATTTGGTCCAGAAATAGCACAACTTTTTATCATAGAACATTTAAAATTGACTTCACTGAGCACAGCACATCCTTGTGGGAAACGTTTGGATATATTTATTATTTAATCTCATTTATTGTCATTGGAGAGGAGTCTGGGCGTTACTATAAGATACCTTAATAAGATTAAGTATTATGTAAATACTACTACAAAACCCAAATGAAGATATGCTTTTAATTAGCCGGTAAACGACATTATATAAATTGAAGTGTTATTGAGCAATTATCCAGAGAATCCCCTGGTGACTTTACCTGCAATATGCTGGCAATTTCGCATAAAAAACGACAAAGTTATCAAATTTAGCCGCAATAAATCTACCGAGGATCAATTTTCAGGCCTCTTCATCGCGACAGAGCTTAAGTCTCCTCTCAATTTATCGCCAAAACAAAATTAATGATGTTCTTGTAAAAAATTGCAAGATCGGATCATATTTCCCTCGAAAATGGTTGCAATAGAGTGCTATATTTATAATATCAGTTTAAACATAGTTCTAACGCCGAAGCGGTAATATTGCATCGCAAAGCGCAGAGCGTACATACAGTGTCTCACAAGATTTAGAGGGATTAAGGTGGAAGCCCCTAGAGACTCGGAGGCTACACGCTAGGCTTAGATTGCTTGAGAAATTCGGAACTGATATTTCAGAGCGACATAGAGAATATTATCATGACTCCTCACTACATATCTAGGTCTGACAAATGCGATAAAATAAGAGAGATACACTGCCGAACAGATAGGTACAAAAACTCGTTCTTTCCGCGAACAATAAGCCGGCCACAATAAAAATTGAGCTCCAATAGGCAAGTGACCTAACACCCCCTGCCCCAGGCCCAAGCGGCGGCTCGCGGGGTAGCGAAGTAGCATCTCTCTTTGACTTTTTCATCCGAGCACCTTCCTATTATACGTTTAACAAAACCCAGTTTCTTTAATGCAGCGCCACATATGTTTTGTATGTGTAATCCCCACGATATATCAGATGTTAAGGTAATTCGAAGATATCTGACTGTATATGAAGATTTTAGTTTTACTCCACCCACATCATAGGCATGGCATTTTTGTGATGACTTTCGCAGGAAGTGAACTGTGGTGCATTGGCTGATATTTAATTCTAACCCCCACTCCTGGCACCACGAATGAACGTTGGTAAGGTCCGATGACAGAGCTTCAAAGTCCGCGTCTACGCTCATTTCCCCCATTCGGCGGCTCTTAGGGTATTATGTAGATGTAGATCCAGATTCTCGGGTGAGATCTGGAGTGATTTGGAAAGACATGCGGAAAGGCACAGACAGGGACGCGGATATGAAAGGAACGTGACACGAGAGGAAGTGGTATGAGTGGGGGAGGGTGAGGAGCGAGGAAGAAGGCGGAGAGGGTGGAGAAGAGAGACCACTGATACAGCGATGGGTTCGGGGGAGTGTGTTTGGGGGCGACGGAAAGAAGAGGAATCTGAATTCGGAATGTTTACGAGAACGGGCAACGGCTGAAGGAAGAGGCAGGGGAGGGGGATGAGCGCTGAAGCGGCAGAATGGGGGTGTGAGGGGTGTTTAGGGAAGTGGGATGGATAAATGGAGTGAGGGGAATGAATAGTGCGGGGACTCGGGCGAGGAGGGGAAGGGGTGGAAGAAGAAATCGCTGCCAAGTATGAAAAGAGCAGGGATAAAAATCTCCAAGCAGGAAAAACGGTATGGATTGGATCCATCGTGATGCCTTCGTTCCGATAGATTAAAACGATTGGCATTTTCTTTCCCCCCCCTCTCTCTCTCTCTTCCCTCATTTTTTTTATTCCGCGTCGTGGAAAGGGAAGAGGAGGACACGACGCGAAAGAAGTTCCACAGAGTCCCCCCTCCCCTACTCAAAGCATCCCCCCCGACATTTCTTAAAAACGCAAGTTTCTCCGAGGGATGAGGGGTAGCGGGCGAGATGCGAACGAACAAGAGGAGGCGCTTGAGACATAATCTCATGGCCAATAACTTCTGGACAAGTTAAAAGGCAAACGTTATGGCTGATGTGGAATTCTAATTTTACTGCCGAGGCAGTAAAGAAATAATGAAACTCCGTCTTTTATTGAATTTCACTGGAACGGATATGGTCGGATATGGAGGAGAATACCAAATTGGAATAGTTATTCCAATCTGCGATTAAATTTTCAGAAAAAACTTCTGCGCCCATCTCACTTAAGGCTTTTTGTAATGACTACAGAATCACACTTGCACCATGCATCAGTTAAATGCCATGAACTTCAGTCGTCTCTCTCATTTATATTCAATCATTATGCTAAATACATAAATATGATATAGATTTGCTGCTAATAATCAGCTGTTCAACGTGATTATTACTTCTCTACTGCATTAACTTTCTTCCTTATACTAATTACACGTGTCTTTACCCTTCTGCTTCAAGCGCCTCCTCTCGTACGCTCGCATCTTATAAGTCTCCACTACATCTCTCAGCGGTCCATGCGCCTACCTCTTGCCTATTGCAGAGTGACCTTTCCTTCTGACTGACTATCTCTAAAATTTCTTAGAGGCTCATTTTGAAAAATGTTGGCATTAAAAGTTTAAACTCAACAGCGGAACTTAAACCAGATAAATGTACCACGATCTACATGACAAACATGCAGAGATATTTTTAAAAATTGTTAAAAAAATTGAGAAGACCATTTAATATTAAAAACACATATTTCATTGCAAAAATATCAATTAGCTTTGCCAAAAATATTTGATGAAGATTTGTGAAAGGATGTTTTTGAAACGTTAATTATGACAAAACATTATTGCAAAAAAACATTTCCCGATAAAGATCTCTACATTGTCTGCGAAAAGGCAAAGGATGTTCAAGGTAATATGCTTTGACAAAGCTTTTTATATGAACGTTTTATTATAAAAATTAGAATTATTGTTAAGAAAATATCTGCGAACTCCACCGAGCATCAAAGAACATTTTCGGGGAAATGTGCTCGCATAAAGAGACAAATGGGAATGAATAAACATCCTCCTCGCGGGTGGAGGCCGCTACGACTCTCCAGCCGTGCATTCAAATCGCGACAATTGACATCAGCTGCAGCGAGGAAACGGAGCAGCAAGAAGACCGAAGAAAGCGGGGGTTACGGGGGTTGAAGGAAAAAAGCCCCCCCGCCCCGACTCAACTCGGCGATGCGAGCAAGTGGAGCGGGGTGAGTTTAATATGAAAATTGCTCCGCCATGAAGTCAACGGAGCGGACGGAGGGGGCGGGGGAGGGGAGAGGGATGTGAGTGGGGAAGGAAGGGAGGGAATGGGAGGGCATTGAAGAGACAGGGAAATGTGAGGGAGTAGGCGAAAAGAGATGGAGGACAGCGAATGGTGGAGAGTCAAGGTCTAAACCAACGCAGTACGCACCTCGCAAGCCACCTAAAAGTGGTTCGAGCGAGATTTTTTTTCACTATTCACACAAGAGATCATATTCGGACTTGTTTTTTTTTTAATTTCAGCAGGTGAAAGAACTACGAAGCAATTCTGGCAATATTAGCTCACATACGGAAATATAATTTCATTGACATGGATCGTCGCGTAGCCTAATGGGGCTGAAACTGAGACTCTGCGAAAAGACGTCGAGAAACGACTGCAGGCGTTCTAGATGTGGGTGCAAATAAGGATGAAGATGGTGCGGAGGATGGAATGGACGACAAACGAGAATGTGCTAGGTGTGGATTGAGAGGAAAAGAAGCTTTTGGATGGCATCAAGGGGACGCATGGTAGGTGGTTGGAAGATAAATATTGCAATATGACCCTTATGGAAATATTGTTTCATTGATATGGAGCGTAGCGTTGAATGGGACTGAAACTTAGGCCCTGAGAAAAGATGTCGAGAAACAGCCGCAGACGTTCGAGATCTACGTGTAAATAAGGATGGAGGTAGTGCAAAGGATGGAAAGGAAGACAAATGAGAATGTGCTAAGTATGGTGGGATAAGCAAAGAAGCTTTTGGATGGCATCAAGGGGACGCAGAGTAGGTGGTTGAAAGAGGTAATGAAGGGCATTAGGTTCAAGATCAAGTTAGAGGGAAGTATGGCAGGCAAGCAGGGAAGGGAAAGAAAGAGAATAGGCTTTATGGAAAAGATCGTGATGGGTATATCGCAGGCTTCGATCAAGAAAGACATACTAGAGATGTATAGACCCTGCAAGGGTAAACGTGGAGGATTTTCTCCTACTTTCAATATAACTATCTTCACGCGGTATATTAATTAAATCAATGAACGGATGATTGATTTTAATGTTGAGTAATTAACCAATGAAAACTACAGCGGTGAGTTATCGACTAAAAATAGGTGAAAAGTAATACAAACTATGCACTATATTATTTCTGAAGGCATCATAGCGAAATAAATTCCTAATTATTTAAAGAAAATTTCTCTGATATGTCTACACGTAACATATCCCATAGAATATAGCGGAAGTTTTTAGTAAAAATCTGTTTATATATTGCGACAAGTGGCTAATATTTTGGTGTCTTTTGAATATTTTTCTCCATGCCATGAGGCCAAAGTGATTGAATTTCATGGGAAATAATACCTCGTCCAAACCTCTTGAAGGCCTGGTGCAGGAGGTTCCCCAAAACATGCTCCTCACGAAATGCAACATCAGTTTTGGAAGCCACTGGTGCTAGGAGATAGCACACCTGCACTATGAATGCATTGCAAAGTATGACTCATTAGCACCATGAAGGAAGATTCGGAAGAAGAGGTGCAACTACGGGAGATAAAGCGATAAGCCTGGATGTAGTAAAAAGATTCAGAAAGAAAGTTCCAGGTCCGAAACGCAAAGTGGCGAACCGAAATCTGGTAAAGAAAAAGATGAGGGAGAAAAAGCACGGAGTAGGTTTGAGAGGGTAGAATCTGTTCATTTAGGCTAAAATTTTCACTATAATCAATTTTAAAAGTTGTCCCTTTAGGTTTCAAGAGCAATGTTTCAATAGTAATATGTCAAATGAACAAAGATAAATTTCCAGTAAATGCCCTGAAGTTGATATTAATATATGCAATAGTAGAGGTGAAAATTTCAAAGGCATTATAGACACGTTCAAACCTACTGATTTGCATTAGAAGGATAAGGTGAAGAACAAACTGGACCACCAATAGAGCAATGAATTAATTGATGAAGGCTTTATGGCAGCTATTGTCGTCTCTAATACTTAGTTCACTTACAAATTCCTATGCTATGCGTGGATGTGGGGAGGAAGAGGGAGGGACAATGATGAGGAGAGGGTTGGAGATAAAGAGAGGGAGGCATGCGGATCGGAAGGACTCGAGGAAATGATATTATTGAGCGAATGTGAAGGGACAAAATGGAAAGGAGGGAGGACTGAGGGAGCTGGGGTAGGATGGGTAGGGAGCGTTGCAGTAGTTTTGAGGGAAAATGAAGCCATTGACAAATGAGCATCAATTCAACCACCCCCCCCCCCCCCGACCCACTCCGCTTCTCACCCTAACCAGACCCGCAAGACGTTTCTGTCCAAAGTTCTCTCCCGTCACCAATTTCAACCCCTTCCCATCCCTTATCAACAACAGAGACATCCCAACACCACCACCGCCCACCCGACTGAGAGCCCAACTCTTGTTCTGCTCCTCCGAGAAAGAATTTTCTTTCCTCCACCCCTTTCCACCGCCCCCACCCCCGCCAAAAAGGGCTTCAATTTCTACTCCAACCCTCCTTGTTTCCCCCTTAACATTTCTCCCAATTCCACCCTCTCCCATACTTTGAACTGGTCTCTCCCTGAGCTCCAGGCTCCATCCCTTCAAGGCATACATAATCATCCTCGGACTCATTAAAAGCCATTTGGATGGGGAGGGCTGGATAATTTCCGGAAATTATTGGATCCTCTCTTGACATCGATTAAAAGGAATCTCGAGAAAGAGAGGGAGGGGGTCAGGCTTTAGTATTACGGGGAGGCGGGAGGGACATTATGTCTTCTTCCATTTCCAAGCGAACTCATGGCGTTCAGATACTCTGCGCTTAGGAATGTCTCTCCTATTGGTGCTAATGCGTCCTTAAATTTTCACCTTGCTCAAATTTCTTGCTATGAAAAAATTATTTGTAAAAGTACTGCGTATACAAGAGATTTTTATGTTTTTCGCCCACTCGTTGATAATCGATTATTATTTTTTAAACCAAAAAAATGAGAAATTATACTATTTTTGCACTCATAAATTTCTAGAAGATATACCCGGACCTGCGGATTCTGCTACTAATCCACGTTAATATACTTCCAATATAATAATTACTTTATTTTAACTTTCAGCAAATAATTATTATTTATTCACCATGTATGATAAGTGTTGACACTTAAAGGAGTAAATAATCTTTGTTGCAAATACATTCCGCAAAGATTCAAAAACACCTCCAACAAGTGAGCAAACATGACAAGGAGATTTCTTTGCATACGTTACCTTGTACTACAGCACTTGGAAAACACAAAATCAATAGATCTTCACGACAATGATTGATTGGAGTTGTTACCCCAGCGGAACTTCTCACGCCGGATAAATTTTACGAGGGTATGAATCATGTGCAGATTTTTCCTGTATTTCCTGTTTTTCTAGGTCTAGGAATAAAGTCCGAGTAAATTATGCGAATAAGTTCCACTGCTATACTTTTGCTAACCTAAAAATATTCCGTCCTATTAATCCGTGATAAAAATATTGTAAATTAGAATCATAATAAATGTGACAATAAAGAGTACATGGGCGATTTTAGAGGCACGGTATTATGCCTAATGATATTGGATGTGATATTAAACCATACTCTTACCACTAAATATTATCAATGCAAAGCCAGAAAATACTGCACCCGGCAAAAGTAGGACATTCGTGGGTATTGTAAAGAAATATTAGGCTAGCATTGCACCGGAGCTGGGTGATATTAAAATTATAACTTTGAGAATAACAATTTTCTCTTTAAATAATGTTGGAGATACCTTTTTCACTATAGTGGCACTGTACGCAGTGTTTATATTACAAGAAACAGGAGCAAAACGAATTAACGGTGCTGCGAATAAATGTTTGGAAAAAACAATGTACTGGTAGAAGTTCCAATCAATGGGTAATAGTAGTAACAAGCCATCCAAAAGCGGACTCTATTCGTTTTAATACTAAAAGTAAAAATATAGCAATGATAGCTATCTTTCCGAAAAACTTATTCTTCTCCATTACCTCGATTTATGGACGTATATTACTTCGAGTAAACCATTAAGTCGTGTCATTTCTTCTGCCTATCAGGGTAGCGCGTTTAAAGCACGAACTATTGCCGTTCGGATGTTCAGTCACGTTCACTACTGTATTCACATATGAAAAAGGAGTGAGTAGGAAAATTAATACCAATAATAAAATGGATAGTGATGGGAAACTAAGAGCTGCATCAGAAATAAATATAAAAAATGCGACATATACATACATACATACCCATCACGCCGTTCCCTTCCGGGGTAGGCACAGTCAATATGTTTCACTCATTAATACATAATTTTACACCTTACTCTCCTTCAATAATTTCCTCCATACTGATCTATCCTTGCAAACCTCTTTTGCCTCATTCACCCCCATACACTGTTTCATACACGCCCTCCTGTTTTTAAGACTCTTAATATTCCTCCTCCTAAGAATTTCCTCAACCACATTCAATCACAACTTTCTCGGCCTACCTCTACCTCTCACACTATTCATTCTACTCTCATATATCTGTTTCGTTATTCGACTCTCATCCATTCTCTCAACATGGCCAAACCAACGAAGCACACTCCTTTCATACACGTCCATTGCTGGAGAATTAAACCCACATTCATTCATGACCCACTCATTCCTGACCCTATCCATCCTACTTTTGCCGAAAATACTCCACAGATAACTCCTACCCACGGCGTTTAGTCTACTCTTATGTCTATCCTGACATACCCATGTTTCACTACCATATAGCAAAGTGGGAAGAAGTACACTTTTGTACACGGCAATTTTCGCTTCCTTAGACAAGCACTCATTCCTTGATATGCTCCACATGCTACCTACCACTTTCCTTCCAGCATTCGCACGTCTCTTTATCTCCTCATCTATTCTTCCATCTTTCACATACATCTTACCTAAGTACACAAAATCATCCACCTGTTCTATACTTCACCATTCGCCCTCATCACACAATTATTCTCCTCATTCTCCTTATCAAAAACTACCACTTTTTTCTTGCACGCATTTACCTTCAATTCCATAAACACCTATTATGTTCATCGGCACTTTTTCATATTCAGCTTAGACATAAAAATATAGCTAAAGCAATATCTGAGCATGAATTTAAGTATTAAAGGACAGTAAGAGTACTGTAAACCAGAACGAACTAACTTCCGTTCAGTCAAACGGGAGCAATATTTGACCAACGAATGTGTTCAGATAAACATGAAGAGTACTTAACGCAGTAAATAGAAAGAATAACAAGGCTCATTAAAGTGGTCTTAGTGTGTCGTCTATCTCAGCTCCCTTAACATCTTCGACTATTTATATATACTGCTGCATAATCTTTTATTTGTAGGTACATGGAAGTCTTAATTTTTTCTTGCCAAATGTTTATTTCCTAAAAATAGGAGAAATTTTCGGAACTGATGACTGCATCAAAATCATCTTACAGAATTATACATAATATTTTAAATAATACGATAAGGCCAAAATTTCTAGGGTAAATGACTTTATAAAACGGCAAATAAGTGGTCAGCATCAAAGTTCCACGCAATATAAAGTTGCACATCGATAAAATGAACTGTCTGACAGCCACTTTCCTGGATGCTTGGAGAGAAATCGAATAGGCATAGCGAGGGAGCAAGATTCACGGGAGATGAAAGATAAATATGAGGGACAAGGCAGAAATAGAGGCTTGTCTGATATACTACGTGGAAATCCAATAAGTAGATACTTACGTGCCTACCATATTGAGTACACGTTGCAATACCCTTCCTCGAAGGCGATCATGATCGCCAGGCAGCTAATGTCATGAGATGAATTAAATGCGCTAGTCCTCGCGATATGAACCGAGGAGACGAGCCGGTGTGAATAAATGCACACAAAGGAAGTAGATAAAAGTGGGACTCTATGGCAATGACACAAAGCCTGGATTGCGTTCATTAGTCTGTGTTCCAGACAAAAGTCAAACTTCCCAATAGCCCGTTTATTTATCTTCTGATTATCGTACATTACACAGGATATAAAAAACAGTATAATTCAGATTGAAATTCGGAGGAGAAAATCGTCAAAAAGAATAAGAAAAAAGTGTTTTCAAAATTAAAAAGTTCATATAACTTGACATGCTGACACGCAGTTGACCTAAATGTTAGCTAGAATGAGTGATTTGGGTGAATAATATATCCTAAGTAATAGGAAATTAGTGATATTAGCGGTTAATGTGGACTTGGTAACAGTCGGTTACGGTTCCTGTACAACGTGATTTATTCAGCGTCTAGTCAGACTGTATTTGAAACAATAATGCATTTTTACGGCATTTTCAAGACATGTTTCAACAAATCGAGTTCATTAAACCTTGACAGGGAAAGACACAAGAAGCCGATGTCAGATGAGTTGATTCACGAGAGATGTATACAAGCGAGTAAGGATTTCAAATTTAATAAGTGACCGGTACTGAGAAGTTAATCATTTTCATACCATTGACTGTCTATCCAAACTGGAGAATATAAGAACCTTGAGCCTACGGATAACTAATAACTCAAATACCAAATACCAGGGTGAAGTGCCCAAGAATGGTACTTTGCATAATTGTGACCATCATTTCTCATTGTAAAATGATTGCATTTTTCATTGAAATTACAATAAGTATTTTTTATCAGTTATTTCCAAATATTTGACATCATAATCAATGGCTTTACCATCAAGTTAATTCTCAGCACTGTACAAATTAAATACAACTGAAAATTAATAAACGACTGTTAATTTAATGCGTCACAACATCAGAGAAAATGAAAAGGAATAATTTAGCTAACAGTCCATTTAAAGTTAGGGGTTGTTAAACTAAGAGGTTTTGACTTACGGGGTTCGACTTTCAAAGGTATCACTATGGGGGTAACTTTTGATGCACCAATTTAAAAAATCGGACGGAATTATAATTTCGAAATGTAACGAAAAATGCAATGAATACTCAACTTCAAGGAAAAGTGCCTCCAAATAAAAAAAACTGCAGCACTCCTAAGCAAGGCTGATGATTGATGGAACAGGATGGAATATAAACGAGGATGTACTTAGAAGGGGAGAATAAAGCAGAAGTATAAATAGTAAAAATGAGAGGAAAGAAGTATTTTTAAGTCTTATGCAACTAATAATATACTTTAAGCGAAGAAGAGGAAGGACGAACGCCAGTTATTCGGAAGGCTGCAGATGTAACCATTTAACGTAGAATGCCATGCATTCTCGCATACAATAACCCGTGAGAATTTTTAAACTGACTCTCTTTATCATATGATAATAGCATTGTGCATTTATTATTCATCATTAACATTGACTTGCAAACTACAGAAATAACTCTCTTCTAAGTTTTATCCAGCGAGCAGCTCACACAATTCCCAATAGCTAGCAACCATATGAACATAATCAATCGTAATCTCATTCAATCATTCCTATTTTAGCGAATCATTTACTTCATATCAGCAAGAAATTGGTGGATTGTTTACTTTTCACATCACGCACTTGAAGGTAAAAAAATAAAAAGTGTAATAATCCGACAGTGTAAAAATCGTCCGACTGGAAGCACATAAAGAGTGGTCATAATGGAGGATAGTTTTCATTCAAAGGTATAAAAGAAAAACCTGTATTAAAAGGTACAGATTTTAGGTTCATGAAGAGAATACTTAATATGCATGTATAAGATAAACAATGGGAAACAAAGCTCGGCTGACACGCCCTCTTAGCACGTCCTTATCGAGTCCTTAAAACACAAGGATGCACCTCATACCAGTGTTGACGCGGAATGCAGCGCGAGTGCCTCGGATAGGCATTCGCGGCTGGAGTTCAAAGCTGCAATTTACCTGCAATAGGTACAGGCAAAACTCTAAGGATATCCGTACATCACATGAGAGCCACTGTGTGGATTCGGCATGCCGGCGCACGGGACGGCCATTCAAAGATGAAACACGAGATCAATGGAAGGGGCGGCATGAACATGGAGCGGAAAGTTTTAAAGCGTCCTACTTGATCGAAAGGGAAAAAAAGGACGAGACTGTTCAGGCGATGGGACTAAGATGCGTCTGGCATGGCAATAAGCGCCAATTCCAATTATGCCAGGTAGTTAAGTCCATATTCGAAGCGCCCTTGAAACGCTCAGCGATTCGTTTGAGGAGGATATTGCGTCTTCTTCGCGGAACATAATGTGCACCGCATTCCTTTGATACGGACAGAATTATAATTGCGGAAGAAATCTTCTTCTCAAGTTTATATTTTTACTTGATCAGAACTGGAAGCATAATGCAGAGAGACTTAAATGTTAAAGGTGTTCATTCCTATTATCGAAAGTGGCTGTCCGAAATTATTAACTCCGTATCCAGAAACCAGCAAAACTAATCGAAAATCGACTTTAGTAGAAACCCTAACTTGTTCAAAACTATATTCAACAATTTAGTAGGTTTTCATTTCTTTGTATCAGTAATGCAATGAAATTTAAAGTGACATTCAGTAATTATAAATAAGACCGACGTCAATGTAGTGGAAACGGACAATTTATAGAGAGCCGTGCTTAGTTTAATGGAAAATTTTCATTGAATGAGTGTCAAAATGCCAACGCAAATAAGGTGGAAGTAAATATTATGAAAAGGACTAAGTTTAATTGGCATGAATAAACAATAACAGAAATGTAGGAGCGATGAATTTATGTCCGCCGAGTCCGAGGCAAATTTTCCATTTCTAAATCAAACGTTGTTGTATTTTTACTGTGAGCGCCGTCATGAAAATGAGGTTTGTTCGGTATCCGTTCGATCTTCTAAGGAATTTAAGTTGCTGGTTAAGAATCAAAATTGCGAAAGCACAAATATTCCTCAGCCAGATAATGAGGGTGAATTTATAATTGCTGAAAAGATCGAATGAGCACCGAACAAATATCATTCTGCCGACGACGCTCACAGTAAAAGGAATGGAAAGATGAGCTAGAAATGGATAATGAGAATGATTCCCGATAAAGTCATACTTTTTAAATAAAATATGCGGCGAGAATCTTCATACCAAAATGTCAGCCAGTATATATTTACGAATTCTGTGGCTCCAGTTGGGAATAACGGAATATCCATGTGTCACGATCCCATATTCTATTCATCACGCGAGATAAATTGAATCTTTAACCTGCTCTGCCTGTCGCAATCAGAGGAAAAAGACTCGAAGAGTAGACGTCTGGCTTAACGCGCGACGCCGAGACGACAGACGAGGGGGGGATAAAGTCGAGGAAGTTGAGGGAATGAGAGGCGTCATGTTGGGAGAAAGAGCACAAGCGGCAGACGTCTTGATCACCACTAGAAGGATTGATAGGGATAGAAGGGAAGAACGTCCGAGCATGAGAAGCGAGAGATGGAGAAAGAATTGACGCCGGGGAGGACGGGTGGGAAGGCACGGGAGACGGCCTGCGACGGCGGTGGCGACGGCGGCAGGACACACCACCGCGCAGGCAGGCGGCGGCAGCGGCAGCAGCGGACCCGAGAGGCGGCGCCTGCCGGAGGCGTCTACTCGACGGAGAGCGCGGATTACAAGTGCCGCGGAGGTGGAGGAGGCCGTGTGGCGGGAGGGAGGTGAGGCGGAAGAGGCGCTGATTGATGCCCCCTCGGGAGATGGAGGAGGAAGACAGGGGGGATGGGGAGAGGGGAGCGGAGTGTGAGGGGACCGCGAGAAGAAGGCTTCAGAGGTGCTCGTTGGCGCGCGCGTGCGAGCCAGACGAGCAAAGCATGAACACGAGAGGTTCACGTAGCGCACCGGAGTGGCGTGGTGGCTTCCTGTTCCCCCGCGGGACGGGTAGGAACTCCTCTCCTGCGGGACGAACAGCTGATCTCGTTCCCGGAAAAGTTCCGCGCGAGATACTTGCCGAGAACATTGCCCAGAGGAGTACTTATTGACAGCAGGGTGGAGCGGAGACCTGTTCCCCGATGTTAACTTTTAATCGAAGGAGAATTGAATGGGAAGAATGATAGAGGAGGGCCGAGAGTGGAATAAATGAAGCAAAATATGAAAGACATGTGAAAGAAGTGAATAATTACCTAGGTATACAGCGGTTGACGGAGATGACTTAAGTGGAGTGAATTGCTGCAGCTAACCAATCGTTTGTTGATGACTCCTGATGATTATACATCCTTAGCAAAAATATTAGAGTGAAGAATTTGGGGCAAGCAAATTTTATCCACACGAATAAAACAAATAAGTAATTTGAAACATGCCTACCTACATGAAAAGCGCCACCAGGAGGAACATCTAGTCTCCTCTAAAATAAGAAATTGATATTACCGCTGTCGTTAGCGTCCATGGCCCCTAAAATATTTTCATTGATAAAGAAAGTGAGAAATCTTTAGAGAGATATTTCACCGGGATGTTCCCGCGAATGAGAAGTGCTCCAGGGTAATCGCTCAAGCTCGAGAGTGCACTGAGTGAGACGCTTGGTTGACGCGCTATCCGCTGGGGATTCGGCTTCAAGGACCTTCCTCTCCCATAGAATGCTGATCTCGTTCCCGGAAAGGCATAAGGGATTCTCCTTGGCATGAACGCTCTTCTTTTAGATTTTTAATAAAGTAGTAAATAATTGAGACGCATATTAGTGAAAAATAAGAGAAATACTTTTGTCTAATATCATCCAATTATTGGAAGGACAGGAGATGTGGTCCGATAAATGAATGACGGAATTCAAATGGACGGAAAGAATCAACGAACAAAATGTCCCCAAATTGAATATGGATTAGGAGTGTTTAGTGAAATCTAAAACGAAGAACATTCAATTTTTGCACCCATCATGAGACATAACAGTCACTTGATAGCAATATTTCTGGGTGAAATCAACGGTAAGAATTTACTAATTTACCGGGAGACACCAGGAATGAAATACGTCATGTTGGTTCGGGTTATAAAAATAAGGAAACGTGAGGAAATAAATCGGTCAGTTTAGCGGAGATTGCATAATGTGGAGAAATGCAAATACTTTAACTTCAGATTGACGATCCAATGTTGCGGTTGCAATTTAAAAAAAAAATTTCAATACGGGAATGAAAACAGAAATAAAATGAATCCACCACTCCACTGGAACACTTTTTTCTTCCCATAATATAAAATCTGGAAAGGTGCTGAAGTCTTACCGTCCAAGTTCCGGGAAGTTTCAACGCAAGGCTTTCCGTAAACTCGCGACTTAAATCTCTGGCTAATATTTTTAACAAGAAATTGCTCTTAAAGTAAAATTTTGCTGAGGGGTCAAAGGCCCGATTTCGGGAGCCTCCAGAGCATGGTTCCTAGCTGATAACGCTTGTCGTCAGGTATTAGTCTTGTTACTCCTTCCTCCGAGACAAGAGCTGGTAGCGGTCGACTCGAAGCAACCTCTTGTTTCAACCGCCTGACGCACTTCCATTCTGATTCCCATACTCCTTGAACCTCCTCGGCTACGCCTGGTCGCCTTAAAAACACATTCCGCATTTCCCTGATTATTCAAACGCAACATCCGTTTCCGCATACGCCTAATTTTCCTTAAAATAAAACTGAAGTTCCTTCTCTTTCCCAAAAAGCAAGAAAAAATAAATGAGAAACAATTACCCCGGCCCCGGGAGAGTTCCCTCGTTTCTCCTACTCCCCTTGTGGGTGGGTTACCAACAATCCCCAACCTCCCAACCCACTAACAAAACCCTTCCCCTCTCCCCTCCTCACTCTTACCTCATACTCCTTTTTTTGAGGTCTCGATAAGCTCTTTCACCCCACCATACCCCCCCTCTCTCTCTCTCCTCCCACACAACCTAACTCTCCCCCCTCTCAACCTCCCGCCATCTATCTTACATTGCACTTTATGCCGGAAACTGGTTTCACGGTTTGCCAATTCCGTTGGAGCTGCGGATATGGGGGGAGGGAAGCAGGAGGAGGCGGTGCAGGTGGAGTAGAGTGGGGGGGGGGAAGAGAATAGAGGGGGTAAGAATGGGAGTGAAGGGTTTGGGGGGGGAGTAGCGAGAGAGAGGATACCCGTTAGGAGCAGGAGAAGATTTCGCCGGAGGTGTGGGAAGTGGAGAGGGTTTTTGGTTTCAAGGCAATGGGGACGACAAGTGCATTGAGAAGGCGGCGTGGAGCGAAGTGGCGTTCGGCGAAGGAGGCTTTGGAGGGAGGTGGGCAGTTGGGGATGGGTTTCTTGAGGTTTGGAGGAAGAATAAGGAAACTGCCGTCGCGGAGGGAAGATGGCAAGGGGGGGACGA
The DNA here is from genome assembly GCA_963169105.1 of Ceriagrion tenellum. NCBI lineage: Eukaryota > Metazoa > Arthropoda > Insecta > Odonata > Coenagrionidae > Ceriagrion > Ceriagrion tenellum. The sequence continues at coordinate 32,251,314 of OY720635.1, read as the reverse complement.
GGGGGAGGCGAAGGGATGGGGGGCGTTCATCCCTCTTCCCGCGCTCCCGAGTATATTTGGGATCGTGGCCAGAGGAATCTCGTGTGAACTCGCCTGAGAGTGCAGTTAGATCTTGGAATGACCTAAAAGCCTCCCAAGTTTCCGATTCCGCGCATAGTGTTCCCTCTCCGAGGAACTTGGTTAAGTCAAGATTCCACGATAGTCGATGAAGACGCCAGATTTATACTCTCTCACGCCTTGCAGGTCTACGAGCGGGAAGCTAAATAATAAATACGCATGCTAATTTTATGGCAGTTTTAACACGAAATTAAATAATTGAGACCTTATTAACAATTCATAGATTTGCACTCCTTAATCAACGCAATCTAAACAAACGTTTAATTTCTATGGATTCGCGGTGATAGCAATATCTGCATAACTAGGATACACCGATCAGTTTCATAGCAGGATATCCAAATCCATAGATTTTTGTTTTCCGGATAAATATTAGCTATGTTATTTTAAAGTTAGATTTATAATAGACGACGGGTTTCATCATATGACCTCCTCAAGCCCTCTATGGTACATGAGGTGTCGCTAATGCGATGAACTTAGTGGTACGTCAATAAAGCCATTTTGAATAATACAATGTTATAATTGATAGTTACAGTATATTTTCCCGAGTTACGTTAGAAAACAGAGTTCTTCTACCTTTCATTCACTTACGCATACACGAATGACGTAACTCTTAAACATACCAAGCATTTTTGACTCTGCAATGATTTTCAAAGCATGATGTACGCTTCAAAAAATCACGTTAAGGACAGTTTGTCCATATATAAATCCCTATATTCGCTTTCTGCAGGAAATTACGTTTAATTGGAGGTCAAATAAACCCAATAATTAAAGAGCTCAGCGTAGGACGTGAGTCGCATCGAGGATAAACTAATAAAACTCACTTATTTCAGAAATAAGAAAATTGTTTAATAAAAAATAATATTCTAGCATTACATTCACACTGAAACTCGGCTAAAAGTTCACTGGAAAATCCTCACCTTATATTTTTCGTAACTAAAGTAATTCCTTCAACTAGCTCTAAAATGTGTGGTAACCGAGGTAATAAAGTTCTTAAAGCCACTGGAAAATTTATATATTGATGGCACAAGAGTTATGCGGAAAAACAAAAAGTGGAGGTAGCAAATATTGAACAAATTCATGTAAGCTGCCGAACGGTATGTATTGCAATACCATTTAAAATTTAAGATCATAAACAGTATACCATGCAAGAGAAATGAGACGTCAACATATATGACACGGAGAAAATAAGAAGTCAGGGTGAACGTAAAAAAAGTCATTTCACGCATTTTAATTTTTTTCCGTCCAAGAAACTGTCCTACGTTCTTGCTGTGGTCTATTTCCATTAAACAGTGGTGACTCTCAGGCTGAACCTTTTTCTACCGCCGGTGGTAAATCTGTTCTCAATTAGCACCGTGGACTCCTCATATGAATAATTTGCGGGCATTCACCTTTCAGGTCAAAGCAACTACACTTATAATTAAAAATATTCCTTCAATGTTTTAGGTCTGTGATTCCAGTAAGTCAACAAAAAATGTATTTGCACGTAAACAGAGGCGTTTTCTTCATATTATTGTGCGTAAAAAACTAAGATGCCTCGTCGAATGATTTCTGCACATATTTTCCCCTAGAAAGATCCATGATGAGAAGAAAAACACACGAGAGGGTTTCCGCGTTCAAAATTCAACAACAAATACTTCCAAAAAGTCTTCTCGAGTTTGTATTCAGCCATATCAAAATGTCACACGAGAGCTTCTCTTGAGGAGCAATATGTTAAATTAAGAACGTGCGGAAAAATACCTCTGAGTATCCACCTCAGCTACTTAACCATCGTTGCTTTTTGTTCGCTTCAAAGAGGAGAAGGTTCGCCCGCCGTATTTTTGGCACCAAAAGGCACGCTGGCCGCGTGCGAATAATCCCTCCGGCCATTTACACCTGGCTCCGTTTCGAAAGCACCCCTTCCATCTAGTAGTTCTCTTTATTAAGTCTCCAAGAGCCCTCTCCCCTTCTCCACTCCTGAAGGTAGGTGTACATATATTTCCCTTTCCATCGATACGGGCTCGATGACCTTAACTCTCCCGAGTGAAAGACGGGTGGAGGAGAAGGGCATAAGGATGAGGTGGAGGAGAAGGGCATAAGGATGAGGTGGAGGACATGGAGAAGGGGGTTGCAGAGGATGGGGAAGAGACATAGTGACGGACACAAGTCACGTGCTGCCATCTCGCCTCCTCCCTTTACAGAGTCTCGCTTGACGAGCAGCCGACGGGAGTGGACGAGGGGGAGGGGAGAGGGGTGGAAGGAGAAAGGTAGAGAGGGGAGGGAACAACGAAGTGATCAGCAGAGAGGGGGACTGGGGTGAGGGGGAGCTGAATGGAGGTCCCAGATCACGGGCGTGAAATCCATAGCCCCGGCAACAGATCAACAAACTCGACCAGACGATCGGTCGCGTCATTTGTCACTGGCATTTCACAAATTTTGCAAAAAATACTTAAGGATTGATGGAAGCAAGAAAAGACGGCCATTTATATCGATGGGATAAGTTGGCTGACTTAGATACCACAGAATTATACCGTGCAAGGGGATAAAAGCCTGACTGTGTGGTCAAAATTATCAAAAGATGATAGCACTAAAGTAAAGGATACGGTCAATTGAAATATACATTCGGTATTTTTACATCAAGAAGTGATAGATTAATTAAGACCTCTCTATGTGCGCTAAAACAGGCTTTAGGACCCCAATTTCAGTGCCACATAAACAAAAAAGACTTAAGGAACAAAATTAATGGTCTTGGGCAAATAATACCATTCCTAAAAGAATAGAGTAGTGGCCTGGAGAAAGCTGGGGTTTACTGAAGGACCTGCCTTACTGAAGATCACTGGAGAGCAATCCATGGCCTTGGATTCAACCACTCCATCAAGCGATCGGTTTTGTCGAATTCCAACGGCACTCGAACTTTCAAAGGACCAAAGGATGCGCAAGTACATAGATAATCAATTGACCCAACAGAAAAAGCTGCCCACATTAGACGTCTTGCTAAAGAATTGATTGGGAAAAGACTCTGAACGAGTCATCAAAGGTTTGAAATACGAAATGGCTCAATAAATTGCGATAAAATGAAGATATAATACATCCAGAATCCTTTTATTGGCTCAAATGCTGATACATAGATAATTATATGAAGCATGGCACCATTATGGCGGAACGCTAATTAATTGCAGAAATCGACAATGAACGTGAAAACCACGGCGTCAGGGAGGGGGCAACAACATTGACCAGAAAGCTGCCACTGACACGTTAGTTGTAAATTCGTCAAAGTCGCAAAATAATATGCAAGGATAATTAATTCCACATTCAAGATGATTACATGAGTCCACAAGAATTCAGCATTCTGAATTTGATATCATGAAAGGAAAAATACAAGGGGTAATCATGAAGGAGCTACCAAAAATTAGGATTGAAAGATGGTTCACGTAAATGTGAGAATAAAAGCTGTTAAATATAGAAATAAGGTTTTATGTATTTAGTTAATAAAAAGATAAATCAATGTCTTACAGTTAGGGAAAAACTGAGACTGAAAGTTCCAATTCTAAATCCCATTCCTGGACACTGAAACAGAAGATTGTCGAATACACGATCACGTTATTCGTTTGAACCGACTAGAGTAAACGGAAGATCTTAATAGGAAGGTCTTAGTAAACTATAGAAACATTGCAGGAATCAACAAAATCAAGGAGAGAATGATGGCTGACCAACAACTGAAATGATGTTGAATGTTAATTCTTCCGGCATTTTCCAAGCAAATCTATGAATAGGCCATTATTTTCGGGAGTAAATTGAGTTTTCAAGGTCCCAGTCTTCCTCCTCACCCTATGTAGCCATAAAAATTATACCACAGAGTAAAAACTACGTACTGTGCATCATAGCTATAAGCATGCAGAAGAAGTAGAAAAAGAATACGATTCGTGGAAAGGAAATCAATTTTAACTATAGATAACGTGGGAATTGCGCTAGGAGCAAGTCACGAGATTTTTATGACACTTCATGCTGATAAGTATATCTTATTAATTGAATATATTCAACTAAATTCCAAATACTTTACATATCTACATTAGCGTATAGCTCTATGAAATACACTAAAACGTATTTTTTAGCATTTATTTTTACAGCAAAATGATAACAGATAATAGAATAATGATATCCTACCAGGAGGATATACTTGCACCAATTGATAATTCTCAATTGAGTTAAATTATGGCCCCTATACTAATAAACGTAATCCTTTTACTTAACTTTAAATAGTAATTAGTACATGAAAATTTTGAAATTTTATAAATAGTTTGAAATGTAGGTTTCTCGTTCTTTTTCGGGATAGTGTAAAATTTCTGTTCATCTTCATAGGCGCGCGACCACACCTTGCATCCTAAATGAGCGTTACATCGCCAGTTCAATCATAAACGAAGCGTACATTTCTCACCATCACATTGACATGGAACATAAAGGACATATTTAGATGGTAATCATAACCTAGTCATCACCTAATAAGGGTTGGTATCATGAGGATAAAAATTGCAGCAAAAAAAAAGATCAAGTAAAATTCCCTAAGAAGGAGGGCACAGAATAAGAGAAGAAAGCGGATTCAAGAGGTTCAGGAAAAGAAAGGAAAGAGAACAGTCAAAAAGGAGAAGAGATACAAAAAATCCACGATATGTACAGACATATAAGGCCAATGACTGTCATAAACTTCGGTCGGTGCTTGAGACGCAACAGTTGTCAAAGTCGGATATGGAAGACACCGGAAAATGGGGAATATGAAGAAAATTTAATCACTATCACGTGCTTGATAAATGTAACTCAGAGCTTACATTTAGCTTACGGTATGTTTCCGTGGTATCCAAAGAAACACACTTTTTTAAGCATAAAAATAATTTATAAAAACACATAATAAAACGCAAAATGTACAATATTTCATTTAGGCTAAATAATAATTTACCAAGTTTTCGATTATCAGTGCTTTTATAATTGACCATATAGCATCTTGAAGAAATTGCCATGAGAAAAATTCGGCCTGGACCGGGGATCGCACCACGGACCTAGGGGTTGACGGACCAATGCGCAGACCACTACTCTATCCAGGTTTCCTAATTCTCATTGTAATTTTGGTGGATACAAGGCAACTATATCTTAGGCCCTTGCGGTCTATCAAAGATGGCAACGCAAAGGAGAAGAAGGCTTCAAAGAAGCCACCACCAAGCAACAGTATCCTTCACCAGCACTTATGCCGTGCTTAGCTCTTTGAAAATGTACAAAAAGATCCGTGGTCCAATCCCCGGTTCAGGCTAAATTTTCCTCATGGCAATTTCTTCAAAAAATTCACCTGCTATGTTTGAATATTTTCAAAAGGCTAAACACGGCACAAGTGCTGGTGAAGGATACTGTCTCTTGGTTGTGGCGTCTTTGAAGCCATCTTCACCTTTGCGTTGCCATCTTTGATGGGCCGCAAGGGCGTAAGATCTAGTGCCTTGTATCCACCAAAATTGTCATGAGAATTTGGAAGCCTGGGTAGCGTAGTTATCTGCGCATTGGTCCGTCAACCCCTAGGTCCGTGGTGCGATCCCCGGTCCAGACCAAATTTTTCTCATGGCAATTTCTTCAAAAAACTCACCTGCTATGTTTGAATATTTTCAAAAGGCTAAACACGGCACAAGTGCTGGTGAAGGATACTGTCTCTTGGTTGTGGCGTCTTTGAAGCCATCTTCACCTTTGCGTTGCCATCTTTGATGGGCCGCAAGGGCGTAAGATCTAGTGCCTTGTATCCACCAAAATTGTCATGAGAATTTGGAAGCCTGGGTAGCGTAGTTATCTGCGCATTGGTCCGTCAACCCCTAGGTCCGTGGTGCGATCCCCGGTCCAGACCAAATTTTTCTCATGGCAATTTCTTCAAAAAATTCACCTGCTATGTTAGAATATTTTCATATGACATCTGTAGATAAATATAGCCAGGTAAAGTTACAAATTTATAATCATCCCGCCATAATATTTACAGGTGTTTTCCTCGAAGCGGCGCAAGATATTATTCCCGACATTCAAATCCTGATTTTATAACTCCAGCTCTTTATAATTTCAACTGAGCGACGAGGTATTCTTTTTATCTGGTCTTTTCTGAAAGGATGGAAAAATGATGAACAAGTTGTTTTTCAACCAATAATCACAGGGCAACATTGATCGGAGTATCTAATTGGAAACTGCAATCCATGTGGTTGCATAGTTCAGCGCCCTCTAAAGTCCTATTCTTTATTTTAACTTTTCCATGGCTGTGGAGAGTTTGAACCGGACAATAGAGAAATTATTAGGCAAAGCTCATGGATCTAATTCACTGTGATGCTTCCACGTACCGAAACTTATTTCTTTAAATTATTTACCAGACCTTTTACACAGCTAGATGAGAGGTGATTTTGCTGAATGAGCTGAAGGGATTACACCAGTATAATAAGGTAACTCTACATCACCATCTACACACTACCCTGTGAGCTTCCGCATAGGCATGTGGCAGGGGGTGTTAGGACACTAGCCGTGAAAATATGTAAAGGGTAAGATTGTGGGGGGTGAAATGGTCACGTGTATCATGGGAGCGTATTGAGTGGAGCTCTCTATTTATTATGGCCACTAAATGCGAGTGGAGAGAACGAAATTTTGTACCTATCTTATCGGCAATGAATATCTTTTATTTTATTGCTTCTTTCAGACCTATAGGTGTGCTGTAACGTCAAAATAATATTGTGTCCCTCTGATACACACCAGTTCTCAATTTATTTAACAAACTAAGCCTAGCGGGTAGGCTTCGAGTCTCTGGCGGCTCCCACCTTCATCTCTACTAAAGCTGTGGAACATCGAACGTTCTCTTGTAGTGGTTTTTAACGGAGCGCGCAGCTCCGTTATTAATTTTTTTGCGGAAATCTTTCGGCCCAGGTTCAAAAATGCTCGCGGAGTATTTGAGGTAAGGCCTAACCAAAGCGAAGTAACACCTTTCTCTTTCTTTTTATCTGAGGACCTTGCCATTATACGCTAGGCAAATCCTAGTTTCCTCAATCCTGTGCCTCATGTGTTTTCTGTGTGTACTTCCCACGATGTGTTTGATGTTTAGGTAATTCCAAGATAGTTGACTTTATCTGAAGACTTTATGTTAAATCCACCCACAGTGTATGTAAGACATTTTTGTGATGACTTTCGCAATAAGTGTACTCTGGTTTATATACTGAGATATAGGTCTAGCCCCCACTCCTAGCAAAACAAAAGGCGCCCTAGATATATCGCAAAAATTTTGCCTATGTATTTTCAGACTGCCATCTTTAGTCGAGATAGCAATAACTCGCACCCCGTAAACATCAACAAAAATCTTTTACAAGATCGAGAACAGATTTTTGCTCGTCAAGGTATATCCGTTTACATAACTATTATTTGTTATGCATATTGAAAGAATAAATAAGCAAACGTCACTACTGAATGCTAAAGGCTTCACATGGTGAACACATGCCAGCACTCAACATTTTGGGATCTTTGTTTCTCCTCCGTAACATTTTTATGAAAAGGTTACGTATTCATCAACAATAACACGCCACGCCTTAACACTGGACGGCTGTTTCGCATCAATTAACTGAAAAACAAACTTCGGATGTGATAGAAGTAGGCAATATTGCTCCAGGAAACTAAATGAAGAACAGCTGCGGGAGAATTTACCCAAAAAACGTCCAAGCGAGCCGTTATGATACGTGATTCAGGCGGGTGGGCCACGGAAAACATCATCGACGAGCGCTCGAAATTTCGATCCCATCCAGGCCAGTTCAGTTTCTTTCTTTTTTTTTTTTTGAGGCGACCAACTTCCGAACATATCAAAGAGAAGAACTGGTAACGAAATGAAAACAACCAAACGGAACCATGACGCTCGACTCTGTCTGTTTGGACACGAGTTTTGTTTCCATTTCCCGATCGGGTGGAAACTTTCATCCGTTTCGTACGAAAATTTCTTTCGCTGGTTTCGGACCGGAGGGCGGGGGGAGGGGGCGGAAGAGAGAGAGAGGGGAAGCGGAGGTAAAGGAGTGAGAGGGGAAGGAGGAGAGGTGAGAGGTGGGAGCGAAGTCGAGAGGAGGAGGAGGAGGAAGAGTCACGGCAGGGACTGATTTTCGGACCCCTTTGATGAAATGTTTACCCTTTTGTTTGTCGATAGTCCCGGCATAAGCGGTGCTTGTGACAAGAGAGCGATGAGCAGAAAGAGCGAAAGAGGAAGAGAGGGACGGGGTTTAGAGAGGGAGTATGTATATGAGAGGGAGGGGGCAGACACTCAGTTTGATAACTAATGACTGATCCCCACCGCCGTCCGTGCGTCGCCGACCCAGAGAAGGAGCCACCGTCCCTTCCCCTTCCGCATCCCAAATTTCCCCACCGCCACGCCACCACCACCCCAATGGACACATACGCACACCTCTCCCTCAAACTCTCCCACCCCCATCGTCCAATACTTTTCCTCCCATCCTTTCTGGGCTAAACCCACCACCCCCCCAACTGCCACACACCCCGGTCATTCCAGCGGCAGCACAACCGCGTTTCTTTTTCGACTCTCGCGTCGATCTCGACTCTCTGGCATGATTAAAACGCAAACAGTCCCGACCGCCATTTCGTCCGTAGTTAAGCGAGAAAAAAGGAGTAAAACAAAGGTTGGAGGGGGGGGGGGGCAGTCAGCGAGCTCGCGGGCTCACACAGGAACCGAAAAAGGGGATGGAAGGATGCAGAAGGGGTTCGGGGTCGAGCAAAAAGGGAGCGGAACAGTGGAGTGGATACGTGGTGTGGGGGCGTGGAGGGAGGCAATGGCGTTTGTGTGTGAGCGCGGGAGGAGTGAGGAGAGAGGCGGTAGGGTGCAGAAAACGGGTCGGTGTCCGCTCTTGTTTGTGCTTCCAATGACTCTTTGTGGAATTTTTGAAGCACTAAAAACTCTCTCTCCTCCCCGTCTCTATTGGTAACGAAAAGCCCCCTCGCTTGCCTCCCCCTGAACCCCTCCCCCTGTGGATCGCGCGATTCACTCTGTATTCCCCGTCTCGCGTGTGTGTTTTTATGCACATGCAAATTGGGAGAGAGGAGAGCGGGCGGGATTTTTATCCGCGTGCAATGACGGGATTGATACCAAAGATAAATAGCGTCAACATTTTAATTATGCTCTTTGAAATATTTACTTAAAAAATTTGAAAGTAAAACAGGGGGATTCAAAAAAATCCCCCCGCACATACTATTATGCAAATCTAGGATTCCGAACGCCAAAATTTTTGCACTTCCCGTCGGAGGATTTCATGCTTAATTTTGAAAATTTCTGCCACCCAGAAAGAAGATTATCACATTAAAAAAAAAATAATACAGTACGAAAATAAACGTTTTCTGACAAATTGGCCATCATAGACTTTTAACTGATTACGGTATTGTTTCAAATCAACTGGAAGAATAAACTAAAAAAAGTTATAGTTCTTAACAATGCTTATATATCTATGCTACACAAATTGAATTGATAAATATGAATTTAAGGACATTTGAATAACATAAGTAAAACATGAAATTTACTTGAAAAATGGCAATGAAACGCTAAAAATAACCCGAAAAAAAATGAGAAAAACTTTTAATAAGTGAAAAGGGAATAGTTAGAAGCAGACCTAATTTCAAAATGAAAAATGTAGGTCGAATTTCTATTCTTGTCAGCAAAGTAAGCAGGGTTGAGTGAACCATATATATGCAAGAACAAGAATTGATGGAAGCAGATTCTTCGCATGCATTTGAAATATGGAAAAATAGCGGATGGAGAAGGCACAAATGATAGGATAATATACAAGAAGGTAGCGGGCACGGTGCGTGACATAAGAAAGTAGCTGGAGATAATTTGGAGGAGGTATCCAGCTGAGCCGGTGGGTAGGTAAGGAGATAGGGGCCGTGAAGATGTAAGGCACTCAAAAGTCCTCTACTTTGCGCGGAATACACTGCAAACTTTGAATTGCAGTTAGCGAAATATAGAAGACTCTGATGGCACCAACAGGACGGAATTTTGGGCGTGCTTAAGTTGAAGAAAGACTGTAAGTTGTAATTTTATACAAAGGGCAGTTGAGTGTGTAACACAACAGGATTTATTTCTGACCATGGTTTTAGCATATCATTGTCATTATTATGGTCGTTGACAGAGGCAAATCGGCAAATGCAATAAATGTTGGCCACTTTGAAAATGCAATAGATTGCTGAAACCATGGTTTGTTAAATTTCAAACGGTGAAAAACACAACGCTATTTGTTTTTATTGAAAAATGACTACACTACAAAAAACTAGGTCGAATCTAGTCTCCTACATTCGCAATGAAATCTGACATTTAGCCGGAAGTAGATTGATAAGGTAAACCGAATCAAAGGCGGGTATCATATTAAACAGGGGATTCTTCTCCAAAGTTCCTACCTTTCTTACTTAATTTTCAAATGCACATAAAAAGTGTTTCATAGGTGATGATAGGTAAAACTTCATACTGATGATGCGTCAACAAAGAGTTTTGTTCATACTGTGCGTAATATATCCCACAACCTGCTACAGCTGTTATTATTAGACTCATGACGCAGGATTATACCCACAAACACCCTCCATATATTACTTCATAGCCTATACTTCAGATTCATATATTAGGGCGGTAGCCAATAAAACAAAATGGGTTGGTTCCGTCCTTTATGCCGTGTATTACCTACAGCCATATATAATTCAGAGAGGTTCCATGACATTCAAGAACCAGCGGACACACTCTGGTCCGTAAATTTACCCTCGAAGATTCAGCATCCACTTGGATCTCACTCAGCGAGGGGATCATGACATAATTCTCGCTCCCACGATTAAGAAACGCAAATAAATAGTCCATCTATCGGATCCAGGATATCTTTCCGAAACACGCAAAAGGGACGGCCATTCGCTCCCATTCTTGACTTGATTCTCCACGATCACCACCACCGGTGGCGCTCACAAAAGAGTGAGCGGCACGCTGCGTGCCTCTATAAAATTTCCGAAGTCAAAAGGAGGTGTAAAAGGCGTGGGGTGTGGGGGAGTTACATAAAGAGTCGCGTGGCTCCTTTCAAATGCATCGAACGCCGCAGCCCCGACTAAAATACACAACATACGCGTTCGTTGTCATAGGAGGGACGGAGGGAAGGGACATGGAAGACCAACAAATGGCGCGCGGGATGGTATAGAGGGGTGCGGGGTGTCCGGCCTGGGGGGTCAACTTAATGGTCAGCGGGGGTCAGCAGTTTCCCCGAATAAGGGAGAGATGAGGGACGAATGATTGAGAGGGGGAAGAGGAGGAGGTTTGGGGGGAAAAAGGAAGCGTTTTGGGGCCGGGAGCGGACACGAGTCCGGGACAGATGAAGTGGTCATTTCTTCCGCGTGGATGGCGCCCGGACCCATCCCGGGTATGACCCTCCTCAACATCCTCGGCCACCAGCCAGCCGGAGACTCTAAGAGCCCTCCGGCCCGTCCGGCCGTGCCTCCTTTACCCGGAGCAGACGACTCGCCGCCATCTCCCTCCCACCCCCCGTGTCCCCCCATCCTCCAAATCACTCCCCACTAACCCATCCCACCCCAACTTCCTCGACCCTCCCACCCCATTACCCGCCCAGCATGGGGTCCACACCCACGCGCCAAGCAGGGCTCATCCCATCCCACTGCCCATTTGCCCTTCTTCCTTCCCTCCCCCTCTCTCAACAACAATCCCGCCCCTTTCCCTGCAACACTCTCTACCCTCCCTCCTCCCCCCTCCCCCTATAGGGTTCCCAGACGCAGCTGCACGCCACACTCCAGCAACTCGTCTTCTTCCCATTCCCCCTTCATCTCATTCCCCTTTCCACTCATTCACTCGCCTATTCGCTCCTTCCTTCTACGTTTCACCTCCTCATAGAGCGTTCCCCATTATACTCCCACCACTTTCTGGAATGACACAACGTTTCTGATGGTTATGATGCTCAGTCCTATAAGTCACCTCTCAATAAAAAAACATTGAGGATACATGAACAATAATTGGGTAAATGTGCTTTTACCTATTCAGAAAAAGGCACAGAAATACGTAGAGTTTGTCCAAGAAAAATAATCCATCTAGACTGGGAGTCGACCCACAGGCCTTTGGTCTCTCGGGTCAATATGAAAACCACGAGGTTTTCCGACGACTGAGGCAAATATTGAGCGCATTAAGTGAGCTAGACTTCGTTTATCTCACGGAAAAAAAAGTCAACTAAAAGTGAGATCTTGATCAACCAACTTAAACACCTGGTCCCCTAGAGCCTTTCGGCTTAGTAATCAGAAAGCCTAGGGGTTGTACGTTGGCCGATGCTTTGAAAAGGAAAGCCAGAGGTCCATGGTTCGATATCCAGTGTTGATGAATTTTTAAAATTATCATTTGGAATTGAGTTTTTAAAAATAGTTAACTGTAACACCAGAATGTGTTCAAGCATGGACTGCGGCACCTATATGATTCCCTTGATCTCATCTCTCATTTCATCAATTTTATGTGTAATTTTTCTAGTTAACTTTTATGACTTTCCATAAACTAGCATACTACTGTAAATGTAGCGAGCAACAACTGTTCATTAGAATGCCAAAGCTATATCACGCCGTCTAAGCTAAGATCTTAAACCTAACACAAACCAGACATCCATTTCATCTACTTTCTTTACTGAGGTGAAAAAGGCGACCATTGGTTTGGCAGACCTAGGCATTTCCAATTGCATATTCTATTTCTAAGTGTTGAAAGGTTCAATCATTGTCAACCAGTTCCATCAGCATAATTATTTCTTCAATTCAAAGATCCTTCTTCACAACTATGCTGAGGTTCAAAACATTTCGCTGGCCTTAATTTTAGCGAAAGTTTTCCATTAAAGCCTCCACGGCTTACACCAGCCCAGGATATCACAGAGTTACACATTCTCCAGTTATAGGTATTTTTGTATATACCTCTGCATCAATTTTAGCTGTCCATATTTAGGGGCCATGAACTCTCAATTTTAACTTAAATTTAAGCATTTTCATCTGGTCTTTTTGACGAGAAGGTACTCGAAAGATAATTCTAAAAGTTACCTTAAAGAAATCAAAACAACAGGGAAGATGTGATGTAGGCCAGAGTTTTCAAAAAGATGAGTGAAAACAAATTATTTGGCTTTGTATCATATCTCAATCTTATTGTCAAACTGGAACTTATTTTTAAATAATAAAAGAAAATTTCCTTTGAGACAATAAACTGAAATCTGAATGCAGCAGAATAAAAACAACATCTACGATATATATTTGTCACAATCTACAATTTTTAAAGAAAGAATGTACGCAGTATCTCAGCTAACTGAAGCTTAATTTGCTTACCATACACGAACGAACAAGTTACATCAACCCCTGCCTAAAAGAGATGAACTGAAAAATTAAAAAATAAATCGAACCTGCATAAGTTTTTAAAGTTTGTTAACAGAGACGTTTGACAAAAGTTTCGATGACATGTCACTCGCGGGTAAACAAAAATACCCTAAGTACTGAAATTAGCTAAAAAAATCAACTATTCGCCGGTATTTTTAAAATCCCAACATGTGTTTTTCCATAGCTAAATTATTTAAAACTTACGCTGAATTTCCAGGCGAAAGTTTTGAAAATGGTACAGTAAAATGATCACTTTCAAATAAGAGGAACGCAAGAATTCCCGACGTCTCATGGGTTTAAAATAACAAAGAATTTATATCGGCTTAAAAGAGCACACCATAGAGAAAAATCCATATTTCATGACGAGAAAATAAAAACCTCGGAAACTGTTTCCACGAATGACACATTTTGAACTCGACACTCTCCGTCTCTCTTCATCTCTCCCTTCTCCGTTCTCCGTCTCACTCCTTCTCTTTTCCTAACCAAGAGACCGGATTTGCCCTTTTAGTGACACGCGTGCTTCGGCAGAAAGTCACGCCCGACGTAGGATTCTATAGAAGGAGCGGTAGGTAGGGGATCCCTCCTCTTTTTTCCCCTTTCCCGTCTCTCCTCCCTCGAAATCCCTGAAAACAACACGAGAGGGGAGGAAGGGAGAGAGGTGGCGAGGAAGAGGTAGACAAAAGCGAAGGAGGGAATGAGGAAGGGGGACGAGTGAAACTAAAGAGGGTGGGAGGTTGTGTGTGTGAGGGGGGAAGGGAGACGATGTTAGGAGAGTAGGGGGCGTCTGCCGTGTAGATGGAGGGAATAGAATGCGACGAGCTTATTGTGTAAATATAGAAACGGCTGAAATTCTCTACAGTCCCAACTCACCACCGCCCCTCCCCCTATTCTCCCATCCACCCCACGTTCCCTATCTCACACTCTCAACACAACGTTCCCCTCCCCCCCGCTCCCTTGTTCTCACTCGCCCTTACTACTCCAATCTCAACAGTTATACCACCTAAACACCGATTCCCAATGTCTCCTCCACGGCGAGCGATCGTCGGTCTTCTACGTCCTCTATCTCTTCCGCCCGCTTCTCTAATTCTCCCGTGTGCTCAACGAATTAGCGTCCTCTCATCGAGTGACAACTCCGCCGCCATTAGATGAGCTGATATTTCGCCAGCCGCGTCACACTCATGGGTTGAAGAGATATTTGTCCTTTTGGGACAATTCTCATCGATGTTAGCGAAACATTAATGATTTAGAACACATTTATTTGCGTTCAAGCAGTTTCAGAATTATTCCATTCGCAAAATATCCAAGATACACTCTACAGAAACAAGATGCGCTCAACGAATTTGCGTCCTCTCATCGGGTGACAAATCCGCCGCCATTAGATGACCTGATATTTCGCCAGCCGCGTCACACTCATCGGTCGAAGAGATATTTATCCTTTTGGAACAATTCTCGTCGATGTTCACGAAACATTACTGATTTAGAACACGTTTATTTGCGTTCGAGCTGTTTCAGAATTATTCCATTCGCAAAATATCCAAGATACACTCTACAGAAACAAGATAACTCCACACCCTACATCAAACAATACACTCTAGAGATGCAGTATAACTAATGAACTAATACTCTAACTAAAATAAGCGCAAATAATACATCTCAAGTTAATACCTCATAATAATATCGCAGTAATAATCGTAATAAATATCGCTGATGTTCTGTGATAAATGTACAAATTTATTCAAGTTTCGTAAATTTGCGTAAAATTGCTTGGTAATTAAAAACCAATTAACATAATTAATACTAAATTTTACAGACTTGACTGAGTCTTAAGATGAGTCAGTCCACATAGATGATCATTTCTGAATAAAACAAAAACATTTTACTATGAGACACGTGCTGGAGTTCATAAGGTAGGCCGTTAACGTCACAAGATATTCTGTCTTGGAATTAATTTTATGCCGAACTCAAAGGGAAGAGATAGCTGGCCAGACTGGCAACTTTCCTTTTCGTTAAATCACATACATATTGCATAGGTAATGAAAATATTCATAAGTTATATTTCTATAAAGATAGGAAGTAACACAAGTAGGGACTTGAAATTTTCATAAAAATTATTATCCGGATGCAGCGTCAGGCGAGGCATTAAAACACTCATTTACAATTCAGCTACAGACTCACGCAAAATTTTTTCACGCAACTAACGCAAATGCATTGATGAAATACTTCAGGTGAAACAATATGATGGGTGCCGATAAGATTTCCGGATTAATAGCCATCTCTACTTTCCAAAGGTTTTTCCCCGATTACCCTCTTCCAATTCTCTTCCGCACACCTCCGCCTAACATGTCTCATCCGAATTCCTCGCCTCCCTCCCCTAAAACCCCCCTCTTCCCCTTATTCCTTCCTTCAGCTCCACACACTCACACACGCCTGTTTGAAAGCGGGCGAGGGACGTGGGTGAGTCTATAGATAGCATAGCAGGGGAGGGGAGGAGGATGCAAGAAGTGTGAGGGAGGAAGCGAAGACAAAGGAAAGGAATGAGGGGGGAGAATGGGCCGCTCGAGGTGAAGAATAAGGAGGAGGGAGAGAAGAAGGGGAAAATGACAGAAGAGAAGATGAGGCGACGCGAGGAGAGCAGATGGCGGAAACACGAAAACGACGACACAACACGGGCCTGAGAGAAATTATTGGATAGTTGGGTATGTCACGAGGGGCGATGTCCAAATATTTTGGCTAAGCACCTAATTACATCTCATTTTGAACGTTTTAACAAGGAGAACTGGACCCGAGAAAAATTCATGGCAATCGGTCTCTCGAATAAAAATTTAAGACTGTTCTAGAAAAAGAGAGGTAATAAAAATAATTTGACCACATATGTAATGAAGTAAGCTTGGAACAGACCGCGCTATAACTTTAATTTCACTTATTCACCAGGATAACGACTTATTTATAAGGAGGGGGATAGATATGAGCCATAAAAAACGCCAAAAAACATTAATTCGACCGCCTTTCTATCATAAGGATACGAACTCAATGACAAGGATTAAATCAGGTGATTTTCTACTCCTAATACTACTGAATATTATGGATATTGATATAAATGATTCCCATTAAAGAATCCTTAAAATCAAAAGTTAGGAGATTTTACGATAAGGAGACATAAGTGTGAGGTGAGTTGTTATGGTAAACCCTCGCTTGACATTGATGAGGAATAAGATATACATAGATAATACATATCAGCCAAGAGCAAATGAAAGTAGTGCTATATCAGGCATATTACCCATGCATTTGTAAAAGCACCACTGAGTCATATGGCTCTGATTTGAATGAAGTTCAGGAGCACAATATCCACTATGCACCTACCGGACACTGCATTTCACAGGAATTTTGATTTTTTAATATTGATCTATAACTTACAGAATGCATTACTAATATTCAGACAATAAATGACATGCATTGGAGATATTTAGATTGGAAGCACTCAGGTCTCAGGGGAATTAAATGCTAGACATTTAAAACATCACATTAAATCTGATACCATTTGCGATAAAATTTGAAAATCGAATTTGGCAATACAAAAATAAGTAAAATATAAGAACTTGGAATATCATCCACGTAGTAAGTCCTCGTGCATAGAGCCTATGATGGATTCCTGTTGGTAACCTGTTTTCTTTGCGCGACTACTTTACCTGGGATTTCTCCAGAGAAATCATATGGGACCATACCAGTGGTGATCGTCGTCATGAATAGTGCGAATAGTGAGATTAGCTCTATAGTGGATCTTTCTCTTTATATTCTCTACATTCTTATTTATGCATGATGTAAATATTGATGTTTTAAACCCGATGCATGATATTTTAAACCTGTTGTAGTAGTCTTTGTATCCTTTGCATGTAGAAACGATTGACGATAGAATGATTCTTGGTTAGTAGATATTTTATTGGCGCGTTGCAAGTGTGGTACGCTGGTTTCAATGTAGTTTCAGTGTTCTGCCGTATAATTCATGCATGCCTGGTGTGGAAGTACCCCCTGCCACACACCAGTTGGGTGGCTTGCAGGGTATGACGTAGATGTAGACGTAAAGTCTATTTCTAGCTCTAGGTTAATGATGGTACATCATCGCAATTTCATTTTCAAAACTCCATGTGATCCGTATCGCAATATTTTCTTACATTTAAAGGAACATCAGAGCAAACATTTCTCAACCAAAAACTTTTTTTAAGTTTTTAGTTGAGAAGTATTATTAAGAAAGTTTACCTCACGTTTCTCCTTAAAAATTCTTTCCTTCGCGAGTTTGCGCTCCCCGCAGAAGTATTAGAAGAAGCACTCAAATAAACTAAACTCAAATTATAAGCAATCTTTCTCAGGACTGAGACTCAAAAGCAAATATAGACTTGAATAGTGCATTAGTCTCATGGCATGTAGCATAAATCAAGTACTTTTCCATTCATAATACATACATCCATAACACATTAATCTTGTATTGTGCATTAGTCTCATGACATGTATCATTAGTCTAGTAGGAGGCGTAACAAACGACAATGAACGCCTTACTGCTCCAATTGTAAGAGGTCAATAAAAAAGAAAATATCGCCATCCTCGGATTGAAAAATAGTGTTTACTGTTTTTGTACAAAAGATATTTTTCTAAATTTCCTTAGGTAATATGTATGGAGGTATGTAATTAGCCCAAAATTATAATATCCATAGGCTGCGTGCAAGAATAAAATACAAATAGATATACTTTACTTGAAAGAAGACAAAACTTTGCCGTAAAAAAATACGTTATTACTCCTTCCGGAACCAATATTCGATTTGATGAGTAATTCTTACGATTTGATGGACCAATACAGTTTCTGCGACGCGGCCTGCTAACAATATAATCGTAGAGGCTGTGCAAAATGGAACTGCTGACTTAAATAGAGAATGGTACAGTTTCAAGCTAACTTTTAGCACCAGTGTAGCATGCCAAAACTCTATTAGACTGAAAATAGAAATAATAGCTGACCTTACTTTTTGATCACCAGATCTTTGGGTCTTCATTTTTATCCAAGCATAAAAATGGCTTTGATGTGATGAATGCTGTACTAATTGTCGCAATATCATTCTTCGATGAATGAAAATGAATAAAATCCTCATGAAATTGAAAGTTGATTTCCAGTCTTGATTTGATGGCACAGGGATCCCATGTCACAGGATGACTTAGGGGGGTATTATTTAACACTCGCATGGATATTGAAGTTGGTTTGGCTCCTATATATTCCCATGAACACCAATTTTTCTCCCGAAGACGGCGTAACTGTAAAAAAAGGTAGTTTTATATTTTTAGATACAAAATAAAACTGGAAACTGGCATATCATGCAAATACTTAAAATTAAACTGAGCAAGAAAAAAGTGTTATGTAATACGTTTGAAATTCTGTCATTTCCAGAAACACGAGGAAACTGCTCTTCTTTGATGATTCTTAAACTTAACGAAGACCGTACGAAATATGAAATGGAAGAAGGCTACCTGGGACTCGAATTGAACAAATGGCATCCGCTTGCCATCCGAAAACTGAACGGCAAAGCCTCAGATCCGTGGTTCGATCCTCAGTAAAAGAACTGCTTGATTATTTAATTGAATGGTTCACCTTTCTTCCTCGCATCGACCTTCAACCATCAATCTTCATCGCAAAGAAACTCTTCCTCTCTGGCAATTTCAAATTCATTGTTTGCCATTCGATAGTGGCAGATGAAAAACAGTCTTGTATTTGCCAGCTCGTCGTACGTATGGAAAGATACGAGCAACTAACTTGAGGATATTAACCTCTCTGAAAGGCGACTAGGAGTTGCAAGTGCCAAGCTCAAGGCTTTTCAAGAAACAGCACTCTTCCTAGATTCCTCCAAAAACTTCAATCGAAACAGTGATTCGCGGGATGCACTGGGGTCTGAACAACGATACGGTTGCAAGATGTACTGTAGTACGATTCCCAATGAGAGGGATGCAGGGTTGATGAGGTGGCCAGAGAACCGACTTCCCTTTCAGAGGTCCCGGATTCGAATCCAGGCAATGCTGGAGGTTTATCGAAGAAAACTAGAACCTTATAGGAGAGCATTTCTATGGCTGTACACCGTCCGTCAGATGGGACAGAGAACTGCTGCTCCTTCGGCGCTCTTACTTAAGATTTGGCTAAAACTGGCATCAAGTTTCTCTCTACCCCTTCGTTCCCAAATTCCCAAATTACCCTACTGAAATCATTAGTTATCAGCCTTTCCTTACGATGGCAGGAGGCTATCGTGGGTAAACGAGTTCATAGTATTATATTTTTTAAGTTAGCCGACAAAAAAATTCTTGCACCACAGTTCATTTAAAGGCTTCTGATCAAGTGTTGGATCTAACCTTGCTTGATGCAATTGATAAGATACAATAATAATAATTAAAACATTTCCTCAATATAATAATTCCCTTCATTAGTTTTGTATAGAAGGAGTGGTAAAAATGAATGTATAATAAGTGTAAACGATGGAGTAATTGAAAAATTGGGAAATATTTGATGGAAATATAGGATGGTAAGGGTTATTCATGAGAGGGTAATGAAATAATGCGGGTAAGATACACCAGCAATAGATGAATACGGAAGGAGTGTGCTTCATAAGTTTGGCCAAGTCAAGAGAATGGAAGTGAGTTGGATAAGGAAACAGTTGAATAATAAGAGTGAATTGTGTGAGAAGAAGTTGACTGCGAGTCAGGGGTTCATTTGCTAGAAAGACGAAAGTGGAGGAATCTCATGCGTCTTAAAAATATGCAAGTATGTATGAAGAAATGCATGTACGTTCCATGTCCCTATCCTGCACTTGTCCTTCCTGACTGACGTAACCCTCCCCGTAGTCCTCACATAGAGATCCGATAGGGGGGCTAATTTATCTCCTGAGTATTTTACAGGGAGTAATGGCATCATGTCATATACCGTAAGAAGCAGAGCTGCATTTTATAGAGAGACTCATGTGGTGGTTTTGACATCGCAGTACTTCGGTCGATTCCGAGAACTTCATTCTCTCCCGAATTTGTAGCTGTTGATACCGGTGCGATGGTCTTGGTCTGCGCCATCAATGCTTTCTGCTGATACTGCTGACTCTCAGAAGTGTCAAATTCGGGTGGCGTGCAAAAGTTGGTTTCCATCCAGGAAATATTCTTTCCGCCGATTCCTCAAACCTGCGACCCTCGGAACGAGAGTCGAACACGCTACCATTGTTCCAAACAGGAATCATGTTCATTATTGAAGCATGTTTATTAGGTAAGCGAAAAAGGTTTACAAAGATAGGGTATCATGGAGGAAATTATCACAAGGGGAAAGTTTTCTAGCGGTAATGGCAATAATTAAATTCTTTAACTTTTCCTACTCGGAAAGAGAATGGCGTGATGGGTATCTATGCATGTAATTGAGAAATGTATCCTTTGGAATTTGCTGAATTATGACTTGAGTATTCGGCACAGTATTCGAGATTAGACGATATTATATCAAAATATGATTTTTTGATTGTAATAAATACAATACCATTACTTATTGGACTCAGAATGATACCAAATATTAGTTAGCAACAAATAAAATAGAAATGAATGCATTAATTCCCGTTTAGAACAAAATCTGTGCATTTTTTGACTAAATATGAAAAAATGTCACACATTAACAGGTTATATGCTTAAATAGCGTTTAATTTACAAAAAAAACCAAAGCGGCATGATGCATTTTTTTGCTTTAATCCATTGGTAACGCAGGTGATAACACATAATTTTTACTCAAAACCGTGCATAAACGAAAATTGCTACCGCGATGGTAGTAAAGAGGAGAGTACATAGGAAGGGATACCATGAGGTAAGGGAACTACCATTAGATAGGGAAGGTTGGAGGGCTGTAGTCAACCAATATTAGGATTGAACAACCAATGAAAAACCTCGATGGATTGAGCGCAGTAGTCGGTCACTTACCAAACAAATTAACAAATGCAATCAAGGAAACCCTTATAATAATGTCCATATACAGCGCACTATTTCTCATCGCGATACCGTAGACAAATAATCTTGCGCATGCGTTTCCCTCTAATAAATTAAATTTTGGGCCTATTTCTGTCATCATCCCTCTCCAACTTCTCGAAAAAAGGATACTCCACCTTTCTTCACAGTCAGAGGATATTAAATGCCCTCTTCTGCGGATTCCCTAAGGTAGGGGGTCACCTAGATGACCTACCCAGTCTCCCTCTAACTTCTCCGTCTCGCCTCAACCCTCGAAGAGTGACCCCTCAACCCCTGACCCCCTCGCTACGATTTAGGGGAAATTTACGGGATTTTTAGGGGAATTTTCCCCCGCATGAAATCTCTCTAGGGTTAACGCCAGCCCACTCACAGAACTCCTCTGGCTACACTCCCACTCTCCACCCGACGGGAAAAAGTTAACGACCCGTACATTGGCTCTCGGTTTTACCACTGTAGTTACAATTATAAGAACTCCGAACAGGAAATAGCTTACACCAATTAGCATAGGTAAATGAGGTAAAATGGACACGATAAGGAACTCCTTACAACCTTGAACTTGGCAAGCTGAAAGGTGAATGGGCTATACACCCTCAGTATAGACTTGAATATTCATCGCAAAGAGTTCCTTTGACGCGCAAATATTACAGTGTGAGTAGCTACAACAGATAATAGGCTTTATTTAATTTTGTAGGTAGTGAAACATGGGTATGTCAGGACAGACATAATATTAGAATAACCGCGGTGGGTATGAGTTATCTGAGGAGTGTTTGCGGAAAAAGTACGATGGATAGAGTCAGGAATTAGTAGGTAATAAATGAATGTGGGTTAGATGCTCCAGTAATGAACATATATAAAAGAGTGTGCTTCGTTGGTTCGCCAATGTTGAGAGAATGGATGAGAGCCGAATAACGAAACATATATGAGAGTGAAGTGAATGATGCGAGAGGTAGAGGTAGGCCGAGAAAGTTGTGGTTGAATGTGGTTGAGGAAATTCTTAGGAGAAGGAATATTAGGAGTCTTAAAAACAGGAGGGCGTTTATGAAGCAGTGTATGGGGGTAAATGAGGCAAAAGAGGTTTGCAAGGATAGGTCAGTAAGGAGGAAATTATTGAAGCAGCGTAAGGTGTACAAATGTGTATTTATGAGTGATACTTTGTGACTATGCCTACCCCGGAAGGGAGCGTGATTGGTATGTATGTATGTTGAAGAGAGAGCACAGAAGCCTTAATTTTATCAGAATATCAGAAAATGTCATTCAGCGATCACATAGAGCGAAAATAGTTGAGTCACCAGCATAATTTAGGGAAATATATCGTCGTTTTCAAAATTTAACGCATCGTTAAAGTCTTATTTATCTTCTTTTCTAATTATCTGCAATTCTTCATACATCCTATCCTTTGCAATTGAAATTTAAATTGAAAATGGTCATTATTGTACAGGGACTATAAGTCCCCTGAAAAATAGAAAAAATAAGTACATGCCATAACAAAAAATAAACAAAAATAGTTAAAATGAATTGGTAACAAGACAAACAGCATTACTAAATTCAATATGGAGCGACACACATAAAACAAGTAAAAATCGGTAGGTAATAATAATATGATACGCAACAATAAAAATCAGCGCAAATGTTCGGGGATTTAAGATCACAATTAATGGATTGAGATGGAGATAAAACTGTTAAAATATGATGATAAATACAGTGGTGCATGATGAATTTCATTCAAAATTACTATACACATTTGAGGAAACACATAACATCGGTCAAACATAGCCACATGGTCACGCAGCAATACTAAATGCGTTATGAGCGACACATATAAAACAAATAAAAAGCAGTAGGTAATAATTAATATGATACACAACAAGGAAGATCAGCGCAGATATTCAGGGATTTAAGATAACAATAAATGGATTGAGTTGGTGACTAAGCCGTTAAAGTAGGATGATACATACTGTGGTGCATGATGGATCTCACTCAACATTAGAATACACAATTGAGGAAACACATAAAATCGGTCACACATAGAAGTCAACTATGTCTAACCTACATATTAAAAAAAACTAAGAAATTTTACATAAGTAATCAGTCATGTTTCTCTTGAACATCGAAATTGTGAAAGAGGTTCTAACATTTACGGGTAAACAATTCCATAACTTGCAGGAGGAAATTAGGATGGGAAATTACAACGGGTTACCATTATCGGTTGGAGCAGCAAAGGACTTTTTTCGTTCCCAAAATTTATGTGATGAGCCTGATTGAGGCCACGTTTCCTTAGGGCTGCTTTTTTTAGTTGATCAGAAGCGCCCGTACACGAATCAATTATCGCCATCATTCGGGAGCCAAACGGATTGGTAAACTATGGAATAACCCGGCCAAAACTTAATATGGTACTCAATTTTTGCCCTGAGTAAGATTAATCTTCTTGTCGGAACATTGGCCGTGGATGCTGAATCCAGTGCCACACAAGAGAAGACTTCATTCATACCGTCAATCCAAAAACCCCTATGGTCTCTCCAAAGGACATGCTAATACGTACACAGAAAAGAGTCTACCATTATCCCAGATATAATTTTTCTCCTAATTCAGCTAAATTTGTCTCTTTACTCAAAAATCTGGTCGGATGCGGTGCTTTTTCAAGAAACGAATACTTTTAAGCCTTAAGTCTTTGTCTGCTCTCACGAGTCGTCCGTTTTCCTAATCATTTCTCTATCTGCGGCACTCTTTTTCTCGCCTTCTGGCACAAGCGACTTTTAAAGACAATCCTTACCATAAAATTAGACCTCTTCCACTGAGTTTTTTCTGCCTATTTCTCTGCGTTGCACCTGATGTACAGCATTTTTCATGCTAATTTGAGCTATAAAACTGTTGAATACTCAACAACTGGGTTCATCTAAAGCCAGTATGGTTTTAAAACGATAATGGCTACTACAAATGGTCGTTGCCTGGGAGGAAACCCAACCATTACGGAGGTCTAGTTTCTTCATTGCATATTAGACTCATCACGATTAAAAGGCCGTCCAGCTAAGGAAAGTTGCCTAGGTGAACTTTTAAAATACATTCATTGGTATGTTTGAACTAAGGGTTAAGATAATTCATCATCGAAAAGATAAAACCAAGAGCTAAAAACTCATTATTTATAATTGGCATGGATTACGTTGCAGCGTATGCAATAGAGTATTAAGTGAGAGACTGATTGTACACTCATATTGGAGTAGTAAAACGTCCATTACGTCAATTTTTTATGAGAAGCTTTGACAGACAATTTAATTTTTATAAGATAGATTTGCATAAAAATAACAAGTAGTAATACTCACATGTTAAATTTTGTTTTATACATAAATAAATTGACAACAGTAGATAATTAATTTCATTGATCCCAAATTTAAAAAATTAAATTTACTCCCAATCGTAAACTTATCGAGACGATTTCAATGGCTAATCTCAATAATAGTGCATTTTGATCCGAGAAAATAACAGGATAATCCACATGAGAGAGTAAAAAAGAAGATGTTTTAGAAATTGGAACACAAAGCATTTCGGTCGATTCATAGTTCCCCCAAAGAGTAATATTTGATTACTGATTGATATCTCATGAAAATTAAGTAATGCACAAGTTGGATTGAGCAAGCAATTGAGAAACACGTAAAAATCTTTTATTAAATTAACTGATTTCTACTACGTTTTAGTGTCAGAATATTAGATGCAGTCAGCAATAAGATCCCGAATATTGCTCGGAATAGGAAAATCTGATAGACAAGCTAGAACAGCGAAGAACGTTGATGCTTAATTTATTCAATAGAAAATAAACAAGACTGACTGAAAATAAACAAACTAAATTCAACTCGATGTATAAGGCATAGTCTTTTACACGACTATCTACTACATAATCGCAAAAAAACTAATCCAAAATTATAGGATTCTTACATTATAATAAATGCCATACAGTATACAGTCACCTCTTCAAACCGTTTACATATAACAAGAAAAGAGGGAAGACTATAACTTCATCGAGCAAAAATTGGAGCCCTCACTTCTACTCCCCCCCCCCCCCCCCGAAGCCTAACCCACCCCCCTCGGGGTCTCAATCTCTCCCCCTCCCGCCTCTGCCTTTTTTGCCATCCACCACTCTTTGCCATCCGCTTCCCGAGGGAAAGCAAATCTCTCTCCCGACCCCGACAGCCACCCACCCCCTGCCACACTCCGCCCTACTACCCCTCTTTCCCTCCCACCTTACCCCACAGACAAAGTCTCCCAGTCTCCTCAAACCCACCCCCACCTCCGCCCCCCCTCCGCCCCGCATCACCACACTCACCCCTTGAGAACCCGTCTACGTCTGACGTGCAGGATTGAAATGTATGGCCGGGACGCGCGGTCTCCAGATTCATCCTGCGTCGTCTTCCGTGCCTCCTCCACCCCCTCCCTCACGTCCACTCCGCATCCCTTTTTTTCCCCCCACGTTTTATTTTTCCATCTTCCTACCTCTTCTGCTCTTTCTCTCCGTCTCTCTCTCTCTCTCTCTCTCTACTCCCAATATCTTTCTCTCAATTCCACCACCGCCCACGCCCGACTCCACCCCCGTCCAAAACCTTCGCAAGCACACATGCCGGCGACGAAGGCCCTCGTCTCTAGCCGTGTGTAGCAGAGACTACCGCTCTTGCTGCTGCTGCAGTCTCTTCCGGCTGTCCCTGCTTCAGCCGGTTCGCCCGAAAGGGCCGAGCATGAGTGTGGTTCTCGGCGTGCGTGTGGGTGTGTCTGTCCTTCGGCCCCTAGGGCCAAAGTTCCCGGGGGTGACATCAGTCGCGGGCACTGAGAAACACTGCGGGGAGGGGGAATGTGGGTAGGGGGAGGGGGATTGGGGCAGAGGGGTGGCACGTAGTGGGAATGGAAGTGTGTGAGGGGGCGAGGGAGTGGGAAGGGCTGGGGTGAGGTTAAGAAAACGGCAATCGGGAGAGGCAAAGTTGGAGATATGGTCAAAGAGTGGACGACGGTCAAGAGCAGGGTGAGATAAAAAAAGGCGATCATTCGGCTCACCGCTGCTTACTATAAACACCTTGGCTTGATCAACAACTTAGTGGTTATCGTGCGAAAACAAATTCGATTCATGGGTTAAACTTTACGAAAGGGACTAGGATTTATCAAGCAAACAGTAGGAAGAACCTCGGACGAGAGAGAAGTTTCTTCGCTATCAACTAGGCCTCGTTTCATGTTCATTCAGGACGCGGCGAGAAAAAGTAAATACAATAGAAAGCCTCGCGATTGGTTAAAAATTGCTAAATTTGAAAAGCAAGGATGGCGAAAATATTTAAATAGTTGGGTTTTTATCCCCTCAAAACATGTAACTCACGCTGTAGATTACTGTTACTTACTAAAAGTATTTTAAAATACAGATTCAAGTTTTCTGTGGAGGAGCCGCTCCAAAATGACAGAAACGAATCACTAGCAGTATTCAACCGACAAAAGTTTTAATGTGACTGGTTTTCGTGCATTGAAATTATTCGTGCATTAATCGGATCAAATGTTTCATTACTGGAAAACTAAATTTTTTTTCTGCTGTCATTACCGATTGGATAAGTTTTCAAGCTGACACGGTGGATAATACATTTTCGCCAAACTGACTTTTAAGGAAAGACAAAAGCGGAAAATGTAAGATGTAAACCGTGCAGAAAAAAACCACAAATCGTTCTTTCCACACAAGCATTTGATGGACACAGTAAAAACTGACAGAGACACTAATCCTCCTTTCCTTTGCCAGTTCATTTACCCCATTCCTTTCCTCTCTCATGGATGGCGCCTCATACCCTCTGATTCAGATCCTTAAGGCGGCTCCCATGGTAAAACGTAGATGACCCGACGTACTTCTCATCTCAACAATGCCGTACCCGCCGCGAGCAAAAGAAATACAAAAACATTCAGATCTTTCCAAAATTGTTACGATTGAATGGAGCTGAAATCTTTACCGCACCTTATAATCGGCACGAGTTTCATTTCAATTGGTATTAAAGATTGATCAGAGTTCCAAAGCGGAAAAATACACTGTTAGCCTCAATGATTCATAAGAAGCAAGGATATTTTATATTCTCCAATCGCATACACGAATATTTCTGT
The DNA here is from genome assembly GCA_963169105.1 of Ceriagrion tenellum. NCBI lineage: Eukaryota > Metazoa > Arthropoda > Insecta > Odonata > Coenagrionidae > Ceriagrion > Ceriagrion tenellum. The sequence continues at coordinate 32,223,690 of OY720635.1, read as the reverse complement.
TTGTACAATCGAAAACATCGGTAGAGGCTCGAATATCAGAAATGAAAAATAAATATTTGTCGTATATGAAAACAGATTTCATATATCTCCGGGGATTTCGGAAATACATTTCCGATATCTTGTGCCTCAAAGGGAACGACAAATATTTGGGGAGAAAAAACGGTACGAATTATTTTGAGGCGATAGCATAATAAATTTTCATCATAAATCCTTCCTAGCTCCAAGTTATGTTTATTACTCAAAATAAACACCCACCGAACTCAAAAACGGAGCAAAAAATACTATCTTGACATTTTTATATAAATTGATGGACACCATCGTAAAAATCTTAAGTCTGAATCACAGTCTTCATTAGCAAAAGGTGATTATACCATTTATCTTGATTGGCAAGTATAGCAATTATATAAATTACCCAGGCATATAACATTACCTTGTAACAGTAGGCCTAATATTTAATGGAAATTTACAAGGAAATAATTGAATTTAGAAGAAATAATTTAAAGAAATAATTTACATGGAAATGGAAAGTCGTACAAGTATTTGTAAGCAATTTGACCACACAAATCGTGAGCCAACAATTAGCAAACACCTTATTCAATCATCATCATTAGCCATTACTTAGCATTCCCACGTATCCAGCCAGGCACACTTATCAAAAAATAGTGTTCATTATGATGTCTTTTAATATCTCTTCCCGTACCTTTTCTGTTCAAAACACACAAGGCTAAGATATTAATAAGATAGCCATGAATTATTAACGATCAAAATTATTCCATACTTATGGTATTATGAATCTCTTCTTAGAATAGCATTTCATATAAGGTTAGATCCTTCTCCAACTTGTACTAAGTACCTTTAGCTTTCCGACATGGTATAATTATAATCTTGAATATTTCCACATCCCTATATAACAGTCTATCCTTTTTCCTTAAACAATTATCTTTCCTGTACGTACTCCACAAACGACTAAAACATAGTTGCGTCTGAACGCTTTTAAGACGTAAAATAATAAACTTTTACACCCAGTATGCTTTGATGAGTAATGAATAATGACAAAAACGGTTGTGTCAAGGAACTATTCAGACAAAATATTTGAAGTGTGAACTCACTGCACAATATTTTAGGCAGATTATCATGAAGTCTTTCTTTATTTTTCAGTGATTCAATGAAAAAAAGGGCTGTGTATAGAAACGATATTGATAAGATATTAGAAGTTTATCTATCTGTTTCAACTAGTACCTATCTATGTATTTGTTTTTTATTTACTAAACTGAAAAAAAAATGTTTGTGAGAGGAAACTTTTTTGGGTGTTATGTATCTGAAATGATATCTAAAGTGTAACAATTTCCAATTATGGCATTCCATTTTGCACAAATTCCTATCATCTCATTATTTATGATTTCAATAATAATACTTTGTTATAACTGCCTCTGCTATGATCTCCATAAGCAGTTCTTGTAGAGCTTAGGGGTCATTGGTCACTGGTTTTGTAACGAATATAAATGGATTAAAAATACATTTGAGCAAATAATTGCTGTTACTAGTGAGATGGTTTAGGCATATTTTGACAACTATTGGAAACAGACTGATATGATCGTTCGAAAATAATGTACCGTTGTTATTCATTCCCTAAATTAGGGCACATTATAACTGAAAATTTGCTGTTTTGATTCACTCTTTGACCAATTGAGCAACACACACGAAGTACGCGTCGGCAATGAGGTGTGATGAGAACGAAGGATGGGCGGGGAAGAGGGGAGGGAGAGGGGAAGGGAGGCAGAGGTTGCAGAACGAACGTTTGATTTTGCAAAGCTATGTAGATGAAAACAGGATGGGAGCGAGAGGAGGCATCCAGCGGGCCGAATGTGGAAATGTGTGCGTGTACTTCGAATGCAATTAGAAAGCCGGAAGATTGCGTTGGGAGAGCTCTGGAGAGTGATTAATGCCTGGGCACGCCGAGTGTGGAGGGAGGGAGGGAAGGGGGGATTGTGGGAGGGAGAAAGAGCCAGGGAACCTCTGTTCTATGAGTTTTGAAGCGGAACATAGTCATGGGGGCCAGAGGGTAATTGCATGCCTCCAACCACAAAGCTCGCTCAACCAGACTTTCCCTCGCATGCTAATTCTTCGCTCGCCTTATTATAGCGAGGCAACAACCGTACTGTTCGCTCGTATGAGCGAGGACCGGATCAATCAACGATCGGCCCCATTCTGCGCGGGATGTTTTTCGGACCGTCCAAGAGACCGCACTCGGGACTCTGGCCATCGTGACTGACAGAAGTCCGTGCTCAAATCCAGGGAGCTTCAGAACTGACAGTTTAGAGATAATTCACCTCTTAAAAGAAGAATAGCATTGCATAATGAAAAAGATAAGTTCTCCTCGGAATTCCGTAAATGAAAAATTAAGGTAAATGAGTACCAGTTTTGAAAAAGAACAATTTTCAAAGAAATGTAATTAATAGTGATTTTAAAAGTTTAAATTGAAGACACTTCGAAATCATTCAAGGATAAACAAGATAAAATAATTATCATACTAGTAAAAGTATCGCATTTAGGACGTTTTTGAATTAAGATTAGAATTAATTCTTTCAATAAACTCGTTAATAGTATGTCACAATCATGAAAAACCATCTACTGAGACATGAACCCACATTGATATTCATTTCTCGGGATCTACCGCGTGTTTTGTTGTTTCGACCTGAAGACGCTGGCAGTAGAGTAAGCGAAACTGTTGTCACCATACAACAAAATACGCGGTAGATCCCGAAAAATGTAGATCAACGTAGAGCACCGCGAAAGCCTTCGTTCTTACATGAACCCGCTACCAAAAGCCGCTACCGAGGCTTACAAGAAACGAGAATAAATGTTTCTCGGGTGTTGCACCGGGTAAGAGGGTCCAAACGTCCCGACGTTTCGGAGATCGACTTGATCTCCATCTTCTGGTGTTCTGATGCCGTGTTTTTTACTTTGGCCGGTATGTATTCTTAATGCACTAGGTTCAGGTGCCATCTGATTAGTTATGGCGCGTGCGAGTTTTCCCGCCTTCCCGCATGTATTTAAGGGTGTTCATGATGGGTCTCCGGGAGTTACTTAAATAGAAACCAGCGTCTCTGTTGCAGTTTTTTTGTTGCAGACGGATTTCGATGGCTTCCGTGGCAAGGTAATCCCAATAAGTATATACAGGCCAAAATGAAAAAAAACATGGCATCAGAGCCCCCTGAAGATGGAGATCAAGTCGATATCGCGTCGAAACTAGTAGTACCGATAAAAGTAAACCTGTGGATTGAAACATTGTTGGTGTTATCATTAATTAAAAATGGACTTCCACAAGGTTACGCCCGAAACGATTGAAATCAAGTCGATCTCCGAAACGTCGGGACTTTTGGACCTTTTACCCGGTGCAACACCCGAGAAACATTTATCCAGCAGATACGCCGGGAATCCTAAGATCTTTCAAGAAAAGAGAAGATAAGAAGAACTGTCCAAACACCCAAAAGATAATGATAGAATGGTGGTACTAAGTAAATACGAGACTTCGTTTCTATATCCAGCAATGGCATCAACCTAGTTTCCAACAAGTAAATAGATTAAAAATCCGCTATGGGGTATAATTATTAATCTTATAAAATAATTTATACGTAGCAGAATGTAATGCACACAATAAAACAGGTGGGTGTATTGTTATGCTACACAAATTCAAGGCCTACATGATCCTATTTTTTTCTCTCATGCTTTTCTCAAATTTTAGAAATTATTTTACAAAAAAATTAATGCATAGCACCAGATGGACTATAAATCAATGCGGAAATAATGAATAGCATTTTTACAATATTTATTCCACTCAAACGGGAGAGCATCTCCTCCTTACCAGAGGGAAACAGTTAAATAGCGCGAACGAGAAAAAACATTATAAAAGGGAATGAATAACTTCCTCCACCGCATTTCTTCTAGCCTTGACTCTTTGGTATTTGCCATTCCTCTTGCAAGAGGAGGGAGGAGAGAGAGCTAAGAGAATGGGAGGAAGGAAGCAAGCAACGGTGTCCTAAATGAAAAAGGGTTATGTTCTCCTGTCTGCGGCGGTGAATGACATTGAGAAAGAGGGAATTTTGTCTCTAGATGGGCATGGAATAAATGGATGCAAGAGAAAGGGGGTGGAGGGTGGGGGCGAGAGGGGGCGGAGAGGCTAGGGGAGGGGTGGGTGGGTGAAGTGGCTGTGGAGGCAAAGGAGGGAGGGGCAGGAGGGGCAGGGGAGGAGAAGGAACTCTTTGCATGCAGCTGCTTTGGGTTTGAAAAGAGGGCGAAAGAATGAAATATAGGGAGGGATATTAGGATGTGGAATAGAGGGAGGGAAAGTTCTCTTAAACGGAACGAGGCACAATGGGAAGTAAAAGAAATAGAATGAAAGAGGACACAGTAAAATACGGATAGGCAATTGGAGCGGAGAGAGAAGACAGCGAGTGAGTGACAAAGCGATGGATACAAGACTTGATTCCACACCAAAGATCTGGATAAGGGAATCGGACCTCATCATTGAAGAAACCAGCATTAGGAATCCAGGATTGACGGAGACGAAAAATATTTAAATGATAAGCAATCGCTTGGGACTAAGAAAGGACAGAAACTCGGGAATAAATGGCTATTTTGTGATCATCAATTTATAAATAATCGACATTAATATCAAGAAAACAACACTGCAGTTTTGAGGTTGTTGAATTTTTAACTCAAATATCTGATTAAGGCTCTTGAATTAAGTAGCATGTTTATGCGCCATTTAAGAACAACTAATAAGGCTCCCAGAAAAGCACGTAGAGAAATTTTTTAAAATACTAGTTTAGAGTCACTACTTTGAGAAGCTCAGAAGACAAACGTTAAATGAAAAAAACTTTTTAAAAACAATATCTGAAGAGCGTTATTGCATTGAGACATGCATATATTCCATCAACAAATGATTTAACACAAAAAAAACTAAATTAGAATTTTTGGAGCATTCAAAAGAGCAAATACAAACTATTGGTTTACAGTCTGTATTCCATTTATAACCAAATATCCCATTTGGTTAGGTCAATTTTTGAAATTTAAAAAAACTTTAAAAATTAAGAAATGATTGTGAATAAGCACTTCAAATATATTGATACATGATGTGACTTGAACAACATTTGGGAGAAGACCAGTTTGAATTTATGGCAGGAATAGGAACCGGAGAAGCAATTTTAGCATTACGACAAATATTAGAGAGAAGGATAGAAATAAATAGAAAGCCATATGTGGACTTTATAGACGTGGAAAAGACCTTTGATAAAGTGGACTGGAGACTTCTGTTTTATAAATTGACGAAAATTGATATAGATTGGAACGATAGAAGAGTAATTTAAAATCTGTACAAGTAACAGAAAACAGAAATAGACAGAGATGGATGCAGAAAAGAGGCCAAAATAAGAAAAGGAGTAAGACAAGGATACCCTCTATCACCCTATCTATTTAACATATTCATAGAAGAAGCAATTAAAAGAATGAAAGAAAAAACCAAGGGAATTATAGTGAACGGGAAAAGCATCCACAGTATCCGCTTTGCGGATGATATAGCAGTAATTGCCGACTCCGAAAAGGACATGAATAAAATGATCCATACTCTCTCCAAAATCTTAGAAGAGAATAAGTTAAATATAAACAATAAGAAGACCAAAATAATGGTACTAAGCAAGAGGAAGGAAAATGCCATAGCGAATATCAAATTAGGAAATGAAATTCTGGAACAGGTTGACACCTTCTGCTACGTAGGGAGTATTATAAACAATGATAATACATGTGATACTGAGATTAGGAGAAGAATAGCCTTGGCTAAACAAGCGTTCCAAAACAAGAAGAACTTATTACTAAATACCCACATCAGTTTTGAGGCTCGGAAAAAGTTCTTTAAAATATTTGTTTAGAGCGTTTTGTTATATGGATGCGAAACGTGGACAATCAGGAAAATGGAAAAAATCAGGCTTGAAGCAATGGAAATGTGGGCATGGAGAAAATTAACAAAAACAAGGTGGGAAGATAGAAAAAGCAATCAACAGGTGCTAGAAGAAGTAAATGAAAACAGATTCCTTTTAAAAACAGTTGGACAAAGGAGAGAAAAACTGATTGGACATGTAATAAGGAATAATCCATTCCTGACCACATATTCGAAGGCAAAGTGGTGGGGAAGAAAACACAAGGTCGACCCAGGACAGCATACTTAAAGGGGGTTGTTCGCGAGATGGGAATGACATCATACGCCCATCTGAAAGAAACAGCGAAGAACAGGGACACGTGGCTGTTACGACAAGGCCCTGCCTTTAGAACTTGATGATGATGATGTGACTTGAGTAACACCTCACCCAAACTACGTTCACTGGATAGAATGTAATTTCAGACATCAAGTTACTTTTTGCAACGAGGCATTTTTGAAAAAAGTTGATGATCCTAATCTATATTTAGCTCATAATTTTGATATCACGAGCGCAAAATCGTGTTTTCACGTGAAGATGGGATAAACGTGAGATAAGGAGAGAAATGTGCATTTGAGAAGGAAAAGAGTTGGAACGGAAGGAAGAAATGGTGAGAATACCGAAGTGGACATCTCAAAGGCGAGTGTCACGTCCTCTCTCCCAAGCACGCCTCACTTGTCTCTTACCCCTCCCCTCCCTCCCCCCTCGCCCCGCTCCCCCCCCACTCCTCTCAATCCCTCTCGCTCTCTTCGTCTCTCTTTTCTCCCTCTCTCCCTATCTCCCACTCTCTCTATTTCCCCAGGGTTTCAAAATCCTTTTCTAACACCGCAAGCTTGCCACAAAACCCTTCTAGACCTCTCAACCTTGCTTACCTACTCGCCACCCACAAACCCGACTTAGGGTGGCACAATATTGCGACTCTACGACTGTGATAAGTCACCAGAGTTGAAATTCGCCATGAAAAAATCATTTGACTAGACCGGGATCACTGGCTAAAACACCTGACCGGCAATTGGGAGATCCGGGTTCGTATCCCGGTCAAGTCAAATGATTTTTTCATGGCGAATTTCAATCCTGGTGTACATGCACCCGTGCGAGTGACTTCGTACCACATCATTTGTTTATGCAATTATTGGAAATGTGATAAGTCAGCCAGGTTGCGCCCTGACTTCGAAAGCCGACTCTACCGTGAAAATACATATTACATCTTCGCAAATAAAAAGCGACTCAATTTCATTTGACACAGTTATAAACTTTCCAAATAATATTTCTTAATTGCCCAGAAAACTTAATAAATAAAAAAAATTACCATGAATAAAAATTCTATAAATTAAAAAAAATAATGGTCAATAGCAAATTATCATTGCAGAATAGTGAAAAACGATGGTCAAACGCTGGGATCGGTCAATTCTGTTTCCAAACCAGTCAAGAAAAGTTCGGTAGTTTGATATTATTACCCTAGAGAAAAGCGTCTTCATTGCATTCAAGAGAAGAGAAAACACGAGTTCCGAGCTTTGGATTGCATACATTCTCTTGTTTATTTATTTATTTAATGTGTTTAATGTTCACCCACCATGAAAACCATAATTACACCCATAATCTAGACAAACCAATATCTAGTTAAATACAGAATAACAAAACTTTTATGCAGCTATATATAAATGTTTGCTACGCGATATGTGATGTAATAGAATGCAATTCTACGAGCGATGCCTCACGAGATCATTACATTGGTCTTATCATCCCATCAACATGCGAACACAACGCTACATTGAGTTTTAGAACGACATCCCGAGCAGACCTTACCCGAGGTCCTTCAAGGATCGCATCCTTCTTTTCATCCTACTCCTGCAACTATCCCCGAGTCTTCTCCTACTTCCACCATCCCACTTCTCTCCTCTTCCCCCCACTGGGCATTCTATCTTTCCCTCGGAAGACCCACGCGTCCACTCTCCGCCCCCGTCCCCACCCACTCCTCCCCCTTCAGTTTCCACGCTCCCCTCGCCCAGTTCGGACACCACCTATATTGATGCGCTCCCCAAGGAACCGCCGCCGGGCAAAATGAAAAGCGAAAAAAAAGAAGGAAGGAGGACACACTGGGACGTGGACTGCGGGAGAGAGAAAAGCGTGAAAGAGGAAAAAGAGTGAGATGTGATTCCAGAGGTGTCTGGAGGAAGAGAGAGGCATTGGAAATGCCTCCTCCTCCTCCCCCACAGGAGAAGAAAGAATGGACCGCATGGGGAGGGAGGGGAAAGTGGATTTGTCCTCAAGAGTTACGTAAAAGCGGGGCCGGAGTCAGAGGGGGAACTAGTACATCTACAGGAGCACATGAATTTCTGCTCGAAAACCGAGTACTCATGGCGATCGATTGTAAAGCGAGGAAAATACTCTTAAATTATGCAGAGGAAAAAGTATGAGAACACTCATTTAAAATGGTACATTAAGCTTTACACCCTCAGGCGTGAAAGTATTTCATACTTGAATCCATATTAAAACAAACCTTGAACTTTTCCACTAATATTTATTAATGCACAACGCGTTTCGCAGCTTGCTGCATCCTCAGGTACACTTGTTTACATGTTATTTATTGATAGTTACGATAGTAACCAACGCCAATAAGCTGGGGAGGGGGGAAGGTTTGGAGAACAAACTAATTTTTGGCTGGAAAGGGAGTGGAGCTTAGGTTTGGGGCTTGTAAAAAGGGATTTTTTTTCGGAAAGAAGTGAGGAGGGGTGCGGAAAAAGAAACTCGCTGCAAAAGTTGCTTGACTCACTAATAATTTACATTTCCTGAAATCCATCTTTAAACCTTTTGGTAGGATATGTAGAATTTTGGGGATAAAATCACTCACGTGATTATTACCCAGCAGATCCTTAGCAAGTTGTGAGTTGGTATCCATATTTAAGTAACTTCGTAAGAGTTCTTCGATCTATTACATTTGACATTTCGGTACATTAAGGCTTGTTGACAGTTAAATTGAACCATTAATCATTATTATTATCGCGGTGTATGTGTAATGGAAATTTTACAGATAATACGTCATTTTTCTTCTTTTTCAGGGGAAGGTGGGTGTTGGTTAGTGATTGATAGGTTTAGCAGTCGGTTGGGTGACTGTTAAGAAGCGCATGGATGTACTAAAGGTATATTGGGCCCTGAAAGTATAGAAAATCGAGAGGAGTGTCCCTGACTTTCAGTAAAACTTATCTTTCACAGGTAGAACACTTAAATTAATGAATGGATTACTTCATAATCAATGTTTGGCCAATATGTCTCTCGGCTGAAATTGCGTCATTGTTACAAATACTTATTGAGTTGTATTTTATACAAAATTTCATTATAATTAAGAGATGAATACCCTAACCATAGAAGATTTTGAAAGACTGACTAACTTTTAGTGATTCTCCTTTTATTTTTATAAAAATCATTTGAGAAACCACCCACTATGAACAACGAAATTAGATTTAATGTAAAGAACTTATTATTTCCTCAGTGATGTGTTTTATCATCCTCAAGAGTCATAATTTGTGATTTTTGGAGGTTTACAGGTTAGTATGGAAAAATATAAAATTCCCTTTCGTGGAAAGCATTATTGTAGTATTTGAACCTCCAGTTCGGACATATTTCTTCAAATCGAATCGAATTTTCTATGAATCGTATGTGTATCGAAAACCTAATGACACAAATTTCCTATTATTGAGTTCAGTTGAAATATTAATAATTTCCAGTCTACAATTTACAATCCCAAGTGGTCTCAAGTCTCTTACGGGAAATTCAAAAACACAACCGTTAAACTGTTTGTTGTTTGATATTCATCCAACTAAATTTTATGTCTCCATCTATGAATGCTTGGATGTCAAAAATAATTCCCTAATTATTATTAAAACTATTTAAAATTCTCAATTAATCCGTTATAGGACTTTATTACTCCTGTATATTCAAATTAGCCTCGGATTCGACAATACTGTCAATTGTCAAGGGAGCATTTCACCAGTAAGGTGTAAATTAGGGCTATTTTATGATTTTTTTACGAAAAATTCCACGTATTCGAAAGGAAATAATTCGCTTAAAATATAAATTTTAATTGCATTGTCTTTCGTCTGGCATTAATCTCGACTTTGTACGTTGGGTACTTCTTACTAATGTATGCGAAAGAAAAGATGACAGCGAACGAATTAAAGGAAATCGATACATGCGTTACCTCATAGGAGTACGATTGGCAGATAGACCGAAAAACTTTGTTCTATGTACTTATTATTTATATTATATATATCCCATGTAACGAGTGGATTATTTTGGATGTTACATCGCAACAGCAATACATATCGACAACAGGACTACTACGACTACAGACATGCAATTATTTTATGGGCAAAAAAGAGGTCGAGCAATTGAAATTTGAAATTTTCACATAGATATTAATCCAACATCTACATTATGAAGCAGTGGCTTAGAGTAAATGTTAAATGACGATTAATTTTGATTTTAAAATTCCTCTCGGCATCCCCTATTTTCTGACATTGTTTAGTCTGAATTTTCAAAAGTTACAATATAATTTCTCCTGGGAGTCCAAATTAATAAGGATTTACTGTAGTAGGACTGTCCATAGAGGTTCAGGGTAGGTTGCAACCAACACATCAACGGCTGAGCTAGAACCCTTAGGTAGGTAATGCGAGATATACTTCTGCAATATATTTCCCGAGAGAACCTGAGAATCTTAAGACTTTAATGTTGCAATTCATTTTATCATTTTCTTACGCCATATTTCTTTGCGAGGTAATGCACTGAAGTATTTTTCAGTTGAAAACTAAGAGTATATAGTTATTTCTGAACGGTTAGAGACGGAATTGCTGGGAACGGACACGGCTGAGGGCGGGTTGAGAAGCAATATTGCGTTGGCTTTATAATAAGTATTTACGCGAAGCAAAAACTTCAACAACTCCTCCTAGTATTTTAGGTTATTCTCTTTGTGTTGGTGGTATGGATGAGAGGTTAAATAAATTAATGAATATTTAATAGTTGCTACGGCAAAGCTCTTTATATAGAGATCTGTTCGCCATCCTTATAATTAGCCTATTAGAATGGCAAAGATTGTAAACAACGCTATCCCGGTGGCAGGTTGTTGGGCGTCCATTACCTTCGAGTATGTTGAGAATTACGTTGCGGCGTATTTCGAGAAAGTAAAACCCAAAAAGTTAATTTAGCATCACTCTGCTTGTTTCTTGAAAAAACGAGGCGAGCTAGGAACTTAATTTATAAACTCATGCTCCATCCGCGATTTATTTAGTGTATGAGTTGGTTACTCTAGGATGCTATGATGAAAATGTGAATTCCAGCACTTAAAGTTCTCAAATATGCCTTATATCGCTTAAAAAAGGTGTTCTGGAGCAAATACAACCACAGTGTGTGTGCATTATCGGCTTTTGTAACTTTGTAGGGAAGGAGGCATTGAGCTTGTATTAGTATGGTAAGTAGATTGCTATGATGCAAATTTTCACCATTAGTTCGCTTACATTGCCAATCACTATCTTTATTGCAGTAGTACTCAGTGAATAATACAAAAATAGCTTACTTCATTTGTTCTTCGCCAGATTCCTGAGATGAATAGGGCTCACAAGTAGGTACTTATTACAGAACACTAGTCCAAAACACGGGGCAAAAGCGCCATCCAAACTAAATTTTCCAAAGCCTGATTTTTTTGGTATCATATTTTGTATAGATATCCCTTGTGTATCTCAAATGTGGTGTTGAAATAGACTTCCACATTTTTTATTTTGCATAAAAATATGCAAGTTTGTGCGAGGAGAGCAAAAACTGAAAATTTAAGATAAACACTAGCGCCCGAAAAATTTACCTGAATAAACTACGAATCGAAAATTTTATAATTATACAATAAGTTGATGTTTTTAATATTTATATGAGAGAAGAGACGAATTGAAATGACAAGAAATGCGATCAGAGTTAAAATAAAGTCTTGGATAACACTTCGAGTATTTTCTTTCACGCTGCCCCGCTGGATTACATCAGATTTTTCAGATTTATCGGCGCGACCCCAAGGGATGTCCCCGCGAGCGTCACGGCTCCCGAGATAGTCCCGCTATTGACCGAACCTCAATCTCAAAAAGGATTCATTTTTCAAGGGAGAAGGCGTCACGATGCCAACTCTCCCACAAAAAGGAAAACTGAGGAAGGAGACTACGGGGAAGAGAGGAGGGGAATAAGAGAGAGAGAAAAAGAGTGAGCAAACACCTGGTGCGGGATACAGAGGGAGGAAGAGAGAGAGAGAGAGGCAGGAGAACAGAAACTTAAATATTTCTTCCTCCCTATCTTTCCCCACCCTCTCGTGATACCTCTTTTTTCTGGAAAAAAATTACCAAAAAAAACATTGCCCGCGCGAAATGCGAGAAAACAAAAGGGTAAAAATAAGGGGGAAAAAATGACAATAGAATCTCGAATCGGACGATATTTCACGGCCATTCGTGACGGAGTGAACTGTTTGCGTTATTCAAATATTCTTTTCCCCCACTTTATCCCCTTTTCTCCTCCCTTTTCCGGATCTCTCACCCTCTTCCCGGTCTTTTTCGTCGTCCTGTCCTCCTCCTCCTCTCCCTTTGCCATCTCCTCTGCCTTGCCTTCCCCCTCGCCCACACACAAACACACATACACACATGGCTAACGGGAGGGAGACGAGAGGCTCTCGCGCAAAAAAACGGAGGAAAATCGGACATGGAATGACAATGAGGCAAAGAGCTGCCTGCCAGGGACTCACGGATCTCACCTCCCACGCGGCACACAACCAACCCCCTCTCTCCCTCTTCCTTTCCCCTCCACCATCCCCTCCCTCCCCCTGTCCGTCTTTTTCTCTTTGAGAAGCTATCCACACATCCCCTCCCCTCTCAAAAGTCACGTCTCCACCGTAAGAAACAGTATCAGGCGTCGTTCAGCGAAAATTATTTACACTCACTCACGAAAGAAACTCATTCCAATTGTAATGGACTTCGGGGAGAAGATAGAAATGTAGGGTCTTTGCTCATTTGCTCAATTTTGCTTGCAAAATGGGTGGATAGTAGAGAAATGGCAAAGAGGCATTAAACATGGACGTTCACTGCAAATATCAGGAATCAATCAATAACTCAGGGTTCATATGTACTTGTGAGGCATTCTTTTGCTTACTTATTACTACCATTTCATTAAAAAAATAAATTTATGACGGTAGTTAATTATGAATTGGGAGTATTTTAAATGGCAAAATTAACAATAACAATTAGTTTATACATCGCGCTGTTCAACTTCCATGCGAATTAATGGCGTTATCAAAATTATCCGCACATTAAGGAAAAAAATAAAAGAAGAGGCTTTAAAGCTATATAAATACGTCGGCGGTGCTTGAAAATGTTATCAATTATTTAAATAATTTCTATGAAAGCAAAAAATAAAATAGCATGAGGTATAAGATAAATAAAAAAGTGATATTCAATAAAAGCGATAGTATATATCTGGAAATTTCAAGAAGCAAACTATATCAGCACTGAAACAACGTAACAGCAGTAACACGTCGAATAATATGATTGGATACTCACAAGCAGAACGCGTCAACGGACCGATAAGTAAGGCAAAACAATAGCTTACCCAGGTGAGTATTTGGTCAAAACAGTAAATATTGAGTGTCGCTGCAAAAAGTGTCCATTAGGAAACCAATTTCAAAATAAATATAGAGGCCCAGTGAATTGAATATATATCCATAGAAACTCCTATATGCCATGTATTTATGCAAGAAGAAGACAGTAATTGAGTGCAAACATTCTACTATTGCATGTAATACACGTGCACCGTTTTCAGCCTCATTATTTCATCTAAATTTTTGGGTTTCCGCGTACTGAAAAACAAGCCATAAGAGAAATGACGATAAAGTAGATATAATCAGGGAAGAGAATGGGAAGGCCTGTTTCTCCGTTTTGTAGTATGACTATAGAGGGAAACACTGTCGCGATAGCTAGCGCCATTTGCGGAAGAGGAGTTAAACCAGCAGTCTGATGCTATGAGTCTCTTTGAGTCAGTTGACAATGACGTTAGTCTGATAGCCAATGGGAAGTCAGGAAATCCATTCCATTTGGAGCATTCCGGCGGAGTATTTGGAAAGTCGTTGCATTCTCTAGAATCACAAAGCTACAATAATGCAGTTGCTGGTTACCGTGATTATGATATTGTCAAAAGTAAACAACAGACAGAAAAGCTCAACGAAGGCAAGTTGAAATAAAAATCACCTAGATATGGACATATCATCGGAGGAATTCACGTGGTATGTTATGAAGGTGAGTTATAACCGTATGAACCAAGTTTCCTCTTAAAGATGAGGTAAAAATGAGTTTCAGAATGTTTTTGTATTTGATACAGGTACTTCTTTGTTCAACCCGATTCTGAACATTGTCCATGAGGGAATTATACGTTTACATTGAGATAATTGGCATTGTGCTGTAATTGTAACGTATATACTGTTGTGGACTTGGAACTTTAACGGGTGCTTTGTGTCGTGTGCAGAAGTTCAAACTTTTTTATACTACATTTTGTCATGCGTTGTTTATTGAACTGATCAAAATGGCTTGTGTTATTGGCCGATGAGTGGTCTGAATGCCAGTGCAGCATACCAACAGTCATGTTTGAGGACGAATTCGCGGATCCGCAGCGGTTAAGTGTTTGGCCCCGTTCAAGTTATTTTTAGTCGCGCGTAAGTAACAATTTTTGGCAAATGTTCTAGAAAAAGGTCTATCGTTTAACATTCTTCCACCCCTAGATATTGCTGTTTTTTAACAAAAATTGGTTATTAGTTTTGATCAAGACATATCAAGTGCTGTAAGCGACTATTGACCGCTGCACGATTTTTCGTGCAATGGGCTTAATAGTTGAAAACCTCTTGTCTTTAATGCTGCATTTATTTGTTGCTAATTATTATTGTTTTTACTTTCAGGTGCCTTATCGTTTCACTTTAGACTACAGCCTTTTCGTGGTTTTAGGGCTTGCGTGTTAACAAAAATCATACTTTTAAGGTCTAGTACGCATTTATTACCTGAAAATTACAAAGTTATCAAGTGAATCATACCACTGGTATGCTGCACTGGTAGTCCACAATATTTATTGTCTTAACTTAATGTAGAACCAGTGATTTCTTCATGGTTTTCATCAGTGTTCCTTGTAACCCTTAGTATTTGTAATACGAAATATTTGTGTATACCAAGATGGTTATTTAATACCCTGATAATGTATCGTAATGCATATCTTCATTCTTCTGTGGCATTTCATTTTTATTCTATATTGGTTTCTCCTCAATCACATAAATATCTTTATTTGACCAGTTCAGTCAGTTAATGATATGAAGGTGATGGTGAACTGTTGATACTTAATCATTCTAGTAGGCGATCAGGTGATGATGATGACGTTAATCGTCGAAACCATGGTCGCAAATTATTAAATTAATTGTGGAAAAACAAAGTTAACTCTATTCTTTCAAAATGTTCAGTAAATTCCATAAAGTATAGCCGGATACCACCAACTTTATTAAAGGTTTTTGTTTTCGTCCAAAATTGAATTTTCTTGGAAGTACTCCCAGTCATTTCCTTTTAAGAATTATGTGTTCTTTCTATCTGTGAATGACCTAATGCGATGAGTAAAGAATGGAATAGAAATTCAAATCGCCGCCATATTGCCACAGGAGAGCCACCTGATGGCTGGCGAGTTAAACAAAGAAACCTATACTATAGGGCTTTATGGAAGCGAGCCTTCCCATTCTCTTCCCTGATATAATTACTGAATTCAGCAATCATACACATTACAGTATACAGGTTTAATGGGTTATTGGAGAACATGATTTTGTACATCTGTTAGTATCTACGGGACTTTACATTCTACATTGATGAACGTGACGCAACTAAAAAGTGCTAATACCACTAGGGTGTAATACAATTGTTTCATTCATAATT
Organism: Ceriagrion tenellum; assembly: GCA_963169105.1. Taxonomy (NCBI): domain Eukaryota; kingdom Metazoa; phylum Arthropoda; class Insecta; order Odonata; family Coenagrionidae; genus Ceriagrion; species Ceriagrion tenellum. Next base: position 32,207,747 of record OY720635.1, on the reverse strand, counting down.
CACACAGCAGTATCTGACATCCAACAGGGTCGCCGCCTAATTCATTTGGCGACTAGTGGAGCACAATGCACCCCCAAGTGTAGGATATCAAGCTAACTGCTCCAATGGAGCTATGAAAGTCATTCGCACTTCTCAAAATTAGCATACATAGGATGGAAGGAGCGAGATGGAATTCAAGAGAATACCATCTCAAACTTAGAGGGCAATTATTAAAATATTCTCAAACAGAGTATGAGGAAAAACCAGAAAAAAATATGTAACAACGTGGTTATATACAAACAAGACGTGAGGGGTATTGAAAAAATGCAAAAAGAGGATGAAAGGATGTCTTGGATGCTTGGTGTTGAGAAAGGCCGCTGGTCTTCAAGCAAGGAATGAAGAAAAAAATAAGCAAGCGTACTGAAGAGGGGGATAAGTGAACGGGATAACATGAAATAGCATTAAGGAAATTAGAATGAAGGAAAGAAAGTGTTTAGTTTTGCTGATTTAAGCAAAAACTTATCACTGGATGTCTTGTAAATGTCTTTTAATCCTTCATCCACAGTACCACAGTCATATCACCAACTAGTCTCTTTTCTTAGTGACCATAAAACAAACATCTGCCACATGGCAACCAAAATCAATAACTTCTACATCTAACAGAAAGTGGGTGGCTAAAGACGCGAAAAAGGGGATGTTGAGTAAGACGGTAAGAGAACTGACTTCATGGAGTGTATGAAGAGATTTAAGGCGTATTCCGGGTCTGCTACTGAAAAATTTAGTCGATGTAAAAGTATTTCTATTTACACAGATCATTGGATCAACTAATGATGGCAGATTTTCATTCGAGAGGTTGAAGTCAGCTCAGGTCGGAGCACAGTAGTTCATTCCAGCGCCCACCAACAGCAATGATAGGAATGATGCGCGCACGTGAAGCGCTCCTTAAGGTAGTGCGAGCGAGATAGTTCCCTAATCATAATAGAGACCATATGAATTATACGTTTTAATTTCACTAGCTGTGAGACTCACAAATTAAATACTGCATTATTAATGGTGTAATAATATAGTTTTACATGACTGAAATTGTAAGTAATTAAATATAAATATCTAAATAAGTCTTTCACTTGGCTCATTTTTTCCACGCGGTATGTTTGAAACTCCATCAAAACGGAAGGTTTAACGTAATCCCGAAGAATTAAATGAGGTGACAATATGATTAATTTTCAAAAATAGTTGAGAAAACACACAATCTACACACTGTTGATTTTTTGACTAGATCTAGGTGCTTGAAATTCCTCATTTGTTAAATAAGGTCTCTCCGGAGTGCATACACGTACCATTTCCCCTATAAAAGGACTGGTATTTGCTGGTAAATATCTCGGAAAGTAAAGAGGTAAGGGATTGAAATTTTGGCTTCAATGGAAGGTTGATATATTTATCTTTAAAATGATACCAAATTCATTGATTTCTAGGTAAAATGATATTTCGCTCAAACTACCTTAATATGCCAGCACGTAGAATAATAATGAAAACAATAGACATGGTGAATATTCCGGAAATTATTTCGTAATTTTACTTTGTTAAACAGAGATTTTGGAAAGATTTTGGAGCGTACAAAAAGTAACCAAAAAAAGAACCAAATTACACAAAAATGTTGGGAGGAAAAAGAAAACTGGATGAAAGAAAGAAGTGAAGACAAAATGAATTCTCAAAAATGTTTTTAAAAATTAGGATTTGATGAGGGGGAGATGGGACAAGGCATATATAAAAATCAAGACCCTGCAACCCAAACAAAGAACTAAATCGAATGTTATTAAAGACAAAAAGGGAAATAACCTTTTTGAAAATAAAAATGTTGGTGAAAGATGGAAAGAATACCAAGAGGAGTTGTACAATGGAATAAATATACAGAATAGCAATGAATATATTGGAGAAGAGAGAGACACAGACATAGACAGAATAGGCCCTTCAATATCCCTCGAAGAATTTAATTTTGCTCTGAAAAACTTGAAAGACAATAAAGCAGCAGGCCTAGATAATACACCTGGAGAGGTATTAAAGCAATTGGGAGAGAAGACTAAGGAAGGGCTGTTCAAAGTGATTGGCGAATGTTATGAAACAGGGAATATACATTGGGATTTTACGAAGAGCAAAACAATTACGATCACTAAGACAGGAGATGAAAACGAATGCTCAAACTATAGAACCATTTCCATTATTTCTCACACATCAAAAATTCTGCTGAATATAATGAAAACCTGGCTAAAAGGGAAAATTGAACAACATTTGGGAGAAGACGAGTTTGGATTCAGGGCAGGAAAAGGAACCGGAGAAGTAATTTTAGCATTACGACAAATATTAGAGAGAAGGATAGAAATAAATAGAAAAAAATATGTGGCCTTTATAGACGTGGAAAAGACCTTTGATAAAGTGGACTGGAGACTTCTGTTTTATAAATTGACGAAAATCGATATAGATTGGAACGATAGAAGAGTAATTTAAAATCTGTACAAGTCTAGACAGAAATAGACAGAGATAAATGCAGAAAAGAGGCCAAAATAAGAAAAGGAGTAAGACAAGGATGCCCTCTATCACCCTATCTATTTAACATATTCATAGAAGAAGCAATTGAAAGAATGAAAGAAAAAACCAAGGGAATTATAGTGAACGGGAAAAGCATCCACAGTATCCGCTTTGCGCATGATATAGCAGTAATTGCCGACTTCGAAAAGGACATGAATAAAATTATCCATACTCTCTCCAAAATCTTAGAAGAGTATAAGTTAAATATAAACAAGAAGAAGACCTAAATAATGGTCTTGTGCAAGAGGAAGGAAAATGCCATAACGAATATCAAATTAGGAAATGAAATTCTGGAACAGGTTGACACCTTCTGCTACCTAGGGAGTATTGTAAACAATGATAATACATGTGATACTGAGATTAGGAAAAGAATAGCCTTGGCTAAACAAGCGTTCCAAAACAAGAAGAACTTATTACTAAATACCCACATCAGTTTGAGACTCGGAAATAGTTCATAAAAATATTTGTTTGGAGCGTTTTGTTATATGGATGCGAAACGTGGACAATCAGGAAAATGAAAAGAATCAGGCTTGAAGCAATGGAAATGTGGGCCTGGAGAAAATTAACAAAAACAAGGTGGGAAGATAGAAAAATCAATCAACAGGTGCTAGAAGAAGTAAATGAAAACAGATGCCTTTTAAAAACAATTGGACAACGGAGAGCAAAACTGATTGCACATGTAATAAGGAATAATCAGTTCTTGACCACATATTCGAAGGCAAAGTGGTGGGGAAGAAAACACAAGGTCGACCCAGGACAGCATACTTAAAGGGCGTTGCACGCGAGATGGGAATGAAATCATATGCCCAGCTGAAAGAAACAGCGAAAAACAGGGACACGTGGCTGTTAGGACAAGGCACTGCCTTTAGAACTTGATGATGATGAAACAGAGATTTATATACTTTTTTGTTTTTGTAGGAAAGGCATCCAGTTCAATCAAAATACAAGAAGTTTGTTCTTCAACAAATCATTTTAATGTTATAGACTGCATTAACGCTCAGAGGTGACCACAAACTTAAGTAAAATTACATCAAGAAAAAATTGGAAAAAATAAAATTTGGCACGGCATTTTATGCTCCACGGAGAATAGGGCCTTTTCACTCCAATAACACTTTACTCCACCACTAACCTCTCCTCCCGCGAAACCCTGAAGGAAAGATCAAGTTAGGAGGGTTAGGAATTACAATTTAATTTGCCATGCGCGAGTGTTGAGACAGCGCTTACCGATTTCCACTGGTCAAAAGTACCCAAATGGGGGAGAGATCAGTGCCCCACTAATCTCTCCCGCTACAACTCATGACGCCCCTCTTTTTAACCCCCCCGACTCTTCCTACCCGGCAACAGAGAGATAAGGGGGATAAAAATCACTCAACTCCCAGGTCAGAATGTAAGAAGTATCTTGAAAAAAGTTGAGGATTTCACCTCCGGCCAGCGCTCATGCCGTCCACGAGGCGCGACTCGAACAATGCGGAATATACAAGCCAAGCATAACAGTCTCGACCCGGCGATAACTACCCACGGGGAACCCACCCACCTCCTGTTTAACTCCCTCATCCTTCTCCAGCCCGCCTCTGGCTTGCAGAAATCCTCCCGTCACTCGTGCACAGCTCAGCGCCCTTGCTTGTTTCTTCTTTCCTCCCCAAGGAGCGAAGATAGAGGTAAAAAAATCCACTTCCCCAGAGTCATCTACATTTCAAGGAGGTAAGATTGAGATACGAGAAATATACGAGGAATTAAAAGGAGCGAATAAACTAACGATGAAGAGAATGAAGAGGAGTTGTGAGGGGATGAGTGAATAAGGGAAGTGTGAGTACAGAGGTGAGACAATATAATATCATGCAAAGCCACCCCTAGGGTTGTGTTTTTTGGGTGACATTTCAACCAAAGAGTCATCAGCTATACCCATATCGACCGATCAATGATACCTATATCGACCTATACATAAGCGGCTATAATAAAACTGAGCTCTACTCAAAAAACTCCCATAATACACGTCACCATTTCGCCTCCCCTTACATCTGCTGCGAGCAAACATTTAGTGTTTCACAGCTTTTAGATGGATTAAAGCGGGAGCCCAAAGAGACTCCGAGGCTACACACTAGACTTGGTTTGCTTGATAAATTAAGAACTGGTGTGTTTCAGAGCGACACAGAGAATATTATCATGACCCCACACTAAAACTCTAGGTCTGACCGACACGATATAATTTGAGATGTACATTACCGAAGAGATAGGGACAAAAAATCGTTCCTTTCTCTCACAATAAGCGACCATAATAAAATCTGATCTCCACTAAATACTTCCATACTTCCACTTCCATAATACACGTCACCATTTCATCTCCCAAAAACTTATAACCCGTGCGGCAAGTCGCAGGGTTGTATGTAGATGTAGACATCGTAAGAAATGATTAGAAACTGTTCCGTAGTTATACTCTAAATCGGAAGAACAAACAGTAATGCAAAATAATTATTATTTGACGTATTTTAAAAGCAGATTATGATTAATGGGTAAATAATGGCTATGATAAGCCAAAATGGAAGACTTGAAACTCCCTAGATTTTATACGTGTCAATCTATCAACAAATTTCCCTCCTTCGCAGCATACGACCCACCTCTCTTCAGCCAGTCAATGCAACCTATTCTTTTTCTTTCTTCCCCTTACCGACATAGCTGGGTTAAAACATTCTTCTGATAACCTTTCAACGAATGAGAAAATGAGAGTTTGAACATTAAAATTCAGCTGCCTCTCCCTTTATTTTAAACACATAGATTGTGTCCAAACAACAGATGGTAGTTTCTACATAAGCGCTGGTGCAGCTAAGATGTGCATGCTGAGCAGATTTCTTACGGGATTTCTGTAAATCATTTTGGGATGGGCTACAACCGACAGAAAAGTACTCAAGATGTGCTTTTTTTTCTCTTAATCAGGCAAGCGTCTCCCTTCTATTTGCTTGAAGAACCCTTGTCTCTTTAATGCAGCGGTATAAATGTTTCGAGAATGTTGTCCACACTGCATCTTGCAGAAGTTAAGATAACACCAAATTTCGTCCGCCATCCGTTAGGGTTAAATTTACTTTTCAACTCGGTTCCTGAGGCGCACATGTGATTTATTTTCAAATAAAATTCTATAAGTATTTTTAGTAGCAAGATCGAGCCCCTAACGTAAAAGATACTCGAATTTAGGTGGCTGAAAATAATTCAATAAAAGAGCCTTGAAGACTTTTTGGTGACTTCACAATAAATGATACAATCACAAGCAAATAATCTATTTTTTACAATTAGAGATTTGATGCGTGTTTAATCAAAACTGCAGGTGCGCAGATTTACATTATCTTTATGGAGTTTTCATCGCTCCAAAGAAAGAAGAAATAATCGGGGCCAATCGCTCTTCCTTGTGGGACTCCGGATGGCTATTCAAGTTTGAGCCCCTATCCCAGGAAACAAGAATAAATGATTCTAAGTTCGCTATGCGGAGTTCTTTTGGCATATGACCGCATCTTCAAGCGAATTAAATCTAATTTTGCCAACAATGTTGGATTTAATGTCGCTTATATAATTAAGGGTATTACAGAGGTTCGATCGGGTAATAGGAGGGGGTCTCGTGGTATGGGATCAAGTGGGAAAATGAAGGCACGGAATGGGTAGAGCGAGCGAGTGGGTTCGTTGGGGAGGTCGGAGAGGTTTTGTGTGAATAAAAGAGAGCAATGGCTTCTTTGTTTCTTCGGCGGGGTGTGAAGCGGCAGGAGGGGGGCAGGAGGGGATTGGGGGGGAGGGCGCAAGTTTCGCGCGAGGCGGGGCGCGAGCGGATTAGCCGGTAGGCTCGTGGTGGGAAGGGATTTGAAGCAAAGCAGAATGATACACCTTATGCTCAAAATTAATTGGTGCCGACTCAAGGGTTACGGAGTATGAGAAGGAGGCTTTCCACTCCCTCACTACGGCGGATGTTCTGGCACCTCCCACATCCTTCCCCTCCTCCATTTTCCCACCCCCACCCCTCCTCGCCTTCCTGCACGGGCGAGCGTGTATCCACCGACTCTGAATATTTTTTCGCACTTTTTAATGGGGTCCTTTTACGGCCTCAGGTCATGTCTCACCCAAATCTTTAAGACGAAGAGAAGCAAACGCAGGTAAGCATGACCAACAGTGCGCTTGCACGGCCCTGCTGCCCAGTCTTGCTTCGACGATATTGACTAACAACACGTTTCTCCAGAGAGCGTTCCATATGTATGTAATCCGTCGTAATTCTTGAATGAATCCTGGTTAGTAAAGGCCGCAAACTAAAAAGAAATTGAAGCAGTTCGGTCACGGTGAGGTATTTTGATTTTGAGGTGCCATTTTTTGCGTTGAAGCTAGCAAGTATCTCAAAATAAATTATTTCCGTGTTATGCAAGGTGTGATTGCAGGAGAAACATGTTGCAATTCAGTGTGTATTGAATGAATCTAAAATGTCCAATTTAGGTTAAACCTCTTCTAGTGATGTGATTGATAAAATATCTTTCAGATCAACCGAGTATTTTTACGTAATCATGAATCGGGAAGACATTCTCTGTTCGGAGTATTCACTGGCATTCAACTTGAGTAAGCCAGACAATGATGAGGATCACATGGTGAGAATCACCAACCAAATCTAATGAGAAGAGACATACTTGCTTGACACATTTTGTGATACGATAGCTTTTAGAAGACAAGAGTGAAAGGAGAATGCAATGGGAAGAATTACGGTGGGAGAACAAGAATAGAATAGGTGCGTTAGTACAATTATGAATGGATGAAGAGGTTGGCTGGAAGGAGAGCAAAGTTGATGCAGCAAACCAATCATCGTAATGATGACTGTTGATGATGACGTTCTTTTATTTAATGCCTTAAATAGGCTCTGATTTTTATGGAATAATTGGAGGTTACCTTTCATGTACAGAAGCATAGATTTCATTTGTATCTAATACGTGCATCGAACAATTCTTCGTGATAGTTGCCCCGTTATTATGCACGAAAATTGACGTTTTTACGAAGCCTAGAAGACGTGTACATTGATGATTAATTTCAATATGATGATTAAGAATTGAAAAATCCCACAAATGAATTCAATCTGAGTCTCCAAAGAATTCGTTTAAGTTTCCGATATTAGAGGTGATCCCCATGAAAACATAAGGAAATACACTAGTCTGGCCTCCGTGCGTTCATGCGATCTGATGGAACAAAAATACACGTCCTGATTGGACATGAGATCCGGATCCGGAATTGATGAAGACAAAGATAAGTACGAGGTTTAGTCTACATTTGTGATTCTTTCAAAATATTATCTCAAAATTCTTAGGTTACGAAAGAAATAGACTCAGATAGGAAATACATGTAATAATAATAAAAGTGTAGATTACTTTGAACCACTATTACGCCTCACGGTTTTTGATCCTATTGCAAGAAATTTGGATTTGCCACGACCGACCTTCTACTTCATTCACGACCTTCTAAACAACAAACCCATTTGTCAAATTTACAAATGATTTTCTTGCACAAGACGCAATCAATTTAAAGTTAAGGCATTTTATTGCGTACGTATTTTAAAAAGGAATGTTAATGGGCAAGAATCTAACACCACATTTATTTTTGAAAGTAGTAAAACGCAAAAAACAAGTACGCGAAAAATTTCACCATTTACTTTTTCACATGAACTCATCAAGGGATACTAAGGCTAAAAAATAAGGTTTGACAATCTTTTTTGTGAAAATATATTATCCAAATATGTTTAACATTATAAACTCAAAGAATGTCGGGAAGGAACTAGATAGCGCAGACTAGAAATGATATGATACTCTAAATGCAGACATTAAATTAAATCCCATTTTTATAATACAACATCTATGTCCTGGTGGTTTCGGAGATAAGCTTAGTTTCTGAGATACATGAACAACAATCTATTCCAGGTAGGAATTTTCAGCCGACGAGTCAGAAAAAAGCATGCAAATGACAAACTAACTTCATCGAAGGCATAATGGGATCCTCACACCATGTTGTAATTGAGTAGCAAAATTAAATGTTAACTCCTTTACTTTATTATTTTTCCTCATTTACCAGGAAATGTGGAATATTATGGGCAGAATTTTTGAGGAAGTAGAGATTGCATAATGATCGTTATGGCTCTGAACTTCAAGGATCAGCGTGAGATTTCGACTGATGGTGATCTTTTCCACGGTGATAAGTGGAATAGGCCTTGCGTGTAACACTTTTTCCGTCAAATAACGCGTACGTTAAATAATTCGATATTTCGGGGGGGATACTAATTCCCAAAAGATAATTTAACTATATCCTTCCACTTTTTCAAACAATGTCCAATGGTTCTAGCGAACTATGTAGTCGGTCATTTCGCCAACAAAGTACCGCACATTAGAATTCCAGAAAATATGTCGAGTTGGGTATTTTTTTGAATAGAGGTGGGTCTGTGGGTGCAGGTGTTATCAAAGAATGCACTTACTAGATGTTAAAGTGTGAAGCTCACGGTAGAGCCTCGCCTCAGCTTATCTGTTGGCTGCCAGCTGTTCGGACGACACATGGTCCCTCGTCCGGTGTGGGGAGAATTTAAGGGTCATGACTGTCTTGTCTCTCTATCGTCACTGGAGACGTTAATAGGTTAAGAAAAATACTACATTGAATTACAATATATTTTCGATTGTCCAAAGTTAGAGAGGTTAAACCCACCTGGTGCTTTAAAATTGTACTTCTTGGCTTTTTGAGCACAAGAAATATAATAAAATTGACTACTGATTTTCACTCTAGCCAACTAGTCGAACTTTTAGGGCAGTGAATAGGACAAATAATGAAACACCATTCCTAAAGCAGACCCTTGGCTTATAGGGAGGCATATAATTGATATTTCAGTCACTTTAGCCCCAGTTTAAATTAAGATTATAGATTGAAAAGCTTTGTAAATTCCGCATTTGATCTTGCATGGTATTTACAACGTTTTTCAATCTGTAATCATGAAGTAGTTCCACCAATTGACCCCCGAAATCTTCACTTATGTATTAAAATTTACAAGTAAAAGATACATTCCAACAAATTAACAGAATTAGGAGGAAAAAAATGAATATAAAAGGATAAATTAATTCCGTCTCATATGCAAACCAAGGTAGGGCACGATTGGTTCTGGATACAGTAACTTTATTCTAACTTAACTTACTCTAACCGGCGATAAATGCTGAACACAAACTTATCTTACTTGATGAAGTTAGCAGAAATTTTAAAATGAAACTCTCATTTCCTCGAATTAATTAGCATACATCTTGATGCTTTCGACTATTTTTGAAAAAAAAGATGATTTATTGCTATTGTGACGCATTTTTCCTCAGCAAGCGCCGTCTCAGCGACTAAAAGCCGGTGTAATACACAAGCTCACAACAAATGTCCAAGGGCGTTTTGCGCTGATACATAGTGTATCAATTGCCAAATGGCCATAAAAATAATTCCATGCCAATTTTCCCATAACTATCTTCCTAGATTCTACCTGAATTAACTGATTTTTAGGATTATAAAATGTCAAATATTCGATATCACATCCTGCAAACAAGAGCTACTTACACGAAATTATTATGTCAGCCTCTGAAATCGCTATGCAATGAATATTCAAAATTCTATAAAAATGATTCCCTATTAACTTCACCCTGAAAATATACAGAGCAATGAAGCGAAGGATAAGGTTTAAACGATCTGAGCAAGTAAAATTGTGAGATGAGACGCACAAGATGGATAAATTGGATTTTACAACTGATTGAATTCAACTCCATCATTTCACTAGTAAAGTATTTTGACAATTTTTTCACTTTATATGCTAATGAGACGACGCCCATTAATTCTCAGCAAAAACCACGTTCACGTGGGACGCCAATGAATAGCACTCTGTCGTTCTCGCACCGTGACTTGTGTGACAGCTACTACTAGTATTAATCTGCTTTTTGAATTCTCCTCCATTTCTGCTAAGGCCATTATTACCTTTACCCGCTATCAGTCGTATTTCTAATAGACCAACCGACTATTACCATTTGGATAGCTTTCTTCATATTCAGGCCTCGGGAAACCCACGAACGAATATTGAATTCTTTCTATAAGAATTTGGGGATATACTTATCTATGTGATACTAAAAACCTGCCCCGAGAATCATCGCGTGAAAGATACTTAGAATAGAGGAGGGAATCTCAGATGCCGATAATTAAACGCGACAAAGTATAATGTTACTTTTGACAATATACGCAAAATAAATAAAAGCAATCACAGATCTTCTCGGTCAAATCATGAATATATATTCTAATCATAAAAATATTTGGCTGACAGTTCCACATAAATCGTTTTCACTCACAGTGACGTGTTTATTTTGTGCTTATTTTTTCATCTAAACGCAGAAAAAAATATTCATTCACGAACAAGTAATTCTAAGATCGAGGTAAACAATGGGAGTGGCATTAAAGCGATATTTATAGATTCAAATCGTGGAAAGCACCGCGTCAAGTTAATTTGTATTATAATTTTTATATAGATTAATGATCACACTCTTGAATAAATGTACTTTCTACTCAATTGACATTAACGAGTTCCACCAGTTTTTCAAGGCAAACGTGAATAAAATGAAGTAAGCCTCGGGTAATTCAGCATACAATTTGGCCAGAAGTGCCGGATAATAATTATGTGGGAAGAAGTGTAAAGAACTCAAGGGGAAGGAAGGGGAAACGGATTGCGATGGGGAAATGGATATAAGTCGACTCCGGTGCGTCGGAGGGCACTGACTGGCTACGTTGCGTGCACACAGACTGGCAGAGGGGTCACTTCCGTTCAAGAATCATTTGTTCAGAAGACACTGAAGGGGTAGGGGGCACGTTGAGGGCAGTTGCCAAGAAAATAGACGCCCACCTCCAGTAATTGAGGGAATCAAACGGGCGTCGGTGTTCGAGACGGTCGAGCGGCCGGAAGAAATGCGTTGGGTCGGATCGTGGAGTTCTGGGAGTGAAAAGTTTACCCCATGACTTGGCAAGATAGACCAACACAAGGCACGTTACTGCATGAGTAAACTATGAAGATTGCACCACAGGTCTGCGAAAAGAAATGCAGATAACTGGTATCATGCTCCTCAGTATCAATAAAAATTTAGGATTCATAAAATCACATGAAGAGGGCACTGTCAAAGGATTGTGTGGTAATACCTTTCCTTCAACTTTAGCAAAGAGTGGAGTTCCCGTACCGTAGTTTGAGAAACTCGGAAGTTTTTCCCCCTTTATTCTATCCTATTAACCATAGGAAACCACATAAAAATGACATTTCACAAAATTTCATCCAAAGAATTCTACCGAAAAGGAGAAGAAACGATAGTACCTGGATTACTGAAGGAAGTTTTAAGTCGCAAAATTAAACCATGAACCACAATAGTTTCATAAAATTAACAATTCAAGATCTCATTCCATTTTAATTCTCATTCGGAGCACCTCATACCCACATATTTCATTTTGCAACCAATGACTACCTCCATTTAGGTTGTGCTAGTTATTCATTTATTCATCCGATTTGAAACAATCTCTTGAAAATGAATCCGATAAACATACTCATATTGTAGCTAATATGCGATATAAAATGTAATTTTATAAAATATTTTGATTAATTCATGGTTTTAGAAAAAGAATCATTTCTGTTGTATTTTATCATGACTCCTTATAAATTATGTTATGATCATCGAATACGTCTCCATGCACGAAAAAAAAGAAAAAAAGTCACTTAGACTTGCCTTTGCTCGCTCCCATATTTAGAATAATACCTCATAGGCATAATTTTAAATACTTGTGAACCGATGAAAATATTTACATTCCTCATTTATAAATTTTAAAGATATTAATCAATTTTGTATATAATGATATGCGGTGGTTTACCGATTGAGTTAACTTTAAATCAATCCCTTGCACGAGGATTTGTTGAATAGTTCATGACCACAATTCAAGTTCAGTTCAATCGAAGGGTGATAACTCTCAAAGGGGCTCTCATGCCAAGTTTCCTCGCTACGCTTACATTATTTCCGTAGAATGTCCATAGCTCGCGAAGTCATAGCATGAAAACGAGCGCAACGGTACAAATTGCTGTAGGGATTTTTTTTATTGGAAATCAACCTGTGCGCTGCGTGGGGAAAATGAAAACCTCAATCGACGGTGGGAAACAAGGAATAAAAATATTCCGTCAATACACTTATCTCAGTTCAAATCAACTAATCACCTCTACTATTGACCTCTAACGATGCCAATCCTAAGGAAATTCACAAAGAGTTATATTAATACCAGTCAATTGATGATCATTTTCTTGCCGGCCTCGGTGGCAAGCGGGGTAAAGTCCATGCCTGCCAAACCGAAGGTCGCGGGTTCGAATCCCGCCTGGGTAGGATAGTTGGTTTCGGCTGTTAGATATAAGGAAATTATTATTATCAGCAAATCGGTGATCATTTATTGACAGGCATTATAGGTACTTATTATTAATCACATGTACTTTCACGTAAGTAAATATTTATCCTGTATTGATCCTGTGCATATCGAAAAATTTTACAGAAGGTATACGAATACAGGTGTTATTTAATGATGCATGGAATGAAGACAACCTAATGGGAGCTTTCCAATTGCCCAACTAGCCTAGAATCACAGAAAGAAGTTAGATGCATATTAGTGTTTCTCATGAGCATCGAAAAAGAGATGGACATCTCACTGCATGAGGTCCCATAAGCCAATAATTATTATTATACCGTTCATTCATTTAGCACGTGAAACAGGAATACCAGTCAACACCACTTACTTCATGATTTTATTAAATGGAGATGGCATTTGAAATCAATGATTGGCCGTCAAAGCCATCTGTAGAACCCAGTTCCGCATTTTCTTTAAAGTGATATTTCGTGGAACATAGGGACACATAAGACGATTCGGAAATAATTACTACGTCAACAGGTATCGACGTCTCATCTTGTACGAAGAAATGGCCCCAAAATAATATTCTGGAAATGATGCATGCTCATGCCTATATAATACAAGAAATAAATTTCAATAGCAGTGTATCTTTTCAAGTTTATAAATCAAAAGTAATATTTGATTGTTAGTTGAGCTTATTGTTAGAGTAAAAGTATGTTACTGCTACTCTTTCTGTTAAGTTTCCAATGAGAAAACTGCATTTATATTTCATAAATATTATCTTCAATTTGCTTCAAGGGTTTTAAAGATGGGATACGTCATAAGCTTATCCATTGCGCGCATTTAGAATTACCGTGGGTATGCAATGAAAAAAGAATAAAAAATTTCCACGAAAAATAACACTTCTTACGAATACAAACTGAATCGCACTTGTCACAAATTTGAATGTACAGTGTACCGCGTGGTTCAATTCACAAGGTCATCTTCAGGTACAAAGAGATCCACGTGCACATCACAGAGTAACCCGTACCTGAAGATGACTTAGTGATGCATCTTAAGATCTTCTGGTTCCGGAAGACGATTCTACGAGCTGAAACGCGTGTAATTGTGCGGTGAAATTTGTGGAAAAGTGCGATTCCGTTTGTTTTCATCATGATGAGCTTCCACTATATTAATCTTGAATCTTATCAAATTAGGAAACTATTTAATTAGTGCGTATTTAAAAAAGTACTGCATGCCAAGAGCCAAATTGCGAGCAAGGGGCAATCCCTCCTTACCAGAAATTTTTTAAAGGATTTGTTGCAATGCGAAGCCGAGAAGAAGCTTGGCTGGTGAGGACTCACAGGAAGCAACGAATATTTTAGTAATGACATTCCTCCATCCAATTCCCACCCTAAAAGCTGTTGCACGGGATGTGAGATTTATAGAAGTTAGAAGAGGCTCTGAGGGAAAGTAAAATATTTGGAATTAGTGTGTCACAGCATCTTTTTAAGCTCTTAAGATCAGTTTATTGTGCTTAGAAGGAAAAATAAATTGCATTTATCAGCTCGACAGAGTAAAAATAATATCCTCCATGTAACCGAGGCAGTTAATTGATCATAATTTCACAAGTAACTGTATTTAGCGTGTAGCCTACGAGCCTCTAGCGACTCTCAACTCTGGTCTTCTATCACCAGTGTTCCACACTGTTCGAAACTTTTTAGTTGGGAGCAGCTTTCCTGAAGAATTTTCATATATTATGCAATAAATCTTTCCAGATACAGGCAGCGTACTCGTGCATCGGAAGAGTATTATGTCATGGCAAATCGAGACAGTATATTGCACACAAGAAAAATTGCGCTCTATCATAAAATAATACCCATTCTAATTTTAACATTGAGCTGACATCATAATCCAATTGCCAATAAAAAGAAGCTACCGATACAGACAGTGTCGGCAGCTAAATTATACTGACTCCATCTTGGAGATTCAAAGCACACCGTGTTTTTACGGTATATTCCAGGCAAAGCAAAATAATTCACATTTGGAAGCAGAAGAAATAGAAAGAATCCTACGAACTGATTAACCATTACTATCATGACTATCTTGAGACGGGATCGGGGAGTCTTATGCAGTCAAAGGGGTTAGCACAACTACTCTTTTAAAAAAATCAAGGGATGAGTGCTCTCATCCTCCTTCTCCCTCCCAACCCACTCTTCCGATTCGTCTTCACGGGCTCCCCCACCCCCTCCTCCTCCTTCTTGAAGAGGAACGGGGGAGGGATAAATGCCGCGGTGGTGTGGGGCTGGCGTGAACTCGGGGCAGAAGCAACGCACACTCCTCCTCGGCGTTCGGAGGAATGCGATAATTAGGGGTGGTGGGAAGGGAGGGAGGAGAGAGAGAGAATGAAAGAGGGGTGAGGGGAGGAGAGTGGGATGGGGAGGGAGAGAGAAGATGGCCGACGGGACGAAGAAACTTCGGATTCGAGAGCCTTATGTGCGAGTGCGAGCCTACTGTGGGAGGTTAGGTGCAAGCTACGGCAACTTAGAGACAATTAGGATGAGCAACAGGCGAAAACCTTTTCAATTCTCCGCTAGGAAAGAAGCTAAGAGAGAGGATTCACGCGTGATGTGGTGGAATACAACATAATGAAAGCGGAAAATGAAATTATCCCAGGAAAAATAGATTTATTGCGACTAAGGTTTCAATGTGCTACCTCTCAACTGATGATGATATCGTGTATCAACACTAAGGTAGCAATAAATATATTTTTCCGTAGAAAAATTGATTTTCTGCCGTCTCCACGAGGGAAAAATCGTTGGTAAAATAACCACGGCGATATGAGAAGTGTTTCAGCAGGACTCGGACAGCGTAGCCTTGGAAGGTGATCGAGGCTATGATTCCAATTATATTAATCATATAAAAATGGAGTTACGACTCCTTAGCTCAGCACTACAGCAGTACTAACATTTCAAGTCAGCACACTACGCATCAGTAATAAATACGTTAGGAGATTGACTTATCATATATTTGTGGAGCCAAAGCAGTTTCAATACAAAAGATAGGTTAGTATTTCTCCATTCTATTGCTTATTAACAAATGTGATTTCAGCAAATCAGTGCCATTTTTAAGATTTTAATAGGTATAATAGTTCCTGGTACGTATATTTTGGCCTTTTGTGTTTCAGAAGCATTGCGCATATTAGATATTACGTCTTAAAATGCTTGTAAATGCCTTTGATAAAAAAATTAACTGTGTAGATGAACACCAAGCAAGCGTTTCAATTCAAATGTCAATCAATCGTCATCATATGGTGGCATAGAGAAAGTAAGTAGCCATACGGATAGGTTAGAAAGAACAATAATACACTGAAAGAACAACAATAGCAATAATAAAAAGACAAATTTCACATCTCTTTAACTGGCGTACGCCAACGTTTTTCGGTGTTCGACTGCTCCGTAAGCAAACATCTTTGACCCTGTGTCATTAGGATCAAAAACACTTTGAAATTACAACCCCAATCACGTCCAGAAGTTAAAAATATTCATCATAAAACAGCCTGAATGTAAACCAATAATAATTTTAAATTAGTGTGTGGGCACAGTAGAGGATAAAAATCTGAAGGAAATTGGGGAAAAGACGAAGTATCGGCTTGTCTTTTGAGTAGGTTGGGTGGTATTTTGGAAAGCTATTTACAAATACAATCACTGGCGCCACTAGTACGTACAGGTTGTTAAAAAGATTGGGATAGGTAGGAAGGAGGGAGAGAAACCGGAAGACGCAACCACCCGAATCTCAACGAAAGGAGTCGGGGGGTCAACACATCAACGTACCATCCAACGGATGATAGTGCTCTCCACGTATCTTTGAAAACTGAAAAACCTCCGCTTTTTTCGGGAATCGGGGCTTTTGAGAATGTATGCCAGTGAGCTAGTCATTATATCTACTCCTTCCTCCGGGTGATTTTGGGAAGCAGCCGATAAATTAGGCTATTTGATAGGTTTGATAAAGGAGTATGGATCGCCAGATAAATAGAAAGATGAGGCAGAAGTACCCAGCATTATGACTTAATTGATGTACCGAATTTTAAGAGCTGGCCACATCCAACTTAAGTAAGTAGCGGTTGAAACTCCATAGCCCCATTGCCGCCTTGAACTCAAGCCCGCGAGATAAGAAGTCATTACTCTATCTATAACAAAAAAACGACCCACTCGAGGAAGGACAAGGAAAAGGAGAGACATAAAACAAAATGTGTAATGATGTTGGGCTAGAAAATGAAAAGTTAGGAGGAATGAAACAAGGTGTTCAAGATTTGAATAAATTGGTAACAACTATTAAAAAAAACCGCAACGATGATGATGGCAGGGTAAACTGAAAACACTATTAATGAATAATTTAATGATTTCCAATTGGTTACCGCGTAGATATTTCATTGAAAATTTAAAAATTCAACAATAAGTTTTATGAATTTGTTGGTACATTTACGAATAAAGGTTTAAAAGTGCTACATCTACGTAATACCCTGCGAGCCACCACGAGGGTGTGTGGCAGGGGCAGGGGCCACCGGCGGTGCTAGATTTAATGTACATCATTTAATGAAAATAGTAAAAGATTATTTAATAAGTTAAGGGGAAACAGTGCAAATCGCTATTCTCATTCCTTAAACATCCCTCTGGAGAAGGAAAATGGCAGAGAGAGTGACAAGTGCATATTACTGCAGGGAGATTTGATAAGTATAGTAAACCTAAAGCTTAGGGGCTGAGGAGGCAATAAATTCCAAGCTAAAAACGACTGGCGGAAATGCGAGGGATGGATGAAATAAAAATGTGTCAATACCAGTAATAATTGTGCGCAAATATAGCAGACGTGCGGAAAGGAATGAGGTCGGAAGAAAAATACTCAATGATACAAGAAGCGACCAGGTACGCGGTTGAATTTATAGACGAGGTATAAAAATTTATCGAGAATGTAAAGAGTAACTTCGAGGAGATCACAATAACTTTATACCAACCTAAGTGTGCAATGTTATATTCATTAAAGTTACAAACCTCTCAAAAAATTGAAATGGGAATCGCTTTTAGACAGTCAATTAAACTTTGGTCTCTTATGCGAGTATCAAGCCGCTTTATTTGCTGACGACGCCAGTTATCTCAAACAAACTATAACACACTACGATAGATTATATCATGAGAATTAAATAAGAGAAATAGACCACAGAATAGTACATTTAAAAATTTCATTTTTTCCGCAGACCATAAGAGACTATAAAAGCGGTAATAATATATTTTTATTAATTGGTAGAGTAGTTTATTAGTTGACTTGCTCTTTATTGCTCGTACCCTTATCTACTACGCAGAACCAAGAGAACGTCGTGCCAGTTTCCGATATAAATCTTGCATCTCTTTGCATATATGTGGCTGCCAAAATATTAATACATTCGGGGATTGGGTTGGTTTGGTGGCTAGAGTACTGGCTAACCATACGGACGTCCTGGTTCAAGTCCCTGCAGAGGAGGATATTTTTCAGAGGGAACCCTATCCCTACTTGAGTGTTCTGTGGAGGGCACTTCAAATACAGTACTCCGTCTGTCGAATGAGGCGTTAAATCGTGGTTCCCCTGGCGCCTATAGTTAAGAGCAGGCTAATGCCGACGTCGGGTTTCTATCCACCTTTCCTCCTTTACCTATCCCCTATGGCGCAAATGACCTTAGTTGTCGGTTGCCTCACCAAATATCCAATCCAATATTAATACAATAAGTTCTCGAAAACATGTAGGTAGCATACTTATAGTGTGCTGTCTGTCACGTATTTGTGTCCACACCAAAATTAAAAAGTTTACTTGTCTTTTCCACCGTTTTTGTTCACTTCGTTTGTCATTAGCTAACGTTATTGTAATTTTGTAATTGTAGAGTAACATATTATTTTCCTGTGGAGGAAGTCTTCTCTGTTCTTCCGCCGGGATAAGTTTTTTACTTCCGACGTTTTGGAGTCCGACTCGTACTCCATTCTCAAGGCAAGGAAAAGCATTTGCCTTGAGAATGGAGTACGAGTCGGACTTTGAAACGTCGGCAGTAATAAACTTATCCCGGTGGAAAACCCGAGAAGACTTCCTCCATATTATTCACCGGGAAAAAAATAAATCATACTTCATATAATTTTCTGTATACAAATAATAGTTACTAAAAATATAATACAGTTTTATAAGCTTGCGTCCGAATTATTCATCTCACTAGACGATAAAAACCTTTTTTTTACTCAAATAAGAGTGGAATTATTAAGCAAGCTGGATAGCTTCTTGTTAATACAAAATGTTTCCACTAGGTCCCGTTTGATACAAATATATTCGATATTAAGTTTATCCAGAGGTCAGTAGATTATTATGAGAGGGCTAATGCCAGGGGGAAAAATTTCTAAATGCCAGAGGAAGGAGGGGGCGGGGGAGGTGTGGGAAAGCTATGCGACGTCGAATGAGTGCCGAGATGGTTGAGAAGGGTTAAGGATGGCTGAGCAAAAGGAGAGGGTGGATGGTAATGGGAGGGGTGGGGCATGGAGAGGAAGGGAATATTGTGGGAGGAGCCAAAATCTTGAGGAGAGCGGCGAATGCGGGAGTGGGGTTGGGCGGTTATCTTTCTGAGGTTGGCCGGAGAGAGGAGGCGACTTGATGCGCGGGGTGCGAGAGGACGGGTTGCGCGGCTGAAAAGGGACGAAATTTTCATTGGGATTGGGGGGGAGTGGAAATAAGGGCAGGGGGTGGTGGGATAGAGGGAGGGAGGTGTGGGTGGGCAGCGGCGAGAAGAGCTTTTCATCAGAATGCAAATGAGTGAGCGGGTTCAGCGGGCGGAAAGCGCGACGTGGCCGGCCGAGACGGAGGGGAGGTGGACGGCGCATAATGGGCGATGTGGGAAAATTGTGACGGGAGGATGAGCGTGATCAAAGAGGAGATACGGAACAAAGTTTGGGCGGATTTTAGGTTTTGAAGAGATTTAAAAGATCACAAAGGGAAGACGCTTCCCCCCACGTGGTCTTAATTAGCCTCAGCCATGAAGAACAACAGCAAGCGAGATCAACAAGTTACAGCAAGAACGGGTTTGAATAAAATAGTCATTAAAAATGAGCGGTATAGTAATCGATAGCAAAGATCCGTAAGCTAAACTCAAAAATAACAAGCATTTCCAGAGCTGTGAAATTTGGGTAAGTATGCCCAAATTCCACTCCTCTGAATGTATTCACTTCCAAATTTGATTATTTCGAAATGTCCTACCCATCGTTTACATACAGGTCTTACCTAGATTTTTTCAGAGACAACAGCTGCCATGTAGCCAAAAAGGGTGTAAAGATCATTTCTTACCGCGCACCAAGAATTGTTTCCATAAAAGCAAGGCCAAAATTATTCTGTGATGACTCACATCAACTATTATAATTTTATTTCTCCCTTTTCCAACTCTTTTCAATGTAACTGCCCTGTGACCTCCTACCAACGCCATGTTGCGGCTTGCGGGGTAAGAAATTCTTCTCGTGAAATGTTTCAAAATATTGGTTTTGAATCGCTCCATTCACCAATTCCAACCAATTTATTCAATATTGCTCATGGATGCCTTCATAGAAACATGGGAAAGATTTTTTATATGAAGACATGGAAAAACATGGCGAATTCATTTTTGACTTAACATTATTGAAAATAACGGCATTACTGAGGAATAAAATGCCTGTGAGAATGGAAAAACTTGAACCTGGCAAATATTATGAGATTTTTATAAAATCTTAAAGAGATAGCAAAGTAAAAATATAAAACAAAGGAACCCGATCCCATTTAAATGAGAAACGGGCAACGGAATGACTCTGCAGTGGGTGATGCACGTTGGGCTCTTGAAAGAGACGAGGAGTCAAGAGAACGACCAACGTGATGAACATAGTAAGTCGGCTTAGCAAACTCCTTGGGAAAAAAATGGCTGTATAAAACACAATCCGCACAAAAGGTGACATTATACAACATAAGAAGGACGCATGAAACATCTAGGAAAGCGTATATGAGCAACAAAACCGCGACGGCGGCAGCGGTGAATGATTGAGCGAGCTCACCAGGATGGACATAACGGCGGAACCCATCTGAATTCGGTCGCTCTTTCTGCATTACCCGCGGGGGGTCAGCCAGACGCACGAGTTGAAATTTCCTTCTCTCCGTTGAGTGACTTCGCGAGGGGGATTGGGTGATTTGCATGCAGCTTCTCAACACGTGAGCGGCGAAACAGGTTTTAGTCGAATAATGAAAATTTCGTCCCACCTGAGAATGGAACCTCGATATCCAGAAATGGATGTGAGTAAAAGTTATGCCCTGGGAATGTACACATGTGGAAGACAGAACGCTTGGTCCGCATACGGTAAGGGAAACCAGTGAGGAAGGACAAGGAAGAAAGAGAGGGAATGAAGAGGAACATCGCAAACTAGTGCAGAGGGAAGGCAAAGGTGGAAGAGGTACAGTGTGGGAACAATGCATGTTGCATGTGGAATGGATATGAAACGTAATGTCACTCTCCTTACAGCCGCATTTATCCAATTTAAATTTTACTGGCGTATATTTACGTTTGCGCGAGGAATTCAATTTCATGATACTGATGCTTAAAATAAGAAGCACCAAAGGAGAGAAGATTGAAACCAGTAGTGATGTGTTTCAGAATAATTAACAAGAAAAAACGGATTTGGTATATAAATTACAAATAACGGAGTAACACAAAGTGCTGGGAAGACAAGGTACTTGGTTATAACTCTTCGAAGTGTAAGAACCGAAATTATTGAAATATTCTCTCCCTAATATATATTTTTTATTCTATCTAAATATGCATATGACTTTACGACAGTTGATAATGGATATTAATTCATGTTTGTTTACGATGCTTGGCAGCTTAAGTTCTTGGAGGTTAGCCCTGAAAGAAATATTGAAATCATAGAAGAGGAAGAATATATGTTGGTAAGAGAGACAGCAAAGAGACCCTTCGGATATGATATAAAGAGTACCATTAAATAGAGATTCCGATTTTTAGAGGACTCCAAAGTACATTACATGAAGAAAGGCATTTAGATAATGAGTATAAGTCTTCTTTGGCATTAAAATAGAGCACAAGACAATCGCGCAGTGTAAATGTAAGTGAGAGGAGTATATAACACCTAATCGAGAGAAGGAAGGTTAAAAATTAGAGTAGACTTGGAGGAATACTAATCAAAGGTTAAAAAAGCGTAAGCAGGAATCTCCGTGGCTGCAGAAAAGACAGAACGCCTCAACCACGCATAGGTAATGGAAAGAGAAGACGAAAGTAGCGGAGAAATACGACCGATATAAACATGCGAGAATAATTCTGTGCTCATAATGATGGGGAAAGAGGTGGATAACGCAAGTTTGGCAGAGAAAGGAAATGTTTGCCAAGGTGGGAAAGGAAGAAATGAAGAGTGAAGGGTAGGTATTAAAGAGAGTACAGGATTCTCCTTGGTCGAGACAAAACGCCAAATCCACACAAGGTTAATGTTAAAGGAAAGCAGAAAAGAAAGGGCTCGTGGAAGAACGAATGAGATCCATTCAATGCCAAGCCAAAGAATAAAGACGAGGACAAAGTAAGGGAGTAATCGAGAGAATGAAGCATGGACGTGAAGAAGAGCTGGAGAAATAAGGAGTGAAGGGTGGGATAAAGCGGGTGCAGGAATCACCGTGGCCACGGAAGAAGACTAAGAGGAAGAGGGAAGAGCGTTGGGGTATTCTGTCAGGCTCGGTGGACTGGTGGGGGGGGGGGGCGGAATGGGCTCTTGGGTCTAGAGTAGGGGATGAGTGGGCAAGGAAGGGGTTTGAAACTAGGAGAGAGGAGGTGGCTACTTGGGGAGGAGGGAGGGCGGTTGAGGAAAGAGGAGGCAGAACTCGAACGACGAGGGAGAGAGCAGCTTTCAGAAAGTCGGATTCGCAATTACCGGTGATTTATCAGGACAGGTCTCTTCCGGGGAGAAGGCAAAACCCACAGCACCTTCAGAGCTCACCCATGCCTCCTCCCACCCGTAAAACTTCTGCATTCCCCTCCCTCTTAGTTCGTCCAGCGTCCACAACTCCGTATTTTCCTGCCATTCCTCATCCCCCTCCGACTACAACCCCCACCTCCCTTGCTCTCCCCCACTCTTCCTTTCTCTCTCTTATCTTCGCTTTGTTTCGTTCCTTCCTCCATCGCCTCTTCCCTCCCCTCCACCCACCGCCACAATTCTCTTTTCCTCCCTCCCCCAACCTCCCCCTCCTCTTTTCAGTCTGCCTTTTCTCCTTAAATTTCATCGTTCGAAAACCTTTCCGTTTTTTTCGCTCTCTTTCTCGTCTCATTCCTCCTTCCTTGGCTACACCGCCTTTTTCTTTAAATCGTGCCTCTTTCCTACCCTTTCTCGGCCAAAATTTAATCGCGTTCGCCACATCCCTGCCGTTCCCTTGAGCGGACTAAGTCGGAAGGCATGCTCTAGGATCTAGAAAAAAACTACAGAGGATAATTAATGCGTAAATGCGGGTAGCTCTAGCATTATCGTAATTACGTTACCAGTAAATGAGACGAACATTCTTCAAACTATGACTGCTCTTTAAAAGCACTGTTCTCGAAGTCGTAGGGTGAGACGTATAAACTGTGACTGGGAATGGTTCGCAACGATGGGTACTTCGAGTTTTAAATAGCAATAGCGATGACGCGCGATGACAAAATGAAAATTAGCAGGTCTATGGCAATTCCAATTTATACATATTATTCAACGTGATGCCTTGGTTACCCGTAATAGAAACTTCATAGCAACAAAATAATTGGTGAAAATTAGAGTCACGCAACATCCCTTTATATCTCAGAAGAGCACAGAATTATACATATCAAAGTATTAGAATTTTTCGTCCGCTTTTCCAAAGAATCTAATTAATTAGACTTACTTTCATCTATGCAAGATGCAATGGATATTAATAAAGTAGGGAAAGAATTTTATCTACTACAGGCTGAATTATGGTGGTGATATAACGTGGACAAATAGTTGGGCCATAATTTTTAACACCTAGATTTTTTCAAAGTATGATATCCTACCCAATTCTGATCAGTTTTACAGCATATATAACAAAAATTACGAATTGTGGGCGGAAACATTCATCGTAAAATACAAATTACAGAAATCTCCTAATTTTGTATCTGGTATAACGTAATCACAAAAAAATTGGAAGATGACTAATTTTACCTTTATGTGAGTGTAAGTTTTGAGTGATAATTATCCTCTCTAGAAGTGCAGAAAGAGTTTCTCTAATAAATACTAAACTCAAATACATACTGAAACTGTCAAAATCGTTATGATGCTCTGCACAAATTTACAAAATTGCAAAGAAATAAGACAAAACGACTAAAATAGAAATACCTAGTGCTCTGTAAGTATACTACACTCTTGAATTAGATAGTTACGACACAGTTTGCTATAAATTGACGGGGGTGGATGGTTCCAGCAGGAGCAGTGAGGCTCTTATTTCAGGCCAAAGGAACATTTCCATGTCCTTACTGTTACTTATGAAGTTAAGATTTTTTAAGTGAATACTAACTAGGCCATCATATTATTTCCGGTACTTCCACGCTTCAACAAAATACATAAATGCTGGATTATTCTAATCGATCACGATTAAGCTACTAAGTCTCTAAAACAAATTGAGCTAAGGTCGGGATCCATCATATTTCCAATTTTGTTATGTAAACACTGCAAATATCGAAATCAAATAGGGAAAAATAAAGAAATGGAAATGCCTTTTTTACAACTATCACGTTTCATTGAGTCGGGTTTATTTCCTCAACCGCTACTTTATAAACTGAGTTAAATCCATCCATTCCCAACTCTTTTGAGCAGCTATATTTTATAATCTTGATTAAATACGAAGGTAATAAATAGCTTCAATAGACGTTTTAAGGGACAAAGATAACTTACGTATACCTTCACATAAGAAATGGAGCCATTTCTCTTATATAGTAATTACGGTATTTATGATTTCTCGATGCAAACAAATTTATTGGAAACACATTGCGTATTTGGAAATCAAATGAATAACTATCAAATATTATTTTATACAGAAATTACTTTTAATTATGTAAATTGAAGCAATCGGTTAATACAAGAATATCCCTCGAATTGACAACAGCAGGCAAACCAAACGATTGACCTTGAGGTCATTGATTTATTATCCTTATTAATAGCTTTTCTTTAGTTGAGTTGTTGTTGGCAGAGTAAGAGCAACCGAAATTACACTAAAAGCTGCTAATTTAACCTTAAAATATGAATGCTTAATATTTTATAAGAATAAGGTGACCAAGTATTTGTTGTTTTTTTGCAACATGCGAGATCCAACAGCATTGCCCTGCCATTGAAATACACCAGAAATTCGTAAAGTTTTGATCCATTACGTTTTTATACGAAAACTTCGGTGTTATGTCATTGGTAAAAGCACGAGCAATTCAAAGGATCACATCTTGGGAGCCCCTTTAAAGATTGGATAACATTCGCAGATATTTTGGCTAATAAACTGACCGCCATCCCGGATGGCGGGAAATCATCGGTGTAAAAAAAAATAAATTTTTAGATCATGTGAACATGAGAACGCAAGCGAAGTGCCCAGGTAGGCATGGGGAAAGCACCGAAGGAGGGAACGGTGGTGAAATAAAAAAAACTGCGGCAAAGGCCACGGGAGATGAGTGGGGGAGTGGAGAGAGGGAATACGTGCGGGAAAAATAAAATGAGGACGATGAAATATTGAATATGGCGCAAAAGTGCTTTGGGCAATCCCCCGGTGGCTCTTTGGTGGGGAAGGCGCCTCAACCAACCCCAACCCCGACCGCCTCCAGTGTTTGCCTTCAAGCGGTGCGCCGACTTTCCCCCCCCCCACCCTCCTTAAGAGAGATTCCCACCAGCGAATCTCCCAGCCCTCTCATGCTCCTCCTCCCACCCCCACCTCCACCCTCCCTCATCTCTCTCCGTTTATGGTTTATTTCCCTCCAGCCTTCACTCCCACCCCTCTGCTCCCACGGCGGTGGCCCGCCTCCTTGGAAGGAGCCCCGAGACTTTTCCATTCCCTCTCCCCTGCGAATAGATGACGCGTCCCGGCTTTCTGAATTTTTAACGCCCCCCCAATCTAATAGTGACACCAAATGACACGACATCACTCAAGTAATATCGCCGCCGACCGGTATCATATACGAGCTCGGTTTTTATCATTGAGACCCAATGAAAATCAAAGACCCTACAGCTTATACTAAAACCCTAAACGGTGCGAAAACTATAAGATGATAATACACGAAAACTTTACATCCAACTACTTTAATTCTGTCAATGATTAATTAAGGAAGAAAAAAGTGCCGCCAAAGTTCTTCCTGGACAGAAAAGAAAACACGTTCTTTTCACGTATTTCCTTATTAAGTTAATTTTATGGTAAGGAGATAGTGGACGGCAAATAAAGGATAAAATGGAATAGGAAAGATATTTAAAATGCAGATATATTCTGCTAATTAAAAAGATTTGGCAAAAAAATGAAGGAAAAAGGCAAGTTGTTTGTGACATTGCCAAAAGCCAGTCATCAGCAATGTAAGGCTGAGATTTTTTTCGACTGAGTGATTTTCTAGTGATTTAGATTTCCTACAATCAGAATTTTTTAACATTTCTAGGAATACGATGATAGTTTAAAACCCGTCGCAATAAACTAAAATATAATTACAAATAAAACCTGCTATAAATAAAAAATAGGCAAGTTTTCAACATATTAGAAAGTTTTAATTGCTTAAAGTCGGATAAACCTCAATTCACTTTCAGCCTTCTAAGACAATATTGCTCGTAGCCTAAATAGTATACTAATCTGAACTAAAAATACACTCAAGTTAAATCATGATTACGGGCGTTGTGGAACCAACTCTCAGGATGTTTGGTAATTTTAACCCGATAAAGCGTCTTAAAAGTGAAAGCACTGGATGGACGTTCTAAAGTAGCGGATGCGTAACGGATAAGAGCATTGAGATAATCTCACATTGGATTACTCTTTAAAGAAGTAACTCATTTTAAGAAATGCCAGAGTTTCAAATCCTAAAAGGAGAAGAGTGGCTTGTTTTCGATGGGCATTTCCCGTTCGTGGTGTCCCACACAACTCCAAGACAAGCATGCATGTTCATTTATGACATATATACATACGAACTACATACTCATGGCGTAGGCAAACCAGATCGTATCTTACCACGCAATTGTATCCTCGAACTAAACCTGAAGTTTTATAACTCTTAATGCGAGAAATGGATGAAATAGAAAAAAATAGCCTTTCTTCACCTAATTCAGGATGTCACATTTACGAACCACTATTAGTAAGTTAATTAAAATTAAGTTAGGGAGTTAATTAAAATACAATCTAAGGGCATGACCATATACTGTTTCTTATTTTGAGCAGTTATTGACATCATTGAAACCAATAAGTAAAAAGTTATGTTTAAATATATATACGTCAAATAATCAGCATATTTTATGCTATACATTTGTTTTCAATAGCAAAGGTATGTCAATAGTGACAGCAGATTTTCACATCAAAACAAAAAAAATATGGTATGTAGGAGTTGTTTTGTTTTGAAGTCACAATGGAACCTCACTGAGGGCGTAAGTATCAAGTAGATAGACAAAGCTATTAACTTCCCGCCACGCTAAGAAAGACCACCTGCAGCAAAAGTAGAATTAAGGCTCCTTTCCAATTACTATACATAGTAGAGATGAAATAAATTTGCAGAAAAACAATTTCCCGCAAACCTTAGCCTCTGGACCATCTATATTGGCAGCCTTGACCTTGGGACCAGTGAGGTCCAGCTAATCCTGGACCTCACTGGTCCCAAGATATAGATCTATGATATAATAGATCTATGTCACTATCAAGGTAATGATAATCATTAATCAAGGTAATAATAATGACTTAGCTTATGTAGAAACTTTGGTCGGTAAATAAAATTCTGTGGAAAGTGAACAAAAACTGTCATTGCGAGATCATGGCATCTGAACTCCATTTCCACAAACCTTGGCTGATACGCTCACTTAATAATGCAGAGATAGAAGGATGAGAATAAATTTAACAGATCCCATGCACTGAGGTCCACTATAAATAACTGAGCCGTCGGTCACCGTCACTCCGAAAGAAAAACGGAGTGAACCTACAATCCTGTGCACAAAGTTGCTAAGTAAATATACGTATATTGCGCTTCAAGAATTGACATGAAGGCATGTGGCAGTAGATGTTAGAAAAACATTTTTCATTTTTCTAAATTAATTGTGAGAGAATAGTTCAGTTGATATCATGATTTCTGAGAGAAAAATAAGTGTTCAAATGTATCAATTCTTGTTTACAATTCAGAAATAATTCCTTCTTAAGACGCAAGCATTAGTCACCAAAAGTCCTGGTAGGACCAAAAGTGGCAAGGATTTGTGCTACTATTCGGGTCTGGATAAGTGGTAACAAATAATACATAAATACCCTTTTTTGTCATTTAAGTATTTCACAAATCCAGCAGATGTTCTTTAAACTCATTTTGCTCTTTAATGAACAACTATTCCCCAGGTTGCTTGCTCCACACTCTCACTTTGGTCAAGCAAACATTTTCCTCATTACATCAACTCGCAACGTCAAAGGAAGACAGGTACAAGCATGGTCAGAGTTTAGCAGAAAATAATGCACAATAAACCCACAGAGATTCGGGAGTATCAGAATTGTTAAAAGGAATCCAAGAAAAAGTGTACTAGACGAGCCAGAGAATAAAGAATACTCGTATGATATAGGTTACACGATAGCGTTTGATGGAAATTATTTGAAGAATAGGGATTTTAAAAAAAGCTTTCCTCATGAAGAAGAGTATATAACGAACTGGAGGTATTTTTTAAAAATTTTCATTCGTTATTTAAAATATTCAGTGTATGCGAATAGGAATTGCAAGGGTTGTTAAAAACCCACCCAAGTAAGATTCTAACTTGGAACTCCACGAATATCAGTCGAGGACTTTCCATCACATCCACAGAAAACACCTACCCCATAAACTCTAGGCGTTGACATCCACCGAGCATTGGGTAACTCTTGGAACGATGGCCAAACGTGGCTCGGCGCTGACCCGTTTTTGGCCGGCGAAACACGTTCTAGCCCAACTTAATTTCACTTTTTATTTTTCCATCATTAGGCAATAGAAGCAGCTGAGTGCACTTGGAGCTGTCGGCTAGCTTATTCTATTTTAGTTTTTTCATTCAATCAGTTCAATTGATGTACATAGTCACTTGAAAATCAAATATCTAGGTTACAAATAATATTCTCAAAAATCAGTTGGCAAGTGGAAAAAGTGTGTGTCTTGATATTTGGCCGATTTTGGTATGCACTCTCAAAAAGGTTTCCCTGAGCTACTCCGCATTTTTGACGGCTCTCGTTTCAGACGAGGTTCCCAGTCCTCCCGTTCTTCCCTTGCCTCTACGCTCAAACCTTTCTTTCCTACGCCGAAACATCAGTTCAATAACCGAGCTCGCTGCCTTCGCGGACTGGGGCTGCCGTGCCTCCCCGAACACCATCCCCCATCCCTTCTCCCTTGATTTTTCATCCCCCGCCCAACCCCTCTGCCTATCCCTACCCACCCCACCCTCGCCTCGCTTCCACTCCCTAGATCCACTTAGAGGTTGAAAGGGTCGGAAAGCTACTTTCGCATATACAAGGTTATGCTTTTTGAATACTATATCTCCTCTGGAGTGGACGATCAGCTCCGAGGGTTACTTCGGAGAAATCGATTGATACGTCTAACCGTGTGCGCGGGTGTGTCTGAATTTTACATACATTGAGACGGGAATTCCTTCTTCTTGGACGGGCAGAAGGCTGGAGGTGTATTTTTTCTTCAAACGCACTCATACCAAGAGGGAAACTTACCTTTCATGTTAAGAGGTAAGCGCGACTTATATTGACTGCTCGGAATCGGCACGATAGAATCGACATGAAAAATACTCCCTCAAAGAGAGAGACTGTTGAGTACATTTGAAAATACGCAGGAAGAAACGAAAATTTTGGGTTATTAAAGGTACAGTACGAAAGTCTGAATAAAAACTAATCGAGAGAGACTGTTGAGTACATTTGAAAATACGCAGGAAGAAATGAAAATTTTGGGTTATTAAAGGTACAGTACGAAAGTCTGAATAAAAACTAAATTGCACTTTTGATACATACAATTTCATGGTAATGTGAGAAGATTTACGGCCTATATATTGCACTTTGATACTCCAATCTTACTTCTATCTCTAAGGCTACACGTTTTGAAATAATATGAAAAGAGGTGCATGAATTCCCTATTTTTAGAATTAATACATTTTCCCAGACAAGATTTCGGCAATGTAACGAAACTATGTCGCTCAAAAACATTACCTTAAGCAAAAACACACTAAACACCCAAAAAATAGAATAAAAGACCAAATTATTTCAGGTACTTAGGCTCGTCAAAAGACCCAATCCGGAAAAACTAGTACAAAGACATACAATAGGAGTGTCATCAGCGTTCTTTTTCATTCTAATAGTGGCGGAATAACCGAGATGATGATTTTGAGTACTAACTGTACAATGGAATGGTATCGTGTAGCGAATATCTCAAAGTAGTGGGAAATCCTTTAGAAAAATTTAGCGCACCTACCATAAAATAAAGCCAGAATATGGGAAAAAGCATGAAATATTCCTTCCTCTGAAAATTTCCTGCATCTCTCTCACACAAAACATTTTGTAAATTTCGATAGCCACAAGTCATAGTACCTCATCACACAGTCATGTACCTACATCCACTTTCAATAAACACAAATTCTCACCATTTCATTCACCCTATCCACAGAATAAAAGTTCTTCCTCAAAAAACATTGCCGTCACACACTGTCCCCACCCTGCAAGCGCTCGGCAGCGAGGAGGGAAAATTCCCGGTCCTATCCCTGCACATCACACAAGTCGACATCTTCCCCGTATAATATAAAATCCGTCCCGAGCTGTCAACCAGCTGTCTCTCTCTCTCTCTCTCTCTCTCTCTGGGGATATAAGGAGAGGGAGACAAAAGGTATAGTATAACAGGAGCGGGGAAAGGAGGGAGGGTTGAGGAGGGGTGGGGAGTCAAAGGCAGGAATGGAATAAAGAGTTGAAGGGTGTGAAGGAGAGGAGCAAATCTGGGCGAAGATGGAATGGTAGCTGGGGGGTAAATGTGGAAAAAAAAGAGGACAGAAGCAGATCTTGGGGTCTTTTTCGCGACTTTTCATTCAAGTTTATGCATTGCTTAAAAAAATAGCTCGCTGGTGTTTATGTGAGTGTGGTGTGATAGAGAGAGAGGGTTCTGATCTCGACATGTTTCCCCATTTTTCACAAATGGAAAGAAACGGAGGAATATAAAAGCACCACAAATCGAGTCAGGAGAATACTGATCAAAGAAAAAAAAACAAGAGACAATGTGGTAGTGGGGAAAAGGGGAGTATCACAGATGACAAACCTGAAGAATATCCGGTGAATTTCACTGAAGAGATGAA
Source organism: Ceriagrion tenellum (assembly GCA_963169105.1). Lineage (NCBI taxonomy): Eukaryota > Metazoa > Arthropoda > Insecta > Odonata > Coenagrionidae > Ceriagrion > Ceriagrion tenellum. The sequence goes on along the minus strand of OY720635.1, from coordinate 32,176,233 downwards.
AACAGAGGGCTGAAACTACTTTTTATCCGATTTCATTTTAACTTATCCTTTAACCTTTTAACTGTAACCTTTCATTTTAACACCTCATATGGGTCCGCTGCTAAGCGATCAGTACCTAAATTTGGAAATAAAAATATCACTATTAATAGCCACAAGGCTTTGAGTTAGCACCATAAATAATTAAATAGTAAGGCATATTTTTAGCACACATTATGCTTAAAAAATTCATTTAGCAGTATATTCCAGAGAAATAACACACTGATTAGGCCATTCCTCGAGTTTTTTAGATAAACACAATGATATACGCACAAAAAACCATGCGATGATATACATCCCACTTGTATAATTTGTTTCAGCTACTTTAGAGGGAATATTATATATGCATACGAAATTCGCTTAAACATTTTCTGAACGCGCAAAATTTAAATGTTCATATATTACTGTACTTTACAGCTCTAAGTACTCAGCTACATGCGGAGCTTTATCTAGTCTCATCAAATTTCCGATACATTAACAACTGATGCTACGAAAAATAAAATTCAGACTGGTACAATAACATCTACGAGATAATACATGACGAGAAAGACCCAGATTAATAGCATATATATCATAACCATAGAATCGACCTATACATCAAGATCCAATGGGAAGAATTATTGAGACTGAATGTACTTACTTGAGTCCATTGGACTCCTAAATATTCAAAGCAAGACCTCCTCGAAGATTACGAAAATCCATCAACTATACTCTCTAAACTTATCCCCATCAATAAATTGAGACCAAAAGCATTATGCATGTATCACACGACTGCCAATTTTTTCAGGGAAACACCGCCAATAGCTCAACGAAAATAAAAAAATAAAAGAATCAATTTTATTTTTCACCCCCATCCGTGTTTAAAGGACGACATCGCAACTTTAGTAAGAAAAATGTGACTTTGGAGATCGAGTGGGACTGCGGAGGCAGGCTTCACTCTCTCAAAAGCATATAATACATATATATATATATATATATATATATATATATATATATATATATATATATATATATATATATATATATATATATATAAAGGGAGCGGCAGAAGAGGCAGGCGGGTCACTTTGACGGATCGCTGGCTGACTATTTTCGCGTTTATCGGTCGATATGAGAAAAGGGCGTTTTGGGGCTGCAAGGGAGGAGGTTGAAGATAAGGATCATGGGAAGGGCTCCACGGAAAAGAGAGAGGGAGCTCGGGGAGAGATGATGGCAGCGGAAGATATGCCACCAAGGGAATAAGGCGAGGTGATATGCATGCGAAGGTGTAGGGTAACGCCCCGCCGAAGACGAACACTCGAGCAATGTGCCCTCCCCACTTACATCCTTTAAAAGTAGAGATTTCTTTCGGCATTGTCATCCGAAATAATTTTTGGGAGCTTAGTATATTTCGTAGTTAAATTATTCTATAAGATAAAAATGGGTAGCTCAGAGCCCAGAATGAGGTCCTGATATCATGGACGCGAAGAAATTTTAGGAGACTATACTGCGACTCTCTTATTATTGTTCCTCGTACATAAAGGCTTTAACTCTATGATTATCGGAAATGTAAGATTTTCAGTTAGGTGATGAAACTGAAGAGGAAAAAGGAGAAATTTAGAAATAGATAGTTAGGATCAACAAAGATAAGAAGAAAAAAACAAAAAAAATAAACGCTGTAAATGCCCTAGGGTAATTAAATTTGCATGATTATGCATGAAATTAAATGACTTTGCGAGAATATTACCACACAATATGACCTTTGAAATGAGAGTAGACGTTTATATTTTATGTGATTAAATATCAAAAGTAATACAAGGAGTAAAACGCTAAACTAAGCTCTTACGGTGAATAAGGGTTCAGAAAATTTCTTTAGGAGCAGCATTTAAAAACTTTAATTCTAGATGTTGCTGTAATTAGTTAAATCTGAGTTGAATCATTATATTATTACATTAAATGAAAGGAGGTTTATGCTAAAATTGGTGATATAGACTGTAAATAGATTTTTACAAAGGAAAAAGTGGTAGACCATGAAACGCACACAACTTTTTGGCTTCATAGTTAATTAAAACCATAAGCAAGGTAAGAGTTAACGAAAAACTAAGTTACATGGAAGGGACGATACATAAAACAGTGCCACCAAAATAAATAGGTTTTCAGAGGCATTATTCACAGACTATTTTAATTAAAGCAAATTATATGCCATCCAACTATGATTAACCGTAATCAAATGAAAGATATCACAAAAAATGAGGTTCGTTTCGTTAAAATAATGCCTTTACCTTGAGCAGCCACCTATAAAACGGATTGAAGGAGAAGTCGTAGATATGGGGAAAGACATATAGACAGCTGGTCCTCGTGCAGTCATACAGCAGTCTAGATAATAGAGGAGGAAGGAGCTGGAGTAGAGGGGGAAGGTGAGAGGAGAGGGAGGGAAAAGTATAAAAAATGAGAAAGCAATAGCGTTATGGGTTTTCGGAGTAGATATGGGAATGAGCGCAAGGATGGCCCGTTGCTTTGGTTTGGCGCAGAGATCTTGGGATGGAAAAAGAGAGAGAGGAAGAATGATATAATGGTGTGGGGGGGGGAAATATAGGGCGAGTATGTTGGGAATAGTGTGATCCCTTAGAGCCACTCCTCAAGGGTCACATCAATAAGTTGGACCAGAAAATGGATTTCTCATCTTGCGGCGGGTTTTGGTAGATTTTTCTGCTACCAGGGGGCGCAGAGGATGCTGCATGGAACAGATGACGAAGAGGATGGATAAGGGTGGAGTCGTAGGATGTGGAGTCGGAGGGCGGGGGGAGAGGGATGGGCGCGGGATCGGTGAAAAATATACGGTTTCTGGGATGAGAAGGGAGGCACTCGATAACCGAGGATGACTGAGAAGAAAGGGATTGGGGGAGCGGAGAAATGGTGATGGAAACGTATTGCTTATAAAACGTGGTATTGACTCTGAATGATGGCGTGTGCAACATTGGCCGGGGCAAAGAAACGGATGGGAGAACGTTTTGTCGCCGAGTTGTGATCTTCAAAACTTTTCAAAAACGATACATATGTAGAGAAGCCATAGAAACATGCTCAACTAGTTCCCCAAATACACATATTTGCTCCCCCATCGGTTTGAACAGTTTACACAACAACACCAAGGAATGATATTTCAATTACAAGGCAAAATTTACCACTCCACATGTTAGCACGTAACGCATAATATTTATAATTTGCATTTATTTGACATGCCTAGTACGTATGTGGTGCCGATAGATCTGCGTTTCCAAACCAGGAATACTCGCTCCCTCCGGAGATGATAGATAGTACTCCAGGAGGTATTAGAAAAGATTTCGGTTTCATTGTTATAATTACGAGTACTTTTGTATAGGCTATATTAAACTTTTAATTTTTTTAAATAATTTATTCGCTTCCACGTGTTTGATTTTTGTTTATAAATTATTGAATGATTATTTAGCAAATTTGAATCGGACACTTACACCATTATTCTCAAATAAATTACCACTTATGGGTGATGCAAGAAAATATTTCCACTTTTATGTGTATATATATACAAAATGGTATGGGATACAAAATATTGATATATATAAATATATATATATATATATATATATATATATATATATATATATATATATATATATACACACACACACACACACACACATGAGGTACAAAAAGATTAGAAATCACTGAAATATAAAATAATTCCACAATAAATATTATACAATCATGGATTTTGAAGGTTGTACAGTCAATCAATAACTAATCAACAAATTTATTACATTTAATGAGTAACAATTTACACTGATCAATGTATAGTTCGGCCCCGTACACATTTTGCTTTCAATTAATCACTGAGTAAAAAAATTGCCCAATTTGTAACATAGAGAGCTTACTTTAGAGAAATACAAGTGAAACACCTTTCTATCCCTGGACTAATTATATCACTAAACACAGCCCTAATTGTATGATTATTACCAGTTGATTTAAAAGAGATTAGATTAATCAATTAAATTATATGCGTCGAAGTTTGGAGCTTCAATACTTCGAAGGAAAAAGTGCATAAATTTAATATTTTCGCACTTCATAAAACAATTGCAATCTAGTTAATCACTGTTCTAGTTCAAGCACAGTGCTAGGCAGAGAGGAAAATTGGCGTATACTCTTACTGAAAACGAAATAAACAGAATTTCCCCTCAAGTCTATTGAGTGGGGTAGCATTGCACTCGAAACGAAAAAAGCCGAAATCATTTGGATATAAAATCATTCAGTAGCCTTTTAAGTGAATGAAATGAAGGCAAAGCAGGGAACCTATAAAAGGAGACCAAGGGTGCGCCGGAATTGAAAATCGCATGGTTTTCCGCAGGAAAGAGATTTAATCATATCTGACGGTAAGACAGGACGTCGATACGATAGGGAGGGAAAGAGTTGGAAATAGGAGGATATCGGAAGCCAAAGCAGGCTCCAAAAAGAAATATATAGCTCGGGAAGGGTCGGAAGGAATAAAGGAGAAACTCTCTTGTAAGCAGAAGTATCCCTCACTCCACCGTCGAAGGAAATGATGAAGGGGTCCGAATGGGATAGAGATATGATGGCCTTGAGAAAGGGTATGGGAGAACAAATAGCCTACTCGGTTGAGATCGGCCAACTGGACTTTTGGGGTGTGTTCACCCCCCTCATAACTCCGCGACCAAGCCTCCACCGTCTTCCCCACTCCCATCCCCTTACTCTCTCTCGCCAGGGTATGGGGTTTACTCGAGACCCCCCCCCCCCCCGGTGGGAATAAAAAGGAGGCCCATGGATCAGGAGTTATGGCAAGGCTTTACTGCGATATGGATTCGGGAGAGGGGAGGGAGGGGTGTGGTGAGGGATGCCCACCGCCCTGTCGAACCCTTGTTGTTCCCCGTTCCCCGATTCCCCCAAGTCACCACCCCGATTCGACTGCCAATGCTCCTCCCGCCGATATCGACTATTTTCCGAATCTTCCCTCTTTTACAACATCCGCCGTTTCCTGAATCCCCACAGCCCACTCTCCCGGGCCTCCAGCCACCGCCAACTGGATTGCCACCAGGAATTTATGTCTCGAATCGCTTATATCTTTCGGACGCATATATTGTTCCCGGAATAATTGTGGCGGAATCGTATTGCAGTTGGAATGATTGGCTGGTACACCTGATTTAATTAATAAATCTTAAGCCCTTAATAAATAAACCATAAACCATAAGTAAACCATAAACCATTGATTAAGGCAGATACGTATTTATGTTCGATTTGAAATTGATGCGATATCACTCATACTCAGAAATTAGCTCTCAAAGGAACTCATTGGCATATAACTGAAACAGCATTTTCTTTCGTAGATTTAATATAACAGTTATTTCATTCACACACCACTCGTGACGTATGAGCGCTCAAGACTCAATAGAACACCTATAGTGAGAGCATAGCAACAATCAAAACCCAATATGATGATTGCTTCATTAGAAGAGGAATGAAAAATCGTAGATTTAAATAACATTTTGCATATCGTGAGTACAAATTAGCACCACTCAGTCCATCCCAGGAAACACTTAGGTTCAGAAGTAATAAAAATGTTATATTCCTGCATTAAAATAATAGGGTACTTTAAATAATTAAAATTATCCTTAGCAAGAACGGCATCATTACATTAATATATTGAAAATACGATGTAGATAACACATGCTTACAGTTTAATTTAAATTTTGGATAATTATGGGAAAAATCAACATAGTATGAAATTATTACATTTAGGACGTCATAAATGACAATCTTAGAACTATTATAACCCCGTTTTGTTCCGTCGGCGTACCCGAACGTAAGCTTAACTGGAATGTATTAAATGGTAGGTATTTTGTCAGCAACTGCACTGGCAATAGAAAAAAGAACATCGACCTCCCGGATTTAAAGCTATGCACAAGCTTTTCCAATGCAACGTGTGTCGAGGTCACGACGATGTGACACGAAAAGAGGACGAGCGATGACGAGAAAAATCAGTATGACGCCGAACCATGACGAACGTGTGAATACCGTGACACTCATTCGAAGCGCCCCATTTGTACAATCTGAATTTTAACTAAAGAGAATTATTTACGACATGCAGAGCAACTTAACTACCATAGTTTGCATGAATTGCGACAAGGAAAATTGCATTAGAAGGAAAAGTGATGATGGATGAGCTGCACAAGTTCCTAGGGCCCGTGGTATGGAAAAACAATAGCGCAAGCCTTTATAATTAATAAAATGAGCTTAAATGACTATAACAATAAGAATTTTTCTATAATACAAGGTCACTAGCAATAGAGGAAGCAAGTTAGATATTGCAAGCAGAATAGACCAAGCAAAGAAGGCATCCCACCGAGAGGTCTGAAGAAAGGTCTGAAGATAAGAAAGTACGTCATCAAAAAATGCAGCTGGAGAATGCTCTCATTTGATAGTGAACCCTGGACTATTACAACTGCTGAGAAAAAGCCATTGGAAGTAATGGTAATGTGGTGTAACCGAAGAATGATGGAGATCCAACTGCCCGCAGAATCACTAACGTAGTCTTACGAGGAGTTGCAAAGGAAAGAAATTTAAGTAAAACACCGTGAAGATAAGGGCACAAACTAAAAGAATAAGATTCTACTGGATACGATAAGAGAAGAACAAATGGATGAGAAGAACGACTGAGATGGACCAAAAGTGCAGTTAGCTAGGCCAATTATGAAGGACGCCAAAGATAAGAAACATGTAGGAATGAAGGGGTTAGATGATAGAAGAAAGGTATGGAGAGCTTCGGCAAACGGATCGATGGCCTTAGATAATGTATCAACCTTTTCCCTGATGAGAAAAATTGCTCTGCAAGTAAAATATATGGTGATAGGATATTTTGGGAGTAATTGCTGGGAAATTAGAAAAATATATAAGCCGAGAGAAAAAGAATCGGACCCACCCTTTTTTTCTAGTGCACAATAAGAAATGGAGCTTGACAGAGCAAAGTGTTGAATGGTGCAGAAAAGTGGACCCTCAGAATGGAGGACGAGAATAATCTGCAGGCGTTTGAGATTTGGGTGTGGAAAAGGATGGAGAAGATGAGGTGGACGACTAACAAGGAGTCAGCAAATACACAGGCAATAGAAAAAAGTACCTCAAACTCCCTGCTTTATAACAATGCACAAGGACGAAGAGGGGGACTAACAACGAGATGGTGGGCAAGGAAAGGAAATTTCTGAATTAAATTTGTAATTGGCAGATTAGGTGGCTGGCGGACGTAATAAGGGGCGATAGGTTGCACAAGAATGTGATAGAGGAGGGATGCTGGACAAGCGGGGAAGAGGAAGAAGGAGAAAAGGGTTTCATGAACAAGATGAAGAAGGGTAGATCGTAAGCTGAGGTGAAAAAGGATATTCTAGAGCGAGATAGAGTAGAGAAATGTAGAAAACTGGAAGAAAATTCTCTACATTTAACAAAACCTACATTTACCGGTAGATTTCTTAAATAATAAATAATAAAAAATGCAAGTAGGCTGCGCTCACTCCAATAGCTCGCGTTCTGAATCTTTGTATCTTAAAAAATCCCTGAATCATCGACCTAATCTCATCCTAAACGCCAGGTAAAGGAAAGTACCTAATTAAGAAACGCAGAACCCGGTAAACGCTATATTTTGCGCGAACTGCGACGAAATCAGCAGAGCAGAGAGGAAGAAAATTATAGGCGATCTGCATAAAGGATCGGAGAGGGCGCAGCATGAAAACAAAATATCGAGAGCATGAAGAGTTAAATAAGCTCTTTTTCTATGAAGAAAAAAATTGCTCTGCCATAAAAACAGATGGTGTTAGGATAATGCCGAACTGATTGTGTTTCAGAAAAATAAATAAAAAAGACAAAATAGAAGGCTAAAGAGTGTGATTCCGCCCCGTTGTTGTTTGGGCAGAGGCGAGAGAGAGACAGAGAGGATACGAGAGGGTGTGAGAAGGGCAGAGAAACAGTTCGGTCCCCTCGTAACGGTCGCTCCTCGTCCGGCAATGGATTCAAATGTCCTATTCCCACGCTCCGTGCTCACTGACTCGTCCACGATGGCAATGGAGAGGTGTGGGAGGCGGAGGAGCAGGAGGGAGGGAGATAGACAGGAGGAGGTCGAGGAGCAACGAAGAGGTGGAGGAGGCACAAAACAGAGGAACGGAGGGAGAGAAGTGAGTGTAGGGGATAGGTATTGCAGGAGAGAGAGCGAGAGAGAGAGAGAGGGTCGTTATGTATTTTATCGCCAGCGGACACACACCGCTGCAATTTCCCCCCACCGTCCTTCCCTCCCCTCCATCGCACGACCCTTCCTTCAACCCCTCCGCCACCCCTCCAACTCAAAATCCCCACCCTCCGTCACAACCCCCCGCCCCAGAGCTGTGTGTGGATCGCGGAGGAAAAAAATTACCCAGCTCGGAGCGCGCACATATACACGGTTTTGCCCATGGGCGTGGTCGAATCCATGCAAATGACCGGGAAATTCATGCGTTATGAGAAAATTTACGGCGCGCATGTCCACATCCTCGTCCTCTCCCAACCCATTCCACCGTATACACACACACACACAACCAACCCTTCAAACCCCTCGCTTACGGCGTCTCCTTCCCGTGCTCTACCACCACCTCCTCTTCTCAATATATATACATACATATGCATATACGTACTCACATCCCCCGCTTCCCATTTCCGAAATACCGACTGCCACGGCGTCCATTAGCAGTCCTTTTCATCCTCAATCCCCGCGAAATAATGTGATTCAATTTCCCCGCCACCACCGGAGAGTGGACGGATTTTTCAATTTTTTTCACCAATTCTCGTCACCCCTAATTTAAGGTTTCTTTCTCGTTTAAAACAGTGACTCCCGCAGCATTTTTTTCTCGCCGTAACAACCCCGCTTTTGACTGCTACGACCTCTGACGCCGCGAATGCTCGGCTTATATATACTTTCCGGTGCGTTTAAAAACACTTCACCCGAGAGAGAGAGAGAGAGAGAGGAGGAAAAAACAACAGGCGGATTTGAAAAGTGATATCGCCGCGTGGATAAATATATATGGGGTGAATTGTACGGTCAATAGAGAGATAACGTCTCATAACGCACGTGGTTTTGCTTTATTTTTATTTACATGAGATACTCTACGGTATAAATATTGAAATAAAAATTGAAGGAAATTATTCTCACAACTTTTATTCACACACTAATGCGTACACTCTCTGCAATAATTAGTTACAAAGACTACTGTCAGCTTTGATTGTTCTAGCAACACAAAGAAGTATAGCTAATAAATTTAGGCTTGACTTTGTGGAGCCTCTCCATATCGGAAATCAAAATATTCTAGTAATGGTCCACTAAATAGATTTATTCTTTACGACCCGGGTTTCGTCACATAATGGCATTGTCACCAGATAAATCTTCACCTGAAGATGTCATTATGTGACGAAACCCGGGCCGTAAAGAATAAATCTATTTAGTGGACGATTGCTAGAATATTTTTATTTCCGATACGAAGAAGAAGACTAGGTGCTGCAGCAAGCGCCCGACTAACATCTACAAAGAAATTATAATGTACTGAAATACATTTAATGGCTTCGTAAAAAATCAATCACAAATACGAGGCGTAAATTTCAGTGACTTTCTCCTGCAAACAAAAATTCTTCACTAAAAATGTTTCATCTAATTATATTTTTCAATGAGTCATGAAGGTAAAACTCAATTGTTATATGAAGTTGTCCCTAAACTACCGAAAATGGTTAATTAAAGGCACACTTTTTTATCCAAAATAGATATTTTACTCTTAATTGCCCTACGTATTGCACAGTATCATGTCATATGTAGATATCCCTTGCACTCACATTAATATCATGAAGCTGTTACATTGCATGATGATGCGAGTGGAGTTGCTAGAATGTACAGCATGCAGCTGAGGAAGGATGAGTTGAACGACTCATAATAAATACTAGAGCTGTTGGATTAAACGGCTAATCCTGGAGGTTTTTATATTTTCTGGAATTAAACTGCCAATTTTTAATACAGCCATGTCAATTGGACGACGATGATGATTTGAAAATACATTTAAGGTAGAGAAAACAACGGCCATGAAATAAATAGCCATCGCTCGGATGTCCACCGTAATATTTTCTCTACATGCAGTAGACAGGAAAGTTGAAATTTTTAACTCTCACTTTCTTCGTGTTCTCAACATCCATGCACCAATAAGAAAAATAATAAGCCCTAAATATAAATCGGCCCCTTGGATAACTAGGGACATAAAAGATTTAATGGTTAAAAGAGACCGGCTGCGACGAATATCTAGACGCACAAACATCTCCCACTTACACGAAGAGTACAAGCAGTTAAGAAATCGTGTTAAGCAACTCCTAAGAAATTCCAAATCTAAATATTATACACAGCGTTTTTCTCATAAATGGGGTGCCAAGTCCACTTGGAATGAAATTCGTCGTCTTGGTCTCGGAAAGCCACGTCGGACAGATTATAGTATCAATTTTTCTCTTGACGATCTTAAAGAATATTTTACTAATTACTAATTCACCTTCCGCTCTCAATCATTTTAACAGTGAAATACTATACTTAGCTCATTTCACTCCTAAGTTACTTCTTTGCTATGTAATAATGATAAAAACAAATGCATCAGGTGTGGACGAAATCAGTATAAAATTTATTAAGGCTACACTCCCTGCTATTCTACCAATGCTATTGAATATTTACAATTGCTCATTAAATTATTCAACATTTCCTAATCTTTGGAAATCAGCTCTTATTATTCCTATTAAGAAAACCTCTGTCGTAAAAGATAGTCTGACTTCCGACCCATTTTTATGCTCTGTGCTCTAGCAAAACCTCTTAAGCGACATGTGTACAGGCGTTCCGGCTCTCGCCGCAGGATTACAACTTCCCCCTTGGACTGGAAGCTTTCGCTGACCTCCAAGGGAAGGAAGAGGTGGGAAGGAAGGAATGGGAAGGAAAGGTTAGCGAAACCAACAGCCCCTTCGAGGCCGACACCAATGAGGCGGATTGAGGTCAAAAGGACCTCAATCGGGCCTCCGCCCCCCGAAGTGCTCCCATTAGTTTGGTTACCCAAACAACTGAGACGAGTAGCCGTCGGTCTCGCTTTTGCGAAAAATCTACCGCACATCTTTGAGAACCGGAAGAGCCCGTTGCCTAATAGATTGGGATTAGGTATCTCCCTGGCTCACTTTCAGGGTTGACGCCGGGCGGTCTGCCGGAGTACGTTCTCGAGTCGGGGACCATCAGACCCATGGAGGGTCAATTCGGACCAATTCTGGTCAAAGCGTGGGTACATCCATTCTCTCAGTAGTCCTCGTCAACCCTTGTGTATGTGTGTCAACGCCATGTGTACAATGAAACAGTGCCACACCTATTACGAATAAATTTTATTGATGAATATCAATCAGGATTTAGAAAAGGGTATAGCACTCAGACGGCGCTCATTTAAATTACAGATGATATAAAGTCATCAATTGACAAAAAAAGAGTCACTCTAATGGTATTTTTTTGACTTTTCTAAGGCATTTGATTCGGTGAATCACGGCACACTACTCTTTCGATTAGGCAGTAAGAGACTCTCAGTCTGCTTTGTTATGGTTTAAATCATATCTCTCCCAACGACAGCAAGCAGTAAAAGGTCCTGATGGAGAAAAATTCTCCCTCGTCTCAGTTGCATGTGGTGTACCACAGGGGTCAATTCTCGGTCCTTTGTTATTCACAATTTTCATTAGATCTTTGCATCACGTGATTTCTAACTGCCAGTACCAATTTTATGCAGACGATCTGCAAATTTACTACAGTTGTTATCCTCATGAAATACAGTTTGGAATTGAAGTAGTTAACAAAGATATACAAGCAATATGCAATTGGTGTTCTGAAAACTTTTTTACGCTAAATGCTCAAAAACCTAAAGCCATCATAATTGGTAGCTCACAGTATATAAGCTCAATGGGCATTGACCTGTTACCAAAACTATGCGTAAACGGTGCTGAAATCGATTATTCGAACTCAGTAAAAAGTCTTGGTACAACTCTTAATCGCACTCTAACCTGGCCCGAACAGGCTAAATACATTTCCAATAAAGTACATAAAATATTATACTCAATAAAGCAATTCAGGGATCTAATTCCAGCTTCTCTGAGAGTAAAATTGGTTAAAACCTTCATAATGCCTCATATTGACTACTGTTCTCTCGTCTTTTCCGATATTACTAGTGATCTAAATCAAAAACTACAAAGGTTGCAAAACAGTGGAATAAGGTTTATATTTAATATTTCTGCTGATAAACACATCACGCCATACTATGACACACTCAGGTGGTTGAAAATAGGTAAACGCCGCGAATATCAAATACATTTATTTATGTACAAGCTAATCAACACAAAGTGTCCCAGTTACTTGTATTATTAAATTATTTTTAACATTAATACGCAGAAAAGATTGAGGAGAAACACAGAACTATTGTTGATCCCAAATGTCAGCACTATTGTGTACGGTAGATCTTTTTATGTAACTTCTTGTAGGCTATGGAATGCCTTACCGAAAGAAATAAGGGAATCAACGAATGTATATTTGTTCAAGAAATTTGTATGCACACATAATGCAATAAATCACCATGCATATCAATGAAACATAAAATGTATTGCATTATGATTTAACGCAGATGAGTGAATCAGTCAATTTTTTTGTTGTTTCACAAAAAAAATTGAATATCGTTTTACTGTTGTATATATCCACACATGGAGGTCTCTTTATTAGACTTTAGACAATGCACATCAGGATGATGTTCCTTAAATTTTATTATTAATTTTATCCAAAGTGTTATGACCATGGCAGGTTTTACCTCAATATGCATTGTTAATCATTCTGTACCCTTACATAGAAATTCTGAGGTAATTATCTTTTTTAAAGTATCTGTTGTTAATTATATGGACGTTAATGTGTCAGATTTGGATTGTTTTACCCTCACATTTTTCTCTGTATGAAGCCCTGAAGATGGAAAATATTAAATTCCGAAACGTTGGCGAAGGATGATTGTTTGAATTACTAACTCGGACCTATACTTGATATTTAATTGGATTTATTCTATTTTTGTGATGAGGAATACGGGCTAGGAGATTGCTAAAATTGCAAATTAGCAATATTGGCATTAAAACAAATTTGATCTTTTTTCACTGATGCATCACAGAATTGAACAAATTCCGCGATTACTCATGGAGTTCGATCAATTTTGTGATTTATCAGTCAAGCTTCGTTTCCACACAATACAGCCCGAATCTTCAGAATTTGATGCTATTTCGTCAAAAAAGTAGCAGCTAAATTTCGGCATTTGGAGTGACAACATGATACAGCAGCTACGCCCTGATCAATGTAAGTTCTGTTTTAGCCTCAGGGTCGTATAGGCAAGCTGACCTACACTACTTTTTACTTTACACAACTCATGTTTATTTCACAATCTGATTCGCAGAAACATATTACTGCATGAATATTTTAAATTGAGAATTGACTCTCGATCATTTCAGTGAGGTTTTATATCACATAAGACTTCCAACATATGCATACAGTTGTATATTTACTCCCACAATCCCTTCACTGAGGGTTTAAGGAGCCAAAAGGTTCTTTGCCAAAGAAAATCCATTCACCATCAGTGGATGACAATTAAAATCACTAATATGAGCCTACACTATAAAGTTTACTGCGAAAATTACATATAGCAAGCGAATTTTGACCTAAATTACACGTTTAAATGGCTCTGTAGGTCCACTTGAAGAACTTTTAAAAGTTTCGGAAAGTCGGTTTTTGAAGCGTATTATAGTCCAAGTTAAAAGTAACCAATCTCATCTCTACATTAACTCATAAAAAAAGTCTTAGCACAAGTAAAATCCGGGTGTAAGGTGCAATGAAGCGTCTCAAACAGCCTATCCTGTAAAAATGTCAACCTCACCGTCACGAGTTGCAGCTAATTCCAGCTGCACGGTGCACCCTGTTACTCACAGACGAGGCTCTGGCGACCGAGTGTTTTCCGGAATAAGGAAACCCCCACTATCAAGTGCCAACGGTCTCGCAAGAGAGCGGATGAGCGGATAGAGATTAGGGCACTCTTTTGTCCTAGGAGAGAGAAACTGCTCCTGCAGGCGGAAGAACCTTATGGTAAACGGCATAAGAATTGAGAAGGCAACGGGAAACCACTCCATTAAAAATCAACTGTGATATCCCAAGAATCAATAGCACACTATGTCAGCATCTTTTGTAAAACATTCCGGAGTAATAGTCCCCCAATCGGATCTCCGGATGGGGACTGCAAAAGATCAGGCAAGGTCAAAGAAGCAACTTAAAGTAGCAACATGGAATGTAAGAACACTTCTACGATGTGGAAAACTAGAAAACCTCAAATTAGAATGGACAGATTGGAAATTGGCGCTCTTGGAATATCTGAAATGCGATGGCCAGAACCAGGAGATTTCTAATCAGTAGAGTACCGGATCATTTATTCTTAGAGAAGATATGTACGGAAAGAATTCTTAGAGACCAATATGGAATGAGGATAAATAAGCAAAACACAAAAGTGATGGTATGCGGTGCTCAAGACTGCTGTGAACCTGTAAGGATAAGATAAATGATGAAGAACTAGGACAAGTTACAGAATTCAGCTACTTGGGCAGTAAGATAACTGAAGATGGAAGGAGTAAACGAGAAATTGTGAATAGAATACAACTAGCAAAAATAACTTTCAATGATAAAAAGACTCTACTGACTTGTAAAAATGTTAATTTGGAAGTAAGAAAGAGGGTTATGAAAGCTTATGTTTGGAGTGTGGCCCTTTACGGGTGTGAAACTTGGACAATCGGGAAACATGAAAAGAGCAGATTAGAGGCCCTAGAGATGTGGTGCTATCAAAGGATGAAGAAAATCAGCTGGCGAGACAGAATCACCAATGAGGAAGTGCTGAGAAGAGTACAAGAAAATAGAAGTCTCTGGAGACAGATACAGACTAGGAGACTTAAACTAATAGGTCACATTCTACGACGCAATGATTTTATAAAATTAATAGCTGAAGGTTTTATTGAAGGAACAAATCGTAGAGGAAGTCCTAGATTAAGCTATATGAAGCAGATCATCAATGACTCTGGATGCGTCTCATATGGTGAAATGAAGAGGAAAGCTGAGCAAATAGCAGAATGGCGTGATATTGCCAACCAACGCATGGGTTGATAACCGAAGAAGAAGAAGTAAAATCCTCTGCAACCTCCTGCAGGAGAAACGTGCCGAAGTCACCAGGGAAAACACACCAAATTTTTAACGCACACCAACGAAATGGTTTGTTTCCCACTGACTAAAAGACATGAAATATTGCGAAATACACTAACCAGTATAACGCATATCGTGCGACACATCACATGATAGGCCTGTAAAAATTTGGTAAAATAAATTTCTGCGACGTAAAGACGGATTCTCTCCCCTTGCTTCTCCTTTTGCGAGCGAGCATTGACATACCGCGCCATCCCAAGCGATGCATGCAGGTGACATAAAGTCTCAGCACATGGGATCGGGAAAATGTTATTTCGCCCCCTACCCCTTTTTCCTCCCGAGTACTACTACCCGAGGAGATTCTTGAGCACGGTTAAGTGTCATGTCGATAGTGAACGAACGACTCGCACTCGAGGAATGCGAAGTCAATCCAAAACTGAGGTCGTCCATAAATCGATTGTCAGTCGTCACGGCTCAAGTACCGTTTTCCTGCGGGTCGACAATCTTTCACTAAGGGGTTGCGCTCCTAGTTCACGCCTGCGGAGTCGAGAGGAATGATGGCGCTGGCCGAGGTTTCGAGAAGGGTTGGGGTGCTTAAAAAGACGAAGATGCTCGTCAGGGAAAAGAAGTTGTCACTCGCGCGATGGAATTATGTATACGACGAGGCGACCCCAAGCGAGCGATGAGCTTCCCGATCACGAATCCAATCACGGATGGGGCTCCAGATTAAAATCAAAGGGAACCTGTTAATGAGAACGGAGTCACGTATTGAGAGAGTCCCATGCTTTTGTGTGCACACTCATTTATCCCTTCCGCTGGAAGTTCACGACCGCAGACCTCACGTACGTCCGCGATCCTTTGTTTTATGGAAACTACTGACAAAGGAAGCCGTAATTAATAGTCGTGGAATGTTTCCTACGCGTTCACTATATACGCCACGAAGGAGACATCAGGTTGAGTCCCATTTAATTTTAAAACCAAGTGTATTTCATTTTGATTCAGGTTCAAGGAACTTGTGTTCTGAACAAAATGAGAGAAAAACATCCATAGATTTCCCTCAATAAACCCGGACACAGACATATAAGGGTTGTTTTTCCCAAAACCATATCCGTGAGAGAGAAAAAGAGCTATTTAAAAATTAATATTACCAAAATTTCTTCCCGTGAAACGGTGTACGAAATAATAGCAGAAGCTTGCGTGCGAACGATTTTTTTGAGTGTGGGTCAATAGTATTACGTAAATAGATTAGGTTCCATATTGTAATCATTCCATATTCTAACATTTTTCCAGCTTTCTTATTTTGATAAATATGCTAAATTTAATTTTCATTAAAAATATTAAATTCGTCCAGCTTCAATGTATATGTCATGCAATGTTTCCTATGTGGTACTCCTAAAGTCCGTTAACCTGGCAGCAAAAACGCTCATCTGAAACGTTTTTACCTCTAGTTATACTTATGTACACAGCTTAGTGTCAATCTTAAATCTATCTGGGAATTATTTCCCCGTTCGAATGGATATCATGCACCTAACCGTCATGATAAAGGATGAACATATTTATGACATCGCTAAATGACAAATGACTAGAAAACCATTAACATACGAATAAAATTAGAGAGAAAATTTTTAGCGAGCAGAAAGAATATTGCTGAATTTTGCGGATTTTGCCGCATAATTACTAACCCTCGCACGACCAGATTTACCACTTCAGACCTTAAAATTCACACATAACCCTACTATTTCCTATCCTACCCACACCTCCAATACGAGTTTATTCGACGATTTTGATACCCTATCGCTCTTGATTGAAAATTCAATGAATAGCATCGGGAAATCGTAGACACAACCTCCTCGCCTTTGGATGCAGCGACACTGGCAAGCAATATTCGGCGCTCGCATTAGGAGCTGAAAAAAAACTAACGTCCCACTAGCGAACAAAAAAAACATGCAACACCGGCCAAATAAATTCCTTTGAAGGGTGGCAGTGGTCCGTGTCGCGATGGGAAGGATTATGGGCGAGTTGGGCGGGGAGGGGACACACATGGAGGAGGGAAGGGAAGGATATATTCAGCGCGAGGCTGCTTGTGGATGCGAGAGAACACACGAGAGGCGTGGTGGGCCGGCTCTTTCGGCCGGACGTCGGACGAGGACCAAACAGCGGCGCGGTGCGGCGCGTCGGGACGGCCATGGATCACAAGTCGAGTCGCCCGCGCTTTCCCATCCGGAGGAGGAGGGGGAGTGAGCGCCGATGCCCAGCTGATGGGTAACACCCACCCGGTCAGCGCCGGCTGCAGTTAACACCTCTGCCTTGGCCGGCGAACACTCTTCCATTTTGAGGCCGGCGATGCGTACATTCATTTCGGAAACAAAACAATTCCGCCCACTCCAAGTCAGCGAAGCAACGTCAGTAAAAAACCACGTCAACCTTCTCTTCAGGCGCGGTCGCCATATCGTGAATTTTTAAGGCAAGTAAAGGATATCGTTACCTTCAGTTTTTTCATAGCTTCTAACAGTTCTTGCCTCAAAGATGTCTTTAGGTGACTAAACACCCGTCTCCGATGTTAACGGCCACTGCTGATATTAAAATCTGAAATATGTTAAAGTGTAACTCAAACTCAGGCATAGGATTCAAAATTCCTTCAAACATGAGCCATTTCCTTGCATTATCCGTTATTTATCTTGTAGGGAAAAGTGTACAACGTTCCTCTTAACTCTGTATCAGGAACTTCAAGAACAAATATGCTCAAACTGTTGAATCCAAATAAAATATGAAAATATTAGAAATACAAAAATCAAAGACAATATGATGATTTCCAAAGTTTCCTACGAACAGTGCTATTGAAATTGAAGCTCTTGAAATTTTGATCACTGATTAATAGTTGGAATAGATATTATTTATATAGAAAGTTCAAAACACCTAAAATGATGAGCATTTCATTTTTTGAGTCTGTTAATGGAATGCAACAAAATATAGATAATGATTTTTAAAAAATGCGGTTTGATTGTAAATAATTATTATTCATAGGATTGGCGTAAAAAATTAAGTGTAGAGACAAATAAACCAAGAAAAATCCTTTAGAATCGTATTTCAGGAGATAAATAGGGATTTGTTTTAATTTCGGGAGTCAAAGGAGACTGAATTAAATCCGACGCCACAGGCATAACTTTCTCCTATTTTATAAATACAACTGATATTTTTTAGGTATGATGTCAAAATGTTAAAGAGCACTTGGCTGATTCCACCCTTATTTCATCTCGCGGTACCTCAACACTCAAGCACCTCATAATAAGACTTCCCACCCTAATATCCTTATTCATTTTCCAAATTTCGTGAGCCAACTCCTAAAACTGGCATCCAAAACCAGTGGCAGGCAGAACCCCCACTAGCATCCGCGAGCTCTTTTCATCCCTCCCACCGCAGCTCAAACGGCCTCAAACTTCAAAACCACACAACCAAGCCAACGCCCCCCTCCTCCTGACCTCGGCTCTTTTTGCACTCTTCGCTCAAATCCAATCGAGGGAACCATGCACGAACGCCCTGCGCACACTCTCAAAAACCGCTGCACAATCTTAAAGCCTTATACCGGAGACCTCAAGAGAGTCGGAATCCGCAGACTCTCTCCCAACCTCCCACCCATCCGCCTCATGCATCCTCACACCACCGACGATGTCTGAGGAGCAGCCGTGCACGGACGTACCCGGGGTAAAAGTGTCGCGAGAGGATTAGGTAGGCGAACGCCGCGACGGCAACTTACCACTTCATACCCCTCCCCCCCCCCATACGGCCCCGCTGTCTTGCTACCTTCCTCTCGCGACCCCTCGCCCGAATTCCCTATTCACGCCACCTCTCCCTCATCCGGCCTCTGACTCCGAAAACTTGGGCAAACCAGGGTCGCGGCCTACCTCTCTCTCTCTCTCAAGAGTTCGCCTTCCCTTCTCATACACGCGAGAGAGCTGATTTCGGGCCGGTGAAGCGGAAGTCTACGAGGGAGAGAGAGACACTGAGAGAGTACACGGATGCCAGAAACTAAGTGGGTGGGCAAAGAAAACGGGGAGGATTAGTAGCGAGAAAAAGTGTGAGGACGAGATTAGCATGCAGAGAATCGGGTTGTTTAGCGATGAAGATGAAATAACATGCTAGAAAGTCCCTCGAAGTACTAAGCGTTTACTTTGAAGACAAATCGTGGAACAAAATTATTCAGAGACATTTGAAAAGAGATCCACTACACTTAGTGTAGTGGATCTCTTTAAAATCACATCGATAGTAAAATACGGACTCCATCGTGCATTATAGTCATCGATTTTGGTATTTATTAGAGTGAGATTACGACATTCATTTCCGAGATTGTCATTCTACACTAAAAGGTGATGAAAAGCTCCCTAAAATCTATTTTTCAATACAGCAAAAGACAACGAATGCGTATAATGTTACTACCAACATCGCTTCCGAGGACTTACCTTATTCAATCCTTACTCATACGTCAGTAAGCACATATATTTAGAAATAATTACAAAAGAAGCTTCAGAATATGTATGGTCAGTAACAAAAGAGGCCAAAATCGGATGAACTTTCCTCCTAAACTAAATTTACTCGTGGAATTTAAGTCCTCAGCTTAAGTCGAGAGATTTCATTTTCGTTAGAGAACGCCCACAAGGATATCACCGCTAATGTCATCTCAACGCTCCACCAACGTATATCAAACGGAGGAGGAAATTCTCCTTGCTTGCTCTACACTTTTATGTCGCGAAGTTACGTTTAACACGGAGTCAGTGAAAAGCGTAAACAAACATTCCACCGGGACTAGGCAAACGTCAATGGTTGTGTATAACGCCTCAAACAAACATCCAATCTGGCGAAGTTCTATTGAGGTGACTTCATTCTGCAGATATACAATTCAGGCGAAAGTATCCGCATGCCTTGAAACATCTATCTCACTCAACAAATAAACTAAAACGGGCTCTCCGTTAGTAGCAAAATAAAGACATCCCACTGATATCAAGTAAAAAACCCCAAACGAACTAATTTAATCCTTGCCTTTACATTTTAAGGGGAAGAAAAAGAAATTTTCAAACAAAATGAATGAACAAGATGGATAGATTCGGAACGACAGGGATATTGATTGGTCAGAGAGTAGTGACATTGTTCATCATACACTACCGTGTCAACAGAAAACTTAAAATAAACCCGGCCTTCTGAGACTATGGCCTTAAAGGTAATTTAGACGATGTCACTTCGGTGACATATGTTCATTTATAACCAATTTTAGGCTTTCAACCCATTGCTCTATAAATTCCAAATAACTTTACGCCTCATGAGTTTTCTCTAATGGTGTTTAGCAGACAGGAGTGTGGCTGGGGAATATCACATAAATTAAAATAACCAGTGCACGATTTCAGGCATCACTCTGGTTTCGAAATTCTATGTGATACGAGCTGAAAATAACCCAAAATCCAGAGGGACGTGACTTCCAAAAATCTTGGCCCTTCCCAAATAACTTGGCTGAGCTTCAAGGTATACTGAGAGAAATATCTTGGCTCAAGCCAAAAAAGGAATCTGCACTTACGCTTTCATGAAACGTGTCACAGCCGAAAATTAATGCAAAGAGAAGTAAAAATATTTCGGTTGAATGCTTGAAATAGAAAAATGAGGAAAGGGAGAGATAAAATTCATAGAGTATTTATAACTTTTTTCCCAAACAAGGATGTAAAAGAAGTAATATTGTGATCTTAAGTCCCATTGGAATGACATATTTCATGCCAATGTTTTACACACAACAAAAATGTCCGAAGTAACGCATTGTTTGTGAGTCCACAATTTGGAAAAAGTGGTATATACTTTCAGACCCAAAGATACTCTTCTCATAGCATATATATATATATATATATATATATATATATATATATATATATAAAGGTCACAGGCGTGACTAGCAGTAACATATAGAGCACAAAAAAAAGGAAAACTCACAGAAATTTTGATATATTTCGGCGGACACAACCGCCTTCGTCAGAATGTTAGAAGGTAGTATATATATATATACATACATATGAATTTATGTCACGTAACTATCTAAGCTTTAAGCTTAATTATGACACATGGCATAGGAAATATAAAACATATCATAAGAGAGTGTAATCGATTATAGAATATATTTTAGAATCATATCAAGACCAGGTAGAAACACCAGCAATGTTTACACAATTTTGAGTGTTCTCAAAATTAATAATGTGGCAATTTTTTCCAACATCACTTTAAAAAAACTGAAAAGAACTCAGATTCGTGAGGACAAAATGACTAGAATTAGCACCAGGAGAATTGCGTATGGCTTTCAAAGCCCATTACCATGTATGTAAGGGATACGTTTATGCTTGAGACTTATTACAAATTCAAAATTAAAACAAAAACCATCTTATTGGGTGATTTTTCTTTTACAATATCACGGCAGAGCTCTACACTAAACACGAAAGCTTGACAAAAGTCGGTGGACACTTGGTCATTCGAAGCAGGTGGAGACATAGAACGCCAGATTAACGGGACCCAGGAACGCTATACTAATGCATACCTCGTCCAAGGGAAGTTAGTACATGGGGAGATAACGCGTGCCGTAAAACAAATGTGAGCTCAAATGAAGAGAGCGTGTCCTGGTAATAATGGACTGACAAGGGAGGAGGTACGCAATCAACGGACACCGAAAATTTCTATTCTTTTAGGCCACACACAAACTCATTCCGAAATGAAACGAGCCTCGAGGCATCATGAAGACAAAAGAAGATGGAATGCCAGCCAACGAATGCGGAGGTAAGGAATCGCTTTCTCGATTTGAGGTATGCGCTCGTCACCCTAACTCTATACAGTAATGATGTAAAGGATATCTTTTCGAGTTTCTTGTGATGAAGACACTTTGTATTCCAGGAAAACAAAGGGAAGCGAGGACGTGATTAGAAATATACAACAAGCAAAGGAAAGAAATCTACCCATTTTCCTGTCGCCGAGAGATTTTATAACCCTTTCATGATGAATTATTTCACAGTGCGCATTTTCAGCGGAATATGTGTACGTCTCCCACGCGAGAAAGCAAACACATTAACCAACGTTAATAAGGCACAGATGATAACTAAGGTATTCAAATGATCAAGTTAAATCTGCATGCATTAAATGAGCAAAAGATATTCAAAAGCAGGCTATGATATTTTAAAAAATTCAAAGAGAATGATTGGTTGGTTATTTTAGGAGGCAACCGACTGCCAAGTACATATGGACCACGAAGGATAGGTGGGAAGGTTGGATTTGTGGGAATCAAGGAAGGGTGGAGAGCAACTTGTCGTTGATATAAATGAAAGATGCCAAAGGAAACACAGAACTGATAGAGCTCTGTATTTGATGAGCTCTCCACGCTGCTCCAAAATAGGGATCGGCATTCCTCAGAAAACTCGGGTTTCCGGGATTCAAACCCGGGCATTAGGGATGGGCAACCGGTACTCTGGTCACCACACCAACCTGATCCCTAATGGAAATGTTTTTTTAGAAGAAATCATTATCTAAAAGAACGGTAAACAATCTTTTGGCCATAATTTCACATGTGCAATTACATACATGCAAAAAAGTCTCGTGATACCAATGAATTTAAAGTAAATACATCTCAGAGTGTTTTAAATAAAAAAATTCTTTTTTTCCTTTTTTAACATGATCAAAAGGTCAAATTTTTGGTAACGTAAATGAATTAAGATTTGATTTTGCATTTTTAACATAATTATACGAAGTATCCACAATAATACTAGATATCTCACTATAATTACTCGAAATTTTATTGCTCGCCACTCGCAATAATATAAAATTTTAGGGAGTGAATGCCTAAGAAATAGCAAAGCCGGCAATAATTGCTTTCGCAATCCATTTCAAGCAGAAAAATAACTAAAATATTGACCCTCAGCATCATTTTTTTTCGATGTTATTTAATTTCCGAATTAAAAAAAACTTATCTACCACGAGTTTCACAGTATATTCCATGGTAATCCGACTTGGACCAATCAATGAATTATTGCTGACCATCAAATACATGAAAATTGATTTGAACAATACCGAAGCTAAATGCTAATGTTCGAGCTGTCATCAAGAGGCCAATTCCTCCTGAGCAATTCAAAACAATGTGGAGAACACCAGAATTAAAAATCCAATTTCCAAAACATAATGGAGTAATGTTATTTCTCACTCAATTTCAAATCATAGATTTAATTGAAAGGTCCTGATATAATTTTAAAAGGCCATTTATTTGAACAATATTTTCTCCATATTCAAGTCAAATTATACACTCAGCCTAATGGCAACTGTTCCAAGCAGAGGTAAATAATTTTCGTTATTACTTAACTCAATACAGTTAGACAACAAAGCTAAGCATCACAGCAATTAATGAACGGAGGGATTTCGAGCCCTATGACCTCGCGGTACCTTTTCAGTCTCCGGAGATTATTTAATCTTAACGATCGGCGTAATTGATCATCCTATGTAATAATAATAATAATGTAATTTATCGTAAAAGTAATAACATGAGCTTGTCCAAATTAAATCAGAAATATAATATTTGATCAAAGTGAATCGCTCAACCCAAATACATAATGTGGTACAGAATCTAATGTATTTTCTTTTGAGTCGTTCAGAGTGATAACAAAGCCACTTCCGGAAGCAAATATCAGTTGTAAATGCAAATGGACTGTACCCTCCAGTGGGTTGGAAAACAATTTTAAATAAAGCTCGTATCATAATCTCACGGAAGTCGTGCTTTGTGACCGCAAGGAGTTTGAATCTTAAAGAAGGAGTCATGGCGACCATTTTCCCACGCACCCCACGGCGAAGGGTGTCGAAGAGAGGAGGGGGACGAGTGGAGAAAAGAAGATGCTGGCTCTGTTTCGAGCATCTTCCCCTTCCCGATTGCCTCCCTCCCGTCCTCGAGCGCCAGCATCACGCCTCCTGTCTCCCCGCTCCACCTCTCCACCCTTATGCTTATCTCTTATCTATTGGCAATCCTTCCGGGAGAAGAAGGCGAGGAAGGAGCTTTGGAGCGCGGGCGGACCCGTGGATGGGGAAGGGGGAAGAAAGGGTTTGTCCCCGAGAGAAGAGATGCAACTTCACGCTCCGATGGCACCCTTTGTTTAAGGGGTCGTGAGTGAACCCCCTCATCTTCCCTCTTCCCTCAACCCCCAAAGGTCCTCCTCACCCCCACACCCTCTCCACAGCCGCCTCCCTCCCCTCTCCCTTACCTCCGCCCCTGCGATTCCTCTTATACACCTCCCTGGATCTGCAAATGCTTAATGACAAGATAAATGGAACCCTGCACAACGATAGAACAGAGGCCAGTTGAAGTCATTAAAATGCATATGCAGTGATGATGACTAGACCAATTATGCTAAACATTCTCCCAGAAATGGGCTTTTGAGGAGTGGTTTTTCGGCAGCACCATGATAATTTATCTAAAAATGTAAACTGAAAACTATATACGAAATATAATAGCATTTTATACTGCTAGATATGCTCATATCGATTACACCGGTCCCTTTCGGGGTTGACACAGACAAAAAAGGTTAATTCTTGGTAGTTTAGCCTATAAATTTGCCTCTGCTTTATTTCTACATACAGCCCAATCCTAGCATACCTATTTTTCTTCAGTTATACTGACACATTCACGCCCTTTAGTTCCTAAGTCGCTAGTATTATTAGTACTAGTACTATTCTATTTTATTCGCTAATATTAATACTCCCGAGAATCTTTCCCGCCACATTCGTTCATAACTTTTTCAGAACAGCCCATCCTCTTGCACCATTCACTCCTCTATCTCATGTCTGCTTCGTCCGCCAGCTTCTTTATTCCGATTCTTAATCAAATTTGCATCACATTAATATGTTATCTAACAATGAAAACTTAGTAAAATACATAAAGAAAAAATATAGTCATAATAATATAAAATCATGCAGAAGCGAAATCATGCCCAAAATTTTGCGCGAGGCGAGTTGATAATAGTGATGTTAAGATATTAAACAAAAGTGTGAAACCTACTTCACTAAGTGAGATGTAAAAGTATCATGGAACTGATTAATTGTATAATGGTCCTTTGTAGTACGAAGAAAAATCGACATTCTAAATCTATCGGTTTTGCACTCCCATTTCCTTGATCTCATGCCTGTGATCATCTCTATCATAATAGTTTGGCTCTGGCAAAATATGTCGAATAACCGAAAAAAACTTCGTAAAAGGTTAAATCTTTATAATTAGGCTCGAGCAAATAAAGGTTTTAATAACACTGCCACGTTAGCCATAACAATTTTTAACAAATCTTGCTGCTGTCTGCTGTATTTGATCGATTACTAAAGCTAGTCCTTTTTCGTGAGGGTTCCATACACTAGCAGCGTATTTCAAGTGAGGTCTCACGAGAGAAAAATAAAACCGCTCCTTTATTTTTTAACATTTTCCAAGTATTCTTTTAATAAATTCCAATTAACGATATTCCTGTCCGCAAATTCTCCGTAGGTATTTCCTCTAGGAGAAGTCCTGAGTAAGGGTCACACCTAAGTACTCTTAATTAACTCTACATTTGATGGTTCATCATGATTAATTGTGAAAGTTGTGTTGGGCATGTTACTCTTTTTCCAAAAAGTTCATAACAACGCACTACTAAAAATTTAATTCTAACTGCCTAGTATTGCACCATTCATTTATAGCAACTAAGCCTTTCTTCAAGGCATTTCTGTCAGACACCGGGGTAAAAATCCCTGTACAATACTGCGTCGCTCGCGAAAGGGCGACTTTTACTTGTATAAACGGTGGGGATGATGTAATATACAAAGGAAATAATAAGATACCAATGGATCCTTCCTGGGATACACCCGATGTTGCTTTCACTATCTCTAAATTAACATCATTTAGAACTACCCTCTGTTCGCGGCTGTCACTTTGCGCATGTTCTCAATTAGAAAAGGAGAAATATATGACATAGAAAAGATGGAAAGATATGTTCTCAGAAAAATCCTAGAACCACTTAAAATAGAGAAAGGTGAGTGAGAACGGAAAATTAATGACCTATACAAGAATGAAGAATACAAAAAAATGTTGGATGAGATCGTAGGAGGGATGGATTCTTCGGGCACATAATGAAGATGGACAACAGCAGAGTTACAAATTAAATTTTCAATCAGGTTTGTCAGAGGAAGAGTGTAAAACCAGAGGGCCCATGGGATTGAGAAAAAGATGGAAGATATGAGGATATGGGAATTGATTATTTGAGATAAAACTAAGTTAAGAGGCATTTACAGGACTTCAAGAGCTTCCAGAAAAAGAAAAACAATAAGAAAAATAACACGAAAGAAGAGAATAGGAGAAAGCAAAGAGAAAGAATGGAAACTTATTGAAGAGCAGGAAAAGAAGTGGAAAATAAAATCGAATGTTGTCACGTGGTTCTTAAAAGGCTTAAGTCGAGAGAAAAAGTAGACATACCAGATGAGACTTTATTATCCAAGAAACACCTTAAGAATAGCAATTAGCAGATGAGTATTAGGTTGGTACTCGCACTACAAATGTAGGACGAACGCAAATGTTTCAATGTGATGAATACATTTCCCGCAATAGCCATTTGTATTGGTATATTTTTCTAAATATATACTACGGCTTGAAATTTGGTCGTAAAGATGCCATCTACTCTTATCTATAATCTATTTTTTTCTTATATCCCACCCCTATTGGTCGGTTGGTTATTTGTGCATGAGACCGAGGAAATTTCAGCCACAATGACGGCGGGTTGGTAAGGTAAAGACGTGGAGGTAGGATTGGGGGAAAGCAGTACTCGACTGTTCTTAAAAAAAGGCACCAATGTGACCATAGAATGACGTACCGACGGACTAAGCACAACTGTTTCATATACTCTCTTTGCAGTACCCAAGTAGTAATCTGGATTCTACAAGGGACAGAATCCGATTCCGGACCATCAGCATCTGAAGGCTAATCCTTTCACCACACCAAACCAAGTAACCTCCACCTATTCTTTCATCCAACATATGATTCACGATAAATCATAAGAAAATAAAAGGAATGAGATTAACTAGGGCAAAGAAAGCGAGGCTGGTCATAAAAGTAGGAAGCCACAAACAGGAACAAAGAAATCATTATCATTATTTGGGTAGTAACTTAGAAGAAAATGAACATACTATCAAATACATGAGGAAGAGAATGACACACTTGAAGGAAAACTTTTTTAATAGAAGGGATCTGATGATGGGAACGATTGGTAAGGATATAAAATATGAGGCAGGTGAGGAGCTCTGTATAGTGTTAAGTTATTTGGAAAAAATCTGGACTGGGAAAGGAGAACGAAAGTAGGCTAACGACATTCGAGATGTGGATTTCAAGGATAAAGAAGGTTCAGTGAACGGGAAAGGAAGAAAAACATGTAAGTACTTGAAATGATGAGTGAGGAAAGGAAGTTTCTGGATGATACCGTGGGGAGGCTAGATAGATGGCTGTAAGAAGTAACTGAAGGCGATAGTTTGTTCAAGGCCGTGATAGAATGAAGGATGCTGGGAAAGCGGGGAAGAAGAAGAGGGAGAATAGGGTATATGGACGTGAAGGATGGTTAGATAAATGAGGGAAGAAATACCACAGGTAGATAGGGTCTTCACGGGTATAAATCAAAAATGTTCACTGACTTTCAATTTAACCAATAACCAGTCCATAGCTATATTGTAACGTAATAATATATGCCCATATTACATACGTCACTCACTGTCTCAGCTACTTTTGATGGTCTCCTGCATCATATTCGGAGAGTGAAAGAGGGGGTGGGACCGGCTAGTGTCGGCGAGCAATACGGTGAGGGTAAGGGGTCGAATCGGGAGGCGGAGGGAGGGAGGCTTTGGCGGGAGCAATGATCTTCGCCGGGCAGGTCACAGGGATGAACGAGCGGGAAGAACCGAGACTGATCCTATAGTGCGATAACATTTTATTCATACAACCTGACTGTGTATATTGACCCGTCTTCGATGGGACCATTACGATGCGTAGCATTCTCAGTCATAACCTCGCTATTAGCATATTTGCCTATATATGGTCACTTTCCTACACCATCCGCGCACAACTGCATAGATTATGCTAATAAATATTGAAAAACATTATACACAACTGAGCGGCGAACAAAGTTATTCCCGTCACGTGGCTGTTTCTCGCGAAAAAAAGTGAACTTGAACTCAGAGCTAGGAGTGGATAATTGATCAGCCTTACGTGAATAAAAATAAGAATAATCAATAATTTTTTGAGAAAATAAATATTCATTATATTTTATACGCATTATATTTTAATTTAAAAGAATCGAACTCAATTCAAATACATCATAATACTTTTTTAGAGCAGCAATACATAATTACGGTATGAGAATGGCTTTGATGGTAATTATGCATGTTTTTAAAACGGAGAAATGTCCCAATATGCAAATGTTAATTCAATTATAAACTTAAGAAATTAAAAAATTAAGGAAAGTATAAGGCGGTGTCAATTTATAATTTGTCAGCTACTTACATTCAAGTACGCTGCCAAATAAATTACCAACAGCCTTCAAATTTAACGTTTTCAGGCGTTATTTGATGGAATTAATCACTTAATTATCTGATCTTAAGTAATTATATAATGACACCCTAATCTTTATCTGTAACGTTAAATGACTTTCGTGCAAAATTCACTTTTTCAAGACTTTTCATCACGCAGAATTGGAGAGAAAATCATAAAAAAATTAAGACTTGTGACTGGGTAATTATATTAGGTACCTAATGTTCAAATCAAGATGTTAGAACGATATAATCCTTCAAAATGTATCCTTCAAAATTCGAGGGGACACTAGATTAAATCCACGAATAGGACAAAGAATGGTGGTTGAATTATTCTCGTCAATCCATATATTTCCAATGGCGACCTAAAATTGTGATGCGTTACCAGTAAATAGGCACATAAGAGTAGTGAACGGTGATTATTGCGCGAAAGTTGTTTATTCTCTGAGAGAAATCCCATCTCCGCACCCATTATTAAGAAATGGCTTCATCAAGACCGAGGAGGGTCCTTCGACGCGGCCGGAGGAAAAAAAGGCAGACGCAAGGGCGCAAAAAGTCGTAAAAGATTGAAGGGGTCATTTGGTGCCATAATAGGAGTCGAGGATGGAATGGATGGGAATACAAGCTATGGGGGAGTTCGTGGCATGGCAGAGGCGGGTGGAGGGAGGGAGGGAGGGGGGCAGACGTAAGACAAAAGGGGTAATGAACGAAAATGGAAGCTGGAACGGACTAAAATGAAAATACTGTCAGCAAATACGGCAGAAGTTTCTCAATGCCAAAATGAGTCAGAAATGAAAATTCAGCGGTTTTAAATAACACATTACTTTTCAAATTCAATTAAAATCACAGATGTAAACTAATTTTGAAAAATTGAGAAGAATTACAAAGCGAAACAATCCAAAAGAGGTTAAGAGCTTTCGTGGTGAAAAATTAACACGCTTAAAGTTATATTGTAAGACATATTCGACATATGACCCCCTATCTTAAAACAAGAGGCTAATATTTGAAGGCATCATAAATTAATAACACTTTGTACTTCTCCGCCAAAAATATAGTGGAAAAGTACAAAATGTTTTACTTCATTATTTTGCGATACAATCATTTAATAAGTGATGACTGTTACAGTCAAATTTAAAGATGCATATAGCTGCTACCATATGCCAATAATATATAAAATATTTTATATAAATATCTTATAGTAAATCAATGCTCACATAATGTACATATATTAAAGCAGCAACACAATATAAACAAAATAAGCATTGGCAAATTTGTTGAACAAGTAAATGTGAGATAATATAATTTACTGATGACAGAGTCCAGATAACTTCCTAAATAATCTCATTCACTATTCCACACGAGATGATATTCATCGAAGGTATTCAGCCAATATTAGTATATTATCAGACGGTTATAACCCATCAATGCGCGCTCAAAATCATCAGTCTATACCCAGGCAATTTTTTTACAAATAAAATAATGTGCCTTAAATAAATCCCTTCTAAAACTCTTCACATCTTCAACGCTTTGTGCACTCATCCAAAATTCCCACACAATTTGGAATGAGGAAGTATCCGCGCAATATAATCATAAATACCATGCATAGCATGGGTTGCCAATGTTTGCGTAGGAAGGCAATGCATTCGACCCATACAAGCATTTGGCCCAGTTTTCTTGGTCTGTAGAACACAACTGACCAACTCGGATGCACGAGTGTAGGCGAAATTAAGAGATACGCACTGAGCAAAAAAAGTGCAGCAACTCCCGACGACTGTACAATCCAGCCGTTTGGACACTCGAAGCGAGCAACGGGCTTTCTCCGCGAAAAAAAAACGGTAACTGATCAAATAATACGATCACGAGGATAAAAACTGCGGAGGATGAAGCAAAAAAAGATGCATGGATGAGATAAGGAAAGAGAAGTACGGTAGACAGAGAGAGAGAGGGGAGGAGATGAAAATAAAGAGCAGTAGCCATCATATCGCGACTGACCCCAACCAAGAGGAAGCGTTCCGAGCATTTTGTCATGGGCGTATGGGGATGGACCGGAGAGGGCTCGAGAGGCACGGTTTGGGAGCAAAAGGATGGATTCAATATTTATTTGAAGGGCCTTGAAAGAGGGCGGGTGCGCGATAGATAAGGCAAGAGGACGAGGGCTAGGGTACGTAAGGGTCGGGGATGGGAGGGCGGCAAGAGACACAGGAATAAAGGGCGGAGATGGGGTAGTGAGGTCGGTGATGTCCAGCGGGGTGGGCGGGGGTAGGGGAGATTTTGCGAACGGAGGGATTGCAGAGGCTCAACGGTCCAGACGCTTCAGCAGCCGAAGGAAGAAAGCCGAGCCGGCTAGGGGATGGGGGGGACGAGGGTAGGGAGGGCGGAGCGTCATAAAGTTATTTCTGCGATGAATGCGATGCCCTGGATATGTGAAGAGTGTGTGCAGTTGGGATAGGGGGGGTTCGGACCTTACCCCCGCCCCCCCGTTACATAAGGGTCTCTCTCTCTCTATCATGCCGCTCGGACGACGCGCTGGACCGAGAATCGGAAGAGTCCCCAGGGAAGATAGCGTCCACAAGGGAGATGGGGGCGGAGGGATTATTTACTTTTTTTGGCTGCCAGGAATAAGGTGAACTATCACCGAAAAACTAACGCCGGCGGGTAGAAGAGATGCGAACGGGAAAGCGTGGATTGGGGGACGAAAAAAATAACGAAAATGATGAGAAATCGGTCGACGCAGGAAAGGAGGAAAATTCAGGAGAGAACATTTTTTTTCCCAACGAAGAGATACGAGGGGAAAGCCAAAAATGTATTGTCTGGATGACCGTTTATTTTCCGGGAAAGGTAGAAGAGGGGAGGCGAACAGATTACGAGAAAAACGGGAAGAGGAATGGGTGAGATCTAGCGTGTTACGAAGGAAAGGGAAGACGGCGAAGAAAAATTAAGAATTGCACCACGGCGAAGAAGAATTTGTTCGTGAGTGAATGATTAATTCAACAACAGAAGGGGTATTTTCTTCATAAAAGAGGAGAAAAAGAGAGTAACATTTGACTGCAATGAAAAAGTTCAATATGAAGTTGAAAAAGCAAGATTAATAAATTAGCGGGTCTAAAAAGCCAATTCGGAGCCGTACAACTTACAAGATTATCTTTCTCACTCCACGGTGTTAAAAACCGTAGCAATGGAGAGTACTGCAATAAAAGAAATAATCAAATGTGTCGAAAATGTATCAAATTTAAACATAAAATTCTACTCTACAGGGCTAAGAAATTATGAAAAAGTCATAATGAACGCTTAATGCTATCTTAGACTTGTGTAGAAAATACATTTAATAGCAGGTTTAAATAAATTAACACAAGCATACTACTTGCATTAAATAATACTTTTAATAATTGTCTATTTTCTTTTACGTTAAGCGAGGGCTTCTCAAAAAGCGTCATACAGGGAAGTGCGCAAATAAATAAAAAATATTTGTCTTTCACACGATTATGGACGCATTTCCAGTAAAAATTTTATCCAATTTCACTTCATTCATTTCAAGTCTGACATTATAGTAGGGTTCTGCGTTACTCCTGATAAGATATAAAATGACACCTTAGGATAGATACGAGAATGAGAGATGAAAAGATACGAGAAGCAATTATAAGGGAAAAATTGCATGGAGTCTCAACTCTAAATGAAATGTAAAAATTGTATTGTAATTAATATTATTTTCATTAGTCTGAGCCATATTCTTATAAGATTCAAAGATAGCAATATTTATATGTACTTCTATATCTATAACAACTACGTCCTTCCATCTTTCCCATGTGTAAAAAGTACTTCCAAACAGAATCGATCGAAGGCGAGCGTAGAGCGCAGAATTTAGTTTACATGGACATTTTTTATTATTTTCTACGTATTTAAATGGCATATCAACCTTTTTTTACCCCTCTGTATGACTATTCGTATCATGTCCGATATTATAAACAGTACGGTAATACTTCAAAAAAAACTACATCTATAACGGTGAATTGTCCTAGCCTAGAGTGAACCAATTCAGCCACAGAGAGATAGAACGGGGGGAAACCTCTAAAACTAAAATCCACAATTTTCGTAGCTTAACTAATTCACGTCAAGAAAAACATTACTCGGAAGCAAATTTACTCGAATTTACGAAAATGCTGAATATCTTCTCAGCACTCTTTTTTAACAGAATCCGAACAGGTGCCTCAGATTTCAACGACCTGCATCTATCCTAGCGGTAGGGACAGGTGAGTATTGGTAATGCTTATCTAGACTATTGATTGCCTTTCAAATACTATTTATAAGGCTTCGTGCGAAGAATTTCCCTGAATATATTAAAATTTTACATTAGTTTCCATTAACAGAGCTTATTGTCCACTAGGCCGTGAATTGTGGGTTTGAAACGACTGAGCTCGAACTTCCTGTAGAAAATTTGGTAACACGAATACGCTCGCACACATGAAATATGGGCGTCCTTGAATTTTTATATGATTGGATTCTATTGTTCCAGAAAAAGACATTTTGAAAAGGACACGCCATTCGTATTTCATTCACTGGTACCGGAAGTACGGTAGCGTTCTCCATCCGGTCTATAATTATGCATCAGGGGTCGCGGTTCATGAGTATGGCAAACCTGGGAGACATGAAATCATGATGTAGGGTGATTCCTGGGGTAATATATTTTGACGACATGCGTGAAAGGGTTTAGTTGAGAGCACATGAAAGCTTTTCCTTGTTAAATAAACTATTACTTTTTAAACATCTCATTTGTGAGAGTATATTGTTCTAAATTATTTTTATCCCCACAATGAGTGCCTAAATTGTCCAACGTTACCAGCGTAGAAATCTCAATTCTTAAGCTTATAGTCATTGAAAAATTATACAAAGAACATGAAAATACCTCATTTTACCAAATTTGTTGATGGCCATCATACATAACATAGGTCTCTATAAAGTGGATGAACTACTTATTAAAATCATGACTATGTTTTTCACAATGACATATGCAACGATAACTCTATTTCTTAATCAACCATGAAACTTTGGACTTGTTCAATAATACAATCTATTAAAAATACAAATGGTTAATTAAAATTTGCAACAATGATGGCTATAATTTGCGCCGGGAGACTGCACTAAGCCACCATATAGACGTGACTACCTTGCACTTCACACCTTTTCACATTTTCAACATAACTTGAGTCCACATAGCTAATAAAGATCGCGTTCGATATCAAGCCGATATGCAAAGCAGAACAAGGTTTCTTTTACGCGAGACAAAGAACATAATCGGCCGTCACACCTTGGCCTCCTCGACATCATAACATAACTCCAATTCCACAGCCCCCGACATCTGACCTTTCAGATCTGATCTCGACCATCTTTGCGTTCATATGTGCCAGTATGCGCGAGATCTGGGGAGTTAAACAGCACGCATTCAAATGCAAGCTTAGTTTGCTGGGCGCACCCTCTTGGGAAGAGGAGACGGATATACCCTGCCCTGAGGGAAGATTACTTTTTATGCCGACTCGACTCTTTCTCGCGTATGCGATGAAATATGCTCACCTGCGCACGCGCGTGTCGAGGGTAAGAGTGAAGAGAACCCCGGAAGCATTGCGCAGGTGTTTTGTGCTCAGCGTAGCGTCTCGGGACTTTTTCGAGTGGGCGTTCGTAAGAGAGAGACAGCGTGTGTATAAGCCTACGCCTTCCCCTCTTCATATCTTGGCGATTCGGAAACCCTATATGTCCTCTTCCTCAAAAAAGAGAAGAACAATGGGAAATGTCATCCGGTCTTTGAGATCATAACATGGCTCTTATTTTTCTCTTTTTTTGGAGGGCATGACTTTCCTTTCTGAGAAAAAAATAAGGTTTTTGGATGGGGGAAAGCGGCGCTGTCTTGTCTTGCCACGCTTTAAATGGGAAACTTGTCCGGATGTCTTAATCGCCCCTATTGTTGGCCAGTAGCAGCAAGAGGTGACTGCCCAAGAGTCTGCCGTTTCGAGACCATGCAGAATTATACCTAACGAGAGTCCTAAAGTTTAACGCTTTTGTGAGCAAAAGTAGGTCAAATGCTGTTTTCATCAAATATAAAGTCATGCCCAAAGACTTCTGCTTCCGCAATAAACTGGCAGATGGATAACTATAGGGCAAAATATTAAACGCGATTAAGGGAATAAAACGATGAACGTGATACTCTAAATACGTTGCTCTTAACTAAGATGCCTGGTGTATCGGGTTGGTAAATTCCACTTTCCCACGCATTATTGTCACTGCAGCACATTCGGGGCGTGATGTATATCCGTTAAGATATATCACTTCTCTATCCAGCTCCTTTTCCCTGCTTCCTCTTTCGTCAAGGCTGAAGCTATAGTACATCTTACTAAACTTTGTGTCAGAGGCTCTTAGGTAAGTATGCAGATCACGGATCAACTTAAAATATTAGATGTCCTTCTTGAAATCACATCTTCAAGACCACCTTTTGGGCATCTACTGAGAAGTTTTCATTTCCATTCAGACGATTCAGAATACATGGCTGAATGGACTTTTGACTGTTTCCGGTTTCAGTTCCACAATTCTCTGTATTATCTACTTGAAAAAGATCAAATTTCCAGCTTAGGTGAACACACATTCCTCCTATCGATCACAATAGGCAGTCATAGTTAGGCTCCGCTCAAATTCGGACAGTCCTATTCGTCCAAAACCCTCAAGCCTTTGTCTATTATGGAAAAATTGCCTTAGACATCGCAGAGCATTGGAATATAGTAATAAAGTCATTATCAGAAAAGTAGATCATCAAGCAATGTTATACACAAAAATCTGTCCGCAAATTGCTCTTAAAAATATCTTATTTGAAATCCAAAACAAAGCCTAGAGTTGTAATATCTCACCACACGTTTTCCTGGGATAATATTTCGTCGTATATATACACTAATATTAACTGTGAGGTTGATAAACTTTACAAATTTCGCACCGATAACTCATTTTTTCAACGCTTACGTCTCCCAACAGCTCACGTATAACAAAATACGATATAAAATCGGTACTAAGGATGGCAGGTACTGGGATCGGGATTTCCAGAAAGTAAGTAACTGGTATATAATTACAAATGCTTCTTACACAAGCATTTCATTGAGGTAAATAATTAAAGTAAGTTTAATTGCCAATTAACTCCTCCTGTTCCAGTAACGAACCAGATCATTCTTTTTTTCGCGGAGCATTTAAAAAATAAATGAAGGCATTATGATAATGTCTTTCTTGAAATCAGCTCATCAAGACTCTGCTACGCTGAATCGACTGAGAAGTTTTCATCTGAATTAAGGCACGTGGCTGGTTGGGCTCTGGAACTAGAGATCGTATTTATTCCTCTTCCAGATTTCTCTGAAGTTAAAAAACGCAGAAAATTCAAGAGGAAGAGATGCGCAGTTTTTTAAAGATAAGTATCAGCATGGAGATGACTCGAAAATGAGGTTTTTTCGCTCAGAGCATCTGAGTGAAGCAACAATTACAATCTCAGTAACTTAGCCTTAATCTGGTTCGATGAACATAGCTTATTGATTTAACTTTTGCTTCTTCAGAATAATCTACATATGAAAAACTAAAGAAAAATGAAATAAAAATTAAAAATTTATCTCCAAATTGTAGTAGTCATATTTTCCGGTGAATATCAATGTCCAACCTCGAACAGTGAATGAAATGCTACATTTAATAACATACGTATTGGTATTGGACATTAAACAACAGCCTAATAAAACAGGTGTTCTCACCTAGAGAATCATAATATAAAACATAATTCTATGGTACTTTCTGCGGAAAGCTACGGAAATATTTTCCAGTGACTGATTTATATAATATCTGTAAAGCAGTGTTCACGGGTGCATCACCCAACAAGCATATATGTTGCATAATTATTTGCTAGTTGTTTTGCAGAGTTCAAACACTATACAATGATAACTTTACTCGGGCTATCCTTTGAAACGGCCATTAGTAACTCAAACTTTCCTCTGCAATATTTACCAGTCAAATGATGTGAAAATAAAAATAACTATAATGTTCATTATTTCCCAAAGAGAAACTCAAGCATAAGAAGAAAATGATTGCTTTAATCAAAATAATATATTAAAAAATGCTCCTCACACTTGTTCCATATTATTCTTTTTGTTTTTATAATTATTTACTCTCATCCTTCTTATTCCCACTTCGATGCTTTAGGTTTCCCGGATATTTCCGATATTATATTTTGTTTTAGTAAATAGGGTATGCGACGCAGACAAAGTTATTTGCTTATTTTCCTGATGCATAAATGTTAATAAATCAAACATATCATGTAGCCCCATATTTTCCCTACCTAAGTCCCATACTTTTTTTAAGTACTGCATTACTACAGCCTTTTTACATCAAAAAAGATATTCTAATGGCGGGTCATCCATACAACCAAAAACGAAACGATGTTCCAGTAGGGTGAAAATGTCCCAAAACCGTCCAATTAGCTGTTTGAGTACTCAAATGAATGAACCCAAATTTCATCTTCCTATAAGCTCTGGGACACGATGAGCTCCTGTATTTGGTTACACAATACCGAATGCGTGATTAATCGCTAATTAAACTAAATGATACATTGTTTATAATTAACTAAAACATTTCTATTGAATTTCTACGCATGGATTCATTCAAATTAACAAAAACACGACTTCACATGAATTAAGATACTTTCGTGCTTCCGAATGACTGCATAGCCTACATTGCTAATTGGTATTTTCTAATGATTAATCTTCACCCAATAATTAGCACTCACGTCTCCATAAGGGTGATGATTACCATCAGTGTACGTCGCCAATGAAAATGATAGCGTCAAAAAAATATATTATCCGTTTCTATTTATCTGCTCTGAATCAACTGACGTAAAACGGAAAGTAATTGCCAAATTACCGAAGCAAAGTAGGGGGAGATTATAAAAAACAATAATTGTTATGACCATAATTAAGTTTATCAGAACTTGAAACAAAAAATATTTGTTTTATTTCCGAAAGCTAGTTTAATTATGAAAAAAATACCGAGAACAACTGAGCTATTGCTTATGATTTTACACTACTGGGGAAGGAATTTTTAGTGAAAAATCTCATTTTGAAGATAGAGAAAGGGTGAGAGGAAAAAACTGTACGAAATGAAGCTATAAGCTCATTCAGAAACGGTCACATAAACAAAAAAAATCGCATGAGAGAGGGAAAAGCGGACAAAGGAAGAAGTCTCATTTACTCGTACAAAAACATGTTATTTAGCAAATGGATCGCTTCGCACCCTTTAGCCCTGTCACACAATTCACAATTTTTTTCTCTCTCCCACCGATGCCGGACCGTTTGTTCAGCAAAATCCGCGAGGGCGTAGAGAAAGGAGGTGAGAGGGAGGGTCAGGGAGTAGTGGATGAGTGGAGAGAATAGAATAGAGGGAAAATAAGGGAAAGGGGAGATATGTAACAACAATGAGTACTTGTGTGAAAGAGCAAGAGAGAGAGAGAGAGACAAACAGAGGAAGAGAGGAGACGGGTGGGAGTGGGAAAATTTGTTGTCCAGATGAGAATGAGGAGATGTGAGGTTTGAGTTATATATGTTTATTTTCACGTTCGCTTCATTTTATTCCCTCCATTCCGCGGGGCCCCTTACGGAATGATGTCCGCTGATAGGGATCGCTCGGGAGGTAGAGCCACCTCCGCGCTCGCCCATACCACCACCACCGGCACCAACCAACGCCATGCCGACCACCAGCCCACCCCCCCTCTCCCCTCAAGAGCGCCTTCACTCCGCGGGCGTATGGGCAACTTCCGGTGTGAGTTCCATAGGGTGGGCATGTCTGTCTCTCTCGACTCCCTCCTCCTCCTCTCTTTATCCAGCGGCCCGAGGAGGAACAGAGGGGGGGATAGAGAGGAGAAAGGGTAGGAGTTGGGAGTCCAGCGGGAGTCGGGCGATGGGATGAGACCCAGGCACGAGTGAACAATACCGAGGGATGGGTGAGGCATTGGCGGCGGCTGAAGTTATTCCTCTACACACCTATATCATACCCTGAAGGACGCCTCAGGGGTTAGTGACAGAGTATACTAGGACAATACTTATGAAAAAGAAAGCTGGTATAATCTTTGAAGTGTCGATTGGCTTCTAACCCCGAAGAGCTCCGGTTCAAATCTCGAAAATGGCGAAAATTTTACAACACAATCCAGGGAATTCCGCAATGACTTGGTGGAAGTTAACTGTCAATCATGTAAAAACAAGGTTTTTTACACAATTAAAAAAGAAAATTTTACACAATTTTAAAAAATACAAGGTTTTTTACACAGTATTTTTCATTTCGATAAAACAACTTTTATCGCATTGGCGACAAGATACCTAGAGATGACACCTATGCGTTGTCTTCAGGGTATAGACGTTGGTGGCAGGCAATTTTCCAACGCATAGTCATCTCCAAGATACCAGAAGATGACTTTTAGCGTTGAATCTGATTACATCCAAGCAAATGATTGTGCGCAATGCCTAGTCTTTTCATCGCAGCCCTCATATCTACTTAATCTCCCTATCTACAGTATTTCACTCCTACTTCCATTGTCGAATGGAATGTTTATCCGAGGACTCTTGGCGCCTCTCGATGAGTGTTCTTCTGACCCTGGGTTTCCTCCATCATTCATCAAATAATTCTGCTTAACCTACCGATCCTCGATTTGTAAGGATCACCTCAGCGGTCGGTCGCCTCCCGAAATAACCAACCAGCAGAAGAAGCTTGGGGATTGGATAAAAGCATGGAAAGAGGTAAAGAACGAAAATTGGTAATAGTTTTGAAGCACTGAAGCCTCGCTGTGTTCTTATTGTAATCAACAAAAGGAGGAAGGGAATTTTACGTAATCACACGTTTGACAGATAAGCTCGCTCGATTTAGCATTTTTTGTCAGATTCAGGGAGAGGTATTAAAATAATTTCTTCAAGCGATTCGAATGGATCCAGTGAATACTTTTGCAGAATTTGTAACCCTATATCTCCGGCGCCTCCGAGCCTTATCTTTGGTTTGTTAGCTGGTTGTTTTCGGGTAGTCGACTGACAACTGTGGTTTTCTCCGACATGAAAGATAGGTAGATCGGTTTGTGAGTGAAAGATTAGTAGAGGACTATGGAAAGGATGAATCAAAATTTGGCGTCTGAATTAGCCTATTTATAACTTAATGGCATTTCTGCAGTTCAAAACAAGAAGGACCGGGGCATGATAGCTACCTACAAGGATCAATAACGATTATTTTGCCGGGTATTATTTGTTTTACATAATTTATTATTTTTTCGCACTTCCATTATTGAATATGTACAATATTGTAATCAGCTTTATTTGAAAACATCAAAGAGCTGTTTTTTTTCATTTTAAAATACATTGAGAAGAAAAATGATGATACCATAAACAAGCAAAAACATTACCATGATGGGGAGAGAGGATGATCTAGGATCTACATTCGAAAATTCGAAGGAATGACCGTGAATACCACAGAACGCTTTACCAATCATTTTTCTCAGGTTTTGGTCCTTGTTGGTAAAAAGCAATCTTATTTGGTAGACACCGTTTCTTTTTTTCACATATTACACACCACCAAAAAGTATTAAAATTCAAAACAATTGAGGTGATTATATGTTAAATATAGAAATTGTGGTCATTAAAGTAGGGCTTACCTGTCAGAATGACGGGTTCGGTCCTTCTACTGCTAAAGTCTCACCAACAAAAGGAGTAGATTATACGCCTTGA
Source organism: Ceriagrion tenellum (assembly GCA_963169105.1). Classification (NCBI taxonomy): domain Eukaryota; kingdom Metazoa; phylum Arthropoda; class Insecta; order Odonata; family Coenagrionidae; genus Ceriagrion; species Ceriagrion tenellum. The sequence continues at coordinate 32,135,574 of OY720635.1, read as the reverse complement.
ATTCCTCTCCACATCTCACGGAGGGAACAAGAACCTAGTCCTTAAATGAAATGGGGAAGGAGAAGGTGGTTACACACAAAGTCACACCTTTTAACTTGAAGAGGAGGAAGGGCTGGGAGTACTAAAGGAGATAGAAACAGAGGAATGGGTAGGTGAAAGGAGATAGGGCGGGGGGATGGGAAGAGAGAGAAAAATTGAGAGAATTATGCGAGGGATTGTTAGCCGGGGCAAGACGGATAAGGATTAAAAGAATATAAAAGGAGGCGGGGAGGTAAGCCGGGGAGAGAAGAGGCGGAACCGTAGAAAAGTGTAATGAGAGTTTCCGAGGGCGACTAATGCCAAACAAGCAAGAGCGCCCGAAACGTTTCTTTCTGAGGAGGCAGGCTTTTATAAAAAATTCAATAAGTGACGTTAAGCGGGGGGGGAGGGGAAATTTAGCGCTTCCTCTTTCGCCCCATCCCCGCGACCACGCGCAGTTTTCTTATGGGAAGCGAGAGTTCTTCACCTTGTGTGCGCGAGCATATACGACGTGGAGGGAGAAGACTAGCGGCCGGGGCAGCGGGCATATTAGGAGTGAGAACTGGGGAGATTTATGCCAGCCGGGTTCACAAAACTTTTTTGGATAGAGACCCAAGATAAGAGTGGGGGAGGAGGAGAGGAAATAAAAGGCTCAGAGGGGCGGATGTACTTATGTATAAACGTATATATAAACACAGGCCAACGCACATGAGCGCGCGCGGTCTCACACACACACACACACCAACCAACCCGGAGTTGTTGATGGCTTTCCCCGCTGTCCGGTGTGGAACGCGGAGTTGAAACAAATAAGGCAGGAAAAGTGAAAAAAAAAGCAATAAAAAAAACGAGGGGGGTCATAAGGTAAACTTTGTAACACGGTGTATCGCTCGAGATAATCATACCGGGCATGTTTCATCCGTGAATAATTGGCCTTTATTGTTTTGATATGAGTGGGGATATTAAGGGAGCAAGGTGTCACAAATTGGAGCTGTCAGTTTATTTTTTACACGTCATCAAAACAAAGTGGCTAATTGGGTTGGAATTCCTGAGAGGCGGGAACCGCAGAGCTCACCGGCTGGTTAAAATGAAGGCATTTACAAATCAGGGCAGCCATTAATAGCGTGCGATTCCAAAATCGTACCAAACTATTTTGAGTATTATTTTCAGATCTAAAAGTTCAAATTATATAACAGTCATTGAAGACAATTTGGTAAATGTATTTTCAATATAAATCAGGGAAAATTAACTTTAAATCATAGAATAATTGAGTTGTTTAAAAAAGAAACTTAGTTTTCCTCATCATAAGCTGTCATAACGGTTGAAGTACAACAAGCTGGCATGTTCTAATCTATACTCCATAGTATATATCAAATTGTACCAGGTGACCAACCTCTACTCGACAACAATATATTTATTTAAAGTGAAATAAACATAAATGCTGCATTATGTAACGTCGTGCCATGCCCTAATAGAAAAGTGATCGCATTGATATGGTTTAAATATTCCCAATAATGCGAATTTAGCCGCTAATGAGGAGTTCGACAATGAAAATCACATTTGAGTTGAACCCAGAAGAGCTGAGCTATAGAGAAGCTCAAGATATAGGCCATACATAGGCGTATGTTACTTAAAGAATACGTAATTATATGATACGTATATAATAATGTACTAACGATATGTATATAATAATGCAATGATGTACTTGCTCAGTAAGAAGTATTAACTGCTTCTTCTTATAGCATATAAACGACATCCTTCCGAAAGAGGAGGGATTTAAGGAAACATTTTAAATAGCATTAGGACAACTTTCATTAAATACCTCAGTGTAGCTTTCCAATCTGGAATCAACAACTGGTGTTGCTCTAAGTATGCCGTTACGTCAGCTTTTTGTTTATTTTTTGTTTGATGCGTTGCCACCTTGGTAATCCATAAGGTCCAAGTTAAAAATTTGACTTTTAAAAATATTTAAAAAATATAATATGATATTCTCTCCTTCAAATGCTGTTCTCATGGTTAGGTTGGTTTTGAGCTGGCAAGATTTCTGAGCAAATTCGACACCTTGAAGGCTTATCTCATGCCAATGAATGTTATATTCTGATGCGGCAATTAACCGTCTCACTTTACGCATCGTAAAAAGTACGACTGAAACAATTCGGATTCTATCGTGAGTATTCAACACTAAAGAAAATTCGCAAAAGTCACATAAAACCTACTACGATCCAAACTACAAGTTACATCTTTAACATAATTGTTTGCCAACCGCTAATATCTGTCAACAGGAGTTACAACTTTTAATGGTGGTATTCCAGTTTAAAGAACTATACATCAAATACTGATTCTGAGATTAGTTGATTTAATTAATTTTCACTGAAAGCTAAATTAAATGATCGCTTCATCCAATCAATGTTTATTTTATGAACCCTTTCAGTCTAAGGGGATTATATTCATTTATTAACACTTTGAAGACCATCGGAACCCACCTATTCCCATGTACTATCAATAAGAAGAGAATTGATTGCGCAACCTAGAGATACTTTTTTAAAAACAATACCAACTTATAATTTCTCTTTGAAGTGAATTCACTAGAAAATTATCGTCACAGGATATATTCATCGCCCAATTACTTTGCACAAAATATTTCACAAAAATTCAGAAAAAATCACATTGGAGTTGGAAACGTAAATTTGTACAGATAAAACATTTATTACTCTCCTAAATTCATTACAGTAAACTGCTTATTTAAATCTATTAAAAACAATAGAATTTATCGGGGAAAAGCATACTGACGGGGAGAAATGAAATTACCATTCATATTAGGTTGATCAAATAAACTATCCATTCAAAAGTTCACAAATAATATAAAACCCTACAAAAATATGGCAAAAACAAAGTTAATAAATGGATATGGGCCACAGAAAAAAGATCAACCGTGAAAAGAGATAGGGTGTTTTGAAAAAAAATATTTCGAAACTTCACGCAGGAAAACTAGAGGACCTCAGGGCAATGAGTATGGAAACAGGCATACCAGCCATTTCAGTTGCATAGCGATCGGTAACTGATAAAAAAAGGCAGGCGTGCCAAGCCATTTTATCAGAGGTGGCGGAACATGAGGTAGGAATGTAAATAAGGGCAAAGTGGACTATCTGACACCTTGTGTCTCCGAACCTCGAGGAGGGTCCTTCCCTCCCATCTTGTGCTTCCCACCCAAACCCTACTCTCATCCTACCCCACCTCCCCCCTGCGCACGAGCATTATATTGTTGGGCCCCATTATAAAAGGGGGAGAGAGAAATATAAGACTGACGCCTTATAGGTGTATTCTTTTTCTTCCAGCCTTCCCTTCCCCCCCTCCTAGTATAGCCATCGGTGAGCATGCACGCAACCTTCATGTCCACCGGAGCTATCTTCATCGCACGCTAGCCATTTGGTTCCAGTCCAGCGTCGACAAGCATACCCTCTCTCCTCTCATTCTGCGAATCATAGTCGAGTCAACCATGTGTGGACCTCTGGACGGACAGAACGCGGCTCTTACGGCCAACGAGAGCTAATTTATCGCCGCGCGCTCCATGCACTGACACCTCGATTAGGCCCATGAAGGGTTGCGAAGGGAGGGCCCTTCCGGTCTGGTGCAGAAAAAGCGAAGTGGGGAGAAGGCAGGGAGGAGGACTAGAAAATTAGGCGGCGGAGAAGGAAGTCCGAGTTGAGGCGGGTATAAGTTACTCGCGAGGGCAGCATTAATTATTCGACGACTGGGAGATACGATTCAAGGGATAGCCCCGGGCGAAGTTTCATCTAAAACAAAGGACAATCAATTTCAATTTTGGCGCCCTTTTTAACGCTCTCTACTTCAGTATATTTTGGGAGCTCGGGTGGGAAGGCACTAGGGAGAAAAATGTACAAAAGCAGTCACGTTAAACCAGATTGCACTATGAAAGATAGTTGTCGAATTAAATGAGCAGTTCGATAAAATAACCAACCCAAAATAAAGAATATCTATGATAGAATTCTTCAACCATCCTTGGATAATTTAGTTTCCCGAACGATTCCTTAACAGTAATTACTAATGAATGTTGGATTAAAAAATTTAAAAATCTGTTTTTTATTATTTCTTAACAATTTCAATGATGGGACATGAACGACCCTCCAAAAGTAACACATTACAAGCAAAATTTCTAAAGATCACTTGTATTTCATTAATTCTTAGAAAAGAATTGCCAAGGGATTGAATAATATATAAACTTTTCCGCATTTGTTCGAAATTCAGAGGATTATTAAGAACCCAAAGGGCTGCACAACACTCTTTTTTCATATGTCTCGCGCCCGATGCTAACTCGGGTCGTTTTTTTACAAATAAAACCTTTGTGGAGTCGTCAAATTATTGTTTTTCACTCCAGGATTTTATTTCTTACTTCTGGCATCAAATATCTGAACAGTGCCAATGGAAATATTAAAAAGAGTAAAAACAAAATTAACCAATATATCGAAGCAGTCCATATTGGATTGTAAAGAAAGAAGGGAATCAACTCTAGCATTAAATGTAATCTTTGAAAAAATAATTACGACACCGAGGATCATCCAAACTGCTGAGGGATCACTGATGACATTATTCTCCACAATGTGACACGACGAATGATGAACCACAGCTTCCGACATTTGAAACACTCGAGACTGGAATATGCGCCAATAAAAAGGAGCTGTAATTAGAACTTAACCGAAAACCTCTCCTTTTCTCATCATATCTTTGACTTTTTAAAGAAAAAAGATAAAAAATACGATACAAAATCATACATTGGCAAGCACCCTCGAACAGGAATATGTTCAAGAGATTTCCCTAGCAACTTCGACAACATTTTCCCCACTGAAAGATAGTAATAAGATTTATCGGCTCTAGGAATGAATTCCTTTGGAGCAGGCATAAGTAATTACAACTCAGGCAAAAGAATAATAACAATCACATAGAAAACATGTGACTCATTTACAAGAATCTTATCAACTTACAGCACTTGTACACAACAAATATTACAATTCCATGCTGAATACATTGTAGAAATCCCAAAGGTAGCATATTTATGAATATAATCCAAGATGTTTAACAAAATATTAACTATCACTGAGATAATAAGGCAGCAAGCATTGTTTACATATTTCTGTTGACTTAATATTTTTCAACGTCTGCGGAATCGAATTCCATACAATACATGAATTTAAATAAAAAGAGTTATGATACATAGACGTTCTGTGGCAGGGTACCATTAATTTGTTATAATTTCTGGTGTTTTTTGTTTTTTTGACCAAATATATGGCTGATAAAATGTAAGAAGGTGTTTCAGTTTTTAATAATTTGTGCATAAACACACCCATTTGGAATTTTCTTCTTTGTTCAATTTTAAGAATTTTTAACTCATAGTAATACGGTGTGATATGCTCATTAAGTGCTACATCGCACACATAACGTATTACACAGTATTGTATTTTTTGCAGTTTGGATAACTGAGATAACCAAAGAACAGTAATCAATATGAGGGATAAGTAAGGTTTTAGCTAATTTGAGTCTCAGTGGCAAAGACATCAAGTTACGAAAACTTTTCAGTTTGTACAGGTTTTTAATGACTTTATTAGAAATATGTGCTACGTGTTCATCCCAGGTTAGCGTTTTATTTACAATAACACCTAAATCATTAATTTTGTCAGTCTATTCAATTTCTAAATTTTGAACTTGAATCTTGGACAGTAATTGAATGTTTACAGATTAAAGGGATTTTGTACTACCAATTATTATGCTCTTAGTCTTCTGAGAATTTAAGTTCAACAAATTATCTGACGCCCATTTACATATAGAAGATACATCTCTATTAATTATTGCGATAGCATTTGAGATATCGTTGCGATCGCAGTCGATGTAGATCTGCAAGTCATCGGCGTATAAATGGTACTTGCAATGGTGCATGTTATTTGCGAGATCTTGAATGTATATGACAAATAGTAATGGGCCGAGTATTGATCCTTGGGGGACACCACGTTTGACGGGAAGTGATTCAGAACGTAGGTTATTTTTCCGATCATTCGCCGCCTGAAAGCGTTGGGTCAAGTAAGAGCGGAACCATTGCAGCACGGAGTTAGGTAATTTTAAGTTGGATAGTCGCCTTTAGAGTATATTGTGGTTTACACACTCAAATGCTTTGCTAAAATCAAAGAGAACCAGTATTTTTATTTTCTGCTTATCCATTGAAAGTCGTATATCATCTGTTACTTTAATTAGAGCAGTTTGAGTACTATACCCTTTGCGAAATCCTGATTGAAAGTTATTTAGAAAATTGTTTTTGGACAGATGTTCTATCATACTATTGTGCACAAATCGTTCCAGAGGTTGTGACAAAGCGCATAATATTGCAATAGGTCGGTATTCCGACATTTCTACAGGGTTGGGCTTCTATTTAATAGGTTGGATGAGAGCAGATTTCCATAATGATAGGAAATTAGAGTAGTCTAACGACCAATTATAAATTGAAAGTATCATTGGAAGAGCTATATAAAGGATCTTTTAGACTAACTTAATACTAATTTCATCTGCTCCTGTAGAATTAGAAGTTACCATTGAGATATATTTTAATAGTCAGTCTGGGGTAAAATGAGGGAAATAGAGATTTTCATAGCTGAATTCTTTGTTGGCGTTAATAACAATATCGAAAATTTCTTCACCGTCCATAATGTCAGACGAGGGGGAGGTATTCAGAAAAAAGTTGTTTAGTTCGTTCAGGGGAAAGTAAATGTTGGTTGATTGCGTGTATTACCAAGACTAGCCTTTTAATTTCTTGCCAAATAGAACGAGCATCACGCTTATCTGATAACCAGGAATGAAAATAGGCAACCTTTGCGTCATATTGCATTTGTTTCACCTTGTTTCGAATGGCTTTATACTCATTGTATTTCAGAACAGACCGTGTACGTCGGAAATGCCTGCGTATAGAGTCTCTTTGACTCATGACATTTTTAATATCTTGAGAGAGCCAGGGAGCAGAGTTAAGCTTCAATTAGTAATTTTTTTAAGGGAGCATGCTTGTCTAAAAGGTAAGTAAGGTAAGAATTGAACAAGGTCACTTTTTCGTCAACATCGTGCGTAAAATAGAAGTCCTTCCAGGAAAGGCCATTCCAGGCCATTTCGAATCTGGCGTAGTTCAACTAAGACAAATCACGGAAACAGATTTCAGGTGGTTTGTACGAAGGCGTCTTGAAAGTATATTTCACATATACCAGATCATGCTCTGATAAAAATTTGACAGGTTCTTGGCCAAAGTCAACTATTTTGCATTCATCGTCAACAATTATTAGGTCAAGCAATGTATGACTTGATTCCAAGACATGTGTTTCTTGAAAAGAAGGCAGATGAAGATTATAACTACACAGTAAATTCTTAAGATAAGTACTTTTGTATGTGTCTTTGAGCATGCCAATGTTAAAATCACCACAAATAATAATACTTTTATACAAAGGTAAGTATTTACATATTAAGGTTTCAAAATCATCATATATGTAACTGGTATTTGGCGGTCTATACATGACATCAAACAATAGTTTGCCATTTACATGGGAGGCATCAATGAACACAAATTCACTCTTCCAATGAATTCCACCGGAGAGTTCTAGAACCTTACACTTTAAACTAACGTGAATGTATGCAGCAACACCACTACCACCTCTACCATGTCGATCACTGTGTATTAACTGGTAATTTTGAAGTTTTACCATGTTACTTGTTACATGTTCTTTCAGCCAAGTCTCAGATATTCCAATTAAATGATAACTTTTAGAGAGAAAATAGTATCTAAACTCATCAATGTGCGCAAATAAGGATTGAGCATTAACGTGGCATACACTAAGAACCGACAGTTCACGTGTGACGTTAGCTTTAGTGCTTACAGGTAAGTTGTGGGTTTTAGGGTTGAAGCATGCACACAAGTCCTATTTAACTCTTTGCAGATCTTCTTCACTGTTTACCTGGACTCGATCGGCGCCTTCGTTTTTTCTCACGTACACCCTCCCATTTCTTATCCACACGAACTTGACCTTCTCTTCTTTTCTCAGGCTACGGGCTATGGCGTACAATTTCCTGTTGACGGGAGTCAAGGATTCGTTTACATAGATGGGGGGGTTCGATGAATTGGATGGCAAATGGGGCATCTGTAAGTTTTTCAAGAACAAATTTCTTTTCCTTTTGCATAACTGAAATTACTCGGCAACGCGAGACCGTGCTAAACGAACTAAGATTGCACGATCCTGGCTGCCATTTTCGCGACTGCCAATGCGGAAGGCATAGTCTATATCACTGATTCAACCTTAAATCCCTGTGATAATCCCGTCTTGATAAATAGAGAGTCAACTGTTTCTCCATCAGAAGTGGGAGTACCTCTGATCTCTATCACATTCCGCAATTTCTCCTGTTCTAGTTGGTTTAAGCGTACTTGAAAATCCGACAGTTTTCCCGTTAAAGCCTTGTTTTCACTTGCAAGTTCATCCAGCCTATCGCTTAATTTTGCCAGATTGGAGTTAATTAGCTCGATGGACTTTGCGTGCTCACGTATACCTCCCAGGAAGAGATGGTATACCCATCTCTTCCTGGGAGGTATCCGGAAAAGATGGCGTAGTGAATTGGCAATAATATTTTTGGTCACTCATATCAGTTCTATAGAGTGATAAAGATAAAGACCCCTGCGATTCCTAACGCTCTGGTCACTAATAAGATTCTCATGGTCCAGGAAATGAGTCTAAGTTACAGACGGTTTCGTTAAGGTAAATATTTAAAGCACTCATTTAGAGCCTGGGTCAGATCTTGCAACCATGGGAGCACGAAGATTTCGGCCTAATGGCTCGGCCCGTACAGACTTGTATTGGCACCCAAATTTTGAGAGACTTGAGTAAATCAGGCAAAATCAGCATATCTATTCTATTAAACAAGATATGAAAAATTACAAAAATCGCATCTTAAATCAGAAGGGCGTAACATGAAACTGGGTCGTAGCCCGACGGTAATGAGATAGGATCTCAAGAGAAAAGTAGATAATTTGACTTCTTTAATGTTTCTAGTTCATTTGGGGAACTCCTATCTCATTGAAATAGCAATAATTGACGAAGCAGAGCCATGTATATTTCATTTAGATACTTAGGACTCACTAAAATTATATTTCTAAAGTTCGGACAAGATCATGTTGTAGGACTACAAAAACAAAGTCCTGAGCAATACATGAACGATACAATATTGTCTCCAAGTAGGGTAGCAGCTTTTTACTCCTTTTTCTTTATATACCCATTTCATTATGATTCAGAATATCGTCTCCACTTCTCAATATAAAATTTTTAAATAATAATAAAATTCTAAAAATGTATAAACGGCGTATAATTATGAATTAAATGTTGATCGGTCGTATTCAATAAACGTCACAGAAAATATTGAAATAAAATAATAAACAGATTTTTTCAAATCTAAAAAACATCACAATTTGCCGTTATTTCATTAACTATTAAGAAAGAATTGGCCCGCACAGGCCAATTCTTTCCCAATAGTTAACAAAATAATGGGAACGCACTGGGAAGTTTTCTAGATAAATTCATTCTTGGTAAAAATGTATATAGCGCGTACATTTAAACCATAAATGCTAATCGATGGCATTCAAATAGTTGGGTACTCTAAGTATTTGTCACTTTTTGAATTGTTAATTATGTAATTTTAATTAAAGCTGTACAACGAGTGATATGTATTGGTCTCAAAATCCCGCTACATTTCCCCCAATGGGGTTGGTTGCGCAGTTATTTAGGGTGACTTGATCCCTATTTCTCTCTGTTGACTTCATACCTTTACCTTCCCTTAGACACCTAGTCAGCATCATTTGATGGGACGCAATCTTCTTAGGCGAGACGGAAAATTTCCTGCATCACCACACGCAGTCACCGAACGCCTATGAAGCAACATTAGTATTCAAAGCCGCAAAGAACGAAGACCTAAGATGGAGGGGATGGGGGATGGCATTCCTCCTCGCTCAACTTTCCCTAACAATCGGACGGGAATGTATCAGAACAGGATGGGGATATTCAATCGAGGAAAGCTAATAAGACGAGGGCTGTACAACAAGACAGATGAAGCGATGGATGGGAATCACAAAGAGCTATGTAATTGCGTGAATAAAAGAAGAACGACATTAAGCAGCAGAAATGGCCGCGGACAAGTAAAGCTCTCAGATTAAACTCGGAAATGAAATTCATGGGTCCCCCTCAAGAATGGCTGCGTTTTTACATCTTCAGTGTATTCAGTCGCAAGCCGTGACTTTCTTTCCAATTTTATGATAGGTACGAAGAGTATTTAACCAAATTAATGTACAAAAGTAATGACGGAATATGAATCGTGAGAATCCGTAACAGAAATTCTTGAATTCAGATCGTATCACAAACGTTGCAGTCAAGAGAATGGAAAAATGAACCATGCCAAAGAGACATTGCACAAAAAAACAATTGATAAACATAAGGTAGGCTAAGGCGCTTACATACCTCATTAAAAGACACTGGATAGCTAAGACTAAGGGGAAAGGAAAAAACGATTTGTAGAAATAGCACACCGGTTTACATTGTGTATCTGATGTTGCTCAACTTGATACGACCAGAATGTATAGCTCTCGGGTTTCCAACCAGGTGATGGTGGTTTGTGGCATCGACGTTTCGAAGGCGTAGTCTGCCATCACTCGGTTGGAAACCCGAGAGCTATACATTCTATGCATTCGCCGAGAAAGGCTTGAATCTTACATTACTAGCGCCAATTTGAGATTTCCTGACGCCAAAAATTAGCCAAAACATTTTTTAATACCCACCTAATATAACACGGATAACATCAATTAAGGCAATGAACACGAATTCCTAGCAGGAAAAATACATCATACGATGTTTATTTGGGAAAAGTTTAATGGGAATAATTATAACTCGAGAACTCGCAAACATTCAGGGTGTCCAGGGAATTTAAATACCTATTTCCCCGAATTTTTCAGATTTTTTTGCTAAATTATTACATTTCCACGGTCTTATTGCCTTCGAACATAAAGCATTATTAATGAGAAACATTAAAAAATATGGGGCCAACATCGAGTTATACACTGGAGAAATTATGGTATATACATTTAAAAAAGCACGTTTTATGTCTACTAACAAATAAACAGAACGGAATACCTGACGATGGCATTGAGAGTGAGTCGTTAAAACTCTAGGCTACCGATGAACTCTGAAAATAAAATTGACTCGGGTACAATTTAAACATAAGAAACTGGAACCGGACTACTTTGGTAAAAAAACTTATAGATCAAATAAGTCATTGACTTGACTTTTTCAATAATTACACTTCCGCTTGAATCCCTGCCACAACTTCGTCCGTATTTTCGAAATAATTGTTTATTTAATGCTCTTGATCTTTTAGGGAGACTTTTTCTCCTTATTTTTATTCTCTCTTTGGGCCTTCTTGGCTTCTCTCTTCTTCACTCCAGCTTTACTGTACTTTAAATGAGTGTCTTGAATATCGAGAATTCATTGCTAAGTAGAAGGAACAGATCAAACTCCACCCATCATCTTTATTGCACAATAAAAAATACGACGGCCAGCCATAGATACTTCAGATATATTTTTAACAAGAACAGAGACGTTATCAGAGAAAACTCTTTCAAGAATGGCGATTCCATGGAAGAGAATACACACGTGTTATAAATCTCTTCAAATTTTCACATTCACTTTTATTTCCAAGAGCATTCATCCAATATTGGAATAGAGGATTACGATCTTCACTAGAGTCTGCGAATCAAATCTCCAAAATTTCCTAGAATACTTTATCAACAGAATCAGCCTCATGGCTGCCCAGGCGATTTAATTCATATAAGCGACATGGTCATCAAAGAGTAGTAAATGGAATATCGGCCATTGGACAAGGGAGAGTTAAGTTTGAATTGAGACGTTGGCGGAGAACGCAAATGGAACTCGTCTATTGATTGGAAGAATAGCGGAATAAATCAGGAACGAGAGGCAGGAAGCCTCGCAGTCATCCCACCCCATTCCGCATCCTCCCTCTGTTGATAACTTTCCGAAAAAAATTGTCTGCCACCCCCTTTTGCCCTCTCTCCGCGTCAAAACTTCCCATCGTCTCCCTCCAACCCCTTTCACTGCCTTTTCCTCCCCATCCCCCTTTTCCTTTACCCGATCCGCCCATAACATTTATATTTATTCGCTGGAGGGGTTCAATCTCTGGGGCGGGTCGATTTTCATTAGTGGAGAAGGAAGAAGCGGTTTTAGGCAAGGGTGAGGAATGGTGTGGGCGGGAGTTCACAAGGGAGCATCTAGTCTATACCACACCCCAAGCACAAACTCACACATACGCTGCAAACAGGCATGTGTATGCATCTATCGCCACAAGAATATGCTTATTTACTAATGAAATCAATGTTCTGGTGTTAGTGCTACCACCATTTCTCAGCCGAAATGACATTACTGTAAAATATTTTATTACTATTAAGTTATTGATTTATGGCATTGCTTATTTTCCTTTATGCAGACCTGTTTTTCCTTTTGCTTGCCAGCAGTTTAGCCCTTGATGTACCTAGAGTAATTTCCTTTCTAATTTAGTGATGCCAAATCACGTTATACAAAACCCCAGACCTAAGAGAATATAAATGAGAATATGTTTATAAGAATTATTTACCGATACGCCCAAAATCCGACCCATTACAAGTACTTACCACCGGAAGAAAATAATTTAGGCGGAGAAGAAAACAAATAAACAATCCATCTTTTTTTACTCCTTCACGGTCGCATGAGTAATGCGTCATGTATATGTTTTCCTGTTGCGAGTGGAACCTCAGAAGTGAGTTAGTAACGCCGTGTGCCAATGAAGTCTTCATTAGAAAGCAAAATAGGTCCCTCTTGCACTCAGGCAAGCACATTTTATATATAGGGAGCGAAATCTGGGAAGGTAAGGAATATAGGAGGAAGAAGAGGCAAAAGGAAGGAAGCTTGGGGATGATTATCGGCGCCTGGGGGATGAAATGAGAGAATGTAGGGGCTGAAGGGGGGGGGGGGCGTGGTTCATGGGGAAGAAGTGAAGGGGTGGTTGCGAAGAAAATGAGGAGGTTAGGGGGGGAGTCATCGGTATCTTTTCTTGCGAGGATCAGCCACAGAGATTAGAGGATGAAGGTCGGTTCAAACAGAACTCAAGGCCGCGGCACCGAAAAATGACCGTATTAATTTATAATCTGGGAACTTATTGAAAAAAATCTATCCTCTCTTTGCTTGCAGCCGGCCGATAAAGTCCTCGCCTACTAAACCGAGGGTCGCGGGTTCAAGGATCTTGGTGTGGAATTTTCACCACTGAGGGCATGAGTGCTTGTGTTCGTCTGTTGTTTTTGTTGCTATTCACTCGGTTTCATTTGGCCAATAGCACTATATTTAGGGTTGTAAAAAGAAATTTTTTAAGTTATCTGAAATAAAATAGAGCCAAATGAGAGAATACAAGAAACACGGGGTAAAGTAGTATTTATCTCCATAATAAAAATAACAACTACACGGGAAATCTTTCTCAAGACTGGAACTCTTTCGGTAAATTGATCCAACGTAAAATAAAATCATCCTTTTACCATTTTTTTAGTCACTAGATAATTACTGCGATGACAAGCCAGAATGAGGTAATTGCAAGAAACTGCACGTGGAGTCCGCGGCTAAATCGGACAATAATGAGACCAAGGAAATAAGGAAGCGAATAGATGCAGCAAACCGTACCTTCAACTCCCTACTTTCTGTCTTTAAGTCTAGAAATTTATACAGGGAAACAAAGGTTAAATTCTATAAAACCTTATACGTACAGTTCTGTCGTACGGAAGTGAAACATGGACAATGACGGCCAAATATGCTGAACTACTGGATGGCCTAGAAAGAAGAACGCTGAGGAGAATCTATAGGCCAGTAAACAGTGAAGGGATATGGAGAATTCGTTGGAACCGTGAAATATATGAACTGTGCAAAGAACCTAAAATTTCCACACACATTAAGCTAATGAGGCTCCGATGGGCAGGACATGTCCAGTGGATGCCAGAGACGAGGGAGGCAAAAAAAGTCTTCTTGGAGAGTATGGGAGGAAAGAGACCAGTGGGCAAACCAAGGGCAAGGGAAAGCCAAAGAAATGGGAAAATAATATAAGAAAGGATGCAAGAGACCTATTAAGGATCAGAAACTGGAAAGAACAGAACAGACCGAGATGGATGGAGACGGAAAATTGACGAGGCCAAGGCTCAAATAGAGCTGGAACGCCATTGGAGAGAGAGAGAGAGAGAGAGAGAGTTCACGGCTAAAATAAGTTCATTAAAAATATAATCTGCATATTGTGCAACTTTATTTTGGTTTTCAACAGCTAATCCACCCCCTAAAGTATTTTTTTCAAAACCAATTAGATAAAATGTTGGACTTACGTATTTCTCCTGACTCACATTGTCGCGCTGGAACCGCTTTAAGACTTTTGAAGTGGGGAAGGCGAGGGGTTTTGTGGGACGACGAGTTTTGCAAAAAATGAGGAGGCGCTGCGGTGGGGGCGAAGGAGGGAGAAGAGTGGGAAGCATGTGTGGAGAGGTGGGGAACACGGGGGCGCGTTCGCAGGGGGGAAGATTATTGCCATCGAAGTGAGGATTATATGAGGAATGGTGGGCGGGAACACGCGCGGGGATGAGCAGAGCAGTTGGGATCGAGAGCAGCGAGTGAGGAAATTGGCGAATTTCAGATTGATGAAGGGAGGGAACGGTTGAAGAGGATTTCGCCGAGTGAAAGGGAATGGAGAGGGAAATTGAAAGGTAAGGAGGGACGCTGAGCAAGGTACGATGAGGTAAAACCGAATACCCAGAACACCGAACACGAGAAGAGGTAGGTGAGAAGAGAGAAAGGTGGAAAAGAAAGATTTTCTGTGAATGAAGGGATTCACATTTGAAGAACCACAGCATTAATACATTAGTTTTAAAAAACACTCCACATGAAGCATATTTCTACAGAATGATTGTACTCAGCATATAGTTCTATATCTACCGTTTTATATAGGTACTTCGATGATAAGTTGAATAAAATATCTCCACCAACTCGGGTTTCACAGAATTAATGAACTGAAATTTAGTTTGCTTCCTCCATCGAACGTCTAATGACGTTAAGTGGCAACAGGTAGTACTATTTTGGCTGTCTATTCATGTCAAAAACTCAATGCCGCACATACGATTCCTTATACGAATCCATTATCGCCAAAAGTTCGGCGTTCCCCACCTTATTGCAATATAAATAAAAGCAAATTCCGGCCTTAGCGGCTTTTTACATTTCCGAGGAGTAATAGCATGAAGGAAGAGATTTGGTGTACGCCGAGTATGGGTTTGGGTTGTTCTTTGGAAAAGAATTATTCATGGATAAAACGACGAAACTTTTATCTATGATAAGCCGACGTATCTTCCAAAATTACCTGTTCCAAAATTATTTATGCATATTATTCTTTGTGGCTTGCGTGGTTTTTTTTTGTAACTACCTATAGTAGTATTTTTGTTAGTACATTTAACTTTTTTGCACGTCATGTTTGCCTATATAATTGACCATCATACTGTCTCGGGTGTCTAGGAAATAAATACACTATCCATTTCATCAAATTGCTAGAATAAAAAGTTACATCTGATAACGATACCCATGATAACCATACCCATGATCCACAGGCCAATTAATGATTTTTGGGATCTCCATCGATTGTCTTTGCGAAGGAAAACTGTTTTTTAATTTAAAACGTGCCATATTAAAAAGGTATTCAGCTTTTAAGGGAAACACAAATGTACAAAGAGAAATTCATTGAGTATAAGTGAGATATCTACGATATGTAGGCAAAGACAATGCTAATCACTAGACTCATAACCCACAGAGCATACATTTTAAACGCTGCGGTGGAAATGAAGCAAAACTAATAGAAAAAAAATAAAATCCAAATTAATTAACGCTTCGTCAAAGCAAAATTAATGTGTGACCAAACTACTCTCGTTGCGCTGATGTTGGAAGTAAATCTTTCTAAGTATCGTTAAATTTTCACACAACCCTAAACTTCAAAAAATCATTTAAAATATCTGCACTGCAATGCACCAAACATTATCCTTTAAATACAGTACTTTGTGCATTTCAGCAGCAATTCTTAGCAGAAATAGGAATACCAAAAAATCCATCGTCTCTAAGAGAGGTGATTAAAAAGAATCGAGCCTTAGCATAAAACTAAAAGGCAGATGAAAAGATATTCGAGATGCGATGGTTTTCAACCGGAATGAAGACGAGGCCGGATGAAAAGGAAAGGGATTAAAGCCAATTCATCGAAGAGAAAAGGGGGATCGGGAGCAGCAGCAAGTTTCGTAAACACTTTTTTAGGGCAACCAGTAAATGGGAGATTCGGAATGGAGGGTGTAAGTGTATGGAGATGGAAGAAATGATGAGAGGGAGGAGTTGAATTGAGGAAATGGGGCAGCAGGCGCCATAACCAGAGAGAGAGGAGAGATCTGGGTCTGTTTCAAAGAGGTTTCATCAGTATGGCTAAAAAAATTAGAGGTTTTAATTGACTGCTCACTTTGCAGGTTTAAGTTCAAGGTGTTTTTTTTCTATGAGTAGACTGTAATTTTTAATAAATCACCTAGAGAGAATTCTATACATATATTTCATAATATGTTATAGAGCATAATTACGCATTGAGTAAAGATCACAAGGCCTCGGCGGTAGGTGAAGCTTGGAATTGTGGATTAAAATGCAGATTTGCAAATAAAGTCAGTACTCCTTGAGCAATGAAGTCTCCCCTGAATTTACCTGCTTAGTACAAAGTTCTGCTACAATAATGAATTTCCTAATTATCATACAAGCTTTGTTTTAATTCAAAGAGTACTAACGGAAATAGACGTAATCAAGCATTAATATATGAACCATGTATTGCGCAGACATCAGAGAAAAAGATGAGCATTATATCCGAAGGTCATCATATGCTACTCGGGAAACTTGTCACTAAAAAATTTATATAAACTTGATTAAGTTTAACAAACAAATTTAGCATATCTCGCATGATGCCCAGTCCAAATACGAAAAAATGACTTCATTGAGAGAGAGAGAGGAGCTAAGATATTCAACAACAGCTAAAAGCTGTCGCATGGGAATGGGCCCGGATCAGGCTTCTTTCTACTGTCGCATATATTTTAAGTTTACCGTCGGCATAATAATTTAATACAGTGCGTTGGATGGTAATTATACGTGATCAGGATGCCATTAGTGCAGGATTATTTAGTTGGATATACCTGAGATATCTCCTGAAAAAAATTATTTAAAGACCTTAGTTGGAAACCAAATGTATAAGCTTAAGTAAGTTTTTCCCCAGAAGAGTAACCAGCTACACATGAGCTTACTGAAGGCCCTTTCATAATACTCGTATATAAACGGATTTAGAAAGAGAGAGAGAGTCTTAACAAAAATAAGGACAAATGGAAATTTTGGCGAGGTGAAGTGGAAGCAATGGAAAATATGGTGATCATAGAGGAGACTGAAAAGGGAATGGAGCATCAAAGAGAAGATGCTGAGCAAAGACGAGAGCGAAGGAGAAAGGGAGGGGAAGGAATCCATCTATGAGAGGTTCGATGAAAAATACGCAGAATCTCCCTGCTCAAATCATATTTGTCTATTTGTTTATGCCTTCACGGCCCTCTTGGAAACGTTTTTTATCATTCTTAAAAGCTATTTTTTCCTAAAAAAGGTCGCTGCACGGAGCTGCACTTTGTTT
This sequence comes from Ceriagrion tenellum, assembly GCA_963169105.1. NCBI lineage: Eukaryota > Metazoa > Arthropoda > Insecta > Odonata > Coenagrionidae > Ceriagrion > Ceriagrion tenellum. Next base: position 32,117,736 of record OY720635.1, on the reverse strand, counting down.
TGTTCTTAAAGCAAAGTTTAAATAGATATTCCCTATGTCAATATTTCCATTGGTAAATATTCTCCGCGAACACCAAAAAATGTAAAACCTTTACGACATTTAAGGATAAAGCAACCATATAATTTATCAGCCAGTGCGAATATACGTCAGGGACAAGTATATCAACCCATCTACATAAATCGCCATTCCCTTTCGGGGTCAAATAATGTAGCTATTGCCGTTAGTCTTAAAAATATTGGTTGTCTTTTATCAATTTACTGCATAATTCCCAATCTAACCTCTTTGATTCATTCTTAAAAGCATGTATCCTGTCATATGTGCGCTCCTATTCTTAAGATTCTGAATATTTCTTCTGTTTAGAGTCTCCTACGCCATATTCAGAGAAGCGGTAGAAGATTCCATTGGACATGTAAAAAAATTCTACGTATTTTTTCTTAAGCCTCGTAAATCGAGGGTTAGAAGGGGTGGAATGTGAAAGAAATAGAGAAGTGGATAGGAAGCAGCCGAGGGCAGGAGGACTAGGAGGCTTCGAAGGGGCGGTTCCGAGGAATGGCGGGGGAGAGTGTGGCAGCGGGTGGGAGGGGTGAGATATATTCCCCAAGGGGGACGGGGGGGGGGGGAGAAAGGCGAAGAGATGAGCTCATTTGAGTTCTCGTATTAATCCACTCAAGAACCTGGAAGCCCAGAAGAAGAGTGGCGGAAAGGGGGGAAGAGGAGGGACGAAGCGTAAAAAGGGAAAGGGGGGGTGGGAAATATAAAGGCAGAATGATATGAAGGAGTTGGGTGTGGGGAGATGGGAGTGGCAGAATGAAGTGCGAGAGGGAGTAGAAATGGATTGAGGGTGGGGGGGGATGAGGATTAAAAGCTGAATAAGGGCGGCGACCCGAAGTTGCGGGCGTGAACTGAGAGTTGATGAATATCGAACGGGAAGGTGATAAAAAGGGAGCAGCGCATGGGCAAAAGGCCAATGTATATAGAACCAGCCCTCATCCCCCCCCCCCCGCCCCGCATCCCTCCCCCCACTTGTATATGACTTTTTCGTTAATGATGAATAAGGTGGTTCTGAAAGGATGCCTCCGACTAGGGCAGCGCCAGTTTCAACCGCCAGCGAAGTATTTTGGTGGAATTCATTTCGAAATTTCACCGTATGAAATACGACGTTCAAAATATACATAAAATATGGAACACACACTAGGTTGAATTTATCACGGGTAGATCTTAATCACCCATGAACGTTTGTAAATTCACCTTTTTTTACTTGAAAAATTCACAAATATGGAGTATTAGTCTTAACTATTATCTGGAATCAAACTACGTGTCATCTTCACATTTTTTTCTCAGGGTAAGTAACATTTAGATACAAATCCCAGATATCTCGCGATTAAAAGAAATAAAATTGCAACATCACGACCTTAACCATTAGGTAAAAGTTCCATGTAGTAGTTGGAATAAAAATATTTCCAATTTTATGACACACATCATAATATGATTAGTATTAATGAAAAATATGAATTAATGGAATGATAAATAGATTTTTTTTAAACGAGTATTCACGTTTACGATTCAGGTGTTTTACCATTAAGCTTGAGAGAAATCCGTGGCGTATTGAAACCTAAATACACTTAAGTACTTACCAACGTCATTGGAACGATTAGTTTGAGTTATCAGTAAATGCATTTTGATGACGACACCACAGGACCACGAGAAATCCCATTGTATTGTTTTAGTATCATGGAAAAAGTTTTCAAAATGCTATTTATTGCCTTGAAATCTTTTGAAGAAACGTGTGCTGTGACTTTTTTTTTTACCTTTTTCCACTTTTCCTTTGAATGATGGGCTCATTATGAGGAGAGTTAAATCGCTGGGCATCTGTTTCCAACTATCCCAATGAGCTACTCAACAGTAAGGTCCATCGAAAAACTCACACATTACAATTCTTATGACTTTTAGTTCAGAGTGCGTTAAATGATAATAAATTATCCCTAGAAAAATTATCGCTGTGGTAATTTTAAAGTACACTCCTTAGTTACTGCAATCCAATAGACCATAATACACTTTATACTCACATGTGGCTACAGAAAGATATTGTAACATTAAAAGAATCAGTAGTTCAAGATTCATTGCACACTATTAACCGTACTTATTCGTTCGAGAACCTAGAAGCCTCGAAGAAGAAGGACAAAAAGGTATATTAACTCAGATGAAATGGAATTCAGCATTACACTCTCTACAAATTGGGGTATATGCAACCTAGTCATCACATTCATCACTCGAATTCAATTCTTCATTTAAATTAAGGTCGGATGAAAAATGTGCTATGCGGAAAGATGAAGTTACGATACCCTTCAACATGCATCATCCCATTGCAGAGCAAGCCACTGGCCGTATAAAGACTAAGAAGAAAAAACGGAAACCATGGCCATAAATTCCCTTTGCATTTCTTTTCATTGGATAGTGAAAAATATTGCCACATGTAACAAGCAAACATATGTATATTGGAAATTTATCTAAGATTGGATTAAGCATAAATTATTCAATATCAAAATCAATGACCAAGAATTCAACGTTTGCTCAGGAGAATAATCGTCATCATCATAGATTTTAAAGACAAAAGGCCGTGAGGATTTAGGATTAGACAAATCGCTAAATATAATGGTTATGAAGGAAATATTGGAAATAAAATATTAAATAAGAAATTAGAGAAGAGGGCATTAAAAGATATTTCACTATTGCAACCAGTTAAAGATAAAAAACTAAAATGGATAAAGCTGCCTTACTTGGGTAAAATGTCTCACGATGCTGTCAAATCATACCCTAAAGACAAGTACAGAGTGAGTTTTTACACACCAAGAACTCTGGGAACATTTTTCAATAATGCCAAAGATCCTTTTGACCCCTACTAAAATCGGGTGCTTATGAACTTAAGTGTGACACATGTGGTAGGGTATATGTCGGCCAAACTGGGAGAAATTTTGTAACTAGGGTGTCTAAACACAAAAGGTGTTGGGTGAACAGCGATCCTAAATCTTATTTCGCCAAACATTTAATGGAATAATCCCACCACTTCACATTTAATGAGAAAATCCTCCGTTTCCTGGATAAAGGACACCGTTTAGATGTTTCGGAACAGTGGGAAATAGTCAAAAGGAAACGAAAGAAAATGTACCCATTAACTGAGAATGAATTTGTTTGTCATTCTCCTATTTTTGACACCATTTAAACATAACTTTACCTCCTCTAACAAACCACCTTTCCATTTTCTCCCACCTGTCTTTCTATCCTTTCCCAGTGTGACGCAAATCTGGTGTTTGACGTAATCTGAGTTTTTGGACGAACAAAGGATCATATCGCATTCATGATTTTAGCCTTCCCCTCCTATCCAACCCCCCCCTCCCTTCCTTCCCGTACCACAACCATCCCCACCACCTCCCCATCCCCCCTCTACTGTGCTTGGGCAATGTAACTCCCAATATATATGCTCATGTCTGTTTATGTTAAGATTAGTCTTACCTGATGATGACTGCTAGACAGTTGAAACACGTGTTGTAAGAGCTTGAAAAAAATTTGGTAGACAGTGCGATATCGTTTGAGTATCATTGTTAGATTTATTTAACTACGTAATGTACACGCTGGGACATTTTTACGAGTTGTCCAACTTATCGAGGATACATGAAGGTAAGGATTTGTGCAAATTCTCCTGCAGTGGATTTCATGCATCGGATAGCTGTTATTCACGACCACTTAAGGTTAGAAAAAGAGATATATGTCTTTTAAATTATTTCATTACTGGCCACATTTGCTCCAGAGACATACGTCGACGACATCATCAAAAGACTTGACACAAATGTCTAAACCTTTCTGTTAACTCACTGATATTGATAACAGGTATCTTTGTTACACAAGTTACCAGTTATCATTACTATGATAACAAATTCCACTAAGTTACGCCTGAGGCTACCAATTACTCACTGATATCACAGAGAGTAACGCAAGAACTGAATTTCTGCCGCTTAACTGGTCCTTAGCCCTATTATAAACTAAAATATCTTCTTAGTGGAATCAGTCTACTGACAGGTTTCAACTGGATGCCCTCCATCGCAGTCGGTCCTATACATCATCTTTCATTTGCCTGTAACTTCGGCCTTTTTTATGTTATCGAGTATTCCCATTCTTCTTCTTCCCATTTCTCGCTTTCCTTCTATTTTTTCTTCCATAGTTATTCTTAAAAGACAATTTTGGCGTAATATATGTCCCATCCAAGCTGTCTTCCACTTTTTGATTTCCCTCAGCAGTTTTCTTTCTTCTCCTATTGTCATTAGTACTTCCTCATTTCTCATTCTATCTATCCACTTAACCTTAAGCATTTTTCTCCACAGCCACATTTAAAATTTTCTAAGTACTTTTCATCTTTCTTTTTGACTGTCCATGTTTTGCTGCCGTAAGTCACCACACTCCATACAAAACATTTAGCAAATCTCTTTCTCTTTACTGAACTATGCACTAGGTCTAGACTAAGATTCCCAGTCTATATATAGCTTCAACAGGAGAAATAAAATGAGCAAAAAGGTACTTCATGCTAAGATGGATAAATAACTGATAGAGATTCTAACTAAATACTTAGGAGAATGAAAAAGAGAGGAGAGGCTTTTTAGGGGAGAGAGATGATGGGGACTGAACATAAGGCCACTGATCTTTGAATAATTTGAGAGCAGGCGGAGGGGAGAGAAAGATTATAGGGAGTAAATAGAGGGGAAAGGGTTATCTTGCAGGGAGGGTTATTGGGGGGGGATGCGCGGCGGCAGCGGAAGCTGGCTAACAATGTACAGCATCCTTTGGATCAGAAAAGGGTAAAGCGGGGGTGCCTGCGAGGCAAATGGTGGAGGAGATTTCTAAGAGGCGACGTCGGAGATGTATGGAACTGAAAGGGAGGAGTAGGGAGGCGGAGAGGGGGGGAATCAAAAGAGGAGGGGCTGGGCGAATGGGCGGAGGGGAGTGCTAGGGAGAGGATTCGCAGGAGGGAGCGGACCACCAAAATATGCAACCCCTAAAGGATGACGCGGAGGAAGGGGAATATGGTCGGCTGTATGTTACGTAGGTGACGTAGAAGAGGGGGAGGAGGAGGTTTCGGGAACGCGGAGCACTGTTAAAAAGGGGTTGAAGGGGATGGAGGGGATGATGATAAGAGGGTGGAAATGGAGGGACGTGAATTAGGCGGGGGTCGGAAGGAGGGGGAAAGGCTGCCTTGGTGGCGGCGCCGGGGGGGGGGGGGGGGGGGGGGGGGGAGGGCCGCAGAGGGAGTGAGCGGGGGGGGGGGGGAATTGGGGAAAGTTGGATGGAGAGGTATATGAACGTGTGCGTGTTTGGGTGAGTGAGTAGAGACGGATAGAGAGAAAGAGGGAGGAAGCTTCTGCCGCCGCCGGAGCTGCATGAATGAGCATTTCAATCAACACCCACTCCTCGCATTAATTGTCTTCCGGAAGTGTGGAAGCGCAGAAATTCGTGCCGTATTGTCTTCCCATTTGCACGCACAAACCGGTGTTTTGGGGGGCGGGGTCGGTGGGGGACGGGAGTGAGGGAACCAAAGGGACGGAGGGAGAACGTTGGAGTGGATGTGGAGGGGGTGGGACATTAGGGGAGGATGGTTGGGGGTGCTCCGTTTCTTTCCGAGGTAAGGGGATGGGGATGAGGAGGGAAGGACTGCAGCGTGGGGAGCAGACAGCATGTAGGGACGTATTTTACATGAGCCCCACCATTAATAGACCGTACCATATACATGATACTACTTTAGACCTGTTTTCCGGGAAAAACAGAGCTCATAAGAAACATAATATTGAAATCAAATTTCCTTTACTCATATGAATATGATGCAGCACGAGATTGCTATAAAGGTGGTACGTTAATAATCTGATTAATATTTAAGGAAAGTTGGCTTACAATGATGAAATCGATATTTTGAGGCATAACGATGATTAATCAATTTTGAGTCAATAATAACTTTTTCATTTTCTAAACGGTTTGATTTGCAGATCATTATATAATAGAACATTTGAGAATAGTAGAAAGGTTTTCTTGATTCAGTTGTTTTAAACGCATTACATCGATATTATCTGTTCTCTTCTTCGATAAGCAATATACTATTTTACATTTTATATGAAAACTATTCATTCTTGGGCATAGCCCCCAATACTAATTCGACAGCATTCTTGAGAACTATTTTGCGATAAGAAAAACACACGATTCTAAAAATTTAGGAAATAAATGTCGTTTTCAGCAGAATTAAGCCAATAGTATGGCCTTCCCGGTTGCTCCCTTCTAAACACCCATCTTGTCCCATATGGGGCACTAACGGTCCGGACGAATGGTGGAAAGGATAAACGATTAAGGCCGAGAAGAATATGGCGAGTGTTCATTCCGCGAGAGAGAGAGAGAAAGAAGGAGATTAAGTGGAGTAGAGAATTTTTTCAGAGTATTAAATTCTTCCCTCAAGCGTGGAGCCTACACATGTTTCCACGGTGGACGAAAGATATATGACGAACGCTTAGCGTGATGAAGAGTACTGAGGGAAGGAGAGGAAGGAGTGGTTAAATGTTACTATTTTTTCTTCTCATCCTAAATTTTCTAGGGAAACACGGCTATGAAGACGAGTAGGTTACACCACCACTGCGACGTCTGGCGTAAAACGTTTTATACGTGTTTCCCTTGGCAACATTGCCAAATGTGCACTATTCCTGATGCAAAGCGAGGACTGAAAAAAATTATAGCGATCGTTTAATTGAATTAAAAACTAGAGGAGTACGTACAAGGGGAGAATTCTCCTAAAGTATTTTTTTACTCGCTGCAAGGCGCTCGCACGTGTCTCCCTATCAGAGGAAAGCATATAGGGAATGAAAAGAATGCTATGTCATAGAAAAAAGCAAATGAGAGGACAGACACTTTGGCAAAATGTGAAATTTTCATCCAGAACTGTCGAAGGGAAATGAGAAATAAAAAGACATGCCGGTCGAACGCTAATGACTACGGCAAAAGTTTGATTCGAATCAAAATTTCGGGAGAGGATGATATTTTTTAGACACACTTCACCGTTGCATGACCCTCCCACGCGTTTCCTAAATGTCGACCTGGTCAGATGTGACTTTTTTCTCATCGTCCAAAACTGTCGAGGAAAACAACTCTACGAAAAGACAAGTGAGATTCAAAACCTCTACAACTCACGTACAATGCATTACATGAGCTCAGCACCCGAGTCAAATGCGTAGAGCTGCCTCATGTTGAAACAGGACGGAGGAATAATATGGAGAGAATTCAATTCGAATTACAACAAGGAAATGCAGGAATTATTTTCAAAGTACTCTTGCCCGCGAGGCTTTCCCACGTGCTTCCCTTACAGGGAAAGAACTCGTGGAGCGAGCAGAAAGCCGAGCGATGCAGAAGAATGAAGAAAAGGACACAGCGGTGAAGTGCTGCTCTTTTCTCCAATTCGGGAACAGCCGAGGAAAACAGCGCTATGAAAAGACAAGCAGGATGCAAAACCGCTGCAACGGTCCGCGTAAAATGTTTTACATGAGTATTTCTCAGTATCCCAGTTAAATGCACGACGCTCGCCCGTCTGCGCTTACCCTTCCTCCGCTACAATCCCCACTTGCACCATCGCTCCAGTCAGTGTGCCGAGGCTCCCAAGGGTCCGCGTGGGAGGTATGGGCAGATTTGATTAAATGCAGTTGGCCCCGACTGACTGCATGAGTGTAGAGAGGGTGCTTGCAACACAGGAAGGTTTTAGTGCTATAGGGTCCCAGATGTTCAAAAGAGTTTCCCCTGCCTTACATTAAATAACATTCATCGCTTGCGTTACCGCTTTTTCTCGCTACGTCTCTCGAGATAAAACGTAAAACAGTTGACTTAAGGCATGCAAATCAACGGTAATGTAGTGTAATTGGATTGCGTGTGCGAGGCGTAAAAAAGTTCCAGGCTCCGGGGACTCCTCTTCCCTGAATGGTAAGCACAACTGCCTCTGAATTTTTATGCTCTCCTCTATAAAGGAACTTTTTCCCCTACCTGCGAACACCTTGCGCGTCAAAAGCACATAGATACGGGACACTCTTCTTCAACGTACACTAAATAAGGCAAAGTTAAATTTTCACCGGAGAAAGAATTTTGTACACACTCATATCCTATTTTGTTCTTTATATTCTCAGCATCCTAGTAATAACTTAAAACCTATTCATATTAATATACACGTTATGTTATAACAGATATATTTACAGATGAAAATCCAATGGATGTAGCTTCAGCTACTAAATGGACTATCTGGTTGTCACATGAGTCTAACTTAGCTAGGATGTACTCCGCCACTAACGAATAAAGCAGCAGTAAACAGAATTGTAATAGCAGAGAATAGAGTTGAATAGACTGGTATCTTAAATTTACTAAAAACAATGCTGGCGAATATTTCCTAATGCGTTCGTCTTTCATAATGCACGGTATTATAGATAAGGGATGATAGTGTACTAATACTCTGTATTTATAGCTGTATTCTCCTACAGTAAAAATTATAATGAATAACAGCAAGAGTACTGGCTTAATTTATGACAGACAATCACAACTCATACTGAAAAATATCACCACGATATTATCTAACAGTAAGTCGAAGCTGAAGACACGTCTTACCTACATGTAAGAAATGAATTAATTTATATTCTCCGAATCTTGGAGAATTAGGTGGCAATTATATAATACAAGCATTGTCTCCAGGAGTACATTTAAAAAGCAGGCTATGTCCTGAACAGGATTCGAATTTTTAGGATCTACATGTCCCCCAAATATTCTTCGTCGAACCCCACGATTGCCAAGATTTACATACAGCTGACCACCGAATCATTACCCGAAATCAGCACTCCCTCCAACTACTCATTTTTTATCCATTTTTTTAGAATCTAAAACATCCTCCCTCTTCGCTTTTCAGATCCCTGTCTTCACGCTGCAATTCTCCATCGTCTTTTTGCACCCATATCAAGGGGTCAGTCAATCAATTTGAAAGTTAGTCATCGCTATTCCCTTGGGAAATGCAGGCTATACGTTTTGCCACTTTGAGCAACACCGTAACAACCTCGTGCATATTTTTAGTTGTATTTTCTGCATGCACTTCTCGTTTTTATGTCACATTATATATAGTTGATACACACCCATAGCGCTAAAACTGTAAACTGTAAAATCAGATCAGAAAGATGTGTAGTTGCCCATTTGGAAGTCATAATGACCATTCGAATATTCTACAGCTGGTAATATTGTTACCATTTTCCACAAAGGCCAAATAAAACCGTTGACAATATGATCAAGTAGAGGAATTGGACGATTGCATTTAAAATATTTTAGGGGAAATGATTTCATCGATAGAATGAATACTTGCAGAGCACACGCCAATCTAAAAATGTATCTCGTGAGATGAGATATATCGTAGATAATCAACTATATTAAATATAATCGAAAGCTCGGGATATTTGAATTCAGATCAGTTATCCGTTCCATTTCTTTGATGCCACGAGATTTTTAAGGTGTATTACATGTAGAAGAACATTTTTTTAAACAAAACATTTCCCCCGAAACAATAACCACAAAGACTAAAAAGTTGGAAAAAAGACTAAAATTTTGATCGTAATTTCTGTCGTCAACAAGAAAATTGAAAGATTATTTGCAAGGAGCACCGAATGTTGCAAAGACAACAAACAAGGATTGGCGTCTATAATACCGCTAGAAGTGAACTGAATTTCTTATCACGGACCCACCCATTTCTTGCAAGTGTATCCATACGCATTTCAGTTCCGACTCGCCTCTTTCCGACTGTCTGTGTTCTCCACCACTATGGATAGTATATACTCATATCCAAATGCCATTCTAAAACACGGGCTCATGCAACCCCACCCCCCATCTTCGTCACACCCCACATAATGCTCCTCCCACCCCTAATGCGTAGAACATTTCCCTCCTGTCACCGCTTCGCGTCACTCACCATTCCCACCCCAACGAACCCCTCATCGGAAATCCCGCTCCACCGATTTGCACCCTTGGGACCCCACACCCAACTGCCTGAAATCGTCAACTCAGGTTTAATAAATTTTAATCGGCTTAATTGCTACCTTATAATGCAAATACCTCTCGCCCTTATCCTCCCCCGGGAGGGCGCAGTTTGGGACGCGGAGCAAGCGTGCGTGAGTGGGGAGGGCAGCCCCCAAGCTGGATGAGTGGAATATGGAGGGCGATTTGGAACATGGTTGACGGAAGATGAACGATAAAAAAAGAGACGAGAAAGAGAACGGAGAATTTTTATGAAAGGAGAAAGAAGAAGATGAATTACTGCATGATACAGTGAGGCTGGGGAAATCGAGAAAGGATGTCACGCTACTTAGTGAAGTGGAATAACACGTAAGAAAGTAGACTTCTACGGAAGAGGCGAGCGTAGCAATCTACATCTACGAACTACCGTGCAAGCCACAACTAGGGTGTGTGACGCGGGGTGATTCCACATCAGGCATGCAATACTCATCCCAGTTCAAAGCAGAACCGCGCACGTTCCCCCGAATGCTAGGCGCAGGCCAAAAGCAATCAGGACATCGGTACGCAGTCAGACCAGAAACCAGGAGAGTGATAGGTAGAAAAACATGCCACCATGCAGTACACTACTCAAGATAAAACTACTGGTAAGTGTCATTAATGCGACAAATAAATAGCGCTACAAGGTACTAAAACATGCATAGTATGATATATAAGAGTATATCATGCCGGAGATTGCATGCAAGGTCAGTATCTAAAATTCAGGTTAAGATATTTAGCACTGCTAATTTTGCGATATATCGATGGGCGTCGATACCTACAAGGTATCATTTCCTTTCCGCGTAACTACCGATCCATGTGTGAGACAAGTATAATGGAAGCAAGCAATGAACAGGGCAATGTAGAATAAATCCAAATTTCAACAACCGATGCGTATGAGTACCACACTCATAGGGTTCCAGAGGAATTCATGGATTTTATGAATGTGTGCAGGTATCGGTCGGTGTTAGTCTCATTGCGGTAAACCGCGTGTCCCAGGGTTCCATCTTCTTTCATGGACACCAGTACGTCGAGAAAGGGTAGGCAGCCATTCTCCTCCACTTCCATCGTAAATTGAATGGAAGGGAATTGCGTCACCAAAATATCGAACCTCCTGCACGGACACAAGGACCAACTACCGAAGGGCTCTCAAGGTGGCGTCTACGAAGTTAAATGTGAATGCGGGAAGTTGTACGTCGGCCAAACCTCGAGATCGCTGAAGTGCCGCATCGCCGGACACCAGAGGGCCATGAAGAATAGACAACCCACCCGGTCTGCCATCGCAGAGCATGTATTTAGAAGAGGCAAAAATCATTGCGAAGGAGACGAGATACTTCCCTAGGCTGATGCGTGAGGCGATTGAAATTACAAAAAGACCAAATAATGTCAACAGGGAAGATGGTTACACGCTATCAACCAATTGGAAGCGTGTATTCCGAAAACGCGGGAAAAAACGGAAAGAAGAATCCGCGCTTGACCCTCCGGAGAGCTACATATTGCGGCCCTAGTGCATCAAAATTACTTCAGACCTGAAGAAGCGAGCTGGAAGGCTCGCGAAACTGTTGTCAACTAAAATGACACCACGCAGAAGTCATCACGAAAGCCATCAGGGAACAGATAATATACCTATATCTGACGGTAAGTTGCTCTGCGTACATGCATTTTGCCGTCAGGATTTATAATCCTCGCTAACATTAATGCAGTCAGGTTTTATCCAGATATAATTTTGTATCCTCAGAGAATTAAAAGGCTGTGAGAAGGAAAAATAGAATAATGTCTATTTTCAGGATAAATGCTAACCAGGGACAATATAAAAACTCGTTGGACCCTTATGACCGTTTAAGTCCGTACTTATATATCACAAGTAACTTGCAAGTGAGAGTATTTTTATAGAAAACACTACAATGAGCAAAGACAAAGAAAGGGTTGAGACATCATAAATATGGAAATTTCACCATTTAAGTCATAATGGAGAATGTTCGGTACTCGGACTTAAAAATTTCGACATTGTTGACGTTCAAGTCTTTCACATCTCTCCTGAATAAGTTCTGACGTAAGTTTTGTGTTTTCAGAGAATTTTGGCGAGTGTGGTGTTTACATCCAAAATGTGAGCTGGTACGACTGTCAAAAGAAAGACAGGTCCATTGAAGATGGTTCTAAAACAGAGATTGAAGGTGAGATAGACATATATGTTAAGGAGAATGGTGGGCAAGATAGGCGTGAGGAAAATTAAAACACCCGTAATTGGATTGGATGAGCCAGAGTCAAAGGTGTTCACAAGATGAAATCACAGAAGCACATTTTCAGCTAATCCAAATGCAAAGTCGAAAAAAAGCAGAAGGATTGAGCAAGGGAGCTCATTAAAGCAGAGGACGGGAGTGAGACGTCGTCTCAGGCTCAAATTTATGAAATTTCTCCATTGTGTCACAAATAAAAACACTTTGCAAACTCCAAATACATTAATTCACATTTTCGATAGGTTTTGTAACTGAGTTACATTTTCAGGTACTCTGCTATGATAACTGAAGATGAAACTCTGTTACTAACCGGTCGGAAGTGTGAATATATTCTATTTAAAATTTGCAAAGAGTATTTTTCTTTGTGCCGCGGAGTATGGGGGCAATTTGGAAGGACTGCGGGGCCAAGTCCGACAAAAGGCGCTGCTTGCCCAGCAGCCTGCCGAGGAAGGCGTATGACAACCTCCTCGGTTATCACGATTAAAATCGTTCCATAAATCCCGCATTCTCGATAAATAACTGAACTAAAAGGCAAAGGACATTACACGACGCTAAGGTTATTTGGTTTCCTCATAGCTTTTCACTTCCAAGCCCTACACAGATGAAACTGGTCTTTGCTTTCGGAGAAGTTTAACACTATTCTTTCCTTCAGCCGATTATTATCTCCTTTACAAACAAAAGTTAGCACCATTGACTTATTTTATAAGTGACGAAGGAGAAATGAGGGCTTTTTTATCTAATAGCATAAGAAACAGGGGCGATGAATTACCCAGCGGCCTGTAGGTGCCTATTCTGACACAGTATATACACCCCTCAAAGAAAATTAAGGCGGAGGATTTTCAGAATAAGATCATATGAAAGAGATGAATAAGAAACAGCGACCCCACACATCGGGAATAATTTAAGGGAAATCAGAAGAGAACGAGATGGAAGGCATAGGCGCGACAGGATTTCATTCGCGAACGCTAGGGAGTGAGGGTGGATAGGGATTAAGAGGGCGGCAGGGATTGCCAAGGGTGTGACTGAGCAAGGGGTGGGCGGTGGAAGGGCAGAGGCAGCAATGATTGATTAATAAGGGTTAGAGGGGAAGGGGGAGTACCCTCAGATGTGGCTCACGCCACCCTAAATTCATCCATGGGGGGCAAGAAGATATTTTCCAGTCCTGCCACTCCCTGGCTCTCCCCCCTCCCACTATCTCCCCTCCCCTGTGGGTCACCCCCTCTCCCGCGGGAAGGCAACTGAAGGCTCTTAATGAGCGAGACGGAAAAGAGAGCGGGATAGGAGAGGGACGAGACATGATGATGGGAATAAAAGTGGACGGAAAATGACTTAACGGGTTTGGGAATAGAAATTTAATTTTGAGTGTTGAGTGGGATCCTCGGTGGAGATTTGATGACGAGATTATGCATCAATTTGAACCAATGAAACAGTCACGAGCGGGCAAAGATTCAAAACTTCTTGAAAGGGGGCAATTATGATCCCTAAAAACTTTAAAATGAATAATGATTGCGATGCTTACAATCACATCACCAAGTAAAAGGTAAAGGACATTCGCTTATGAAAATCATTGTTTCAAACATATTTCAAGCAGTGTTTAATTATCGGTAATGAAGTGCTTCTTTGGTTACAAGTCATAAGTGTATATTTTTATTTCACTTGACGCAGTATGCAAAATTTGCATAGTATTTCGTAATTAATATTATACTTTAATATTAATATATCATCGTATATACTATTTCTCAAAGGTGTTTTTTTGTCGCAACGCTATAACTCCCATAATTCTTCATCAAAATTAACGATTCAAAAATCGTTTTAAAGCTATGTTCCCCGCTATTGAAGAAAAAGAGACAGTTTAAAATTAAAGGTTTTGTTAAACAATGCAAATTAAAGTTTTTGTTAAAAATGATCAAAAATTAACAGTGCCATCTGTTGACAATATAATCACCTAATATGTTGGCTATGGTTACGTGCTTAAAAGGCTGTAGGAAGCGCCATCTATTAACACATCGTTTAGTTAGATTGTTTAAATTCTACATGCAATCAGTGTGACCGTTTACCGTTAACATTCACGTTATGTATCTTTAACACAAACATAAATAACACACAACTGTCCATGGGAAGAAACAGGTAGAAGAACAGGAAGAAAGGATTAAGAAACAGGAAGAAGCTGCATACTGTGCGAAATATTCGACAGTTAGAAGAACAGGAAGAAAGTTGGAAGAATCAGGAAGAAGCTGCATACTGTGCGAAATATTCGCACGGCTCAACTAGTATAAAATAATTATTAAACCGAATTATAGAACTCGACTAAATGAGACGTCTTTACAGCAACAGTTTGCTAATAGATTGATCTGAATCCAAAGCATGTATTGATAAGGAATCTATGAGGAAGAACTAATATTTGAAAAATGTGCTGTAACAATTAATCTAGAAAAATAGTCCAGTCCATCTGAAATTTTAAAATAGACAGCGCTATTTAATTATATTAATTTTATGGTTATATTTGAATGATATATAGGGGTTCAGGCCCTCACATTCCATCTTCTCTAACCTTGGATCTAGTCACTATGGCATAAACTAACCTTTAATGTATAATGCACTTATATAATTCAACAGAATACTCGCATTTAGCGTAAAATACCTCAATGTTCTTTATTTTACAAAGTAAAAGCGTTATTTTTCTCTAAAACAGTCGCAGAAAAACCACTTCCGTATATTCTAAATATATATAAACAACCGATTCAATAATTATTCAGACAATCTTCGACTAAAACTTCCAGATCTACCGTTTGATTTTCGTCACACATAGGCTGACAAATAGGGTTTTGCCCATGAATAGCCAAATAAAATGCATGCTACAACTAAAAAAGAGAAAACTTACATTGAAAAGTTAAAGGAGATCAAAAATTGTTGCTGAAAAGCAAAACAGCAGTTAAACTCGCTCAGATAACCAATGACACGATGGCCACCGTAGAATTTAACCAGTATGTCGCTTTGATCTAAGAAGTTGAAGTTAACACGCCTTATACAATGCCAATTGGCAAACTAAATTCACACATCATCGTTGAACTCCACGTTTCTCGGCGAAATTCGCATAATGTTAGCGACAAGGCTGATATTTATGAGAATTTGCCCTAAAGCCACTCTCGGGATTCAGCCCGGAACATTCAGTCCTCAGTCCGCATTCTATTGGTCAACATTCCTCGCTCTCGACTACATATATCAAATATGTTTTTTTCCTCAAGCAAATAAGAAGAGATCAAAGTCGTTATTGCAACTCATACACCAAACAAACTCCACCACGATTATTAACCTCATTGATGATCGAATGCGACCAAATCTTATGGTGAGGAAGCATAACTTGAAATAAAAAGACCAGGACAGTAGAAGAATCGGTTAGGGTTGCGAAATTTGAGGGCAGTCACGAATGATGGGGCGGTGAGAGTGAGCGAGAATTATGACTACACGCTAGGCTAATGGCAGGCGGAGGCTACACGCTAGGCTTAGGTTGCTTGATAAATTCAGAACTGATATTTTTCAGAGCGACGTAGAGACTATTATCATGACTCCTTACTACATCTCTAGGTCTGACAGATGCGAAAAAATAAGAGAGATACACTGCTGAACAGATAGGTACAAGAACTCGTTCTTTCCGCGAGGAATAAGCGACCACAATAAAAATTGAGCTTCTTAAATACACTCTTGTAATACATGTCACCATTTCATCTCCAAAAAACTTACACCTTTACACAACTGGTGACCTAAGAACCTCTACCACCCGCCTATGCGGCGGTTCGCAGGTTATTATGTAGATGTAATAATAATAATATTTATTCTTCCTTACATGTCCTTACAAATATTTTTCTGTATTAAGGAAGTAATATAGTCATTAAGGCATTGATCATGTGTTTAGGCTAATTTCAAAAACATTAATGCGGAAAAGAACACATCAAACCATGATTAACAAAATATGAAAAATATACAAACAAAATTAGGTGCGTAATAATGAAATATTACCACTGTGCTGGCTTAAGAACTTACAAAAATAAGGCAATTGTACTGCAAATGTGATTGAAAATACAACATACTTATTCTATACTAAATTTACTGACCCTTTACAATAAGGATTCTATATCTTCAAATGTTAACAACCATTTCTGAATCAATCTTTAATACCTATTGAAATGGGTAGATTCTTTGACATTATTTGGCAGGAGATTATACAATTTGGGCCCCATATACAGAAAACACCTTTTATACATTGTGAGATTAGGTTTGGGTGAAGGGACCCAGAAACTTCTCCAAAAATTAAACATGAAATTACTCCCTAATAATGATGGACTGTAACCACTACGTAAATAAAAGATTTTCTGTACTTTATAACGGTACAAGTACCTTAGTGGGAGTATTTTCAATTCATTAAACAGAGGACGTGAGTGTTCATTGCGATTTTTTTGTAATATAAGTCTTATTACTTTTTCTGTATGAAATAGGCTGACTTAAAAGTACTGTAATAAGCTCCGCCCTAACACGTAAGTCCATATTCCAGCTTTGAGTGCACCAAGGCACAGTAAATCATTTGACGAAAAGAAAGCGGACATTTGTTACGTATAAAATAAAATTTCGTAAGACTACGCTTGAGGTAAGTACAAGCGTATGTATGTGACGACAGTCGCAGAAAATAAGAATACGGCCAAACGGATGAAGAGTGGATGAAGACTAGCGAGATAGGCGATGAGAATGAGGGAAGGAGAAGGAGGCAGTCAGATCGTGGAGCGTGCGTCCTCTCCTCAAGAGAGCAGGTGTTTGTGGCGCGGACGAGAAGGTTTGTAGGGAGGAGGGATATATATGTATTCGGGGGAGGAGGAGAGGATTACGTACGAAGGGACGGGAGGGTTAGGGAAGGCCGGGTGGGCGGGCGGCAGCGAAAAAACCCAACTGGGATGAGAGAGGAGAGGAAACGGCGAAACTATTATGCAGGAGGAGGAGATAAAGGCATTGTGGGATCGCCACTCGACGCGTATTAAGTGCCCCGCGAGATTATAAAAGCGGAACAGTTGCAACTGCCGCGAAGATGGGAAGTGCATTAAGAGTTAGTAAATATGAAAAGAGCACGCCACCACCGTGGCCATTGAATATCCTCGACGAGTGTTGCACAGTTCAATAAATTTACGCAAATGATAACGCCCGCTTACAATCGCTCAGACATTCAATTTCCACTCAGCTTTGCCATTTTTCAAGCCTGGTCGCCTTGCCTATTCCCTCGGATACTCTCAACATCTCAGGAGAATGTCGGCGAGCCACCAACCAAACTGAATCCCAGTTTTATCACGCCTGACTAAATATTTTCTCTGCATGGTCGCTGATTAGATGACGCTTGGACATTGCTAACGTTCGATCATATTAACTAAGCGAAAATCTTTTGTCTAGTGTGGTGCGAATCAGGGATTTTCATTTCGAATCGAATCGAAACTAATTTTTTTTCAAATTTTGGTAGCGAATCGAATCACCCTTAAAAAATCGCTTCTGAATCGAATTTGAATCTAAATAAAATGCAAAAGCTAATGCGCAGTTAAAGTAACAAAGATTGTCACAATATTTCAGGGCCTTATATTAGCATATATATCTAAAGTAGCACAAAGAATAGCACATAATAACATAAGGTCGTTTAAATTTTCGTTTCGCGTGAGCAAAACATCGTCTCAACGGACAGCGCACCATTTTTGGAATACGCACCATGCTTGAATGAATGCAACGATTCGAAAACGAATCTATCAGATTGAAATATTTCGAATCATTCGGTTTCGAAGCATCCAGATTCACAGGCGAGTCGAATCGAATGAAGCCTGATTCGTGTCGATTCGAATCGATTTCGAAGCATTCGCACTGCTCTACTTTTGTCCTTTATAAAATCCAAATTCAAAGTTAGCCACACATTCACGTTAAGAGATAAAATATAGTTTATATTCCATGAGACATAGTATATATAGTATATGCCAACCGGGTGTAATGCAATACGACCCGAAAATTAAACCTGGGATTACTCTAATAACCTTCTACGATGTTATTCCTACAGATATATTTAATATTTTGTAATAAGCATTGCAATGATATGCCCAGCATTACAGAGAAATAGCTTTTCTCTTACCATTTAAAAGTCTACGTAAACGATGTTACAAAAACTAATAAGACAAAGTGAAATTTTGTGTTCCAATTAGTCTATGAGACACTTCAGGTACACTATACCTAGTTTAGCTCAAAATAATAATTTGTTATATCCAAACAGCCAAAGGTAACATTATATTTGTTTTACTGGGAACATCTCCTGCTCCGATCATATCACGCAGCTCAGGCATCACAGGTTTCAAGCCCGAGGCGAGATGGCCATTAGATTCCAGGAGGGAACGTTTACCTACGTCGTGAGGAGGGCCGCTTCGTGTATCAAGCTCTATAGTATGTTATTTATGATGCAACTAAACCTACCGTGTGAGGCCCAAAATATCCAAACTCACCCACAGCCAGGCAGCTACGTGCTTAGCTGTTGGCTATTGGTTAGCAAAATTTTCGTTTGCCTAAGAATGGATTCCTACGTATGCACCAAAGGATTGAATCAGCAAATATCACCAAAAGCCCTCTGAGGAACGCTATACAACGAAGAGCCTCCGGGTGTAATAGCTAGAATGAGCATGAAAGCAAGTGGAGGAAGTGCAGCATGTAACACTGATGACAGAGCCCAACGTAAGGCTTTGTAAACGTCCAAAGGACAAAGCAATGACGAGGAAACTCAGGTTAGATAAATTTAGCATTTGACAGAGACAAAATGGCAATGTAAAACATCAGACATCGATGAGACAAATTTTTACAAAGCAATTATCAATGATAGTAAAATGTTCATAAAGGTAAATTCATTTGGTTCGGAAAGCATTGTATTTTCCATTAGAAACTTCAATTTTAGCCTGCAAGATATGAATTAAAACAAAACCTATGACAGAGTTAGTGGAAGAGATAAATGCTTTCTGTTTGCTCCACAAAGGGAGTAAGATAACTACGGAGACTTGCCCTTCAGCACAGGATACATTTCAAACTTATAACCAAAGGCTAAGTGAGTCACGGGCACAATCGATGAGGCTACCTTTGACTAGATAGGGCTTAGAGTGAAGCCACACAATTGCTATTTCAAGTTCAAAATTAGCCTGCCCTGGATCACGGGTCATTAAGTTTCAGCCCGAACTTGAGATGATCAGCTCACGTTCACACAGGAACCATCGATTCAACTCACTGATGAGACAAGAAACAATCCCAAACACGCACTCTTCTGATTGCTGTGGGCTGTGTCACGGTACAGGAATGAAAATATTTTGAAAATCATTAAACGTGAAAGCTATGGAATTAATCTTTGGAATAGTGTAAAATGATATATTTATTTCAAATATGCGAGGCTACAGTCGAAAAATATTCTAATTGCATCGTAGAAAAAAATTTCATTCTGCAACATGTCTATATTTCAAAGTTTTGTTTCAGAAAAAAAATGCCGTTGCTTAAACTCAGAGCCATTTAATGATTATTATCTTGAAAGATAATATAATAAATGTTTCATAAATTCCCGCTTTTTCGTCAGATTGACATCACAAAAACTAGGTGAAAATTTGGGCCACCATTTCCATAAATGGCCGCATGAATAATTTTCAGTAAGATGTCGAAAGTGCGGAAAAAAATGTTGGAATGTTGAGTCAATGGTGTATTGTACACTTTATACACTCGCCTAACTGAAATATAAGTTGTTGAAAAACGAAACAACTCCTTAGCGATATTCTGCAAAACTATTTTCTGTGAAAATAAATTTGGATTTACCTTGATGTAAATTTACTAGCTAAGAGATCCCTTCTTGATACATCTGAAATTTTCAAATCACCACATCTACAAATTTTATTGTAAGAAGTCACTCGCGCGGGTGTATAAACGTGACTGAGGGATGAAATTTGCCATGAATAAATCCTTTGCCTATGACGGGGGTTAATAAATGGAAGGGAGATGGCTTGGTGGTGTAACCGGCCCACACACCTGACCAGCAATTGGAAGATCCTTGTCCGAAGCCCGGTCAAGTCTAATGACTTTCTCCTGGCGAATTTCATCACTTGGTACATATCATAAAGAACTTATCGAAGGATTTGGCAAAAACAAGTGAATTGGCATGGAATTAATTCAAGCTTGATAAAAATGCACGGATTATTCGCAGATGATGAAATAGAAAAAGAGGAATGACTCGAGTCATTATACCTACTATTTCTTAGTGAAATGATTGAGTGACGAGGGAAATGAACTGTATTCAGTAGCGTCACATTTACCATTTTCATTGCTGTAGAGAATTTGGATATGTGCTTGAGTGCAGCACCCACTCAAGACCGGTATCTCAGATTGGTTTATGACGGCACTCGACCACATCAAACACCGAACGCGACGAGGTTTTTCACCATGCGACCGGTATAAAGCACGTCAAGTAGCCGACAAAAAGAGTCCACCATCCACCCTCCTTTTTTACTCTTGAAATCACCCTTTCCTCACCACGAGCCCGCGAGTGAGCTCGTTTTGCACGCGTGTATGTGCGGATATGCGAGGACTTAAAAAGATTATTTTGCCATGCACATACACACGAACAGCCCCTCCCACTTTCCCCCATCAGTAAGTACCTCTCTTTCAAAACACACTCCTCTCATGGCCATGCTCCCCTCGAAAACTTTTTCAGCGAAATCGTGGCTTCGACCGTCAGCGTGGTCGGCGGCGGAAAAATTCGTCATTAAATGGCGCGGCAGAGCTGGTGCTCGCGGTGGGTCACAAAGCCTGTTAAGTGACACCGAGTTGACATATACGACTTTTTTCCTAACAGGTGGTTTAAAGGACCGAGTGGAGAGGAGTGGATGGGATGGGGGAGGCGGGAGGGATGACGGCTTGGGGTAAAAAAAGCTTTTTATAGTTGGTTAGGGAGTGAGGGTCGGTGGAGATAGGACTAGTGGTGGTGGCCGAGTGTGCTGGGCACAGGGAGTGGGCAGCGGAGTGGGGGGGGTTGGGTACCCGCCACTCCACAGTTCCCGCACCCACCCTCACCCACTCCACATCCATCTTCCTCCACACCCACACCTCAGTTCATCCCGCCCGCACGCGGTGCTGACGGCGCGGACGAAAATTCGGCATCCCCTCGGCGAGGGATATAAAAAATTATAATAAGGGTTTCCGTAGTGACAGCAATATCGCAATGGTGACGGAAAAACGGGCCGACTCATCAAAGATTTCATGATATGGTATTTGAAAGCCATGAGCCTCATTTCTCAACGGAACTGAGCCAATTTTATATCAGAGTAATTGAAAAATTCAAGCACTTGAGGTCATGAAATAAGCACAAGCATATGTGCCTCATTCAACAACAATTATTATGATAGGAAGTAACATCTGTTATGAACTTTTTCATGATTTTTTTATCATTATCACTTCAAGTGGTTTACTTTGCTTTAAGTTAATTAAGTTTAGTTGGTTCGCTGTTTTTCATTAAT
The DNA here is from genome assembly GCA_963169105.1 of Ceriagrion tenellum. NCBI lineage: Eukaryota > Metazoa > Arthropoda > Insecta > Odonata > Coenagrionidae > Ceriagrion > Ceriagrion tenellum. The sequence continues at coordinate 32,095,871 of OY720635.1, read as the reverse complement.
GATGTGTAAACATTGATACCCCGTAAAAAGTAAATTTTATTTTTGGGGAAAATTGCACATTTTTATTTCTGAATCAAGTATAAAATTCACTTAATTTCGCACGAATCTTCACATTTTATACTCTCATCATTATACCTCATCATTGCTGGTTCAAAGCATTGCCGAGTTATTAGACATGAGTAAGCGGAGATGTAATCGAATAAAAAATTAGGTCAAAATTTGAGAGAAGAAGTAGCGAACATTTTCCATTTGCATGACGTCGTCGGCTCTTTGAAATGTCTATCGACCCCCACATTACTTCGCAGCCATTTACTCTTAGTATACTTCAGCGAAAATACAAGATGAAAATACAAGAAAATACGTAGTGTAGCGTACAGGGGGCGTACATTTTCCATTAACTTTCTCTTGGGACCGAAAATGATTTTTGCTGTGTAATTCTCTGCTTTTGCCTTACTGAGCCAAAAATGTTGTCCGAGATAACTACATAACATCATTTGCTTTCATTTAAAGGAAAATTATCACAAATGGATGTATTATTAATCTCTTACACAGGTACGGTGTGTCTAAAATAAATGTTAGAAAGGAAATGTTAATGGCGAATTTTTTTAAGAGCTGACAGTTAAGAATATATAAATGTATAAAAAATGTATAAAAATCGGATTCTGACCATTTTTATATTAACACTCCTCTCCATTATCATCTCGGTTATCGTAATTTAGTTTTCTTCGCGCCGTCCTGTGACACTCCACCATTTAGAACATTGGTCATACACTACTCAATTACCAATAATACGCATATATCGTTTACATTAGTGAAGCTCACATAACCTTTTGTATCACAGCAATATGGTTGGGTTTATTAATTTTTCAATTTCGATACGTTAATTATTCTACAACCGCCAAAATAAATTCATAAGCAGTTTTAAATTAGCTAAATTAGTTATATCCCTGGGTTAAATTTATAATTTTTAATTAGGAACTCGTTATTCGATAGCCTACATGATGGCAAGCACTAAGAGCGTCTTACCGTACATTGAATAGGATGCACAAAATTTAGCCCCTTGTATTTTCGCTGAAGTATACTAAGAGTAAATGGCAGCGAAGTAATGCGGGGGTCGATAGACATTTCAAAGAGCCGACGACGTCATGCAAATGGATAACGGCGGATAGACGTATGGGGAAAGTGTAAAGGTGGCTGGCAGGCATGGGAGGTCTGAGGATTATGAGGTCTGGATCTCGAGGAATTCGGGAATTTCTCCAATCACCTTTGATCAAAAGGTGAAAGGTAGATGGAGGGGTTTGATTCGGGTCGCAATGGAGAGGTGGAATTTGGAAATGTATTTGGATCGCAGGAATCCCAATTCGGGGGACGGTGTTTGAAACACAATGGGAAGACTGGATGTAGGACGGCCACGAAGTTGTTCGAATAGGAACGAATTTTAGAAGAGAAATTTTAATTACAAGAGAAGATCTACATGCAATTTTAGTATTGTGGAATAGTAGTCAAAGCCTCAGCGATTCACTTAATAAAACGAGTCAGCAGTTTTCTTACACGTTAGGACCACTCGAAAGTCAAATGCTTAGTTCTCTCAAACAAATTTTTCATTACGTTTTTCACAAGTTTAAAAAAATTCTCCATAGAAATAAGGTATACCAATTTTATTTTACAATCATTCAGTTTAGGACGCATTATAGTAACTAAATGCACGCCATAAATATGCGTAGACAACGTTCCCGGTAACTGCTAACTAACCATTTAATACACAATGATCTCTAAGCACTGTTAAGAGTAAAATTGTTAGAGAAAAAAATATGATAGGTACATTTTCTTATTTCGTACACAATCATAGCCAGCAGTCCTCAAAATGGGTATTATGATTACTCAACATGGATTACATAAAATCAGACTGCATACAAGATACCTAAATAAGGCCCCTACAATAAATACGAAAAAAATACTAACCCGAAACTTTACTGTTTGCAGATTTCACTTGGTAAAATTCTTAATGTTCCTGTTCTATATAATGTAAAATATTTAGCATTTTATACAATAATATAGAAAATGTATAAAAATTTTACTTTGCAATCAACACGAATTCTGACAACAGTGTGAGAAGTACGTCTGTCAGAGGCCTTAGACTACGGATGTACAGGATCCTAAGTAACCTGCTTTTGACCATCTGTATATAGCCATGCATGAAATGTTATATGAAGCACAGAGAAATACATATAAAACATATATGAAACAACATATACCTATATTCGTTTCTTTATATGCATTTATATGCGCTATAGTGAGATCCACCGAGTATGACCACTTACGAGCTCAAGTATAAGCACTATATACGCCATATACGCCCCAGTAATAAAAAAGGATCCCTCAGTCCAGTTAATGGTTTGCTATGGCCGTTGAGGGTTGCGGAGGGAGAAGAGGGAGTGGACCGCTGGACAGTGACGAGAATAAATGCTCCTCTGGGAGAAGGGTGAGGCTCTCGCTGACTCCGAGGTGGAATGGAGAGGTGAGGAGAAAAAGAGAGAGGGGGTGTGTCAGCCAGTGTTGGAGAAAAGAGCGGAGGGGACTTGGGAAACAGTGTAGTTTCTTCGGGGGCTGACCAAGGCAGTGGGGTGGGACGTTAGCCGGGGCATGTGTGACCCCCAGTATGAGCTGAGGAAACGCTGCAAAACTAGCCGAAGGAGAGAGAGAGGGTGTGGGGCAAATGCGGGTGTATATATGGTGAGGGCGCGCGGAATGGGAGGAAATTCTTGGGCGAGAGGAAGTGGGAGTAAGAGGGGGGCGGGAAAGGGGGGAGAGATGGTTGTGGGAAGTTAGTCGGGAGTATCCCGAGGGTCGCCGACGTATTTTGATGGAAGTCATGTGAGTGAGGCGACAATATATCAAAGTCTGCGAGCGGCGACAGGGATTTTGGGGAGACGACGACCTCGGCGGCGGGCGTGGGAGTCACTGTTTAAGGGGGAAGCAAGAAGAGAACTCCGAGCGACGGAAGCAAGGCGCGCAAAGAGGGCGATGGATGAATATAATGTCCACACGAGGACTTCACATAAAGAATAGTGGTGGAGAATTAGTGAAAATACACGCTTGAGAGAAGAAAAACTTCTTTAGCGTGAATCCCATGAAAGAAGCGTGATTTTACAGCAGGAATAAGAACTTCATATTAAGTACATGTTCACTGAAAACTGACAGTAATCATTAACCGATACTCTTACTTTTACATAAGGTGAATGGCTGGAATTCTCCGATTCAGATTTTTATTGCGAGGGTGAGTAGATATAGCCACCAGTGCGAAGAATTTATACAATATTAATCTTTGCACAAGAGAAAATTCGACAGTCGTAAACTATTACTTTAACATGTATCTCATCTATAAAATCGAACATCTGAAAATATTTCGCAAAGTATTTAGAAAAAAATGGAGTTACTGGTTTACCCGATCATCAATAGTCGCATCCAAACAAGATTTCCCCCAAATATTTTCAATAATTTCCCCCTCAATATTTTTTCCTAGCACTTCAACCGCTGTAAATTGCCGGGGGAGACAAATATGTGATTTAGGGAGAACATTGCTCGAGTCATGCAGGAAAATCAACAGATATTTCTCCCAATATTATACAACTCATCTAGACAAATTCATATTCATGTAATATATTCGATCTTATGAATTAAATTACGTGTCTCTTATTAACGCACGGCTCTCTATTGATACCTACATAATGATGTGTAGAAACTCTGTGCCACTAGTACTGACGTGTTCATCTTGATCCATCCATTGTTACCAGAGAATTCAATGCATTTACTTCTGAATCCCTTTCCGACAGCTATCTCCCACATCCCTTTATCGCTCGCTTCTCCTTTTCTCCTATACGCATCGAGCTTGCAACCGCACCAACGATTTTTTTCCAGGGTTTTTCTTTGATCATCCTCCACGCACACAAGCTCGTGCCTCTCCATCCTCATTCCGTCTGCTCCATTATTCTTCCCTTCCCAATACACTTGGAACCCCCAAACACTCTCCCCTCGTTTTCCCGGCCTCATATTCCCCGACACCATACTCCCTGGACCACACTTATTACGGTGGACTGGTGAAAAATGTTCCGCCAAAAACAGAGGAATGGCCGATGCTTAGCCAGTCTTCGAGAATGAATGACCGCGGGAGGGAGCGGTCGGTTATATTAGGCGGATCGGAGGCGAAGGCGAGACTGGAATGAGTTAATCAAAAGGGCTCCAAAGATGGATCATTCCAGATTAATTGCGCGCTCGGAAGCGGGAGAAAAATATCCATCATTGTTTAAGTTTGAGTATTCGGACGAAAATAAATTAAGTGAAATAAATTGCTTCGTTTACAGATAAATTGCTGGATTTCGAACAGATTAATCTCTGCTCGTTTGGTAAGTGCGATGGTTAAGCTATTTAGCCGTCGTACTTGATATTGCGGGTATCTCACGACAAGGGTTTTTCGGACGCGTAAGAAACTGGAATGGCTTTATAACTCTCACAACTGTAATCCATTGTTTATCACAAATTTATGTGTAGCATGTCACAGCTAGACACGTATACTTTCCAATACCGAGACAGCGATTTCCTGGACACGATACCCTCCATCTTCCATTAGGAAAGAGAATATCACTAGACCTACTTGAAGAGCTCACCAGAAATGTTAGAACTAAGAAACAAAATACGAGAAATTGCTATCGCCTTCTAAGAATAAGACTTCCACAGACTTCAATCTCTATTGAAAATCTGTATCCTGAGTCAAGCTACAGCTCGTGGAGAAATCCCTCAGAGTAAAGCCAATATTTTTCGGTCAAACTTTTGCTGTAATAAGAGTTCATCAAATCAGCAGATTTGTCAAAGAGCATTGTCCAAAGGTTGTCTTTAGAGCATAATTTACACAATTGTGGGACCTTTCATCAGCTTTCGTTATAATGCGCATTCACTTTATAGTTTTGATTCTATTTTTTCCGCGAGCAATAGCATTATTCACATATAAGCATTCAATTACAAGTTGGTCGTTCACCGAGGAACTACCAACAATGACGCTGCTGTGATTAGAGTTATTGGGAATTTTCAAGGAAAAAAGAAGCCGAAGATATTATTTTATGGAGCCAGCAAATGCTTTTGATGTTTCAGTAACATGACACCATTTAAACTTATGGAATGCTCCATGGTTTCAATTGAAAAAAACCACATGAACCTTCTTCCATCATTTTTCCGTCTCTTTTGACTATACTATTTTCTTTTTCAATATTACTCGCCGACAATATGAAAAAATATGGATTAAAGAACTTACCACAAAACCACAATACTTAACAATGAAAGTGGAAAGCATATCTTCTTTGAGACCTGTTCTTCGGTCATAAACATTAGGAGCGACTCAGCGCAGTTGGACCAAAATTTTAATTTTATTTCGTTCGAGTCGTAAAATATGTTGACCGAAGTTCACTTGCTTCGAACTCTATCAGTCACACGTAACTCCCATCCTCTTGCTGACATCAGCTGTAAAACATATCGATTGTGAGATATCATCTTAAGATGGCTCAATCTCACGATCGCCCAACGGAGGGGGTGAGAGATAGAGTTGAAGAGAAAGCAGCGTGGAAACCAATCCTGTGCATTTTCCCCCAAACAAAGTCCCTTTACCCTCGTCCTTCAAAAGAAGGCCTCGCTCAGCCGAAACCGCCACACGCTCCACACAAACGTCTAGGGCGGTAATTATCGGGGTAACGAACCCATAGCGCCAATGTTATACCATCACCACCGCTCCCACCGCCGCAACCCTTCCGAAAAAGACCAAATTCCCCCTTCCCAACCTCCCATCCCCGATCCACCCCACCTACGAGGCACCGGTATCGAACTTTTCCCCCTTTTTACTTCCTACTTCACCGGAAATAACCTTCCGAGATGCCCCGTACTCTTAACAGCCTCATCCGGTGCACGGTATCAACTCAGACCACACACAAATACACACCTTACCACCTCAACTAACCACCCTCCCTCCGCCCCCGCAACCCCTTATCAACCTAACTGAGCCGCGAGGGTTTCCTTCCATCGAATTTCCCATAAAAAAGAAGGGGGAAGGAGTGTGAGGGGGAGGCTGAACAGAGTAGGAGTAGGGGCCACTTTTTCTCCCTCGATCTTGCGAAGAAGTATCAGGGGTCGAGCAGGAGTGACCAAGGCGGTTCTTGGAGCTTTTTTTCTCATACCCATCCCCCGTATGTAGTATCTCTCCATGTCTCGCCTGCGCCCCTAGGACCCACGCTATCCCTCGGAGTTTCTCCCGTGCCGGGACGTTTGGATGCTCCGCTGACTACCGCGCAATACGTTCCCGTGTACAGTGTGTCAGGGGTCAGTGATTCCAACTCGGAGGGGCTTTCAAAGAGTGAAACTTTTGTTTCTCATTTTTTTATTTTCCGCGGGCTCTTGCAGGCACACCGCGGGCGAGGACGAGGGAAGAGGGGCAGGGAGGTCAAAAGTCGGAAGCGGGGTCATAGAGGGGCAAACCGAAAAGGGTGGAAGATAGAGGTCCTAAATCCTGTCGCTCTCTGTGTTGAACCGTTTATCCGATCATTTTCAGAGGCTGCTTGAAATCACCTAAGCAAGCGGAAAAGGCACGGAGGAAATTTATCGGCCAGCAATGATATGAGAAAAAAAATTATTCATGATAATTACAACCCTAAACAAAAAATAATTCCTTTCAATCTTGAGAAAATCCAGACTCTTCAACCCCGGAAAAAATTCTCAAAAAGCATTTGTAATCGTTGTAAAGAAGACGAAACTTTGATTTTCCTGTGACCTCTTGTGTTCTGCGACTTTAAAATTAAATTTCGACCAGAGTTGACCTGACTAATGGCTTTTCAAAAACATAGATGGTGCCGCACTACACAAAGAAGTAGGATAGTCACATTCGTATCGAATCATGAAGGCTTTCGGGTTTGCTTCCGCGTTGTGTCATTTTTTAGGGAAACCCGAAAGCCTTCATGATACAAGGCCACTCCGCGGAAGCTTTCATAACATATTCGTATCGAGCATTGTGGATCCTGATTAGAACGATGTAACTCGCAAAATCAACAATATACCCTCTGTCTCCCTTGATAATTGTTACCAGCGAACAGAAATGGTGACGCAGACGATGGGATGATGGAAGGACCATGATGGTCTGTGAGTCTCGGGCTAAGGAGAGAGTAAGATACATGAGCAGGTTCCGTAAGCAACGAACACTTTGAATTCCTTTTTTATCGAGTATATGATACCAGGCTTTTTCCGTAATTTAGGGCACAAGTAATGCGAATAAATGTGCCTCATGTATGCAATTTATAATTTTCGCATAGGAATGACCACACATTTGGGTACATAACATACATGAATCATTTGCCTGCTTGTCTCACGCTCGGCCGATGACCCTCTCTTGGGGCCCGATAAACCCGCGTAACGTGATCCCTTCATTCGTCATCACCAGTGTCGCCTTGAAAAATAAACTTTCACTTCACAGACCCTCATGAGTTATGAATTTTTTGCTCACGTCAACCATCAACCTCACCGGTGTCCTGAAACAGCATTTCACAGCGCCGCAGTTCGCGTTGCAGGAGATAGGGATGGACTACAGGGGGAGGGGGGGAATATTATGAGGGGAGGTGGGGGCCGAAGAGGAAAAGAAATCTGCAGGGGGATGAGAGGAGTGTAGGAACTGAGGAGGCGGAGCGGCTGGGTACTCCTCGGTAGATGGGCTCTAGAGATAAGGGAGGAAGGATAGGAGCGAGCGGTAGGGGATGGAGGCGGTGTGGAGCAGTATCACATTGCAGGCGGGACATTTGAAGATGAAGGAGCGCGGAAGATGAAGGAGGTCGCGGCAGGAATCAAAGTGGAGAAGGGAAGCTGAAGGAGTGGACGCAAAGTTGATAAAATATAATGGTAATAATAACAAGGGGCATAACTGTGCGCAGGACCGTTCAAGGCGGCCATTAGGATCACATGCGGAAAGTCTTCAAGTTGATTCATGGCAGGCGAAACTTTTTTCCCCGAATATCGTTTCTCCTGGACTTACATGAGCTCCCATTGCGGTGCACATAAACATGCTTTAATTCCAAGCACAACGGAAATCAATTTCGTGGCTACACAGAGAATAGTCTTGTGCATTTATTCCTTTATATTCCAATTGTATTGTGCATTATGAGCATTTATGCATTTATTCCTGTCTAAGTCTAATTTTCGCGGTAAGATAAACTAAAGCTAACATTTTTCGAGTCGAGAATAAAAGCATAGGTTTAATGGACGAATGTAATGATAATTCGGTTTTTAGAAATGACCGAATGGAGTCAGATAGATATTTGTACCCATGAGTATGCATATACAATACATTTGATCGGTTACATTTAGCAAGAGTGTAGTACGAGAGAATAATCTTGTTAACGCAAAAATATTCCTCGTAACAACTAATTAATATTTGAAAGTGGAAATACGCATCTTTTCCAACGTTAAAGCTGCCTTTCTTCTCCCGCAAACCTGGACCCGCTTCACCAGAGTAGATGTATCAACAGAGCATCTATAACAAATTCTATTCCCTCATGTGTTTCCTCGCATTGCTGTTGGATACGAAGTATATGTGTGACGTCGAGGTAAACGTGAATGCGTCTCCTCGATGAAAGTTGCTCAGATTCTGCTTTATTTTCCCGGATTATTTGATGAATTCAGAGCATAGCGGTTTTCCTCACCAGCGCTTCAGTTACGTCAACACTATGTCTTTTCCTGAGAGTATGCATGTCCTACGATTGCTGAGGAGCTGTATCTTTACTGCGACTATCAAGGGCTCCCAGACTCAGTATTTTATAAATCTCTTTATTTGTTCCAAGGATTTCACACAAGAGCCCTTAATATTATTGAATCTTTCATTCATGTTTGAGGTTAGGGATCCTGGCTTAGGAATGACATCGCCGAAAAGGAGTAGTAGTGATGATTGGAGATGACATTGCTGTCGCAAAAATCAGCAAACGCCATGGAAATTCAGGAAGTATTATGAAAATTAGGGTTGGGCTGATACTGGTTTCCTCAAATTTCTTCTGCAAGAGCATGCGGGGAGTTTGCAGAGCCGTTAAACGCGTAGAGCCCACGCCAAAAGCTGCTAGCTGCAAGTAGCTTGAGTAAAAAACTTGCCTCAATAAACCCAGCTTAATGAAATTATTTCAAAAATGTGTAGAATATATTAGATGACCTTCAACTTTAATCAATGTAAAAGCCTAAGTAATCGTCTCCGGCTTAACTTTTATGGAAGTGCATTATATCCATGATAAAAACAACTTAGTTTCAATTTACACAATTTTATTATACATGCGACCCGGGTTTCAGCAACTTCGAGCCATCATCAGGTAAAAGCCTTCCAATTACCACTAGTCATCAATCCGACAGTTGGTTTTCCGTGGTTCTCTACACACTGTTTATTTCTGATAAACGTTTTATTCAAGTCCACTATTCTTTCAACATACCTCATGATTTTATAAATGTTTTCCGTATACCGGTAATTTTTTCCTACCGTTTATTTCTCCTTCCGATATCGTTTTCAAGAGGCTGGGGTGCCGAAAAATGTTCCGATAAGGAATTCTCTCCTCTTTACTTTTCAGAGTGTTCAATGAATAATATTTTTCTCCATATCTACGTGGAACATCTACATTACGGATTTCTTCCATTCATTTGAACTAGTGTATCTCAATTGCAACAAATTTTTTTCGTTCCGAAGCTGTTATTGCTCAAGTTTCGTTGTTCTTATCAAGTGCTTTCGTATTTTTATATACGTGAGTTCCACCAGTCACATGACTTTCCCAAGAAAATTCCTTCATTGCAAAAGCTTTCCTGCTCACTAAATATTTCTTCCTTCCGCTAATCGCTGGGTTTACTGAGGCAAGTTTATTACTCAAGTTACTTGCAGCTAGTGACTTTTACCGTGGATTCTACGTGTTTCAAAGAGAGACGAAATGTTATCATGACACCTCACTACATCTCTTGGTCTGAAAGAAGTGATAAAATAAGAGACATATATATTGCCGAACAGATAGGTACAAAAACTTGTTCTTTTCAAGCACCATAAGTGACCACAATAGAAACTGAAATCCACTAAATACGCTCCTATAATACATTTAACTAATTCACCTCCCAAAAACTTACATCTTTACTCCGCTGGTGTCCTAACACCCCCTGCTCCACGCCCATGAGGCAACTCGCAGGATAGCATGTAGATGTAGATGTGAACTAGAAATTGCACATCCGATATACCTAAATATTTCAACTGGTCACTTTTGCCAAGGCTTTCAAATGGCTTAAATATCATACAAAATTAAATCTGAAGGACAATCTCATGTATTTACCTTTTTCTAAAAACATATGCTGGAGAGTCTCAGATGCACCTTTTTATTGAAAACACTCCATATTTACCTATGAAAACTTGATGAACTAAATTATTAAAGATTTAAGTTTGAAGCGATTTAATTTTATTTATAATCTCCTACTTTCCGAGGACTTGTGAAATTAATCCATAATCGACAGAGGAAACACATCATATAATAATATATCTCAGTTAACGGGATGGAAATTGAAAAACATTTTATACCGCTTTTTTCCAAATAGAATTACTTACTGAATAAAATTTTCTCGCGGAGTCTATTTTTTTAGGATTCGAGGAGAAATTTGTCATAATCTTTGGTTACGGTTTTATGGATGTTATGATCGTCATAAGAGTCACTTTTCTTCAGCCAGCAAAACAGTTTCAAGAATGTTACATAGGAGAAAGCTGTCTAAGACGCTGGAAAAGTAATGTTTACTCTAAGAAATATGCGTTACAACCAAGAGTCACTTTCAATAAATTACGTAAGGAAGCCGTTAAGAAGTCACTCTGGTATCGAGATTAATAAAAATATAGCATTCATAATTTATACTAAGTGCACTGGAATGGACCGGTTTTATATGCATCCTTCGAGAGTTAACGAGCAAGAGACTTTCAATGATAAATGAAAGGAGAGCACGCAATATTATGGGTCATGATTTATTACAACTCAAAATTAGTTCACGTATGACAGATGGCTATATTTCGCCTACAGGATTAAATACGTCAAAATCGATCGAGCACCTCCGAACAAGATTTACTGCACATCCATGCAGCCAACCGGCGATGTTCAATTCCTTATCAATGAGTTATTTGTGGATAACCCATTTCAAACTACCCACATCATCTTTTTCATATGAATTTAAAATCCACCATGGATGGTGGTGTAAAGCCCTTGCCTGCTAATCCAAGGGTCGCGGGTTCGAGGCTCTGGAAGGCATTTTCACCACTTTGGGCAAAGTTGCTTGTGTTCGTCGATTGTTGAATGTTAATAAACACTGTAAAACGAAGTATTTTAAGGACTACGTGAAACAGAGAAATGCATTATTTCTAACGGCTTTTCAGTATTACATTAAGCGCGCTATGGGAACCCAATTAGAAACATAATAGAACCATAAAAAAATGACATACAATAGTCATTTTGGCTCGTTCTGGGCATATTTAATGGCAGTATATTGAAAATCAAATTTTTGGAGAAAAAAAATGCTCTACTCATGGACTGTACATTGATCCCAGCGATAAACGGGTCTTATAGCTCTTACCTTTTGCTGGTGAAAGTACAATAAATATTAAAACATATACGTGAATTTTACTACAATGACTTAATGAAAATTTTCTTGGGGTAGAGTGCACACAGGATAAGAGAACAAAAGCTAGAATAGTACTTATTCGTAGTACTTCATCTAGATAAGTAACTTGACAAAATGAATGACCAACGTAGTATCAGGAGCAACATAGGTATATCAAAATACACTGGATATATAACTCTTCATTTTTTCACTGCGATATTTCCAAAAAGGTTTACTCGGGCATTCTTACACTAAATTATGATGACTATACAATTCTGCCGGCGAATGCAATTTTTCATGCGAACTCTAAAACACCAACATATTTGCATTATAAAAGTTATAAAATTTCCGTTAGTTTCAGTATTTCCAATTGAAATAAGCGTCCCAACATAAGCTTTTACACATTCATCGATTACACAATTTACACAATTATCGATTAGTGCAAACCAAGATGGAACTTGAACGAGTTAGCCAACTACCAGATTTAACTAACCATCTCAATTTTACCAACCACCAGAGTTAGCACCAAAGCCGTATCAAATGATAGAGTAAGAGTATAATAACTGAACTAAACGGTCGGCATTCGTATGTCCACAGCAGGTAAGTTTCGTACTATCCCCCATTTAAAACAATGGACAACTTTAATAAGTCGACATTCGCTTCAATGATTTAATAAGTCTAAATTCTTCCGTTGTCTCGGGCGTGACTTCGTGGAATTTGCTTAAAAATGTAAATGAAAAGTATAACTTAGGTATTCCATAATTGATGTGAAATAAACTAAGTTATACTTTTCATTTGCAAGCCTAAGTTCATTTAAGTAAGTCACCTCTTTCCAATACACTCAAAGAGAATTTCATTAAAACTCCCAGGTACACAATGCTAATCAAGTTGGAATGCAAAAGAAAGAAAAACTATGATGAGTTATGCAATTGCGAAGGAACATCATGGTCGTAATCAAGAACAACAACGGCATGCATTGAAAAAAAAGTAAAAAGTAAACGGCAGAAAAATGACCTTTACATCACTCATGACAATCATAACTGTTCGTGAGGCAAATTTTTCTGGCCCTCTTTCCAATTATAGCGGCAATGACAGGGTTAAGTCGAAAATGGCAACTTCTCTTTGATATGATTATTACAAAGCATTTTCAATTACAGGCAACGATTATTTAATGGTTCGTGACTTGGTTTAAAATCTGGATTTTCCCATGCTTCAATTATAAACTCATTTGAAAGCAGCTTTTATGAAAGATAAAATCAAGTTGCGGTCACGTTTTTGCAAATATAACCCGTAATCATTTTGCTTTCAGTATAGATAGGAGGAAATTCCTCAAAAGTCATGAAAAGAGACTCACAGATATTAATAGAAATACAATTCCTCTCTGACCAATACCAGATGTCAACGATAAATTTACAAACTGAATGTAACAAAATCACTACTTATAATACTCATTGAAATTAATTAAGTACGTTACACTGAAGTCTCAATGGCCTACTTAATTACATTTCATTTAAAGCATACAAGGAATAGTACATTGTTAACAAGTGCAGTAGAGTTGTACACACTCTTATTATCATGAAGGCATTGAAATTATAAAAATATATATGACTCTATACATATATGCAAATATCGGCCATTTAATACGATAAGAAGTAAAACACCCGGGGAAATTTCCCGTATATAGCCATTGATCAGGTTGCCAAGGAATATAATGCATTTTGCAATGAAGGCGGTAGATTGGAAAATCCGATGAGCACTATTAGCTAACTATACATGTGTACACACGATACTATTTATCATAAGGGCAAAAAAATAATAAATATATAAAAATAGACACATAGGTATAATCGAACATTACTTAATTTGAAAGAATAAGATAAGCCGTGAAACGCCGTAGGGAAATTTCCCACCAATAGCCATTGCTCAGGTTGCTAAGGTAAAGTGCTATGGTTGAAATCTGAGAAAAATTGATAGTTATGTATTGAAATGCAATACTTTAAGAAAAACTATGAGCATATCTAAATCAATTACAAGAAAACTTTATTCTGTCTGCTATCCGCCAGTGAAAATTTAAACCCTATATCGCGATTTTAAGTACATAAAATAAGGAAAAAAAGAAACATCTGCATGTGCGTAATTATTAATTTTTAGCACGTTTTAGCCGGCAGTAATGAAACAGCGCAAACACTGCATAATTGATCATTTGCAATATCATAAGTGCGTTGAAAATATATATGAATTCTTAAATTGCCTCCACGCTATACGGCATTTTTTCAGCAGGTATGATTAAAACCTACTTTTTTCAGAAGTTATTTATTTCTTTCCCAAAACAGGACACTCTTTCTCCAAAACAAGACACCCATCTTGTCTTTTGTGTCAAATGACTTTCCGCCAAAACAGGACACTCATCACGACACGTAAGATACGTTGCAATATCAATCGATCATACAAATAACTCCACATTTAATGATAATCCATGTGAGTACAAAGTATATGATCAGAAATCAAGAATTTTAATTTTGGAATAATATTAGACAGAATAAGAGAAATATTTTGAAAATTATATCGGTTCTTACACAACTTAACTTGCTTAATGATCTCATAACTCGTGAGTTTTATAAGTAAATATTATTTTCTTAGTTATGTTTTTAGTATACATGCTATATATTATATGGAAAGATATACGCTACGGCCATGGATCCAATTTGGATTAAGCAAATAATTTTTAAAATTAAGAATAAAAACAGAAGATTTGGCACAGTTCCTCACTCAATGTATTACAAGAAACAAACAAAGAATTGACGCAGGTATCATGTCTCAGACAATTAAATAAAAATGACATCGCCTAGAGAAAACCCGGTATTTATTCTTTTCACTATCCTGTCATAATTTTCAACTAAAACTGCTGAGAGAATGAGGGACATATTCATAAGGCTTCAGATATCGTACAATGTAGAGGAAGCATTAAAAGGAAGGACATAAGACATAAAAAGGACGGAAAAACAAAAATACGTCACAAGCAAGTATAAGCGGCATGAGAGTATAAAGGATAAATGGACGCAGTAATACAACCAGGAAAATAAAAAGGAAAGAATGACAAAATCGAGGGAAAACTGAGAGCGAGACAGAAAAAGAACCAGGTTTTTCCCGAAAGAGAGGAAGAGAGACGGAGAAGTAGCGAGGGATGATGGGACAGAGAGCGAATGAGGGCGCGAAAAGTAAAAAATAAAAACAAAATACGACTGCGGCTACGTCGTAGATGGCGTCACGACCCGGGTAATGCTTCCCCAGGGAGGACTCGGTTTCATTTTTATATGCATTTTTTATTTATTCACCTGCCTCTTTTCTCGCGGCCGTCGGATGGGAAGAGAGAGGGGAAGAAGGGAGACGGGGAAAAGATACTCGGGGGAGAGATATGGAGGGTGGCAGCGGGTCGTGTGCAAGAGAGGTATTGGGGGAGGGAGGAAGAGATGGATTTCAAAAGTGTGGGAAGGAACACTCCAATAGGTGGGAAAGACATGTGGGGGAGATGGTTTGTGGGGAGGGTGAGGTGGGGTGGAAGGGGGCGGGGATGCGTGTTTTTCGGGATCGCCATGAAAGAGGGATGGGATGGTGGGGGATGGGGGTCCGTGGAGTTTGGGGGTGGGGGAGGTGGGGGGGAGCTTTTAGAAAGACTCACGGGGAGAAGGTGGGGTAGTTCCCGTGGCGCAGAGCGATGGCAGGAGGAGGGTTGCTGTAGGAGGGAAAGTGGGGAGGAAAGTCGGGTTAAAAGTGTATCTGAGGGGAGTGATAGAGGTATCAGGAATGGGGGAAAATTGAAAGAAGTGCGTCTTTAGCTCTCTCTTTGTCTTCTTCCTCCCATGTGACATTTCCTACCATCCTACTTACTTTGGCGTGGTATTCCCATCGCCTTGAATTTCATGACCTTGATTTTACATTTAATATTTTTACTCATACATCTGTACTAGGCGAGACAACGCTTTTGATTTATTCAAACATTTAATCCTTTTTGCTGAAAATTTTCAGTGAAAGCACATGCCATTAGTATATTTTAAATATTTGGCGACAAAAAATATCTCTATCGAATTGCTGCTTAGGAATGAATGCAGAAGTCTTCATGATCTTTGCCAATGATAACTACTTATTGAGGATATGAAAAATTGAAAATCCTTATGGACTGAAAATGCTCCATCTCTGAACTGTGAGCTGAAAGCTGAACAGATTTACTATAATTTTTACACTTAGCAAAATCAAAGTAGTCTTTTGAAACTTCAGGAGTTTCATATTAATAAAGTAGAGCATAATATGAATAAATATGACATGAACCAAGGGAGACTAAAGGAAAGAGTTGTCACAAATTTTACTTTAAGTGAAATGTGAACTCACTTAATAAATTATCTAACAAAAGTAAATGGAGTAATATGGGTAAGTTGGGAAGAGTATAGTCAGGAGAAGAGAAATGAATAGTCTCTCCAAAGTTTCAGTGAGCTCATTTTGAAGTATGGTCTTAGGTTTAAGCAGGTCAACTTAACAAAACACATGATTCTAGGTCATAAAGTGAAATCACTTATATCTGCATGTTTACTCGAGTTTTATGTAATTGAAAATCGAAGCAAGCCTACAATTATTAACTCTAATGCGTAGTTCATTACGCCTACAAAACCAAAAAGTGTTTCTCCCCTTCAAATACTAAATACTTTTGGAATAATTTCCCAGAGACTCAAAATCCAAACACATTCCTTAAGTGTTGGCCATAATGTAAATTTACGGAAACTCCAAGCACTCCTATCTTGAGAAAAACTTCACAATATTCCAACCGAACATTTTTATCAGGAACAATTTTGAGCATTATATACACAGTTTCACTGCGATCCCAATTTTTAAAATAATAATTCTACAGCCACACTTCAAAGGTCCAACTATAGAGCGTTTTCTCCTTCCACCTGGCCAAGCCAAGCCACGCCAAGCCAAGGATAGGAAATAACACTTTGAACACCTGTTATCCCTTCATGCAGGAGAAATAATTACCCCGAAGTAATAACTGTGAATGGTCTATCACTTTCAGAGGAGTGTTAACGGAGATTGACTGGTCACAGGACAGGCGTGATGGGCGGAATATTGTTGAAAATCTTGATTTCATTCTAGGTGACGATCCGTGTAATATTAACCGCTTTGGGAAATGTTGAGCATACCAGGATAGCCACGGTATTAACTCAACTGAGCCACTAGCAATTATACTTGAGTCCACAGAAGAAGACGACGCCTTAGTATCTTCACTGAAACTCGGTCGAAAGTCGAGAGATTCAGGTTCGAGTCCCTGACAAAGCGGACGAATTTTCATCAGTGGAATTTTGCACTAATCAGTCGCCTTGCTCTATTTTCACTTCACAGATTTTTTTATCAATTGTATCTTGTTTATGAGTATTTTATGGATTTTTTAAATGACAACATTTTTAAAGATCCTGCATATTAAGGCACTTTATTTAAATTTCGTCCCTAAGTCGAGTTTATTTCAATGGATGGTATAATAGAGTACAAAGTCTAGGTACAAAAAGTAGTTGTTCTGAAATTAATGCCGTTTTTAACGTTAACCATTCCCCAAACACACATTCATCAGATATCTCTGTTAATCATTGCCTCAAGGTACTGAAATTCTCGGCTTCAAAAATAAAATACACAAATTTTATAAATATGTTTTCAAATGACATAGATATACTACGAGTAATGTTAAAATTTTTAATGCACATTCCACTTTACTAACAGTAAACACATATTTGTACCTATATCAGTCTCTGAAGTCCCATCTTAATATTACAATCTACGAGAAAAATTTGCAAGCTAAATTTTGTTCGCACAAGAATTTGCAAAATGGGTAAGGTACAGAGCATAGTAAATAAATATTTTCTACTTCGTACGCCAAAGGCGAAAGCATACCTCTCCTCATATTCTCCACTTCTCCTAATCTTTCTCAGGTACACTTCCTTCAATATCTTTCCCATTTTCCTCTCTCGCCAACTGCCTCTCTTATTCCGCCTTTTTATATAACCTCCGCAGTCTTATGTAGCCTTTCCCCAGCCCTTGATCTCAACCGGGTTGCCTCAGCCCCTCCCGCCCCCCGTAACACCTCCTCCACGACCCAGAGTGCTACGCTATGATGTAGCTGTGGTATTTCCACTGATGTGAAATTTAAGAGGAAGCTAAAGGGTATGGGCGGGCGATGGAGGGGAGAGGTATAACTGGAGGGCGGGGGCGGAGGCAGGTTATGGGAGGTGGAGGGGGGATGGGTGAGGGATTCAAGGAGCGGGGAAGGAAGGAAGAGGGAGCTGGGACGAGTTTTAGTGTTTTTTTCCCCTCCACCGCACGTGATAGAGCGTAAACCAGGTCTCATCCACTATATTATATGCGAGGTTTTAAAAACGTGCTCTCCCCGGTGGTAGATGAAAAGGTGTTCACGATGGGGAGGAAAGAGGAAGGAAAGGGATACGCCGACCGGAATGTTCAGGGATATTAAGTGAGAGGGTTAACGGAAAAAGGGTGATATGAGGTTTTTTTATTTTATATATATATATGGATCAGAAAAAAGAGTGGGATGGAGCGAAAACGGCGCCTCCTTTACAGAAGGTTGGGAGGAAAAGATAGAAAAAAAAAAACCTTTGGGGAAAGATTTGTTGGGATGTAAGGAGAGCCGAAATTAGATTAAATGGGTTGTGAGTGGGGATATTTTAATAAAGACTTGGAAACCCGTTCAATTTCAAGGCTTCCCACGGAGTTGGGGGCTGAGAGGCGTTGCATCGTAAAATATAGCACTCGGGAGGGCTTTCCATAAAATATAATTATTGCTTTTCCAAGAGTGAAAGATTCATTTCCTTCACTTCAAGTGCGTTTTATCTTTGGGGAACAACTCCAGACTGCCTGAGCTTATCACGAAAGTTAAAACTACCTCATGAGACTCGATATGCCTCACCGCTCAACCTAAGATAAACCAGCCAATTGCAAACAAATTCGATCTTTCATTCCTGCGTAGACTCACTTAAATACTAGCTATAAATTATCGAACTGAACCGGGCCAAAAATTGGAAAATTTTGAATAAAAACTAATCATTTTGTGTAAGTCCAATAGTGAGTAAAAAATTAAGTAGATACATTCTAAGAAAATGATGAGAGAGAATTAGCGGAAGGAGAAAGGATACGGAAACATTGATGAAACATGATACACAAAAATGATTTTTCAATCGCAAACAGAAAGAAACAGTCTTTCTTTAGATTATTACATAACTTTAATAAAGCAGCAATCGCTTCATGTTCCATTCGACTCATAATTTTTAATCAACACTCTCCAGCTTTAACTGCAATGGATAGCTATCTAGTATTGCCAATTACTCAATCAGAGTAGAACAAAACTCAAGAAAGTATAAACTTGTAATGTCAAACTTACTCAAATTTTCAATAGCAATAGAATTTGTTTCAGATGAGATTGCCAAAAAGGAAATGCAGAAGGAACAAACTATCTTAACTTAACCATTTTTCTATGTGAACTCGCAGGAATACAAAGTTTTAAGTTTAAAGCTATCCTTGAGAGGCATTAACGAGGACGAACGAAAATCACACGCTTTGCGTTTTAAAGTTCTTTGAAGATACGTGGACACAAATCTCGGTGGCATTCCATTACTATTATCTATAGAAATTATGCACATATTTTTCTCTTCCCTGAGTTTACGGGCAGTACTTCACCGAAAACGAATCGCAAATACACTTTAACATCTCATAATTGTCCGTGTCTCGTGCAAGAAAAATGAGACTTTCTCAATAAAAATTACTGAGGCTAAGGCATGATTATAAAAGATAAGTACGGATGACTCAAGTGGATAAAATTATCCTCCATAACCAGGAATCCTCGCTCAAGCGCGTTAGTTTTTTTATCGATGTTATTCACGCAATTCGTAATCAACGGATTGAGGTTTTCTGTTTATTAAAAATAATATTTGAGAGCAAAATTTGCGATAAATTACGTAAACACTTCAGTAAAAGATGATTTTCTTTAGCCAACTTGCTGTTACTAAGGGATAAAACATAGTCAGTGATAATCCATGAAACCGTAGAATTTTATGGAATGGTCAGTAATTATATAATCCTAGGTGCCTCAAGACTCAGACATTTAGGATGTAATTCTGAAGCACGAGGTGGCATTAAATTTCCCCGATAAAATTAATTATTATTAGAGCAAAGTTGATTTATGAAGGCAAGATAAATACAGACCTGAAATCGCCCGCAGAATCCTCAGCTTCAACAGGCATTTGTTTTCAAGAGAAGTTTCCAGAGTAAAACAGCATACGGTTGAAGAATAGTACTAATAACCAATCAGGTATTAATACCGGTGCAATTCGGTCCACTAAGTACCTGGTAGGCTCGTATCGAGCTATACTTCGCTTCATTCGAATCACATACTGAAATTATAAAAATAGATCATTCGTAAAATATCATGTTGCGCTTCACATACATAAATGAAAAATCAAATCTTGAAATGGATTGCATGGACCTCTACTAATACGTTAAATTGATATGATTTTGAAATTTATGATTAAAAATCTGTTATATCATTCCAGTGTCACGTCGCACACTTATGGTCTCAACCCTTCCCCGAGTAACAAAGCGCGCAATTTCGGAAAGCCCGTATCCCCTTCCAATCTTAAGCAAGACATCAACTTTTAATGTGAGCATATTGAATTAAATCTACGAAGAACGCAACACTTCGGCAACTCACGGAAAAAATTAGTAAATCTCAGAGATAGCCATTAAATACGTAGATATTCATGCTAAAAAAGTTTACCTGGACCGGAGTAGAACCAAAAACTTAAGGCTCATCGATGTGTCAGCATGCCGCAACGTTATCCCGCCAATATTTTTAGTATTTCGCACGAGAATCTGAGAGATTTTTACCAAGCTTTGTGTCAGCGCAAATAACGTTCACCCTCCGTTCTGTTTACGTCTCCAGCGCTAATCATGAGACATTAAACGATGAAATATACTCTCAATTGAAAAAAAATCTTGAAATAGTTAAAGATCTCCCATTGATAAGATATGACAATGATAACTTTTCGTATCCCTATTCCAAAATAGCATTTGTAGGTAATTCTAGATTGAGATCCTGAGATTGAACTTCTGAGTCTTTCTGCCGGCAGTGATCATAGCATGGCGGGATAAATCCTCGTCAGGCAATCCTCATGTGGCGAATACAGCCCCCACCTAAGGGCGTTTTTGCCCATCGGGAGCATGGTTATTTGGGTAGATTATGAGTTTAGGGTAAGGAAGGATTGGATTCAACTTCCTCTAAAATAAATGTGCTACAATCATTATCACTGCAGCATACAAGGAATCAATGATGTTCCACCCAGTGCACCCCCCGGGGGAGACAAAAATAAGGCATCCAAAGCAGTAACCGCTGTTGGGGAAAATTATTCAATGGGGAAGGAAGGTCCTTTCCGGTACTTCAGAATATCACTCCCCGCCCATCGCCCGCGCCATCAGCTGCCCCCTCCAACTGCCACTCCCCAGTCTCATGCCCTCACAGATCGGAAAGAAAAAGGATTCCACGAATTTCCGCATTTCCGAGGGGGCACTTTGGTAGATTTGAATCCCACCCCTATGTATATGCATAGAGTTCTCTCTCGGCTTAGCGACACGAATTTCTTATGTAAGGAAACGGGTGTTTGAGGGATGGGGATGCGTTATTAAGTTGGAAGAGTTTTGCCCGCGTTCGAGAAGGATGCATTGTTTTTTTTGCATATCAAAAGCGAGTGACTTAATTCGAGGTTTGAAGACAAAAATGGCTATAGTCGGAGCTTACTTTTTCATCTCTGAGATAGGAAGAACCGATAAAGTTCTGCAATATTGTAAATATCTACGGGACAGAATTTGGTGAGTCAATGGCTGAGGTTTTTCCACCACATGTAATCAAGTAGTGAGTAAAAGTCCCGGCTAATAATCGCTACTGATATAAACTCGATAAGTATGCCATAAGTACACGATACACTAATTTTACTTCATGATTTGGTACACAAAGAATAGGGTGATCACGTTTAACTATTTGATTGCTAAAATTATACGGAGGGGTTGTTCAAAAACGATAGTACAAGGGTTCAACAGGATGGTTTCTCAGACCATTTGTCTTTTCCTCACCATAATAACAGTGGATATTCCGCGATTACATACATATAAACAATATGGTTAATTTTCAGAGCAACATTTCCAGTGGCATCTTGTACACAGTAAAAGCATATGAAAATGGCCAATCTTCAAACGTGGACGTGCGCATGTTTTAACGAGGCTACTACCAATGCCCACATACTTAATATTTTTTCGGCAGAATTATTATCTTGGTAGACGACCGACAACTGACGACAAGGATGGTAAGGGAGGGATAAATGGGGTTACTCAGAAAGGATAATAGTAATGACTTGTCTTTATTGAGCGAATTTAGGACTGTACAATCCTCTTTTACAACTAACTCGAATTTGACTGTCACAAACATCCATGTCCTGGGCAGTGAATAATCTACCCAGGCGGGATACGAACCCACGACCCTCGGATTAGGCGAGGACATTACCCCGCCGCCACCGGGGTCGGATAGAGGAAAATCCGGGATTGGCGTTATCCTACTCCTAATGAAGAGAGTAATGGTGTGCAAATTAAAGCGTCCTAATCGACGGAGAGAGTACCATATCCACTGGGAGTGACCTCTATATAGCCCTTAAGCAAGGGCTGCTAACTATTATTAAAGTGATCTAATTGTAAAAGGTAGGTTCCATTGAAATTCAGAGTAAATCCGACATATTTGACACGCGCGGAGCCCTATCTACATTTAGTATTCCTCTTTTCACCTCTGCGTTCTTTTTATCCTTCTTCATCCCATTCATAAAGCATATTCTCTTTCTTCCCTTCCACGCTTACCCTGCCTACTCCCCCCCCCCTCCCCCGGTCCCAATTAGAAGTTTTCTTTTCTCAATCACCAACTCACCACACTATACACGCTTTCGTTTGTCTTCCTCAGTCCATCTTTAACTCCTTCGACCTTCTTCTCCTTTACATCTCGAATCGTAGTAGAACATTCTCGTCTATCTTTCTCAGAGTCCACGTTTCTGCCCCATACAAAGTTACACACCATATCAAGGCCTTCTCCATCCTCTTCTTTATATTCATACCCAAGGTCCTCGTCATCCGCTTCCTTCTAAAAAACGCAAACTTAACTAAAGGTATTCTCCTTCTTATGTTTATGCTGCTATTCCCATTTTCTTCTAGCGTACTACCTAAATATAAAAATGCTCAACTTTCTCCAGTTTGCGCATTCATACTTTTTTGTCCAGCTTCGCATACTTTGTTCCAGAGAATGCTTTTGTTTACTAATGACTTATATTTACGCCTTATTTCCCATTTCCCGTTCTAGTATATCCACAAAACTTGCAATCTCTTTGAAGATCGACAAATCAACGCCTGGTCAACATTACAAGTGCAAGTGCAATCTACTCGAAGCATTATTTTGATTTTGCACATCCTACCACGTTTCACGACAGCACAGGAGCGTCTTAGAAAAATTGTGTGCATGACTACAGGAGTAAATATGTATGAGTGAGGAACGCGAGAGAGGATTTCCTTGTCCGAACAATCCTGCACCATTGCTGCTTGCGCCCGATTTGTACTATCGTCGCCGTGGCTCGTAAAAGTGAAAAATGAAGCTTAAAGCACTTTCTTGGGGTGCCTTCTGTACGGTGAAACTGGAACGGGAGTAAGAAGCGTCGGAGCTCCCAACGGAGGAAAATTCATTTTCTTAATGGAAGGGGATTATCGGTTTGCCCGTCGCCGCTTGCCGTCCGCCCCATTTGCCCCCGCGCGGATGGACTGAATTCGGAATATTTGTTTCGCCATAAATAATTCCGAGTTCCCGGCGCTCGATTAATATTCAAATGGGAGAAGCCATCAAAACATCCGGAGGATTTAATTTGGACTGCGCGGTGCATTGAATTAATTATATTTTATGATTGTGAAAATTTGCTCCCCTCCCCGAGCCAAAAACTTTACGAGCGACCGCTTTGAATCGGTACGAGCCGAAATTAGCATTCATTCCTCATTATTGCTTAAAAGCCAATTCCCAAATGGATTCACTTCATTAAACTGATTCAATCCGCACATTAGGGAATTTGTAAAGAGCTAGTTGTCCTGTCATTTTGCGATATGTGTTGCCATGCAGTCTATCACAATCACAGGTGAATATTCGAAAAAAAATATTAACACCACGAAATACTGCCACAGTGTGTGATCAACTGATCAATGGAATTAAATGGGAGCATCCATGAAAAGTGTGCAGTTTGCAACCATTTCAGCATCTACATGGGAGAAATGACAGGAATGTAATAATGCATTGTAAAATTTAACATTGCTTAACATTGCAGTTTTTCTAAAAACGCCGGAATATTTTTACTGCCCGTTCCCCTCGCATTTCAAAATTTCCAAAACAATAAGACATGGAACTTATTTTAGTATGCTTAACGCGGGACATTGTATGAAACAAAATTAATAAAAGCGACAGCTAAATAGTTTTCCCATGAATTAAAAGCACAATTAGATCTCCCTTTATCATCATTGATACTTATCCATTCGCCTTGATTCAAGCATCATAACAACGCAGTGAAGAAAACGTTATTCAAGTCTTAAATAGCTCTCATGCTTGTCCAGCTGACATATTAATGTTTTTCCATAACCACCAAAAACAGCACCGGTGGCCATTTGCAATGGGGTATTTAATCGTTTTAGCGAAAGAACACACAAAACCATCCCTGAGTGCCAAAAAATCTGCTGAGGTAGGAATCGAATTCGAAATCCTAGGATTGATAGGTGAGTACTTTACTCCGTCGTCAATAGAAAGGCAAAAAAATCCTTCCTGCCGGATATTGAGCAGAGGCCACATTTCCAGGAGGTGTACATTTACACCAGTATGTTTTATTTGAAAGCAGTAATTCAAACATGGGACAACAAAAGTCATTTGTCTACAGATACCTCTTAATAAATTTTATCTGTCTCGTTTTACTGTACCAGAGGTATGATAACTTAGTGACAATCAGCAAAACACTTTAACGATGATCAAAAGTATAAGGTGATGAGCAAATACTGAAAGAAATGCAATCGAGAATTATTTCTAAAAGGAAATGGGAACAGGAAGACCTAAATTTACCTAGGTTAACCTGCTTATGGTACATAAGAAATCTGAGGTTTCGAAGTTAAAGATATTTGCCTAATATACTCTCGTAAAATACTTCCAATAGGATACCAAGATTGTATCACTGAGATACTAAAATATTGGAGAAAGATGATCAAATTAACCATAACTCATACATAGTAGAAGTTACGTTCATTAAATCATTTAGGAGAACTGATCCATATCATTACAATTTAAAGCAATGTATTAGTGAAATCAGTCTTTATCTTACTA
The DNA here is from genome assembly GCA_963169105.1 of Ceriagrion tenellum. Taxonomy (NCBI): domain Eukaryota; kingdom Metazoa; phylum Arthropoda; class Insecta; order Odonata; family Coenagrionidae; genus Ceriagrion; species Ceriagrion tenellum. The sequence goes on along the minus strand of OY720635.1, from coordinate 32,070,721 downwards.
AAGAATGAACAATATCAAACCGGATATTATTATTAATTGGAGCCGGCAGATGAAAGCTAATTGTAATACTACGAAGTAATACAGCTACATGGCATTTTCCCATGATCCATACGCGCCATATATCATCATTATTCCGACGATCACTCGGCTATTATAGAAAAATATAGGTTGATTGACATGAAGAAACTTGAGAAATGGCTCATCTCAATCATATTGATCTACAAAATGGCGAAAGGATGTTTTCAGATGCTGCGACTCCTCAGATGCACTGGCTCCCAGTTTCTGTTTGAACTCTAAATGCCAGCAATTCATCTCCTTGCGTTCAACTGGAGGATCTCTGGGATGTTAAACACTTCTCTCGTTTCCTTTAGCTCTTGCCAGTAGAACCTAGGTTTTTCACCGCATTGACTGCTATTAATTATTGACACAATTCTCTAGGACAACTGTTGTAAATTTATCCAAATTCAGGAAATAAAATTTTTATTAGAAACTTATTTTAATTTTGTTCATTCAATCATAGAAATCCTCCAGTTCTCAAAAGTCAGACGCAAACTTCACAACAATTAATAGGCTTACGGTGGTCATAATACTGCTCCACCCATGTTGTGTACAGATATAAACCTAGGAATAGAAGAATAAGACTCGTGTGTAGCAAAATGGCATCTGTTCCCGTCTATGACGGTGGATAGGTAAGCAATCAAGTGGAAAGTGACAAATTACGATTTAAAAGTGGAAATGAAACAACTATACCTCCGGATCAATGAATAATGGACACAATTTCAAGAGGACATTTTCTTGCAGGAATTCCTTCAAGAAATCGGGTAATAGACGGAAATACGTACTTATTTAGCCCCTAGGGACTGGCAACATACCTGCAAAAATTAATGAAAAGAAAAATCAAGCCGCCTTTATCGGGTGCATGCAAAGATCCGAAAAAAGACCGCTGATGGACTTCACTTCAAATTTTTCACGAGGTCCATACATTTTTAACATGCATAATTCCCTCTTAGTGATATATTTTCTGATTTTTAGGTCAGGAAAAGAAATGCAATCCTATCCTTAGACGACTGCTAGATACAGCTCATCCGCTCGCTTTAAGTGCAACTCGTTGAGAGATTAAAACTTCCGCCCGCCGGAATCAAAACATAACGCCGATTAAGATCAGTTCTCCCCGCAACACGGATGATTCTACCATTATTCGGAAACAAATCTGTTCCGATGTGGATGGGCATTATCGTAATGGACGCTAGAATTCCTCTACAAGTCGGCTCGCGCAACCAAACAGGCTAGACAGATAACAAGAACCAGAATAGAGGAAGGAAATGAGGAAAAGGAAGAGAGAAAGAGGGAGTAGGAGGGGAAAGGGCGAAGGATAGAGGGGAAGGGGGACAACGGAGGAGAATAATGCATCTTCCGAGAGAACGGTTGGGAGACCAAATCTGGAATCTCACTGTTTATTTGCGCTTCGTAGCAATAGCAGAAGGGGGAGCTGGTTCTTTTCACTTAGGCATATACCTACCTACCCAACCAAGATGCGTTCGGCAATCCGAGAGAACCAGTTTTCAACTGCAGGAGAAATACGGGAGGTTGGGGGAAGGGAGGGCGTGTCGGTGGAGTAGGGAGGGGTTGTAGAGCAGCGTGAGGGGAAAGAATACGGGGGAGATGAAAGGGGGAGGGCGAGGAGGAGAGGGAGGGGAAGGCAAGACACGCAGTGCCACGGGGAAGATGATTGGGAAGGAAGCGAACAAACCTGAGGTGCGCAAGATATTGATGTCTGTGCGAGAAGCCGGATAAAAAGGCTTTTGACATTGTCAGCGAAGTAGTTTAGAGTCTTAAATAACCTGGGAAGCCGTGGTATACCGGGAAAGAGTAAATAAAAACAATGAAAAATGTTCTTGGAAACTAATCATGCATACAAAAACAATTTTACCAAATAGCACCTTTAAAAAAACAAACCTACGAAATCAATCAATCAATAATGTGAGTTTACAACTTTAGGAAAGAAAAACTATGTAAATTCCACTTAGATAAAATTTAATTCAACATATTATGTCCTCTTCAGGTGAAAATTACAGAGTTTCAGTCAAATATATAAATAGAGAGTGTTTGACTGATATACATCTACATCTACATCTACATCTACGTCATACCCTGCAAGCCACCCAAAGGGTGTGTGGCAGGGGGTGCTTTCGCACCAGGCATGCATGAATGATATGGTAGAACACCGACATTACATTAAAACCCGCGTACCACACATGCAAAGCGCCAATTACAAATCTAATACCCAAGAAACATTCTATCTCCAATCGTTCTAACATGCAAGGGATACAAAGACTACTACTACAGATTCAAAATATCATGCATAAATAAGAACATCATTATTTACATCATGCATAAATAAGAAAGAGGAGAATATAATGAGAAAGATTAACTGCCTGCCTATTGTCAATACTCGAACTATTCATGACGACGATCACAGCTGTTATGGTCCCGAATGGTACGCGGAAAAAATGACATTTTATACCCATCGGTTCTACAATCTAGCTCTCTAATTTTATTGGCGCGACCGACAGGTCATTTGCGCCTCAGAGGAAAGGCTGATAGGCTGTTACGAGGAGAGTCGTTTGTAGAAAAGACGTGGTGAAAAGGAAAAACCAGGCGTCACCTTTGGTCCACTCTCAATGAAAGGTAGCAAGGACTTTAAGAATTATCTTTCCATCCGAGGATAGGAGAACTAAACGCGAAGAATTCTCCACAAAACACCCAAACAAGCATTAACCTACTAAAAATATCGAACTCCAGCACTCAAAACCATAAACGGATCTAATTTACTCCTAATTTTCTATCCTTGTATCTGATGACACAAGCTAATGTCAATAAATCTAGATTGAATACACAGACATTGGCGAGGGGAAAAATCATCTTCTACCGGCAATGAAACGGCAAGCTCGGATAACACCCGGACATTTACGCTTCCCATACATCGTGATTCTCGCGAAAATTAAAGCAGAGTTTAAGGGAACTACTAGATGAATTTGAGGCACCATAAGATCAGCCGCGACAGTAGGTAGCGCAAAAAAATTGCCAACGAAACAAAAATATGAAAAATTTACAATGAATATATCCCTTGCATTCTCTGAGATTAGAACTTAATTCCTCTACAGCAGTGCGAATGCGGTGTGTGAAAGTAATTTGGAATGATTAATATGCGTGAATTAGAAGGATTTTGGTATGAATCTAAGCTCTGGTGAACCCCTCTTTTTTATTTCAATTCAATTATGACCACTTTTGGTTCATCAAAAATGGCAGAAGAAAGCCACAAAATATTACCAGCCCGGTCAGCAATATTTTTATTCCATCGCTAGATAAGATAAGCTAAGACCTAATGTCTAAATGTCCAAACCAAACATTAGGCACTGGCGTGAAGCTTATGATAAAAATACGTCATCGGGCCGGGATTCGAACCATAGCTCACATTGATACCCAAAATTTTAGATTCTTGCAACAATTTTGGGAGTCAATAAATCTACGATACCATGTTAAGCTAGAAAGACCACTTAAATCTTCGCGGTGGTTTCTGCGATATAGCGTCCGAATATTTTACAGAGGCTGAGATCATTAGTTTCAGCACATCCAAAGATTTTCTAAGAACCTATTTTTAAAAGTCGGAGAGCTGCAAGAACATCCGCTAAGGCTACTTCTCCGCAGCCATCCGTTAACGCAAGCGAAAATGTAGGCGTGGAGAAAAAATGACCGGAAAAGGCTGATAACTTTTTCCTTCAAGGGTTTCTTACACTTGAGTGCTTTCCTATTTATATCTGTCACTCTTCTTTTTTCTACTCATTTATTTATATAATATTAACAGTATGTCAGTGGTAGTCTGAAAAAGTTTCCAGAGCATCAAGTAACAGTCAATCAAATGCAGCTGAGATTTCGTCTTCACTTCAACGCTTTCAAACCAATATACATAGGATTCTGAGAAGCCAATTGATTATAGGTATCCCGAAACCAGTTCCTCTATGGATAGAATTTCTTCTAAAATAAAGAATTGATTGAATGTCTTCTAAAAGAATTTGTGCGTAAGAACCTAAAACCTACCATAAATGATCATAGCCACTGAAAATCATTTCTCATCAGTGACCCGTGCTACACCAAAATTCTTTTTTTTTTCAAGTATTACCTTGCATGTTTAAACAGCTTTTAATAAAGAAATTAATAGCATTCTCCAATACGACTGGGTGATGACATTCCTGATAGAAAATCCTAACACGTTGCAACAATGAACCAAGTTGCATTCTCTCAGCTCTGATTTCAATTAGATGGTGAAAATGATGGTTTAGAATCAGACCAACTGTAGGAAAAAGGAGTACAAGAGCCTTTCGCCAGACGATAAATTATTATGCACCATCAAGTATTTCCAATAATACTTTGAAATAACTGCTCAAGAATTTCATTCATATTTTTATGCAATTGATTGACTGACTGCATCCTAACATGATTATATTACTTCTAAACTACGATACGGCTATTATGAATATTTGTAATAGCTCACCAATTCTGCAATATTCTTTTTCCTGGCCACTTGGATGGCTTCAATAGCTGAAAGCATTTCGTAACAATTTTTCAGAGATGAAGTTAGAAGTAGGCAGAATGAATGCTTATTGCGAATAATTCATTGCTAGTAGTCCAATGATCCTTCGGGCTATAAACCCCAAGGGGGCGATTGACGCCTTTCGTTAGACATTATGTCTAGGAGATGTAGCTCATCCACCACTATCGGTAGACAGTTTTTGCCCATCGCATCGGTATCAACGTTTCCCTCGCTATTTGCGCTTTTTATTACATTTATGTAAAATAGGGATAGAAGTAATGTTGAGGGAAGAGCCACACAAAAAAGGGTGATAGAGGGAAGGAAAAATATAAAGCTTATCACAGGAAGAGGAAGAATAGGGACAGACTTGGTCTGAATTCATGAAGAGAACAAAAATATGATGAGTTATAAATGCTGTTAATGCTGTTATAAATAGGTAGTCTACAAAGCAGCGGTTTGAGTAGACGTCACGCGACCTAGAAGCTGAAGGCAGGAGTACCTACTGTCCAAAGACCTACCTACCTTTTAGGTATTGGTACGACATATTTTCTGATTTTGTTATTCACATTCTTAGATTGGCTAAATATTTCCCAAAAATACTTAATTTATATATGTGTAATGGCCAAAGGTAAATATCCTGGCTTATTTACCTTAAAAAAATTTAGAAGCTAGAAAAATGGACCAGGAAGCTTTTAATTCTCGTGGAATATTATCGGTTTCCACCACAATGGCCGACTAATTTCAATATCGGCTTTCCAATGGGCTGAGATAATTTGGAGAAATAGCCGCAACTTTGTTTCACCCGAAGTGAATTTTACTTAGGTAGATGCACGATTTATCTCTTGGTCAAACGAATATCTCCTGGAGAATGAGGTGGAATTCGAAATAGAGAATAGGTAGAGCTAAATTTAAACACCAATGGTAACATTTTCACGTTGGCATGTTCAGCATAAATGTGTATTTCACTGCATTTGGGATCCATAATTGAAAAAAGAAATTTAAAAACATTCAAGAAGGTTTACTTCTACATAAATCTATTTCTCATCTTCATTCCAGCGATTGTAGTTAAACAACTAGATTTATATGATTGTCTACATTTAAAAAACACAAATGTAGGATATCAATTGATATTTTCAGAGGGAGAAGGAAAAATTTTAATATTTCTTCAGCCGACTAAAAAATCGTCAACTTAAATATAATTCAAGAATAGGGATGCAGATACCTTAATTAAGGAGGATTATGTGCACGAAAAAATCAGTTTGTTTTAGCGTCAGCCGAATGAGTTTTACCACTCGTTTTTCCGCATAGGCCGATAAAATTCCGCCAACTAACACACGATTGCTGATTACTTCATTTAGTCTCCAATTTTAAATAAGAGCCACATGTTAGAGAGATCTCAGCGTTGATGATTGCACCATGATATTTCTGAATCGCTATAAAAATCTTAGGGGCGCATGTCCCACAGAATATGACTGGATTTCACTTAAATTATCACATTGCGTCTCAAATCAAAGGATTATATAATGTCCAGAAGCGATACACTAATCTATAAATATGCTATCCCGGTCAAAGATTCTGAATTTCCTCATTAAATTCAAAGGACGATGACACGAAGTTGTTCTGAGAAGTCCAATGATTTATTGACACTCTATCTGATACACAAACGTTGCGCAATTATGCTCGCTAGTCAATGAAAATCCAGTTTCGTTCTCCTGGCGTATATCCGCTCTGACTACGCAAGAGTCGGAGCAGAACTGCCCCCAAGGACGGAAATGCAAAGCGAAGGAAAAAGAGAAAAGTGATGGGAAATTCAAGCTGACTGCAAAATCAAGCCATCCCTCATCGGAAAATTGAAAGAATGCTGTTTGACAAGATTTGGTCTTGAAATGCACATCCTCTTCCCTGCATTCGGAATCGTCTCACTTTTCACCATCATTTCACCTGGTTGCATTCTCCACACTCCCAGCATGAAAAAGTTCCAGAACAAAACAATACGTAAAAACGTAGCCTCGATATTCAGTATGTTTTACTGGATTTGACTCCACTCAGAACTTAAATGTTTGACGTCATCAGAAGAGGCGTTATGGAGGGTTTTATACCCTATGTGATCCAATCACGGTGCCGCATAGCTGCTATCAGCCTTGTCAGTAGCTATTTTTTCACAGATGACTGCGCCAACTTTATCCACGACTAAAACAAATTATGACTTCCAGTCATCTCAAATTACAATCTTGGAGGGGCATCATTCAGTAGATACACATTAATTCAATCATTGGTTATTCAATCCTAAGACTGGTTGACTGCAGCCCTCTACCATTCCCTATCTAATGCTAGTTCCCATACCTCCTCGTATGTCTTCCTATGTATAAACCTTCCTCTGTATTTGGTCCATGAAATTAATTTTTATTTTCTATTTGGAGGTCCATATGGTCCTTTCCTCTTCTACTCTTCTGTACACTTCATTATTTCTTATTATGTCCGTCCATTTTATCTTCAGCACCTGGTTTTGAAGGCTTCTAGTCTTTTCTGGTCATTTTTTCCGATGGTCCATGCCTCCGATCCATAGAATGCTACACATAAGCGAATGATTACTGCATTGTAGGTTTTTACTGTAAATACGTGTTACGAAGGTAAATCATAAGAAGATGAAGACAAAAAGATATTTAAGATATAGGAAGAGTTATTTAAATTGACAGGCGCACTATGGCAAGATGAACCGTAGAGGTAACTATGGTATCTGGGATAATGGATACCAAGGGCAAAGTAATAGGCAACAAGGACGAAGTGGAGGTAAAATTGTAATTCAATCGAAGAATTGTGGAGAGTGCATGAAGTGCCCAACTGTCTTTGACTAAGGAAGCACTTACCAGAATAAGGAACTTCAGACGAAGATTTTAGGAAAAGAATAATCAGTCGTATCTAGATCAGGGGCAAATTAGCATGGCGACCTAGATTCTTTAATGCTAAAATACAAACCGGATAAAAACTGTGAGAAGGAAGAGTTAATTCACAGAATTAAAGGAACCTGTATCGATGTATGCTACACCTATGCATCAGTTAATATGCTTGCGCGTATCGCAGTAAGATTCAAGTCAAAAATTACAATATGACGTAACTTTTTAAATGGGTAATTCATAAAGCAGTTCAATGTAGATCAAATAAAGATGAATTTGAAGCTAAAAACAAAAACAGAAACAACACCTTAAAAGTTTATAGAGGAAAAATGCTTTAAAAAATGAAAACAACACGTGCAAGAATATTACCGAGAGCATTTTTATTGCGAGCATATCGTTTTGCAAAGACGTTTGACACTTACCATCCTACCCTCCTGCGTCTATCAAGAGGGATGCATAACGTATTTTTGTGAAAGCTTCAGGAGAAGTATACCTAGACACCTGTTGATTTCTGTTTTCCTGAGCAGTTTATGATCATTGAAAACTTCTTTCGCTAATACGCTTCCACATTTACTTCGACGCAATGTAAAACTATCAATCTTCAAGTTATGTGACACATTTTACGTCTCACTTTGAAAAATGTCGATTGCTCAACCAAAGTGGCAATTCCAATTCTGAGATGATATATACGCTCGATCCGGTGAAATCGCTGTCGTCGAAGGACCTTAGAAAACTCGAGAATTCCTCCATGTCGCCCACCATTTTTTGCTAGCATCACTAAAAAGGGAATTTCTCCTCAAATGATTTATAGCTGCACTCAGTTATTTCACATTAAACCGCTTTTTATCACGCCAGCATCATTTTCACCAAGCCGATGAATTATTCATACGTATATGAACCGCCTCTCTGAAATAATCCGTTGCCAATGAAATAATATTGATCACAAAATAATACATAAAAATCGCTTGAGTCAAATCTAGATTATTAATTGGTAAAGTCTCTGTACATGCAACATTAGAATACAATTTTTAATATACATTTCAGTACCCAGTGAATAGTAGATCCTGCTTCGTCTTGTATTGCATTCCGAAAATTCTCTCCAAATATAAATCTAAGTTTAAATATTTTATTAGTACGCAAACATAAAACTCAAAATGTATATTTGGTAAGAAGAGATGATATACATGCAATGAGTCACTTGATGTAATAAATATGATATTGTCCTCAAGAGTTGAAAAAACTGGTAAAGTGAACTGCGATTTAAAGTTTCCTAGTTATCACTTAAGGAATAATTATTTCAATACTGTTAATAATATTAAATTATGGCCACTGAAAATAGGAAATAGCTGCAGATTACTCAATCAGCAAAATATAATTACCAACGACGAGTATAGTTGCCTAATCCCTTATAGGTATTCTTATATTTCCACCATGTATTCACAAATATCTATACATTTTTCCTATAGTTTGATAAAAATAACGGACCAGAAAAAACTCGCCAAATAAAGTGTTGGATTCTATTTGCGGACGGTTTCATTTTTGCCTAAGAACAGTGTACTCGGCTTGTAGCGTCGCAGAAACGCAGGCAAAGCGTGGGATTTGAAGAATTTCATATAAAGAATACCCAGAAAACCACTGAAAATATGAAAACAGGCAAAATACGGTGCTTGAAATATTTAACAGAGATTTATTTCCGCTTGGAAGAAATATTAATGGACAACAAACCGATTGCAAATCCTTTAAAATAAAAAAGACCTTTTCGTAATTTTTTTAACTCAACAGTCACTATATTATTGGCGAATTCATGTGAATTTCCACGAATACTTGAGAAAAATGGCTCATCCGGCTCTCTTGTGAAGAATATATTGCGAAATGGTTAGGAATGTAACAAAAGTAACGGCAAAGCAGATGCGAGTCTGGAAGGATGAGCAGGGGACGTTGGAATTCTATTGTCCGTCCGCCCCGCCCCCTCCCGGCTGAGGGACAGAAGCTCACTCCACGAGACTCTTGACATCCCAAAACTTCCCTCGGCGGAATATAAGAAAAACTGTGCCTGAGAAAAAGGCAAAACAAGGCAAATACTTCTCACGAGCGACCTTTTCCTTCCTCCCGAACCACAATAAGAGTGATTCTTTTCGGGCAAAATAATAATATTAGATTAGCGAGTTACGTCTCCAACCTCATTCCAGCCATATGGTTTTTAATTTATTTGGAGAGACAACCGACAACTGAGGTAATTTACTCTTCAAAGGACTGGTAGCTAGACATGTGAGGGTAGTGACATTTTGGGGAATAGTGGAAGATTGTAGGAAAGCCCAAGGAACTATTGTAAATGGAAGGCGATACAGAGTCCACTGAGTAACATCTCATAATCATAATAACAGATGACTCCTCTCGAAGTAAGTTGCTAACATCAGAAAGAAATATCGATAGTATTGAAATTTTAATACTTAACCACGGATAGAAGTAAATATATCGACCAGATTAATATTGAGTATGATTAAAAATGAAATTGGTTGGGTCGGCACTAAAAATCAAGCATCAAAGAGGCATATTACTAAACTTGTGCGAAAAACCCAACAGTATATACACCATAGTTTGCACTACCTTTGTCTGACTCCTTCAATTTGACCCATCTAATATGGATGGCCCCATCAGGAACTATTATCATCACCAATTCAGCTCTGCAGGTGATTGTAACGAAAATACCCTTCCACCACGTCCAGATTGCTGTCCATGTGAAAGGTAATTGTGTTGCCAAATATAACCATGTAGAAGAAGTCGCTCGATATGAAATGTTATTCAGTAAGAATCTCTTTCACATTTTCCGACCACGGATAATTTAGTAAAGGAATTACGGGGTATTGGTCCTTGTTTAAGCAACTAACTCAAACTTTGGCTTATTCTGGGTGATATCTCCTCAGTCTCATGTCTACTGAAGTGGTTTACTTAACTATTGACCAATACTCCAAAATACCTTAATTATTCTTTTAACATTTATCGCAACACATGGCTACAAATAGATTTCAATTCTTTCAAAATTACGTTCAGGAAATGTTGATTGATACATTAACATTTTTGGGGCTTATCAATGAGTAGCCACTCTCCACTAAGCACCTTAGTAGGATACTGAGATTCCACAGAAAAATCTTTGCCTCTGCCGGGATTTTAACCCGGCCCTCAGGACGTTGAGACAACTATGTTGTCACGGTGAAATGTAAGCAGGGAGGGGAGTTACAAGCAGCGACTTGGTTCCTGAACTAAACGCGTCGCGTCGCGACCTCAGGCCCACTGCATCACATCATCGTAACCACTGTCACTGCGGTGCTGAATTAGCTCTCTAAACGTTCGTTGTCTGGTTCATTTTTTCACTACCATAACTCCATTTCCAAAAAAACGCAAATATTTTTTAGAAATATTCGATTTATATTTTCACGGTCCATCTAAAGCATGTAAGTATATCTCTTAGTCATAAGTATCCTAAACAGGGATGCCAAAAACAAAGCCCCGCTCCTTAAGCCATTTTCTCAATTGGGCTTTTTTTCTAAAACCTACCTGGATGTTCGACCCCATTTTCTAAAATGGGTTTCACCACAAGGTGTTTCAAATGTTATTTTCTTTTATACAGATAACATTTAAAATAACACGTCCTTGGAAAACGGAAACAAAATTTCAACCGTTCCACATCATTTCACCAAGAAGCTACAGAGATGGTGAATGGTACACAATTTAGGCGGTTTTCGCTGGAACACGGCACGGTTGAGGGAGGCGTATGGCATCCCCCTTAATTATGATGAACTAAAACTCTATGATACCTATGCTCTCACTATCGAGCAATGACTGAATATAAGGCGAATGATCAATGTATTACGCTACGTCTGTTGGCTTTGTATGCAGCAAATGGTATATTTGTAATAGAAATGGCAATACTCGCTGTTTCGTTTCTAAACGATTAATATCAACTTTACAAACATTTTTGCCCTTTACTTCATCACTTGAGCGCCGAATGGCGAAAAAATTGCTTTTTATCTACTGCAAGCAGCTGTGGCAAAGAAAACCATATCGGTCGGGAACACGACTTTTCTGGCGTAGGATCCACCCTCCTTAACCAAGTAACATGAATTTAGAGACAAGAATGGACGAACAAAGAGTTTCCCAAAAGTACAGAGAACGACATTCTCAAAGTATTATGAAACAAATACTCCAAAGAAATTTAACAGTAATTAAATGAATCCACTTAATCAAGTAGGCTTTTAGAGTTAACCGCTCATAAATGCAGCAACTGAAAATTCGATAGAAATGCCCCGAGGGCAGTAACAAGGCGCTGGTTAAAAACTTCATCCCACAATAAATGTACATATTCAGCGCGTCAGACTCATACTTTCCCGGAAGTTAAAGCAGTTTATCAGAGAAAGCAGAATGTTTCAAACGATAAAAGCGAACACGCTAGTTCATTTGTTTTCAATCACAAAGTTGTTAGAGAATCTACAAAAGTTCTCCATTATAGTCACAATCATCATCATCATCATTGATCACGCAATCCTAAGATTGACTGCAGACCTCCATCCTTCCCGATTAAACACAATTTCTCTTACTTCCTAGTAGCTCTTCATGTGTACTTCTTTATTTGACCCATGAACTTTTTCCTGGGCCTTCCTCTGGGGATTTTTCCTCTATTTTACCTTATATTATGTTCTTCACAAACTCGTGTCTCTGGGTGTGTCCAATCCATCTTGTTCTTCTTTATTCTATGGTGTTCCATATGGTCCTTCACTCTCCCACTCTTTTGCTCTTCTGTAACGTATAAATATTACTATCACGTAAAACTGTTTGCGAGAAGCAAATATTACCAGAAAGTAAAACAGTATTGGAATAAAGTCACTGATTTATGTATTTTTTTGTTAGAAGCCGATATCTATAGACCGCGAAGTCAAAGTAAGTTAGTTCCATTGATTAGAATTAATTTTTGTCCTCATGATAGTCTCTTCATCATTACCAGCAAGTTGTGCTTGTGCATGCTTGATATAAATATAGGTTGTCACAGATCCTTTAAGTAGAATAGGTGCGCTAGGATTGACAAATTTGGCTCAGAATGGTATTCACAAAAGAATGTTTAAATCGATTAGCTGTAAGGTAGTACGTCACTAATGCTTCCCAAGCAGGCCTCTAGTCTAATAAATAAGTAAGAAGAAATAAAAGAATGCTCATTCTTCCTGATTCCTGTTTTGGATTATACAGATACCAGGCGACTAAATTAACCAAATGTTTCAGAATATACTGGCAATGGCGTTACTGCTCCCATGCATATAACACGAGCGTGGGAGGACCACGAGAGTGATGATACAAAGGACGGCAAACGGCTACTTTGGCAATCATTATTATTGAAAGAAGTTGAATGGTTGTTCTTCCACAGAGAATAACCCATGGAAGAAACAAAGATTATCCATCGGTCAAACGATCGATATATACCCCGGATAATGATAAATTTATATATATGTAACAGTTTCAAATAGAAATATTTATCGGTAACATATCTTTCCTCAAATAGGAAAGAGTTGCGTTACTTTATTGGATGTTGTGCTCCAATCTTATATGTCGAGGGATATACAGTTGGTATTCAAAGTTGAGAAAAGTGATCTTCTGCGTGTCGCAGAGGCAACCATTTATTACACTTGTCTCAGGCATCAACGCAGAATGCCTGAAACAAGTGTAATAAGTTTCAGGAATGACTTAAAACGTTTTACACCTTCTGGCATCACTTTGTGGAATAATTATATATCCGAATCCATATTGAAAATAAGTACTGTATTTTTCCGAAGTTATTGTTATGATACAACGCGTTTCGCGGATTGCTGCTCCCTCAGGTAGAATTGTTTATCTCTTATTCATTTGAGTGATCCGAGAGTAACCTTACACCAAGAAGGGGTTTGGAGAGCAAACTCATTTTTGGGAGGAAAGGCAGGGGACATAGATTAGGGACTTGTGATAAGGGAATTTTTTCGGGAAGGAGAGGGGAGGGTAGTACGATTACAATAAATGACTGTGAAAAAGTACAATACTTATTTTCAATGTGGATTCTGACTAAAAACTCGTTATAATTTTTGAGGAAATCCCTTAAAGTGTGTCAAAATTTAGCGAATCAAGATGGCGAATTTTTTAAATGTTCTAAATAACTCCTCCAGCTAGTTCGAGCCTCCTTATTCCTATGCCAACACTCCAAGACCTACTCACCCAACCTCCGCTCTCCGTCCCCTTACCTCCGGACACTTCAGCCTCGACGTCCAGCAAGGGAAGAGTCGCTGTCCGTCTATCACGGGCTCGAGAGGCCAAACGGGTTTGTCACCCTTTGCTCCTCCTTCTTCCGAAAGGATATTCTGCGGACGCAAAGACCACGGCTGATAGGAGAGGGGACTGGAGTAGGACGGGCGATGGAAGGACAAGGAACGATAAATACATCAATCTCCTTTCTGTCCTTTCGACGGTTGAGGTGGAGCGGCGGACACGGAGGCAGCGCGACCAGGAGAGAAGAGAACTCCGCTCAGAAGAGATATGACGGGACGGGCTGGAATTCGCGTCTCTCCCATCGAATCGGCGCGATGCGATTGCTACGCCGAAAATTTCGCTTCCTCTCCCTGCAGCGACCAAAACCTCCCTTCGCCGCCTGCGAGACGAACGTCGTCTTAAAGAGATTTCCTCATCCCCCATTTGTGTTTTCCTCTCTCAAAATTCCCGCATTATAAATTAAAATAAGATCGTTGGTGGTCGATGTTTCAGTTATGTTGGCGATATTGGGTCCACTCTGATTTGGTTACGAATGAGTGGAGTGAAAGATCAACGGCTAAACGGCTACATTTTTCAGCTTGTACAATCGTCAAAATGGAACAATTAGTTCTTCAATCGTGCATATATTTGCGATTACATGTAATGATTTTACAAGCTACTATACGAAGAAAAAGTTGTTAATTAAATAAACTAATAAAAAGATTTCCAACCTTCCTTTTTTCAAAAATGGATCACGACCGCAACAATTCCCTTGCAGTATGCCAAATAATACAAGCAGTTCAATTTTAAACGTAAAAAATAGTTTTTAAATACCCATTTTTACTTAACACCATCAGACCTCTCACTTTAAAAGCATATTACATAAAGGAATACTTCAGCTCCAACACGATGCCAATTATGGATCACTAAATAAGAGGTGCTCAAGACTGCATACACGGCGCAGCGAGTTACTAATTTCTATTCGATTAAGAAAGTATTATACGAAATAAAAACGAGAGTATATAAAAAGTTTACTACAAGAATTAATAAAGATAACGCAAAACCGACAGTATTTCTACGCGCAAAACTAATCGGTAAAATCATAGTATTATTCTAAGCAAAAAATATTTTACTTTGCTTACTAATAGGGATTCTAGAAAGATGGCAAAACTGCGCACAGACTCACAATAAGCAACACCAATAAATACGCGTCAATCGAAGCGAAAAAAAATACGCGACTAAATTCCACCTTAAATGGGACGCCGTCAAACCATATTTATGTCCACGATTCGAGATATATATTTTTTGCCCCCGACGTTTTTGTCCTTTACCTCCCTCCACCCCATCCTTCCTGCCTCCTCGTCCTTTTTTGTGCGATAGAACCCACCCCCCTCCCTCCCATCCCCGCTCACCTGCGTGAGGACTGCTCGTCTTGTCAACTGGACTGGATCCCGTCTCCTTTTCTTTCCTTGGATGGGGAAAAATGGACCGGGAATGGGAATACCCGACTTTTACCTTTCGTATAAAACCTCACCCACCCACCCAGCTTCCCATCACGAATTTTTTTCCAGCCGCGACGTGCCCTGAATGCTTGCGATGTTTCTGATGCGCGTTTGGGATACGCTTGGCTAGTGTCGATGACACCCTAAACAGTGCCAACCATGCACCTACGTGATCGCTAACTATGCATACTTAATTGGTAGAAACACTGAGCGCGGAATCGGGGGAACTAAGTTTTAAAATGTAGAGGATGGATAAAAGTTTTCCGCTTAAAATTTAACAATTATTCAGAGAGTGATTCCAGATTGCAGGATCCACTCTCACTGTATGAATAAAACAAATATTTATCACCATATTTTCGCCTGTTTTATTTGAAAAAAGCTGTCTTATCCCCCAGAAAACAAAACGACATAGTTATATTTCTCGCCGGGACTATTTTTATGAACATTTTTCGGCCATTGGAACCGACTGTAATGCATTTTATCCTGAATTAGGGTATTTTGACTTCTCTCATTGCAGAAGTTTGTCTATATCTAAAAAATAATAGATCAAAGTAAAATTAGACAAAATATGTGCACGAAATCCATAAACATTCAGTTCTATAAGATTATTTGCTTCTCAAAAATACTTAATTTGCGGAAAAAGCATGTGTATTTAAAGGAAGCAATACTATTTTAGGTTTATCCAATCTTCAAATTCAACGTCACGTAATTTCAAGTTTAATCGCAACACATAAAAGCGTATGAAAGAGTTATTTGTTTTTCACATATGTGGAGAAATCCGATCAAAACCTTGAATCCCAAAAGTTTCATTCAACCGTTCGGGTCCATAAATCAGGCCTTTTTGAGATATTTACAAAATCTCACGCGCTAATCAGCAAAACTCTTTTCAATTAGATTACAGGTGACGGCATCAACCCAGAAAAGGAAACTTATTATAAAGCTGAGATCAAGGCAACATCCTTGCGGCTTGTGCACGAGAACATGATTACGTGATAGAATATAGGATCAAACTTTCAACTGTGGATCGGATCAGAATTTGGAGTGCAATCATGCAGCCCGTGCACGATACACTCGCGCATAGAATTTGAAGCATTGCAAAAATTTTGGAGAAGAATCGAGGAGTTATGTTCAAATCCCGGCCCACGCGAATATATCAATCATCGTGAAATTC
Source organism: Ceriagrion tenellum (assembly GCA_963169105.1). Lineage (NCBI taxonomy): Eukaryota > Metazoa > Arthropoda > Insecta > Odonata > Coenagrionidae > Ceriagrion > Ceriagrion tenellum. Next base: position 32,054,302 of record OY720635.1, on the reverse strand, counting down.
CGAGTACTCCTCTGATAGCTAAGTCTCACTCCCCTTTTTATGGCAATTCTGCCGTAACGGGGCTCAAATATCATTGAATTCACTTTTTGGCTGCCTACGGCAAAGCGGCGCCCTCTGCTCGACATGAAACACAAAATTTTCTTTTTTAACGCTCATCTTTCACATAACGAAGCGAGTACTATTCTGTTGAGGGTGGAGTGCTGTCACATCCCTTTAGTGGCCGTTAAATCCTAAGATTGGTTCACTGCAGCCCTTCACCCTTCCCAATCAAATGTTAGTTCCTTTACTTCCTAGTATCTGTGCCTATGTACTCTTCTTTATTTGCTCCTTGAACTAATTTCTCAGTCTTCCTCTGGGGACTTTTCCCTCTAAATTATCTTCAATCCCGTTCTTCACAAACTCTTTGTGTCTCAGGGTGTGTCCAATCAATTTGGTTCTTCTTATCTGTATGGCGTTCCATGTGGTCCTTTCCTCTTCTACTCTTCTGCTCTGCAGTCACGTATAAAAATTATTATCACCAAAAACTTTTGAGCGAAGCAAACATTAACAGGGCATATATAAGTACTATAATTATCCTTCCCATTTATATATTTTTAATGCTCTGAGCCGATAGTGAAAGACCCTGAAGACAAAGTAAGTGAGTTCCATTGGTTAGAATTACCGCCTCGCTGCAGTCGGCTCCCATTACCGGAAAAAATTCTTTTTAAAAAATGTAATCTACGAATAATCGTCACATTTTTAAAAGGTTTTATTGATTCTCACCTGTTTGTCTGGGTAAAATCTTGCAATTGAATTTCCACCGACATCCTGACGAAGAAGAGATCTGAAATATATTACATCGACCCACTTTCGGAGGCGATACAATCATCAAGATAAATAATGGCGACAAAGAATCAATTAAGCGTTTACTAAAAGGTTTTCTTGAGAATGAGCTGCTGGTCTGGGTCAAAAATGAGAGCATTTTATAAAAAACAAAAAACATTTTCCCGTAAAAGACAGTTTTCACTGTATTATTTTCCTTAGTATTTCCAATAACTATAAAATATCACCATGTAACGCCTTGGTGTTTTCTTTGGTAGCGTTTTATTTAAGGTTCTTTAATACTCCTCTATCTCCTCTCTCTCCTCTCCTACAATCCCCACTCTCCAAACTTAAACAACTCCTTCACAGTCAACAACGACCATAAAAAATTAACAAATTCAACATTAAAACACAAAAACAAGAAATATAAGAGAAAACAAAACACACAAAACAAACAATAACTCAAGGAAAGGAGCGCGGCGTTAAAATCAGTGAATGAATTTTTTTTAACAATACTGACTAAAAGGTGTAATTTTTGTATTTGCACCGTCTCATAGAGTCACCATGAAGCCTCTTTAAAACTCCGCCGTAAAAAAAGCCATTCCGCCGGGTGGAGAACCCCTTGTTTTTCGACGAGGCCAATAATCCCAAAACGATCCCGCGGCACGTATCTCACTCCGATCTCCTTCCCACTCGCGAAAAAGCGGAAATAAAACAATGCAGCGAATTTGGCCGTTTGTTTCTTTCCTTCCCTCCTCTCTCTCTCCCGTCCCGTCTCGGTCCACGCATCCCTCGAGGAGTGCCTGCCCCGGGACCCCGAGTGTCAGAGTCTGTGCGCCGGGCCACCGAATGCCTCCTCCTCTCCTCCAACCCAACCAATTAGCAGTGGCTCCAAAGAAACAGAGAGTGCGCCCCTTATACGGGGGACGTTCCTCCCGGATAGACTGAGGAGGGGCAGGGGTGGAAAGGAAGAGAATGTATCGTCCCATGTCCGTCAGCAGCATTGCCGTCCCTCTCCTGAAACATAATTTAAAGAAGGGTGTCCACGACGGTGAGGTTTCATTCCACCTCTTTCTCTTTCTTGCTTTTTTCCTCCAGATTTATATGCATTTAAGCGACAGGGGAGAGTGACTTACGGCCTATTAGATTCATTCCCGGAACAATGCATGGGTGCGTCGTCTATCTTGGCTTAAATCTTCTCTTTTCCATTTTTTCCTCCTCTACCACTTCTGATTTCTTTCATTTCAGAACAGAAAAGGATTTTCGCCAGCGATCGGATGAGTAAGGAGATCAGGTTATTGTCGCGACTAGACTACAGGCACATCACCCCGAAAGCGAGGTTTCAAATCCAGTTGGTAATGAAGATTATTTTAGTCCCTACTTTATTGCTCTGTGAGGAGTACTTCAAGGGCAGTACTCCCTTCATCAGATGGGACGTTGAAACCGTGGCTATCCGTATCCAGGTTTTTCTCCAACCTTACTCATATCCCCAGCTAGTTTTCATCTAACAAATCAAACATACTCTTTTGTCGCAAATGACCTACGCTTTCCATCGCCTCTACCGAAGTAACCAATTCGGATGAGCTTATTGACGACAGCATCATATCCCGAAGAACTGACACTAATTTTACATTTTTGCTTTTGTGAACGATAGTACATCCGTATCTCTTCTTTCAAAAGGACATTTATATGGGTCGTGCATGACAGTAGGGATAGTATCATAAATAATACAACCAATACTAGAAAGATAACACAACCTGATATTGCATTTCAGCTTCTCTGACAGACATACTTTACTCCACCTTGTAAAGCCCGATTTACACGGTAAATTTCATTGTAGAAACGAGTGATTCATAGAATGCATAAGAAAATGAAGGGAATTAGAGAAGGTTCCATTTTTCGTTCAATCATTCAGATAATCATACAATTTGCCGTTGCCGTGCTTTACACGGTACAATTTTCCTCATGAAAGAGTTCATGCATCTGTTTGTACAATAAAATGTACCATGTAAAGCGGCCTTAATGCATATCACACTTCCTTTTCCTCTTACCCTTTACGCTCTCACACTTAACAAATATCAATTATCCTTCCTTTAGGCTAAAAGAACATCTAATGTGAGATAGTTGGTAAAGTAAGTCGTAACTTATTAAAATAATATTACAATTTTAACATTTTACATCAACTGTGAGAAAAAAACAAATAATTGTATGTAAGTCCAAACAAAATAACTACTTGATCTCGAGAAACAAAGAGCTAAGTCATTTAAATATTCAGCTAAACGGAATTAAAAAGCTATAATCGCCATTCGAATACCTGAGCACAATGTTTGACGTCTTTCTGCGCCTGTATTGTAGAAACTCATAACCATAGTCAGTATCTCACTGAACTTATTTTATGTAAATTCCCATTGAAGCTTTCAATTTAACGAACTAAGATGGCATTTTACCTACACTACACCATGACTCATGAACATAATCTTAGCATATGAAAAACGATTTCCCCGATGCGATAAAATCGTGCGTAAAACCTTCTGCTTTACGGCCAACACTAGATTATTACTTCAAAAAATGTCGAATGCAAAGCAGTAAAATGAAATGACTAGGCCATAATCCCATGGATATATTCTCATTTTTATCAGATGTCATAAACAACCTTTTGCCCATGGGATTAAGCACTTTCTACCAGGAATTTCCCTCTTAAATTTGCCATTCATTAAATCTAAAGGACGCCTAAGTGAAAATCGGTGTACATACTAACACAAAAATTTTACGATACATTGCTCTAGGGATTATTAATACGTTAACGGGGGATTTAATTCCTGAGGCAACATTTACTCGTCAACGAGAATGAAATAATGCGCCACAGTTTCCCACCACATTGACCCACGTCAGAGAAATTCTAAATTGATAAAAATGGCTGAAAAATGCGACGTCGAGCCTTACTCCGAGTTTTTATAAAAAATGAGCAAACATCAAAATATTTGAGTGTAGAATAACACGAGCAATTAAAACAGCGAGAAGAAAGATGAAAAAAAGATTCGGTTGATGTTAAAGTGGTTATAATAACTTAAAGAAAGATGAATAAACATTAAGAAGAAGAAGGCAAAAATTCGTCGTAAAAATCCACGTCGCAACAAAATTTTATGCTGTCGTAATGGCACGCATATATTTGATATTTGAATACAAAGAATAACATAAACACTCGAGAACGTTGACAAACTCCTTGACGAGGAAAACGAATGCAAAGGTATGAGGCGAAAGAACGTCGTCCCATAAAACAGAGGCCCTGCCAAATAAATTCGAAAATGAAAAATCTGAGCGGAGGAATAAAACGAGGTGACAATGAGCGGAGGAAAAAACTACAAGGCGAGAGAAGGAGATATACGTCTCGAGATGGAGAAGTCGCGATAGCACACTAAGTGTGTCTTTTATTGCGCCTTCGGAAAGGCCATATGGAAAAACAGTCCATTTCAAGGTCATCGGCGTCCTTTCATGTGCCTCTCATGACGTCCCTATCATTCCTGGGGTCGACTCTTCCTACCGCGCTCACCCAAGTACCGAAAACTTACTCATTTAATTTCCTCTCACTCTTTTCCACCTCAGCTCCGAAGCTCATCTCACTCGTTCACATAATTTCCTTAACGACCGTTATCACGCCTGGATATCCCGCATTTCAAAGAATGAATTATCCTCCGTAATCCAGGTTTAAGTCTAACCGATCAGAACGCTGACTAATATGCTCCATTGAGCGAGAGTTGCTTCATGTAACGGAGTCCCTAAACAAAAATTCTATACAAAAAGATTCCAAGTACTCGAAAAATCGCTCAATTTTCTTATCTTTGCGAATTCCTCCCATGATATGGGTTATAACTACGTCCGAACGCAAAAAGAATGAAATTTGCCGAGGAATAAGCACTGAATTCACTGGGATTCAAATTAGGATCAGCCTATTGCAGGTCAACTACGTTAGACAGCTATACCTACAACTGAGGAATTTTAATTTATGTGAATAGCATTGCGAGTTTTCAAAACGATAACTGTAGCTGCACGAAATGCCTGACCGACAATTGGGAGATCTGAGTCCGAATTCAGTGTATAATTAAGGTATTCTTTTCTTAGAGAAATTCATTCCCCTGGTGACTACATTATGGTTCAATGGCATTATTCAATACTTTCGACGTCAATTTTACGTCATATCAATCATATTATGATAATCGATGTTGCAATGCTCTCCTCCAAATTTCCTCACATAAACCAACCCAAAGCCTGATATGCTCAGCAACACCCTAATTCTCAATTTACCATCGTAGAAGAATAAATAGATATAATATAACGTGAAGAATAGATAATTTTAATGTTATAGGTAACCAGACGTTATGAAACTGGGCCAAATTATTGAACCAAAGGAATCGCTCGCCAACCTCTGAAACTGCAGAACATTGGATGGAATAAGTTGAATGGACATCAGGTGAAGAGCATCTTAAGCCAAGAATAGATTGACGATGACAAAACAACTGTTGTGCCCAAAGAAAACAGGGTTATGAATTTGGAGGAATTACCTAGTGAGATTCTTGAGGAGTGTTTCCCGACATGACTCAAAGACATGGACTATGGGAATGCTGAAACAGAAGATAATAGAGGCTTTTGATACGAAAAATAATAGGGGCGGTAGAGTAGAGCAAATGACATCAATGTCCTACCTCAAAACAAAACCAATTCACCCTCAGAAAGTTAGCAAATTGCGAGCACCTCGAAACACTAAAACGAAAATTTAGGTCGGTGGAGGTTAGAGGGCTGGACCAAACTGTCAAAGGTAAAACAAAGGATTTACGTTCAGTAAACGAGGCAGTGGAAGACTATAGCTTGGTTATATCTTAAATTCATGCTCAAGGGGCTGCGACGGTTTCAGCCGAATTCTTGGGGAATAAAATCGGTGATACATGGATAGAGTTCTGAGACCTTGCACTGGTTCAACCCACTCCCTTTCTCTTTCAGAGAGGTGTCTACAAAATATATAGAAACTACTCTCTTACTCGGTGCAGGACGACAGTCATTTGGGTAGATGCAGCCGTAGCTTTTATGTTTGCGCAGGGAATAAGAATCACCTAAAAATAAAGTCTTCTTCCGATCACAAACTTTCCTTCATGATATTCTTGCCACAAGAAAAGCGAATAGACCTTGTAGTGATGGGTCCAACAGGGATACTCGAGTCCGGTGGTTTCCCTCACATCCTTCATGCATTTCACTCTACCGCATCGATCCGTCGCCCCCACCCTTCAATACAACATCCTCTTTCTCATTTAACCCTCTCTCAGATCCCAAACCAACCAACATCTTCCCTTCCTCCTTAAAACCGAGCCTCCGTCCATTAACACGCACCATCTCACGCCCTTAATCCTTCGTCTCGGTAGCATCTAATTTCCACGCTCAATCCAGCGTTAAAGGGAGGAGGGGGAACGCGGGAGGAAGACTGAGAGGCCATCATCTCCACGGACACATCATTTAGTCGCCCTTTACACTTGCGGGCGTTTATTTTGGAAAGAGGCAGGCGAGTAAGTTCGGCAAAAAGAGTGCAGACTGCTTTTTTTTCGGCGTCGAGCCGGCCAATTGGACGGACCCATTCACGGACCTTGCGGAACGCTTGCGCTTCGGAGATCAAATTAATCGAAGCAGAGGCGATTGTTATTGTTGTAACTTCGCCGCTCGTCCGTTTTACGCCGCGTCGATTAGGTTAGCCAGTCATTTCGACGGCTACGGAAGGGGTGAATTTGCCTTCCTTAACGGCCAAAACATTAGGCTAAGTAATCTGTTAATGGAGGTCGACCTGGAGGGTTCATTTGGCATACAGAACCCAATTTAGCCGAGGTGGGAAATGAAGTCGAACTATAAGGTTCTAATTAAAATGCGTCCTTTCACACAGGTTGGACTAGCCCCAAGATGAGTCTTATTTGTTTTCGATTAAAATTACCTGAAGTGAACTGCGTTAAACAGTCCATCATAAAACAGTGCATAACACATATTCTCACTTATACAAAGATCCGTCCTTCTCTGGTCACGAGTGAGTCTTTACGTGCAGTTTAACTTCAAAGGCCATCTCAATATCCACATAATTTTCACAACAACCGATATCCAACGACAAATTCCGTACCTTTGAGTGAATCAATAACAGTAACTTACATAACAAATGATCGATTACTGAGCTGAACTTCACTCGATAAGAAGACTAAATGAGAAAGACTTCATATTTTTTTGTCAAGAAGCGACATAAAATTTGAAGGATAACTTCTGGTTCCACCTGAAAAACAATATTTTTCCTATTTAATACTACGAATAAGTTCTCTCATGGGTATATGTACTTACACACATATATAAATATATATGTTTAATATTTATACATATATTAGTGTTATATATCAAGCTTCAGATGAGAACCTCAAATGGTTTAACAAATATTTAAAAATTTATCATTAACACACAATTTATCTTATTCATATTGGGTAAAAGTCATCATTGCATTGATACTTTTTCCAATTAGATAAATGGCTATAAACGGAGCAATTTTTTCAACGGTTATTAGAGCATTGATAAAAAGTTTCATCCGAGGACCACAGGATGTAATTAGAAAAACAATTATGGGCGACTAAAACTCACAACAACGATTATTTCTCCCAGTCCGTATAATAAAATAAAAATTAACATCCTACAATACTGTACAAGTGAAACTCAGAACAGAATGATTTCTCTAAAGTTCCACAATCCCCTTCACAAGCTAAAGGATTCCGAGACGACATCGTTTCCCTACATTAGCTCAGTCCCATTAAGAGTGAAAGATATGTGGGATTGATCCAAGGTTCTCCTACGTATTTTAAGTCAACCTCCGATAGCTTGAATCTTATGCATATGTGTTATAAATAATCGAGCCCACATTCCTCGAAAGATGGCCGGTCAAAAAGAAAAGGAACGAATAAAAAGCGGCGTAAAAAAATAGAAGGCAAACATCCGCGAGATAATTGGGCTCTCTAGCTAGCTAGCTCAGAGGGAGATACCAGCCAATGGAACCAAACGGGACGGATCCTTGAGTTTGAATGATATCGAGAGAAATGTGGAATTATTAATGGGAGCTCTGAGAGAGTTTTTCTCTCTTTCTCAACCGTCCAGTCTGAGTCTGAAAGATTGAAGCGATAAAAGGAAGGCATGGCCAGAAACAGGACTCGCTTTCAGGTGGAGAGAGAGTTAATTAAGTAAAGCATCGGAAATATGGAATAGGTAGCAAAAGTATAGAGAGGGCTCGGCACTCGGCAGCAGGGGAAGACGAAAAGGGAACGGAATGACATAGGCGGTGAAACGGAAAGAATTATCTTACGACTTCTTATCCGTTCCTCCGTCGCTTCCATCACACGGATATTTTGTCGTGACCCTGCATGCTACCAAACGAGCATAAAGTTTCATATTTGAAGCCTTGCATGAATATTCATGAAAGATTTTTTTGTCCAAGGACCATTTAAATAGACACTAGCATGCAAATTTTGAAAGTCCTAAAAATAGTTGATATATCCCATACGCACTGGTAGCGGGAGATGTACAGATTCTTTGAAGCCAGTAGCCATCCAGATTCCTTCATTTATGTTCACTCCGCTAAGTCGTCATTCCATATCACTGCATAATCATCATAACGATTGTTATTATATTCGTCCGTTGTCTGTATCTTGTTTGTATATGTGAGGCAAAGCACTTCGGTACCTTCATTAACCCTGCGCTGGTCCGGTGGGCATTTGGTACGCCATTAGTACGGTGGGGTGTTTGGACACCCCAAGTGAAAAAAATTGCGTAGAATTTTTGATTTTTCCAGTATTCCCATACAATTTCTTATACGTACTCCCCCACCTTTAATAAAGGTGGTTCTGCTTCTTATATTGTATTTATATTCAAATAATTAAAGAAATTCATTAATTTAAGAAAAGCACACTTTGTATTTTTTTCAAAACGGCAATGGTCTTTATTTATAATAGCAATGTAGTTTGTATGTATCTACATATTATTGTTTATTCTGATAATTGAAGACCTCTCCCTTGACTTGATTGGTATGTACGAGGATACATGAACTTGGAATAATATTTTGCTTCTTCTAAAGATCCATTTTTCGGCTGATACTTTCTCTAATTCCTTAGCCTATTCTGCTGGCGTTCCCAAGGAACAACCCATGATCTACGCAAATATGTAAAATCTGTTTGAATTCCACTTACCGAGCAATGGGTGTCCAATGTATGGTTTGATGAAGTCAGCATGACAGCACAGCTAGACCTATCCCGTACGACTGCCGGAGAAAAACTACCAAAAAACTGTCTCTAGTTAAATATTTCAGCTTTTCTCTCAGTATTTTCCCGTTTCGATACATTGCTTTGGAAACATTTTATGCTTCAACTATCTTCAGAGACTGCCCAATTTCAGTAATCAATTCGTTTCGAAAAATATTGTCACTGATCAACGATGTAGTTCAGTTAGCTCTTCGTACGCTTAAATGCGACCTTCCTTTCAAAAGTAGATAACAGATGGCGTGATGAGCAGCACCCAAAGTTCAGTATTTTCAGAGCACAAACACAAAATCTTCGATGTATATGTCAAGGTTTAAGTCGTGGCTATGTACACATAATACATCAATATGAGTAACACTCCAAAAAGATAAATAGATACCAAAAAGAGCAATTTTGTATATCCACACCTCCGTTAGTGCGGTGGGGTGTTTGAACACCCCAACAGGAAAACCAAATATCTTGGAAAACAAAAACGAAACAAGAAAAATATTAACTAAGTTTTAAATGAGATCTATTACTTACTAACAGTGGATCCAATTTGTTTTTTCTCTCAGGAGGTCAGGAGAAGGTATCACTGCACTGAAATTTGGAGTGAATCTGAAATATGGAACCAAAAGACCACCACATTAGTAATTATAATAACTTGCATCGTATACTTAGATTTTCACAATATCATGACCGAAAAATATCTCAAATCGTAAACAAGTACACAAATGTAATTGTATACATACAGTGTAGGGCTGGATGAGTCAAAATTTTTAAATTATTAACAGTTAAAGATAGGTTAAAGAAAACAGTTATTATAGGTATAGGTATATTTATCATTGGCCAAAGTATAGTCCAAATCAGTTCAATTTATGCCGCAAACAGTTCCATGCCGTGACTGAAAACTTTATAGTTTTTTGCAGAGTTCTCTACTCCAGTTAATCGATCCTCAGACTTGATTATGTGAACTACAGCGGGTTTCTGAGTAATAAATAGCATAATCTCACAAATAAATAGCAGGATTAGTGATAACGGTTACTAAAGCTGAGAAAATATGCCATACGCCGACAAATCTCAAAATTAACTTTGATTCAATTCCCTGCGTTTATACAGGTACAAAAAAAACTAAGGCAAACGTGCCCGATGATGAAATAAGCCAAATTAAAACCACGTACCACATAATATTGTGAAAGAAACATTTGTATTCATTTACACTAAGAGAGTAAAAATAGGATTAGTTAAAACTCGCATCAATAATAAGAAAATCCAAGTTATACTATGAAAAATTAACGTCATAAGCGACTATACCAATCACTAAACAACGATACTTCCTTATTTTCCCACTCCAACTTACGGAGTTTTATCGTAGATTAAAGATTTAACTCGGAGTTAAGTCCCATCAATTTACCAGTATTATTTTCCCCTGCTAAGAAGTAAAAGGTAGGATTCCAAAAACTCTTGAACAAATAATATTTCATGCCGAGGTAATAAAAATCCAAGAGAACTTCTGCCTGTGTAACTGTTTTTCCGACATAAATGATATTATTTCCATTTTCTCCTTTATTTTTTCTACTCATGTGAAAGTAGTGCGCTTAATTGGGCCAGCAATTTTGAGAGAATGGATGAAAGTGGAATAGCAAAACGGATACGTGAAAATAGAGTGAGTATTGCGAGGGGAAGGGTAGACCCAAACAGTCACGGGTGAATGTGGTGGATGAGACTACAAGGAGGGGTATTAAGCATGGGAGCTCGAGCAAGAAGCTATGCATGAGTGTTAGACTAGTGACAGAGGTATGCCAATATCGGGAATATTGTAGGAAATTATTTATAGAGAGCCAGCTTGTTAGGTCAAACAAAAATAACGAAGTTCTTCACTTTACCCAAACTCGAAATGAAATGACGTGATCGGTATACGTGTACCTTTAAGACAAAGCTTAATTGAGGCCACATTAATTATAATAATTTACTTTTTAAGAGTAGAGCATTCTATTTTAATATAAATTTACTAGAAAATTATTAAAATAGATCCAAAAATATAAGCAAGAGACGTAAAAATTAAAACTTGCAAGCTCGAGCAAGGTGTGGAAACTCAGCAAGGTAAAGGGAATGAAGTACGAAGTTAAAAGGCCAGGAGTAAATAAAGGAATATTTCAGTGGATGAACGGAGCAAAAGGAAAATGAGAGAGGGAAATGGAGATTAAAAGAACAGTGGGAGGATGGGGATAAGAAAAAGGAAGAGACAGATGAATTAAGGGGGATGTGAGTCGTGGAGGACGGGGGGGGGGAGAGGGAGAAAAGAAAAGGATCCTTGGTGCCCTAAGATACTTTCGGAGGGAATTGACATATGCCCGTGAGTGTGTGTGTCTTTTCTCTGTATGCTTTCGTAATTGGATCATAAATTTCATGTTGCCGCCGCCGACGGCCGACCCACCTTCGTCCTCCGGCAAACCCACCCTTCACATCCCCTCCCTTCCTGAAGATCCTTCCCTTAAAAAAAAAATAAAAATTAAAAGACACCCCTTCGCATTTCCCTACATCCCACCCAACCACCTCTCCTTCCCAACCAACTCACCCAGCACTGTCCCCTTCCTACGGTCGCCGTCTTGCAGATCTTATTCCTATCCATTCCCACCCCAACACAGATCTCCTCACCCCTCCCTCCACCCCGCCCCAGCGCCCTCCGTGACCATTCCTCATTCCTTTACCACGCTCCCATACCCACACAGGCCAACACACACTCACACACACACAAAACAACCGATTCCTTTAACCCCACCCCGCCTCGCCCTCCCCCGTTCTTTCGAAGGAACACCTCTCTCTTGCTCGTTAATGGTTCTCAACGGTGGGGGCGAAGGCGGGAGGGAAAGAGGAGGTATGAAGGCAAAGGACGGAGGTGGAGAAACGTGATCTAGTGGTATGAGGAATCGAGGAAAGGTTGAGGATGCTGAGCATATGGAGGGAGGGAGGAGAGGGGAGAGAGAGAGAGGCACGAAGATTTTTTTTAAAGGCGGAGAATAGGGGTGGAGAGGATGGACGGAAATAAGATGGAGACGAACCGAAGGGTTTGTACAATGTCGAAGGGATTCTTCCTCTTTTTTATTAAAAAAAACAGAGAGGGATAAAGAGGAAGAAGGAGGGCGTGTTGGAGGCAGGAGGGAGAAGGAGGGGGGAGGAGTTTGGTGGATGAGAGAGAGAGATTGTGGGCGGAGTTAAAGGTGAAAGAGAAATAAAAGAAGCCAAAAAAAGCATGCACACACACATAATGGAATGGCCGGCGCGTTTAGGTTAGAGATAAAAAGATAAGAAATATTCGAGGATGGAGGAGTTATAAGCGGCAAGTCTCGGGGAGAGAAGTGGTGTTTTATACAAAACTTTCTGCTTTTTTATATTTCTTGGAGGTCGCATGGTTTTTTCAATGTTGGCATTGAGCTCAGGTGATTTCCTGAGATTAGTGTACGGCTTAGCATAGGCATCTTCCTGTTATTAAACCACCTCTCGAGTTGGATGAAAACTGAGTTTTTGAAATATAGGTAATATCGCCATGTAACTGACAGTTTTCATTAAAATATTAAATAATTTAAGGTCACTGAAAATAAATATACACAATAAAAATCCGTGCATATGTATAAAGAAATTAATTATGTACATCTCCCCGAGTCAAATAAGCTGCTACATGAGCGTATGGCACTGAGTGTATAGATAGTAGCCTTCAGTTTGCTGGATTGGATTGGATTTTTGGGGAGGCGACCGACGGCTAAGGTCAATTGCGCCGTAGTGGATAGGTAAGGGAGGAAGAGTGGAGTGATTAGCCAGTACTCTAGCCACCACACCAACCCGATCCCCCCTTCAGTTTGCACCAATAACATGTTTGTAACTCGTCATTCAGGAAATAAAAGATTTCATGTAAATGTTAGACTAAAGTTGAAGCGACGAGATACATTACGCAAGGAAGAAGTTGGTAAATCACTTCAGCTTTAAAAAAAATAAAAACTTGAGAAAAAGTGAAGTATTGCGAGTATTATGTAAAGTCACTTCATAAAGAATCGCGACACACTATGCTAGCGGTTTGTATAGGTCGGCTTTCGAAGCTGGAAGCACGTTGGCTATCCTGAGCCATATCTATTGACTATGAGCTTCTCCAGGTACAGTGTGATATTTATTAAAAGTCAAGAGAGACACAGCCACCAGAGATAGTTCAGGATAGCCAACGTATTTCGAGCTTCGACATCCGACCTATACGAACAGCTAGAGTAGTGTGTCGCGATACTTTATGAAGTGAATGTACATATTCCACCATTAACCATTTTCATTTTTCGAAAAAGAACTTCAATAAAGCATGCATTTTTATAAATCATCGTTGTAGGCTTAAGTTTTATCTGAGTTGCAATATGGTAGAGATGCAATTTTTGGGCATAAGCGAAGAAAAAGTGTTACCATCAGAGTGGAAACGTTTTAACCGCAAGGCGCTTGTGCTAAGTGAAGTAAATTCTTCTCGGGTTTGCGTCTTTGCCAAAGTTTCGATGAAAGACTTACTCATCATCATCAGTGATGTGAGCGGCCCTGACAACGATGGATAAGTCTTTCATTGAAATGTCGGCAAGCATGGAGCACTTATCCCGGATATAAACCCGAAAAGAATTTAGTTCAATTATTCGTTTGAGCAAATTTAATCCTACATCAGGTGTTAAGTGTTCATCAGAATTATTTTCGTCGAATAATTTGAATATTTTGTATCTACATTATGCTGCTTAACGTCAGAGGTAGTTATATAGGGAAAACAACACTTTTTTTTAAACAAATCATGCAACAAATTTGAAACGTATAGCATTTATTTTTACTGATTTAGTCGCAAAGAAACTTATTTTGGAAGCACAGTCATTAATTGTTTCAACAGCATTGCCATAAGACTCAAGGGATAGCAAATTGCGTTAAAAACTATGCAAGAAATGTATCTTATGCTTGCACTAAAAAAATGACAAATTAACAGATCTATTTTTCTAATATAAATTTCTCAGAAAAAGGAATAAGCTTAAAAAGGTTGACGTTTAATAAGGTTTGCCCTTTCTTGAGGGTACTACCTACTGAAAAATATCCAACATCTGATGCGAATACAACTGATTTAACTGAGCTTTTACTTATGCACATAGAAAGACGAAATTCTATCAAATGTGCTGTTATTTATTGCATCCGTTTTGACCAATAATCGACTAAGCTGAAGAGCGTGTAAATTTTTCTGGAAATTGGGTGAATAATAGCCAGGATGTGAAATGAATGATTAGTTAATATGTCAATCACATTTAAAAGGAAAACGTGCCTGAACGGCCACAGCCAATTCTGTTATTTTCTGTTCCGACAAATGAAGTCTTTTTTGGTTAGTAGGTAAAAATGCATGACAAAATTACGTTAATTTAGAGTATATCCATACCTATGCATTTAATTCCCAGCGATTCACCGCAAGCATGTGTGGCAAAAGTTGCCAATACAATCCTGGGCATAAGTAATTGGCGTTATTCAATTATCTGTCCAATGAATGTTTCACGAATAAAACGATTATTCAAATCATTTAGCTCTAATTTGTAAACGTAATTAGGAGGAAAATATTCAGCTAAATTTAAAGCTGAGTTTTCGCACAAACGCGCGTTTATGAAGCCATGAAGATTTGTAATCAAATTAGGGAAAGAGAATATTTACAAACGGTACCAAATAATTTTCAACACTTGAAAATGCACATAATCCAGAAATGAGAGTGGGTTTTTTTCTATTTTTATAGGTCCATGTTGAAGGTAATAATTGTAAGCTTAAATAATACCATTACATGGGAAATAAAACGAGACGAGGAGAGCTCAGCAACTTGGTGTATCAGACGTTTGCTAATGTTTCAATAGCTTAAAGAGCTGAGCTAAACAGGAATACTCAAGTAATTTCGAGAAGTAAATTAGTTTTACTTAGTGTATATCAAAATTATGCCCCACTCGTTTAAAATTAAACCAGATACTTTAGCTAGAGAATTATACACAAACACCAAGAGATAAAGACCTGTTTACAATCACAAAGTTATAGGTTTTGGCTTAAATATGCTAACAACTCGCGCTGCAGACTAGTGATGCTTTGCAGGTTGATATAAACGTGACAGATATATCTTAATTTGCCACAATAAGCAGTAAAAATGCAGCTATATATAACCATTGGCTTATTATTATGTTTTAGGCTGGTCTAGCAGAGACCAACTTATCATATTTTACAATATTAACTCATTTTTTGGCCACTAGAGCAGACGTGAAGCTAATTTGCACCTTGATGCACGACTGATTCTATGCAGACTAAGAAAGCTATTTCCAGCAAAACTTTTTCGTATTTTTCCTAAAATAACTTTATCTCTTACCCTAATGCTGCAATGTTAAAATTTAGTGGGCTAGCTTTTGAGCTACGGATCATCAATCATTTGGGCTATTGGATTCGGCCGGAGAAATTTTATTATACTTTCTTGGGTTTGTTCCATAGGATATTATGTGTAATTTAAACAACACAAAGGAAAGTTTGGAAGTAAATGTTGCTTTGGCTTAAACATTTTTTACCCATGCTTTTGTTGAAGAATCATCGTACTTTCTGCAAATCTCATCAAACAACAGAGGAACATTAGATAATGAGAACATTGATCATTCAAAAGTAAACGATTGGCAGCAAACTTAATGTAATCACTGGGGTACATCAACATATATATTTAAATACAAGTGGGAGTGTATGTATGTCTATATGTAAGCATGGATGTTCCAGCATAACTCATGAATGCCTGAGGCGATTTCACCAAAACTTGTTGTATATATGACCTACTAACAGGGAACAAATTATGCGGTAGTAGGACAGTCCTACAACCTCTAGGGAGTGATAGGCAGGGGGTGATAAACGAGTCAAAGCCATAATTAGAAATATCATTCATTATCATCATCATTAGTCATTAGAAATACAAGAAAACTCACGCATTTTCACACATTTACACATATTTAAAAAATACGTAACATGGCAATATAAGCCATAGAAAATTCTAGAGAAGAAGGGATAATATTTTTGTCCCACATAAATTCAATAATACTTCCGGCGCAGACTCTGAACTCAGATCACAGATGATAAGTAAAATAGCCTGTGATAGAGGACAAACTTGACTGAGAGACATTTACCTCTAGATCTCCATGCAAACATGCCCCGACGATCTACAAACACCTATCGCCACCAGCGTGGCCAATGAATGACATAAACACATTTTTGGATGACTGAAATCTCTCTGAAAACCTTTTCAGGATAAATTAACTATTAAATATTTAAATATACAGAAATTTATCCCAAAAGTACCTCTCAGCATTCTTAAACTTGAAAGAGGATAAATCTCACTTCATATTACAACATACTGGTCAGAGAGTAAAATTCCCACATCCAAAAATAGAAATATATAGACCCACTCAGGCTACCGGCAGTTTCTATTCACTATTTTCTTCTACGTAGATATTGATCTATATTTTAATACGGGATAGTTGAATGCATCTCTGAAAAGTTGACCAATAATGCAGGATATTTTTGCCCTATCGCCCACTAATCCTTAAGCTACCTCGCCAATATCCACTCATAAGGTTATTGTGACAATAGTCTTATTTATTTCACAACTTATTAATAGCACAACAACCCAAGGCTTTAAGATGAATATAATTAAATTACCAACAACATTTCCGCAGTTTTAAATAGTTAATTTTCACAATTTCCATTAATTTTATTCTATATGAAGTAACTTTTTTTAAAGTTAAGTAGAAATAAAATATTTTGTCAAAACTACAAAACTGTGACAAAATATCACGTCAAATTATATTACATTTTTTCATTTTTGGCATGTACCCAATGAACTCAAAGAATATAAAACCCATTGATGGAATATGGAAAAAAATAAATTTATACCATTAAATATATAAGAATCACTTTACAACCCAATTTCACCACAGTAAAATTATTCAACTTTAAACCCTGCAGTTGAAAATAAAATGATTTTTTTGCTGATATGAAGCTTTTTGGAGTATTTGAAGTCCATTGCTAAAAGACAAATAAGGCAGCAGCATCCGTTGAGGCTAAAATTGAATTTTCCACTGTAATATATTCCAAATACTCCCTTAAAGTAATTACTTTTTCGCTCATTAATTTATAGCTCATCCATTCAATCTAAATAACATTCACAATGCTTCAAGGACTAGCCAATATTGAAAAGCTTCAAAAATGGTTTTTTCCCTACTGCAGATTGAAATAACTAAGTAGTACTCTGAAATAATATATAAACTTTGCATAGTGTATCAAAACCAATTTTTTGGTAGGGTTCGTACTAAGAATATGGCGTTATTAAGTAGATGACGTGTCTTAAGCTTCCATTTTTGACATTACCATATGATATTATGAATATGAACGATAGTAGCTAAAAAATGTATTTCATGATTGGCATGTTATTCACGGAGACTGTCATCATGAGGGGAATACACTTTTATTTCAATGCACCAAAGTGAGAAAATTGCAGTAGTAAGCACGTATCGATCACAATAACTTTCTTGGACAAAAAAGATCGCGATGTCATTCAGTAAATGTCATCGTGTGGAAATTAACTCGTTCAAGGTGAAGATACTCGCAGGCTCCATGTAACTATGCATTCTTTCCAAAAATGAGCGAATGAGATACATTACATATCCGTCACGCTCGGGCACTCTCGTCGCTGACATGACCTTTTTCAAATTTTATAAGCATATTCATAGCTTCTATTTCATAGATTTTTTGTTAGTGCCCGTGGATCCTTTAATATACGACATACGTTTTACTTAATCGCAATGAACAAACGTCCTCCGGCCTTTCAATCGAGTCCCAGCTTTTCCAACCAGCCTGTTGGTGGAAACGTGGCATCAATATAAAATAATGGTCGAAAACAGTTTCAAATTCAATTGAATATCTCTACTATTCTTGGCCACGTTCACATTTCCAACTCCAAGCATGGTGGGATACATGAGAGATGGCAAGTATATTCCTAAGGCTGGGCTGCGTTGCCGACGTAAACTCTTGAAGAAAGTCTTGGAATTGGAGAAGTTTTTATTTTCAAAACCATTTATTTCGTATTCCTCATTCGGTTAGCATTATTGTTCTACATTGTGGATACATTGCAACTCTATAAAATGGAAATAAAAAGTTTTTCCCGGAGCAAAAAAAGGGATAAATCCAGTCAAGATTACATAGGAAGATAAAAGGAAGACTCAACAAAGTGGAGGATATTTCAACGAAAATGTAAATAAGCTCGCGGAAGAAAAAATGTTAATGACTGGGTTTGGTCGTCGGAACGGGTAATTGGGAGGGGCAAGAGACCATATAGAGAATGGACATTCAGGGAATTCTGTAAACGCACTGCCTGATTTGGCGGCTGCAAACGAGCACCCAAGCGAGCACTCAGAGAGCTTTCATGCGGAGGAGATACGATATTAAAATACAAGCGGAGAAATAAGAGAACGTGATATGAACGGATTTTATTCATTCTTTTACCGACGGTGGGGCGGAATAACCATCCGATGGACGAGAAGCAGAATTAAATTTGAAACGAGGGGGGTGATATGAGCCATAAAGCACAACTTGCGCGCAAATATTTCAGGAACGGTCGCATCTTTCCACAGCAACTTTTTATTCGAGGATGACTTCAATTTGTAATAACGGGTGCCCGTTCGTAAAGAAAGAACATTTACGTTATCTGACATTCGTAACAACTCAATGATCCAGCGTAAACTCGCAGCAACGGGCTAATAAGGGATACAAATGTCACTGGATTAAATCCGGCGTAGCAACATATGCGCCACACAAAAGCTGCCAGATATCAAAAAAGTAGTGAAGAGTAATTGCAGCGTAGGAATGATTGTAGATAAAATATTCATCCCTACTACATTGAAATTAAAAATGCAGTGGCGTTCATTGAACGCACTTTTTCGCTTTATTCGGTAGGAATGATACGAATGGGTGAAGAATGGATATTTCATTCCAGAAATGTTTCAACCCCTATGGTTTTATATCTCTCAATATTTTTCCTTCATTTAATGAGTATTTAATACAATGAAGACTGATTGTTTCTAAGCTTCGATAAAACCAGTAGTTTCTGTTCAAGGTACACAAATATCCGCCAGTGAAAAAGGTAATAAAAATAACTTTTTCAAATCCCAAAACTATTCATAGAAGGAAATTGCCACGAGAAAAAGCCTTGAACGGGGATCTTACCACGGAGCTTATGTTTGCCGGACCAATGCGGAAATCACTACGCTATCCAGGTTTCCTGATTCTCATGGTAATTTCGGTAGATAAGTGAACTAGATCTTAGGCCCTTGTGGTCTATTCAAAGATGGGTACGGGTACGCAAGGGAGAAGAGGGCTCCAAAGAAGCCACACCCAAGAGACAGTTTCCTTCCATAGGACGACAGTATCCTTTTATTAACTGGAGCTGTATGACCTGTTTCACCCGACTGGGTATCATCAGGTAGGAGATAAAGTAGCAACGCAAAGTTAATAAACAGAGTGGAAAGTTTCAAGGCTTTGTTATTGCTTTCTTGCAATATGAGAGAATTTCACGCTTTAATAACGCTATATACGCTAAAATAACATAAAGTTCATTTCCACCAGTCATCGACCGAGCACTAACAAAGGAATAATGATAAACGCCGTTCAGGATAAAAGTATACATTACACGCTGAGTAATTGAAACTCGCATACCGATAAATACTCTATTTTAGATATTTCAGAGTACAAGTTAGCATAAACAGAAATATTAGAAAGTATTGAAGAGATGTGGCTAAGTCAACAGTTTTCGTCCTTTATTCTTTTTATATATACGAGGGTTGTTCAAAAAGTAATGATAAAAACGCTCCACAGTTAAAAATATTTATTCAGTCTTCCAAATCTACATGCTCTTTTTCGGAGTAACCCTCCTCTGTTCTAATGCACTTCTGCCACCGTTCCTGCCCCTTTTTAACACGAACGCCAGATCATCTTTCTCGAGCTTCTAGCACCGCGCCTCCACAGCTTTGATAACCTCATGATTGGTCTTGAATTTCCGTCCCCTGGGCGGAAACTTGACTTCGGTGAGAAGCCCAAGGTCGCAAAGGACCAAATCTGGACTGTACGGTAGGTGGGGCACAGTTGCGATGCCTCTAGAATTCAAGAAATCTACTACAGTGCGAGCAACGTAGGGCCGCGCACGCACGCCGAGACACAATTTTGAATTTGCTCCAGTGCTAGCAGGCGCGGCACCCATCTGCAAGACCTTTCGTATGGCCAAATCATACTGCAGAGTCAAAAATGCGCTACTTACTGAAATGCGTAGTTATATAGCAAACTCCCTAATGGTAATTCGTCCTTCTTCGTGGACTATATTGGCAGCTGTATTCATTACAAACTCTGTGCGAGACGTTGAAGGACGTCCCTCTCTTAGCTCGTCGGGATTGCTCTCTCTACTATCCTCAAACGCTTATTACCACTTGTAGAAGGTCATCTGGTTCGTAACATCTTCACCAGACACCGTAGTTGATAATTCATACTCGTCTTTTCGGTTCTTCCCGAGTTTCACGAAAAATTTCACGGTACAACGTTGCTCTAACTTTTCATCCATGCTGGACATGGTAGGCGAATATCTAACACATGTTACGCGAATCGTCACATGCGTCCATTCACTGCACAGATATACTTAAAACTGGTCGTTATAGATGGCAAACAGAATGAGCTACACGATGGTATACAGCATTGCTACTCTTCGCAGCACATTTTCCCTCAAGGTCTCTATTATCATTACTTTTTGAACAGCCCTCTTACCATTACGTATTCAGATTTCTGAAAGGTAATGTAACATGTAGCTGATGCCGTTCAAAGACCCATGCTATTCTTCCAAGAACTATAATAAATCTTAAATAATCTAATGGTCTTTGATGTCTTAAGAGAAATACTGTTTTTTTAAGTTGATGTATGTGAAATTAGGCGAAAAATCAAGTTTCTTTCATAAGATTGTAGTTTAGTGCAATTAATCCTTGATCGAAAGCAATTAGTAACTTGGCAGGGGACGAATAATGCAGATAAATGCCGTACACTTCATTGAAAGGTTCTTGCAGCAAACAGGGAAGGCGATCCAGCTGAGAGAAGGACCAATACGAGAGCTGTGGGAGATACGTTCACCGAGCGATAGGCTAAGATTACCGGCTAAAAAATTCAAGCTACGTGAGTCTCAAAATGACACATTTATTACATAATATATTGACACACATATTATTTAAACTAACTATATCTCTAGAATGGATAAATGCATTCTTCTCACGCATCATAAGTGGCCAACAACAAAGCAGGGCGAGATAGTAAAACCTATTAAGGTTAAGATCCTATTCATTTCCCGTAACGTCGTGCCGTGCTCTAATAAAAAATAGAGAGCATTGATTTTGTTAAATAACCCACCCCAAACGTGCTGCGCAAGGAGGGTATGGGTATGACTTTAGGCCAGGCACGACCAGCCAATGAAATGTATTTTAATGTTTAATAAAATAGATCTTTCGAGGATTTGTTATTCGAAGCAGTTTTTTAATATGTTAATGGTTTTTTCGTATCTTTTACTTCCTAATTAAAATTTTTGATGTTTTAAGAGAAATACTTTTTTTAATTGTTGCATGTTTGTGTTTTGGAAGAGGTGGCAATATGTTGTTGATTAAATAAATAAAAGGGGATTATTGAGAGAGAGGCTGCCGTGAGAGGATCCGATATGTACCGTGGTCTCAATAAAGGAGTGTCTGTAACAATTTTAATTTAAATAATTAATTGAAAAAAAAAGTCATGACATCTTATTGTCCTTTTTCTTATCCGATTTCTTATCCTTTCTCAAATTATGGCTTGAGTCCTAACACCTCCCGCTGCTCGTCCCTGTGGTGTCTCACAGAGCAGTATGCTCATCTAAGAAAAAGGCAATGATATTATTATTATGATACCAAAGCACCTTATTTTTTAATTTTTAGCGAGTTGATACAGGTAAACATAGCAAAATGTGTGGCTATACAATGTTAGTGATTGAACTATAGCCCAAGGATGATTATTTCACTCATGAAAAATTATATTCATCGATAAATTTCCATTCAACAACCATAGGTTAGCTTTTCAAACCAGAATCATATCTTCTGTGCATAAAGAAAATGAATGAAACAAATAAACACACACCTCCTTCAAAAGCGCACATGCTACGAATCATAGAAAAATACTAACTGACAAGCAGCTAAATAAAAAGACAAGCAACAATTATTGAAATGTGATACTACATTGTATCACATTTACTGATCACACAAATGCCATACCTATACTGTGGGTGGAGTAAACATAAAATCTTCATATACAGTAAAATATCTTGGAATCCTTTAACTTCTGATACATCGTGGGGACTATACATACAAAGCATACGTGCCACAGCATTAAATAAACCATGTTTTGTTGAATGTACAATAGAAAGGTCCTCGGAAGAAAAAGTTAAAGAGAGATGCTACTTCGCTCTGGTTAGGCCACACCTCGAATACGCCGCGAGCATTTGGGACCCTGGTCATAAAGATTTAACCAAAAAAAATTTAAAATACAAATAAACGCAGCACGTTTCGATAAAAAGTGCTACGAGCGTACATATATTGTGTCTCACAACTTTATAGAGACTCGGAGGCTACACGCTAGGCTTAGGTTGCTGGAGAAATTCAGAACTGATGTTTCTCAGAGCGATACAGAGAATATTATCATGACTCCTCACCACATCTCTAGGTCTGACAGATGCAACAAAATAAGAGAGATACACTGCCAAACATATAGGTACAAAAACTCGTTTTTTCTGCGCACAATAAGTGACCACAATAAAAATTGAGCTCCAGTAAATACACTCCTATTATACATGTTACCATTTTATCTCCCAAA
The DNA here is from genome assembly GCA_963169105.1 of Ceriagrion tenellum. NCBI lineage: Eukaryota > Metazoa > Arthropoda > Insecta > Odonata > Coenagrionidae > Ceriagrion > Ceriagrion tenellum. The sequence goes on along the minus strand of OY720635.1, from coordinate 32,031,239 downwards.
AACTTACATCTTTACACGGCTACGTCTGAGGGATAATATGATCAATACTTTCATTTGATCACTGACCAATACTCACATTTGATCACATTGATAATATGACCAAAATGTATGGCGTAAATGTGCTCATTTTATAAAAGGTTCGATTAAATCTTAACGTTAAGAATTTGTTTTAAGTGAAAGTATTTAAATCCCACTTCAAAGTGCTACGTTTTAACCGTTCAACTGAATGCAAACTAAAATCCTCGAAATTTGGTAAAACGCGGCCGTAAGCGTACCGATTTAACCAGCTTAATATCGAACTTGAGTAGAACAGCAAATGATTCTTTTATTTACAAGGTTATCTAAAATTTTTACTGTAATCTGAGTGAGCTCTCGTTAAAATTTATCGCACCAAAAACAAAAAAGGTTTGAGTTGAATATCAAAATAACGCGACCGCTCACTGTTGATAGAAGAAATTTAATGCGACGATGTGTGTATAAATATACACGACCTTTTGTTTAGCGGCAATGGGGCCGGGAGCGAATAAAAAAACTCTATTGAAATGGGTGGTCCGGTAGGAAATGAAGAATCACGGGCCAGCGACTCTAATTGTGAGTAAAATCTAAAGCAGCAAAGCCAGCTAGCCCGGCGGCGACGCCATCATCATGCTCCCCTCAGGCACTGAATTAAGGGGCCATTCCCTGCATATGCATGTCCTCATCGCATTCATATACATGCACATATAAACGCCCAACAGCCCTGCTCTTTTTTTGGCCCTTTTTTCTTTGTTTTTAAATTTTGTTTTAAATTCGCACACACACACACAGAGGGGATGACCGACCAACCGACAGGGACCCCTTTCCGTGGACACCATCGCTTCCCGCCCTCCTGCCCTCTGCACACCTCCCTCGTTCCCACCCCCCTCCATTCCACCTCGCAACCACCATCGTCCACCACCCTCCGAAATAAAAAAGTATGGGGTTGAGAGAGAGAGAGAGAGAGTTACATTGCGCAGATTTACCATACGCACACATACAGATAGGGAAAGAGAGGGAAAACGAAACGGAACGAGAGTGAGAGAAGGTGGGAGGGATGGATGTTGTTTGGCGTGGCGGAACACATATGCAAATTCTCGCTGCTCAGCGTTATTTACACCCAATGACGAATGCACGGCCCATGGAGAGAGAGAGAGAACGACGGGGAGAGGGAGTAGCTAAAAAACTATTTAAAAAATAAATAAAATAAAAGGTGCGGAACAGCTAAAGGGTGGGGATGATGATACAGGGAGAGGGGTACAGCACGCCAAAAAAATGGATGGGACAAAGGACCGGGGATGAGGGAGTGCGCCCATAGGGAGGGGGGAAGTGGGGAAGGTAAGAGGAAATGTAAAAAATGAGGAACAAACTCCAACCTCTCCTCCTGCCGCGTATCCCAACCCCCTCACCGCTTGCGTTTACACGCACATGCCCTCCCCGCTCCAGCCCACGGCGTCACATAGGGGGGATGGAGACGGCGAACACCCCCAGAGCGACCCTATAACCTATCGCAAATGGCATATAGGACTTCGCAACCCCCGCCGCTCACCTTCTCCTAACCCACCCAAACCAACCTCTCCCCTCCCACTTCCCCCCCCCCACTCCTCGCGCCATTCTCCCGCGCACTAATGAAGCGTTTGACCAATCAGTTGATCAAACAATCAATCAAGCCCAGGGTACCAATGAAGGAGCAGCAGCGCGCTGTGATTCCGTTTTTCATTTTTTTCCCCCCGCCAAACCCTCACCCTTCCCCCTTTTTTCGTACCTCCCCCCTCCTCCCGCCACTCCCCCGCGGTCCCGCTCTCGTATTTTTCATGAATGTGTGCGCGCTACGTGCAAATTTTTATTCCGCTAACCTACTCCTCTTCCTCCGCAGTTGCCCTCTCGGATGCACCACCTTCCAAAAAAACAGGACTGTGTGTGTGGGGACTAGCCGTTTTTGCTTTTGTCGCCGTACTCAGTACATATATATTTCTATATATGTGTATACATTTTTTGCATTTAGGTTTTTTCTCACCATTCTCCCTTCAATTTCTCCCCCGCCTCCTTTTACCCTTTACCCTCATTGTTCACCCTCCCACCCTCACGTCTATTTTTTTATACACACGCCACACTCCCCTAAACACATTCCCCCCTCGCAGCCAAAAAAATAAAATAAAATAAAATCACCAAAACACACGGTCCCCAAACCAACCCTCTCTGTCACACACATATACACACCATTCTCCCCTTTTCCCCTTCTACCACTCCCCCCCTCCCCCCTTGAGGGCAGTTTTCGCAGTTGTTTTCTCTCCCGTTAGCAGTGAATTTTTATCCGATTCGCGTTTTTGTCCGTTTTCACGCTCTCGCCGTGAAATATACGGTAAATCTGGGGGCGAGAGAGAGAGGGTGGGCTGGGTTACGCCCCCTAGAATGGCGGTTTTTCAGAGGTGGCAACAAAACTGCGAGGATGGATATCTCTACCGCCAAAAAACTGTTCCTTCCCTCCTCTCACTCTCTCATGCACTATCTCACTCGTTGTCGCTCTTTCGACTACTACTTTCCAGATCTCGTCCCGTTCCCACTCTTCCTCTATCGCATTCCTCACTCGCTCAAAAACAATCCGGCTCACGATCACTCCTCCTATTTTTTTTCATTCAATCCCGTCCGGTACGACACCGGAGATTTTTCGACGGGACGGGACAGAAAGTAAACGGATTTCGGAGTGAAATGAGTAGGACTGGCCCGGGATCGGAAGTGTTTTTTTTATGGAATGAATGACGATTAGCATGCGGCTTTTTCGTCAGTTTAATCGCGAAGGCCGGCTCCACCGCCAGGTTGTGAAGTCTCCACCCCGGTCGGCGATTGAATCCTTGATGCACTTGAAATCCTCTGGCCGCGGACTAAATCCTTCACTATCATTACTTCCGGCCCAGTTTACCGCTTTAAGTGCCCAAACATGTCTTCTTCCCTCTCCAAAGTTTAAATAATATATTAGATTCCCCCGGAAGGAAGCGTTTATAATATTCTGGTATAAATAAAAGACAATTTTCTCACGCATGGAATTGTTAATGGAATATGCCATGCACATAATTAGTGTAAAATCGGTCAATTCATCATCCAGCTCAATAAATCAGAAAATTTGCCAGGAGTGGAAACATTTGGATGGCCGGGTGGCATGAGTCATTCTTGGTCGTCGCTAGCATTAACTAGATAATGATTTTCCCATGCATTTACAAAATTTTTACTAGTGGCTGGTGGGGTAGTCAATACAAAGTAGGGTGCACAAATACAAAGTTAATACAAAGGTTATGGAGTCAATATAGACTGACTGTCCTCAAGCACTGGGGGGGTCAGAGGTATTCATACCAGTGGAAGTATGTTTAAAGTAAAGAGAAGGTTTTAATTCTTCATGTAGGGTTTAAAGACAGACGTGTAGCCTTTCTAAAACCTCCAGTCAAGTCCGATGATTTTTTTCCAGGAACAGTTAGAAAATGGACGCATGGATAGATTTGAGCAGATCATATCATTGTTTCTCACATTTTTCTTCAGATTCCAGTATCTGTAAATGGCAGGAAATTTGGAAAAAATAGATCGAGGTATTTCCAAAATAATCGGTGATTTCTACAGCCGAAACCGTTTCCAACCAATCTGCTACAACTGCTAACGCTACCATGAATTTTGCAATGAAAGATCTAAAACTATGAATTTTGGCGCCGTAGGGAGCACATGTGTAATGAACCACTTAAGTAGAATGTAATGTAAAATATGGGTTTATAAACACTTTTTCGAAAGCATGGAACTCAGCTAGTAGATAAATTCTTCCCTCCTTTGCCGTACAATGTCCATAGCTTTTTTCTTACAGGTTATCTTTTCATCTGATTATTTCGATAGATTCAATATCCCGTCGTAAGTTTATTTGTCCTGCATCTACATAGACATCTATCCAGAGGTGGACCAACTTATTGAGGGAGGTAATTTGGGTGGCAGGACATTAACTCCGCATATTCACAATAGTTTTATTTTAATCATGAAGAAACTAGAGGTACAACTATTAACGGTGTTTTCTGCTGCATATGACAATATTTTATTTTTACTACAATTTTCGAATGCCCACCAAATTTTTACTCTTTTTGTTGTCTGTAATTTACTATGATCATTCGACTTCATTTTTAGTTCAATTGCAAGACTTTCACTCAAGATCCATCAATCTGCGCCAATATGCATGTCATTCGGTCCACAAAGTTTTCATGCAGTGTATTTTAAGTAGATTTATTCTTTGGAATGTATATAAAAGTAAATATATTCTTTAGAACGTGATCGAAAAGTCCAGTGAAAACCTTATAGAAAAAGCCGATACGTAAGTATATTTTCATTCCTCGATATACTGTTTTCCGTGCACTAATACCATCCGAGCTCCTGTTATATTTAATTTCCTCATACGAAATACTACTTTTATCGACCTGATCCCTCTCTTTACCCACATAACCATGTCTATTTTCCTCCATAATACTTTCCTGACGCACCTCATTTCCTTGCTTATCGACCGCTTCTAATGCAGGGCTTTTTAATTTAAAATCTTATTTAGTTTCAAGGTTTTTGGTTATTTCACCATATTTACACCCTTATCTTCGACATTCTTATCTCCTCATTCTTTCCACCCGTCAACGAACCTGCTAAGGGTGAATAAAAACTGCTATTCCTCGACTGGATGACCAACTAAAGCCTTATAATCATCAAATCTCAGAGGCTTTATCAGCTCCCTAGCTGCTCTAATTCCGGTGATATCTCTTTCCCATTGCTCTCTCAATAAGTCCTCGATGGTGAGCTGAAAATAAGTCAATTACCCGTGACTCAGCCTTTTCCCCACCAACCGCTACCCTAATTCGTCTTGTATGCCAAACAACTATAAATACCTTTATCATGTGTCATTTTAAGCTTATTAAGTAGAGTTTCGCCGAAAAAATGTATTCTGCTAATTTTTTCAGGATTCTCATGAAAAAATTCATATCTCATTGAAGGCTTGATTTGTCGTCCAGGATACTTCATCATTTAACTCACTAAATCATGATTAGGTGGGGTAGGTAAATGAGGATAAGACTGAATAAAGTTTATAACACAGAGTGGTTATTCATATGAATTCCTCTCAACCTTTTCAGCCTGGTATGCGTACTTTGATAGAATCCTTGAATGCATATAGAGTTATTACAGTTTTACCTCGATTTGCATCGTCGGTCATATACAAGTGCCTTTTGAAAGTGGCGATGACTCAATACAGTATTTGATGAAAATGAGGGGGGAGATCAATGTGGTGGAGAGACACGAGGGGCGTGGCAGGCTGTGTATGGAAAGATAGATTGATAGAAGTAGGAGAAAGAGTTAAAAGAGGCGGTGGGACGGGTGATCGAGGGCATAGGGGTAGGGGGACGAATTAATCTCTGGGCAGGAAGTGACAAATTCACCGGAAGTGTACTGACACTCCCACTTCCCCATTCTTTCTGGCCCAATGACACGCCGCCCATCGTCCACCGCTCTCCCCTCCCCAACCCACCTTCTCCTTGGTTACACCCACGCCTTCTCCTTCCCCCCCCCCCCCCAACGTTTTACCTTCCCAGCCCCATCGCGACCACCTCCATAACCTCTTGCCATACGCGTCCACAAAGCGCCATAGTGACGGAACTCCACGGCCACTCTGTTGCTCGGGCTCCCACGCAAAAATCCACACATACGATCACGCCCACCCACACATATCTACCTCCATCTATCGGGTGGAAAGATGGGTTATTTTGGGGCAATTTTTCGTTCACGGAATAGCTCCAGAATCGCGGTGAAATATCGGGGAAATTCTCTCATGACCGCTCATGTTCAATGTTTTCATACCCAGAACTAAACTGAGGCGTAATTAGTTTCCCGATCACGATGCAAATATATGCCGCGTTGGAAATTATTGGATCTACGATTGCATTTTAATTGGATTTAGTTTCATTTCGTCATTAAAACATGCATTGCTAAAGCCCTTATGAAGGATTAAAAAAATGCACATTCCTGTTTTGAGGATAGAATCTGCAAACTGCATACGCGTCTAGTTTCACTGATTAATTATCATGCCCGTCACATAAACCTGAGGTTAGGATCCTATTACTTCATTTTGCGCTGTTTCCTTAAAATAAAATGTTGCATACGCAAATTAGTTATTCTCCAACTGGTAATAAAATGGGTTCACATCATTTAAACAACACCAAGACGCGATGAGAAATGCAAGGCGTAGGTAATTTATTCGCTAAAATTCATTGTAATGACTTTGCATGTGCCTTCCAGGGTAACAATCCATTATAAGACCTTCTATAACATGTGATTGCAGTGGATACTGACTATGACTGCCCAAAATTAAGTAGGAAACGCCATTGCAGAGCAGGATATAGATTATGTTAAAGAATGAGGATCACGGACGCTAAAAGGCACCATTACCGGACGACGACATTTCTTCCATTGCGCTTGATTATCTACAGGATGGGTTCTCTAAGTGCCCGTGTTGTCTCAACTACAGGGTCCATTCATGTTCTGCTCCCCCTCTACCCCCCCTCCCCCCGCGCAAGATTTTTTTCGCCCTTCATCCCACTCCTCCAATCGACGAAGAGGTAATCACCCCCCGACCGGAGGCGTGAATACCGACACTGGATGGAGTGCTGGAGCGACGAAAAGGGTGGGGTTCGATTCCCGTGAGGTGAAATATGCAAATCTGACTCTTCTGAGCCGAGATGGCCATCGCCCCGCGCGGAGGCTGAACCACGGCTCGTATGAGGGTTGGAACAAGCGGACCCGCGGGGTGTTGGGAGGGAGGGGGATTGAGTAGAGCGGCACAGGGGAGGAATGGGGGTGGCGTGGAGAGAGAGAGGAATAAAGAGAAGAGGGTGGTTGTTCCATTCCTCTCTCCTGTGGGGAACGGGAGACGGCCCCTGTCTGGCGTCACTCCCTTCAGAGATTTACGTGACGGTGGGACGAGCAGGGAGGGTGGGACAGACACAGAGCGGAGCGGCGAGTGCAGGGGTGGATGGAGAGTGGGGTGGGAGGGAGGCAAGGAAAAGAAATCCCGGGAAATGGGCGGCACAGAGAAGTAATACGGACTCGAGCGAACTGTAGAGGAATGCGTGCGCGGCCCCCACGCCCCGAGGAACGCGAGGCAAGGCTTAAAGGCGGTTTGAGCCATTTTTGTTTACATGGAGGTTTGCGGGAAACTTTGCACACGTTTTCTCGTTTGTGATATCTTAGATAATAGTGAAAAATTGCATCATTACCAATTTAATTTTCACAATCAGTGTTAGGCAACTGCTATTGTAACACGCTGCCTTCTAGAATATTATAAGTACACACATCGTAATCATTCGATGAAATGAGTGTATTTTCTTCTAAATACAAATTTATACATTACTTACCACCATTATTGTTGCTATGAAATATCAAACTGTCACGCGGAGTTTATTACCTATTCGATATAAAAATATTTAAGCAAAATTTCATCTCTCTTTAGGATATCGCGCCTCAAACTCCAGCCATATTATGCTTAAATGAAATAAAATAATTTAACATATAATTACTTTGCTATTTTCATTAGTGCCATGTCGGTGAGTACAAACGCACAAACAGATGCACATAAATAATACAAGTATTTAATGGTTACATTTACAAAACCACATATGTACTTAAAAACACACACGACCCGGGTTTCAACGCTTAAGCGTCATCTTCAGGTCACCTGAAGATGAGGCTTAAGCGTTGAAACCCGGGTTGTGTGTGTTTTTAAGTATGTGGTTTTGTAAATGTAACCATTAAATCCAGATGCACATATGTGAAATGTGGTTCAAGATTATTTTCAACTTAATGGAAATATTACTAAAAATGGATACTCATTGACGTACTATTACCACTCCTACCACTGAAAGGCATTTACAACGCCGTGTCTCAATTAATTTCCACAGGATAAACCATCATGCATCTACGCCATTCATAGTATCCAGCAGATATTATATAAGTATCACAAAAGCATAGTGAATTGGATAAGGGACTTTCTCAGTGATCGAAAAATAAGGAGTTATTGATGGATTTAGCTCTGATACGGTCGGAGTCACATCCGATGTTCATCAAGGAAGCGTGATCGGCCCTCTTTTATTCATTATTTATATTAATGATCCAAGTTCTCGAGTTAGCAGTAAATTAAGATTATTTGCAGACGATACAGTTATCTATAGTGAAATAATCGAGGACGTGGACTTTAAAGTTCTGTCAGCGGACCTTAACAACGTTCGTTCGTGGTGCCAGAAGTGGGTGCTAGAGTTAAATATTAGTAAATGCACCACAGTTTACTTCCTGCGAAAGTCATAACATAAATGCCATACCTATGCTACTGGTGGAGTAAACATAAAATCTTCATATACAGTACATTGTCTTGGAATTACCTTAAGTTCTGATATTACGTGTGGAACACACGTACAAAACATATGCGGCATAGCATTAGAGAAACTAGGTTGTGCTAAGCGTATAATAGGAAGGTCCTCGGATGAAAAAGTAAAAGAGAGATGCTACTTCGCTCTGGTTAGCCCACACCTCAAATACGCCTCGAGCATTTGGGACCCTGGTCGTAAAGTTTTAACCAAAACAATTAATAAAATACAAAGAAAAGCGGTAAGCTTCGTTAAAAACAGCTACGAGCAAACATATGGTGTCTCACAAAAACTCGTTTTTTCTACGCACAATAAGCGACCACAATAAAAACGGAGTTCCACTAAATACACTCCCATAATACGCATCACCATTTCACCTCCCAAAACCTATATCTTTATACAGCTGGTGTCCTATTACCCCCTGCCATATGCCTATGCGGTGGCTCTCAGGGTAGTTTGTTGATGTAGACGTGGAAGTAATTGAAAATCTAATTAGAATGAGATAAATTAAACCGTATTTTTCAGAAAAGAGTAATTCTATACAAAATTACTATATTTTGGTCGATTTTTTCGCAAAATATTACCCACCTAACATGGCTCTCGCGATTAACTTTTCCACGAATTAGGATGAACTAGGAGCAGAGGTTTTTTTTTCTTTTTCGTTAACAGCATACCCTTTTTGGATTTTCATAGAGATGTCATTACGTTACCGCCACAGTTCTGCAAATATTACTAACGTAAATCGTGGATTTACTGCAGATAAAAATTCCCCAATTCTAACATACCGTACAGTTTTATCTATTATTTTCTTAATCTATGGCACTATAGAATCCATTATGCCCTATTCGAATTAACGTTAAGTTTTTAACAAACATGGTTGATAAGGCAAATTATGAAGAAGTAGTCCGCGCCTGATAGGCCAGAATTTTTAGGTATCAATACTTCATCATTATCACAGATCTTTCGGTTAAAATGAAGCTATGGTAAACAAAATCAGGGAAAATCAATGCTTGGTAATCTATCATATGAATGGAAGGTCCTTGGAATTTCTTACATACAATTTCCCATTGTGTGGGAAGTTAACTCTCACTTATGCTTAAGAATAATGCCAGTTTCACATATATGACAGCTCTGAGTCATTGAACCATTTTCCTCCTCTTGCAATGCCTAAATTCCTCATTCCTTTCCTAACTCTCTTTTGCCAACCATACATTTAACATGTTGTCACACCTCATTCCGTCCTTTATGCCCGTTTGTTGCCTACTCAATACCTCCTTTCAATCTCATTGCCCATCCCCACAAATCCAATACTTCCACTGCTGTTTTCCTCTCCACTCAACTTGCTCAATCCATCTATCTCCACAACTATTTCATAAAAATCTATTTTGTTTCTAATTACACAAAATTTTCAAAGAAAAACTGGTTGCTGAAGCTTGAATTTGATTAACATACTCGTAATCGCAAAGAAGATAGAATTTGCTCGCGCAATGAATTGAAAAACATTCAGATAAGTTGGAGTATAAATGAATCACTTAAAGCAGTGTTACGGGTTCCGATTAGTTTTAATTACGTCAATACATACCTTCGTATTTTTCGGCAATATATGGGTAAAAATATAAATTATATATAAATCTCAGTTAAAAAACTATAAATGAAGATTTTAAGTTATATTCTAAGGACTCTTTAATATTTGGAGTGATTAAAAAATAATAGACATAGATTCTCAGGATGATTGTATTTAGAGTAAATATCCGGACACAATCCTTACCGGGTGACACAATTCTTTCTCGCTCGGTCCTTTTTTTCCGTCAAGCTCGTAAAACTAACAGCATCTGACTGACCCAATCGTAGCCAAATTGTGCAAAGAAAAGTGAAGCAATTTATGGATTCGAATTATTTCACGACTCATAAATCAAAAAGCAATTCTAAAACATGTATTCTTGTATGACTTTGCATTTCAGAAACTCGACCAGTGCCTCAAATAAAACTACACACAGTACCATTCACATTTATTTCAACGTCGTCTTTTCTTCAGGAACAGAACACAGTCATTAGAATCTTAGAAACATCAAGCATTGATCGAAGACGATGGATCCTAGACCACAGAGTGAGTTGTGCTAATGGTAAAACATCATTGTTGAGTTTTCGAATGCCAATCCCATCCACACGACAATTAATGGACTTATGAATGCGATAATAGAGGAAGAAATCACTAGCAAGAAAACGCTTCCATGCGTTCGATGGGTATGTGTCGAAAATCACACAAAAGAGCATCGTGGAGGTTTCTGGCACAACTTGATTGTGTCCCAATATGGACCCTCGGTGAGAATACAGTTTTCATTTCCACGGGGAGAAATTAATTCGTAATAAACTGAGGCATCCACTCGCCCCCCACATACAACCCCCATAGGACAGGAAACTCATTTGTTATCGCGACCGTAATAAAGACTTCCCTCGGAGCTCAAACTTTGGCCAATGAGACGAGTAATCAGAAGGGGGGAGGGGGCAGGCGCACACCGATAACACCAGCTCGCAGTGCAGTCACTCCGGGTGGCCACTTAATTACCCCCATGCGACGAACCCTTCATCAGAGGGAGAGCGAGAGAAGGGCACACACAATTCACGATGCGCCCGACGCCGGGGCAAATGCATTGCGGAGGTAGTCAACGCAGATATATATATGTATGGAGGGAAAACTACAGTGAGATGCGGGGCGGGAGTGGGAGAGGGGGAGAAAAATAACAGGCCGATGCAGTGATTGCCTGCCCAGAATTGAAAACCCATAGAGCATGAGGCGTGGGAGGCAGAATGAGGGTGGTAATAAAGACATTAAAAGCATCCGCTTCCTCCCCCCCCCCCCAACCCGCACGCCAAAAATGCGTATCACACGTACCGCGTGCGCATGTGAGGCCAACACATAAATTTCCTCCTTCGTGATGCTTCCCCCTTGTGTCTCCCCCCCCCCCCTACATCACTCCCTCCGTCCACGGTGGAGGGAAACAACACCGCCTTTCACATTTCTGCTTCCCGTGCCATCCCAAAGCGCCCATCTACGAAGATCTCCCGCACATTCATCCTTTGTTCATTTGCCGGATTGCCGCTGCGTCGACTTCCCTGCTCTATTCGTCCATTTTCGTCATTGTCTATCTGCCATTCCTCTTCATCCGCCTCCCGTCGCAAATTATTCCACGACTATAATTATAATGACCACATTTGTCCAACCATAGAAGCTGACTGCAGCGAAGTTTGCATGAAAATACCGCATTTAGACAAGAATTGCGAGAGTAATTCGCTAATAACTTTAAGAAATAGGCGGTAAGATTCCTATTGTTTATTATTATTCAATTTCTAGGGAAGTATTGCTTCTAATAAGTAGTTTTAATTAAAATCTTGAATATGCATTCTCGTTCAAATTGACGTTTCGCCTCTGTAATCAGAGCAATTCTTCTGAGAGGCCACGTTGTAATCTACAGTTGCAAGGCTTAATTACAAACAGGCAGTAATATTAGTTAGGAATCCCTATTATCCCTATATATAATCCTATCATATCAGTATACAAAACGTAATTCAATTATGCTGTATGAAAGTATTCAGTATTTCTGGAATAAGAGGCCCCTGGGATCAATCCCATCACGACTGACAATCTCGTAATCTTTTCCGATGACGGAAGAAAAGATGGTATTCAAAATTGTATAATACACTAGTAGTTCACTGCGAGCCGCCACAATAGTGAGTGGCGAGGCATAACACAATACCGGTCATTCGTTGTTTCATGAATGAATTGAAGCATTTAGCATAGCGTTTTCTTGTATTTTTATGGTTCCCAGGTCCTGTCCTCCGGAAGTAGTGCCATTATAAATATTTCAAACCGTAATATTTTAAACAAAATATATATTATAAGCTCTGGAATTCAACCTAATCGTCAGACTCGTTAATATCTCATTTCCCACTTTTTCCTATTCTGCCCATCTCTTTGCTAACGAGAGTATTCCCATCCTCTGCACGTCTCTCTCTCTTTCTCTCTACGCATCTCATCTCCCCATCCACATCCCATCACCACCCACTCCCCTCTACCCCTCCCCCCCCAGCACAGCCTGTTACACTGTCGCTCAGCAATGCATGCGCATAAAGGGCCTCGGTACACATAAACCCGCCCAAGCCAACCATTCTGATTCCCAGATCGGGTGTAACCCTCCGGAGCGAACTTCGAGTTAGACCGCGATCCCAGCTGTGGTCTGAAGGCGGGGGGGAGGCAACTACGCCCCTCCCAAGTCCACCCTGCGCTCCAACGCGACAACAACCATTGCAACTACTAGTGGAGATAGGCGAGGGTGGAGAGGGGGTTAAACGATAGGGACGGGGGAAGGAAGAGACTCATATGTGCATGAGGGGCGAATGAGGAGAGGAATTGCTATCGCCGCCCCCCGCCGCCAGTGCACGCCACCGCCCCCCACCTCCCCAATTCGTCCCCCACGCCTCGTCTGCAAAATCCACGGCCCTCGCTCCTCCGCCACCCATGTTATTATTCTGCTTGTATCGCCCCATCTAGCAGTTCCTTTACCAGGTCCTTAATGCTGCACGACTCGTTTTCTTGGTCTCCGTGCTTATTATGGGTGGGCGGTTGGGGGGGGCGGGGAAACGGGGGGTTTGAACGAAGTGGAAGGAATGAGGAGGTAGATTCGTGCCACGGAGAGATGGAGGGGGATACGCCGATATCCTCCTTATCCGAGTATCACGCCCACGAATAGGTTAGTTCGCGCCAATTACTTGTCAGCCGTAAACATTACTTCAACGACGACATCCATCGTCCCCATCCATCTTTGAGAACTAAAACTATCCACCAGTATGAATGATGTGTGTGCTATATACAAAGATATTAACGATTAAGACTAATGCAAAGGCTCCGTCTTGAATGATAATCAAGTATCAAGGACAATAATATGAAGAAGCGTTTAAGTCTATGTCTAACTCCATGCCGTTAAGTATAACAAAAAAATCCACGAGTAAAATATTTGCTCATTGCTATTGAATAGAATTGCTATTGCCAGTTGAATAGAATGAGCAGCAAGCTCAAAAACTTTAACAGATTTATGCAGCTAAAGATAACGGAATGAAAATTAAATAATTTTCAGAGTGAAATATTATAAGCTCTAATTGGCAAAAACTATACTTTCATCTGAGATATCCAGAATAATCAATATAACTAAACTCGAAACCTATTTAAGCCTGACACTAGATAAATGTTACGCGGACACTGCTCCAAATTCAACAGTGATCTCTTTCCGAGCTTTCATTTTACAAGAATTTTTGTACTAAATGGAGTGTCCTCCAATCCTACGAACCCAGCACGATATCAAACCCAGAAGTCGACACACGAAAAAAACAAATTCCGACAAAGAAGACACCGAGCCAGTTAAGGTAGTTTGAGGGAAATATCATTTTACTTAGAAATCAATGAATTTTGTCTCATTTTAAAGAAAAATATCTCACCCTTCTATTGACACCAAAAATTTAACCCCTTACCACATTACATTGGATATATTTACCAAAAAATACCAGCCCTTTTACATGGGAAATGGTACGTATATGTGCTCCAGAGAGACATTATTTACAAAATGAGAAATTTCTAACACTTAGATGTCGTAAAAAAACTAACATTGTGTAGTTTGTATGTTTTCTCGACTATATTTGAAAATTAATCATATTGTCACCGCAATAAGTTCTTGGGTATCACAAAAAACCTTCCGTTTTGAAGGAGTTTCAAACGTATAAAAAAATGAGTCAAGTTAATGGCTTCATTAGATATTTTCATTTAAATACTTACAATTTCTGTCATATAAAACTATATTATTTCATCATTAATAATGCAATATTTAACTGATGTGTCCTACAGCTGGTAAAATTAAAACGTATAATTCGAATATGATCACAAATATGACTAGGGAACTATCTCGCTTGGACTACCTTAAGCGCGTGATCACATTCCTCCAACGCTAGCTATTGTCCTCCCGAGGAAATCATCCCAGCTAAGACGCGCCATCACAAGAATATATTCACAAGCTTATTGAAGAGTATTTTGTGTTTATCATTAATTGTTGTACTTCATTTCAATCCATGACATCGAGAAATAATTATTCTCGGACAATTAAACTAATAATAACTAATATGTATATTCTTTCAAAATTCTAAACAGCGGACATTCTGCCGCAAAAAGTGGCTGAAAGAGGAAAATCTTTGCTATTCATAGCAAAATCGATACTTCATCATTAAACCATACACATACGTGAAAAAACGGCTAGAAAATCGTATTCCAGATAATCGTGCGTCACATCTTCCAAACAGGATAAATACTCACAAGCTATTGCTAATAATTTGCGCAAGACTTTCTTTAAAATAAATACAGGTATTTAAAAACAAATTCTCCAAGCTTCGGACTCAAAACATCTAATCAACGTAGACAGAAATAAGGGTCCAATTGCTACCCTTCTCGATCGGGTGCATAGGTATATATGCATAAGGTTTTCACAGGATTTAAAAATTTATTTTATGAGAAATATTTCTTTTTTAAGGGCTATACTATTCAACGTTTGAAGTCCTCCGTTAGCCGCTCCGTGAGGAATGGAAACACTGGTCTAAAAATTTATGCTAGCCATATTTGGCAATGAAGTCATGACTATATCCATAACATTGACTGAAAACCCAGTTCCAAGAAAACGGAAACTTTCCACTGCCACTGAAAAGAGCTATTACTTCAACTCATGAGACCACAAATGGCAAGAAAAAGTAGGACTTCCAAGGAATATTCTCTTGGAAGCGAAGCATTCCTTTCACCCGAGGACGTCGCGTGGGCGTTGGGACCGAAAACTCGGACGGGCAAAGCCTTCCAAAGAAGGAAGGCACTCCGAAATATCTCGCCAGCTTCGAAGCAAAGTCACAACGGCTATGCGAGATGGCGAACATTTGCGTTGGTCCGAACTGTTTGCACAGTCTTATAAAAGGTTAAAATAAAGGAACCTATTATCAAGTTTGGTAATTTGGAGTGTGAACAGAAAAGCAGTGTGAGTTAGGATTAGATTTTTGTTACTATTAACACACGGATAGGTACAGGATGCAATTCAAGAGAACTTTTTAGGATCAAGACATGTCTAAAATGCCCACTAAGAGAACATTTTTTTCAATCAATTGACACAAAGGAAGGAAAACAAGACTTTAGATGTCGAAATTAGATGTGATCTGAATAAATCCAATGACGGCAAAGCGTAATTGTGTCAATGTAATTCCGATCCTGGAAGTGTGACAATACATTGCACAAGTACAAACTCACGTGCAATGCGATTTACATTCCACTCTTAGGCAGGTATAAATCGCGTTTGATTTGCTACACCCATGATAGCAAAACCCATTACCATAAATTAGTATTCACATCTGAACACTAAAACAAATTTCAGAAACTGTTTTCAACAATCTCTCCATACTTTCAACCCTTGCTGATTTCAGTTTTGATATTCTTCTTTTACCCTAGTCTCGTTATTACGCCGTGTCGATATTCCCGAGGAATGACTTTTGACTGCCCTATATTCCTTCAGAAAATTCCTCTATTTTATTATATTCTTGGTGTTTCTTGGCTTGCACACACCTCTACTTAGGTTGTAACTTTCACTCACCGCCAGACGCACTTTTCAAATACAACAAATCCTACTCAGCTAATTTGAAATAAAAAAGAATAAACCAACGCTGAATTTTATCTACCCTAACTTGGATTCTCTCAAGCATCCAATTAAATGCACGTCGATTCCAATCAATTAAATATGCTCCGATAATAAAAACTGCAGAAAAGATGAGGTTGAGCGTGTATTATTTTAGTGTGTCATAAAATGTCTTAATGATGAAGCAACTATGAAAACTGCATAAAAACTTTGATGATACCACAGCATGTCAAAACAGTGGTCGGTTTTTATTTTAAAAAAAGTAAAAATTACTGCCCATTACTTTTATTCGCACTATCATAGATATAGAATATTTCCACAAAGTAATGCCTGAAACTCTTTCAGAAGATTTATAGAGAGCGTAAAAAATGTGAATGGAAACCTAAGAACGGGAAGACAGTGAGCGGGTTGGTTAAAAGGAATAAGGAAATATAAGAAAAGAATTGGAGTAAGCTTCGGAATGTGTAGGTTCCCCCTTCTCACTCCTGTGTGCGCTAGGTTGTGTGTGTGTGTGTGTGTATGTGAACGCGCAGAAAGAAGGAAGGCGGGTGTATATTTTTCGGACACGTTTTCGCTCTCAGCCGGACCCAAACCTGAGTATATCCCAAATGGTCCATCCTTAAGGACAAACCCTGAGGCGGAAGGAGAAGGAGAGGAGAAAAATAATAAAATAAAAAAGAGGAAAGGGGATCGGTTCCTTCCTTCCTCTCCCACGGCCTATCCATCCAGGATCCATCCGCCATCGTCGCAGCCACACACTCACACACTCCTCTTATCCTCCCTCCCGACTACTTCTCCCTATCCCTCGCGTCTTCTCCATTTCATGACGGCCTGCGGTCATGCCGCCCTTAAGGGACGAACGGACACCAGAGTGTATGGGGAAACGGAGGAGGAGGGAGAATCGTCGAAACAGGGCGGCCACTGGATTTCTATTTCCAAAATGAAAGAGCATTCCAGGTTTTCTTTTCATTCCATTCTGGAGGACCATCGAATATATTTCAAGAGAGTTGAGACGCATTGCAGGATCTACTATTGTCATGCAAAAATTAATTTCTCATATATTATCAGCCTCCCTGCCTGTAACATAGAGGGAATGGTATTAAATCCCCAATTCAAATGCATGTCATCCGGTGGCACCCTTCGGAGCGTTTTATTTCGTGGTAAGCAGAGCTAAAAAATTTAATGGGTGGGCCTCTACTTTCAACTCAAGTTTTTAAATGTTTGAAAAAAGGAAGAACTCATAAGTTCATGCATCTTTTTCTTCAGTTACTTAAAAAGCCTCCCCTCCACCCAATGTACCTCGTCATAAGAATACCTTGCACAACCATCACCCATGATTTTCGCGGTCTTCCACATTTTGACTGCTGGAGAAAAGCAGAACTGTTGTGTTTCAGAGCGACACAGAAAATATTATCATGGCGCCTCACTCCATCTCTGGGTCTGACAGAAGCGATAAAATAAGAGGCATACAAAGCCGAACAGATAGATATAGAAAAACTATTTCTCTCCGCGCACAATAAGCGACCACAATTAAAACTGAGCTCCACTAAATATACTCCCATAATACACGTCACCATTTCACCTCCCAAATCCTTAGCCCTTACAACTTAACTCGGCTGGTGTCCTAACACCCACATGTCCATACGGTGGCTCGCAGGGTAGTTTGTAGATGTACATTTCGTTCCTCTCACATGTATCTTTCATTTTTCTGCTCTCATCCATTCTCTCAACATGGCCAACGAAGCACACTTCTCAGATGTTTATCCAATACTGGAAAAATTAACTTTGCTTAAAATTAATGCTTTCATCGCCTGATCATTTCTTGCCCTATTCTTCCAAATTTTACAGAAAAAGCTTCTAGTTACCTAATTCCCTCTGGGTTGCGCCTACCCTTGTGCTCCTGACAGACCCAGCCTTCGTTGCCATATATTACAATTAGGAGGAGAAAACTTGTTTACAGAGTGATATCCGCTTACCTAGGCAACAACATATTCCTCGATATGCTCAACATACTACCGACGACTTAAATTCCAGCATTCACACACCTTTTAACTACCTCATCTATTCTTCCAATTTTACCAAACATTTTGGCCAAGGAACACATAATCGTCAACTTATTTAAAAAATTCACCCTCTCTGAAATGATATTTTGAGATGGGTAAAATGAAAGTAGAAGAGGACATTCCCGGCTAAAGAGAAATAAACGTCGGTATTTCAAAACCAAGACAAGTCGGATTCCAAAAAGATGAAACTATCCTTTACGTGCGACATTGTTGCAAAAAGTATTTCTCTACGTCATGGTGAATATCGTCCAGGAAACACTGATGAATTTAAGAGCCCATAAGTGCAATGAGAAATTTTCAAATAAGGTCAAAGTCAAGAAGAATTTCCGGAGATTCCAAGGAGGTGGTGGAGATTTCAAGGAGTTTTCAAGAAAGGGTGGCAACCCTGTAAAGGAGAAGACCAGGGATGATAGCACGGAGTAGATGATAGTGTGGACTTCGGAGAGAAGAGAAAAATATGGGAGAAGTGTTGGGGACACTTTTGGGCGCGGAAAGCGAGCCGTGGGGGAGAGATGGCGGTCGGTATATATGGACATACTCGCCAGGGGGGCTTCCAAGAGGGAAAAAGGATATCTTCATCCCCACAGGCCCATATACTGACTCTCAGAGGCGCACACACACGGACGAGCGACGGGCATCACGCTCGTATTTTATTAACGCGTGCGTGAATGTGTGCACATAGTGCGCATGAGCGCATAGGGCACACGGAGTTATGTCTCTCCCCCCCCCCCCACCCGCCCCCGTCCTCTTTCTTCCGAACTCCGGAGTGACCACTTGGGTTGTGGAGGAAAAGAAAAAGAGTGGGTATGTCTTACGATGGGAAAGGGGATATCGTCGCGTGGGAAAATAGAGAAAAACGCGCTCGAGAGTGGGACACAGAGCGCGCGAGAGGGCAGAAGAAAGCTTTTGAGGTTTGCGTACATCTTTATTTCCTTCAAATTCCTCCATTTTCTTCACTCCCTCCTCGGATGCCATTTGGGTGTGGTGTTTCTACGCTGCGAGGGTGAGCTGAAGTGTTTCACTCTGAGTCTGAGAAGTTGGAGCCAACAGATTCCCTCCTCACTCAATCATTAACCTATTCATTCAAATTTTTATATTCAATATATTCAAATTGTTTACAGTCCATACATATTCCATTGAAGAAACGGTGAATCGAACGAAATTCCTTCAATTATTTCTGGTAGATCGGGTAGTCTAGATTAACCGATAATCTATCAACTCTGTATCGCGGAATACCTTAACTTCTTTCGATATTAGCACCTTAATCACTAACTTTTAAAAAATTACAAGAGTTTTTTGCTGAAGCTATTTACCAGAGGGTATTTTTGGCTTTAAATTTTACTCTACGCTAACATATCCAGCCCTCAGTTAATTGACCTCACCAGCACATAATTGAATCCAATATACATTAAGCCCAAACTTCTCTACTCAAGGCTGTCATTATTCATTTTCCTGTATCATTGGTAATCACGATTATATTATGAGTGATTGCGCCACCATAGAGTGTGCTAAAGCAGATGACAACACAGCAAACATTGATTATGTTACAGTTACTGAAACTGACGAACGAAATCCTCCAAAATATTTACACCTGCACTTGTATGAAATGATCCTAGATCGGACCATATGTGAAATGGGACGCTGGCCGACACCAGCCGGGAAGCGGGAGTAGATTATCGGCCCCGTGCGTTCATCAGTAGAGAGAGTGGAGAAACACCCCCTTAATCCTCACCCCGACATCCTACCTTAGGAGTACGTCCGAGGCTTCTTAGGCGTCGAGACCGATATCACTGCCAATTACGCGCGGCCCGCCGCACATCAGTCCTTCGGAGAGCATCCTCGCACGTCTCGGACGCACCATCGCCACCGCCCCACCCCCCCCCCCCTCCTCCGGCCTTCTAAACAAATCAAGAGACGGCGGCGGTGTCTTCCAGGTCCACAGGTCCACGCCAACGGAGGGGGGGAAGGAGGGTGTGAGCATTCGTTCATTTCCCCCCGAATAAAGCATACCCCCCCTCCCATGAAAAAGCAGCAGCATGTGCTGCTTCCCCCTTCTGCATTAATGACTCCCCGCCTTCCCACCGTGGATTACGCCTGAGGGAAGCGCGCATAAATGAGGAAGAGGCCTCAACCTGGAAGAGCAAATTAAGGCGAGTGAGATAAAACTTTCGCTGAGAAAGGGCTCATTTGGGAGCGTAAACAAGGAACGGATACTGGAAAGGCTCATCTAACATAACATAACAAAATATTTAAGATATTTATCATGTATTTCATCATAAATAACATATCCAACCATATTGTAGCGATATTTATTATAAAATTTATTATAATTATTATATTATTCATTATTAAATAAGAGAGATACATTGCAGATCTGATAGGCATAAAAACTGGTTCTTTCTGCGCACAATATGCGACCACAATGAAAACTGAGCTCCACTAAATACACTCCCATAATGCATGTCACCATTTCACCTCCCAAAACCTTCCATCTTCACACGGCTGGTGTCCTAAAACCCCCTGCAACACGTACATGTAGCGGCTCGTAGGGTAGTATGTAGATGTATTTTTGGCAATATGCTTTCCTAACATAATCCTGCTGATGGCAAAAATAATTTTTTTCATTGAACAATAAGATAACACAGAGTATAACCAAGATGGAAAAAAATAGCTGTTAGTTTATTTATAGAAATAATATACGAAAAAGTGACGAAACACAATGCATTTTGTTGTACCGATACCGAGTTTGGATACGAGAGATTCGTTTTTATTTGGAAAAGAACAGAATGTTATTTTGAAGCGGTTTTAGAATCATAAAATTACATATGTTATCGTCTACACTTATTACTTTGGACCATAACCTGGCTAAATATTACAAATTAAAATTATACACTACGAATAATAAAGAGAATCATTAGCAAGGAAACTAAATTAATATCAGGAAAAAAATTGCTTACGTTCATGTGAGTTCGGTGTATGAAAAGACTCGAAAATAGTTACGTCGACTCTGAGCCTCGTTGAAATTATTATATTTTATTTTTGATTTTATCTTAACAAACCCGAATACAGCACATTTGGCCAAGTTATATCGGGTGAATAACAATAACAGACGAATACACACACCCATGCTCTGAGTGGTGATAATTCCATCCAGGCAGGAATCGAACCCGCGACCCTCGGGTTAGCAGGCGAAGACTTTTACCCATCGTCACCGGGGCCGGCATTTATAACAAATTAAACTGAATTAACATTGTAAATTCGGCGTCTCAAAGGAATTTAGCGAAAATCCTGTAATAAACACCCACAAATTGGATAAGGACACATCATTTCTTACACCTCAAATATACAAATAAGACGGATAAGAGGAGAGATTAACTTAAAAGTGAATAAAATAACGGGAAAAGAAAAGGAGATTTCGGTAAACTTACCGAACGTATGGCAGAGCTAAAAATGTAACCAATAGGTATGTTGCGCATTCAAAATACAGGACTATTTTAATGCAGTTCATTCCATCATGCCCCACTCAGAGTCCAGAGACTAGCTATGTTTGAATATGCTGACATTAACATGAGCTTATAAATCTCTTGGAAAATATTAACAAACGATATTAGAAACGAAAAAAGAAATGTCTCAACAACATCCAATGCAAAAATAATAGCTAAAGTAAAATTTCAGTTATATTACCGAATTTCTTTCGATGCTTATATAAATATTATGAAACATAGCTTCGGCCGGAGCTCCCCAAGGAACCCACGTGACAACCAAGCTCTCATCATTACATAGGTACTTTATCGCTACCTTGGGTCCAGGTTCTCTAAAAAAATAGCATAGCGAGGAGAAATTTTCTTTTCCCCATCATGCTCAGACAGCTTTATCACCACGCCCTAACTGAGAGCAATCGTCGCTAACGCCAAGAGCATCCACCAGTCCCTCTAAAATAACGGGCATCTGTGGCCCTTAACTCCGTCAAAGGCAGATCCAACGATCCTCCGCATCCCCGAGCAGCGTACACCCGATATGCCTGCCTCCCATCCTAATGGTTTGCCGTAACCATGAGAAAGATGTAGAAAACAGGTGATGTGTATTCCCCCGAGGAATTTAACATATTTCACGCACAGTTCCTATGGTTCACCATTGCCTTTTTAGATGGACCAGAAGGTCATTGCTTATCTTCTCCATCTTCTAATAATTAGAATAAGAGGAATGAACAGATGGAAACAAGAGAGACATTCGTAAATATTGGTGAAAAGCATTTTGTTCCGGCCTGTAGTGGCACCGGTGACTTTTCAGTCAAATCTTTTGTCACGACAGGAGACGAGAGAATATTTACGACATGGAAAAGCTGAGAATGACAACCAGCTCACGATCGTCAATTGTGGTAAACATCTTGGGCTCAACGCCGAATATAATTTCATTCATATTATGTAACTACGCCAGGAAAACACTTGACAACAATTACTGATATTGACCCGTAAATTCTCAAGGCTAGTTATAATTTATAACTAGCTTTCAGAATTTACGGGTATATTTTATACGGGAATTTATAACTTATAAATTCTAACGATCATGAAGATTGTGATAATATCCATGTTCTTCGTCACCTTAAGGTCCTTATCTATTTTTCATGAAATTGTTCAACGTCAAGTAGAACCAAACGTAAGAGTTTGTCATGTTTAGTATTCATCATTCCGTCCATAAAGAATGCATTATCATAATCCTCTAATAAGTGCTTTTCATTTTTAAATAACAAATTATGTGCCACACCCAAGCGCCAATTCAAATACATAATATAAGTTCATGTTTGAAAAAGAAGAATTATTAAGAAGGAATTTTTTATATTCCTCAAGAGTTGAATCCATAATTAATTTCTTCTAAAACTACTTCTGATACAAGAACAATATTTTGCTGAGTAATTTACGCAATGGCTACATATTCATTAGCGATATGTGTGTCAAAGACCTCAAAAAAATGTATATCACGTAAATTTATTCCTAATGTTTACATGTTCAATTCCCCATTAAGCCACCCAATAAGCGTATCGTTGGGAAAAAACAAGCAAAAACAAACGTGGAAATGTAACGTCGACAAAACAGCAACATTAAATCGCTCCAATTCCCTCTTTGCTCACGGAAAATAGGCACTGCTTCCTCTGAACACGCAATGCAAGCACACGCTCACCCTAAGACAATCGGCAACATCTCCGCCACCTTAACGTGAAGGAGATGCCCAATTTATCTCAGCGCCTCACGATCCGATCCGCCCTCACCGCCCTGCTCCTCCTCCTCACGGTGAGCTATCAAAATAATCCGGGGGAGAATGGTCGAGGAGGGAGCGGGAGAGAGAGAGTGGGGTTAGAGAGCTGTGTGAATGTCAGCAGTGCAACGAGGCGATAGGCCACTTTGCCACCACCCCCGCACACAAAGGGCACCGCGCACAACCACGCCTGACCCTTGACCCCTCTCCCCCCAACCCCGCCGAGAGAGACCAAAGATTCCAAGCGGGGAGCGAGCGAGAGAAAACGGCAGGGGTATCGTCTTACAGAGAGGAGGATGGCGACTAAGGGTCCGAGGGCCGGACGAAGGGGAGGACGGCTCATGCGAGAGACCAGCCATCCACTCCCCCTCACACATACCCCGTGAATGGTTTCCCCCTCATCTCCCCCCCCCCCCGGCCCCGATCTCCCGATCTCATCCCCCCCCCCCCCCGATCCCTCCCATCCTCGCACAACGGTCACTCCTGACAATCAAAGACCAAAAAGACAACCTCCTCCTCCCCATACTTTTCTTCAAACCATATCATACTGTGCGGGGGTAACCTCCCCCCCCACACGCACACCCAGCAACGCCCTCGGATCCATCCTATTCCTGTCCTTCCCCTCCTCCCATCTCAACCCACCTCGCCAGCCATGCCCATCCCCTGCCTACACCTCACCCCCTGCAAACCAAAACCTCCCAACCCCTCCCACTTTCAGAACCTTCCCTCCCGACGGCTAACCACTATGGAATTCCCTTTCATCCGACCCAGCCCGTCACTTTTGGTTCCCTTAGCCACCCTCCACCCATCTCTACTCCCACCCCACTCTCTCTTATGCCGAGATTTCCCGGGAAACAAAGTGTGTTCTCGAGCTCCGATGTCTATAACGCCATATATCCGCAAGGGAATGAATGAAATTTTAAAGGAAGGACAAGGACTTCCTCACCTTTTGGGTACGACTCGTAAGTGAGCCCGGTTATTTCGTATTTCTAGCGAAGAGGTTTTCATTTGAAGCGATATACGCACTAAGGAAAACGGGAAGGAGTGGACACACCCTCTGACATTGTGAGTTTATCATTAATATTGCAGAGGTAAATAGAAAATAAAGTCAAACCAAGAAGGGAGTGAAATAAAACACATAGGACAAACGGAGAGGGATCTGAGAGGGAAGATGTACAGAAGTATCGTTAGGTAGATAAGAATGGAGAGCAAATGAAAACAATCGAACGATTAAAAATCTAATTATGATGGCTAGAACAAAGCTACACTATTTTGTTATATTATTCTTTCCATCACAGCTAATGGAACGGCCACTTCACAGCATCGTACTATTTGACTCCAATGTTACCGTAGTGCTTTCAATATCTATTCAGCTGAGGACCCACGGGGGAAACAATAACAATACATTACGTTTAATGAGTATGAACTTTTTCAATTGAAGATGGTATAAAAGTTCTTTGTAACATTTTCAAATACAGCTGGGCAAATCTTTAACCATTGGCAATAGTTTTCATGAACATTCAACTCTGAAATTTTTTAATCAAGACTATCTTTTTGGGAGTAATTTAGAAAAGAAATCATACAGTACTGGCCCCTGATGAATGAATTTATCGAATTTTGAAATAAGCATAATGAAAGATAGTAATTCCATGAATCAAAGAATTTCATTTTGTACCCCATTTAATTTATTACAGCCGAACGCTTAACTGCAGAATTCCATGGAGTGCGACAGCCATAATCCATTATAATTACGGTAACACTAATTAATTTACTCTTATTAATGTTAATCTTGATTAATTTGATTCAATTATCCTTCTATTGTTTAGATAATTAGATGGATTAACGGATCAGATTTATACACTCACATACGACAACAGAGGCCGCCCTCCGTCCTTTAATCAATTATATGGGCAAACACAAATATTATGACTAAATATGTACAGTTCCAATCGGTATTTATATTAACAGATTCATTTAACTTATTTCTTCACATGCATCCGATAAACTTCATTACGATGGGAAAATATATCAGCATAAACGTCAGTGCAGTCAAGAGAGGCACATGTAAAAGCGTGTTCCAGAATTATTCCCAGGGGTTTGTTTCAAGCGTTATTCACCAATGAAAATTGCCTGCTTGCAGTTCATTTCCCTAACATTCATTAGTTGCATACTTAGTATGCATAGTGTCTTCCTTGAGTAAATGCGAATGAGATCTTATGTTTCGTTTAAAATGTTTCCTAACACCAGACTCTTGGGTAAGCAAGAATTCCTATAGGATAGGGGTAATAAAAATCATTCCTAATTTATAAACATGGTTCTTTTCCAGATACATATTATAAGTATGGTAAGTACAAGCAAGCATAACCTACCGAGAATTTACAGAGTAATTTTGAAAATGTTCGCAAATCGTTTCCCAACTTAGCCAATCTACTTATATATGTGAATTTCCTCCCTTGACGCACTGCGAATAAATACTTCAGTTTTATTGAAAATAGTTCCGAGCAACCACTGACTCAGTAAGAATGAATGTTCAAGAGAAAACATTAATGAACACCTCGGATAGTGATGCTATAACACCTACGCGAAGACGACGCAGCCACCCGTCGGAGGTGCCAACGCGCAACGCAATAATTCCAAAGAGAAAGAACGGGATGTGCAATGGAAACTCCTCCACGTCTCCCACCAATTTTTCCAAGAAAAAAAAAATAATGAAGGAAATGATGCCCTATCCCCCTCGCGCACTCCTCTGAATGCATTTGCGGACGCATAACTTTCAGTTGAAATCTCCTCGCTTCATCCTCTTCCCAAAAAAAAACAGGACGATATCCTCTCCCAATCCTATTCCCCCATCCTCTCCTCCTCCTACCCCTCAATCTTTTACATCTTCCTCTGGCTGCATCCGCCTCTCAGTTCCCACCTCTTTCTCTCCTCACTTCAACATCTCCCGCCATCTCTTTCTCCCCCTTCGCCCCCCGAACACTACGGCGTAAGCGATATGTGCGATGTGGAGGAGAGCGGGCGGTAGGGAGAGGGCCGAAGAGGATGCCGCAGAATCCTCGCTCCCCAAGGCTTAAAGGCACCAGCTCGCGTCCCTCGGGAAGATGGGAGGGAGGATCGGACATTCGGAGAGGAGGAAGGGGCATATTGGCCTGGACAAGGGGGGGGATTGGAGGAGGGAGGGGGATTGGAGGATGGGGGTGGATAGTGGTGGATAAAGGAGGAGCCATTGCAGAGATTTCTAGTCTACGCCTTGCCTTCCTCTTCCTCTGTTCCCCTCGCCTCACACTCCTTCCCATCCTCCCCACGATTCTCCTTCCCTCAGCCCGCAAGGAATGCTATTATCCTCTTTCAATATCACCTCTCTCCTGCTCTATCACACCTCCTCCCTCCCCCCTTACTTCTCACGCCTGAGAACATTCCTTAGATATAACCTCCTTCCCCACAATGTCGCCTCACCTTCATTATGTGCCTCACTGGCGATAGCCTCTCTCTCTCGCTCCCCTCACACACACTTCGCTCGCTTGTACCGATGCCACAAAGATGAGCCAACGAGTTGAAAACGATGACAAAAAAAAGACTTACATACATACATACCAATCACGCCGTTCCCTTCCGGGGTAGGAACAGTCACAAAGTTTCACTCATAAATACATATTTGTACACCTACCTCTGCTTCAATAATTGCCTACATACTGACCTATCCTTGCAAACCTCTTTTGCCTCATTTACCTCCATACACTGCTCCATGCACGCCCTTCTGTTTTTAAGACTCCTAATATTCCTCCTCCTAAGAATTTCCTCAACCACATTCAACCAAAACTTTCTCGACCTACCTCTCCCTCTCGCACCATTCACTTCAATCTCATTTATCTGTTTCGTTTTTCAACTCTCATGCGCTCTCTGACTTGGAGGTACAAAAAACATTGAATCAGTAAAGATGAAGACAAGAGATTGCGTTAATATGGATTTGAGCAATCGCAAACACATCTGACCGAAAATTTGGAGAACCGGGTACGGATTCTGGTAGAATCAAATCATACTTCATTTCAGAGCGAATTAAATTTTTAGGTCCACATCCATGAAGTTGCCAGGAAAGAAGTACGAATAGGATAAAGAGAATTGAGGAACTAAAAGTTGCTGATAAGCGATTCAAATTAATGTCAATCTCTTGAACACGGAGTAAATTTATTCCATTAGAATAATTTAAGATAGCTGCGTAATGAAAACTCAACTAAATATGCTCCGCACCCGTAAGAAAGTCAAAATAAAGGAGTTTTCTCAACAAAGACGACAAAGTTCAGTATCAATTTTCAATCATTTCACTATTTCGGTGTCACTAAAAAAAATAAGATTTCAAATGAATTGCATTTTCTCATCAGCTGAAATGGGAGAGGTGATACGTAAGAACTTTTTCAAATATCAAATTCAGTATTTCACCAAATACGATGAAAGTTATACCTCATTTTTTATGTTCAGAAAAAAATGTACAATGCTCCTTCGCTGAAATCCAAATCGATTTAAACAACTAACGAGCATGGCAGCCTTAATAATTGAGTGACAGTACATCTTGAAGCTAATTATGGAGATCTCATGTGAAGAAAAAAATGTTTCCTTGCACTCTTCTACCTTAATATCCGATAAGTTAGCGGCCAATCAAAAATTATTTCAGGAAAAATGAGGCCAGACTTGGGAGCAAGGCTACAACCAAACTTTTGAGTAGTCGCTACTGATGAAGGCTATTTATAAGTTTAAAGTATCCTAGGCAATAAAATTAAATTCTTAGGTTCAGAGTGTGTCCCCGTGAAATATTGTCAAAGAGAAAAAACTTAGAAGTGTATACTATAAAATCATCATTAAGAAAAAATATGGAGGATAGGCAAAAACATAATGGTAATTACTTTTTAAAAACTTAGAACTTATTGATTCATTCACTTTTCAAATTATTATTGAGTTAAAATAATCAATTATAGACGAAACATTCGGTCCTGAGTCACAATATATAAATTGTTTCATCGCTGATTTACGAACATCAACTTCTCTTCTTCCGAATAGTAAAAAAATACTACCCATGTGAAGTAAGGCGCAGGCCTACCTCGTACCGAAATTTTTTCATTATTCTGATGTTTTACTTAAGATTTTGGAAACTTCCCCATCCAAAATTACAGCGACGAGAGAGGATATTTAGTGTATCATCCTTCTCATATTCCCACGTGCCAAAGAATATTTTCCAAGAACAAACACACCTTGCCAGCTGGCTCATGATTTCCTTTCAACCCTTCTCGTCTTCAACTCTCTTAATTCTCACGTTACTTAAAATGAAGGGGAGAGTTGTTTCCGAAAGAAAGCACCATTTACACGGCGCATAAACAAAGGGAAAGAGGAAGGAAATCTTCCATTCCAAACTTCTAACATTTTCAGAGCAATGGTAATATAATCCCGCACCTTTTATTTTCCCCGAGAACAACAAAATTCGACCTCACGTCCCAGAATATATGCGCGTGGGTGGGCACAGGTAAACAGTCCCAACCCCCTCTCCCACTCTGCATTCTTTCAAAAACCACACCCTTCAATTTCTCTCATCCCAGTCCCTCCGCCCTTACCCTTACGGAACAGTCTGTTCCCTAAGAGAGGGAGAGTTATTCTTCTTCTCACTTAACTTACGCCGAAAGCCAAACCCCAGAGCATGCAAAAGGAAGGAATATGAAAGGTATCAAAAGCGGGTGAACCCCTTTTCTTAGCATTGCATCCATCCTCACTCGTACCCGTTCTATGTGCTTCTTCCTCCTTCCTCTCTATCTCACTCCTCGACTTAACCCACCCCAATAGCCGCAAACTCACCAGCTCCGAGCTCTCAGCCGATCCATCTCCCCAGAGGGTATTCATTTGAAGATTCGACAGGGGGAGGGATTGGGGTGTATATAACGCGTGCGAGGGGGGAGTTAAAGAACCAGGGGGGATCGGTTGGGGACATGGCATGCACGTATATATAGGCTTATTAAGCCACCGGCAAGAAGGGGGAGCGAGGAAGGGGAATGAGAAGACGTTCCTTGAGAGACGAAGCGGAAGAAATTTGGCGAGAGTGAGGAGGGAGGGTGTTTTTAAGGGCAAGGATCTCTCCTCACGGGCTCATTCTCTCACCGTGTCATCCTTTTCCCCTTTTATCGGCGGATATGCTCGCCAGCAAATGCCTGGGAGGGAATTTTGCCGAAGGGAAATAGTGTTGGGTCAAATGAAGCGCCTAGAGAGAGAGAGGGAAATAAAAGAGAGCAGTGGATTGGCGATGGCGAACGGAGAGCGGACAAGATAACGAAACAGAAACTACAAGAAAAGCTCTCTCTGATTCCGCCGAAGGGGTATTTCTCTCATGGTGAGAAAATCATGACCTCAGAGCAGTGGACTAGTCAGTGCCGAGATTTCACGGACAGAAAGTTTTCTCAGTACCCAATCTACGACGCTATCCAATTCTAATTAGGCCCACATTGGTCAAGCCATCGTGGTAAATGCGTGAATAGTGAGGATCTCAGGACAATTAGGAATTTAGATATGGGCAGTATAAAAGACTAGGTTCAGCCCGATAGCTTGTTTGCAATGAAACACAATCCCTCTGAGCCAACATTAAGAGCAACAGATTATGGCATAGAGTTCCATTTACATTGAATTATGGGTCGGCTACGAATTAATTTCTCTCCCCATCGCGGAGTTCCTCCTCAATAAGTTTCACTTGATAAAATTATTCATTAAACGTTAAATTTTTAGGGTCTTAACGATAGCGTTATTACAACGTATACTCTGTAAAGGAGTAAATATGAAGCAGTTTTATTTTGGTAGTGCGCAAACTTCACTAAATGAAGTCAGATTGGATTTCTTAGTGTATGGATATTTTTATTAATACCTCACGCCACTTCAACTTCTTA
Source organism: Ceriagrion tenellum (assembly GCA_963169105.1). Taxonomy (NCBI): domain Eukaryota; kingdom Metazoa; phylum Arthropoda; class Insecta; order Odonata; family Coenagrionidae; genus Ceriagrion; species Ceriagrion tenellum. The sequence continues at coordinate 32,000,871 of OY720635.1, read as the reverse complement.
AAAAATATACTTTAAAGAAAAATAGACTTTAAAGCCAATTACATTACGAAAAGGTTCCTCCATTGCGTTACGTAGACAGATTTTCGACATGTGCTAAGTTTATACGCATCTTACACTACATTTTACCATAATTTGGTTGAGATACCACAGTTACCTGAACGTAACAACTAATAAAGCACCTACAGAAATGATAAAGTCAGGAAGAAAAGGATAAAAAAAGAAATTTGCTGAAAAAGGAAAAGGACTAGTTCATTGAACTTGGTGATTTGAGAGCGAAAGAAAATTCTACCTCTAAGTCTATTGTATTCAAAACTGTACAAAATATAAGCATGTATTGACCGATGATTCTGATGTTAGAAGGTCCACAAAATTGTTATTCACATATATATATATATATACACGAATATGTATGACATGGCATTTTTTCGCACTTCACACAAGGCCCAGTATCTAAAGAGACATAATTCAGTCAAACAATAAAAATATGCCTCCACAGTAAATAGTGCACTGGAACTTAAATAAATTCAATCATGGACACAAACATGGACTCTTATTTTAAGCAAGCGGTCACTGGTGCCCTAAAAAAATGTTGTAAATAATAATATACCCATACTCTTTCTTTCATGATAGACAATATTGCTTAGATTTTATCAAAAATAATTGTTTTAGCTTTCTTTTTGATCCAAATAAGGTAATTGCGCCTGATTTATCCGGAGCCATGTCCATTCACCATTCCTTAGTCTACATATAATCATAGTGCCCCTCAATTTGCAATTATTTAGTAATAAATGACATGATGAGTATTAAATCGCATGTTCAATGTAAGTTATTCATTAACACTGGGGAGTGTGATTCTTTCATAGCAAACTTGTTTACGAAAAAAAACATAAGCTTAGGTTTTTCTCGAAAAATGTTTGGCTTGGCATGTAACTGGCCATCGCTGATCCAGAGCATCAATACCTTTAATGTAGAAGGATATTCCAAGGTAATTAAGTTATACTATGAGAAAATATACTAAAAGTGTATAATAATGCATGAAGTGCAGATCTCTTATCTAAGTAAAAAAAGGACAACTACTGACTGATATTACAAAAGTATTAACAATTTTCAAAAAGAATCATGAACCATAGACCTACGAGCATGCCATCACTTATTTTACACTCTGTCAAGGAATGGGTGCGGGCAAGTTACTCAGCAAATTATAAAAGAGTCGACCGAAAAAAACTCGTACATGGTTAAAAAAAAAAGACGCCCCAGTCATCGATCGAAAACGTAGAAGGCGTAAAGGAGACAAAAGTGATCGGAAATCAGTTTTTCGGGGAAGAAAATCGGGATTTCGGTCGATTGGTTTGTGGCCGAACAATGCTGAGGGATAAGGAAAGAGGGAGCGAAAGATGAGGGGGGGACGGGGTGGGAATGGGAAACTGGAGTTCCGTCGGACGGAAGAGGCGCAGAGGGATGAAGGCGATGTAGAGGAAGAAGAAAGAGGCAAGCGGCTTAAGCTGAGGACGAGAAAGGGGCGGATTATCCGAAGGACCGGTGGGATAGAAGCTGGAAGCGATAAGAAAGCCACCACCAGCGCCTTCGGGAAGGACAACAATGGCGAGTTAGTGGGGGCCCCGCGTACGGAGAGATCGGGGGTTGGGAGGGGGAATGAGGAGGAAGGAGTTGGGGGATGTTCTCAAACCACTCAGACTGGGGAAGGAGGAGGAAAGACAGTGGAATTGAGAGGAGGAGGAGGAGGAGGATTAGATGTGGGAGGGAGTGAGGGGAGCTTAGCAGTCTTGCTAGTTGAAGGGAAGGCGATTGGCGTGTGGGGAAAAGGATAATCGATAATCACATGTTATCTCCCGAGACAAAGGATGGTGAGAATGAGTATAGAATGCGTGGAGGGGTGTAGCATCGGCTGGCAAAAAAATGGTAGAGAACTGAAGGCAAGAAACGTCGCTGACCAACGTCCATTAATGATCATTTTTACAAGGAGATCCACGCACTAGGAGACTGTTGAGGAAGGGAGTAACATTGCAAAATTCACACCACTATTTTTGAAAGGCTTTCACAGGAAGAGTATTTAAGTATAACGGCGTATTTTTGTAAAGAATTGCATTTTTGGGTGGCTTTGGTCGCACCACTCATTCATTTTATTTCTACCTCCATCACAGTTGCAACCATGGTCTTTTTCTTCTTCTCCATGACTCTTGGACATCAATGAGCCAGGATTACAGCAGCAATCACACCGTAGGAGATGCAATCTCTCTCTTGCCCTTCCAATTCAAAACTCCCTCATTAACAACTCTCAGTACCTAACTGGCGATAAATAATGGCAGGAAATTTCTAGATATTCATTCAGAGTCTTACACAAGGTTGTAACAATTGTTACTATTATGTTAACAATTGCATATTTGGCAATAAAAGCATGGTTGAAGCTCTGACATCTGATCACTTGCTAAATTTTTATCAATAATCATTGATGAATCATATCAACATAAGCTACTTATACCCACCTACCAAATAACATTTTCAAATCTTTCGCACTGCGAATTCAAATTAAAATAATCACTGCAATAGTTCACTTGTTTTCCACCCCCTTTCCTAAAGCCTTGGTTTAATGCTTACCACTTACCACTTTTATAATTTTGAGGCAACGTATTTATCAACAAGAATCATGCTCTTTGTTGATTCTTACGATTGGACCAGGATAAAGTAACGTTTTCTTAAACAGTATTCTTCATGATGAGGTTAGTAGTCTATAATTTTACTAATACTACTATTTTCAAAAACTTTTTCCTTAGAATTAATAGAATCCGCACTAAATCGACCTGATAAAGCGACAAGAAAACTACAGCAATCTGTTTCCTAAAGATCTCAATTAACCAGTGACTCACTAATTTTTTGTAAAATGATGCATTTTCCACAGCATATCCTAAATGTCAAACTTTTCAAAATTATCTGGGAATATCTGCGATAACACTGGAATGAGAAAACTTTTCATCCACGCCTATTTCCTTTATAGGCAATGCTTAAACTATCGGTAACTTTAAAGAAGAACATTGGTTCCTGTTTCGCTCAAAGGCTAGCTTAAAATACTCAAAAAGTATATAAAATCAGATCAGACAAAATTAAACTAAATTCGTTCCCATTACCAAAGTTACTTAACTTTCATTGACTACTTTATATGGGAAATAGAGTGTCTAGCATGGAAATATAGGAAGCAGGAACTTAAGATAGGGAAACAGCAAGTTAGTGAACAAGAAATGTATCTTAAATTACATTAGATCTACTCAATAAGATGCTGCGATCTCATATCGAATAATATATTCTAACCATAGTGTCCACAGAACGTCATTGAAGCTCACAAAAGTGTAATAGAGGTTGCTAGTCTAAAAAAATTGAAAAATAACCAGCATTAATAATTATGGATACGTTGAATCAAGGATATGTTGATGAATAGTGTTGTAATCGTAATTACTAAGTGTAGGCATTTTTAGTGCAGATAGCATATCCCGAGTCACTTTGACGATTCCTATACTATTTTATTGTATTTTTGAGCTGTGAAATGATTCTACGAAACAAATAAATTATGAAGTTCAGTGAAGTACCTAAAACATTTACTCTTTCGAAAACGCGATACTGGGAAATTGGCATCATGTTCCAGTGCTTTAAACCACGTGTTATTCGACGGTAACCGACAAGCTAAGATGTAGAAACATCCCGGCGAGAGAAGGAAAGCGGGAACGGACGAATAAAAATCAATCGAATGGGAAGTCCGGGTGGGAGAGGGGGGGGGGGGGAAGATGCGGGAAAGGAGCGAGCAACTACTTGCTGGTCGTGTGATTTTAACCCTCTGTCGAGACTTCTCCTTGCGCGGTGTTAGGTTGAAGTTTAAGGCCAGAGTGCTAACCTCTCCCGGAAAGAATCGCTCCGGGAGCCGTGTTATGCACCGTGTCGCAAAAGAGCAAAGGGGGGGCGGGGAGGGCCACTACTCCCCCCGGTGATCCCTCGCAAGGAGCCGGCGGTCGGATTGACGGAGATTTAACTTGAGCAGCGGGCGGGCGGGCATAGCGGTGGAGAGAGGGGCAAACTGCGAACTGAAGGGGAGTGCTGCTGTCTATGGAGGGAGTAGTAGCGGCAGCAGCAGTAGTGCAGAAGGAAGGGGAGGCGGGCGAGTTGGTGGGAGGGAACGGGAAGACGTCGCAGTCGGTGAGAGCTTGCAGAATCGTTTTAGGGAAAGTTCCGTTCCGGGGATTAGTGAGGTCGAGACAAGCGCGCCGGGAGTGGAAAATGATCTCTTCCAGTTATTCAGTCGGATTACGAGTCATGTCCAAAGTTCGCTGCGGCGGATTGGTCGGATAAGAGCGTCTCGTGCTCCTTAGGAACAGCTTCATACTCCCATACATATATTAATTGGAGTTTTCTTCTGAACTTACTGCAGCGGGAAATGAAACCACGAGAGTTTAGGAAATTTCAATGCTATTGCTCCGCATTCATTGAAGTCATTATACAACGTTGTGTCCGATTTATTTAGCACTGATTAGGCGACGACGGTGGTCTGGGACTCAAAAAATTGGCTTCTCAAATATGTGACCTATATGAAGTGAAGTAACTTATCAATGGATTGCACATTCTGTCTTGGGTGCCAAGCGTAGACACTGACTTGGGAGACATGCGTAGACAGCGTACAAACTCCCGCCCGTTGGTTGCCACGTTCAACTGTGATCCTCTTTCGCCGACTGCGCCTTCCATTTAAAAATAAGCTGAAGCAGACGCCTGGTATTTTTCCAATATTTTTCCCTTCTACAAATAATCCTACACACATAGGTATCCCTAATGCAAATAATTAAAACCAATAAATTCGTCAGTCTCCTTCTCAACTAAGTAATACTGTTACTAGCATTGATTACACATTCAAAATCACCGAAAAAGTACGTTAAGTAATGCGTTATTGTGTGAAATGAGCATGAGTATAGAGGAAGTAGATGATTACAAGCATAAATGACTAAATACGCAAAACAAAAATTTAAGGGTAATGTTAAGTACATTAATTTATCTTCACACCACATCAATAGTTCAAACAGAGATGCAAAAATCGAAGGGTAGAAGAGAAACAATAATTCTTAATGACCACGAACTTGACACGAGCACACCACAAGCTGAAGAACACTGATTTACCAAAATACATGTCCCGTTACGTCGTTTTCCCATCTTGATCATTCATTTTTCCCCTTTTCCGCTTCACAGCTGGTAACCGAACACCTCCAGCCACATGCTTTCGGGATGAGAATTAGTGGACATTATTTGAATTGCAGACTTCTTTCTGAATACTTAGTCCCAGGTTTACATTTTTTAATTTAATCCCAGCGAGTAACACCTCAATAGGAGCAACATTTTGGACTGGATTCATTTTACTGTATTTGTGGAAACCTTATGGAGAGAGACCTGGATAAAAAAGTTGTTGAAGTTTGTTCTCCTTGGTCTTATAAGGCGAACGTTAATTTATCCAGCTTGATGAGAAAACTATTCAGGAAAAAACATCTAGCTTTATGAGAGCGCAATCAAGTTAAAGAAGACACCCATTAAAATGTTAAGCTATATATATTCATAAAAATAATGCCATACAAGCTAACGCCTGACCGATTCCGACTCATTGGTAGGAAAATCACTGATGCAGATATCGGGAATATCCATTTTTTTAACCAAGTTAGAAAATAATGAGGTAAAGAGTTTGTGTTCATTGGTATATTCCATTGAGCAAGCTCCCTTGACGAGGTTTACCATATGCACTGTATATGACCTTAACTATAAAGTCTTTTATTTACCATATTGCACCAACATTCATCCCCCAAAGACCCTGATCGCCAGCCGGCAATGATTTATGAATGGCCCGCAGAGAAAAGGAAAGAGAAACATCGAAAAACCCCTTCATAGAGTAGAAAGGAAGGCAGGGGGATGAAGGGATTTTTTTCATACAAACCGAATGGCGGATGAAAAGACTGTGAGTACGCATGCACACTAGGAGGTGGGAAAGTGAGGGAAGTGGGGAACTAAAATTAGAGGGTTGCGATGGGACCGCTGAGGGAGTTGGTAGCATGGATTCTTCCGAGTGGTCGGCATCGGGAGATGTATGGGGAGAGAGAGAGGGGGCATGTAACGTGGGATAGAGAGGGGTTGACAGATTTTCACTGAGAGGGAGACGGGAAAAAGGGGAAAGGTCGATCATGGGGTAAAAATAATAAAAAAGTCTCCCTCCTCCCACACCAAACCCCCAAACCCTTCCGACGTACGATGTTAATTTTTCAAGATGGGTAGGGACACGGGGAGGAAAGGATCCGACGGCGAAGGGGGAGGAAACTACTGTTGAAGGGGAGTCTTTTTATATTTGTTTTTTTTCTACCGAAAGGGATATGGCAAAGGGTTCTTGGAGGAAATAAAAGAGGAGGAGGTGAATAGCGGGGGGGGGATGGATGTAGAGGACAGACGGATGGGTTAGACGGTTTGACGGGGGAAATTGCCGGAAGTTTCAAACCCGGCCTTTTATTTAATTTTTCCTCCTTTTTACGATTACACCATAGGGAGGCGATGAATGTCAATGAGGCCAGTAAGAGAACTGTTGATCGCAAACAAAAGTAAATTGCCAAATTACTTATACGGCACGGATGAAGGTAATAAAAAAAAGAGGAGGAAATTCCGTCATCGCCCGATCCGCCTTTTTTATTAGTCCATTGTGTGAACGGAATATCGAGTGAAGGAAAGCAGGCTTTGTATAAACATTACGCAACGCCTAGGCATTTCAGACAAGCGAAATCAAATTTTCTTTTGTCACTACGTTCATAGAAATGAGGGACTACGTTTAGAATAAAAGATATAAGACTGATTAAATGTTTTACACATCGGTAAATTGTGTCCACAAATACTTCACAAATCCGATGTACCTCCACAATACATGATTAATTTTTAGAAGAGATATCACTGATAAATAGCATTAAATATTTTTAAGAGAGAGGCATGAACACCTTCATCTTGAGCAAAGTTCAACTGAGTCAATTTTCATTGGTATCTTAGAATAAATGCACTGTTCCTCATGTTACATGAATACAGGTTTATATCATGAATAAAACTCGATCCCTGAAATGCCAACGAAAAATAGTAAAGTTTTCATTTGCTCGTAAGTTATAGGAATATATGAATGCGGCAGAATGTGAAAAATAGCAATAAACATCGGTCTTCGAATAGCAGGGAGGATGCAGTACAGAAGGAAGAGATCCATCAAAACCAAATTGGAGACGATGCGACGCCTCAGGACGCATGTCCTTTAACACAAGGCTATAGATGATAGTTTCATACCTTGCTTGGTGGAATTCCTTGATATCAGGCATAAAAGAACTAACACTGCAATTTCACATGGTGCTTGACACGACCGGCTTCATCACATAGTAGCATCATCAGATGCACTTACAATATTGCGGGATAATTCTCCGGGAGAGGCGTTCTTTGCTGAAGTAAATATTCAACGACAAGTCTATAGATGAAAAGAGGAGGAATGCCAATTTATATCATGACACTAAACTCCATGAATACCCTAGCGGCTAATGATACTCACATTGCTTATTAGTAAACATCATATTTTAACCAGAATAATGTCTGCTTTTGTCAACAATGTGATCTTAACAACTTTTGAGATTTCGCAAAAAGTGAAATTTCATTTTTTTACTAATACCGCTCATCTGGGATAAATTTGCATTGGTAGCAGGAAATTCGCAATACAGAGAGAAGAGATCCATTAAAAAAGAATATTGGAGACGACGCCTCAGGAAGCGAGTCCTTTATACAAATAACTAAAGCCAATCTTCCACCACGTCACGATACCATCAAAGCACCGGCAACGAGTCAACGAAATTCAGTCTCTCTATTCCAGTTAAAACCATTCAGTTTTAAAAGACAGTTTAATGTAGGAGAAGTAGCATAGCTAACTTACCTTACCTTAGAATCAATTGGGGGGAAGATAAATGTATACGCATGGGGTGCTCAGTTATATTATTTCGAAATTATGAATCAATTTTCCGGTTGAAATCAAATTTAAGAGAGTATGGTCTTGCTTGAACTAACCCTGAAAACAGATCTCATAGGAACAAGTTTTCTATGGGCAAAACATAATCAAAAGCAATTCATAGCCATAATAAATACCCTACCTAAGTGTATGAGGCATAAAAATCAATGGAGATTCAAATTATGAAACAAAAATTCAATGCATTCAAATAAAACCTTCATGAAATCAAGTCTAATGTCATTTGCATAAATCTAGCACAAAAATTCTCTGTAAACATACATAATTATCTCAGTCATAAACATGTTCATTTAAAACATTTGGTATTAAACCGACGCAGGAAGCATGTTGAATGTAATTTGCTGGGATGTTACACGAGGAATAAGGTTTATTTGGATTTTTATCAAAGTCACATTCTCTGTATTCTCTACCAAATTAAAACCATAGAAAATAACTTTCGGGGCAAAACAAGTTCATGTGTTGACTCCATCCACTCGATTTAATGACATGCATCATAATAAATCTAAATTTCTGCATCATTTTAGCCGCTGTGCTGCTTTGGTAATATCCGGTGGAATGATTTTCTTCTCCTAAATTAATTAAATCATTTGTCCCGCCAGGCCAAAATCGGTCCCTGTATAATTTGATCAATCATCCCCGACTAATGAAAAAGCACAATAAAAATTTGTGTTCCGTCATTTCTTTTCTTTTATTTCGTTCCGAAAAACACCCGAGATTTATGCAGCGAAATATGGTCGATTTATCTCTACCCCCAACCCCGCCAATGAAACAAGAATATAACAAATAAAAAACACCGCTAGGAATGAATGCGGAGAAACAAAAAAGCAATTAATTTGAGTAATCGAACGGCCGCTTTATCATTCACGAATGAACTAACTGATTATTTCGGGAGAGAAGGGTAAGGAGAAGAGGGAGGGAGGGGGGCAGGGATTGTACATGGAGGAAAATCCGAGTGAATAACTCCCATTTAAAATGAGTAGGAAATAGGATGCCTTTGTGACGGGCTGGTGGGGCGGAGGGTGAAGGCGTAGCGCATAAGAGCGGGGGGGAAGGGTTACGCGGAGGACAAAAGTGGGAGGAGAAGATTAAAATGGAAAATGGAAATCGGTATGAGGCAGCGGCATGAAAAGCTTGCGAGGGGGATAGAAAAGATGGGAGAGAGAGAGACTCTCCTGACTCTGCTTGCTATAGCTGATGCGGGGGCGATCGAGGAAGGGGGAGCTGACTGCGAGAGAGGGGTGGGGAGCACGGCTGAGGCTATCGGGAAAGAGGGTGGGAGGAAAGATGGTTTTTTATGGGCTGGTATTGTCGAGAAGGGGTTTTCTACGGAATGAGAGTATACAAGAGGAGTGTATAGCGGCTGCGCACCCGTTGATGTTAAATTGGGCGAGGCAGTGATTAGAAATATGAGTCGCTTGAATAAAGAACCAGAACCCTCTTAGTGAACCAGATTCATCCACGGGACTCCACTCCTCTCCCTTTCACTCATCTTCTCCCCAATCCCCTCCCCCTCAGATGCATCATATATACATATACACCCTTTTTCGCCCCTTCAATGCCCCCATCCGCCCTTGCCTTACACTTCGCCCGCTTGGAGTGCCCTCCGACCTCCTCCCGACCCCCTTCCAGCCCCGGCCATTAAGCACAATCCCCCAATCTTCCTTCCTACCCTCTCCCCACTTGGGCGTCTTGGCCAGCATAGGCTTCTCGAGTCATTCCGCACGGTCGATCGAGTGCTCACATGTATCAGTCGACGGTAATTTTCCCATTCAACGAAGCACAGATTCCATGCATGACGCAAGAATTAGCCATGTTGAGGAGGACGGACGAGAATGCCGAAAGTAGATCTTCACAGTTCCGGCGATATGCATGGATCTTCATATTTGGAGATGTTACTCAAATACACCTCGTCTTAGATATGAGCTGGGTATCCAAGTTAAGGATGAATGATTTAGTCCCGAAAATTAATATGTCTCCTCTAAAAAATAATTCGCAGTGCAATTTTCTTAAAATGAAAAATGGTTGAGAAGATGGTAAAATAAAAAGAGACGTTTCAGACGTAATCTGGTGGAATGACATAATTAATGAAAGTTGGCAATTTTCCAGCATATAATCTTTAATTTCACCGGTTTCGATGTACTACATCATCAGGTGATGTAGTACATCGAAACTGATGTCATCGTCACCTTATGATCATTAATCCACCTGAATCACAGCGTCACCTCATGATGATGTAGTAGTTCGAAACCGGTCGTATTAAAGTTTATATAGTTGAAAATTGCCAACTTTCATTAATAAATATGGTTAAAGATAAACTTTACAACTCTCTATAAATAAGAAGGTTATAGAGAGATTAAAACATACACAAAAAAATACCAGAACTAACACTCTCAATAAAGGGATTCAATACAGCGCGAGGGAGGTATTTTGACCAGCCAGCTATTGCACCAGCCATTTTCATTCCTGAATTGACAAATGCGAGATCCTAAAAGTTTTATCGTATTAGGTCATTAGTTAATTTGCATCCTCAAATAATGCAGAGAGTTAGATTCAAGCGTATGAGATTACTTTTTACTAAAAGGGCAATTGAAAAAGATAAAAAAACAACCAAACTATTAGATGATAAGCTACTCCAATATAAACAATGAGACATTTTCCTTTAAATTACAATCACGCAACAATAAATTGCACAGCAAAATCCATGGAACTTTTAGCAGGTTACTGAGCGGTCTCGAATCACACATGTAATAAACTAAAGGTATAAAGATGCTCTAACACTCAATGACTCAAATAAAAAGAGCGCTCATAGCGAAATTCACAGCGAGGATAAAACAGTAAAATTTAGCAATGTCGTCATCAGAAACTCGCCACCTTCGACTAAGGCTTAACAAATTTTCTTACAACACTGAGGGAAAATAAATAATTTCACTCCTTGAGTACGACGTTTCCGGTGGAAGTTATTCTTATTCATCCATCCTCTGTCACCCACCCATCCCATCCCACATCGGTGGACCAATCGCCTCGTTGATTTCGTTGACACTCGAAAAACGCCGCGTGCGCATCCCGTCCCAAAAAATAATACAGCATCCGGAGCAACGGGGGAAGTTATTTGTTGTTGACGCCACGGGCGAAAGGGAAAAAAGAGCACAGAATGGAACATGGGGCGTTGGGACGGCGATGAATACGGGTTAAAGAACACTTCCCATTTGTCAATCACCTCCGCACTTGTCCCCTCACCACTTCCAGGCTGGGATTCATCCAATTCACTTTTTCCTTTCTCCATTCCCACACCTGAACTTTCAGGAAGTGTTCCGATAACAACAAGATACACAGTCAAACCCCTCCGTACATCATATAATATCATAAACTGAATCTTTGTCAAAGAACTTGGTGTAGCGACTGCAATACAGGCTTCCCAGGCCGAGGGCCAGGGTTCATACTCCTACAGTGAGAGATATTTTTCAGGGAAATATTGCTCCCTATGCGGATACTCTGAGGAAAATATTTCAACAGCGTCGGATAGGACGTAAAAATGGAGTCACCTCGGAGCCTATATTACTTTTTTCGGACCCAGTAGGGGATTTAAAGACTTACAAATTATCAGTCGCCGCCGTTCGCTGCTGCTACCAATTATTTTACAACAGTAAATTGAACTTACTTTGCAACAAAGTCTACCTTCATGAAGCGTCTCACACTACCTATCTTGTCTCAATCACGGAGAAGTAGTGACAATGCTTCTAAGTAGAACTTTCGCGATTTCCATGAGAACTCTTACTCACTTGGGTCAAATTCACATATCGTATGAATTTAGGTAACTTATCATCTAGCAAAGACTCAATCACTGTCATTCGCTAGGGTCACAAATCACTTACACTAGACACTGCTTATCACATTGCATATTGTGTCATGATGTAATGTATTAAAAATAAGATAAAATTGCTTAGTATGCCCAGAGAGAAAGATTCCCCTTATAGCGTAAGTTTCTTAATCTAAAAAAAACTTGAGCGTGTTTCAATACCTGTATCTTCAATTTGTGAAGGTTTTTTGCACTAGTTGCTTCGGATTTGGATAGCAGAGCATCCCATGTTTCTTCTCCCATCTAAGGCTTTCAAATAATTTTATCAAGCTACTTGGTTAGTTACCCAAACCTCACGACGCAAGCATATACCCTTAAAGAACACTTTGGTAAGTTCACTATCCTCATATTTCAACTAGATGTTGGTGGAGGCATTCAAAGAAAGGCCGTCATACGAAAAATGCCAATGATTTCAGTCACAAAGACACCGAGATGCCGTGTGCTCCGCGAAGCGGTACAAGCCGGAGCTTCTACCTTCCATACAAGGTTTGCAATATTGTGGCTTGAGCTTCCGACTCCCGGAGAGGTCATCGGGTGTCCTCGAGTCTGTATATGTGTCCATTCGTCCCCTCTTATGGGTGCCCTTATTATTCTCCCCTCGGCCAAAAACGACGCCCGCCTCAAGACGCGTGACACGAGTCGAATGACTGATTGCAAGAGTGGGCGGGGCAAGGGGTTAGGTGGGGGGAGGGATTTCCAGAAAGACTCCGGATGGAAAGCCCTCCCTCACTCCTCCCGTGCTGCCGAGGGGAAGGTTGGAGAACCGTGGGGGCGGGAGGGAGAGAGAGAGGAGTATGCTTTTGCCCGGGTGGGTGCTAACTCTTGAGTGAACCGCTTTTCATCTCAGCTGTCCATCCTCCCCCCCCCCTCCGAGTGCCAGGCCATATTGCTCTCCCCCGCCGCCGCAGCATCCCACACATACGCATATCGCTCTCCCTCGCTGCCTCTCCATCTCTCCCCTCAGTTTCCAGAGAAATGCTTCTCCCGACCGAAGGGCTCTTCTCTCCCAGCACACACCACGGCCCTTCTCCTCCACACTCAACACTCTCTCTCTCGTCCCTGCCTCCTTCCCCCCTCTCTCCTTCATCTCATTCCTCACAGAGCACCTGCGTCGTCATTTCTCTCGTCCTAGCCCTTTGGGGAATGCCGAAAGAGGTGAGAGAGAGAGATGGGGAGAGAAAACGGATGAGACGAAAGAGAGGGTGGGAGGAAACTACTTCCCTGCTCCCGAGGATGGAAGGACGAAGTGAAACAGGGTCGTGCTCCGGGTCCAACTTCGGAGGCTATTGAAGGTCAGGTTTCAATTTTTGGCGGGATTCCCCCGTTTACCCCCGCGCGGCATCTTCCCCCTATCTGTCCCACTACTACTACAGCAGCAGCTGACCCATCATCCTTTTCCACGTGGCGCGGTATATACGTGCCACCCTTTGCGGTGGATTTCACCCTGCGAGCCTACTCCTCCTCCTCCCGACCCCCCAGCCTCTCTCCTTTTCCCAGCGTTCCTCACTTGCCTTATAGCATAGAGTGGTTTCGTTTGTTTCACGGTTTTCCCTATCGTTCCAAGCCACCCCTGTTGGAAGATTAAATCCAAGCTTTTGATTCCGGGGCGGAGGAGAGCCGTGTACTTTCACAGCGAGTGGAATACATGGGTTGGGAATACATCTCTCAGTTGATGACTCGGTTCTGTCCTCAGTATGCCTCTTGTGGTCGCTCGTGCCACAGCAAAGCAGCATCTCTCAGAGAAGTTTAAATAAATATACCTCTCTTCAAATATCAAGCATTAAATAAGAACGTTTATGAACAAGTACACGGTCACCAACATTCCACATGAGAAAGAAAAAGAGGGTTGGAGAAAGAATAGTAATGACGAATTTTAAGATGAACACTCAGGGGTTGAGTCCGAAATACCTAGGAACACTTAAAATCTTTTAAATTAAATAGGAATGAATGAATGAAAATTCATTAATTGATCTAGGATATCACGATATCCTCGATATTCGAGAACGTGATATCCTCGAAGGTCAGAACACAAATTGCATAATAAGTAAAACATGATAACAACACCATACATAGTTAATTGTTGTGAGGGATCACAAAATGAAGACAAAGGAGTTGAGTCCCTCCATTATTTGAATAATTACATAATTAAATTGATAATGCCACATACATATAATAGAGCTAGGAAACAATTGCAAATATGTATGTCAAAAAACAAATACAATAAAGAGCAGAAGAAAGATATAGGGACCATAACAAACTATCAGTATAAAGGCAATAAAGAACAAACATTGACAAATATCCAGGGTTTTTATCATGGGGGCCTTTGTTACATCATCTGTGAGGGAATTCCAGAAGTTGAATCATATTACCCGGAATGATTTCTCCGACTATCTGGTACATATTGTCCGATGAAATGAATAGTAAAGGGAATTTACATCAGTTCTCCTAGTTATATTGCTGATTTTACACATGATTTTTGAAGAAAACTACAAATATTCGGGCTTTTTATTAAGAACTAATAAATAGAGAAGAGTATGGGAAGTACCGAGAAATATTGACGAAATGTGATAACTAGAAGTCCTTTGAGTGAATCCACGAAATTGAGCGATGAACGCATTTTCAACATATGATGCCCTTTCAAAAGTGGAAGATTTCTTGTTTCCTCCTAACAGAGTAAATTTGACTGGGAATATTTAATGCCAGAGGAAAAAGAAAACTTCGTCAAACCAATGCATAAATGGTATAAAAAAGAAAAAGGCACAAGTTGGTATGGGAATGAGCGCGAAATCAAATCGACACGACCAATTTTCTAAGCAAAAAGGCTGCCTGATTAGATGTCACAACGGTGACCTTACTGATTAAGTTAGGGCGTGGCGGGTGAGAATGCAGCCTAATTTTTCATTGTCATGGAAAAATGTGCGGGTTTGACAAACTTCATATCTAGAAAAGCATGTTTTTGCGTTGCTACTTAGCTGGTTTTTCTTGAATTAGTTCTCTCAAACGTCAAAGCAATAAATGATCACGCAGTCCATATACAAAATTACATGATTTTTAAAATAGCTAAGTATAATAAGCCATGACTCGACAACGGTCCATAATATATATTTTGATAAATAATATAATATGGAAATAGTCAACAACGGAACTAGCCAGTATGCTTCCTGAAACGCAATTTAATATTCCAGTGAATCCGTAACTTTTTGGTTCTTTGGTTGGTTCTCAAAATAAGGACGCTCTTATTTCTATTTTTACAATTAACGTAACCTGCATTGTTGTGCAACTTCCATCCCTATATATAGTCAGCGTAGGTAATGTTCAACTCTATCACACCTGTAATTCCTAGACTGAAATGCATAATTTCAGATAATTGGCAAAACTAATTGGATTATTTCTTCAAACCATAACGCTGCAGTTACTAATCTTTAACTGAATATTGCGTAGACCCGGGGAAAATCAAAGATTTTCAGTTGATTAAACAATCTCGTAAGGTGTATGGACATTCTATTCTGGTTACGGATAAATAAATATTATGAAGGTAGTCACTGTGACAGTAAAACGATTCCTTTACGCTATATTGGCATTCTTCTTATTATACAGGTTAATTCGCCCATGTTATCAATGAGTACCCTATCTTTTTCCTTACAATATGCTACGCTAATCTCGCTAGGGATCATTTTGAGTAAGCCGTAAGTATTTTAGCGCAACACAGAAGATTAAAACTCAAGTGTGCTGTCCAAAATGCTATTAGGGTACAAAAAAGGTGACAAAATCTATTAGAAGGATTGGATTGGGAGTCTCTAGCGACTTTAGCCACACATTAGGCTGATAATACGACAAAGATCTAGAATGGAAATTTCCATAATTAAAAAAAATGACGTCGTCTCTGGTTCTACTTTATGCAATTTTCTCATTGTGATACAAAGAAAAGGTATGCTTTGCGAAATCTAGATATAGTTTATTCTCACTCACGACCAGTTTAGTGCCGAGTTACCACTTCCACAAGAAGAACAAATTTTATGTTATATTTCTCGTAAGTGATAATAAATTTTACGTGGAATTTGCAAAGTATATTTTTATTAGTGTCGTAAATGAAAACAATTTTTTCCACTGAATAATATCATTTCTGTCAAATCTGCACCTCTAAACACAGTCCTGAGTCAGTGTGTAATTCCCCTCCGTCCACCTTAATTTCCCCCTCCACCACACCTTGCCTCCCGCTTCTATATTTATGGCCGACTTAACTTAATTGTGCTAAGTGATGGCTGAAAGTAATAAAACAGACGTTTGAAAATAAAGCAGTAGAAAACACTTCATTGAATGGGGTGTTTGCGTAATATTTCCTGAGATCGATTGCTGAAACTATATGATGTCGATAACACGAAAAAATGTGCTTGAATTTCATGCGGGCAATATGTGCCATATTTATTTCTGCATAAAAACAGCTCCCATATATTCACTCTCAAACGGTTCGTGTCTTTCTCGTTTGTATCCCTAAACTTTTCTCGCTGTTGAAGCTGAATTTTTGTTGCATACGCAAGGAATGTTTTTTTACATGAGAAAGGCATCTTTGATTGTTCTATTAAGATTGGTTGACTGCAGCCCTCCACCCTTCCCTGCCTAATGCTAGTTCCCTTACCTCCAGGTATCTCTTCGTATGTATGTACTTTCCTCTTTACTTGGTCAATGAACTTAGTCCTGCGTCTTCCTCTGACGACTTTTCCCTCTATTTTACCTTCAGTTATGTTCTTCACAAACCCATTATGTCTCAGGGTGTGTCCAATCCATCTTGCTCTTCTTCTTGGAAGAATGCTCCATATGGTCCTTCTACCACTCTTTTCTAAAATTCTTCTATTGGTAAGTTTTATTGGTCTATTATATATTTTCTATCTCCTTCAACACCATATTTCCAATGTTTCTAATCTTTTCTGGTCTGAATTTCCACTGGTCCATGCATCTGATCCATAAAGTATCACACTTCACACAAATGTGCCGTATCCTTTTTGTTGTTCTATTATCTTTGAACACAGTAGTTGCTTTTTCATTATGAAAACAGAGAAGTCAATGGTTGGCAAATATTAACGACAGGAAAGCTCGAGAACCAACGGGGAATCGGAGGACCCCGAAAGAATTTCCTCGCCGAATCTTCGAAGTGGATCATACGAATGACAACTGCAATGAATGATCCGCGAGTGATAACGGCATCCGTTACTTCAACCTCGAGCGCTTGCACTCCTTTTCAGACAAAAACTGCCACCGCGGTCATTTTGGAATAAATAAACCAGTAATAACACCTGAATTGGAGTTCAAACTTCCGCTTTCTTAAGACAGTGCTTCCAAGAATTCGGTTCAGGCTATTCATTTTGGAGTCGCGTATAACTGAGTCCCGAAAGAAATGCGTCCCGACCAAGATTAATTGCCATCAGTCGAAAAACTCGAATCTGTGACGACATTCCAAAGCCAGAGCTTCTCCACTCTTCCCGTGCCTCTTGGAAGCAGCGTCAAAATTTTCTCCACGCGAAAGAGACCTGATAATATATGTAAAAATGTGCCCAATTATGTTCTTAGCTCCTCTACATTTATATAATGCATAACTACATTCCAAGTGAACCATCATCAAGTTTGAAGGTTATATTGTTAAAACCTGTACTACTCTAATCACAATATAAACGACGTCAGTATTTTCGCAGCTGTAGATAACTAAGTAGAAAGTGGGGTCGCCGTAACACCCTACAGCAATAGACATGAACCACCCAGGAATTTCCCGGTGAATGAAAATTTGCACTTTTATCAGTCAAAACTTCAGCTTTGATGCACCGACCCAGGCTTCAATAGGCTACCATCATTTTCACGACCAACTAGGTCGGAAATATCCAAATGAAGAGTGGATAAATATTTTCTTATAATGAAAAATGAAATAGTAAAGCGTGAAACTATTTGTTTTAACATGTATAGTTCCATAGAAGAACCAACGACATAGCTCATAATGTATGTGATAAGTGATCAACTGCTGAGGTAGTAGAGAAATCCGTCTATTATCACTATATTTTAATAGCTCTTTAATTACCTACTTCATTGGTTACGCATAACGTGTTAGTAAGCACATCTATAGCAATCACAATTTCGTTAACTTTGACTAAAAAGACATAGACCTTTCCAATATCTAAATACGTGAACTATTACAGTATATTCATTCCAAACGTAAGACACTCATAGCTCATAAATTAAATAAGCCATTAAGCTGATAATTAAACCTAATACAGAGAAAATTCATTTGGCAAAATTTTCAAAATACGTAGTACTACTCCAGATCCACAAATAACATTAGATAAAATTAGGTGAATATAACGGAGTGGAAGAGAAACCCATGAAGGAAAGAAATTTGATGGTTTAACAGCACAACTGACTGGGAAAAGACGGGGAAAATATTATTTTTCTCGTGTAATACACATATAGCCGAAGCAAAAAGGTGTCTCGGGTTAGAAAAACCGATTGTGCCACAAAAAGGCACGAAAAAACGGTCAGTAGAAAATGACAGAACCTGAACATATAACCTATACACTACGACAAATGGGGGAGTTAAACAATGAAGTTGTTAATAAAAATCGAAGAAAAATTTAACAGTAATGAGAACGATGGAAGAGGCACTTTACTGGGACAACCAATGAAATAACGCACGACTGAACAAATATGGAGATCTAACTTTAAAGGCGACGAGGATTTAGAAGCAGCCGGATTCGTACCAGGAATAAAATAAAGGCACACGGCACATAACATTCCCATCGCGGGAAAAAGAGCGGATGAGCGGCGATAAAAATCGAGAGGCTTGCGCGAGTTCCTAAAGTATCACGTGCTGACGAAAACTGTCGTGCGCAATGGACCGTGGAGAGAGAGGGAGGGAAAGAAGAATCAGAAAACAAATTTAAAAGATAAAATGTAACAAAAATCAATCCCCGGAAAACCACCAAATATTTTCCTCCCACTTTACTCCTTTACCTCTCTGGTCACATGGCTACAACCCACCCACACGCTCTCCCTCCCTCGAAAAATAAAAAAAGTTTACTACCCCGCTCGCATCGCTCGACCCTTATCCACCTACCCCCTCCCCCCCCTCCCCGATTGAACCCAATTCCAAATGTAACCTACCCCCTTCCCCCAGCCTTATTTCTTCCCCTACTGCCCCCTCGCTCTCCTCATCCCACCTCAGCGGCTTCCCCTCCCATGCCCACCCCCTTTCAGAGCGACCAGTGGTTTGATCGCCAATTTCGGCATTAGCGGGCGAGTGTGTGTGAGTGAGTGAGCGAGAGGGCCAGGCGTATATGTGTGTGGGAGTACAGGGCGGGGGGGCGGAAGGGGAGGGGGGGGTGAGAGAGTCCGTCATAGCAATGCACGCTGAATACATGGGAAGCATTGGGGCGTGCAAATGGGAGGGCTGGGATTGGTGGGAGGAGCCGCCAACTGCGCCCGCCTGCCTGCGCTTTCGGTGGACGACCGTGTGTGTGTATATGTCTGTGGCATTTCTATGAGTCGATGTGTGCGTGGGAGAGAAGTGTAGCGGGATGATCGGTCGCTCTGTGTGTGTGTTCGTGACGATGGGAGAGAAGGAGGGGGGGAGGGGGGCGTGGATGGGGACGTGGGACGTAGACGGAGGAACGGTGGGAGCCAGAGGAACGAGCGATTGCTCAACGTGCGGCGACCGCGCAGTTGATGGAGCATCGTCGAACCAATGAAATCCCGAACAATGAAAATTAATTTTATTCGGGGAAGAAGAGGGGAAAATCCTGACCAAAAACTATGCATCCGGGGGGGTGGAGGAGGGAGGATGGGTGATTTTAAGACTTGTCTTTTGTTCCTAGCGTTAAGGTAGTAGAAGAAGAAGATAGCTCCCTAGTCATAATAAAGACCATATTTGAATTATACGTTTTAATTTCACCTGCTGTGGGGCACACGAACTAAATATAGCATTATAAATGGTGCAATAATTTAGTTTCAAAAGACATAAATTGTAAGTATCTACATGAAAATATCTAAAATTGTCTTTAACTTTATTCTTTTTTCGCGCGGTAAGTTTGAGACTCCTTCAAAGAGGACTTTTTGTGATTCCGTAGAACCTACTGCGGTGACAATATGATTTATTTTCATAAATAGATGAGGAAACATACAAACTACACACTGTAATTTTTTTACGAGATGAAGGTGATAGAAATTCCTCATTCTTTACGAAAAAACTCTCTCTGGAGTGCACTCACATACTATTTCCCATGTAAGAGAACAGGTATTTTTTTTTCAAATATCCCGGAAATTAATATGGTAAGGGGTTAAATGTTTGGTGTCACTGGAAGGGTGAGATATTTTTCTTTAAAATGAGACATTCATTGATTTCTAAGTAAAATGATATTTCGCTCAAACTACCTTAAGTAGGGATGCACAAGTGGCTTTCGATCTCGAGAGAGAAACTTCACTGCTCGAGGTCAATTAATTCCATGAGGTCGACTTAATGGCTGTTTTGGATGGATACTATTTGCACACGACATACTCATAGTTTTTAAGATCGTACATTTCTACAGCTTTCAGTTGGAATGCGTTACTTTCCTGAAATTCCAACGCTTAACATCATTGGCCTTAGTTGTTGAAGTCAAGTGAATATTATTGGTCTTTTTCAGGATCTATCCGCGTTGTACCATTTTTATAGACAACCGTTCCATCAGCATTCCAGTCGGTTTCATCAGGTCCTTCAGGTTAGGACGGGCCATAAAAATGATGCAACGCGGGGGGTACCCAAAATTACCAATAAACAAGAAAATCGCGGTAGCTTTCGTAACAATTTCAAGAGAATTTTTCTCCATATTGGTATTCCCAAGTAGTAATCACCGATAATAATAATAAAAAAATAGGAACGAGGAAAGACAGCATCAAAAATATTCAACAATTATACAGAAAAAATAAGTAGCTGAACAAATCAATCAAGTATTATGCAGACTTCTGTCCCTGAAAAATGGCGCCGAAATCGAGAGAAATGCACATTTAATGAAATATTACACTTAAGATCTTTACAATCAGCAAATTATAAAAGCAATTGCCGTAATGTCATGAATACGTAAGTGTAAAGATATAATCCACTTCTCCATTTCATGTTACGAGGATCAGCTAGAAAACAAAAATTCATCATACGTCCTTGTCTTTGCTTACAACACCAAAAAATAGCTTTGTCTCGTACCCATTGTACCTACACATAATTCTTTTACGATAGAAAGATGGACATGTTGAAAATAAATCACGAATACCAAGTAAAAAATTTAAATAAATTCTCTTCAGCGAATCACTTTTTCTGATATAAGTTGCCATTATTAATTATACTTAATATTTAAAATGTTACCATTTGTTTTCTCTTCATCATTATATAGGTAACCTTAATGTATCTCCTACCTTTCATTAATAATTAATTTACGTAATTCTGCAGGGAAAACACGGAAATAAATTGTAAAATTTTAATAGTAAGATACTATATTAAACGAGTATAGTTATCTTAATAACTAATAAGTAATATCCTCATAACTAACAGTCGTAATACATCTGAAGTAGTCTTTTTT
Organism: Ceriagrion tenellum; assembly: GCA_963169105.1. Taxonomy (NCBI): domain Eukaryota; kingdom Metazoa; phylum Arthropoda; class Insecta; order Odonata; family Coenagrionidae; genus Ceriagrion; species Ceriagrion tenellum. The sequence goes on along the minus strand of OY720635.1, from coordinate 31,979,366 downwards.
AAGCCCTTAACTGCACCATAGCGCACTAAGTCCTAATTTCTTGAAATATATAATCTTTCAAAATCTTTTCATAACTATCGTACACTAGCAGTTAATTTATTTAAGATGAACAAAACTACCCGCGTGTTATATTATGCTACAAAAATGCTCCAATCATATTGCATCAATTCCCAATGATCCCTTCTCTCAGCCGGTAGATGGAGAAAGTAAGTCAATAATTTTAATATTTCAATAGCTTTGAATGATTCTGCCAAAATTGAATATTGTTTTCATATTCATAACACTGGCTAAACTACCAGAGAAGAAAAAACCTTAGTCGGAATGGTTATAATTTCACTGCACAACGACAACTTCCGCAGCAAGGCTTGTAAAAGCTGCTTCATAAACACCGACGTCAACTCACTATTACAACTCGGGAGGGCCGAGAGCCATTAGACGGAGCATTTAAAATAATCAAGGGCACGGCGCTCAGTCGGTAACCGAGGGCCGTTTCCCGGCCACCGCAGCGGCATTCTTCGCAGGATAACACTCGGGTGCACAGCGCTTAGGCATACACTACCTACTAGATGCACGGACTGGTCGTAGGGTTTTACGAGGCTCTCAGTGGTATGGAGCGGAATGGACAGCATAACATGGTTGCAATGCTACGCCGTGTTAGCGGGAGATGGGCAGCTCAGGTGGTTGACGCGAGAGTGGAGACGGGCGTTAAGGGCATCGGAGCAGCCAGCCAAAGGGACTCACGACACAAGGGGAAGGAGGCCGGTTAACTTCTCTTCCTCCGCTCCTTCTCCTCCCCTTCACCTCGCGAGTAGGGACGTAGGAAGGACGGGAGAGAGCAAGGAGGGGGATGGGGCGAAGGAATGCGAATCGGGAGGACAAGGAAGCAGGCACAACAATCGGATTGGGTGGGAAGGGGGAGGACAGATGACGTAACGGTGGAGAAATGGGCGCGATCAGGCAAAAAAGTAGAGGAGAATGGATGTGTCATCAATAGAATTAGAAGGAGCTCCAACCAGACAATGTCACGAATTAATTCAGACACTTAAGGTATTTTGAGCGAAATATCATTTTACCTGGAAATCGATGAATTTGGTCTCATTTTAAAGAAAAATATATCACCCTTCCATTGGTATAAATAATTCAAGCCCTAACCGCATTACTTCCCGAGATATTTACTAAAAAATACCAGCCCTTTTACATGGGAAATGGTACATGTATGTACTACAGAGAGAGCTTATTTTTAAAAAATGAGGCATTCCCTACACTTAGATTCATCAAAAAATCAAGCGTGTAGTTTGTGTTTTTTCAATTATTTGTGAAAATTAATCATATTGTCACCGCAGTAAATTCTTCGGGATCACAATAAACCAGGTGTGGCCAAACAAAATGATCTTGCGGGCCACTTTGGAAATTCATCATAACTCCGCGGGCCGCATATAAAATTATATATCCCCATATTATATATTGACCCACTATAGACATTATTTTAGGAGTGAAAAATTGAAACATAATGAGTTATTATTATTGTGTTAAAGTTATTGTATTAAAGTGTGATGAAACTCGTGGGCCGGGAAAATGTTCAATGGCCGCATGCGGCGTACCGTACCGCGTGGAAAAAAATGAGTCAATTTAAAGACTTATTTATATATTTTCATTTGATTACTTACAATTTAAGTCATGTAAAACTATATTATTACACCATTAATAAAATATACAAAAATTATCAGAATATTTTATTCGTTGTGTCTTACAGTTGTTGAAATTAAAACGTATATATCGAATATGATCTCTACTATGATTAGGGAACTATCTCGCTCGCACTACCTCAAGGTAGTTTGGGTGAGATATCACTTTATAACGCACGATGAAGTTGGCTTTAATATTAAAAAAACTTTACTTTCAAATTATAATATATCAAAGTAAAAGCCTCTTGACGCCATATATTTTTATGTTTTCCGAAAAAAGGAGAATTCCGAGGAGTTTTCTCTGCGATCATGAAAGGCATTTTAAATTCCGAATTTCTGTCGCCAAAATCGCTTCAGTAGCGTGAATTTAGTTAGGATAATTGTTTCTTATATTTATTACTCACCCTAAAATTTTTACAAAACCGCCAAAAATACTTTGACAACGAAGGAATTGTGCATTAAGAGTGAGACAAATGAGTTTAATAGTAAAGCGTGCTCAATCTCATGAAAAAAATAGGAATATTTTCCGAAAAAATCCCCATACTTCTGCTTTCAGTTGTCCCTCATTGACCCTGAATATAAAATGCCTGATACATTACAACTCCCTTGGACCTGCCTTAAACTTAGCAGGAAATTACCTTTTGTGTATTATTGTCGCAAGCGAAACTACTTACTTTAGGTTATAACACTCATCCATCCGTCAAATCAGCATCGTTTATCTGATTAAGGCGATTTCTAGGACCTGAGATTTGAAATCATAGACAAATGCTTCAGAATTATATCAAATCAATTAGAATGGCGTAGTGGTATACCACAATAAGGAGAAAATTTAATAAATGAGAAGATCATATAGGTAGGCAATGTTTTTGCATAAGTGATATCTTTTCTGACAGCAGAGAAAATTTCGAGATCAAAAAAGTTAATGGTTAAATAATCTCGCGTAGACACAGTTTACGTAGTATTGAGTAGGTAGAAACGCAAATTCTGGGATTATAATATGTTCTACTAATATACACCTATACATTATTGTCCGCTCCAGTCAGGGAGTTAATTTTTTTAAATCGCTCACTCAAATAAAATTATGGTAACATAGTAGTGAAATATCGCTTCTTTTTGCAGATAAAACATTTCTACTGCGTCTTAAAAATGTGTTTAAAAAATGATTACTCATGGTGATAACTAAATTCATGCATAAAAGACGATATAAATCGTAAGTGCTTCATATTCCGGACGTTGTTACTGCCTCTCGCGGAGCCATACATTTCGTGATAAAAGTGATAAAAACCAACAGATCAACGCCGGTGCTGGACCAATAAATATTTTGACTAATTTTCCACATAGATACTATAAAAGCTATCAATTCTCTGGGACTGCTCCTAAGTGCACAAATGTTCATGGGCGACCGAAAGCTAGCGTTCTGCATTCGAGACGAAAAGCGCAGTAAAGCAAAACAAACTGTACTTATTAATAGCAATTAATACTTTTTCCAACACATACTCCATCAATATTCCAAGGGTATTCATAAACGTAATTTTGACACGAATTTACTTAATTCTCAATCACAATTACATGAATGATCCATTACTGGAAGTATTGAGAATATGCTCCTAATGCAGGGAAAAGAAAAAATTGCCGAAAGAAAAGGGAACGATGTTCAATTAAAATAATCATTTCAAGCGCATTGTTAATCAGTGTAGATATGTTGTTTGCATGGCCCGTGGAGGTACAAAAACTTTTGGAGTATCTGGAAGAAGAAAGGAGAAAAAATGGGGAAGATTACCGAAAAAATCCAATAGAAATGAAGAGCGGAGGATTTTCCACTGACAAGTGGATAAGTTCCCCTCCAAGCATTTTTAAAACATATTCGTGGGTACGCTTGGATTCTAAGCCCTTGGTAAAACGGACGGAAATCCTATCCACGTATAGAGGAGAGTCCAAAGCGATCGCAACTCCACCAAGCGGAATGATATTTTTCCATCCCAGTTAACACACACACACAGAGTGCTAGAGGAAACCAACATCATCCCGCAGCCATTTCCCTCCTCCCCCCTTCCTCTGATATTTCTCCCCCACCCCTTCCCTTCACCCTCCTCTCACCCCCCTTCCCGCGCGCCACCTCTTCCCACCATCCTCTCTGCACACAAAAAGCACGCGAGCGCCTCGTGGGAGGAAAAAAGGAAAAAGTTTTATTAAAAACCAAATGGGGATCAAAAACTAAAACAAAAATCTTTCACCCCCCCTCCCCTCCGGAATGCCACGCAATCGAGTACGTTTCATCAATTCCCAGGATTCATCTGGAGTGGAAAGTGAGCCCTCGCCGTGCGCCGGCTGACTCGCCGCGCTCTGCCCTGCTCACACCAAAACCCTTTACCCTTAACCCTCTCCATCCCTGCCCCCGATTCAACCTAAACCCCCACCCACCTTTTCACCCAACAGAGATTCCCTCTCTCTTTCTCTCTCTATCCTCCCCATGCATCGAACACCCTTCTCATTTGCTTCGCTCGCCCCTCCCCCCATTCCTCCTCCCCTATCCCCGCCATCCGTCGGTCCCCATGCATTGCCGCACGCTCCCTAAATCCCGATCCTGCTAACCCTAACTAAAACGTCCTCATTTCCGCCCAGCCAAACCTGCATAACGTCCATCCTTCCACATTTGAAGCGAGCCGTGTCCATAGACGGTGGAACGAAAGGGTTAGATATTCCCTCTCCACTCTGCCTCTATCTCGCTCCACAACAGGTAATAATTCTAGTCATTTTGCCGGCTGGCGCATGTGGCACTATGCGACGCCTGTACTCGCTTCGGACACATTAAATCCCAGACTCTCACATTCTATGATTCTTTCTCATTCTGATGCGGGAACGAAGCTCCAAAATCTCTTTTACATATGGATCTGACAATCAGAGTAAGAGAGTAAGCCATGCAGATTCAGTGCTGCGCATTCAACTGGTGAAATCCACGTGCGTTACCCCTGGACCTACTTTGATAAACCTGCCATTAACCGCACCATCAGAGATTGGCAACAAGTCGACTGATAACTAAAGTTTAAATCCCAAAGAAAGATATCCTCAGCAAGTTTTGAAAAAAATACTTGAAATAATGGTCATGTATGATAAAGGCAAAGGAAAGGTCATATGAGGTGTATCACTGATTTAAAGGTCACGCACAGTTAATTACTCAAGCACCATATTCATTGTATATGGCGTTTAGATGGATGGTACGGGTGCTACAAAAAAAAAAGCTTACGTTTTAGCCTCGATGTCAATTCATCCCTTCACGTGAAATGCCGCGCTCGGCAATGAGAGAGGGCATACCGGAATGACACCGTTTACTTTTTCGTGAGAAATATTTTTTCGGTCGAGCGCGGTAACAGAACCACGGAGAGATTACGATCGGAATTTATTTCTCTCTCCATACCGTCCGCTCGACCGTCGCGAATCATTTTTAATCACTCGTCCAGCGCAATTCCACGATACGCCTATGATTAACCCCTTTCGCCTCCTCTTTGTCGACTCTCCATTCTGAGTACCCTTAAAAACTCCACCCGCGTATAAGCCGGGAAGCTGAACGTCGATTTCAAAATGAACAAAAACATTCGTTTTGGCGGATTCTCTCCATCTATACATCTCCCCCACTCCCTACGTCGCACCCTTTTTTATACTTTGATGCCCTCCCCCGGTCCTCCTCCCTATCTCGGCCCTGTGCCCCTTTCCCCACCCACCCGCGTCCATCCAAAGCCACGGTCTCACGCAGCACGCACACACGTACATTCGGATTATGCACGCACACACGTACAAACATTGTGTACGTGTGTGCGTGCATAATCCGAATCCTATCCCATACTGCCGCTGCACCACCGCGCTGACGCCTCATATCCCCGAGCCTCCCATAAACTTCCACCCTCTCTCCTCCCGCCCTTCCACATAGGATAGGGTGACCCACGTGGGAGTGTGGGGTGGACTGCGATCAAAACCGGGACCCAAGCGGGAGACTTCGGAGCCCAAAATCTGGGACATAAACAGGACGCAATCCGGGCATACTCGATTGATTGGGAGCGGACGCGAGTTTTTTTCCTAGCATCTCTCGTTTTAACACTCCGCCACATATAGCAGGGTTCGGTATTGAATCGTCGGAATATTCCCCAATATATGAATTTCCTCCAGAGATTTTGACACTGAAACGGATATAATTTCGTATCGCAACCGATCAATATTTTATGATCAAAATTTCGAGATGGGGTTGCTCCGATTTATTATACAACATAATTAAAAGATATAATTAATTACCCGAATGAATTGTTAAAATTCGGTTAATGTATATAATTTACATATGGTTAAGTTCTCAAAAGGAATATGATTTGGATATTTCCTGGCGTATGATACTACTAAAGTCTCCTCGGGTTTTCCACCTGGTTGGATAATTGTTGGCCGACGTTTCAACAGCTACCTCAGCCATCGTCATCAGGGAATGAGGAGCATTCTCAAAAGAAGCTTTTCAGCCGAATATTTTCGGTTCACCTCCATACAATACCGCCACAGATAGTTCAACTACTGTCATAATCCAGAATTATTATTATTTTTTAAGTATTTACATTAGAATCCCTGACATTTGCTCGTAATTTCAACCCGGAAAGCAAATATTATGGGCTTTTACTGCCATGTATATTGCTGTATGGGAGGAAATGTTGAACTATCACTTTCTTAAGTTATTCGCTGGCTTTCAAAGACTACTCATGAATTGTTAGCCATGTCTTTTAGTTCAACGTGGTAGATTTTACATCAACACTTGAGCAAATGTGTAATAATTCCTCTCATTTTGATTGAATGGCCTTAAGCAGACTTACATTGGCTCGTTTACTACAAATTATTGTTGAGACAGCAGTAGAGAACGTTCACAATACTACTTTAACATATTTAATTTGTGCCACTAGCATGATTTAACTAGTGCCACTAGCGTGGATGGAGAAGAGTAACATTCAGTGGCAAAATCATGATTTCATAAAAAAAAATTTTTCATAACTTGCTTTGAATTTCAAACGTGTATAACTCTCTACACCCCGACCATTCCCAATCTGAAACATAGCTTTTAGCAAACAAAGCAAAACATCCTCATGCTGTTATTCTTGCCGAGCGTAATGTGACATCTTAACTACTTGATTTGTAATAACAATGTATCTTAACTGGCCTCTATTTCATCTCTGAAGGCCTAAGTTGGGGGGCCAACGGCCAAATATATAATTATTTTTGAAAAATTTTCTAGTGTGTTGCCTTGCGAAATAAAACTCAAGGATTGATATCAGACGAAGACTAACATGGGATGCATGACTCAGCCATTTTTGCGTCCCAAGTCTTGACATTCAGATCCCGCTGATAATTCCCCACAAACATTTAGTCTATCATGTGCACCCGAGAACACCTTTATCTTGAGCTTGCAAGACCATTGAATACATTTATCTGGGTCACTGTGCCACATATTTGCCGATAATTAATGATATTCTATTCTGCGATGCCTGATCCTGATTTATATATATTTTAAAAAGCTAGTCTTTAAATTTATCGCATTTAAATTGAGAATAAAATAACATAAAGAATCAGTCATAATGAAATGAATTCCTTAAGTCATTAAATTCATAAAAATTCATAAATTCATTTATAATAAAGTTATTATAAAAACATTAAAGAATCAGTCATAATCCCAAACTAAACCAAACGCCCAGGTTAGGTGAAACGATGAAAAAAATGTGATTTCAAGTAGTTTGTGAAGCTAAAATGATGACTTTGTAGACTAGTCGGTGAAATGGGACTAATTTCGGATTTGTTAAGTGGTTGTTATAGAATATGTGAAATACGTGGCAGTCACATGAGATCATTCATTTATGTATTAATTCTTAATCTTATATTTAATTTTTTTATATTAATGCAACCCGCTCAACAGTTGAGATATTGAGGATTTCTGGACGATCCTGTTAGCACATAAAAGAGGGTTGTCCATTATAGTCGATGAGAATCGGATCCATAATGAACAGAAGGACTGCTAGTGACTCATTGTAGGTCTTTATCGCTTGGTGTGCATTATAAAATACGAGAATACTATTTGGCGATAAGGAAAGCATGAAGTCTTCTCCTCGATTACAGAAAAACTGGAAATACGTATTACTCAAGAGTTTAATGGTACTTCTAGTATGGACTAAAGTTCTTGGTACAAACCAAAATACTCAAAGTTCCCTTAGTCTATGTGCAAGATTAAGAAGGAGGTTACAAGTTTCTTACACAATGATCATGACGTGGTTGAATCTACGAAGATATACGAGGGACTGATTTTTTTTTATTCTTCACACCTATTCTGTACACTTTGACCCAGTTTGATTGCCATCCGTTAGCATAACAACGCTCCTAACAAAGAACTTTATTAGTGCTCTGAAGATACAATATGACAAAGGAACTTTCTTTAGCACATAAAAATTCTCAGATTATCCGTAGAAGTTCGCTTGCGTTTCCTCCGCATTAAGAGGTAATAGATAATGTCGTTACATATAAATCGGATACATTTTCAAGCTATTTATTCATCTAATGTACGCTTAAAGGAATATTATCAGGAGTGGCACTGAGATATCTTTCAAGATCATCACGATAAATCACAGAGTCGTCACATCGTTAACGCAATTGGAAAATATAGAAGTGCCAGGATTTGACCGCTGGAAAACCCCTGATGTAATTCATATATGTAACTGACATACATTTCTGTGATTACGAAGGCTTTCGCGGTTTTCAAGCAAATTAGAGTTTTCTGGTGCTACCCAAGTTGCAGCATTTTGCGGACGACCGTTTCGTCGGCATTCCAGTCGGCATCGTCAGGTGCGAGTATATTTCTGTGTATGTTCAGAAATATAATGATAGATACGTGGAAATCAAATTGAAGCGTTGAGGGAAAAGCTCAGGTCGTTTGTTATTTTATGTTCAATTATGTGATATAACGGTTACTAGATAAATCTAATCTCCCGATACCTCACTCGAAAATGCTCAATGTTCAAGGGCAATACTTCCAATGCCACTCTACCGTGCTAAAATACCTCTGAAGGCCGCTTTACACGGTAAATTTTAGTGTGCAAACAAATGTATCCTTGAACGTAGAAAAAATGAATGAATAGCACAGGTTCTAATTTTCGTTCAGTCATTCAGATAATCGCACAAGTGTTCATACAATTAGCCGCTTTACACGGTGCAATTTCCCTCATTAAAGAGTTCATACAGTTGCTTGTACCAATGTCTCCATAAGCATAGTACAGGTTGTTCGACGTTTTTGTTGATTTGGCAGTGCATTTGCATTCGAAATGATAACTTTTGCCGCATATTTGCACATTTCCTTCGAGGTGTTACGGCAGTAAATGCTCAAATAGCACATTAATGGTGGGCATGTGGTGGAAATGGTTGCGAAGACCAATATCGAAGGAAAGATACAATCGATATCGAACGACCTCGGTTTGTAACAGAGATATGTATATAGAGGGCACTGCGTCATCAAACTACAGCCAGACAACCGAAATAGCAACTATATTGTTTAGCCCTACTCCTACTTTACTTTCATTTGGATAGCAAGACGGAATGGATGAATTAGCTGATATAAAGCAAGGATATCCACCATCTGTTTAAAATCTAAGGCAAGTAAATCTTGAATCATATACCAGTTGCTTAGTTTTACGGATTCTACACGATTTACCCTAGTTTTAATTGAGAATGCGAATGATTTTTAATTTAAAAAATAAATAAAATACGTAAGGAGAATCCACGTTAAATAATTAAGTGCACGCTGATTTACAGTAATTTATCGATGTACAACATGGGCTGAATGCAAAATTACTGCGTTTGCCCGCAATTGCTTTTAAAAGTGGGTCAACAAAGATGACGGATTGGCTTCATCTCATAGCCTTGACCAGCATAGCAAGTGACCCCTCCATGTGCCTCAATGGTTTGTACATACTATAAAATTTACCGAGTACAGCGGTCTTCAAAAGAAAATACTCCTTTAACCTTGCTCCCTACTTCCTGATGAGGAACTACCCAAGAGCGTTCCTCCGCGCGAAGAATTCCGTCGTCTGATATTGCCAAAAGGATAATTGTAGAAACTACTGATGTGATGGAATGATTTCGTCGCCAATCGGTATTAGAGGCCAATGAAATACGGTGAAAGCCGTTATCTATGAAGTAGAGCGTCGCGGAATCATACGAATCAAAATTTTCCTACCTGTTCCTGATGAACAATAAAACTTTTACTATTTTCACAATTAATTACTATTCACCAACCAGGTTTCAACACAGTGTCATTATCAAGGGGATACATCAATGGTAAGTGAGTTTTTATATATCCATTGGATGTGGGGAGTTGAAAGGGAGGGGGAGGGGAATGCAGGAAGTCAAAATGAAGGAACCAGGTTAAAATAGGTTTTGAATCATACGTCTTAAGTCGGGTAGAACTTACATCACAAAATAAACAAACAAAAGGCCGCAACGGAACAACAAAGCCGAAGAGTCAAGATAATAAAACCAAACACATCAGCAAGGCCCCAATTGGATTGTCAAACAAGAACATAATTACGCCATAAAATGAAGGCTCAAAAAATTTTTAAAATTACAAGTACATAATATATAATTTATACTTTTATAATTATAAAGTCACAATTTTAAAATGGGAAAATCGAATGCGAGGTGAATGCGAAATAAATGCATGTACAGCACAAAGAGTGAACTCAGAAGGTCAGTTTTAAATTTTATATTGCTCTCAAAATTCAAATTTCAATCCCTTTTCCATGAAATGTAAAAACTTGGGCTCAAAGTCGGTCGGTCGGTGAATAACAAAAAAGTGTGAAAATGTTTTATTGTTCATCATGAACATAACAAATTTTGATATTGTGACGCCTGATGTTACTTCTTACTTTCCTACCTGCCCGTCATCGACGAAGCATTATCCATTGACCCCTCTTCAGCACTGTTTTAAGGGGTAATCGGAAAGCACTAGCGCTTCCACCGCGTCAAGGCAAGTGAGCAGTCCATGGAAAAGGCGTCTCGCGCGTGAACGCTGGCGTTTAGAAGGGAAGAGGGTGCGGAGGAGAGGTACGGAGAGAGAGGTTGAGAGTACAAAAGCCAGGGGCGCGCTTTGTGCATTTTGGAAATGAGTAGCGAGTATCTGTGCCGAGGGTGAGAGGAGGAGGATTTTGCCGCTGGGGTGCATGCGAGCGAAAATGGCCGGAGGCCGTGCCATGGACGGCGCGCGCCTCTGGTCGACGGTAGCGGAGCTGTGGGGGTTGATAGGAGAATCGAGCGTGGAACGACGACAGGGTCGGTGGGCGCCATTGGGGGGGAGAAACCCTGGCACGCCCCACCCTGTGGATTGCGAGAGGAGGACGAGTAAAGGGTTCATCGGTAAACGGGATGGGCGCGGGCATGGAAACATACATGCATGAGGGCTCGACGGAAAATCAGGAAGACCGGGCAGAGAGGCCGTGGGTATTAACTGGCGCGGACCACGTCCCCGGAAAATTCCAAAAGAAAGCCCGCGCCCTCGTCAAAGGAACTATTTGGGGGGTTTCGCCGTAACCGCGCTGTCGTCGTCTTTGGCGCAAAAAATGGTCGAGAGCTGTCTCCGTTTGCGAGTGTGTTTAATCGCGAAATTCCTCACAAAGTGCATTTTATGTGAAGGGAGAAAGTGACGAAAGAGGACAGGTACAGATAAAAGGTTGCCTTAATGGGTTTTAACCATACATTAAAACCACATTTCCAAGTCAGAAAGCTTGATGAAATCCTTCTGAGCTTCCTTTAACAATTCGTATTGTTATTTTATTTAAAATGAAAAAATCGTCGGATTATATCATTCACCAAAAAACTAATCTGAAGATGAACTATGACTATTACTCGATACCTCATTAATAACAGTGCCGATAACCAAGATTCGCGATACCATGACTCGCGTTGAGATCTCAGAGAAAAATATTGGCAAATTAATTTTGCTTCTCATATATTCAATAAAAACTTATTGAATATATGGAACAGCACCGACTATAGTAGAAAAATACTGCCATCAAGTAATGTCAATGAATTGCATTTCTTGGATTCCGAACGTATTCTTATGGTAAAGTTAACGGAATCCACAGAGAGAAAGTACAGGATAATTGGAACCATAAAAGATTTTATAGATTGTCTTGAAATTAGAAGAGGATCCCTCCTGTAAGCGCTCGTCTAATCGCGAAAATAAAATGTTTTCATGAAAATATAATTTAAAATTTATTGTTGGACAGATTTACGTTGTAATTCGTCGGCCAAGAAGAAAAGACTTCTTCAACGACCGTAACTGACCAAAAAAAAACATCACATGTCATACAAAACGCGTAATTAGGCGCGTTTAAGTACCAAAATATTGGTGAGGTAGATATTGAAAAGTTACGGGATAAGTGCACATATCAAGGGGATACTAATCATAAATATCAATACAAGTAGAAATAAAATCAGGAGTTTCATTGAATGAGGGGCTGTTTCTTTTGCACCCAAATTACGAGAGGGCACTCAGCCAGAGTGCCCTTTTCCGAATCAATGGAGCTTATGGGAGCTTCGTTTGGGAAATACTAGAGCACGACACCTAACCAATGTGGAGTCATTGCAAAGCGAGAGAGACGGGAGAATGCTTAAATCTCGTAGGTCAAAAAAAACAAAAATGGAAACTAGGGAATCCGCATAAACCATTAATCATTCCCGCGAGGCCGTGGGAGGGATATTACTCATTTTTTCTTCCCGCTCATCAGCCGGTCCACCAATACTACCTATAAACGACGTAACTCTCTCTGAATCTCTTCACTCCGCACTATCCGCCCACCAATACAGAGAGGGCAGCAGCAGCTCCATGCAAACGCCATTGTGACGCCGAGCGGCGTGGATTTTTGCGGGGAGTATGCATGTGTGATTGGGGCGGTGGAGGGGGGGGAGGGAGGGAGCATACGGGAGTGATCGGGGGAGGGAGGATGGTCGGGGGCGAATGGGAGATAAAGGGAGAAATGGAGAGGCGTTTGATGACACGACGGGTGGAATGGTGGCGAGAGGGACGCGAGATTGTCGAGGACGGTCGGATTTGGGGACCGGGGAGGGGTTAGGGGGTTTGAGCGGAACATTGGAAACGCCAATTCCGAATCGCCCTCCGCGACCTTACGCCATCCCCATCCCACCCCACCTCTTACACCCACAAGTAAATATCCCCTTCACAACTAGAGTCATAAACTCTCCTGGATTTTCCGGAAGAACGATAATTTTGTTAAAAATAACTCCCGTTTTTAGGTGTTTGCCTCCTACTTTAAGTTTTTGCAAAACTTTTAAAAATATTCCCCCAAAAATTATTCATTGAAGTATCATGTTTGAAAACACATTTTTACGTCAACATCTACATAATACTCTGCGAGCCGTTTTTTGGAGATCAAATGATGATATGTATTATAGAAGTGTATTTAGTGGAATTTTTTTTTAAATTTTTATTGCGGTCGCTTATTGTTCGCGGAAAGAACGAGTTTTTGCACCTATCCGTTTGGCAGTGTATCTCTGTCAGACCTAGAGATGTAGTGAGGCGCCATGGTAATATTCTCTATGTCGCTCTGAAAATATCAGTTCTGAATTTCTCAAGCAACCTAAGCCTAGCATGTAGCCTCCGAGTCTCTAGGGGCTCCTACCTTTATCCCTCTAAAAGTTGTGAAACACTGTATGTACGCTCGTAGAAGTTTTTAACGAAGCGCGCTGCCTTCCTTTGTATTTCATTAATTTCTTGGATTAAATCTTTTTGACCAGGGTCCCAAATGCTCGCGGCGTATTCGAGGTGTGGCCTAACAAGAGCGAACCAGCATCTCTCTTTGACTTTTTCATCCGAGGACCTTCCTACTATACGTTTAACAAAACCTAGTTTCTTTAATGCTGCGCCACATATATTTTATATGTGTAATCCACACGATAAACGAATCTACCCCAATCAACTAAGTAAGTATTGTATAAACAAACGTGGAATAGTTCTAAGTGATATTGTTCACCAAGCTTAGCGTTGTAAATTTCCACAAAGTAACGCCTTAGTCTATCAATTTATATTTGATGTATTAATAACTTTTATTCAGATGGTCGTCGTCAACAATATCGCCTCACATGTAACTGTAACAATAATTTGAGATTATATTGATGGTAAATGATAAAAATGAGTACATATGATAATAATTGAATTTTTTCTTGGTAGAGTTGGCTCAAGTGTGATCAATATGAGAAAATTACGCTGCTCATTTACGCACAGTGCACACTTTAACGTTGAATGAACTGATATATTCGCGACGCATCTTCTGCTTAAGGGTTTCTCATATGATCTACCTGGTTAGGAGCTTCGCCTCTGCCATCGTTTTGAAGAAATACTCTCTTCCCGCCATCAAGTATACCCAATTTAATGATAGAGCCCTCGTCGTTTTTCGAAATTTCGGAAGATATGTAGACCTAAGCCTGGTGGAGCACTTTAAAAGCCTTCCTCCATTTCTGCGTCGGCAATTATTATACTTTCAATCCATAAATTTATGGGAACTTTTCATTGAATTTGTTAAGCTAGGTATAACTGAGCACATAATCACACATCAGCGTACACGAGCGATGTTGAATAGAACGATATGCCCTGGCGACTCTATCTTCCGTAACAACCGATTCCCCTTCGAAATAACTTCTGGTCTAGATAGAAATTAAGAGGATGTATGAGCATTCTTAGCTCGCATGTTTCGGAAACTGCTATGAGATTAAAAGTAATCAATTTTCAGGTACGTGGACCTGGTAATGAGTGAAAGTCGTTTAATAATTTAACTTAAAGCATTTTACAGAGAAGCATAAAAGTATACGGAGAATTGTCGGACACTTAAATATTTTTGGAAGTGAGTGGACTGAATAAGTGAAAGTACGGTTGCGTGGAAATTACCTTGAGAAAAAAATGGATGCAAACCACGGACTTAAGGCTTTCCGGGCCAATGCACAGACCACTACCCTAGCGAAAGTTCCTGTCTATTTAAGAAATTATGGAAGATACCAAAATACTAGAATTTGAGCCTTTGCGGACCTTCAAGGATGGCAATACAAGGAAACTCGGTCCGGGATGATTTTTTATGACAGCAATTTCTACATAATTCAGCGCTGAACGTTTGACAGAAATGAATAACTTCCTAATTGCGATTTTCTCAATTTAATAAATTGGATAATTGGCCGTGGACCGTCTTGTGGAAACTTTGGAAGGTAAAGAAGGAGATACAGGCATAAAAATCCGAAAATATGCTGGTTTTTTTAGTTCATTATTATATTTCCATAAAAACATCATGTGCAAAATGTGAAACCACTCATTCGTCAGTTCTAATGAATTCCACCAGGACTCAGATCCAAACAGCGTACGCACCATATCATATGGACGTAATACAATAGATTTACAATTATTTTCTTTAATCCCCAACTCTGAAGTAAGCAATGAACTGTACTTTACTGATCAAGAGAGTAAGGGTACCAAGAAATTCCTCTAAAGAGAGTTTCCGACGGTGACTAAGTGCGAACATAGGGATGAAGAGGAGAAGTGCGGGGGCGGGGGATATCGTGTGCACGTGTGGGGGGAGTGTTGGTGGGAGGAGCCAAGGGAAGGGAAACGGGGGTTGAGGGAAGGCAAGGAGGTGTGGTGAAAGGCGGGGTCTATGCAGGGATGAGGGGGAGAGAGGGAGAGAGGGCAAAGGTGGGCAAGGACAGATATCCGTCGCCGATTCAAATCACACGAATACATACACACACAGAGACATTTCCCGACGCAGCACGCTACTACCCCTTCCCCCTTGACCACCTCTCCCCCTTCCTCTCCTCCTGCGTACATACGGGGCTGCGGTGGCACACACTCACTGGGGGGGAGGGTTCACGTGGTTGTGGGAGGGCAGAGAGGGGAGGGAGGGGGTTATAGTGAGGCGGGGAGGGTGGGGGAGGTGGCCATACCAGCGAATTCCACCCTTCCATCCTGATTGCCTATGTATTCCGTTCTCCATAACCCTCTCTCCACACACACACACCCATTGGCGACCCTTGCATCGGGTCCCCTTCTCGTACGTCATTGGCTCGCCTCTGGACCCTCATTCGGTTCGCTTATCCCGACTGCGTTCCGAATAACATACCTGCATTTCAGTTTTCGTGATAAGAATTTTTTCAAATCTCCGATGAGGGTCATCGCATGGATGTATTTCATTCTGGGAGGGATAGAGAACTCCTACAGTAAATATTTCCAAAATAATTTGAAATCAGCCCTGTGTGGTAGGTGCTCCTGTGCTTGGTTAACAGTGTATCCCAAACCTCCTTTATAGGAATAAGGCCTGAATACTAGCAAATGTAATACCCAATGGGCAAGGAAAAATTTAATCCAGAGGTTATTAACTCAATAGAATTCACAGTTTTTAATGAACCAACGCCGACTAAACATCCTGCTCAGTTGATCACCATGCGTAAAATATGAATATCATGCTCTCAACTTCAACTAACCACGGGCTTCTAAAACAGTTGCCTATAATAATGGCCTATTTATGGCCGTGTGAATGAGTTATTTTGTGGCTAATAATTAAATAAGCGGTATATAAATGAGGCTTGTCATGAAAACCTGCCAAAGGTCCGAGATATGGCCAAAGGCGAGAATATGACATTTTTCCTATCATAGCAGTCTTAGTTCTGACACATTGTACAAAAAAGATCCCACACAGTTACCCTTGAACTTACAAATGATGCCCTAAGTTTTCAAATAAGTCGGAGGAAGCTTTTGCATTGAGATATCATTTATTTATTTTACCAGCAAATAGAGAAAGGGCGCCAAACAAGCCTAAGACCACAGATCTCCTCCTCGTCCCTCAATCTGGCGGCTGCTGATATCTCTAGACGATTGCATTTCTGGTACTCTGCCGTTGGAATCGACATAACTCACCCCTATCCCAAACCCCAACAGTCCAATGGTTTCGCCGCGATCGAAGCTACATCACGAATCCACCTCTCGTCACAGGCCCGGTTCACCCCGAGCCCTCAGCACTAATCCCTGCCATACTCCCCCACCCCCGCGCGCGCATGGGCAGGGGAGGCACCGCCGTGGTTGCACGGTCGCGGCGGTGGGCACAGGAATCCTTCTCTTACTTCCTCCCCAAATGGCCTCCTCGACTCACCCCGGCAACCGCATTACTCGGAGGTCATAGCGGATGTGCTTCAAGAACGCCGCTGCCACCCTACACAGTGCTGTACATCCCATCCCCAACACATTCCCCCTTCACCACTTATCCCATTCTCACTCCGTGGAGTGGGAGATGCGAGCTTCAAATACACGCCCTCACTGTCACAACCGATACAAAGGGATACGACGGCGACAGGGGCGGCGCTCCCCTGGAGGCGGCGGCGGCGCTGCGATCGTTGCTGGCAGAGATTTCAATGCCGCCTCCACCACGCATATAGGGAGCGCGAGGATATTCTCTCGGCGCTATCCGCCGGGGGAAGAGCCGGGGCGGAGAGGGAGGTAACCAATGTGCTTATCGTGCATGTTCCCTCCTCCTTTCCCACGCACAAACACGCACCAATATATAGTTCCTCTCTAACTTCCCTCTCGGCCATTTTGTTCTCTTTGCCACTCTTTTTCCCGCGCTTTCTCCACGGACGGCTACAGCGAACTGCCCCATTCGATAAGGCGATAAATTTAGTTACGCTGGCGCCAACGCATACTTTATCACAAATCTTGTCGACTACGGAAGCAATGATTTCAACCTTTAAGAGAAACTCAAACGCTACAAATTTGCTTCTCACTGGTGAACATAGATGGTTAAAAATAACAATATTCAACACTATTCCCAATAAAATACAATGCGGCAATGTTGCATTGATTTCACCATACAAGAAGCTGTAATAATTTCCATTTCAAGGACCTAATTCCTGAGATATTAATTTGTAAGCTCCTTTAGTAAGCAATGGACGAGAATTCAGTACCATAACCAGAAATAAACTAAAATGAGTAACAAAATACCTTGTACAATAATCAACCTCACTTGACACATTACATTAAAAAAGGACTGTGACCGACAAAACCTGATTCGTTCCAAAAAGATCACATTGAATGAAGGAAGGAAACCTAAAATTATACCCAGGGATAATCTTCCTAGTTGGCCGAATAATGTGTTGCATCGTCTTGGAGAATTAACCTTCTCAGGGATTTAGCAATTGCGCTTGAAGGTCTTATACGCTCCAATGTCTTCAAGGGCGGTACCTACGGGAGCAATTATTATTGTTCATTGCAGGGCCACCAATGCCTGGTACGTCGAAAGTTAAGATTCAGAGGAAGGTAGCCCGCGAAGCGTCTGTGCATCGATGACATGGATGGGAAAGGTACCAATCGGCGGTCATTGGCGGTTGGTGATCGGTACAGGTGAGTGCATAGCCCTGACAGTCGCGACCAGTAGTCACCAAGCAAAACCTTTGCAGAACAGGAAAAGCAATTCCAGAAGAAAAGAAGGTGGGAGAGGACTGCAAAAGGCAGAATATTCATTACCAGGAAGGGTGAAATTAATAAAACATAACAGTAGAAATGTAAAGGGATGTAGCACATGTCATGATTTACTTACTTACTTACTTTCCTATAGAAATACGACGGAATGGACGAATTAGAGGGTGTAAAGCAAGAATATCAACCATCTGTTAGAATTTTTAAAGAACTACGGCTTTGGCCGCGCAGTTACTTCAACGGAGTCACCCGCATTGATCACACAATGATGTGAAATTCACAATGGAAAAATCATTCGCCTGGACTGGGAATCGAACCCGAATCCCTCGATTTCGCGCCGAGTGCTCTAATCAATTTAGCTACCCAGGCGTCCTCTCCCACTGTGAATCTCATGGGGGCTTTAAGGAGCAAGTTGTCCTTATCTGTTAGAACTTTTAGGCAAGTGACTCATCAAAAATACACTGGTAACCTATTGCATTGGATTGTACTCGATTTTATCCTAGTTTTCAGTGAGAAGGTGGGTCATGATTAACTTAAATAAATAAACAAATTATGCTAGGAGAATCTAGATAAAAGAAGTGCATGCTGATTTCTAGTGAGTTATAGATGAAGACATGATAATTGCAAAATTAGTGTGTTAGCCCGCAAGCGCTATAGAGAAAGGAGGATCAACTAAGATGGCGGACTAGCTCCAGCTTCTAGCATTTGCCAGAATAGCCAGTGAACTCTCCTTATACCTCAATGAATGTACCTGATGACAAAGGTCAAGGTAGGCAGTGTCTATTCGACATCGTGGAACACTATGGAACGGGCACTGAAAAAAGGGTGTATGTAGAAAAATACATGCGACGTGAAATGAAATTACATTACTATTACACGCGATACACAACGCAACATAATAGCATGCATGTGTGCGAAACAATGCAAAGACATTCGATATGCAATCAAATGCGGTGACGAGGTAAGGGTATGGTGATATGGGATATCATGCAATTAGCTTCACCATGAGGTATATGGCATCATGCGATATTCAAGTTCATTTTACGCAATGAACGACACATTGCATCCTTCGTCGCGCAAAATTACAATCGCAATTCGATTTGAAATTTGAGCATCGGGCGACTCTTGCAACGGAGTGGAATCACGAGATGAACAAGGGTGGGAGCAGCAGGAGCAGTTGGAGCGTTAAGGCTTAGAGAGGGAACCGCGAAGAGATTGTGGGTGGAGGCTAGAGTAGAGCGTTTGGGATTGCCGGATTGGATTCGGAAACCGGAGAGAGCAGGGAGGTCGCGAAAGATAGAGGAGACGTCACATGCAGCATCCCCCGCCAACCCACACACGGAAGTTGTGCTCACTGCCTCCAAGCACTTATACATTCTATGGCCGTCCGTTCAAAACACATACCCATACTTACACACAGAGACGAGCTAGCATGAACACACACGGACACACACAAATACCCCTAGACGTTATAACCACGACGCGGCATTGGGTGCATGCTGCAAACATACTCGCCATCACTCGCAAAATTGAAACTGTAGCCGTTACGACCAAACCACGTAACGTGTTATCACCCTAAAGAGAGAGGGACGGGTTGGGGAAGAGGATGGGCACAGGACCAGCAGCCTAGAGATGAATGAGGGATGACCGGGGAGGCAAAGGATTTCGGGAGGGAGGCACACAGCCCGAAGAAGGGGGATGCGAGACATACATGTCCACTGGTGGAGACGGGGATGCGAGAAGGAGAATACCGGAGACGGAGGGCTTTAATGGCTTGGGCAAAGGGATGCGATGGTAGTGTTGTGCATATATAGCAGGAGAGAGGAATGGAAGGAGAGGGTGTGCTTTAGTGGAGGGAGAAGGAATAATTCGAACAAGCAAGGGACCCGTGCCAGGAGGGGGTGGGTGGTTGGGTGGAGTGAACTCACGGGAGTCGATCATCGGGGGGGGAGAGGGTTAAGGGTTCACAGGAGGAAGGAGCTCTCCCAATGCTCGGGAGGTGAGTGAAGATCTCTGGCAAAGGTGCGGATGGAGGAGAGTCGGAGGATGCATTGGGAATGACTGACGACGATGAAAATGCGTGGTGTGTGACTGTGAAGACTCTGTCTAAACATAAAAATCGAAAGCCACCGCCTATTAAAAACAAAGTTAAGGATAGCTTTGAAATAGTTTGAGCGAGATAGTACCCCTGTCATTATGAATACCTCATTGGAATCATAAATTTGAATTTCATCAACTGTAGGAAGCGTTATTAAAATATTGTATTATGCATGATATAATATAGTGCTTTTATGCGACTTAAATTGTAAATAATTAAATAAAAATATCTATATAAATCTTGAACTTTATTCCTATTTTTACGCAGTACGTAGGAACTCCATCAAAGCAACAAAAGGTTTTCTTGTGATACTGAAAAAATTACTGCGGTAACAATAGGATTTATTTTCAAAAATTGTTTAGGAAACATTCAAACTACCCATGCTCATTTTTTGACGAGATACAGGTGTTGAATATTGCTCATTTTTTAAATACGGTCTCTTTCGAGTGCATACGCGTACCGTTGCTCATTAAAATACCTGATATTTTTCATAAAAAATCTCAGAAAGAAGTTAGGTAAGGGGGTGACATTTTGGTATATTTGGAAAGAAGAGATATTTTTCACTGGAGTGAGACCTAAATCATTGATTTCTAGGAGAAATGAGATTTCACTCAAGCTACCTTGAAGGATAAAGATAGGAAAATTTTCACTACTCACGATTGATACCAAATTTCAACTTTATTTTACAATTTAAAAAGTTGAGAGAGACGTAGAGTAATTATAGTTACAATAATGACGCAAAAAAATCGTTTTAGTTAATTGCTTGTTAATTGATAAATTATAATCATAATTGAAACAAATTCGACTTTATTTTAAATTTTAAGAAGTGAGAAGAAACGAAAAGTATATAAATTTTAATTTATTAAGCAAAAAATTGTTAGTAGCTATATTCAATTTTTTATTTGTTTCTTATAAATAATCAAGGCTTCAAGTTGGCTTATTTGTTAAATGTCTGTAAAATCCTCCTCAGAACTGAATATTAGGAAATTTATTTTAGAGATTAATGGTATCTTTTTTTTAACAACGAACATAAGATACAAACAATGCCACGTTAAATTTCTGGCAATCTGTGACAATCGGAAGAATTTTATTCAATTTTATAGACCGGTATGACCCTGTAGACAGGAGTGATGTTTACAAATTAAAATGTGATGATTGTGGCATGAATTACATTGGTCAAACAGGCAGAAAATTTAAGGAAAGAGTGAAGGAGCATAGGTTAAGTTTTATTAATGGTGACGATAAATCCTGTTTTGCAAAACATTTGTGTGATTTCAATCATTTTAGTAATTTTGACGAGACTGTTTTACACCATGTTGACAAAGGGGCTAAGTTGGATTTCTTTGAGCAATATGAAATTGGTCATAGCCCGGCTAAGTTACGCAATGATGTGGTTTTTAATGACAGGTCACCTCTTTTAAACCTTGTTCTCCCTTGTGTCCAACAACTCCATGATAATGCTGCCTGACCTTCACCACCAACCGCTTTTCTTCGTCTCACTTCCCTCCCCCTACCTAACCCCTCCCCTCTCTCTCTGACCTCCTTCCCCCTCCCATTCAGTATATTTAGTGGAGTGTTTTGAAAAATTGTGCCTTGATAATGGCACTGGGTGCTGAAACATGGTCGGCAATCATTAAAAATTCTGTGTGGAAAGTTACCATTGTTTTTCATTTTGAAATGGATATCAATATCTATCGCTTTCACAAAGTTGAGCCTGACACGCTTTTATATGGCTATTACTAATTTCATTTATACGTAGTCACCATTTTGAAAAAAACTCTTGACTCGGTAATTAATGAACAGTATTTTACGTATATCAGTAATGAAAGATAAATAGATCACACCTAAAAGGTACACCACCAATACGTTCACTTA
Organism: Ceriagrion tenellum; assembly: GCA_963169105.1. NCBI lineage: Eukaryota > Metazoa > Arthropoda > Insecta > Odonata > Coenagrionidae > Ceriagrion > Ceriagrion tenellum. Next base: position 31,957,183 of record OY720635.1, on the reverse strand, counting down.
CTACCACTAGGTGTTCCTATATGGCCCACACGGAAGTAAGCCAGTGTCCGCTTTTCAATCCAAATAGAGCAATATCCCAAAAGATAACTGGGGATGTATATAAGAGAGGTTTGCAATTTATTGACGCAGCGCGTGAATGGGCGACGCTAAGCGTGAGCCGTCTATTGTGGCCGAGAGAAAATCACCGTCCAATGCGTTTTAGCCTCTCCTAGGCTCAGATAAGGTGCAATACCGGATCGAATTTATGCGAGGACTACAGATAGGTAGTGCAGATGGGCATTCCCGGAGAACGGCAAGTTATCAGGGGCATAAAAATCATTGTATCATGATTGCATCAATTTATTCCTAGATATAAAAATTATTTTAAGTGAATTTAGCAGCCAATTGACAAAAAATATATCATTGGCATTATATTTAAGGAACGATTCCCGATGTTTCAACATTTCGGCTTTGAAAGGAGCAGACCTATATACAATGCCTTTGGAAACTTTAGACTTAAATTTATATGCTTTCCATTTAATTAGGAAATAGCAGTTCAACTACAAAAAAAGGTGACAAAAGGGATAGTTTGTGTTGTAAATATATTTGTAATATAAGCATTTGTAATTTAAACAGAAGAAATACCACAGTCCAAAAAAATGATGGTCCTTATATCTATAGTTAAAGCACAACTATTATAATGACAAATTATACGACGAATAAAAGTTCCCTGTGAGAGGATTGTACATATTAACCGACTATTCATCCATGAAACCTCTCTACTACATCCATGAAACCTCTCTACAAAACTACAAAAGCTCCCTTCGTCTCTCAATGCGAACAAAAGAGACCTATCATGGAAAAAATCCTCTCACAATTCGGTAAGTTAGAGAAAAACCAATCGATAAGTGAAACTTACCGGTTGGTTCCGAAAATTTACTATCGTCTCGCCATTTCCCCACCACCTATACTGTATCTCCTCGTCACCGCATCGTAGTCACTTGTGAGTAATAAGTAATAGCAAAAAAGGAGAGCCTCAAGAAAAAACCGCAATAGGACTTTATGCGAGAATAGGAGCGATAATTAGCGATTCCAAATCACCACGTCTTCCATCGAACGGTGAGTGGTATTAAAAGAAAAAAGGTAGACATTTTTAAAAAAGTAAACGGCACTACGATTCAGTGAAAGAATAGCACAACTGATCATAAGTGGAAATCTCGCGTTTCTTCATACCTTTTACTTTTTATGTGAGGGTTTAAAAAAAGAACCTCTCCATTCGGGTGAAAGGGGATTAAAGCCTCGATGTGAGGAGTACAGGGAAAGCCGATGCATGTGCGAGATGAGAGAGGGAAGGTTAGTGGCTAGAGAGGAGCGGGCATGCAAGCTCACGAAAGGGACGAACCGACATTGGGGGGGGGGGGAGGAGAGGAGGGGGCGGGACTGGGACATATTGAGAATGGGATGTGGGAGGGTGCACGCTGTGTTGCTGAGCGAGAGAGTGGTGCGGGAGGGAGGGACGGGAGAGGAGATCGGACGCGAAGAGGGATCCGGGGAGGTCGTGAGTGAATGTGTGTGGGAGAGGGAGCAACCGATGGCTATCCTCCTGTCGTGAATATTAGCGCGGCGCAGCGGCGGACACACGCCTGGGGCTCATCAAACCGATCCCCGTTCACCCTGCCGCTGGACCATTCCCACCCATCCCCGTTCATCCCCAATCCTCCCTCACCACCCCCCTCTCTCCTCCACCCACTCCCTGTCTATCGCGCGCACCTCACCCCAACGCACTTGGAAGCAATCTGCGCCCTCTATATATCGACCGCCCCCAGGCATTGTCCCTCCGTGCCTCCTCTTCGTGTACTGTACTGCCTCCCTCCCACCGCGAGCCTTTAACACCACCCCCCCTGCCCATCACCCTTCCCTCCGCAAACCTCGCCGATGACCTACCCCTCCCCCCCTTCCTCTCTATATATCTCCCTCGATAGGACTGAGCGATATTCAAATTTCAGGATTACAGGGTTATGTAACGTTTGTATCCAAAATGGCAAGATATCTCGCCTGATATAGCATCACAAATGTATTACATAATCCTCACTGGAACACAAGTAAAAGCTGATTAATCTCTGCCAAAAATTAAAGTCGAGAAAAACGGTGTCTTAACGGAAAAAAGTGAAGGCTGCTTCCTATGCGAAGATTGATATATTTAGTGTGGCTTTTGCACGCATTTTCCCCATTTATTATGAATAATGAGTCATCATTTTTTCCTATATCGAGCCGTATGGTTCCATCAATTTGCTTCTTTGGTTGAATGTATTGCTCGTTTTCTCCACTCTCACTCATGAACAGGAGCACAAAACTATTTGAAATTCATCACAAGTATGCCACAGTTATAAATCAAATGTATAAAAAAGTTTTTAACAACCATAGCAAGCAGGATGATCAATTTCCATTGGGGTACGGTCGAATAAAAAAACCTTATTTTCTTTGGACTTTCCCTCATTGTAATCCATACACTTTCATTTTCGAAATCGTTCTTAGTATAAAATTATCGTAGGTATAGGAAATAACGGCTTTAGAAATGTTATAAAATTTAGCTTCACGGGTTGCGCCTTCTTGCTTGAAGCCCTCCTATTTCCTTGTATCTCCATACTTGATAGGGTGTGTCCTTACATCATCCAAAAAAAACCTCAGGAAATAATATACCTGAATCGAGTAGTGGTCCACGGTCCGACCCGACAAAGCAAGGGTCCGTGAATCGTTTCCAAGTCCAGGAAGAAATCTTCTCGGGACAATATTTAAGGTTTTTATTCCAGTGATACAGCAGGGATGAAAACATCACTTTAATTTCGGTGCAAAGTTTAATTACAATTATTACTCGATATTCCTGCGGGGAGGGCATGTTTTCAATAAAACACAGGCTATTCCTAGGTGAGACAATAGTTCCTCATATGCTCTAATTTAACGTCGATTGAGCAAAATATCACTGCACATTGACATTCCATGATTCCGGCAACATCATAGAAAAGGAACTCGCATATCTAATCATAACAAAATGTCATACACTTATTGCACTGATTTTTACGAAATTTTCTAAGTATAAGTACTCTTTTCCATGGGTTTCCATGGCTGTACACTCTAGAATGCCAATATTTATAACAAAAATAAGGAAATCCTGGAGTACAGTCGCGTCGGAAATACAACGATATGCATTCCGTAGGCATTCATCATCATTTGAAAAATACATTTTTTATCCAGAGAAGTGCTTTCCATGAACTTGTCAAAAACAAATTCGATTGTGAATACATTTTCAGCTCGAAAAAATGGCCTCAAGTCTTAAATACATAATTTTGCACGTTACTTGGATATTCAAAAACAAAAATTAGATTAAAAAACTGAATTTTCCTCATGCTTCTTGAAATTGTTTATTTGTTACATTTAAGTTCGAATATGGTCCCTATACCGCAACAGTAAAAATCTCTCTCTGGCTTCCTTAATTTCATTTCCAAGTCCTTCCACCTCCTACTCCTATTCCCGCTGGGATTCCCTCCTAAATGGTCAGATGGCGTCGTCGCATTGGAGCTCAGGCGATGGCCGAAGGGTGGGTTGGGACTCCAGCATAGCGGGGGGGGAAGAGGGGGGAAAGAGTGGAGGTGGGGGAGGGGGGACGGCGCCACGTCTGATGGCGGAGAATTCCTGGGACGTTGCGCTGGCACTCGAGTGTCCAGCGAGGTATGAGAAAGTGCGAGGGCGAACGGGAAGCGAGCGGCGGTGGTTCGGTTCAAGGAAAGTTTTTGTTGTTATCATGGATCGAAATAGGAGATATTGGAATGGCATGTGACCTGGTGGAAAATTTCCGCCCGGCCGAGTGAGATCAAATGCATTCCACAAAGACATTACCTCCCCACGGATTTAACGCGGGGAAGCGACTAGGGTGCTGAATCTCGGTTACCGAATTCACCTGTTCCCGGAAAAAAGAAGATAGTCCAAATGAAAGTTCTTTAAAAGGAAAAGTCTCCGGCAACCCCGGATGAAATTGAGACCTATTAGTTCACTCCGTGAATTCAATAGGCTTCAAAAAGGGTGAATCCTTTGTCAGCCAGTTAAAAATATACTAATTTCACTCCCTTTTTGTTTTTGCGCTATCCGTTGTAGGCTTCCGACTTTGTTCCGAGTTTTGCTTTAACTTTGACGGGAGGGATCTCAAATTTTCAGAAGCATGGTTTTCCTTGATACAGAAAACGACATAAAACGAAAAATGTGAGTTATCTGGCTGAAAATCGTAAAATATGGAAGTTAAAAAGTTTTACGTCGTATAAAATAAATTTTAAAAGCAAAAATAAAACAAATTTCAAAAGCTATCACAAAGGCATATTTTGTAGCTTTAGTTGATTGAATGTAGGCTCATGGTAACTGATACTTACTACAAAACAAATGCAGCTCACTAAGCTTTATCTCTCTGCTCCTTTCTCAGTAAGGAACAGAAAATTTCGATAATTTCATTCGTATGCAACCCTAAATAAAAAGTAAAATAACTACCTTCAATTAACAAAGTTGAATATCTCGAGTCTAGAAAGCTGTATCTTCAAACTGATTTTTACAGGAGTAAATAGTAGCAAGAGGAGTACTTCAACTAGTATGAGTTCACTTGAATTTAGTTCATACCAGTGGCCATTTGCGGGGCATTCAGCCTTAGAATTAGGACTCATGGAAACTGGAGTATTAGAGCATGAAATAGAGCGCTCTTTCGATAAAATTCTACGTTTCAGGTTATCTATAAACACCAATCGGAAATGTCAATCATGCTCATATTTCCTGAAACACTTATTTGAAATCTGTTCCAAGAAATAGAACTCCATTAAGACTTCAAAATGCGAATTATCTTGAAGACAATGCTCCCCATCTAAGCAAACTGTTAATTTATACCTGAAAGAAAGACCGCACGAAACAGGCGATATCGTTAACTACGACAAACGATAATGCTAAATCATTTCTTAACTTGGTCAGATAAATATCTTAAGTAAAAATATGATATCCATAGTTTAAATAAGTACACAAGAAAAGGTCAATAGTTTAAATTGAAAGAAAGCAGTCTCTTTGGGATATTTTATTATTGCGTATGGATTAATACACACATGGAGCTAATTATTTTTTTTATTTCCCGGTTGGTCATTTCTGGTTAAACATTTTCTCGATATGAAAACCAAAGTCAATTTATTTTCCCATCGAAACGTTCACGTCAACTAACAGACAACTTGATTTTAATGACAAAACCAGAACAACAATAAGTTAACGAAAAGGCTAAGTTTAAGTAACCCGACAGTAAAATCGGGCTTGCTTAAAACAGCTGCGCCTGTTTTCAAGAGATTAATTTCATGTGCAGGGTACTCAAAAAAATTGCACTTATTCAATTTAGTGACCATGAGTATTCACAAAGTCGACTTCGAGATAACAGAGTTCATTCAACCCAGAAACTAGTTTTAAATTTTAGGAACTTTGGCAAGTTCAAATTAAATTACTTTTTACGTCACGATTTTGGCTTCGAATAAAGTGGAACGCACATTTCCATCGTATGCATCCATAATGCGTCCGTCCCCTGGTGATAGAAATAGAAAAGTCGTAATGACCCGCAGGGTGATGCAATCACTATGAATGGAGGGATGAACGGGATGTGAGCTTGAGCTAACAAAGGAAACAGAGAAGAGCAAGATGGATATCGCTCCCATGAAGTGGACGCGCATTCATTAAATGCATCCGTCTGAAAAACCTCATTAACAGGGGCGTGTTACGAAACTTTACGCAGATTGCCGTTCCACATAAATGAATAGGAATGAAGTAACACATCAAGTGGTTACGTTTCCGCTATATCCATTAAAAAAGACCTCGGGCTGCATGAATGATGAGTGAATGGTGGTGATAGCATGAACTCCTATCATTAGTTTCCGCATAAGCAAGTTCATTTCGAGGCATGCAATTTTTGCTAAACCTAGGCGAACTTTGCCAAGTCGATGCATCGCATAACCAACTACCTCCAAAAACTCAGAATTATACAGCAAACGATAACCAAACAAGTAGGTATGGCACCAATTTTGTTTTTAACCGTCGATTCAGGCCATTATAAATCGATTAACTTACGGAAGCCAACAAGGGTCCTCCATAACTAGACGATTAGAGTGCGATACGCCGTGACATCGAAATTTCTATCCCGCGTTATCTGAAGTGTCTCGGATTTCCTATCTGATTAGCGTACGATCTCGAAGCCAGAGGGAACGAAGGGAAACACGGATGTTTTGTCACTTGATAAATAAAGTCATTTTTTTAGATGCATTCTACATTTATAGCTGACAATGTGCATTTCATGCAAACTATAAAAGTTATTATCATTGTGAATTGTTCAAAAAGGGAAAAAGGAGTAACCCAGATAACTACAAGAGTATAAGTCATCTAAATACTGTATTTACCATACTTAGTAAAATAATCAATACAATGCTACAACCAATCCCCGACAATATTTTATTAGAAGGGCATGCCTGCTTCAGGAAAGGAAGATCTTACATTGGCGATGTTTACCCATTTGAAGATATCACTCAGATGAGAAGAGAATTCAAACTTGAACCTCTTCTAGTAATCATAGATTATGAGGAAGCATTCAATTGTCTCGACAGAGAAATGTTAGAGGGAATTATGAAGAAAAGAGGGTTTCCTAAACATCTGATAAAAGTGACTCAGAGCCTACACAGAAGAGACAGAACGATGATTTATACTGAGAAGCAGCTGTCACAGTATTTGTCAGTAACCATGGAGTTAATTAGGGTTGCAGAGTATCATTGACTTCATTCAATCTCTGCATAGACGACCAATTGAGGAAATGGAAGGACAATGTAGCACCAGGCATCGATTTGGGACCTTCTGAGCACTGAAACTACAATGTTATTCGCCGATGAACTCTTTATTTTACAAGGCAGAGAGGATAAATTGCAAATGGCGGTTCACAAATTACACAAACCGAAAAAATTTAATGATCTGAAAATTCTAAGACCTGACACAAAAACTATGCCATTCTTAGGAAGCAAACCGACAATAACAATAACTGTCAATGAAGATCAATCACTGAAGCAGGCGGCCAATTTCCAGTATTTGTAATGCCATATGACATGCCGGAAGGAAAAAAACGAAATCGAAATAAAATTTTGAATATGAGATGAGACAAATAGAGTCATCAGCGATGAAATTCCTCCGACCTGTGAAAGACTGTACAAGGATAGACAAAGTAAGGAATACATTTTTAGAAAAAGAGCCAGGTGTTCTGCCAATAACAAATAAGTTAGTGCAGTGCAAATATAGGTGGAAAGAGCACATATAACGAATGTCTATAGATGTGCAAATCAGGCTTTGGATTTCAAGCCATTATTTAGAGGAAGTTTCAGAAGATCAAGGATGAGATGGTGAAAAGAAGCTGGAACAAGCTTAGAGTCTAAACCAATAAAGAGGAAGAAGACTATCAATATTAATTATAGAGCGCATGAGTTATAAAAGGATAAAAAATGAAAAAATAAAGCTATCTTTCCAAATAGATGTTTCAGATATGATTGAAAAATTCACTTGTTTACTGTAGTAATAAACAAAACTTTTAGGTGAATCTCGTTATACACTAAAATTGAGAAATTAGGCACATAATCATTTATTCGTTTAAGTGTGGGCTTTAAATATGATGGATTTAACAGTTAAAAATAACAGGTAAAAAGAACGCTCATCCCAGCATTAAATGGGGATAAAAGATAAAACTAGGAACCATTTGTCCCACTCACTAGTAATCTGGTTATGGAAGTCACTCATGAGCACTAAATGATCGTATTCCAATCACTGTTATTTCGAATACCGATTCGAGTAATTTAAAACAAATGACCTGACTGATTACCAAAAGAATATTTTCACATCCATAGCATTGAATGACACTTCTCAATGTGTTTGGCAATGATATGGAAATAGCTGCAGTGGCAAAACGACGACTTTAAAAGATTTAATGATAAATATTTTCACAAAGGCGATGGGACAACAGTATACGGGATGCGATTCGTGCATTTGCTGCCCTCATATAGCGACAAATGAAGCGATCGTTTCACAGCTGACTGTGAAAATCAGATTCATTCAAAAAGCTCATTATTTATTCCCGTAAAGTAGCAATATAATACATACTTTGCAGCAATTTTGTCGGGACGAGAGCGCATATATACTTGCAGCAAATCTTTTCGACCGCCATTCCTGGTTTACACTTCCCTCTTCCTCCCCTTCCCACATTCAAAGGGTGCCCAACCCCTCCACCCATCGCATACCCTCCCCTTTCGCCCCTCGCCAACCCCCTCCCGTCACCCCCAATCTCCAATCCCAGCATTCGTGATCACAGCACACACGGAACCAAGGTAACGAACGATCGACGGGAGCATTGTGATTCAATTTGGAACCAAGAGAGGTCCTCACGGCATAGAACAGTGCCGCTGCTCCCACGACACCGCCCGGCGCCATTCTCTTCCGTACACCTCTCTCTCTCATTCTCTCTGCACCCATCGCTCTCCTGCACGGAGAGTATTATTTTTTTAACCGGCCTCTCTCTTAACTCGTCATTCTGGGTGAAAAAGGATGTAGTACTAAGCCTGCTAGAAGGAGAATTGCGTCATATAGAGGGAAATTGGGGAGAGGAAAAATTGTTTTCAGGATTTATATTGCAAACGAGTCCGGTTTCTTTACAAAGTCGACATCATCCGGCCCTGCAACTCGATCATCTCCACTGTTGTCGGCCCAACGGCGGCGGGAAAAAACCCTCGCTTGATAAACCTATGGTCGAGGGTTCGAGACCCGCTATGGTGGATTTTCCACAACTGAGGAGATAAGGTTTTGTGAGCTTACTTCTACAAAAGTTACACAAACCGGATGTAAAAGACTTATTTTCCATTTTCAATGGTAATAGATACATAAATATGTCATTTTTAAAACACGTTTTTTTTCATACTCAAAAATTTTCAATTCATTTAGCGTAAGATTTCAGTTTAAGATTAGACTAAGATGAAAACAACGTAAGATTAAAAACAGCCTGACCTAGTTGAACATAAGGCATGACAGGTAACCTGAGTTAAGGCGAGAAGAAGGTTTGGCTCTCTGGATTTCATGAAGAGACAAGGAGAGTAAGGTGAACTAAATAGAGATGCCGCGTGAGCAAATAGTACAACCTCATCACAGGCAGTAGCTAAGGGTAATAAAATATCTAAAACTGAGGAAGAGATTAAGGTTTACGGTATAAATAAGTACACTTCATGGCTACTTTCCTTTACTTTAAGCCATTCTGAATTGATTGTTCACTATTTATATGGAATGAGGAGGAATAATTAAGATGTTACCATCAGAAAATATAATACATACATACCAATCACGCCATTCCCTACCGGGGTAGGAAGAGTCACAAAGTTTCACTCATAAATACATATTTGTACACCTAACTCTGTTTCAATAATTTCCTCCATACTGACCTATCCTTTCAAACCTCTTTTGCCTCATTTACCTCCATACACTGCTCCATACACGCCCTCCTGTTTTTAAGACTCCTAATATTCCTACTCCTAAGAATTTCCTCAACCACAACTTTCTTGGCCTACCTCTATCTCTCGCGCCATTAACTTCACTACAATAAATATAATAAATCGTAAATACTAAAAGTAAATGGCACACATAATGAATTCGTAACGATATTCAATGGAGTTAGTTGTATATTCTACACACAACACATCCTACCTAGGTACACCACGACAGTATTTTGATCATCCATATTCTTGTCCCGCATGGAACATTACATCAGCTCAAATATTTACGTAGAAACCTATGATTTCCTTCTTCATTATTACGGAGCATTTCCAGCGAACGCCTGGATACAAAATTAGAAAACCTCCACAAGCCTAACCTGACCAAAAGGTAACCAAATAATAAAACTTTTCGCCCATAAAACTACTCCCCCTTCTCCCAATACGTACTACATAGCCTTTCCACTCCCTTTCGAAGAGTTAAAAAAAAAGGAATTAATTCCTCCAAATGGATCACGGAAAAAAAATCAGTCCCGCGGATTTTATTTTCTGACACCTGCCCACCAAAAATCTCCATCTCTCCCCTCTTTTTTTCCTCTGCTCCCACTCTTTTTTAATCTCACTCAAAAAATCCTCCCACCCCTTCACCCACTCCCCCCAATCTGCCCCCGCCCCACACTCTCTTTTTCCCCCAACCCCTCCCCCATCCCTCGCTTCATGGTCGCCCGGGAGGAATAGATTTTTTCCCACGCTGCAATAGTAATGATGCCATTTGAGTTTTACCGACACACAATAAATCCTCGGATAAGAGCTCTTTTATAAAGCCCAGGGAGTTTCATTTCCTCCCATCACACAAACACACACAGATTCATTCATTCTCTCTCATTTTCTACTTAGCTTTGTTTACCTCTCACCCTCCGCGGCCACACTTCATCTCGCCATTCTGCCTTCCCATTCCATCTCCACCTTTTCCTATCAATTTAAAAGCGAGATTTTGGAGTGGAGTACGAGAGAGGGAGAGGAAACTTTGGTATTGGTTACGGTGGGCTGCCAAGGCGGTGGATGACTGGAGGGGATGCGAAAGTGTATCATGGAAAAAGGCGTTAGTTTGGAGATGGTGGTGCAATATAGGCTGGGTAAGATTCGACTAATAGTAATGGACCGAAATTTATCACGAAAATACCGGAGAAGAGACAGAAATAAATATCAGCCATCGAATTCTAGAATCACATAGCTTAGGCTTATCATGTCACAAGAGTCTACTGTATTTCTGAATTAAGCAACACTAATGTTTGCTGAAATCCCATCGCTCTTAGTGTGCTAAAGCCTTAACAGTAAAATTCATATATCTTGGCGCAAAGAACATGGTAGCAAACCTAGGGTATGCCATGACAAGCATGAGAGTTGCCTAATTGCAGTAAGTATTGGGCACCCATGTTTACGGCAAAGTCAGAAGGGACACAGTTATGAATGAGTGGGTACGGGTAATGAAAAATGTCGAATTGAAGGTCTAGTAACGGACATGCATTAAATTATCGTGCCTAGTTGGCTCGGCCATCAGAAGGGAATAGATGAGAATCGAATAGCGTAAGTTATACATTTCAGATGATATACACATGTCAAATCGAATAACGTTAAGTGGTAGATGGCAAAGTAGTCGTGTGAGAGGAAGGAGAAGAGCGGAAAAGCCATTGGTGAATAAGGTGAGAAACTGAATATTAGGAGTCTTGATAACAGAAGGGTGGGTATAATGCTATTTATGAGGGTGTAGCAAAAGCAAATGAGGTATGCAAGAATAGGGAGGTATGGAGGAAATTATTAAAGCAGAGTAAGCTTTTCAGACCGATCACCGACAAATAAACCTTTTAACTAAGCCTACCCGTAAAGAGAACGGTGTAGTGTGTCTGTATGCGTATTTGTATGTTTCACTCCATATTGTACATTCACCTTATTCTATACACACAAACTCATTCGTTAGTAGAAGTTTTCTGGTGGCTTAAGGGCCCATCGGACGAAAGGAGTGCTTAACTCGAAGAGCACACCCAGGTCATTCATGGAGGTATTAGGATTCTACCAAAGATCTCAGCCATCGTAGGGATTCGAACCCGAGCCATCGGGATGGGAAGTTGCTCCTCCAGTGACCGCACCAGCTCGGTCCCTCGAGGCGGGCGTCAGGGGGCAGGGGGGGGGGACTGCTGCGTGAGAAGGGATGAGGGCAGTTCTGATGAGCGGTGGAAAAAGAGAATGGAGTGAAAAAAAAGAAACCCATCGCTATTTAGTTTTGACGTCGAAAGTCCACCTCTCTCCACCGACCGTTGTGTGCCTCGCTGGTCGATTGATTTTCCGGTCACAGATAGGAAAGAGCGAGCGGCGGATGGCGCTGTGGTGGAGAGTGTCGGGGGGAGGGAGAGGATGGGGGGGAGGACACATGGGAATCGGTGGACATCGCCCATTTGGTGGGAGGGGGGGAGAGAGAACGTGAGGGAAGAAGGGGAAAGGGTTTGGTCGGGGAAAGCGCCGGAGGCCGGCAGCTCGGTGATAGTCGGCGAGTGAAAAGAGGATATCAGACTGAAAAACTAATGCGAGTGAAAACGAAAAAAAAAGAGGGATAGATGGCGCGGGTGATAATCTGGCAACTAACTGGAGATGATGATCCCGGGTGGACGAAGAGATATAGGCATCATAAAAGCATCAATCTTCGAATTTTTATTCTGAATCTGCATTTAAGAGGACCGTACTTAAGCCGGCTAACATAGCGGCTGTTACCAGAGTTAATCATATGATAATCTCACAAAAAGAAGCAAAAAATTTTCGTTGAAGGAATGAGTGTTGCGACTAGTCTATTCAAGGGCGGCTGGAATTCAAAGGAATCTAAATAAAAAATTGAGCGTAAAAATTCGTGTGAATGAAGCAACCCCATATTGCCAATTTATGGCGAATTGAAACATAAATTAATAAATAGAATAAATTTCTGGTAAAGCAATTCTTTCACAATAGAAGAGGGTGACATTATAAGGTCACTTCAGGGTATCACTAAAATATTAGAAAAATTTGGGAAACTATTAGATATTAAGGTGGGCGAAGCGAATCACAACACAAAGGCCATACCTCAAAACCACCATTAAATAAAGCACTATCAAAAGTATTACTTTTGGAATTACAATATTCCTCAGTATATCATCAGTTAAGCACGCCATAAAACTTGCATAGGAGCTAACTCTCGCATATCGACAATCACCCACAGTGTAGTTACACGTTAAATGCAAAGACATCACTGACACTATTGCTTCTTTAATTCAAGGCTAGAAACAATTAAGAACATATTCCGAAGACTCAACATAGCCACAGAAAATTTGTTTTCGTCGTGGTATATTTAGTAGACCCTGAGTCTGAGACTTAGCTGGCCTCATACTGGCACTGATAGGTTTGCGGATTAATATTACAGCAAATTAAAGTCAAAATAAGTGGAATTGTACGAGATTTAAATAACGGAGGGGTAAGTATATTACCCTTCATGTTGATCAACTTAGGCACATCATGACTTCAGCTGTATGTCCATATTTGAATTCAAGATAAAGAAATGGCCGATATGAAAGAACGAAAAAAGAAAGCGTATTTATGTATCACAATTATGCAGAGTTATCTTCCCATTTGTTTCAAGAACAATTCACCCGAACAAATTCATCGTTTCTCCGGATATTACAATTCATGATTTATTTGTTTACATAGTATTGTGTACTGGATCACATTATTAGGATAGGAAGATTTAGGAATTGTACTACCGGCATCATGTCACAAATAAGATGACGACTTATACTAATTCAATCTTAAGCTCTGCAGCGGGTATTCGACAGCGTAGCTCTCGAATATTAGCGCACTGCTTATGCATTTGACCTCAAACGTTTCATTGAGTTGCCTCGGACTCGCATTTTTTGACCTGTTGTGTATCCACCAACAAACTGATCTCAATTGAGTACAGATGGGCGAGCTCTCCCACGAAGAATGGGGAGGTTGGAGCTTATGAAAATGCCTTCGGTATGGACGGGTGGGACGGGTGGCTCGGCTATGGGCATTAATATCGGGGTCAGGTTGGGCGATTGGACAGCTAAGTGACAACTTCCCTCTTGGGAAAAAGTTTTAATAGTCTCCCGGTGGGTCACTAATGTTGCCTTTGAAGTCACGAGAGTCACCCTTCCTTGTCCACAAATACTCGCTTCTATTCTGTTTATTGTGTCTAAGGCAGGAGGCAACAATTGCTGCCCCGCGCAACGATCCCATAAGCGAGGAAAACTGTTAACAGTAGATGGTCGCCAAGTATCCATTGCTCACCCCACTCAGTAGCAAGCAGTGCCAGGGCAGAAGAAACTCTTACTAAAGCTTCGTGTTTGTTCCGTTCGATCGTTCATCAGGAGGATTTTTTTCAAAGACTGATTGAGTAAAAATTATAGGAAAAACACATTGAACTCCAATTTCCAAGGATTTCATCGGGTCGTGCGCGACGATACGCGAAATATAATGCATATTTGGACATCATTTCACAAAAATATCCCATTATGGTGCATCCAAATCACAGAAACATACAAAAAATTTTACACTTAGCAGCGATTTGTGCACGCCGCAGCATGACTTAGTGCTGTAGCTGGCTAATACATCTGATTGGCAAATGGTAGATACGAGTTCGAATCCCGTAGAATGGAGATGTATTTTTTATAGGGAATTTCGTCTTGTTGGAGAATATCTCTATCATGCATATCTTAACATAGAAAACAATAACTCACCACATTTTAATGGCTAACTTTCACAATAATATATGTGCTAATAGTACCTAAAGCAAAAGGGAAGTCAAAATTAAAATCAACTAGAAATTTAGAAACATAGTGAAACTAAATAATGCATGGACGGAAAAACATGGATTCTACAAATTTCCCTATATAATATTCAACTACTACCAAATATTTCTGTCTACCTGTTTTAAAACGCCATTTAGACTGTCTACGAATTTTTTAAAGAATATTCCGCAAAGATAGAGATAAATAAAATAGTTATATTCGTAAACTCTTGAGAGAATTTTAAGCAGATTTGCTTGTCAACAATTCATTTGCGCGGGAAAATAAGTACATACATTTTATAAAACGACTTATTTTTCATCTAGTGAGAGATTTATTGAGGGTGATTACAATTAACCCAGAAAAAAATCTGATTTTGCTTTTCTTTGTTAAGATATCTAATGCTCATTACATATCAATTAGGCCTTCATTTCAGTATTTATCTGAATTCTAATAATAGTAATAGCTTATATGGATAGTGGCTCATTAATCCCTTCCAAAATGTTCCCATTAATTCTTCCGCAATCTCATTTTCTAGAAGCACTTCAAGGCTTATGCAACAGCAACAGCATATGCATGCTGCTTATGTTCAATGAGCATGCAAAAAAAGGATAAAATTCTTGAAATATTAATTGCCTTTACAAAAGCTGAAAACGAAGCAATTAGGTGCACATACAATGTTAGTAATTATAAATAAAATAACTATCTTCTTCCTTCCCTTATCCTCCAGAAACCGTCTTCGGTGGCCCTGTAAAAAAACGAAGTTAACGAACGCATAAATTTTCACTCATAGAAGTTAGCAAAACAAAATATAATTTTGTGGTTCATTAGTCCTCAGGTTCTGCAATAGGAGAATTAAGAGTCGTTTCACGACCAGATCTATGACTTATTCGACGCATGTGGTGAGGATATTCATGGCTTGATTCCAGCCGTTTCCTCGGTCTTTCAACTGGCTTTCAGGAGGCGAGCGTACATTCCGGAACGCGACATTTTTATTCACGAGAACGGAAATCCATGAGAAACGAGGAATTTTTAACGATTATGTGCGCTGAAATCTTTACACAATGCTGGACAATTGGACAACGCTTGAAGAAACAGACGACTGACCAGAGGGGACAGGCTAAAGGGGAGAGGCGGGGATGATGGGAGACGCGGGGCGAAAAAAGTCAAAAGGAGAGGGCGACGTGAATGGCAGGAGAGAAGAACAAAGGAATGTCGAGCAGCAGGAGGAGGTAGAAAACATCCGACGGACGGACACGAGAAGATCGGGTGAAGAGGATGATGGATGCGAAAGGAAGAGAAATAAAAGAGAGTAGGTGGTAGAGACGCAGTTGTAGTAGAGTGAAGGTGAACAGTAGGGATGAACACACCATCGGGACATAAGTGAGGTGTATGAAGGGTTAAGGGGTTTACAGAATCACAAAAGCGGCGAGGATGAACGGGATGAAGCTATGGAAGAGACATATAGTCCATAGGCCAGGAGAGATTAGAAAACCAGACGCGCAATTTTAGACGATGATTAGACTGGTACTGAGGTAACATGAGAACGTTGCCTGGAAGATCAGGATTAAAGAGGCAACTATGATTACAATCACATGATCTACGGTAATTTCTCCATTATGCACCACCGATTTTTTTAAATGAATAGCATTTCCAAAAGAAAATATGCTGTCTTACGCATTGCTTTGGGGAGTTTGCAGTATATATTTGAATGAAAGCTAGAGTTTCCTTTTCACGTAAAGTTCACGCGCTAGGCGTTGAAGTTGAACGACAACATCAAGGAAATATTTACAGAAAATAAAGTTTGAAAAATTCTTGTAATTTCTTTAAAAAATTGACAAATAAAAGTGTCTAACAACTTCGAAAACTTATGCCGAATGAATGAATAAATTTATGTAGGATACGCAAAGTTTGGCATCAATTTCAACATTAACAAGGTCACAATTAAGGGGAAAAATTAATGACTGGGGCAATCTCGGAGAGGAGTTTGTCAAAACAGCAACGAAATCCAATGAGGATGAGATGCACATGAAGGACTCTAATTGGGCAGTGTAAGAGTTATTTAAAGAGAATTCATCAGGTCTGTAAAGAAAAATAGGGTGCTAATTGTAGGACACAGAGAAGGGTCAACATAGTGTAACGTGTGACCTGCCAGATGGAGTAATTCAGATATAAGTAATCTTTTTTTCATTACATGGACCGATTTTACAGATATTTTTAAAAATGGGTCTTTATTTACTCATAAACTCATTTTAATTCACATCTATTGGGTGAGAAAAAGGACGAATAAGCATCCAGAGGGAATAATTCAGATATAAGTAATCTTTTTTTCATTACATGGACCGATTTTACACATATTTTTTAAAATGGGTCTTTATTTGGGTCTCATATTTTATCATAAACTCATTTTAATTCACATCTATTGGGTGAGAAAAAGGACGAATAAGCAGCAGAGTCGATCTATTAATGTGAAGATAGAGCTGTCTTTGTGAAAAAAGTATGTAAGGGAAGTAGATTAATATTTATTACCTCTTTTAGTTCACCTAAGTATTGATTATTACGGCTTTTTCAGTGGTTGGTCAAACAGTGTATTTCTTTAATTTACACTCTATGTTATGATATCCGGTAAATGTTCTTTCAGTAATAAAACCGCTGCTAACTACGTTATGCCATAAATTACTCTCACGCTAACTAACCGAATTTCTGATGCAATATTCAAAACATTGACCCTCAGTCATCACTCAATGGGCGTGAAACCTACATCATTTTTCGGTTAAGATTTAAGAGGCATTGTATATACCGAGCCTAAGAAAATATCGTCAACCATTATGGTATGGTGAGCGCAAATCCATGTGTTTCATTGCAACAATGACTTTAAGTACATCTGTTGGCATTGGTCTCAGGTGTTAAAATTCAAAGAAATTTACTTGATATTTAAGTAAAATAGACGCAAGCAGTGGATATATTTGTTTCTCAAAATCACAGTGATCTAAGCATCCTGACTTTGTGTAGATTAATTAATTGGCGCTGGCAACTAATTTATAGAGCAATCGAGCTCATATAATGATAACACGTAACGTTGCAATTTCACATATCTTTATTAGGAACGACCCGGGTTTCGACGTTCAACGCCATCTTAAGGTGAACGTCATCTTTGTTTACCGTTCGACGTTCGACGACATCTTCAGGTTGAACGTCGAAACCCGGGTGGTTCCAAATAAAGATATGTGGAATCACAAAGTGACAAGTTATCATTATAATGTTAACCAATTCCACAAATTTACGACTCAGACTTCTAATTATAACAATGGAGCTCATTTAAGATTGCTTGAAGGAGATATCAATACTCATATAATTGATTGAATTCGGCGTCATAATTATAAAAATCTTACTTTTTAATGATAATATCAAAATATTAGTCACTATTTGAAAGAATCTTGCCTATTAAGATACCGTTTTCAATGGGATTTGGTACGGTTGTCCACTCCGGGAAAGCGTTATTAACAATGCCCGTATGTTCTAACCACAGATTCTTTAATAAATGTTACCATGTGCAACAGAAACACGATTATTTTCAAAAAATGAATTACTTATATAGCTGAATAATAAATAGCTGAAGCTAAATAGCTAAAATAAACAAGAAAACTCTTCGGTTGTGAAGTTGTACTCTGCGTACCTCGTGAAACAAATATATCGCTCTATGTTCACTTGCACATGTTAGTCAACTAAAAAGAATTCCAGGAAAAGTCAAAAGTACTGGCGTCATTGATGTAACTATACTTTCTCCATGATTCTGTAAAAGGAGTTGCCATACAGTAAAGAGTATATGGGAACATAAAGAACACTCATCAACAGCAGCGGTTGAAATTTAAGTTTAGTGATGAAGAATCTGCTTGCTTCGACACTCGAGTATTTCTGGCAGAAATTTGCGAGAAACATTTGGAATAAAGTGTTAAGTAAAGGTTCATTCGAAGATGATTTTCAGCATAAATCGGCAGAGATGAAAGTAATTTAGCATTTATAGGGTGTCTCATGTGGATTTCTTTAATTATAGGCTTTAATAGCATGAAAATATTCAAATATTTCGTACATGTGAAATGACCGCTTAAGCAAAATTGAGTCGTTTGACCTCCAGTAACAACACTGTTTTTTCAGCGAAATCAAAATATATATCAAGACCATTTTCACAGAGTCATATTTTGATAGAGTAGTTGCATCAGTGTCTGGCTTTAATTTTCTACATGTCCGTACAATCGAAGAGACTGCTGTCAAAAGTCAATTAAACGATCTCAAGTAAGCATTAATTTATTCAATAATTTATCATTTACACTTTTAAAGGATTATCATGTGTAAAAGTTAAATTTAAGCGTTTCTATGTGATGAAACAATGATTTTAGATTACTGAAAATAATTGCTTAGAACTCCGCTAATTATTGCATATGTCACCTTCAAAATTATTTATTCCATGAACACAAAGTGGTATTTAAAACATTTTCGTTGATGGGTAAAAAGAGAATTTAAGGGTATATTACCTAATAATGCAACACCTAAGCTCATCGTCCATAGAGACTAGGTGAAATATTCCCTTAAGGGACTCGGCAGGTATTTTTTTCGAATTGCAGCACTTGAGCACTAATACTAAATTGAAAACATAATAAACTCTGGGAAAATACACATCATCAAGGCTAATCTGACATAGTATGCAGATGCATGCAATGTAATTACGCCTGCAATACGACCTTTCGTTGCGGAAGACTTAAGTATTTCACTCCCTAGAATGAACTTGAGGGCCACCACGGCCGTGAAATCACTGAGAAGCGTCATAAATTGTCACCGAAGTCTCGCATTTCAGAACGGAGGATTTCATTGTGAGAATAAAAAGATGAAATGACGGCAGTCAGAGCGGGGGAAAGAAAAAGGTACACACATGCCAGCTTTAATATTTTTTTTCGTCTAGACAGATCTTTATCACAGGCATTTATCTTTGACACATGCCTCAAGTCTACCAAAAAATCCTTGTAACCATTTGACAGATAGACGTCGGAGCATATGCAGCAGGTGGCCCACATTTGCATTCTATTTTCTCCGCGGAAGTTGGAAATGGGAGTCTAGGGAACGGAGAAGTAGCGAGGAACTATGATATCTATGGATCATTTAGGACCAGGAACAAAAGCATTTAATAAAATATTTCGCTACTTTTAGTTGAAAAAATTAAATACTACGACGTCCTCATAAGTAAAACAATATTTTGGATCATTGGAACGAACTCCTCGGCGCCACACGTCCTATGATTTTGAATATAAGAGCGTGTTGATGGATCTATTGCGAGCATATTACTTAAGAAGGCGTAACCTATCCAGATTTAAAGGTGGAAAATGAAAACAGCTGATGGGGGCAATAATAGGGGCCCGGGTGGTCAAACACAGGATGGAACGGTGCAGGTCAGTGGTCTTGTATAAGTAACTCCCATTATACGAAGAGGCCCAGAGCCAAAGGATTCGAGATGCCTTAATATCGGAGGCAGATGATTGCTATACTACATCCCTCATGTGCGGCGGAAGTGCTATGAATAGCAGCCATGCATTGATTTGGTAATCCGAGGTGCTGACGATTCATGCCATTACTTCTATTCATGCGGACCATATGAATGGCAGCGTAAAACACATTAATTTTGCGAACGATTTTGCTATTCTTCGAATGGAAGAGAGCCTCATGTGAGCTAATTGTTTACCACTTTTACCTCTTCACAAACTAGGTACTTGCAATAATTAAGAAATTTAACAGCTTGCCACTCAATATATGAACTTTATTTGAGTGGGCCCCAGTTTTGGGTTATTATGTGATTTCCATAATCTGCGAATTCGCTGCAATTCTAAGCTCCGTTGGCCACTGAAAAAGCCAATTTTCTGTCCGTACCTTTTTGCGTAACCTTGCATATTGCTAGATCGAGTAAGACTCATTCTTTCAACATGATATATAAAAATGACTTCATACAGAATTATTCAATGCTCACGGGTGAAAATTTAATTTCGCGACGTCTAAGACTATCCCAATAGTAACCGGACTGGGGGCACATTGGTAGCGGGTTCGAGCCCGGCACTGGGAAAGCATGCTGTGCGGTCCTCAATATTAATGCCTAAGGTCAGACGGTACTACATTACTTTCGCAGTCTAAGGCCCAAAATCCGAGTCTGCCGCGATTGTTAGACTGAAATGAGCAATCATATAATTCATTATATCAATAGAATAATCATTTTATTGAGGGAAGAAAGCCGAAATTCAATCTCGGTTATAGGCTTAGGATCATCCTTCAACTTTGGTGTTCTCTCATAACTACTCACGGACGATAGAATTGACGGAATGTACTATTTAAAATGCATTAACATAGCGCTGTAAATAAATACAGATAAAGTAAGTGAAAGTGAATGCAAGCACCTCAGAGCAATGTGTCTCTTGACCAATACGGATTGCAAAAGCGTGAATGGACTTCACATTATGGAGATAGAGAGGAAGGAGAAGAAGTCACGGAAGAAGAGCATGAATGAAAAACAGTGAGTTGTTTGGATGGGAAATGGCAAATGAAGTGTTTTGACGATTGAAAATTAGAAAATGAGTTCAACGTAACGTAGTCGGCAGAGACAGGTCAACATCCTTATAGAGAGGTGTCAAATGGTCACTCAACCTTTGCATCTGGTTTTTACATTTTTGCAGTGTTTAAAACAAAGGTTCTCTAACTAAAGAAACCTTTTATAACGGCAAGCGGGCATTTATTACTTTCCACATTAATTGATCAAAATTATAAAATATGAAATAGCTAAAAAAATATAATACAAGCAAAAAGGAATAGCACACTGACTCAAAAATTTTATTAAAACACTAAGCTCTTCGATCACGTACGAAGAGAAAAATTCCAACGTCATTAATCGTGCCCATCTCCTGTTCTTGTACGTCAATATTTTTCTTCAAAAGCTACTTGCAATGTGATTTCCGAGAATATATTGGACTTCTTCCTCTATAATTTCGTATTATATGATTATATTACGCTTCCCTTCCCTATGAACCTTGAGCGGTGCGAATTGTATTTCCATATAAGCTATTTCCTCGTTTAACAAGTAGTGAGGGAAATAAAATATTTAATTATAAAAACTCACAGGTAATTTTTCTCATCAAGAGGTTTTTCTGAGGCTAATTCATGAATTTTATCTACTACTCTAAGTATTTAATAAGTTGAAAGCCAATATAAATTGAAGCATGAGACAATCTGTTAAGCAAAATTCGCCTACACGAAGATAGAAGAGACCAATAGTGGATGAAATTATATAAGAAAAACAAATAATATATGGTAGCAAACATTTTTGATTTTCAAGCGCTAAAGTCTATTGTAAAACTCTCCAAAGTCTCCCTTTGAGAGATTTCCAATTAAGTTCATCTGCAATAAAGCCTCAAAATTACGAATATTGCGTCATCAACAAAGCGCTATTGATGCATTGATTTGGTAACCCGAGGTGTTGATGATTCATGTCATTAGTCAGGAGGTATTTTATCACGATTAAATTTTTTTAACCAAAGATTCATAATTTTCATGAGCACATATTATCGTCGCGGACAAGTTTAGGTACCGATCCTTATAATATTCTGGCGTGGCGTAAATTTACAGAATGCTTACTAGGTCTTTCATCGTAAGCAAATTCAAATACCACATCTTCGAATGAAATAGGTTGAGCGAAATTCCACCTTACATAAAATCAATGATCTATTACATTTAAAAAGATCATCAAATTGATGATGCATTATTTTAAACACTTATTCCATTACTTTCCGAAATAATTGTCGACAAAAGGAAGAGTTATTATTGTAACGAAGTGCTGTTCGTACGCTTATCGGTTATTTGACAAAGAAATAAATCTATTAGACACTGATATGCTTTCATGAAATTCTTCAGATCTGAAGATGTTTTCAGCCCACGGCGTGAAAAAATAACCAACATATCCTCACTTATGTATACTCAGTCAATTACAATTAAATACAGTAAAAAACTGAGTTTTTGTGCTGACAATGAGAAGTAATAAAATCGTAGTCGATTCATAATTTTTCTATATTCACGACTTAACGGCGCAATTGCACTTTAGCATCCGGACGTGAATCGTGCAGAATCGCAGTCCTTGTAGAACAATAAATGCTCGTGAAGAAACATTGTCAATTTGATTATATTACGTTATTTATTGATCGTTAATATAATAAATATTTTGCAAATTTACTCCTTAATTTAGCTAAAAATGTTTCTGAGTTGAGAGAGTCAAAAGATTTAATGCTTCTTAATGTGGCCTAAGTTAAATTTTCAATACAGCCTCTACTTTGACTCTTAAATAATGTTGTTCGGACCTCCAAAAAATAGTTTGAGAAAAGTGCCTAATCAGGGAGAAGGAACATGTCCCAGACATGAATGAATGTAAATAGATCGGCTGGTTCGCGACTAAATATGAAGAAACTTCTCAACAGGGGAAGTGACGGAAGAAGTTTTGGCCGGGGGAGAGATGGATGGGAGACCTTCCGGCTCCGCCAGACTGCATTATTAGGGAAAACACCACCCCCATCGGGTTTATACGGGTCCAACCCATTTGCGGGTGGAGTTTAAAGGGCCTCAATTCGGGCACGTCTCGTCGAGAGGGGCGGAGGAGAAGGAGGAGGCAGCCAAAAATAAACAAAAGAACGCGAGTGGCTCCTAACCTACCCGCTCCCTTCCGCACCTCTCATATGCTTCTTTATCCCTACCAAATGATACTTGGTGGGGCGGGGGAGGGGAGGGTTTGAGAGGGTGGTTGGGTGGGTGGTCAAGGGACGGACGGCCAGACCCTACTTCCCCCACCACGCCCTCCTCATCGCCGAGCACCCTTTCTCCGGCCCACGACCACATTGAACCCCTTCCCCCGCGGCTCCGGCCCTCTCATTCCCACATGTTCCCGGGGCCACCGTCTCCGTTGCCCGGAAACCCAGACATCCGCCCCTGGGGTCGAATACCCGCCGTCACATTTATATTTCCAAGGACGAAGACGAATCAGACAGTCAGGCGAGCGTGGAATATAACCCCCCCACCCCACCCAACCCAGCCCAAACTTCCTTCCTTTCTCAAAGGCCTCCTCCTTCTATCCTCCTCCCCCTCCTCCGTCTCCTCCTCAATCGTCTTCCCAATGGCCCGGCCCGCCATCTCCACACCCCTCCTCCCATCGCCAACGTCAGAACGAGAGCAACAAAAAGAAACGGTCCTCCCGAACTGCTGGTCACCCATCGTCTCATTTGGTGGATGGGTCTTTTAAATACGTAAGTCTCTCCTCTTCGTCCATCCTCTGGCCTCGTCGCAGTATCCGCAGGGGACCCCACTTCTGTTTGGGTTGGGGGGGATCCGCAGAATTCGTCAGCAAACCGTTAGGAGAGACGAAAGAAACTGAGCTTTGACAGTGTGAGATTCATCCTCAAGTTTGTTTTTTTCGAACGCCCAGTTATTTCTCCTAATGACACTTATTGCTCTCCCGGTTGACGCGTTCAACTCCGAGTAGGTACGCAATGCAGAAATAAAAATGCGCAATTTCTCACAAAAAATAAAATTTACATCGACTAGGGTTTCACTGTTTATACATCATCGTCAGGTAAAAAGTGATGCGCCGTGCGCATAATATATAGTCATTGAAGGAGAGGGGGGAAAGGAAGCTTCTCTTAAGTACAGTACAGGATATCTTCTCTTAGTACACTTCCTAGTACAGGATATCTTCTCTTATCTTCCAAGTACATACGCGCACGCGCACTAACGTGCAGAAAAAGTGAACCTTATTAGAAACTAATGCGTAATTATCGAATATAGTTAGGCTTTGATATTTTCTGGTGATGTTGTTTGTCCGTAATGCAAGGAATAATGAAGGTAGTAGTGATAACAGTGAAGGTCAGTTTGTATGAATTATAAAATGGGTATCAACCCTAGATATAGCCTTAGAATGATATCTAAGCGCGTAAAAAAATAATGATTTCTTCCCAATAAAATGCAGCTAATTCTTGAATATTGAAAATATGTTTTTTCGTAGTTAACCTGAAATCATTTTGTAAGGCCAAGCATGATAGAGTACCCAAGTTTTCAATGTAATAGCCGATAAACAATGGAAAATTCATTGCACTGATATCCATACTAAAGTACATCACTGACTTAAATTATGAGTGAAGAAATATCTGTGTTAACGTGATACATAATGACAACACACAACTTGACCTTTGCTAACGTATTAAAGGTTATCCTCTCCCATGCTTAATACTTGCTGGTATTTAACTGACTACAAACTACAGTTACAGGAACTTATAATACATTACGTACTGCCGCAACGCGGCCTCATCGAGGTGAGCGAGAGGTGCAAGGATGTTTTGAAAGGGGCACAAAAGAGTGATCCATATTAAGGATTCGGCAGAGGTCAGTGAGGGGAGGTAGAGTGGGTGGTACGGCTTCAAAGCTTGGGCCTCTGATAGTGAGGTTAAATCATGAATAGGCCTCACGTCGCCAGGAATACTCATCCCGAGGGAAAATATTGCTGCTAAGCTAGTTTCTAGTATTTTTCTGGGTACAGTGCATTCGTATATGAATGGTCTACATTAGAATAATAGCATAATAATGCCAAGACCTTGGATAAAGATAAACTCGGTGAGTTCAGGTGTGACTTCCTATAAATTCATCATGATGTAAAGAGCACTTTCATTTTTCCGCAACTTATTTTCAATCGTACAACTAGTCTCAATTGTACAACGCAAAGGCGTCATCCTCAGGTACCTCAACTTCAGGAGTTTACTTTTTGCGGCATTGTTACATTACGGCATGAGGTAGTACCCGAGGATGACGCCTTTGCGTCGGAACTAGCAGTACGATTGAAAATAAATTGAGGAAATATACAAAGTGTTTTTTACATCATTGGAAGAATATATTTAAAGTAAAAACATTCCATCGTCGTGAAGCTGCCGATAAAAGGTTCCTGGGATACTAACCGACCAACTGAACGCCAAAACTGAGGCAACGCTATGGAAACAAACATACTCAAAATTAAAGCACATATAACTTGGCAACCACTTTTAGATGGTTTATAGAGATTTAAATTATTCGGTTTTGAGTTTTACCGTCGAAAAAAAATGCCCAACTAGGGTTATAACATTCGAGCATTAAAAGAAAACATGAGTTATAATAATTTTCTGGCTCTCCGTTTTCATGTCTCCCAGGATTCTTTTTAACCAAATGCACTTACTTTTATTAACCGAGAATAAAGCGAGGGTCCATTAAAAAGCACAAGTCAAACAAGTCAGACATATTTCATCCACCAGTAATTAAGCTGGCAGACAACAGTTACGGTTCGTTCTCACCGTCGTCATCTTAAACCTTTTATTGCTTGCCATAAAAATCCTAAGTTTTAAAATAAAACTCACCTAGAACAAATAAAAGAAACCGATTTTCTTATGATTCAGGCATTTTATCCTCTCGGGCAATTAACCGAGTCGACTCAAAACATAAAAAACATATTTTCTCTTGTTGGAGCGTCCCCGGGAATTCCACTCACAAGCTCGCGAAGCAGGACTGAGGGAGATAGGGAAGCATGAGTGGGGAGGGGGGGAGAGGGAGAAGTTCAAAGGTTTCTAAAAAGTATTAGCATCCCCCGGTCTACGGAGCAATCATTCTTCTTACTTGCTCTCGTCCCCATTTCTCTTTGTCTCCCTTTGGCCAGCATCCTTTTCTCCGTCCGGCAGTTAACTTTCCTCAGGTCTCCACGAAGCAGTCTCAGCAAACAATAATCACCGATGCACAATGGTATCCTTCTCCTCTCCCGCATCACCTCCATCACTCTCCGGCCAACATGCATTTGCCTCTCTTAACTCTTTCCCTTCTCCTACAAACAACACAACCTCCACCCACCCGCTCCTTCGGTCAAATACAAGAGGAGTACCTTTCCAGTCCCTTTGCTCCCCTCCCTCCCCCCCCCCACTCACCCACCCAACCATCACCTTATAGCCTTTTGGAAGAGAAAAAATATTTCCACTCCTCCCTCCCCCTCTTGTCCACGGACCTCCTCCCCTCCCCGCCGATGCGACCGAAAACCTCACAAAGGTGAAGCCATTTATCTGAGTCCTTTAGAGAGCAGGAGGAAAAAAGTGGATAAAAGCACAAAACGCAACACAACCTAACGAAACCATCCCCTCTCTCTCTCTCTCTTTCTCTCCTCTCCTTCAAGTTTGTGTACATCTGCGAGCGAGCTCACGATTGTTTCTGTGCGTAGGCATAGTGTCGGGGAGCTTCAAAAAAGGGGATCGCATTCCACGCGCAAATTCTTCCTCGGCCCCTTTATCTCTCTCCTTCGCTCCCTCGCTCTCCCTCCGCGTGACATATATATTGCAAACACATAATAGTATATAACATCTAAATAAGAGGTGTGGGGTGAGACGGGAAATATTTTTTTTCTGTTTCGGTGAGTTTGCGTTGTGGTCGGTGGGATTGAGGGACGGTCTTTGAGGAACACCGAGAGTACCATGGGAGGCCGGGGGTGGAGGCAGAACAGTGGTGGTCGGTGGGTGGGGGTGAAGGGCGATCGGACGATGTGGGAGGGAGGGGGTGGCACTTCCCAGGCATGAGGGAAAAAATATGCGCAAAGGATAAACTTATAATGACCGAGCGATTCTCCAGGACGACGGAGTTTATACGGGGGTTGTAGATTTCAACGGAGGCAATCTCACCTAAGTGAAGACAAATTGCAGGAGCGTATTAAAGTAGATGATTGACTAAAAGATTACTTTCTCAGTTAGGGTTGAGCAAAAATAAAACAATGTGCTACGTATAAACTTTGTAGACAGGTAGTGCTATTAGTTCCTAGTCATGTACGGAGCTGAGTCCACAGTTATTTTTGTGCCCTGTCTTTGCCCACGTCAATTTATAGAATGATATAATTAAGTGGTATAAAGGTCCCACCTTTTAATATTAAACGCCTTTTCTACATATTTAAATAAATATACGTGAGTTTATATGCAGAAAGAATCAAGAAGGAAATGAAAGACATCTTGAAAAATCATGAAGCACATTAACTGTTCACCGCCCGTTTGCTTAGCTGCATCTACTATATGTGCTTACGTTTGACATACCCTCACAGATTCAGGTTATATTTACAAGCCGCAAACAAGTCACATCAGCTATAATGAATGAAAGAGTCAGCTACTTCTCCAATATTCTAAACAAATTAGTTTGTAGAAAAAATAAAAAAGCTCCTATGCCTCTCTCTCTCATCATACGTGAGACATCATACGTGGGACAGAATCAGATATAATAATAAAATTCTCAAAAATGATGAATTTATAAAAAAGTGCTTCAAAACTAGTGCTTACAAATAAAGTGCTTAAGACGATTCCGAATAAAAGCGATTTATTCAACCCACGGCTGAATTATTCTAGATACCTCATTAGCAAGATTACTATGAAGACATTCCGCGTTATGTAACATTTATCTTTTGCTGTCAAAGAAAAGACGTTTGACTTGGGGAAAACTAAAGGAAAAGGCAAAACGCCGCCGGCAAGCGAAAGGTGACACGAGAGAGAAATGCATGCAGGGATCGCATCCGCGCGAGTGTTTTGTTCTTCCTGCTTTATATCCTCACGCCTCCGGGAAAATAAAAGAAAAACTCGAATTTGAATGGGGTCATTATTTGTCCCGGTGGGTTTTTTTCCCACCCACACTCACTTTCTCTGCAACCCCCCTTTCCCCTCTACCGATCGCCGAACCCCCTACCCCACTCCTCCACAACCCCTCCTGCTCCGGTCGTCCTTTTCATAGATTCACACATCCATGCCCTCGATCTCTGTCTCAATTGTCCCTCAAAACCACTTTGCATACAATCGAAATGTGAGTTATGTCATGCTTCACTCCGCGCAATTGCGGAATTTATATACGTGACGGGTGATTCCGACGGCACGTTAATAAAACCACGCAGCCCAAAAAACTAACGAACGTCTCCCTCCTTTTTCTTCGGCTCACTATTTTAAACAACAAATGGATGCAAATTCTTTGATGCTTAAAAGCTTCTAAGTGGAAGGTTTTTATCTGTGTAATTCTCTCGGGTTCGCCACCGGGTAAGAAAGTCATAGGCAGCCGACGTTTCGGGTTCCGACTCGTTAGCCATTCTCAAGGCAGAATTCTTGAGAATGGGTAACGAGTCGGAACCCGAAACTTTGGCTGCCTATGAATTTCTTACCCGGTGGCGAGCCCGAGAGAATTACACAAATATTATTCGCCTGGAGAGTTTTTAGTTTCAACTAATTTAGCGCTCTGGAATCGATAGATACGACATCACTTCGTGAACAGTTCTTGCATCGAGGCTTTCCCGTGAGGGAGCTTATGTCAAACTAGAGGTGGAAATGCGGATTAATTAAAAGAACCAACTGATTTATCCTCTTATTTTCACCCAGATTCTAGTTCTTCCGCAAAAGATTGAGACTAAATTTTGTCAAAAAATCTCATGCCAGTGTGGTTTCTCCAAAATTCAAAGTTGACTACTAGTTATAACTAATTGGGGGAACAAATAAAAGCTGAATATGATACCATGAATAGAGAACGCGGAGTAGCTTTACAGTTGGACGATTTATGTGAAATCGAATTACGTGATCTACGCTAAATACTAAGTCCATGAATAGAGCTCCACATTGCAGATGTTAACGGTGAAATGAACCATATGAATATCGACATAGCTCAAGCTTTATCAATTCAGACAAGTCATTTCATAAACTTCTTCTTCCGTTCTAACGATCAGTAACTTCTCAAGCATACTTCGATAATGGTTAAAAACTAGCATTGAATTTCGTTTAACTTTCACACACGATTCCGAAAACCTTCTCGTAATGACGTTTGCAGATCGAACAGCATCCAGTAGCACCACTTACTTTCTCAACGTCTTTCTGATGGGAGATAAAGTGATGGAATGCACCAGATATCCAAATCCGACTCAATGAGCAGCAACTGATCTATACGTATGGGTATGCCGCAAGCTTTAGGGTGTTGAATCGATAGCTGTAGCGACTTCGCAGCGAATCACGGCAACTGAGTAATATTTCCGTTCTCATTCTCTATTTCAATCAATTACTTTGAGAGTAAGAGGTATAGAAGTATCTCCACAATATATCATACAACTAATAAAGTGCTTGCGGATACCAGCTATAGGCTGATCATACAATCTATGGAAGTACCTAGAAAAAAATGTAGGCATAAATGATTATTATCCTTAAAAGTTGTCAAAAAGTTGCATTCTTTATAATACGACATATTACTAACTTATTTATCATTTAAGCAGGTGCCTCTAGGTGATTTAAATGCGTCATTTTGAAACCACAATGGCAATTTGATTAGAGTTACCCCACCACCCCATTGCGAGTAAAGAAATACGGAAATTTTTGGCACATGAAATAACAGATGCCGGGATGTATACAATGCTATTGCAAATAAAATAAATAGGAGCTTCCACTATCAAATTAGCTGTTTTTTTTCTTATTTTTCGTCCATTAAAATTCTTTTAAAGCCAAGGTAATGCATAAATGTGGCAATAGCAGGATGCTAGCGACTCGTCTTTGCGAATATTTCCCAAGAAAAGAAACGTAAATGGAACGAATTGGGGGACAATGATACATGTTACAGAAAAAAAGCATATAATATTAATGAGAAACTACAGGGAAGTATTGCCTTTATGCTCACCTTCAAAAGCATGAATATTTACAACGTACATACATAGTAATACAAATAGGTTAAAAGAACACACTAGAGAACGAGTCAAATGCATGGTACGTGTATGTTAGTTGGTTTGTTAAATGTGGGCATTACTTAATTAAGAACATCAAACATGATTACATTAATTATGATTTCCCTCTCTGTAACCCGCAAATACCTGTACCTCTAATCCGCCTTTCTATGGCACTTTGGAAAAAGCAGGGGGTAACTAGCACTACATAAAAACAGTGAACCAGACAAAAACTCCCAACTTTATTCTACGTTAGCCTTTTTCACTTGGTCATAAAATATTCTAAACGAAAGGGGAATTGCCTTCGCCGCATTAGTGGAATATCAGCGTCATGAGCATTTAATGTCAGCCTTGAGAAAAACAATGAATTGCATGTAAAGGATGCCTAAAGTAAATATTCCACAGTACAAATTGCTCTATGTTGAGCGTTCTCAAATTACTCATGCGCCATTAAAGCTCTTTTCTTTGGGATTGTGACTTTTAAAGAACACAACACACAACTACCGTTTCACAAACAAAAGATGCGATGGTGACACTATTGGTGTTGGCGTAATTGAATAATTTATACCTAGATAACGGGTCACACCCCAGCCCCCAAAGAAATTATAGTAAGCTAAACGCTGGCGGGAGCATGGATTTAGTCACCGCAACCGTGATACAGATGGACACAAGAGAAATGGACCGTGCCCCGCAGCAAGTTAGCAAAAACCCTCATCTAATTATTAAGGCGATCAATGCAGTGTGAAGTGAAGAACAACTGAGTAATACTTATTCACATTCTTAGTCAAATATATAACGAACCATCGCCTAAGCTATTAAAAACCTATTCTACACAAAGCAATGGTAAGTAAGGCCGGTGGCGTATTATCAGGCACATTTGAGCGATTTAAAAGAGATTTCTGTTTCTAAGCATTTAGGAAGCGTTTCTTGAGCACCAGGATATCAAGACTTCTGAAGGACTTCCACAATAATGTCCCTTCATACACACACCAACCTGTGTCTATTTCTGGCATGCATCTGTTAGTCACTCGGGTCCACCGGAGTACGCAGAGGGAACGCGGGGAGAGGATCAGAGTAAGAATTGCAACCATTCCCTAGAGAAACACTTTATTCGGTCCTCTAAACATCGACACAACCGCACCAAGGTCCCCACGAGACTGCCCGAGGAAGGCACGAGAGACCATCGGGCATGGGAACGATGCTGAGCGGTGCATTCTCTGGACAGAGGAAGAGAGGAGCCATTCAGATTGTGCACTATCTCGTCTCCCATTGCCCAAACAGGAAGAGAGGAGCAAATTAGGCCGTGCACTATCTGCTTTCCAATAAAGGACGGAGGAAGAGAAGAATATTAAGATTGTAGCAATAATGGGTAAGATGAATGGCGTCAGCACTTGGCGGCCAATGAGTTGGAAGGGGTGTGAGTGGGGAGTGGACCGGCGTGGGAGTAGCGCGCCTCGAGGAGTCTCGTGCCTTCCTTACCATACTAACAATATACTTACACATCTCTACTTTAAAAAAATGCGGCGTCATAATTCAATGGTGATATCAAAGTAATTGATGGACAGAGGACTTGGCGACCGATTGGAAAAGAGATTGAGTAGTGTGATCTCAAAATAAAAAATGAAAAAAACAAAAAGGAAGAAAGGTGCATACGGCAACGAGAAAATAAATGCACATATTGAATAAGAACAAAGAACATAGGTTATTATGATACATTTAGCACCTCAATTAATTTTTATGTAGAATTTTTAAGGTTCTGGTAAGTATTTTTTGGTCCCACTAAAATTCAAAGGCAGGTACGTAATGACTTAGGTGACAAGTTAAGTATTTCGAATCCATTCGTCCAAAAGAAGTCTTGCTAGACTACCACCGACAAAATATTCATCAAACAATTTCTTAGTTCATTGGCTTCTCCAATACTATCCCTCTTTATATCCCAGCAAATACGGTCACAGCTGGATAGCAAAATTATTGTATGATGAAATCCAAGCGCCACTCAACATTTTATAGGTCAAATTAATGATATTTCGTAGGGCCTAAACAACAGTCAACAATAATTGATGGCTGAAAAAGAAAGATAGACGAAAAAATATATGTATAT
This sequence comes from Ceriagrion tenellum, assembly GCA_963169105.1. Taxonomy (NCBI): domain Eukaryota; kingdom Metazoa; phylum Arthropoda; class Insecta; order Odonata; family Coenagrionidae; genus Ceriagrion; species Ceriagrion tenellum. The sequence goes on along the minus strand of OY720635.1, from coordinate 31,924,930 downwards.
ATAATAGAGATAAAATTAGAACAAGTCTAAGAGATCTTACGAGCTGCAAATATTACGGCGGGAAATTCGTATTTCCAATTAACATCCTTATCGATGCTCAAATACCATAGAAAAATGATCAATGAAAGAAGAAATAGAAGCATTGCAGCATGCATTAGAGATAATCGAGCTTTTTCAATAGTGCTCGTCACCCTACCTCAGTTGGAACTTGAAAAAATTGTTTATCGAACAGCAATAAGGCCTGCAGTCATAAATCGTTCGCTAAAGAAAAAGAGTAGCTCAAAAGATGCGAAAGGGAAGTACGAGAATGATTTTTGGAACAGCGAAGGAAGGCGGGCACGGGAAAATACGGAGGAAGAGAGAACTATGATTATCCTAATACTGTCTCAGAAACAATAGCACAAGGTTGAGGTGGTTACGTTGAGCTAGGTTGAGAGATTCCTGAAGAACATTCATTCATTGGTCGTTCAATCCTATTATTGGTTGACTGCAGCCCTCCACTCTTCCCTATTTATTACTAGTTCCCTTACCTCTTAGTATCTCTTCCTCTGTACTTTTCTCTTTATTTGGTCCATGAACTTATTATTTGGTCTTCTCCTGAGGACTTTTCCCTCTATTTTGCCTGCAGTTATGTTCTTTATAAATCCATTGTGTCTCAGAGTGTGTACAATTCTTCTTGTTCTTCTTTTCTGTATGGTGTTCCATATGGTCCCTTCCTCCTCTACTCTACTGTATACTTCATCATTTCTTATTTTGTCTGTAATCTTTTCATCTTCAACATTCTCCTCCAGCACCAGGTTTCCAAGGTTTCTAGTCTTTTCTGGTCAACTTTTCCAATGGCCAATCCATAGAGCGCCACGCTCCACATGAATGTTTTTGCATAATGTTACCTGGTTTGTAGCCCTATCTTCCGTCTCACGTGATGCTGCTTCCGAGATTGTGCTTCTTTACGATAGAATGGTCAAAAAAGTATGCCAAGCAAATAATGGCGGTAAAGGTTTAAGAGGAAGACCATGGAAAAGATAGTCGGATGATGCAGAGAACGATGTGAGAACGATGAAAAAAATAAGATTCGGAACACGTGCGGTAAATCCTGAAGTCTGGAATAACACTGTCAGAGAGGCCAAGTTCCGGCAAGGACTGTAGCGCCGAAGGGATAGTAAGAAATAAGCATTTACGATCAACACCCCACCGGCCGCTCAATTGCCTTGGAATTTCTTCGAAACTAAAATTATGCGAACTGAGAATTCGCGGATGTGAGTAAAAGGGAATGGAAACAGAGGCGTGGGAGGGTGAAAGAGCAGGAGGGGGAGATGAGAGGAAAGGATATGTTGGGAGAGAGATAATGTGGAAGGAATGAAAGCCGTGGACTCGAGTCTCAGGGGCGATGCGTAGTCAACTCATTCCAGACAAGTCCCTTTTCTTCTTCAAACCCCTCACTCTCTGCCATCCGCGGCTGGCCAGCACCCACCCTCCCTCCCCTATTCCCCCCCACTACACCCCATACGTCCTCGGCTACTTTTCTTTGCTTCTCTAACCACATCCATCCATCCGTGCAAATAAGGCGCTCTCGCCACATTCCATCTCCTTTTTTGCCGTCTCACCCTTCCCTTTGCTTCCTCCAACTGTGAAGGGAAGAAGGGAAGGGAGAGAGAGGATAGAGACCAGTGGAACGCCACCACCGGGATCCCCTTGCACTCCATCCCCCCCCAACTTACACTCACCTCCCCCTCTCCATTTCAAGATCCTCCATTCCAATAGCAAAGACGATTCCAGCCCTTGCTGTCCAAGGCATGCTCGAAACCATAAAACACTCATTAAAACGTTTAGGGCAGCGCTTTAACCCTTCTTAATTTCTTCCAGGGTATTTCCTCCTTCCTCCGCTTCGATTCCCGCGATGATCACACAGAGCGAAGATAATAGTGCATTCTGTTGGTGCGCTCGTTTGATGCACAGGATCACAATTTGATCATATGAGGGATGTATGATGATGAATGATAATACGGATGGAGAACGAGGGCTTTGATAGTTGTACGAGGGATATCAGTCACAGATTTACCAATGTAGGAAATATTTTACCAGATTTTACAACTGCCATATTCTGCACTTCGGATAATATCATTACTCCAATAGAAGCACAGGGAATCTAACAATATGTTGATTTTCCTAAATTAATTCGTTTTCAATTCCCAATGATAAACTCATTGTGAATACATTTTATTAACTCGGGAGTGATTTCATAGTAATTCTGTGGTAGAGATATATATATATATATATATATATATATATATATATATATATATATATATATATATATATATATATATATATAAATCTTCGTCACAGGGTGACACTAAACATAAAACATAAAAAAAGCAAACTCACGAGTTTAAAATTTTCGGTGGGTCGCCCGCACCTTCGTCAGTGATAGAATGAGGATTGAGGAGGAAGAATCGTATAGGAGGGGCGGTGAGGGGAAGGAGCAGGTAGGAGGGGTGGGGAAGGGCGGGGAGGGAAGGAGCCAAAGACCTATTCGGGAGAAAGAAACAATGTAGCGAAAAGTGGGGGATAAAATTAATGGGAACGGTTGAGGCCAGGTGGACAGAGGGCGTTAAAAAATCTGATGCATTTTGCCACGTTCGTGGAATCTTCGCAAGAACTATATATATATATATATATATATATATATATATATATATATATATATATATATATATATATATATATATATACACGAATATCCAATTTCTCCTAAAAGTGAAATTCAGAAAAATTATGGAAACAGAAACTCACAGACATGATAAATATCATCGCTGAGTCTGTTAGTAAAAAAATACCGCGTTTGAACCTGAACCGATCAGGGAGTGTATTTGAGATTGCCAAGAATCAGGAAAGAAGAGAGCATGTTAGACTCTTATGTGGACAATCAAATGGACTCAATAGGAGAGGATGATTTTAGCAACATTACGACCATGATAACAATAATACTTAGCCCTTTAAGCACGAGAAAAAGTGCTATATATTACAAACATGACAGTGTTTAGCCAATCGTAGATGTGAAATAAATTTTACGTCAAATGGATGCGGGATTTGAGTCAGTTACATAACGGATTACAGAGGTGCTTGGGCACTGATATTTAGATGATATTGACTAACCACATCTTCATTAAGATTAAATTAAAATGACTCTATGATAAGGGCAGTTGATGAATTAAACGCAACTATCAATGCTGTCTGAAATCAAGCGATTCCGGCGATCAATGAATTTTTATAGAATAAGAAATGGCTTCAATCGTTCATTTGTTGTTCAATCCTAAGATTGGTTGACTGCGGCCCTCTACCCTTCATTATCTAATGCTAGTTCCCTTTCCTCCTGGTATCTCTTTCTATATATGTTCCTCTTTATTTGGTCCATGAACTTATTCTTAGGTCTTTCTCTGGGGACTTTTCCCTCTATTTTACCTTCATGAAATGGCCACCCACATTCCAATAAAAGATTACAAGAACGTATGGTAGCACAAATGCATGGCATTCAAAAAACAGCTCCCGGCAGGGTAGCACATGTTGTATCCTTGGATTTTAGGGGATCTAACGTATAACCTTTGGCAATAATTCCAGTTTATGCGCAACATTCACGCCCGATGGATGACTCCATTCCTCGTGCATTATCAAACTATGCGTGCAACACAGGCGTGGTAAAAATTCGGTCTAAAGTGGTCGGCAGGGGTACTTGATAACTTATTGAGGTCTATTAGCACCACAAATCTTGCAGCTTTCCCTGAGACTTCCATCAGCAAATTCACTGCATATTCACCTCAAAGTTGTTTGCGATTGCTAGTTAACTGAGAATAAGAATTTAAACCACTAATTCATATTGGTCCTCAATGCATAGCGTTGAGGACTTGTTTCATCGAAGACGGAGAACAACAAACCTTTACATCTTATGAAACATAGTGAAACCAGAGTATGCTCTACCTTGACGACCAACTTCAGATATTAAATACAGCACTGTTGCCGCATACAAATTCACAAATTCCTCAGCCACGTAAAATAATGAATAATGAACAATTTATTAGTGCTCTGAGTTAACCCGTTAGAGGAAAAACTGCGTTACAATATCAAATTCTGCTCAAATAATATTACAATAGTTAAGAAAAACCGTAATTGAACAATATTACAAAAATCTTTAAACAACTTCACATTAGTAAACTCAAAAAGATTCAGTCTTAAGGATTTAAAAATAAGTAAAGTTTATTTTTAAACTATTACAGTGAAGAGAAAATTTAATATGAGAAGGTAGTGGATTCCAAAACTGCGGTGATAAGGTCGGAGTTTAAGTAGAGGTTGGTACGGGCTTGGGGGATATGAAGAAGGCTAGGGTCAGATTGCGTTAATCTATGGGAAACACATGTCCTGTAGGTAAATAAATTGTATCCATACATGTATGTATGTATACCTATAGGTAATCAGGTGTTTGGTTATGGAAGAAGGAGAAAAGGAAAGACCCCAAGAAGAATTTCCATAGGGAGTCGAGTGGTAGGCACTTCAGGTAAACAAATTACTTTTTCAAATGATCGTCTCTACGAAGATCGAATATAAATCTGACACAGCAGTTATTTTGTCGCTGAAGGCGCATGTCAAAGACGTTAGTTGAATCACTACAGAGTAATATACAGTAATTCATCATTGGAAATATCAGAGAAGTTACAAATATAACTCTGGTAGCAACATAAATTTTTCTTTTGGAGTTTTAAGTACACAGAGGATTTTATATCCCTTGTTGCAGATTTCTGAGGCATGCCGATCCCATGTTAAGTTAGGAGAAAGAGTTAGACCAAGGTAACGAACGATTTTTTTTTATTTTAACAATGCTCTCATTAACACGTAAGGATGGAAGGCGATCATAATCAATACTATTAAGTATCTAAGTCTACTAAGGTCTAGTATTACCGAAAATAGTTACATGAGTTTTCGTGGGGTTTATCTGAATGCAGTTGATTTTAGACCATTGGCTGAGAGAGCGGAAATCACTGTTAATTGCATTATAAAGATATGGGAGTTCATAAAAAGAGGAGTGAATATAGATTTGTAGGTCGCCTGTGTTATGTGAGGAGGATGTCATACGCCTTCTTCGGCGGACCCCCTGGTAGGCAACGCTGTTTCCCCGCTAGAGCCCCGCAGTCCACTCGTATTACCTTCATGCTGACACCTCAGGCAAAGTTATATAGTATTTTGGAAAGTTCTATTGCCATTCTGAAAAGTACCCGCGCACGTCTTGATCGTTCACCGTATTTTATGATCCACAGGTGTTAGATGAATGCTTGTCTCGAAGTCTTCTGATAAATGAAAGGATAGAACAGCCATTCCGGGAAGCATATTCAACAGACGTAAACAGAAACGTCTTATTTGTAATGCGGGTCAACGCTGTAGCGATATAGCAAATGGTGGAATATATATGCAAGAACATAGATAAGTAGCCCTCTTATATTGCAGTTCTGCATCTACGTCTATTTACATACAACCCTGCGAGCCGCCACATGGACGTAAAGCAGGGGGTGTTGGGACACGATCCTGGAAAAGATGTAAGGTTTTGGGAGGTGAAATGGTGTCGTGTACTATGGGAGTGTATTTAGTGGAGTTCAGCTTTGATTGTGGTCGAATATTGTGCGCAGAAAGAACGAGTTTTCTTTACCCATCCCTTTGGCAATGTACCTCTTTCATTTTATCGCATCTGTCTTACCTAGAGATGTAGTGAGGCGTCATGATATTATTCTCTGTGTCGTTCTGAAACGCACCAGTCCTAAATTTCTCAAGCAAACTAATCCCAGCGTGTAGCCTCCGAGTCTCTAGGGGCTCCCGCCTCAATCACTCTACAAATTATGAAACATTGTATGTTGTAGCTGCAGTAGCAGTGCTCGTAGCGGTTTTTAACGAAGCGTTATTTGTATTTTATTATTTTATTTGTTAACTCTCTATGACTAGGGTCCCAAATGCTCGCGGCGTATTCAAAAGTGTGGCCTAATCAGATCGAAGTAATACCTATCTTAGGCTTTTCCACCCGAGGAACTTCTTGAGCAGACGAACACAGCAGCTGACGATCGAATTACATCCCATTGCTTGACTTCACGCATGGGACTTGGGAAAACTTGGAAAACCCCATGTAACACAGGCCAGTCAATACCAATCGCTAGAAAATTTATCCCGAAAAATATTGATATCAAATAAATGCGCATATACCATCACCGAGATAACTAGCCTTTCACTATTAGACAACATCGGTGTGCTAGCATAACAGATGTCGATCTAATAAGTAGCCCTCCGCTTGATACACGCATAGAACACGAGTTGTAGAGCTTCATGTAACACAGGCCATTCATTACCGATCACAAAATAACTCAAATCGTAGATAAATCGGTACCACTCGGTTATACCACATGGAATATACCTTAATGCCTCGTGCATGGATAACGGGATTGTGGGAGAGTGCAATCAGGTCCAATTGAATCAAAATACAAGACGAAGCAGAATTGGGGAAAGATGAAGATGGGGAGGATAGTGGGAGGAAGTGGGGGGCGAGACGGGGCGAATGCATTTTTGGAAGCCAGCATGAATAGAGGGGGAGAGAGGGCACTCGATGCAAAAGGATTGAGAGAAGCACGTTAAGGGGAGAATTGGCGGGAGAGGACGAAGGCGGGGGCCGGGCACACGCGGGGGCGACGTACGGTGTAAAAGGGCGGAGAGTGGGGGGGGGGGGGAAACGCCCCGAACATAGGCCGTCATGCAGATAGGAAGCGGTACCATTCGGGGAGGGGGGAAGAGGGGTACGGACGACAAGAAGAGCCGCGCCATTGGTCAAATGTTTACACTTTGTAAATAGGGACGTGCTGACATACACTCTGTCGCACACATGGACGGGGGTGACTCTCCCCCCTCTCCCACCCAATTCTGGCGCCTCCCCCTCCCCCCCGCTCCCATTCCCGGCCCCGAAGCATCACCTAATCCCCGCACCCACCCATCCTTCCAGCACCCTCCCTTCGGCTCCTGCGGCGCGGCTGCTCGACTCTCCTGCACCCCCCTTTCCCTCCGCACGCCCTCTATATCCTGGACGACAACCTCAACACGGCACAGCCCCGCTAACACACAGAGAAATGCGACGCCTGAAGGCCCGGAGGTAACCATGGCAAGCGTATTGGTGAGGAAAGGAGGGTGCGGAGGGAGGGTGACGAGAGTCGGCGGTCCTTCCCTTCATTTTTTTCAAGTTGCAATGAAGTGATTTTTTTATACGTAGAAGTGGTAGTGCAATAGAAGGATGCCGAGGTGTTTTGTTTTTGTTGAATCGCAAGAAAGTGCATAAATACGAGGATTTTAACCGGAAAAAGGCCCTACAACTCCTGGGAGATGTTGAAAAAAAGACGACGGTGTGCAAAAAAGATAGCAGTTGAAAAGGCTTCCATGGAAAGTACAAAAAACAGCAAGGACAGAAACTAATGTCACTCCATAAAAACTTGTTCGGGTACAAATAAGACCGATGAAAAATCCCAGAAATGACAAAATGCAAATGAAATCTCAAATTATAGTAAAAAGCACTAATAAAAATAAAATTTGAGCGGAAGCTAATATCTAAGGGCCGAGAATAATGCGCTTGAATGGCGTTAAAATGGGGAGATTTCCTTAAGATGTGAATCCCATCACTCAACATCTCTAACATTCACAGGTTAATCGAAGGATTCGGAAGGTACATTGCATAGCAAAAAATATTCTTACATAATTATATAAGATACATGTCTATGGCCAAGTATTATCTTAGCATGCTAATACGCTACGTTTCTTAGTTAAGCCCCCTTAAACTCAAATCTATATACTTCATTCCTTACTTATTTGGTTAACATTTAATATCGATACAAATGAATTTAAATGAAGATTTATACTTTAAAGCACTAAAAAAACAATCAGACTCGAAAAATTTACACAAAGAGAAGCACCAAGCGTGATATGGTGAAATTTCATCATAATGACTAACAAAAATGGCAATTTACAACATAGATAATATAAATTGACCGTGGTTTCGATGTACTAGATCAATGCCAGGTTGACGATGATGTAGTACGTCGAAACCATGGTGGAATTTAATGCTAATCAATGGAAAATTGCCAATTATGTTATTCATTTGAAAATTTTAACTTTATTATTTAGATATAATAGAAAAGACGGGATTAAATCTTATAAAAATAAAAAGATTAGCAGAGGAATTTACAACTGTTCCTCACAATATCTCTTGATTCTACACAAATATTGCCGATGCAATAGTATTATGAAGGAGAAAAGCGCTCATGGGAACAGGAGCGGGTACGCCGTAAATGATCTCGAGTCCCTCTCGGAAAACGCGCGTGCAAATTCCGCCTCACACAAACCCCTTCCATTCCCCTCGCCGCATTGGCCAACGGTCACCCTGGTACGGTTTACAGGGTAACTGAAATGCATGGGATACTCGCGTGTGTGTATATGCATGCACTGTGCAAGGGGGGGGGAAGAGGGGGGAGAGGGCTTTGGCAAAATCCTCCCCCCCCCAACCCTCCACCTGCGCTTCGAGATGCTCCCGCTGTGTGCATGTGATCGCGGAGAGCGGGGTTTTGTTGCACGAGTTTGCGGACTGATTGAGGAGAGCTAGCTGGGTGAAGGGGGCGAAGGGCAATGCGGGGGGTCTGGGGCAGAGAATCCAGTTAGCGCATGGGTTTTCGAGGCGGAACGGTGGGAGAGAGAGAGAAGGGAGGTAGGATTGAAGGATGGAGGAAGGGAAGGGAAGATAAAGGAGGAGGAGGTGAGGAAAGATAGGAGAGGGTAGAGGAGTCGGAAAGGGAGTTGTTGAGAGAGCAAGGCGACGCATCAATATTCATAGGGGGATGGAAACAAAAAGGTATTTGCTTCCCCTGCACAACTCCACCTCCTCTGGATAAATCCATTCTATAGCACTCCCTCCTACCCCCGCCCCCCTCGGTGGCTAACTACTGCTTGCTCTCCTCTCCCCGCCTCCCACCTTCCCACCTCCCTCCCCCACCCCCCGACGAGAGGAGGAGGAGGGGTTGGGAGATGGAGGGGAAGGGGGTGGGGCTGGGTGGGGTTAGCTGCGAAAGGGGGCGTGGCCAGCGCGATTGCTAATGAAGCGGTCAGCGCCAGGCACGGCGGCGGGAGGGTGGCGGGGGGTGGGGTGAGGCAGGGGGGAAACAGTAGGAGGCGGGGAGGGGAGGAGGGGGCGGGAGTGGGAGGGGAGGGGCGGGGGAGGGAGGGAGTGCATGCAGGCGGAGTGATAAGGGAACGGCACACAAGGGGGTGCGAAAGGTGGACAGAGAGAGAAAGCATAGGGTGACTCGAATGCAGAGGGGAATTCAAGGCGACACACATACGAAGAGGTTAGGAAAGGCGAGAAAGCAGAAAAATCTCCAGGAAAAATTAGCCAGGAAAACATAGGACCGAGAAAAAATACTGAGAAACACAAAAACTTTTATGAAAACCACTCTTGAAATTAAAGAAAAACTGAGAATAACATTAATCTGCGAATACAACAATTCAAACCTTAGACAAAAACCGCTCCTGAATTTAGTATACAATATTTTAAGTTTCAATATCCCTCAAATATTTCAGTAGTTGAATAGAGGACTTCACACGTTTACCATCCCACCATTACCACTGTAGCTCTAACATTTCCTCTCCACGCCCAATAGTGATGTATCTAACGAATTCATATAATATGGGCTCCAAAAATTATATAAGTTATAAAAATACCAAAAAAATTCTACCTTTTAGGCTTTTTCAAATTTATTTCATAATTTTAAGATATTATGTTAGCTTACACTGCAAAATTATCTAAATAGATCGACCTACTTACCTAAATAGGTCGACAATCATTTATTTTTTTGCAAGCCGACGGTGACAATTACCGAAAATTATTTTATTTTTTTTTAATGACAGTATTGGAAATACTGTAAAATATGGCAACTCTACTGAAAAAATTACTATTTCCAAAAGAAACAGGGTGGATAAAACAGAGAGAGGTTAAGAGACAAAGAAGTGTGACTCGAATTCAGGAGGAGTTTCGGCGGCACGAATAACGAACACATTGGGGGGAAGCGAAAACGACAGAAGAGGTGTTGGACACGGGTCATAAAAAAGAGGGAGGTTTGACACGAAAAGAAGAGTCGAAGCGAGGAGGCTAGAGAAAAGGGAGGAAACAAAACTAAACCAAAGGAGAGAGAAAGGAGGGAGAGGTGGCCGGATGAGAGGAGCAAGAGTATATGGACAGAGATGATGGAGGCCGCGATGGTGGTGGGGATTGGACGCTGTGCTGCGTGGTGCAAGGGCGAAGTTTGGCGGGGAGGGGGGGAGGGAGGCGACGGGCGGGGGAGAATGCAGATGACTTGGGAGGAAGATGGAAAGGGCAAATAAAAGGTGGGAAGCGAAAAGTGGCTTTTGAGGATTGATTAAATGAGGAGGGTTGGGTCCCCTCTGACCCTCTTCTCCATTCGGTAGCAAAATTAAGGATTAGCACTTGTTTCCGACTTTGTTTGCAAATTGAGTCCCGCAAAGTCAGCAGTGAAAACGTTAGATTTTCAGCAGAACGTGTGTGACCCGCAAGGCATGAATTCAAACGCGCGGTGGGGACTCTTTTAGGGGGAAGGCGAATGTTGACACACTTGCGGGAATGAGGCATGAGTGCCACCGCAACGGGGAGAGATTTCGCTAAACGAAAGTTCACGGGTTAAATACTAAATGTCGGCCGGAAAATAAAATTTCCAGGCAAAATTGCAACTAAATGTTTTTCTTTCTGGTAGCTTCACTAAAATATTCGCTGTCAATTAGCGTTAAAAAAACTAACACGACTATTTGATTAAGCAGAGCAAATAACCATGCCTATAAATTTAAGCCATAACGTAGGAGTAGGAGGAAAAGTTCCGAAATATCTTCTAAACGGGCTGCGTTCGCACATTGTAACACATCAAATTTAAATGTTGAACTGATATTAGAAAATAGGTCAAGGAAATAGGCTCAAAGGCTCTTACTTTTATCAAAAACTCCTCTAGATAAGACCATAGAAGCTCAAATTTAACTCGTCGTATCAGCTACTTAAGCTATGGATGCATCCTAAACTGCATCCTAAACTAGAGGAAGGGTCAAAAATTTCCTTTGGATAGATTTACGACCAAATAATATCGGAAGATATCAATTTTAAAGAGTTTAAAATTAAATGTACTGTTTAAAAAATTAAATGCTGTAATAACATTATCATGATACTTGTAATACTATATTTTAACGATAGCGACACTTTTTCTTTTTAATATGCACTTTTAGGACTTAATACTTGGGTATTTTTAAGGGTATTCCGACTGCGAGGTAGATAATAAGTATGAGAGAACATGTGCAAAAACCTTTTCTCCCGGAAAATGTACTAAGAATGGAACTCAATGGTTTGCATATTTCGGTAATAAAACCTGTTTGCAATCCTTTGTTATATTCCTGATAAGAAAGGAAAAAATAATCTGGAAAAATTAACGAGCACCGTTGCAATAAAAACATCCGACGATATGCGTGGCGTGATGAAGGAGAGGGGCAGAGAGAAATGCATCGGCTGAAACGAATGGTACGGAGCGTTCCCGCCAACTCCGCGGTAAGGGTCACAAATCTCTCTTTGTTCGAGACGAAAACCACCGCAAAAGAGGATAATTTAAATAGGGCGTACGGACGCAAATCGTCGAGAGGGAACAAAATTTTCAAAGAAAAAAAAACAAAAGAGTGGGGAAGAGAGGAATGAGGAATCTTTTTAGACGGGAAGAATGTGGGTGGAAACGAAGAAGACTCTGAGAGAGGGACGGAGAAGGGTGCGATGCGACCTTATGTACGGGGGAGAAGAGGCGTGACTCTGCAAGGAGGGTCGGATGAAAGGGGTGGGTTCGGAGGGTGGGTTTGGATGGGGGGAGGGGAGGGATAGGGGGGGATGGAGGTGGGAGACGAGGGTTTGCGGGCGGGAAGGATGGGTTTAAAGGGAATGCCTCGAAGATGGATTTATGAGATTCGCGCGGCCACGGCACAGTCGGCGAATAGCGTCGGGGCCGGCCGTCTCCACTTCGCTCCGGAACCTGCCTCCTCCCATTCCCACCCCCTCTTCCCCACCCTCACTTCAATCCATTCGAACGGGGTGGGGAGGGGTTCGAACCCAGCCTCCTCCAGACCTACCTCCCTCATCCCCTCGTACATCTCCCCCCGGTCTCTATGTCCGGCTGTTGTACATTTCGTGAGGAAGGAAAGATAGGTGGTGCTGTTGGTGGTGGTGCTGGCCGAGGGATCTGATTGGCTGCTCTCGGTTCGACATCGTGCCCTTCGATTTACTCCGATCCTCCCTCACGCCTCCCTCTCGTAGACCATCCCTCCCTTAGTCCCTCCTTTCCTATCTCCTCTCATTTAACCGGAGCTTTCTTCATTCGTTGCCCCGGGTCCGTGACGCCCTTTCTGATCGAGGAAAGCAGCAAAAAGATGCCCCGTGCGACTAGGAATGCTTCTCGCGCTGCGACTCCCTTAATAGGCTTGTTTAAGTTGGCGACCGAGGCGAGGATAAACCAAATTAGTGAATAATCAAGATTGAAAAATGGTTACTCAGGTAAAACGTCATATTTCTACTGTACACAAAGGAATTTTCCCCTAACGTTGAATTTTTGGTCGAAAGTATATCGTTCCATTGCCATTTACCCGCAGAAAATTTTCTCCATTAGAGTTTTGTGGCATAATTCTTCTCGTAACATTAGTTATTTATTTTCGATTAAAATCACCACATTTTTAAATTATGGCATGTTCATGTATCTTGAGAGTTCCATAAATCTCGGCGTAGCGAGAAAATTTCGCAAATTAGCAGTTTCATAACTATTGTACCACTCGATTTCGGACATTTTTGCTATAAGAAATGTGTTTCCTGCATTAATATGGATAATTTTTTATCTCACGCTGGATATTTAAAAAATCCACAATAACAACAAAACTTCTATGCAATCAAATTCAAGAGATATCATCCTTCATGAATGCTGCCTTAAGAATTTATCGATAGAAATGTGTATGAAGAATATTTACTACCTATGCTGTTACATGCACCAGTATCCTTGGTCGATTTTATTTCCTCTGACAAAGCTCTCAACAGCTGCTTGCGGCTCACATATTACCTGAGATCTATCTAAATGCTGATTTCACAAGAAACTCACGACTTAAATCAAAGTTGGATGGTAAGCCAAACTTTACGGAACATAATTATGTTCAAAGGCACCAAAATATATTGAAAAGAGTTTTCGATATAATCACAATATACGTGGTAAATATACAAACTTTTAATTATTATAAATATCCTTATATATTTTGCCGCATTGCAATATTCCTAATTTTCTTTTTCAATGGAAAAAAATTGAAATACTCTAGAAACTATGGAAAAATTTAAACATGACATTATTGATACAAAGGTTTATTATACTTTTCACTCTTAACCACCTGCGGAATGATCATATACTCAATGAAATGGAAGGTTAGCGAAAAAGAAAAAACTCTCATCATTTTTTATGATAGCAACTAAATTAAAATCTTATTCACACTGCTATACATAAAAATAGCTTACCTGGAGTATTTCAGAGTTGGCTGCACATGGAGATAACGAGAGTTGGAGTTGAAAATCCTGTATAAGTAATATTCTTGCATGAGATGTAAACGCTTAGTAGAGCTAATATGCTGCATAAGTTGACCATTCACAAAAAAGTCCCTCCCTAACGCATGGGGTGTATGCTATAGTTTACTTCAAAACGGATCTCACGTCTTTGTCATATCACGGTTATCTGAGGGATACTAACGCGGTAATATTGCGCGTAAAATTGCAGCCGCACTTAGCTTTTAATAGAAAGAGAATTCATTGGAAATAGTTCGACTGATTTCCTTTAAGCAAGTGCCGCATTACAGGCGACGAAAGGGATGATTATCCAAAAAAAAACTGATTTTTTTTCAGTATTTGTTGTACTAACATTGCTTCTCAGGCCATTCCGAGGAGGTAGTAGACAATAACAGACCGCTTAAAAGCTTGGCATGCTATGGATAAACTAACCAAATACATTCGAAACGTATCACGGTGAGACTTAATTAAAACATATCTTATGCAACGGGAAATTGAGACAAACACTTTCTTCATTACCCGTGTCGGCGACTCATTCGCATTCCCGACTCCACTAGTGCCTCCAAATTTTTACGATAAGTCATGCAAAACACGAACACACGCAAATGAAGAGAAAGTCTACGAATAACTCAAGTAGATGGTAACACGATACCGATCGCAGTCGTAGCCAAGTAGTAAATTATGAAATGTGCTGTTACGTAAAGGATATTTATCTGAGTTCAGGTAATGAAATGATGCATTTGTGCAGTGCCCTTTTACCTTAAGTCACAACCAAGATGGTTATCATATTGCGGATTGCACGAGGAATATATACCAACCTCGCCACCTTGTTCTCGTTTTTCTGCGCTGCACCGTTTGCGACGAACCTTTTCCTGAATTTGAGTTTGATCGCAAATCAGAGAGTCATAAACCGACTTATACGGAAACTCTCTCAGAGATGTATTTTATGTGATGAAGTTAGACGTACATGGTTTTAAGAATAAGCGGTAAGTAGAGACTGTTAAGCGCCACTTCCAGTTTACCATTCCGATAAAATTTATATTCTAATAAATACCTACTCGAGGACAATCGATGCGTTTGAGCAACTACCATCAACTTTTCAACATTTGCCTCATAGTATGACAATATCACAATATCGGGCGTAGAAGCCACAGGGGGGCAATTATAACGACTAAAATCTAGTATAGAAAAAGAGAACTTTTTTCGTCGGAGACGTATAATTCTACTATAGGCTCCATAAAGATAAAATCCAGGCTATTTAAAATGCAAAAGCAAAATGAGTACAAAATGTTGTTTGGCTCATCAACAGCTTGTCATAAAGATTAGAGTAACGGAGAAGTCCTCCATCCAGAAACTGCGTGTTTCAGTGTTCATAATTCCCCTAAATCCCTCGCAATGTAGTTCTAATTTCACGTGGAAAGCGAAACCGCAGAACACATAGTATTACTATCCATATACAGGCTCAGAATTCATCATCAGAGATAACGACATTCGAAAGTACACAATAATTAAATTAAACTGTAATTAATTTATTTCCTTCAATAGCACAACCTAATATGATACAATCGAAAATTATATACTTTTTTCCAAAAATATCATTCACCAGAGGTGCTAATCTCATAAGAGCGTAATGGGACCTGAGAACTACATGGGGGGCAGCATATTCTTTCATAAAAAGGAACTATATATTTCTGTGGAAAGTTTATTAATGCTTACTGGGAGTTTTTCACACAAGTTACACCATTTCGTATCATAGGGACTGATATGATAAAAAATATTCGAATTTAGCTCAAAAATCTCTGATAATATGGACAATAGTAATTTCTAATATACACCTCAAGCCATGCACTAGACAAATTTCCTTCCAAGTTAACTTGACCGGTTCTGTTTTGAAGTTGCCTTGACGGACACTACATAGATACTCTCGTCAAAGACTGTTGCAATTCAGACTGAATTCTATACACGCAAACCGAATGAAACATTTACCATCAAATTACAAGAAATGGGATGTTTATGCTCTTGAAATAGGAATTCATCTCAAAGCATAGTAGACCATTATTTTCTATATTTATACCGGGAGCTCTCGACATGCTCTCCTCGCCTGGCTCGCTAAGATGGCTCAGGGCATTTCACAAAATTCTGAGTAAAAGAGGTGGAGAGCGGAGTGAATATGTATTTGTCATCATTTTCAAATTCTTTCAATTGTAATATATGCTAACGTTAAGAATTCTTATAGATACCCAAGATACTTGCCAGCCATCCTATATCTACAGTCCATTTCATGCGCTAAATATCAAACAGTCAATTGAATAAATGAATTACTCAATGTCTCAAAAATCCGCCTTAACAATCGATAACATGAATGCAACAATAAAGTGGGAACGAAGAAATCATGCGATGAAAGATCTTTTTCTCGCTTTCCTGGTTTTCTCCACCATCATATGCTGGCAAAAAATAGTTCTCTTTCAGCAAACCACAGCAACGTGCCCCAACAGGTACAAAAAATCTAAAAGCAACCCGGAGTAAAATGGCCGAAGTTGAAGAAAATCTGGCCAAAAATGAATAAAATGTCTTGAGGGGGCAAAAAGAGGGCTGGCGACCTTCTTAAGATGGTCGCGTCCACCGTCGAGGGGATAAGGTAGTCCACGAGGAAACACTCATTATCCGCTCCGAGGGGAACGGAGAATCTCGGCTCAATCTTAAAAGTGGCGCCCTCCGTGTCCTCAGTCCGCCTTATCTCGGACTCAGCATCATTTTCCTCCGTCTCATGGGAAACTATAAGGACCTAAAACAAGTCAGACCTCTCCAATTACGGCTCTGAATAAATCAATCATGCCACGCGAGTGGTAGTGGTCGTGGTTACTGGTCGGGAGAGTGGGGAGGGGAAGAATAAGAAAGAAAGATCCGTGCTCTTTGCGCGGGCAACAGCCAACCCCTCCCACCTTTCATCCCCCATCCTACGGCTCGCCTTGACCCACCATCCCCTTCCTCCCCCTTGTCCCTGAGAGCACACGAAAGATCGACGTCGCCTATCTTTCTGCACGCTTTTCTTCAGTTTCCCTAATTTTTACCATCCACACCTCTCCGGGTTGCTTGGATATTAGGAGAGGCTATCGGTTCCTGAGGTATTTGCACCTCCCTCTAAGGCGTTTGTACATTCACAAGGTCTTATGAACGATCTTCTTTGGAAGTGGCAACAAATCTGCCTTGTTTAAATAACCACACACAGGAGGTAGAAGGCTATTTCTTCCGTAAAAGATTCTCATATCTGAATTTACAAGATTTTATTTTGTGTTAAATTGTGTAACAAATAATAATCTACTCTAAACGGTCATCAATAGTGGTTCTTAAAATAATTTATTGCTATTTTTGGAAAGAAAGGATTTTTTTAGGAAAGAGAAACTTTTCCTTTAATATCTTTAAATTCATTCCATTAATTTCTTGAAATAACCATATTAATCCGATTTTTCATAAATGTATGCATTTTATATAAATTTACTGAGTAAATGTAACCGTATCAGGCTAGACTGAGAAAAGTGTCGATATTCAGGAAGAATAAAGAACACTTACGAGTCTTCTACGGATGATACCATCAAAATAAGTCTGTAGAAGTGTTTTTTATTCATCATGAATTTTACGTAGTATTTATCATCTACTCCTTAGCACACATTGCATGATGGTAGCTCCCCAAAAAAATCCCTTGAAAGTCACCTAAGTCTATACGTTTTAATTCTAGTTTTTTTTTATAATTCTCTACGTGAAATAAATATATGTATCAATTTGCGTCAATAATGGTAGGAGGTTCTTAAAAGGAGTGAAATACGCGGAACATGGGGAAGTGCTGGAATGAAACTCGGCGACGGTCAATTTTTAGTGGAAAAGGTCCTAGTATATTCGCTGAAATTTGCTTCGACGGCTTAGGTTATGTCACGCACACTGTCTGGCACTTGCGAAGAGGGGAAACAGCACTCGGGTGAGTAGGAAAATTAATCCCCCCTCCCAAATTGGAGCCGAACCCAACGTTGATTAACTTCAGTAATGAACGGCGCTTTCATCGTGGCATGCCGTTGACCTACTTGCACGTAGTGATATAATGATATATATAGTTCCACAAATGTAGTATTTTTGTTATTCCACATAAATTTTATTGAAGACAACCCGGGTTTTGACGTGGCACGTCATCATCAAGTCGAAGCCCGGGTCGTCTTAATTAAAATGTATGTGGAATTACAAAGTTACTTCATTTACAATGTATAGTAAATTCCATGAAGTCACGTATGAGACAACCGAGTCCACAAATGTAAGCACAATATAAAATACATACAAATATTAATAGAAATATGATCTTATATGTACACAATGATGTAATAAACGGCACCAAGAGCCCACAGTTTAAGCCCCCGTTTCGACGGACGAAGGACTACGTACGAATAGCTCTCGTATAAGCACCCAACAATCGGACGTGAGAGTGCTCAGGACCTTTGAGAGGCGGATCCTCCGTGGAATATGGACCAGTGTACGATCAAGGAGAATGGAGGATAAGATAAAACGAGAAAATTGAGAGGCTGATCAAAGGAAAAAACATTGTAAGCTTTATGAAGTCCCAAAGAGTCCGCTGGTTGGGACGCGGGAAAAGAATGGCTAAATAAGAAACCCAAAGCGGATGATGAGGGGAAGGCTGTTCAACCAAAGAAGGCTGGGGCGTTCAAAGATTAGATGGTTGGATCAGGTGAAAAGTGACCTGGAGAGGATGGGAGTAGGAGGATGGCGAGCCAGGACCGCCGACCGGGACGTATGGAGAGCGACGGTGCAGCAGGCCAAGGCCCACCCCGGGCTGTAGCGCCACCGGATGATGATGGAGCACCCAACAAGGGCTCGCGTTCCACGGAAGAAATCACTTGATGGAACTCGAACTCAAGACACCTGAATGGGAATTGAGTGCTCTGGCCCCAGCTATCCGATCTACCTTCTATCTCCAAGCTTTCTAATCACACGAAGAGGTGTGAGAGGGCAGAGTTGGCATCTTTCAATCTATTTCCGGCTCAAAATGTGGAAATTGCGCGAAAATGAGGAACCTTCTTCTGTCTAGGGATTAAAACGGTCTTGGTTCCAATCTAATTCTCAGCAAATACTTGCGCTTGAAATAGGTATATAAATCAACGCTTAAATTTCCCACTTAGTTATATTCAGTGTACATATAAATGCACCACAGTTCCTGTGAAAGTCATCACACAAATGACATACCTACGCTGTAGGTGGAGTAAACATGAAATTTTCAGATGTAGTTAAACATATTGGAGTTACCATATATTCTGATATATCGTGGAGAACACGAATATAAAACATATCCGGCACAGCATTAGAGAACCTAGGTTTTGTTAAGAGTATAATTGGAAGATCCTCAGATGTAAAAGTAAAAGAAAGATGCTACTTCGCTCTGGTTAGACCACACCTCGGATACGCCACGAGTATTTGGGACCCTGGCCCTATAGATTTCACCAAAAATAATAATATACAAAGAAAAGCTGCACGCTTCGTTAAAAACTGCTACGAGCGAACATATAGTCTTACAACTTCTAGAGGGATTAAGGTGGGAGCCTCCAGAGACTCTCTACTCTAGGAGGCTACACGCTAGGCTTAAGCTGCTTAAGAAAATCAGAACTGGTGTGTTTCAGAGCGACACAGAGAATATTATCATGATGCCTCTCTACATCTCTAGGTCTGATAGAAGCGATAAAATAAGAGAGATACATTGCTGAACAGATAGGTACAAATCTTCTTCTTTCCCAGCACAATAAGCGACCTCAACAAAAACCGAGCTCCACTAAATACACTCCTTTAATACATGTCACCATTTCACCTCCCAAAATCTTACCTCTTACATCTTTACATGGCTGGTATCCTAATATCCCCTGCAACACGCCGATGCAACGGGACGCACAGTAGTGTGTAGATGAAGGTGTAGATGTAGATATCCTCAGAGGGTAATTATTGAAGTTAGTATTGTTAGTGCATTTTAAAATGCTAATTTCCCTAATTCCAGTTATTTGCATGATAATTAATAATCATAATAATCATAAAATATTTCCAAATTTAGCTAAAATACACAACTATACCTTGACTTATGAGCAGCTGAACAAGCAAATTTTTTCATACTCAGTCCAGGACTCTACATAGGAGCTATGGTAATTTTCTGATGCAGCATATAACAGACCCCTTTAAGCAATGAACAACATCATAGAAAAGATTTGCTCGAAGGCGCGCACTTCTGGCCACACAAACGAATTTTTAATTCTTTTTAAACCTTCTAAAAATAGAAATGAATTCATTTCCCATAAGTTGAATGTAAAACCAGGTTTCAAGACATGGACATGCGGAGCGGGAATAAGAGCCAATAAGATCCACAAGTCAAGGTACCACTCTGCCCTTTAAATAAAGATGGTATTGCAGATACAAAACATAACCATTAAATCAAGTGCCATGGAATACTTCATTGAACAGTGTTGCTTTCTCAACTGATTTGAATAATGTTTCACGGTACATCTTAATCTTGAGCGGAAGGCCGAAGTCTCGCCTCTCCAATAGCCTAAATATTAATCCATTTACTTCATGGTATTCATCAATATGCTTAGAAAACATGCAGTGACAGTTAAGTTTCGAAGAAAATTAACTAATAAGATTTGAATCAAAAGTTTTCATTCCTGGTCAGGTCAATCCAACATAAAACGATCTGAGGCTTTCCCGGCGCGTGATGTTAAGTAGCTCTATTCGGGACATCCACCGGGTGAGTGTCTCCGACGTTTCGATGGACCACTCGGCCGAGCTACATACAGAAAATCTTCACCAACCCAACTGTAGCCACCACTTGGCATCAAACCTTATTTCATTAGCAATAGAGTTTCTAGTAAGTTATAGCCATATTTCTTCTTTATTTCCCATGATCTTAGAGATAGATCAATTTCTTACAAATGATTCCTCATGATATTGAAGATAAAACTCTCCAGTAAACCATCAACTTTGAACACGGAGCAGTCAATTTAGCAGGCCAGAAAAGAAAGAGAAGTTATTCGTACCGATTTTCTCCTAAATTCGCGACAACTTTGAACGGTCTACTTTGATCACGGAGGTGTCAATTTAGCAGATCAGGAAAGGAAGAGGAGTAATTCGTACTACTTTTCTCCTGAATTAGGGATAAACCCTGAAAAGCAATTACCAATCCTGCTAGCTTACCACAGTCTTTTAATTCATTGGTCTTCTCCAAACCAATGAATAGGCGTGGATTCGACACTCAAACCATTAGCATGAAGAAAGTAAACTCCGCTGAAATTGCATAGGGTTTTATCAGCACACTTCCTGGCATTCTACATGGTTACTCCAAGGTATGTCGTTCTAGGTGCCTAAACCATCTTCATTTAATAAATGATATTCCACTTTTTTCATTTACTACCATATAATTATACGCAAATATCACATCTTCCCCATTTTCCTTAAATAATATAGTTAATATTCATTGAAAGTGATAAACTCACATACAATACACAACGAAGGCAGTGAATGTTTTCATGTCAAATCAATTCATTTTCCGGATAAATCGTCATTATCCTACGCAGTAAAAGTATTATACAATTATTATGCTAGAAATTGAGCACAAAAAATGTCAAACATAGTAATAAAATAGCCGCAGAAAAGAAGAAAAGGTCTCTAGAGAAACAACCTGAATGAGAAAAGACAACTGATGCCTAGAATACAATATCCTTAAAAAGAAAATAGTTATAATTCTCGAAATATTAGTAATGAATATATGCCTTTATTAATCTTCCAGAGATTTAATTAAATGGGATTACGAGTTTCACCACTCTGAAACAATATCGACAACTTCCAAGAAGTCCAGCCTGATATGGTAGCATTTAATCGCGAAGTAATTACATTGTAGATAAGTTTTAAGAAAGTGCATTTTGGCTGGACATAATTCTCCAACTAAAGGCTTATTTTACTCCGTTAGTCACCGATTCCATGCCAACTTATTAGATCAAAGACTGAAAAATAGAGAAAATACTGCCCGCATGGGGTGCAAATGATGTTTTGATGTAAAAATACGCCTGAGAAAGAATCTCAAGAGAGAGAAAAATGAAGGGCATTTATCGTTTGCGGGAATTTCAGCCCAAGAAAATTAATGCCCTCGCGCATTTAAAAACTCTGCGTGTATTTCCTGAAAACACTTCAACTCTCAAGAAGATTATATTTACTTCCTTCAAACTGACGCTTAATAAAACGTGAAATTGCATCCATAACCAGGGAGGAATATTCAAAACCAGTGACTTTCATCAACGATGGAGACTATAATTCGTATGATAAGACATGAAGCTCCGGCTCACTCGGCTTATTCAAGCGCTTGAGAGTCCAAGAAATCTATTGCCTCATCTGACTCTCATGTCCCGTAAGAAGATCATATTTATAACTACACTATATTTCTAACAGCAAGCGATTAATTACGCGGAGACTGTCGTATCGCCCAGTTGTCTGCAAATAAGATTCACACGTGGAGGTGTCGGTCATACAATGTGCAGACAGATAACATTTCCTTCATATACCAGCGAGGCCTTGAAATGAACTAAAAGGTTATGTCGCACTATCTTTGAAAAATCAAGGTGCAATGTCCTAGAACGAGATGTGCATATCTACATCACGGTCTTAAATATCTATGAAACATATCCAGCATAGATTTTTATTATTCTAGCAAATATCTAATGTAGACCAAAATATTTTTTTCACTTTCAGCAAATAATAATTTTAGTGTTTCCATTATATACTATAAGTTATAGCAATGTTTACTTCTTCCGTGCTGCCAATGGGACATCCAGAAATGTTGCCGCTTATTTTCAACCTGTAGATGTTAGAGTGCTCTAAACTCACTACATGGATGTTACTCGGTTTTCCGTTGAAAAGTGGACGCTAGAAGATACAGATTGCAAAAGATATTGCATTTTAGTCCTTGGTACATGAGACAAGACGCTACAATGAATATTGATGGCATCTCTTTCGTCTAATGATACTATTTCTATCCATAAAGGCAATCTCTCTCATAGGACATAAAAACAGATTTCATGCAACCATTACTTAAGATGAGACCAATGCCAACAGAGCATTTCTCGTCTATTGCCTATACACGCTTATTAAAAGGTAACCCCATCACTCAAACGGCCAAAAGAAATAGATAAAATATTTTCGGTTTGAAACTCATTATATTCGCTGGTGTAGATATCATCAGTCGTTGTATCAAGTCACAAAAATTAGAGTAATCAGCACAATTGAAATTTTTAAAGTCAATGGGTATAATTTAAACTGAAAAAATTTCCAAACTTCGTCTGCATGGACCTGCAGCTCATTTTGGGTGGTATACCCACACGTAAAGAACCTTTCTATTGGGTTCAATGGTCCAAGATCTTCCGTTTCCATCCTTCCATCCAAGGTCGTCAAACACTCTCATCCACTACCATTAGCCAAAAAATCAGCATTTTGCTCTGTCTCTATAAAACCTCACTCCAGCACGAAACGAATTTACATTAAAGGCTTTATTATCCACGGTAATGTTGGCTAAGGCCACCTCGTGTTACACAGAATGCTTCTGTACGAGAATAAATTGGAACAAAAATGAGATACATCAACGAATTAACATGATTACGAGATGAATTAATGTTTTATCCCTGAATATACGGCCCGCAATCTGTGAGTAAGCTATGTAAGACAAATCCTAACACGCAGGTGCTTGCAAAATTGACCAGAGGAAAGATATTACTATGGTTTCACGAACATAATTTTTTTGCGTGGTTGGAAAAAACATTTCAGCGGGTCGTTTTTCATATGGAGGATTGACTGCCGAACTCAACCGATCGGCTATCTGACCTTAACTAAAGTTTGGTACAGCCAACAATATAAGGATCTGTAACTCGGATAATAGATAGGTCGAAATTTAGTATGTCGGTAGTTCACGTAATGGAGTCACTTTTAAAATATATTTGGGTGTTTTGTGCCATTTAAGCAGAAATTTCTTTGATGCTTGATTTTTTTGGTCACCCACCTGTCACCAATACTACTGAGGAAATGCCGCGCAGCGAAGCCTCGAGGCACCGATCTCCCCCCACCCTTCTCCACGCCATTTCCATAACCCCCAACCGTCACCTGAAGACTACCTTCTCCTTCCCTCTCATTTTTGACTGTTTAAGCAATATGTTTTACTAGCTCTGTACCTGATGATGTCGCACTGCGATGAAACCCAGGTCGCAAGAACTTAATAAATCTTTTGTGGAAAACTAAGAAATTCATCATTTCATTATGTAGGAATGGCACCAAGTTACTGCGAATACCGTTGATTCTATCATTAAAACTTTAATTCGATGACTCATACATTTTTAAGTATGAAAAAATAGGCAACTTCAACTGTGATACATTTATTCCAACCGGTTTCGCTTTTTACAGCATCTTCAGGTGGAATAAATTTATCACAGTGGAAGTTGCCTATTTTTTCAAACTTAGTTATGTTCCGATTCCACTGCATCAAGCCTGAAACCACAGAGTATACTCATACATTTGTTATTTCTAAATCGATATACACATAGAGAGTATATATCAATCAATGAAACGTTTATACCAATCAATCAATACTCCTGATAACATCGGCTATTCGAAAATTCTTTCCGATTTGGGAAACGCAATCCCCCTTCATTCTCAATCATTTCTCTGCCCCTCATACGCACGGGGCTGGACCTATACTTGTCCAACTCACCCATCAAAAACCTCGCGTCAAAAGATTTATGGTCCACTCAGATAATACACTCAATCATACCCTGTTACCGCATTGCATACCCGCGCTGCTGAGCCCACTCCCAAGCCAACCCCTTACCCCTCGCCACAGATGCAACAACCCCTTTAACCACCACCCCCTCCTCTCCCTCTCCACTTTATACCAGCACTCTGTTATCGAGACCTTCGGCTCATCTTCATTACGGACATCCTCATCCTCATACCACGCTCCCTTTTTAATTGGTGCCATTCCACGAATCGAGTGATACAATTCCTTCCCCGGCGTCCGCTCCTTCTTTTTCCACGCACGGAATCCTTAATCCCGTTCCTCCAGAAGATGATGCAGATCGGAAAGGGGACCTTTTCCCCCCAGCTTTCTCACAGCCAGCCGTGCGCATACACTCTCACATACACACATACCCGCGCGCGTTCACGACCAATCCCTTCCTTTCCCCTTTCCTTCGACTCCCGACGCCAATAACTCAAGATGCCGAGAGTCGACCGGACCGCAGCGGCTCCGTGTCGCAGTCTGGTTCTCGGGGATTTAGTGTGAGATCTGCACGCAAATGGGAGGCGGCGCGCGGAGTGGGCGGTGTCGGGCGAAGGACGGGCAGAGGGAAAGGGAAGGGAGGCCAGATATACACACAACATTGAGAAATTGAAAGAAAAAGAATACAAATCGAGAATCTGAGAATTATGTGGGACGCCACCAGTAGTTCATCAAATGGCGACTCTTATTTAAAAGGATTGCTCTCTATCCGACTTTCCAAATGATCTCGACCGGTCGAAGCGAGAACGAAGTCATGTTGCTTGCTCCACCTTGAAGAGCTGGGGTGATGACATTTGAGATGAAACTATTTTTTCAGTTATAATAGCTTAGATCAGTGTTTTCCAAACTTATTCGAGCCACCACTAAATTTTCTTTTTCCACAAGATTTTACCCAGCGCCCCCAAACATAAGCTTTAACGTTATGGAAAACATGAACAAAGCAAGATATTTATAAAAATAAAGCTAAAACAACTGTGATTACACTATTGATTATTTCAAATCCAACAGAAAGATAGTTTACTCATCCCCGGACATGTATAATCGGTAAGGGCCAAGTCTCCAGTGCCCCCTTAGATGAAAGCACCGCCCTCCGGGAGGTGGTGGCGCCCACTTTGGGAGCCATTGGCTTAGATATTAGAATACAATTGATAGAAAAATAACGCACGATGAATTTTTCACAGAGCAGCATCCATAATATACCATCTTGATTGGTTTACTAAGCCAAAATGTATGAAATTCTGAAAAGAGAAGTATTGATAGAAGATTATTTCGAGTTACCGTGGTAAATATTCTAAACGTAAAAGAACCTAAAATGATTTGCACGAGCAATATCTTTTGCGCTAAAAGCGCAAAATCGCGTGGGTCCATGTGGGAAAGACAGTTTTTCTCCGAAAAAATACTTTTTGTATCGTCATCAAATTTTCTTCATAATCCCTCAGATATACCTGAAGGAAGGAAATTATACTTTGTAAACATGAATATAAATGCATATTACTTTTTCATCATAGGGATTGCTCTCTATCTCTCTGTTATTTTCGTGTAAATAGCAGGTTATAGAGGAAACGGTATCATCTGGCAGCACTTTGAAGTGGCAGAGTAATATCAGTTTACATCATGATTGTTCTTTATAAGAGGCAATTTAATGCTATCATCATTTAATTGATAAGCTGTGACCCAATAAGTAGAGTTATATGCTATCAATCCGATCAGCGAAAATGAAAGGTTGTTTCAGGCTTCCGTGGGGCTTAGATAGAGGTTGACTCTTCGGTTTTCCGGGATTTCCGCCGCGTTGTTTCTTCTTGAGGACGATATTTCGCCGGCTTTTCTGCAGGCTTCCTCAGATCTAAGTAACTTGGACTTTAGGAAGTGACTTCGACCAAGTAAAATGTCGTCCTCAATATGGGACAACGCGGCGGAAATCCCGGAAAACCGAAGACTCAAACTCCATGAACGGTTTTTCTAATACTGTGTTTCAACCTAGCCTAGAAAGAGAGGTAACCAAAATCCCACAGGGTAGTTGTACACCGTGAATTGACGACTTATTTCCCACTATGCATCACGAAACCGTTCGCAAAACGATAGAAATGGAGATTTTTTCATAGTAAATTCTTGAAAAGTACAGTCCGCATATAACCCAAACCCCAAAATCCGAGAAATGTGGAGCACTAATCTATTCCATTGTATGCTTGACTCAACCCTCTGAATACACACCTCTACCCATGGAAAATGCATTGTAAGTAGAAAATGCTTTTCGGACATTATCGACACAAGTGATCGACTTTAAGAAGTCTCTCTTCCTCGATTACTATTACATTTGATTAAGTAATTTCCCTTAGAAATGTAGCTAGTTAATCTTTTGGTTATAAAAAGCCAAATATCGGCATCAATAACTCATCTAAGTTGCGGAACATTCTTTGAACTTCGCTACGCTCACCACGAAATTGAGAGATTATACACAAAAGTTACAATATTAAGAAATTTAAAGTAAAATCCATATGATATACGATGCGTATAGAATAAAAAGAATGTCGGAGACAATATCCAGAAATAGGTAAATTTTACTGATTTGTAATAGCGCATAGAGCTGGCGCAAAACGCAATGGCCTCAATTTGCACTTATTTACTAAATTCGTAAATATATCTGCCCAAGATTTTCATTTCTTTGAGATAATAGCTTTTCCGTTTCAAAATAGTCGCAGGACGCCAGTAAAAATCTCAAATATAATATAGATGGTATTGTTGCAAGTGAAGAAACAAAAATTATTGGGATTAAGACTTATACCTAATAGAAGGTCTTGATTTCAATGATTTAAGACCTTTTATTTATATTCATAAAAAATATGGAAGAGCAACAGAGATGGTATAATTTTTGCGAAACCATGAACCAAAATTATCAAAGTGCATGGTAAAACATTTGGATACTCATGTTGGTAAAAAAGAATTAATATAAATTAAAATAGGCTGCCATTACGCATTACTTATGAAAAGATTATTTTTAATGAATTCAAAGCCTCGACTTTCGGATATTCATTTCGAATATAATGCATGCAATACAAGTGATGATATATGTATTAGTCTCACCCTAATTCCTCCTAAATTTTCTATTCTCCCGCATTTATTGACCCAAAAGAATTTAAAACAGACATTTTGAGGAGTTGGTATTAATCATAGATATTTCAAAGATAAAACTCCTAAATAATGGATAGCCTGTAGATAACTTACGTAGACACATATTCATACAGTTAGGGTATATATAACTCGGAGAAATTAGTTCAAATGGTTTTAGCTGCAAACATATCTTAATGGTTGGAACTATTAAGGTAGCACAACGCCCCGTAAAAGGGTGTCATTACACACAATTTTAACAGGTTAGTAAATACTCTCCTATTCCACATTGAAATTATAGGAATGGGAAATGCATGTATAAAAAAATGTCCGCCTGAAAATCGGAATGAGCTCCTTGGAAAATGCAAGAAGTGCAGCGGGAATCCGATGATATATATATATATATAAATGGGGACAGTCCAGTTGTCATAATGGGACGTTAACCCCGCGTGAGCAGGTCCATCATCAAACGGACCACGCCAAAAAGACCATCCGGGTTCGGTGCGTTGCAACCAGTTCTGGCACAACGGCCTTATGCATGAACCACTATCGACGACACGAGGGGAATTTTTAAATCGAACGAGAAGAAATATCGAATGAACGTCTCTCCTCATGCTGAAGTTAATGGGTTGAGCGAAATAAAATAAATAAATAATATATTAAGAGCGATACAAAATAAAGATCTACACGGAAAATGTGGAGCTAGGAGGAATATTTCCGCTATTGCTGAAGTATAGAGTGCTTAAAATGAAGCCTAAACTTAGTGGGTGACAAAATAAATACCTTTGGTTACGTTAAAAATCTAATTGCCAAATTAGGCAATTGCAAATTACAGTGTCCGTCATTAGACATCTGTTTGAAAGTCACTACGAGCAGTAGAACAAAACTTTCTCACCATGAGTTTCAAATAGGATTTTAGTTTGACATATCGTCGTAATTTTCACAACACTTAAGCAATGAAAAACTTACTCAACAAACAATCTACCGGCGTTCTTGCCGACAGAGTTAAGCTGAGTCTCAGACAGAGTAAACTGAATCTCAGTCATCACTTCCATGACGGCAAAAGTAAAAATAGCACTACGCTTTTCTGTTTTTATTCTTTTAACCAAAGGGTTCCTTCTTGGGTTTTACTGCTGTAAATAGCCACTAAGATTGTTTCAAAGCTGAGCGATAATCAATATCACTCATTGTAGGATACTCACAGCAGCAATAATAGAGACTGCTTGCATTACAGGCACCTACTATTTGAGTTGTTAACAGACGAACTTCCGAGATACCCAATCCTCTGACTATCTTATAATAAATTAATCTAATTGCCTTCATTTGTTAAAGAAAAAACCAAAGAGTCATTATCAAAACTGCATGAAGCAACAGCAAGAAGCACTGAGAATACATTAGATGCTCCATGGAAGCGAGCATACAAAAGATAAGCAATTACGTTCACAAGAATAGGCTATCCATCTTCAGAGCCTGATATAAGAACCGTAAAACTGACCGAAACAAACGCTTGACAACTCACCACTGGCTTGTTTCTCCTATCTAGTTCAGCGATGATATCTGTAATGAGAGAGAAAAAAAGCTGATATATATCAGAGCTGATGAATTGTGTTGAGCATTTTCAGTCGATGCGACAGCGGTAACGATGTAGAATCAAGTTACGCAGAAATCATGTAGATATGCAACGATAACCGCATTTTACCTCCACCGGCATGTAAATAGATAATTTCAAGAAGATAAAATCAAATACCATCGAGCCAATAGTCGAGATTTAAAAAAAAAAACCTTTTTTATAAGTTACTGAAGTTGGAGGCACATTTTTTAATATACATAAAACCAGCAAGATGAGCTTAAAAAAGGTCCCGTTACGCAATTGACCTCGGGGCAAAGACAACACCGTATTATGCTAGCCGCAAATACGCTAAAATTTCCATATTTTAAAGTAATTACTTAGAATTGAAAAAATAACATAAAATAATAGCAGGTTTAAATGCGAGAAAACAGAGCAGAGAGCAGATGTTGTGAAGTAAGCGAATGCCTACGCAAGTTAAGTAAGTAATCCATTTCGAGCAATCACGTTACACTATTTTGAAGAAAAAATTATGGTCGGCGAAAAACTTTTATCGTGCACGAGGCAGCCAATTTGTTCACTATAACCACAACACGACTCCGAATTAAAACCACTAGGGTAACTAGGCGCCTAGAGAAATCGCAGACTGATTCTTCGTTTAAAAATTCTGACAAGCTGAGCTGAAAGTAATGAATACGAATCTCATAAGAGAGCGATATATTTGTATGATGTCCGGTTTTGAGGCTTAATATGGCTAATAAGAATTTAAAAAAAACTGAAAAATTAAGATGTTCAAACAAAAAATGTTATCCCCATGGAAAGTCCCGCCGATAATATCCCCGACCACGGTGAGTTGATTCCAATATTTCCACCATTAACTAATATTAAATATCGTTTCAATTGTTCTTTCACCAGCCTTAGTACTCTACAATATTTCAATTCTATTCCTCCCTTTCATACGCTTGCTCAACATTCTCCCACTCCATTCTCTACTTCTGCATGTAATCATCCATTTTATGCATCTTCTAGCCTCCAAATTTTCCTCATCATCCTCCTTACTTCCAATATATCCAGTAACACTTAGTTTTCTCCCCATTTCCTTCGGCTAATCATTATTTTGCTCTCCACACCCCCGTCTTTAGGGCCCCAGTCGAAGTTCATATATCCTCGCTTTTGAGCACGTTTCTGAACCACCCAAAGCTACGCTACTCCTAAGGGTTGTAATTACGTAAAATTTCTTAATATCTTCAGCAACGTTTCCCTAAACGATTCACACTTCTTTGACTTGAATGCTACCTTTGCTGACGCAGTGAAAAACAGCGTTAATGATATATAGCTAGTATAATATTTACAACACTGCAAATATCAGTAGCTAATAGAAATGAAGATTCCAACCCTGCCGAAAATACGGGAACGGAATCATCACCGTACTTTTGGCAGGTTTGAATATATTCATACGCAGATAAGCACGGTATAAGATGAAACCGACCGGGCTGTGGCTCCTTGAAAGTCATCTACTCCCTCACTCAGCCACTTTTGATTGACCGCAAGGGAGAGTCATTTAGTCACATCTAGTTCTCTTGTTTTTTCCTAATTTGCCACAACATTTAGGACACCAGAGCGCACAGGCTTGGCAAGCCAAAGGTCCGTGATTCGACTCCCGGTCCGGGCCGATTTTTCTCAGGGCAATTTCTACGTAGCTAAGAGAAATGTACGGGTAAAACAACCATTTTCCATTGGGTCAATGCTTCATAGGATGTTACTATTTTTTCCTTGAATGATTCCGTGCAATATTGCAACGCATACCCCCGAAGGAGCTCCAGGCTTGGCAAAACGAAAACCAGCAGACTGCCCAATAACAACACGCTGGGTAGACACTCTCACCTTCATATCTTCCCTCATTCAACCTAACTCTTTCCCAAACCTTGTTTTCATCACCAAGACCACCAACCCCCTGCCCATCCCCACCTTCCATTTACTCACCTCAGCCTCCCCATATCCCATCGTTCGTCCTTCCCGACACCCGCAACCCTCCCTCGTCCCTCCGGCCACCACCAGCACGTCGCCGTCTCCCGTGCCGTCTACAGCCACCCGCCCTTTCACACGTGAGAACCCAAACAGTTCCTAGCAGCCATCGTCATAATTTAAACGAAATATGTCGACCCCGATAACATCTGAGAGTGGCTTGGGTAAAGGCGGCGGTTAAAAAGGTAGAAGAATGGGTGGCTGAGGTGGAGGGTGGGGGGATGTCAGGGCGAGGAATGACTGAGGAGGTGGGGTTGTTATGGGGTGGAGAGAAGAGGAGGTGGCGGAGGAGCGGCAAAGGTTGGAGAGGGACCTCACATTCAGATGCGGAGGGAGGGGATTGAATGTATGTTCTGTCGCCACGCTATGAGAAGAGAATTTGTGTGTGTGTTTCAGAATGCGCACGGCGCAAAGAAAAAAGGGCCGGGACAAAAGGAGAGAAAGGAAAAGATGCTAAAGAATCGGAAACGGTAGGTGTTTAAGTGGAAGGGAAATAAATATGCTGCTGGGGTGTCCAAACAAAGTGTAAGAAAAGGTGGATTATATTCTATGGCCGTATTGTTTTCCGCCGTTACCGAGACAATTCATCGGCCGGGATCCTTCCAGAAGTTGCGGGGCTGTCCCGTTGCACGTCAATTAATATTAACCCACGGGTTACGACGATCAACCTCTCTATGAATATATTCAAAACTTAATCCCATATCTTGTATTTAGAATGCGAGAGCAATAGACTCGCATACCTCAAAGATAACAAAAAATAGCAACTTAAATAAACTTTTATACTCCACTATATGTTTAATAACACGACCCGGGTTTCGACACTTCGTGTCATCTTCAGACCTGAAAATGACACGAAGTGTCGAAACCCGGGTCGTGTTATTAAACCTATAGTGGAGTATACAAAGTTTTATTTAAGTTACTATGAATTACTTCCACAAAGTCAAGCCTGGAACCATTTCCTTTGTGCAACAAAAAATACTAGGATGCAAATGTTTTCCACAATATCTAGAACGTGCCTGATGGAAAACGTAAAGGAATTCTGTTAAATAAAAATATGTATATGATATTCATTCTGCATTTAAAAAACCAATGTAAAAACAAAAAAAAAAAAAAATGCATTATGCGGAAATTGGGATGACCTGGAGGAACTTCGCTGAAGTGTAGGCTGCCATTAATTAATTAAGCTGCATTGTTGAAAAATTAAGGTGATAACATATTTTTAAGCTAGCTTCAAATGGTTGTTAACACAGTTGCATACAAATAAGCACACACGGTTAATACAAAATGGCGTAAAATAGCAACATGAAAATGGCTACATGTATAAATATGAAGAGAAAAAGAGATTAAGTTGAAAAACAACGATATTCTCAATAAATTCCTAGCATGAAATCATAATTTTTTGCCTTTTATCCATTGAAATTAACCATTATACATACATGTTTTCTTTTATTACTTTTCTTGAAAAGCATGAATGAAAAAAGGTATACCTACAGAAACAACTTAAGAGGGTTCCAAACTGACCAAAACAATCCTGAAACCCAAGCTTCATTGTGCCTCCCGAATTAAAAATAAGGTACACTTAGAGCAAACTTAAATGAACCCAGGCTTGATTGCTCGCAAACAATTTAATAACATTTTATGCAAAAAATATAAATATGTTACTGAACTCTTGACCAGATGCCGCATCAAAATTTCTGCGCGTACCGAGAATGAAACAACGTATCCCCAAAAATATTCCTCCGACGGAATATCGCGTTCTTAGCTAATGGAAGATGTTTCCATAGTCAGATCACCACTACACATTGAAGATACGTTATGTCGTCCAATTTTCCCCTATCGAGAGGGCTTGCTACGTGAAGCTCCGGATTATATAAACTTGCAGGGCGCTGCAATATTTTTGGAAATTAGGAGCTAAAAACAGAGATAATATACACTCATCGAGGTTCAAGTATATTAATTCAGATTAAAATGAATGATATACATTCATGTCTAATGGAAAATGATAGTATGAACTCAAGAACGGCAATAAAACTCAGTCGTGGAATATGAGCTCAAACGGTAGATCTCAAAGAGTTCTTTCCATACCACGATCAACCCGCAAAAGAACTTTTGGTTGACGTTTGTCACACTAAAATGCATTACGCAAAAGCTTAAGTATGATGCACGTCCATTCACGAGCCCCCTCTTCTCTCATAGGCAGTTCAATCCTAAGATTATTTGGCAAAGGCCTTCCACCCTTCCCTATCCCATGCTAGTTGCCTTACTTCATGGTATATACTTCAATGTACTTTCCTCTTTATTGGGTCAATGAACCTTTTCCTGGTTCTCCTCTCGGAACTATTTTCTCTGGTTGACCTTCAATTATGTTCCTTTACAAACCCATTGCACCTCAGGGTGTGTCCAATCCATGTGGTTCTTCTTTTTTGTAAAGAGTACCATAAGTCCTTTCCTCTTCTGCTCTACTTTAAACTTCATCATTTCTAATTTTTTCTGACCATACTACCTTCAGCATCCTCCTCCAGCACCATATTTTGAAAGCTTTCAGTCCTATGAGGCCAATAAATATCGTAAAAGGTAGATTTAAATGCAAAACCTTCAAATAAACGATCATCATGAGCAAGTAATAGTAATTATTGCCGATTAAATACCTTAACTAAAATATGCTCCTTGATTAAATACCAAAAAAAATGAAAGAGTTCGGTAATGAACATCTTCATTATTATCTCAGTCGCCACAAAAAAATAAAATAACACTTCACAAAATGAAACAGAGCTAAAATTAATGCGTTCATGAATCTTAGAGAGAGTACTTAAAATATTTAATGCAAAATACGAGGGTGAATATGAGGGTAAGGATGACATGATTACCATAAATGTCTCATTTCATTTTCATTTTTCGAAGCCACTACAAATACCTCCAATTAACCGAGCATTCGAACTGAAAATACCATGGATGCCATCCTACCCCTCCGCTGAAATCCGTTTTAACGTTTCGAACAAACTCCATCCTGCAGCACCGCCACAACTTGAGGTGGCCCAATGGAATGCAAAAAGTTGAAACTTGTTGGATTTTGCAGCATATGATCCTTTTTATTCGCGAGATAATGTTACTCATTTTTCTCGCGCTTGGCTTTTCTAAGCCACTTATCATATTGCGAGGGAGCATTTTTTTAAACACCACGAGGAGGAAAATTATATGAATTCAAAATGTCTCGTATATATGAGAGAGTATGGATAGTTATTTTTAGGGGGTGAATAAGGGATTTAGACGGCTAGTAATGCGAAAACGGAAAAAACGTCGATAATTTAATGCCGAGAAGGAACATTTTACAGGATTAGTGAAAAAAATCAAAGGGATGAACAGTCGAGAGGGTTCAACCACGAAAGTCAAAGGGAGAAAAGCGTTAACTGCGCCTATCGTCGACGCCATCAAGCTGTCCGCGTAAGGGAAGAAGGAATGGAAAATGATTTAGGGGAGACCAGAACTTCCCGACGAAGGGACATTTATCATAACGATATCGACTCTTCACTTCACGAGGTTTTCTTGACGTCGACAAAGTTTGCTACATAGAGTTTCAAACCGTAGTAACAGAACCAAACTGAAAAAAATCTGCTCCTGGATGATGTTGGAAAGCAATTTGTGGGGGATGATAATGATTATAATCCCTCCTACCCAGAATTTCTCGACTCAAGGAAACTCGACTGCTACTCAACAAACCTTTCCCGAGATCCTCGGGCAGGAGAGGAAATTTTTGCTTCTCAGGTAGCAATAATCCCACCAGAGATGCTTCAAAAGCGATAAAGAAGATCTTAGTTTCTCAGGAATATATGTTAAATTTTTCGCACGCATATAAAAATGACTCGATCTCATACGATGAATTATTGACATAAAACGTTTGGGATATCGTGTAAGATATTCTTTTTCAGACTTTAAGCCGAAGAAAATCACTCTTGGATATGGACTGAGTTCGTTCAAACCGAAGAAAACCCTAGAGGATTATGAATATTGCGCCAAGTCATATCTTGAAGTACCACAGCATGTTAACTTCCTCGTAAGATATTTTATGGGAAGCGATAAGTCATGGTGAGAAAAGTTCAGGCGTCTGGACGGTCTGCAAGTAGAAGCAGAGTTGCATAGATAGCCAAACAACCTCTTTTGAATAGAATAAGGTCTGAGCTAAGAAGAGCGTTAGGTAAGAATTGATGCCCAGATAAAATCGCAGACTGATTTTCATTAGATCTACAAGGTTTTACTTCGTTCTAGTTTCCAAGATTTTCTTTAATATTACACAAAGCGTTCGAAATCCATACTATATAGGCAGCTTTGTCAGCAAACACACGACGTTCGTTCACCAGGCAAATCAGTACTCTAAACTCGGACATTTCCAGGATTAAAACACATTTCCTATGCCATGAGCATGCAATAATCAATATCGGCTCCGTTTTGATTCAATAAAAATTCTTTGTCTTTGAATTGGTTTCACTCGATAAATTTCCATTTTTCTATCATAACTTTGAGGAACTCTTTCATGTTGATAAACGATACAAAATGCGGTAAATCCCCATTAATTAACTTTGCGTAACCAATTCTTAAGTTTTGTTGCTGTTCAATATCATTAGTCCAATTTTTAAAACTTGCTTCCATAAAAGAGTATATGGACAGCAGTTGGCAAGACTCGATTCCAGGCTTTAAGATAACGGGTGTGATGCCCCAATGCAGTAAACTTAAAAAAAAGAACCCATAAATAAAAATGAGCCGTTCTTTCAGCTTTAAGTCGCAAAATTCAAATGTTTCATTCAACTTGTAATTGTTTTCTCGTTTTTGTCAATATGTTAACAGATACCAACATATCCCGTTCTGTTATCTCATGCTAAGTGGGGAGTGAGTAGTTTTTCCAAACATTCGAGGAGTCTTTTCTCCAAACACAAAGTACAAGGAAACCATTTGAAGACAGCCAAAGATCCATCACAGAGGTAGAATCTGAAGACAGTTCAAGACCCAACACCCAGGCCGAGTTAGGTTCTTTAACCGTAGTATGAGATGATTAACTCATACCCCTAAAGACTCGTTCAACTGGAAAAACTTTGAGTCGCAAAATTCAAATGTTTCATTCAACTTGTAATTGTTTTCTCAAGGTTGACAATATGTTAACAGATACCAACATATCCCGTTCTGTTATCTCATGCGAAGTGGGGAGTGAGAAGAAATTTACATAGACAAAATTGCTAATTCCATCATTTTCCTTATCAAAAAATGGACTCGCCAGTGTATCACTCAAAATGACAGAGAAAAATATTGACTTTCTTTCCAGTCTAGATCAGTCCAAATATATGTGTCTGGGAAGCGTTTTACCACAAATAAATATTCATACCCACATTATTATACGAAAATGAATATTAATTCATAAAAGGTTTCGCTTTGCTCCTTACGTAGGAGGTTTGACATTGGGAATATTTAGAAAATGTTGCTGTTTTGAATTTAGGGAATAAAGTATCACACCAAAGACAACCAGGAAGTTTTAAAATGCAGACATAAAAATCCAAGTAGCAATCGAGGAAAGTAGAGCTAAAAGGTTTCTAAGAAAAAATGTCTCAATAAGTATTTAAATGTCTTCACGGTTGCCTGTTGTGAACTAAAATAAATACTAGGGTCGATAAATTAATCACAAAAGTGAACGCGTAGAAAAAGGATAGCACGGTAGATTAGCAAATGGTCAATCTGAATAGTGTTTTTAGATGTTAACTTTGCCAAACCACTCTCCGACACTTGGAATGGGATCTCAAGCATTGAATAAAATCCTATTAAAACCACGAAAATCGTCGTCAATTATAGATTCTTGTTTCATAACCAGCCTAACTCGTAGTCACGAATTCATATCACTGATTGCAGCATCAACCCTTATCCTATCAGTATGAGGAATAATCCCGCCTGTTTTTACTGCAGCTAATATCAGAAGCATAATTATTTGTGTGTTACGCAAGTGATAAGACCAGAACTTTTCTTCCTTTTGAACATAGGCTACCCCAATTCTTACACATTTAAAGAGGTCAATATTGCAAGCTATCGAAAATAATAGCAGTCAACACAATTCCTTATATCCACCTATTCTATTCGGAAAACGCTGAAAACTGAAACGGTAAGCGCGAAAGCGAGAATGGCACGCAGCATAGAGATATTGTTTCAAGTCCTGACTAGTGTTTACTAGTACAATTAAAAACAATGTCGCAAAATAAGGAAATATATTGAACTTATACGAAGAATTTCCCAACAAATTAATATAAATTATAGTAGATTACTAAATTCATTGCTCATCGAGTAATTCGAATATTGTACCTTTGACAAGGTAATTTACACCACTGTTATTCTTCACATTTGTAATTAAAACTGTTGACCTATCATGGGATTTGATATTCATGAAGACATAATTTTCAAAATTCTAAACCAATTTTCTTGAACAACCTGCACAGTATACATTGTACAACAATTTTTATTATTATACCTATGAAGAGCATCAACCGCACGCGCGGTTTCACTTACCTAATCCTTTTTTTTGCTTTGGGCCGTAAAAAAAAAATCGATCAAAATGTTGAATTTATGTATTTGGATGCAATTAAAGCCTTTTTATTACAACTTCCGCACTCATCCGCAGACCAGAAGAACGCAACCATATTAATTTTTTTCCCCGCTTCATTCCTGAAATTTGTCCCGAGAGAAAACATGATCCGAGCATGACGTAAACCCGTTCCTCATGTCCGGCTCGGAAACACCGACAATGTCACGCTTGATTCATTCGCCGTGCACTTGGGGAGTGAAATGAGCCCCATACTTTCCGAAGCCATAAACATGCCACCGAGAGCAAAGAGAGAGAGAATGAGGTTCCACGTGGAGGGATGAAGACGAAAAACTTGGCGTCACCGCGACCTCGGCTCTTGACATTTCAGTCGTGAAATTGGCGACGGGGTGGGACACACTCTCCCGTCTAACGCGACGCGGCGTACGAAATACTTTTCCTCAAATTCTAGCCAAAAAGCCACAGTCGCATCGATTCCTTCATTTGTCACCTATTGAGATCTGGAGCATTCCAATGTGACGCGAATGGCATACATGTTCTGCTACCCAAAAGGTCTTCAAAAGACCATGCCTCTTGAATAAAAACACAGGCTTCTGTACACTAGGAAGATCAATTTACTTACATACAACCTCTACGCTGAGTTGAAATTGAAGACTCACTTCAGTGATTGTGAAACAATCCATAGCCTTCAATATAACGCTTGAATACACTACTCAACAATCTCTGACATCTCTAAAAATAGAGTTACATCTGGTTCTTCATATTATTATAGGTTCTATGATGCGTTATAACGAGATTACATTACTGAATGAGCCATAATAACGAGAGCACACAAATGTATTGAGCCTTCGAGTCACTAAAAACGTAGGTCATGATGACGCCTACACTGCTTCCGCGCCCGTTAGTGCTCTGAAGTCTTAGGATGAATATCAAAACTAACCTAAAGATCCATGTCTTAACACTCGTATTTAATCATTAAACGTACTCATTCAAGGAAAATAACCACGGATGACATTTGTCTAAAAACAAAAACAGATCACTAAAAAGTTATATTACTGGATAAACCTCATATGAATAAAAAAACTCGCGGATATGAAAATCAATTTTTGGATTCGGATGGAAAAATATTATAACAATGGACAACAATTTTCAATTGGCACAATTAGGCATACATTGTTTGAGCAGATTCAATCGAAATTTTGTGCAGAGTTACAGTGAAAGTTTGTAATACATTAGCAATTTTTTCACCCTGACTACTATCATCTAAAATTATCGCGTCGAAGATGATTAAAGAGAGCGATAAAAATATGTTAACACAAGTTTGCATTAACGTTGGATATCACAAAAAAGAAGTGCATCAATATGAAACTTCTCAAGAATTGTTAAATCCATGAAATTCGTGTAGTCCCTATTAAATCTTCATCTGTGCTCGTTCAATACATTTTATTTTTCAAATAGAAAATGTTTCCCAAGGGTTATTGTATAAGATTATGAAATTATTTCCTTGAACGTTTCTACCTTTCTGACTTTAATGTAGTCCGAGCGAGATAGTTCCCTAGTCATAATAGACACCATATTCGAACTATACGCTTTAATTTCACCAGCTGTGAGACACATCAGTTAAATATTGCATTATTAATGGTGCAATAATATGGTTTTATCTGACAGAAATTGTAAGTAATTAAACAAAAATATCTGAGTAAGTCACTAACTTGACTCATTTTTTTCGCGCGGTTCGTCTGAAACTCCTTCAAAACGGAAGGTTTTTTGTGATATCCAAAAACCGACTGCGGTGATAGTATGATTAATTTTCAATAAATGTTGATAAAACATACCGACTACACACCGTTAGTTTTTAGACGACATCTAAGTGTTAGAAATGCCTCATTTTATAAATAATGTCTCTC
Organism: Ceriagrion tenellum; assembly: GCA_963169105.1. Classification (NCBI taxonomy): domain Eukaryota; kingdom Metazoa; phylum Arthropoda; class Insecta; order Odonata; family Coenagrionidae; genus Ceriagrion; species Ceriagrion tenellum. The sequence continues at coordinate 31,885,219 of OY720635.1, read as the reverse complement.
TGGAGAGCATGCACGTACCATTTCCCATGTAAAAGGACTGGTATTTTCTGGCAAATATCTCGGAAAGTAATGAGGTAAGGGGTAGAATTTTTGGTTTCATTGGATAGGTGAGATATTTTTCTTTGAAAGGAGACCAAATTCATTGATTTATAAGTAAAATTATTTTTTGCTCCAACTACCTTAAGAGCTCGTCGACAAATACACCCGATATGAGACACAAATGAAACTCTACTGTATCCCGACGAGCGGGAGGAATGAAGCCGGGGGAGAGGGGTGGTTAGGGCAAGGCAGGGGAACACTGGCGGCGTCGCCGCTATTTTTGCAAATTCCTCAGGACGGGACGATGGAGGAGGAAGGGGGGAAGCCGCCACCCCATTTGACGCTGAAAACGCAGCGGCGATCCGCGGGGCACACTGGGGTGGGAGGAGGGGGGATCAAGAGAGAACAGTGCGGAGACAAAAGAAATGGGCGGAAAAACTTCGAACACGGGCGAATAAAATCTCTAATTCCGCCACCTCCCCCACTCTTTCCCCTCTCTCCCTCCCCCCCGGCCAATCTCCCATTCCCTCCCACCCCTCCCTCCTCTTTCCTACCCTCTTTGTTTATTGCTTCTTAAAGTCTAAGCAGATGGCTTAAAAGTTTACTCCCCCCCTTCCCTCCGCTGACCAACCCTTATTCCCACCTCCCTTTAAAAAAACCTCATCCCCCATGGCTTCTCACTCTACCCCCACCATTCCATTTACGCATCTCTCCCCCCTCCCCCGCCTCCTCCTTTACCCACTCCCTCGTTCTGAGCAGACACTTCAAGATTCTGAAATCTTCCCCACATAAATTCGACCCTTTCAAGAAGAAACCAGTTGCCCGGAGACGGGATTCGGAGGGATAGAGGTGAGGTTGAGGGGAAGTTAGTTGGTAGGGAAAATAACGTGCTCCGAGTCCCCGTTTTGATAGGTTATGCTATCTCCGTCATGTGAGAGGGAGAGAGAGGTTAGGGGCAGGGGGTGGCTGGAAAGGAGGGGGAAGGTGAAGTGAAAGAAGAAAGAGTGGCACTCAAGAATAAGAGAGAAGGGCAGCGAAAGAAAACGGAAATGGCTAGTTGAGTGGGAATGACTTGGAGTCTTATACGCGCCGCCCTGCACTGCAATAACGACTCATGCCTCAATAACAAAAATGCCCGCAAAGTCATTACGCGCCGATTCGATTTTCCATTCATGGAGACCGTGGAGGAAAGTAAAGCTAGATTTTCTACTGAATGGAAACACTTGGAGGAGGAAAGTTTCCTCCAAAGAGATGGAACTGCTCACCATCGGAGAGGATAAGCCTCTAACGCCACAAACAAACAATTAACATGTATACACTGTGTTACAATAGCAGCTCAGGCAGTTAAAGTATGAGCAGAATTCCGTAAATTTTCCTTCGATGCTCCAAATCTGTTTCATCGACAACATTCTAGGGAAACGCCGTGAATGCACATATAAAAATATTTTAGCTTGGGAAAGGAGGAGTCCAGGGCATAAAGGGAGAATAACAAAGTAAATTAGCACATTAGTAACAGTAAGTTAGACAGAGCGAGAAAGAAAGAGATAAAGCTCGTATGAAACCCATGTGAATGCTTCTTAGGGTGATTGAGGAGGATTGATTTGAGACACCAGAGTGTAATGAGATAACACCGATTGCTCATGAAAAGGAAGGGACCCCCATGTATGCCATTGCCGTAAGCTTCTATGCTTGTAGATGCCAGTGCCCACTTATGAAATCGACAAATATGTTGATCTCACCGAGATAACATAAAGCCAGAAGATTCCTTTACACGACCTCCATCTATAAATGTACAAGTATTTTTTCGTATTTCTCAGAATATTTAGGCCCAAGGCACCTATATTGGCCTTATACTTTCAGAACAATAATGAAATACTATCGAATGAAACTCAAAAAATTACCTAATCGGTCGCACAAAATAAAACTGAAAAAAATACCTGATCGATTTTATTTTTCATTATGGATTTTTACAAAGTAAAGCCCAAAACCAATGAACTTAGTAATAATTACAGTTAACATTTTGGAATGAGGAGCATATAGATGACCAACGAACTATAAATTGTAACAAACCGAACATTTGGAATAATAAAAAGGTACACTTTAGCCAATTTTAATGTCAAACTAACTAATTAATAAATTTCAAGCGGAGACATTTTTAAGTCTTGAATGACAGTATTTTTACCGACAGGACTTGTTTATGTTTTTCAGAACTTTATCGAGTCGTCCTTTTGGTACGTGTATGAAGCTAGACTTATCAACAGTCAAATCCATTGAAATCAATCAATACAACGACCTCTTCCCCATTGCCTCTCTGTTATGCCAGCCGTCTTCACATGAACACCCTTACTTCGATGTCACTCTCCACGCCCTCTTCCTATGTAGTTCTTCGCCTTTCCCCTACATATCCTTTTTTCTGGTATCCAATTCAATCACCCCTTTGGAATACTGCACTTTAGTACCCTCATCAAATGCAGTTGAATAATAGAGCAATTGTTTATTGCATGCTTTCACGCTATATTTTGCACTCCCATTCTGTCCCTAAGATGAACATGAACCATAAATGCGACGCCGCAGCATCTCCCCTAGAATGTATTTATCAACGCGTTCAAGCTTCCTCTCCATATTCTTTGTAATATTCCACGCTTCCGAGCTGTAAGTGACATAAATTTCTACCTGTGATGAGAGCATTCTTATTTTTTTTACTTTCAATTTATGAAATATTTGACCAAGTGTCAGCATTGCAAGAAGAACGAGCACCACAAACGTTCAATCACCCGTCGCAATCACATGGAAGGGGTCATCTCGGAGCCCACGACACACAATTTTTTTCAAGAGTGGAAACCAAAATGCGAGGGTGGAATCCAAAGTCCGAATGTTGAAAATTATTTCATTTACAATTTCTTTCATCTTGAACCCAGTCCAGATTTCGGTCACTGCACTTTTATTGCTCGAGCATTGCAATCTGCAGGTGGCTTCACCCGGAAAAACAGGTTGAGAGCACGGTGGATGAGTGGGTTGGGGAATCATATCCTTTCCTGAGACGGCGCATATATGTGCGGTTCATCTCATCGAGACTCATTAGTCATTCGAGGGGATATTTCCGTCATCGTACATTGAGAACGTCAGAACCATTGATGTATTTCTCCCGGCCCCTCGTATAACTGTAAAAGAAGTCCTATTTTTTGAGCCTCCGTTACATTTCATACTGAAGTTGAAAGTTGAATTATATGGAATGATCCCCTCGGACGAATTCACTAGGATTCGATTACATATAATATTCCCGATTGCCGTTAAGGTGGCTGGAGGGATTTTCGTTTATTAACAGACTTGCGTGAAACTTTGCTTATGTATATTTAATAGAAATAAATATATGTAGATAGAGTGAAAAAAATTACATGTTACCGATTCAGTTTCTTGGCCATTCAATCCCATTTTAACACTCAGCCTTAAGATAAACGACATATAATTCCAAATAATTTTATTAAATATGAATGGATTTTCATATAAACGAGAAACAACGCGTCTCAAGAGTTTATAATCTACATCTGCATACTACCCTGCGAGTCGTTGCATGGGCATGTGGTAGGGTGCGTTAGGACACAAGCCGTGTATACGTGTAAGGGATAGGGTTTTGGGAGGTGAAATGGTGACGTGTATTATAGGAGTGTATTCAGTGGAGCTCAGTTTTTACTGTGATCGCTTACTGTTCTCGGAAAGAACGAGTTTTTGTACCTATCTGTTCGGCAATGTATCTCTCTTATTTTATCGCTTCTGTCAGACCTAGAGATGTAGTGAGGCGTCATGATAATATTCTCTGCGTCGCTCTGAAATATGGTTTGTATAATGTTATAAGTTTCTAATGAATTTCACGGCATTTTGGGGATTGAAAAGACGTATTTACATAAAAATTTCGCTTTAGAGACGAATTCCACGTCGAAAACTCAAAATTCTTTGATTAAGATGAAATTTTTAAAATATAATTCTTGCATCATTTTTAAAACTACACGCATGGTGATTTCCACCCTATGAATAGAGTATTGTACTTATGTGAAATTCGGTCCAAGAATTTTTTCAGCTAACTTAAAAAGCTATTACGATGTGTACTCAAAGACTCACGATTACCGCTCCATCCACCTTAAGGTGGCGATGGAATCTCACAATAGCTCTCAACTATTTTAGCAGCGACTATAGGTAACAGAGAAGTAATTATTAAAAGGCCAGATTAGTAAAATTAATAAATGATAATTATTAAAATGCAAGGTATTATTAAAAGGTATATATTAATTGTAGCGGATTTATTTTACCTACTTTTATAACATATGGCTTCAAAATGAAACCGGAATGCTTTTTGCTACCATGCTTACAAAATTATCCCACAATAGTTTTCCTATGAAAGTGAAATTTTACACAAACTGAAAGTAGTAAACTTATTTATAGCCGTCATATGTTGGTAGATGGTCAAATTACTAAGTTACTCTGACTAAAATCCACCTCCTTTACAACGTTCGTAATTGCGAATTTAACACCCACTCCAGTTACATAAGAGTATTACCTATTATGAAAAAATACACGTTTCTCACACTCGCTTGTCCCTTGCGTAACAAAAACTACTTGCAAGAGCTTGGGTCACCCCCTCTGCGTATTTCAAGGATGAATTAGTTCCGCGTTCGATACGAATCATTTACACCGTGAAATTCCCAGCCACTGCACACACATGATAATGAGAAGTGATGAGAGGCCACATAAATTAAGCATGGACTCGGAAAAAAATAAAAAACGAGGTTTGATGCAAAAAAACTAATCAAGTTTGCATTAAAATGGGCATTCATGTTCAAAAAATAACATGAGATATTTATGCGAAATCCCAATCACATTACTTCCTTACAACGCCAATTTTTAGAGGTTCCTACAAACATAGTCATAGAGATCATTTTTGAACCATCGATGCATATGATGGGACAATAATCATTGTCTATAAATTGTTTAAAATGTTTCTCAGTACGTTTCGATAAAATAATTTCTCCGAATTTTATTTTTTTGTGCTCACATGATAATAATTATATTTGGACACACTCATGTATGACGACAGGTGGGTAATACATGTAAAAATATGAACAGTTAGGCTCTTTAGGATGATACACCCTTTGCATCGATATTAATATCATATTTATTACAGAATCCTGCAAATAAAATCAGAAAAGAAAACAGGAAACTTTTAATTAAAAATATCAGCAGTAATATTTAAAAAATAGTTTAGATATCATTATAACGCATTTATATTGGATATGACAAAAATTAGAAAATTATAACGACAGTATTTTCTTGAAAAACTAAATCGAAAACCTAAATCCTAAATCGCTTCGTTTTTACTTCATGAATCAAATCAACGAAAAATAAGATAAAAAGGGAAAAGTCCCCTTCTTTTGCTTCAGAAGCTCATCAAGCATGCAAAACTATTCATTTATGGACCGATCTGAGGCCAAACAAAATCCTCCATCCGAAAACTTCTGCTTTTAATTAAAAAGAAGAAAATTCGAAAGCAGCCGAAGTGGCATTTAAAAAATCTGCCATCCCTAAAGATGGTAAATACCGATTGGATAATATATATACCAGGTTCGAAGATTATTTAGATGATTCCAAACGCTTAATACTAAGCGAAAAGGAAAAGAAATCATACGAGTTATTTCTTAAAGATATTCTGCCACTCGGATCTCCTCGTTATAGACTCTTACGACTGCATAAATAGAGCAAGGAGAACGAAAGTATAAAGATCCCTCATTTATATTCACTAGAACCTTTTATCTGACACTGCGCTACCAAAATACCACATGCATCGCCTGGGATATCAACAATATTGAATCCGCGAACCGGAGAAGTGGTGTATTGTCTCCGGCGACAGACCAAAGGTCGCAGGTTCTAATCACGCCAAGATAGTTTTTAAACTATATAACTATATTCGCATAGCTGAGAGGCTTTTTATACATAGATAACATTTCTCGTAATGGGTGAAAGCTAAAAATGAAGACAAAATCATAATGCATTCGCTGTTAAATCTCCTCATTTATGTTCACCATACAATGAGCATGATGAGAACGTCTAAAATAATAAAACAAAGTATTCGGTAAAAAAGAATGGGGAAGAAATCCACTCACCTAGTATGCATGAGCACTGAGGGGAGAAAAAAGAACTGAAAGGTTGTATCATTGCGATTCCAAAATGATAGAAGCTGCCCTCGTCCGCCATAGGAATTATCAACCCCTTGTTCATCCGCTATGGACTTTCCCTTCTATTATTCCCTTCAGTAGGAGGCAGATAGGTATTTTTAAATAGGAAGATTATGCTAACATCTACAAACCCAAGACTAAAATTAAAGGAGCGCTTTATTACAATATACATTTGGAAATTTGGAGGTGGTATGGAAGTGAAGATGGAAATTTAACTCAGTCGATAGCAGAAGAACAAGAAGGCAGGATTCTTTAGAAATGTGTTCATGCGATACGGTACATTTTTGCACAAAGGAATGCATCATAGATTTTACAATAAAACGAATGGAATTAGAGCAGGTTTTATTTCCCGTTCAGTCCTTCAGACAGTCATACAGTTAAACAGCTTTACACGGTACAATTTTCCTCATGAGAAAATTGATGCATTCGTTTGTACAATAAAATGTACCGTGTAAAGCGGCCTAAGGAATGACAATGGTCAAAAGGACGGAGGGAATTTAAATAAGTATTAGCCGGATAGATAAAAACTCAGTAAACTCAGCGTCTTTGAAGAGACAAATACTTTGGGGGAAGGATAAATGAATGGGAAGAATTGTCAAGGAAGGCCAAGGATGTAATGGGCCAGAAAAATTGTTTCATAAATATTCCTACTTAAGTAAGTACTTACGTAGGAATTTATGTGAAGTGTATGCATGTAGGAAGTAAGTGCCTATGTAGGAATCAAGATGCGGTACTCGCTGGTCACCGAGTGCACATTGCAACATTTTTTTCGAGTGAGTCAAAAAAAAAAACAAAATGACCACATTTAATTTAAGTACCAATATCCGTTAATGAGATGGAACTCGCCACACATGCAGTATACAAACGATGCAAGAATGATATTTTAAATTTTTGCCATGATCACGATATTAATTGTTTAAGGGGCGATATTCAAAATTTAGACGAAAATAAAAATAAACTCTTTTTCGAATATATGACTCATCGTGACACCTTGCTTTGCAATATTTGTTAGTAGCCATCATAATAACATGAAATGTACTAACTTATATTGAAAAGATAACCCGCACAAATCTACAAATCGAATAGTTATAAAATATAATTCATTTGCCATAAATTTCCAAAAAGCCAAATCGATGAAATCTGATTTTTTGCACTTTCATTTGTGGAGGCCAGTAAAAATAATGCATATGAAAGTCTTAACTTAAATTTATATACAGGCAAAAATCGCCCAAGCTACCTTTAACGGTTAGTTCGTAGAAATAAAGAGCTCCATGAAAACCACTCTTCGGGTTGATGACGGGAAATGATCGTCGATCTACAAGCTAAAATATCGTATACCACTTGGATGATAACGGGACAACTAACCAATGAGGGGAAGTAGATTGGTTGAGGGATGCAGGGAAGGGAGGAAAAGAGAGGAAAGATATTGCGGTTGGCAATCGTGAGTAAATGAGAGCACATTTTAATAATTTGTTTCAGCAGGTCATATATAAATCTTGGGCCATATTTCATTCAAATATAAGTCATACGTAAGTAAATAATAATATTACGAAATATGTGTCATGTTCCAATGGGTTACGCGCTAAATTAACATTGCTTAAAATAAAAACAATTCGGTGGGTTGCAACGTTTTGACGACAGATATTAATAATGATAACACGTGTGCCTGGTCACACGCAATTCAGCAATAATGCGAAAATGTCACTAATTACCCTAAGGAAGCTGATCGGACCTAGTTAGTTTTTCTACGGGAGCGTCTCCCTGCTTCCAACGGTACCGGGGTATGTGTGAGACCTTGCCCCTGAGATGGCCTTAAACTGGAGACCCCGGGGGAAGAAGCAATCAAACCCTGGGTTGCCCATCCTCCCGTTCAGCATCCCTTTAAATCTCTTCACCCTTCTTTACTTTACTCCCGGATTCATCTTCCCTCCCCGAGACCGTCTCTCCCCCGGGTCCGCCACTCTTAAGTTTATGTATCGCCCCCATACATCTCCACTCCGAGGAAGTTGAGAAAAAAGGCATTCCCAACCTTCTCTTCCTGCGCTGCCCGCGATATAATTGCCTCTTTGCCATAGGACTCGACCTGAGGGAGGACAGAGACGAGAAAGAGTGGGCGCGGAGTAAAAACGCACCGTGATTACTCGGGGGAGAAATGGCCTAAGCCGGCGTGGCGCGTTTTTTTCCCCCGCATTTCTCTCCGAGTACCTGGCGAGCCAACTTGGGATCTTCGGTAGGTAGGTTTCATTTTGAGGAAACCATGCGTTTCCCCATGATGAAACCGGATCGATTTTCCTCTCCGCATGGAGAAGAGTGACAAATCATCCGAGGATACTTCAACCAGGGTGGGGTAATTTTCAGTGCTATAATTTTACGATGATAACCGTGACACGCGCTCCAACATGCATTTTGAAGGAGTGCTGTAGCAAGATCAAGGGAGTTTACCCTTCAAGGTGTTGAAGTTAGTGCAGATCGGAACATAGAAACTCACCCGAGCGACGATGAATGGAACGATATGCGCAGGCGATATGTTCACTGACTAATAAGTTACATGCTGCAGGTACGCTACAGACACGACCAAGTATTTTGTAAAAAGTTTTAAAATTCGTTCTAACCACACAATTCAAATAAAGAGTTTTTTACCTCAAAGTAATTAAAAACTTAACATTATCCATGCTTCACACCTTTGCCGAGACAACATAAAAACAAGCATTGGAGATGTGATTATTAAAGTTCTCTAATTGTTTAGCGCACGTCAGCTCTATAGAAGTTTGTCAGTTTAACATCAACTCTTTATGTTTTGAAGTGTGCAAAGTCTGAGACAAACAAGTGCTTTCTCGTGATACAAAGTAAGTATCGCATGAAAGCGAGTAAAAAGCTCCTAAAGCACCAGGAATACGGAATTTTGTAGTTCCATTTAGTAGACAAAAGTTACAAAGGAAGGAGCTGACAGATGGCTATAACGGAGAGCAGTGCTTCTGCGTTTAGTTGCTGGCGCGAGAGGTCACCTACCCGAACACAGGAATGAAAGGTAAGGACTAACGCGAGTCAAATTGTGTGCAACACGGCACAAACCAAGCGACCACAACGCCAGGCAGCACGCAAGAAAGATCGCATTTAAAAAGGTCCCGTGTGACGTCGTTCGAAAGAGACGGGAGAGAGAAAATGTGAGGAGGGAAAAAGAGCGAGATGAGATAATTTTAATTGAGTCCAAAGAGGCATGGGGGAAGAGGGAATAATTTTTTGTACCTCAAATGGCACATAATGATTCCAGATACCACACAGCGGCGACCATATTACCACCACGCGCAGGTGTTCCCTAACCCTCGCACATTCGCTTAAGACCCCTTAATCTCTCCCGGCTGAGACTGATGCAGCGCCTCCCAGCGCATACGTGATCGTGTGTGAGTAAGCAGAGGAACACAAACACAAACAACACGCCTACGTGTACGGAGACTCACATCCGACGCCTCCCTGGACGAGTACAATGCCTGCAGGAGATAGCCTCCCAACCCCGAGTAATACCTGCCTCGCAGTCTAGCACTCTCGCATGCATTCGCTCCCTTAGTACCACCCGGCACGCAATCGGCCCCAAGTTCCATTGAAACGTAATGGTGACGACTATGACTGCTACTGGGAATTTAAATCTGCGCTGAAACTCTATTTTTGCAAATCCGCAGAGGATATCAATGAACAGTATTCAAGGAGCCCAAGAGGAAAGAAAGAGTACCATTCTAACAGTGAACGCCTATTTAAGCGCGAGGAAACAACAGATGATCCAAACGAAAATTAAAATAAACTAAGGGTATTGCTTTGATACATAATTTTAGAACGATTAGGTAATTGAATGGAAGCAATTAAGTAATAAAAGTAAAAGTTGAACCATGAAGAAATTCAAGACTAAATGGTAGCTTCGATCTTGAAAAATTGCTAGTAAGAATTTCCCAATGCGACAGTTACGATTATGAATCATACGATGCTCGCTATTGCTCGCAGAGCAAAGAGCATTTTAACTAGGGATGATTAAAAATTCGGCACTTTTTTAAATGGAAGCATCTCCAACAAATTGCCTATCGTAGGTGCCGTGAATTATTTCCTCATGTAGAACTACAATACTAAAGTCTAGTCATAAACAATTTGGTCCAGCAAACATTTGAATTAAATAAGTTGTTCACATTGATGCAGCGCGTTCAAATGACTCTAAATGTAACCATGTCCCTTCTACAGCTTCTGAATTTAGGTTTTCTCTATTCTTCAGCTACTATGCCATGATACAGCTTCTCTATGCTTATATATTTTGGATAACGACAGAGTGACAAAAGAAACCATGATCCCACCACAGGCATTAAACCACGTAACATTGGCTTACCGGGCCATTACGCAAACCAGGCTTCTTAATTCTCATTAAAATGCTCAAAAGAGTCAAGAAAACTTTAAGAAAGAAAGATATGTGACGCCCTTGAAAATCAATCAAAGATGCCAAAGCAGTACTTTCCAGCACCGTTCTTAGATGCGAATATAATGATTTTCATCCTTGCTAAATGACAGCAATGACATACGCGGAAATTACTACGACAAAACACACCATAAATTTGTTGTAATTTTGACAGAGAGCCGAAAAAATAACTATGGTCGAGGATGTCAACATATCCAAAATTAAAGTCAAATTTCTGGTGCTAATCGACTAAATCGTTGCTTAGAATAAATTTAAATCGGAGCATTGCGTTGATAAATGACAATAAGCAATAAGAAAGTGAAAACCCTCTTAACGACTACTCCTATCAAGCGACCACCCCTATCAACGATCTTTTTTCAGCGGAGCTGTCGGTGATCGCTTAATTCTAGTTTCATTGTATATGCATCAAATTGATGTGCATTGGAATTTCCCTGGAGAAACTAAATTATGAGGAAGCAACCGCCATCTGTATCAGTTTTAACAAAACCTTGGATTTAAGAGTTTTTCCGTTATTTTTCAAATCAGCCGCCCGTTTACATACATAACGCTCCTAGAAACTGAACCACTGTCGAACAACCACCCCTCTTAACGACTATTTTTCAGAGTCGGTGGTCGCTGAACACAGGTTTCATTATTTCAATACAAAGACGTTCTCAAAATACATTTTAAAATATCAATAATGAACATAGAGATAATATTCTGGACCAAACGACTAAATTCTTAAATACGATTTCTGGGAAGGAGGCGAGTGTTTCAGAGCAGAAACTTGATAGAGTAGAGGGAAGGTAGAATGAGGAATGAATAGAGTTTCCGAAGGAATCAAGGTGGCATTGCGGCAGGGAGGAGTATGTATCCCCTCGCACCCACCCCCACAGCCGTCCTATGGAAAGAAGAAGCGGAGGGCTACTGCTGAGGCTTAGGACGCGCCTCGCCATCCACGCCCCAAAGGGAGTGCCGGGGAACGTGTCAAACAAGCGTAAGACACATGCGTGCATGCGCCAGAATCGCTATCAAAAAAAGAGAGGGGTGAAAAAGAGGATGTTAGGCGTGTGAGGGTCAGGATGTCACATTTTTGTAGGAAAAAAGTTATTTCGAGTCGATGCTAGTCAACCCTTGAATCTGGACACAAACAGCTTCAGCTAAATGGCCCATATCCAAAGTAAGTACTTGCTATATAGCAATCAATCTTGAGTTTATGGAATCTTTGATAATAAATCTATGATTTATACTGAAATATATAGCTTGCCGCTGTCAATTTTTCGAAAGTACGATGAGACTTGCAAGGGAATACATGGGGAACTTTAGCATCAGAAACAACTATTAGCTCACATATGTTTGTCCAATTCTTCTATCATGCTTTTTGGTTCCATAAGCGTTTTCGACCAGCCTCATTACAACTGAAAATGATGAATGAAAAAAGCTGGAATGCTGGGAATTCTATTTCGCTTTCGTTGACCTCGACGAGCAATCTTCATTGGCCACCTGTGATTACATAAGTGCTCTTCATTGATCTAGGCATTAGAAATAGCTTAGTGACTTTCTTTCAAAAGCCATTATTCCCAATGAATATTATCTTGACAGGCCTTCTGAGAAATGAATCAATGGATAAACTAATAGCATAGAGATTGGACCGAGCATTTTACGGTCGAATAGAATGATGACGCAACGCAAAGTCCTTTGGCTATATTGTTTGACAAATTCGATAATTCATCTGCTATTTTGCTGTGGCCCTATTCAGCAACTATTACAAAAATTAAGTCCCACTAGAGCTACTCATCTTTTGCCAGATATTTTTCTGTACTCGAATGGAGCATTACTTGTTCTTCAGCTGGTTATGGCGTCTGTAGGAATAAAATCCCGAGAGTATGGAGCATTGTGTGAGAGAAAAATAAGAAACTAGAATTACGAAACACCCAAATGGTAGTTGATGTTTGGCTTTCCTCTCACCAGGAGTAAGGTTTGTCTACGGGAAGTTTCTACATCTCCTTACATGTGAAGGAGGAAGTCTAAGTAGACAGATACAATACAAATGTAGAGAGTCCAGTATTAAACTACTAAGTAGCAAATTGTTAAGCAAAACAAAGCAAAAATAAAGATCTTTAAGACCCTACAGCCCATAATCCTCTACGAATCTGAAGTATGGTCATTAACAAAGTCCTCTGATAGAAAACTCAAAACTTTCGAAAATAAAGTTCAAAGTAAGAATTTCGGACCAATTCGTGAAGGAGAGGGTTGGAGGATTAGGAAAAACAGAGAACTGAGAAAAAGTTATACCGATCCTGGTATAATAGTCATCATAAAAAACAAACGAATAAGACGGCTAGGCCACGTATTAAGAAGGGACAATGAGAGTTTGATCAAACAAGTCTGGAATGGTAAGCGTAAGTCGGGAGAATGACTTTGGGAAGATCCAGACTCTGATGGGGAGACCAGGTGGGAAAGGATCTGAGAAGACTAGGAGCAGGGATGGAGACTGCCGAAGATAGACAACAGTGGAGAGGAATCGTTGGTGAGGCCAAAAACCATCTTGGGTTGGTGTGGCCACAGGAGTAAGAGTAACTAAGAGAGCTCAGAGCGTCCAAAGGCCTTCTGTTGATTATGGGTGGAGCCGTCAAACATGGCTAATTTAAAGTCTTCAATCACTCGATGGTAAAAAGTTTACGATTTTCAATGTGAAGTTAAAATTCAATATTTATACTCAAAAAATTCGTCTGTGGTTTTTGAGAAAGAAATCTACTTACCAGCAGTATCCCGGACGCTTTCCCAAGGCATGGCGTTCAACTTATGGCCGTTCATGCGCAATAAAGTGTGCTGGTGTGTTCCAAACTGCGCTAATAACAATGTATAAAATTGAAAGCTCCATAAGAAACACGGGTGACAGTTGATTTTGAGCTGAGTATATTCAACAAACTGGTCCAACCACGGAAATGTCACAGCGTTATAGTAATATTACTAGGCGAGGATGGGTATGAGACATTGAATACTTTCAACTGCTCTGATCCATAGAAATATGATTTTTGCTGGTTGAAAGGGTATAAATAATATATTTTCAGAATTGGAAATGGCGGGAAATGCTGAGAAGCACCAATTCCAGAGCTGGCAGGATTGAGTCAATCATTAAATGACGATCAAGCAAGAATTTTGCCTCACTAAAACTCGTCAAGAGATGCCATTTGGTCCGACAATCAAATATATTACTTATGTATGTATGGTTTTATAAGTTCTTATGAAGCCTAAAACAGTCAAATTAATCACAAAGATTATATTCTATACATATGGGTTTTTAACGTAGTAATAGCATGTTTTAAATTTTGCTGCGTTTCATTTATTTCATTAACTTTATCATTATTACCCCAAATACAGCGCATTTGGCCAACTTATGTCAGACGAATAACAAAAAAAACAGCAAATGAACACAAACACCCATGCTCTGAATGGTGATAATTCCACCCAAGCGGGATTCGAACTCTCGACTGTCGGTTTAAAATGCGAATATTTACCCCGTCGCCACCGGGGCCGACTAAAACTTTTATTTTTTATCGAATTTATGTAGCGAAATTGTTTCATTTTTAATTTCATGGTGAAAATATTGATGGCTATCTTAGATATTCCTCTTAGGATAATATTTTTCCAATAATTCCTATTTCATAGGAATAGATACATGCTATTTCTTTTTCTTTATAATGAAAGAGATAACTTTATTTGATTGCACATTTTATTTTCTCACCAACCCGGGTTTCAGCATATTATGCCATTTTTAACACACCTTGAAGCTGGCATAATATGCCAAAATCCAGGTCGGATAAGAAGATAAAGTCCTGAATCAAATAAAGGTATCTCTTTCAATACGAAGAAATACTTAGCAGATTTAGACCGAGTAACGCCGGAGTTAGCGTCTAACGCCTATTTTTATTTCATTTAAAAGTTCAGGTAATTTTCAAAATGCAAATTGTGATTCCCAAGTCATTAAAGGCAACATAATAACTAAATGACATCATATCCAAGAACTAATACTTTTTTTTTAAACAGACAAGACAAGACCAGACAATCTTTGCAATACGAAACTGACCCTAAGTCTCCATTTGTCTCATCTAGCGGCAATGCTAATCAGACGGTTCGAGATTCAAAAGCAAGAGATTAGAATGTCACTTCGGTGATCTCAATTAGTTTGTAACATTTACAATTAATGTCACGCATTTAATAACTTTAATTAATAGCATTGTATCTTAATTATTATCACGCAGAAATTGGAATCCTTATCTGCATGGGTCAGATTTTTCTTCAGAAAATTAATACAAAATATTGTTGCAGGAAGTATATAGAAATATTACTTTATAGTTTCCGCCATGTTAAAAGTGCCTTTATTCATTTTATCAGGTGACTGGTCTTCCATTAGCAAATTTAAACAAGATATTGTAACAGGAAGTCATTTTAAATATTATTTAATTTTTCCGCCATGTTTCAAGTCTCGGAGGTCATTTTATCAGTGGAAAGGAAAAGTGAAATTTACATATCTGTTCTCAAGTAAGTGCTTTAAAATTATCCGTAAAGATGGTTTATTTTTCGGAAGTTATTATCGGAAAAATAACCACTCAGAAATGAAATATGCACATGAAGTGAACTCAAACCGCGGAAATATTTTTGATAATTGAGAAAACGTGTTCCGTTGAGTTCTAATGGATGTAAGTAATCATTCACAGACTTCTTTGAAAGATTGGTTAACCTTCCAACGAGAGAAACACAGATATGGTTAAAAAAAAAGACTCATGGTATTTAGTGCATTTGATAACATTAATCGCCGAGAAGACTTTCAAGTTGCAGTAAATGTTGAGTATGTATAGTCAGTACAAGGCATAGTGACTCAACTAAAACGGATGTCAACCTTTGATTGCAAAATGAGTTAATAAATTAAACAGGTTTTCTGAGTCATTCTCACAATGCAGTTGGAGGTGCGTTAAAAATAACTCCACAAAATTGCGGATGAAAATGCATTCAGTACTCTTGAGGATATTACAGATTTCACGACAGACATTGAACAGGTTCCATAATTAATATTCTCAATATACAGGAAGAGATGATAAGATGACCGATAGAATTCCAATTTTAAATACTATATCTATGATATATTTCATCAAACATACGATTTTCTGCCATGAAGAGGCGCCATGAAACAACTTACTGCAACCAGTTCTTAATATGGATGATTATTTTAATGCCACCATGATGTACCACCAAAGTAATCTTGAATTTTGATATCCCCAGTATTAATCCTTTTTTTAAATCTAACTATGTAGGCCTTAACAGTAGTACTAAGTGTTATGAGGAAGGGGGAAAGAAATCAGTCTTAAACTTCATCCATAAGCTGGAATATGTAGTGGGGTAACAGCACTTAATGTGATGGTGGCATAACCAAGATTTCAACAGCATAAGAAAACATCCGCAAAGAGTTAGAGTTGGTAACGTCAAAGCAATCTTCACTAATATAAGAACTCATCGGCGTAAAGCCACGGTATAATAAAATAGTCATCTTCCTCCCCCAAAATTTACACCGAGTAAATTTAAATTGATTTTACTCTCACTAATCTCACAAGAATCATCATGTTCCTAAGTGAATGACCTTTCCCGTCGAAGCACGCCAAAACCTAATAAAATATATTTCTCAGCTGATCTTTATAAGCTTAAAAAAGACTACAACCTATCTTTTAGTTGGTACAACACTAGCCGACAGATTTAAGCCGAAATTTGAATATAAGGAAAAAATTCATTGTAAGACAAAAACGCCTCCTTGGCCACGGAGAAAGTATACGTAAAGTATGACGGAGAAACCACATGGCTATAGTTTTCATTTTTTACCACATCGAAGGATAGAAGGCAATGAAAAATATACTTTCTATATAAACTATTTATATAAATGGCAAAATAGAATTAATAATAATTTTGGGTAGTATAAAGTGGTGAGAAAAAAAGGTTCCCAACAGAATCCACTCAACAATCGAGATAGACCAAAGTAATGACTTTAAAAAATTCTCTCCAGTATATCGCGACAACATTACAGATCTATAATTGCGAAATAAAAGTAAACACCAAGGAGACATCAAGAAAGCATAACATAAAATTACATCTTACTGATGTAATCCACGTTATTCATATTCATAGGACAAAAGAGAATGGCATGCTTATATAGGTTCTTAGGGTCTCGCTCTCACTGTATCGTATTCATTAATTCCGTGAGGCATACAGGAAATTTCTTGCCTATCTTCTTGGTGGAGTTCCATCCCGTTTTGTCCCTTTTATAAGATCTAGAGATAGATTGTGAGGCTAAAAATAAGTATGATCCATAATACAAAAAGAGAGCAATTTACAATAAAATTGCAATAAATGATTAATCCAAACAGTCAACTAAGAGGTAAAAGATATTAGATTCCTATGCACGAATTTCGGTCCTCCAAATGGGCGTCGACAGGGAGTTTTAAAATCTCGTACGAACATACACATTCTTTCAAGTAATTAGCCCTCCCTGTCGATTTTCTCATGTATTAAACATACAGAACATATGTGGCGCAGCATTAAAAAAACTAGGTTTTGTTAAACGTATAATAGGAAGGTCCTCGGATGAAAAAGTCAAAGAGAGATGCTAGTTCGCTCTGGTTATGCCACACCTCGAATACGCCGCGAGCATTTGGGACCCTGGTCAAATAGATTTAACCAAAAATTCGATAAATACAAATAAAAGCAGCGCTTTGTTGAAAACTGGTAAGAGCGTACATATACTGTCTCAAAACTTTTAGAGGGATTAAGGTGGGAGCCCCTAGAGGCTCGGAGGCTAAAGGCTAGGCTAAAAGGTTGCTTGGTAAATTTAGAACTGATATTTTTCAAAGCGACATAGAGAATATTATCATGACTCCTCAGTACATCTCTACGTCTGACAGATGCGACAAAATAAGAGAGATATACTGCCGAACAGATGTACATATACAAGTAAAAAAACTCGTTCTTTCCGCGAACAATACGCGACCACAATAAATATTGAGCTTCACTAAATACACTCTTGTAATACATGTCACCATTTCATCTCCAAAAAACTTCCATTACACGGCTGGTGACCTAACACCCCCTGCCACACGCCCCTTGCGGCGGCTTGCGGGGTATTATGTAGATGTAGATGAACAAAATTCATTCATAGGAGTCAAATATTCTCTCCCTCTTTGGACAATTTGGATTAATCCTTAATTTAAATATCCTTCGTATAATCCTGAAACTCGCCTGCGCAGAAATTCTCAGATAAACTGAGCACTTCCTTCAGGCTTCCGTGAAATCTGTTAATTTTCATAATAGAATTGGATCCATCTAATTTTGTAGCTTAATGAACAACGTTAAATCACTCATCCAGGTGGCGTTTTGAGGTGGAATTAATCTCTTTGCATTTTTGGAGTCTTGAATATGGGGTAGCTGGCTTCTAAGTGTCACTTTGATAGCCCTAATAATAGAATCTAAAATGGCTAAGGCCAGTAAAGATGAGGGAGGAAATAGTCGTAATAGGAGGAGAAAATTTGAAGGTATATTATAGACGTGGTGGGGACGGACTAGGGTGGCGTAGTCAAGGCGATCAGGGGTGAAAAAAACGCGCGCTGGAAGGGGTTAAAAAACAAGAGAATAAATGCATCGGGAGTGTGGGAGTAGGAGGATGAGGAGGGGGTGATCCCGTGGTGGGGTGTGGGAGGGCGGCGAATATAAAGGGAGCGAAAGAGAGGGAGGGAGTGGTGGGGAGTGAGTGGAGTAACGGACAGACAAAAGGGCACGACGGTAGCCGTTGGAGAGGGGATAGGAGGGAGGGGAGGGAAGATTCACGCTGGGCGTCGGAGGGAGGTGGAGATAGTGGAGTGGGCAGTGTCACGCTGCGGGAGGGTGGGAGGGGTGGGAAAGAAGGGGTTGAAGAGTGGATGAGGCGGGGGTAGGGGCGTGGGAGCGACATGGAGACATGGTTGGGATGGAGACGCTACACGCTAGGCTTAGGTTGTTTGAGAAATTCAGAACTGATATTTTTCACAGCGACACAGAGAATATTATCATGGCTCCTCACTACATCTCTAGGTCTGAGAGAGGCAATAAAATAAGAGAGTTACACTGACGAACAGATAGGTACAAGAACTCGTTCTTTACGCGAACAATAAGCGACCACAATAAAAATTGAGTTCCACTAAATACATGTATAATAGATGTCACCATTTCACCTCCAAAAAAACTTACACCTTTACACGGGTGGTGACCTAACACCCCCTGCCACACGCCCATACGTCGGCTCGAGGTGTATTATATAGATGTACATGTAGAGATGAAGGCGAGAAAAAGTATTCAAAGGCATGGGTATGACAGAGAGACTATATATCATATGGAATACTACCAGCGCCGATTTTATCGGACACTAACGAAAAATATCTATACATAAAAGGTTCTAATAGAAGTTGAGGAAACCAAGAGTTATGCACTAAATGGATAAGATATCAGGCACAATCAGTAAAAGAAGAGCCACGCTATATCGCACACGTCTACAAAATGGATCCCGGAAGATTAACTAGCAAATTATTGAAATTATTCAATACAAAAGTTAAGGTATGTCATTTCAGGAGGTATATAGAAAGGGGGATCGGGTTGGTGTTGTGGCTAGTGTAATGGCTAACCATACAGGTGGCCAGGGTTAAAATCCCTGCAGAGGAAGATGTTTTTCAGAGGAAACCCGATCCATACTTGCGTGTCTTGTGGAGGGCACTTCAAGTACAATACTCCATATGTCGGATGAAATGTTAAACCCTGGTTCCCTTGGCGCGTTTCAATAAGAGCAGACTAATGCTGACACCGGGTTTCTATCCACCCTTCCTCATTACCTGTCTTCCATGAAGCAAATGACCTTAGCTGTCGGTAGCTTCCCCAAAATCCAATCCAAAAGATACATACAAGGACATGCATGAATTGAAAGTTCAGGAAACAGAGGTGCGCCATAGGAGCGCGTTCAAATCCAGAAATGAGATTTTTTACAGTTACCGAGATAGAATGAAAGTTAGGACTAATACATCATGTGAAGAAAAAGCAGGAGAGCACAGAATGAGAGCATTGAGTATTGTGCAAAGATCAAGGCTGGAAAATGCTGACTCGAGTTAATGCACTTAAAAGTCGGCCGAAATGAATAAGAAAAAGGAAGGTTTTTAAACTAGGTGTGCTAGAACAAAGAGCGTTCAGCAATGGGAGATGATGGCGTGGATCTGGTGAACTAACAAAAGAAAATCGCGGTTGCTTTTAAAAATTCCCGCCACCACCAGCATTGGATCCCAATTTCATCAATTTCGACGACCTTTATGAGTTCCGACAAGCATTGCCCCGAGTTATACGGGCATTGCTCAGAATGAGAGTATTGAGTTCTTGGCGCTGCGGTTCAGTGAGCGGTTTTCGGATATGGGCTACGGAACTTTCAAAATCCTATGACATGGGAATGAAGATTGTTCAGTGTTGAGAATCAAAAAGTCTTTCTAAATTCTGCCTGCTGCACCGCTTCGAGAAGAGTGATGACTCACCACTAACTACCGCCCCATTCCAACTCGTTTCACAACGAGACCTCAAAATACGGTCCCTAATGAAGGCCTTGCGTGTGTTTGCTGTTTCGCGAAGAAGTTTGGTTTCCTTGACTCGTTGCCTCCTTTCTATGCTGCACAGGTCTTCATTGGCAGCTTTTGCGTGAGTCGCACCCATCATTATAAATTACATCTTATCTCACAATGCACATAGAGTGTACAGTTGTCAAAAAGTTCTCCTTCTGACGAAACGAACATTTTTTTTGCCTCACTGGAAAACATTTTTACGTCCACGTTATCAATATTCGGCGTTTTACCGGTTATGGCATGTTGTAATGGGCCGTAACTGATCCCTCATTCCACTCACCAGGTCTTCTAACAAGATTATCTTATATTTAAGAATACTTTTAAATGTATTATTGCATTCAAAATGCATTGCTCACTTCTTCCTTACTTACGCAATCATTCTATTTTAAATAATGGCCTCAACACATTTGATGACTAGTTTGGTTTCCGCCAGCCTTCTTCGAATACTTTTCCCTAACAGTAGGCAAGTTATTCAATCTTGAAGAAGTTTTAAGTATGCACATAAAGTTTCAGTCCCCTTCCTTCATATGTGAATGAACTAATGATACTATAAAGGGCTGAACTGGAATTATAAAGAGCTTTTATCGAGATATTTAAATATTTACTCTGATATTAACCAATGGAGAATCAATTCTTAAAAGTTGGAGAGTATAAATTGCATTTTTTTACTATGTAACCGAATTGAATGCCTCTAATCGTAAACAGATTACTCACACTTTATCCGTTGCATTGAGATAAATTCGTTTAACTATATGGACGAACTCCAGACGACGTATCTTAATACCCGATCATAATCCAGCGCGCTACATCAAGATATGTATGAAAATTAATACCCACTCTTTCGAAAGTAATCAATATTATACCAACCAATATATCAACCAAGTAAACTGGAGTACGACACTGTATATGGTAATGGTGCATCGTCTGGTAATGCTTTGCGATTGTTTTTTTTTCATTCCTGAAACCACAAAGACATAATATATCAAATAGTACCTAAGTTTAATGACTGCATCAATATTTATGAATTACTTTTATTCGTAAATTCAAATCCGCCCTTCAAATATAATTTGCTCCAGTGAGTGACAAGGATCAAAATGCTATGCCTGAAAAATATATTGGTAGGGCATAAATACAATGAGTAGCTCGATTACTATACATAGTTATACACAGGAATGTCATTCATTTTTTCTCATTTTTTCACGCGGTACGTTTGAAACTCCATCAAAAAGGAAGGTTTATTGTGATCCCGAAGAATTTACTGCAGTGACAATATGATTAATTTTCAAAAATAGTTGAGAAAACACACACACTACACACTTTTGATTTTTTGACGAGATCTAAGAGTAGGGAATGCATCATTTTTAATATAAGGTCTCTCTGGAGTACATACGCGTACTATTACCCATGTAAAAGGGCTGGTGTTTTTTGGCAAATATCTCGGAAAGTAATGAGGTAAGGGGTTAAATTTTTGGTGTTAATGGAAGGGCGATATATTTTTCTTTAAAATGAGACCAAATTCATTGATTTCTAGGTAAAATGATATTTCGCTCAAACTACCTTAAATCAATGATTCAGCGCAATTCACCTCAGGTGGATTTCAAAGGGATGGGTGTTGAGAGATAGGGGAAGAAGGGAGGGAGAGAGGGGATGAGGTTAAGGAGGGAGGGGTTAAGGACGGCGGAGGAGAATTGTTGGCCGCGGATTCCGGAAAGTCAAGTGGCAGAGGATGGCGCTCAATAACGGTCCGTGGATGATGTATAATGGCGCGCTTGTAACAGAGCAGGAGGGTACGGAATTTCAGCGGAGTAACGGAGTTTCGGCGGAAAGTGAAAAAGAAAATGCAAGAGTACTCCGCGACATGTGACGGAGGTCGGACGCCAATCCTCTCTTTTCAGGAGTTCCCACATGCATTTCGCAATAATTATCCCGAAATATAACCAGGGAAGAGGGAAAAAATGAGTTTGATCAATTTCGAACGCCACAGCAAGGTAAGAACTACAAAAGAAGAAGCAAGGCGAGCGAGCATTGATCAATATAAAATCCCGAATTCGTGGAAATGATTCAGAGCAGTCCATGCCGGAGGAACGAGAGAATTTACTTCCTGAATGCCATTCGATTGAGCTGGTCAATTACTGTGATGAGGACACATATTAGGTGAAGATGAATCCAGCTCTTGAATAAGAACTTCATCCACTTAAGAACTAGAACATAGTTTTTAGTTATAGATTACCCAACCGTTAACTCTTAGTGTAGCTAGTTAGTTAAATCAATCCGTAATGCTTCTGTCCTTAACTGCAATCAATTACTAACGACGGGTCATATATGTTCCCGATATAGCTTTTGTATATCTTTACATATGTGTAACTGTAAAAGAATACAAATATAAAATCTTACATTGGAATGATACATATGGTGAAGCGAATACTTGTAAAATTTCACCTACTGACAAACATTAGCAGTTTTTGTCTAAATGCATCACTATGAAGAGTAATATTAACTTAAATTAGCTAAATTATCATTCATGTCGATATTTCCCTATCAAATATCCTTGAGATATCATGAAGGGTTATGTAGACGTGAGACTATATGGCTGGTTTACTCACGTCACAGCACAATTTCTAATAATGCCAGGGGCGGAAAACGAACCCTTGTCCTTTGGGTGTCCAGTCCGGGGAATTACCGATTTAGTGCCAATCAGCCCAATAAAGAATGAATACTCCAAAAACACTTTTAAGACGTTATATTGTCATTAACACAGCAGCTAGACTTCGAAACGCACTAATACAACGGCATACGAAAGTAACCGAGCTAATGGTAAAATAATTGAGCGTACAAAGAAAGTAATTCATGAGAGACGAAGCAGAAAGACAATACGCATCGATAAAAACTCACTGATATCACAGCTGACCTCTAACGTAAAACCAGTTCGGTGAGAAATTTAAGCCAGTAGATAAACTTTCAGACAGTCGCAGGTTGGAGTATTGCTATAAAAGATTTTTAGAGCCAATTTGTAGTGTCGAACAGATGAAGGCAGGAAAAAGGGATAGAAAAACCCAGCCCCTTGATATATAACGGTACGACATGGAGATAGGTAAACACATTAGTAGTTTTAAAAATCCATTTGGCTTTCTCTCTACCGGAATTTGCATCAAATACGGAATCGCTATTAAGGGTGATTTAGTTAAACGGTGGCCATAAGAAGTCATGCATCAGTAGTTGCAGTTACATTGACTTTAAAAAGGTTAAGTGCCCTGCATGGTGGAGATAACTCGCCCCCTACCAGGCATACCCGTGAATGGTCTAATAAACGTATGGGTATAATGCACCAACTAACCCATGCCTCAATGTGTACCTTTCTATGTGACTATTAGTCATAGATCCCTCCAATCCTGGTAGATCACGCCTGCGTAGCTGTATACGTCAGGGATAGGATCTAATACGAGGGAGACTGGTTAAGGAATGGGCACACTTGCTTTACTCTCTCTCATATTAATATAACACCACTAGTGCCATTAAGTTCTGCGATTTGCGGTACACCCTTATAACTATGCACTATCATCGCACAGGATAAGAAGCATACCACCTCAACCGACAGATATTTGCAATAAACAACCTCGCAAGGTTCGAGGCCATTTGCACCATCGAGGATAAGGAAACAAACAGTCGCAAGGATATCGTAGGCTAAGGAGACACATTCATCATTGTAATCAGGAATTCTGGACAGAGTTATGTTACCCATTAGCTCCAAACAAAAGGTGAAATGATGTCTTTCACTATATAACTAAGTATTTTTAAAAGAGTTAGAAACGGTGTATTTAAAATGAAAATTAAATGTACGCGATTAATCAGTTCAGAACTATATTGTTAGCGGTGTAATTGCGTAGAAACACGACCGTTACCATTATGACAAGGTTCTCATCCCAGGAGCAAAAAAGTATCTTTCCATATATATTTTCCAAAATATTTTCCGCGCATTTAAATGATACAAACGGATATTTAAATGAAGTATATTGCAAAAATATTTTTAAAACTGCAAGTAAATTTTTAGAACGAAAATTCCCAGTTCTAAAAAAATATCTATGTAAATGTTAAAATTATTTTTCATAAATTAATGTAAAGACTTCATCAAGAGAAAATGTACAGAAATTGCTAGATTTTATTTGCCTCCATCGAACAAAAAACCTCTGCCGAAGCAAAAAGTC
This sequence comes from Ceriagrion tenellum, assembly GCA_963169105.1. Lineage (NCBI taxonomy): Eukaryota > Metazoa > Arthropoda > Insecta > Odonata > Coenagrionidae > Ceriagrion > Ceriagrion tenellum. Next base: position 31,860,651 of record OY720635.1, on the reverse strand, counting down.
TGATTTTTCCTTATGTACTCAATCAATCATGATCACTCAATCTTTCATGATGAAACCTTTTATATCATTTCTAATTTTATTATAAAGTCGAAGGGAACTTAATTAATGATAATTCATCATTTCTGAATCATTTGAAAGAAAAGCAAAATTAACTGCTGCTCATATCAAAGAAGAAGAGAATAACGACCGCACTCAAATTATATTCCACAGGCATATGAATAAAGAGAAGTAAGGAAACTTAACCAGAACAATAGCCAGGGAAGCCGAGCAAAAAAAGTATATGATCTTTCGTTAACACGGGAATTTATACATGCAATGACGGTGTAAACAATCTTCTCAAGTAAGATTAACACCGATTCCTTAAAAAAAATTGTAAGGACACAGTGGTTTGAAATAGCGTGAACAGAGTAATGCAGTTGAAAATATTGCATCAGCGCAATTCAAGTTGACGGATGAATTTTCTTATAGTAGCATTAGAGAGGTGGTACCACAAGATAGAAAACGCCATTTAAAAACGGATGCTGATGTAGAGTAGAATTTTTTAACCATGTGAGGGACCTTACTTCGGCGCGGAAAAGTTCTTATCACGACTCTATGATTATTTTTTTCATTTTGAACGCTTACTTCTTATCCAGCGTAGCTGAGATGTGAGCCATTCAACGTGGGTCTCGTCTAGCCCTTCCGATGTAGGCGTTCGGATTCCAAGGGGCAGTTCTCCTTTTAATTGGACCCTAGAATAAAAAACAGTTCAATTAGACATTTATTGACTGAACATCTCTTTTCCAATTCAAACAGATTTAAAACTTCTTTTGAAAATGATTTGGGAGACGGACGGAGACGCAACCTCGCACATGGCAATTAAATTGCATTGCGGATGTCAGGAACGTTGTCGGTTAAATGCATACCATGACCCGATAGCCTTACGTTCAAACATTTCTACACTTGTAAAACATTTATTGCCGACCATGTTTAATCCCTCCAAACAAACCACTAAGACATTTTTTCCTCACGACACGATTTATACTAGAGATTGAACAGGGCATTACACGATTCGCACGTTTCACGACCCATGCAGTTGAAGACAAAAGATTGTAAGTCAATCAAATTTCCATGAACGAAGCAATATCGACTTAAACCAATAAAAAATCGGGAAATCATGACCTGCCCCATGAAATACGGAAACCACGTTAATTTTTATCATCACCACTGTTCTACACTCACAAGCAACCTACCCGAAATCACTGGAGATCACTGGAGTCAGGTGGATCGTGAGCGCGAAGATCAATGAATCAGTTGGCACCAAACTCTTGATTCTACACCCGCAATATCATAACCGCTATTATTTCCATAGAGGCGTATCAGGTGATTTCCCCATTCCAATTTACAATCATATTCCTATGTAGACGAGCCACAGCCACATTTCAACATAAACCGATTTTGTTGCAAACCACACACATGAAACCACTCCGTACGACAGAAAGGTCGCGCTATTTCCTGCTCCTTGGAAGGCAAGCGAATAACTACAGCCCAAGAAGATCTCCTGAAGAACTCCTGGGACCCTTCCCCAACTCTAATTCCTCTCAGTCAGATGTATAAAGCTTACCTGGGGCCTTAGGAAGGATTCAACGTGGTCGAAGCCCGTGTATATTACGTCATACGCCGACAAGTCTCGGATTTGTAATGGCCTGCTGGGAAATTTTTTAGGCTTTCACGTCAGAACTGCGTCACTCTCGAGGCATGGTGATACCGAGACCTTACCGTATAACCCCGCTGAAATATGGATTATTTGGCATCAGACTGACACGTGCATGGGGCTTATACGACATAGTGCGTGCAGCAAAGGGAGGGGAAGATCCTTGAACATTCACATTGGGACGGTTGAAAGGGCGCGTTTGTTAGAAGACAGGGTAAATTCTCAAAGCTTGGAGTATAATGCAGATAGAACACAGCTATTTCGGGAAACTAGTATATTCAACAGAATATAGCGAAAGAGCTTGATCACACATTCCCCGAGTTAATGCGGGCCAAAGTCTGATGTGGCGATATCGCAAGTAGAGGTATATGAAGAGGCATCAAATAGTCCTTCACAATTAGACGTTCAAGGTGGACGAACACTTCAGTGAACGATCGGATAGGTATCCTCCCACTCGTTATTACACATAGAACTAACTTCCTTCCAACTCAAAGCTCCTCCCAACACGTTCAGCGAAGTAAGCTATTCTCAGCAGAGCGAGAAGCGCTGATGATTTTATCTTCGTTTAAGTGCCAAGCAGTGATTTTTGCTAGCTCAGAGTTTGCTTGGCTTAACGCAAACTAAGATTAAGGAACACTGATGGGAGAGTCATCACCAAGAAAGTGTTATCACGAGACAAAATCCCCAAAACCAAAATGGCCATACCTCGCATCTGACATGTGAAAACCATTCCTTGGAGGCAGATTCCTCAGCGCAATCTTGCTTATACAAGTAGAGAATCAGAAAAACCAGAAATCCGTTGAGTTGATCGCGGAAGAAACTATAGCCTTCTACACAGGTCATTCCAATAAGGTGAGATAAATATCAGGACTCCAAATGGCGATCAAGAGAAACGTTATGCGGACGACAAATAGATATGAATTGGTAACAAATGATATGAAAGTAGAATGTGATTTGAGGCTTCATGGGTAAGCATCATAATCAGCTGCTAAAAACCAAGCTTGTTTTTAGACTGTTCACAACTCCGTTTTCTCTTCAGCTACCCTCAAAAGTATCTTTTTCCAAGGGTCCAACGACAAAATGCCAATTTGGAAGGAATGGAGCACACGTTATGTTAAAAAAAAAACAAATGGGGATGGCGCTCTATAATAAAGAAACACCTGCAAACTGTTTGGCGATAATCCAGAGAGGTAAATACCACAGTGAGAATAATAAAAATTGATTAACAAAATGGAGTCGAGATTGACATTTTCTCTATAGAAAATTTTGAAAATTTGCAAAAATAAATTACACATAGGAATTAAAAGCATGATTACTCTATCATCCGGGTTACAAAATCAGTTCATTCAAAATTTACTTTTTGTTTGGGAGAGAAAAGAAATGATGGAGAGAAATATGGCGTCGACACTGGTTTAATCTGTAAGTTGATTGCTAAGGTGTCTACAGTAAAATCTCCCTTGTGATGCGCAGAGAACTGCTCTTAAAGGCGCTTACCAAAACTTGCATTCATGCATGCGTCGGGATCCACGAAAAAATCTCTTCCTTAAGGTAAATGAACTAGGGCCCTCGGGATGGAAACCCGATCCCCAATTGAAATGCAGTCAACACTCACACACCGTTGAATAAAGATGTCGCGAATGTTTTCTCATAATGCGGCTGTAAAGTCTAAATTAAAGTTTCATGACTTCTATTTCTCTTACAGGAAGTAATCGTGGCTGGTTTATTCGAGATTATTCCACTGTTGATTATAATTCAAAGGCTTGGAGGCTTCAGTAATTTCAATAAACAATGTTGATTAATATCTATCTCCATTAGACAGCCCTTCTCTGCTAACATCTTGGGAAACTGTGGCGAGAAAAAAGGCTTTCCACTCAACTAATATGTATGAAAACCCTTCGTCAAAGAAACTCGATCCTTCTTCGTACGAATCAAAAATTGATTTCAGGTAGCATTTCTTATATTTAACGAATTATGAGAGCTATGCCGCAATAAATGGCTGAAACTTGAGCCTATTCAAGCTCCCTCTCTCCCGGATATATCTGCAGAGGGAATCTTTCATTGGCAACGGAGCCATTTCGTTGACGTTACGATATCCCTCCGATCACTAGACGCATCTACTTATAATTCTCCTCGGCCTCGCATGTTAGCTACGCAGTCATGCGTCATATATTCTACACCGACGAAATCACAATAACCACAAAGTGAGGGGAATAAATTCCCCGCATGGTATTCAAATTCCTTACACCGCGTTATAGGAGTGCACTGGAGAATTGCAAAGTAACTTTGAGCAAGTGCGTACATAAAAAAATATAATATTGACTGAATGACACGGAAAAACATTGAGTGACAAGTAATTTTATCAAAATATCCCGACTTCTCAGAAAAGTTATCTCAAAAGAAACACGCCTAAATTTCACAAAATTTATATCTGTGCACCTGTGCAACATGATTTGAGGACTAGTAAGAAAAGATATTTTTATGGACCAGAAAAGCGCTTATATTCAACATAATCTTCCAAAACTCATTAAGAGAAATTCCAAAGAGCAGAGGAGAAAATTTTTATAACGCGATAAAAATAAAAAAGTTGAGCCCCTTATAAGAGGCTGAAATATACTGGTGCCCTCATTAAATCTACATCTAATGGAAAGAGTAATGGGCTGAATTGCCAAAGAATTAAGGAACAAGAAATTTATGGGAGATCTTTGAGTGCGTAGTACATCAAAATGGACGGAAGCGGTTGATCAATTAAGACATGAAGATCTGCAGCAAGCCAATCTATGAACTGATAACTGCGGCAAACCGAAATATGGGATGGTGAAAATGTGACTAGGAAAGGAAAACAGCCTAAGCTATGAAGTCAATCATAGTTAAGTTACAACTGAATTGGAATCGCAAAGATTTACACACTAAGGAACAATAATTGAAAAAAATCGCGTGGAGCAAGTGTGTAAACGAATCAGAGGCAGACCTATAGGAAAGTGACTGTAAAAGAAATGGAAACGACTCTCAGGGCGTCATCTACGTAGAGGACTTGCAGGATCAAGACGAGTTTAGGAATTAAATTGTATCAGGTTTGAAGAAAAAGCAATTTAATAGTTATAAATGAAAATCTGCAGCGTAATACCCGTTGGACTTCTAATGGCGGTTATTATGAACAAAGAAAAAAAATAATGGTCGATATTAGAGATCGCTTTGCGTTCATCACCATTTGCAAAATAGTCATGGCCACTCTTCCGCTGCTTGATCATTTAATTCTATGCATAAACGGAGATTTCACTTCGTTAATTTAAAGCAAATTGATGGATACGCAGATGCTTATATCATTTCCACGCAACAACTCATAGATATCTCATGTTTTAGTAGATATTTTAAGTTCAATCATGTTTTAGTAGATATTTTAAGTTCAATTCGACGGCGTATAATACTATAATCAAGTTCGATGACGTATAATACCAAGGGAAAACTTATTGCCTCTTATGTTATGTCATTTTACTGTAGATGATACCCATAGTAAGCGCAGAAACGCAATAATGCTTTCATTAAACACCTTCTAGATGACACATGGTCTTATCTCCACCATAAAACTATGGTAAGTTCATGTAGCAAATTATAATTTTTCCTTGAATTTTCTCTTTAAAAAAAACTAAAATTCTAACATCGTAATGCTCCATCATTTCCACTCGGTTAGATCTATCTCAAATAAAACTTGTATATTCCACATCTAAAATAAATTGCAAACAGAACATCCAGACCACGTGTTTTGTATCATAAATCTACCAGCAAGAACAAGGGAAAAGCTTCGATGAGACCTTATAAAAATCATACACACTTACTGGGGTGGCCCTAATGCCAAAGCACCAAGAGGTAGTCACGGATATCTCTCGGAATTACGCCCATATTACCGTCACATTACGTGACAAAAATTCGCTGATCACTAAAAGAAGGGCTTCATAAATAAAAAAATATTCAATCGTGCAGCCTTCTCATATTCCATCGCGACGATCGAATGAAAAGAGAGAAAAATATTCATGGGATGATTTCGACACGACTGCAGTGAAATACAATCCCGCTAACGAGATGAAGGGCAAAGCAAATTCTCCTCCCGCGCCTCTCGGGAGCACCGGGTTATAATTCGCACAAGCACTCCCTCTTTTTTTAGCGTCTTCCCCCCCGCTTGCGATATAAACCCCCCTTCCACCGCTCTTCAGGTCTTCCTGGTCTCCCCTTCACATCCCTCCCTCCCTCCGCTATTTTTTTCCATGCTGCCCGTTATGATATGTCCACGGGGGAAAAACGAGACGAGAGAGCGTTTACAGCGCTCCCCCGTCTTCGCAAATCCGGACACCTGGGAGTCTCAGGAAGCCCCAAAAAGTGTCATCGGCCGTGAGAGGGTTGAGCGAGGGCCGCCTCATCCGGTCTCATCCGTCGAAATGATGAGAGGGGGTGGGGCATGGCACCTCTTTGGCACGGCATATTTCGATTCGGTCTGGAGACAGACAGACCCTCGTGGAACGGTTGGGGGAGGGTCTGTGAAGGCTGACCCTCGTACGTGCGCGTGGGAGGCGAGGGGGAGGGGCGGAGGATCGAAGTAATGGAGGCATGAGCGGAAATCATATCAAAACATGGCCGGAGGCATAAACGGCGTCGGACTCAAAGCCTGTATAACTGTTGTCGGGTTTCCTTCCTCGCTCATATATAAAGGGTTTACTGCACATTCATGGCGCACGGAGCATTCCGCGGCACAATCACCTTGCCCGGAATGAGTGGATGGAAATAAGATATTCATAAGGGAAACCCTGCGTTTTTCACCGGAAGTTGAGAGAGAGAGAGGGCAATGTTTGCTCTGCAAGTTTTCCGCCACCATTGAAATGGAATGGTTTCCGGTGTAGTTTACCAAAACCCTCCTGCAACCAAAATAATGTTTTGGAAAAAAAAACTATTTTTAAGCATTAACTATCTTAGTGCGGCGGGCCAATGTATCGGATCATAAGAAAAATTTGTACAAATTTAGTACAGAAATATAATTACAATTATTTTTACATGATTTATAAGTCCTTTACGATTATTTCCTAATTCAATTTATGCACAATAAGAAAAGCCACATATAGATATTTTAAACAATAATTTTATAATACTTTTCCTAAAATGATACATTTCATAAAATTATCCTCCCCAATTGTCACTAGTACCGCTGGTAGGAGTCTGAACTAAGAGGGTTAAGCGTGCTTAAACTGAAGAACGTCGATAAAGAAAGAGAGTTTGAAATTATACGATGATAAAGAAAAATGGGAAATTAGGAATCCAGAGGGGACCTATAGTAAGTCCGATACACTAATTTACCCACTCGCATTTACACGGCAGAGTGAACTACTTAGCATTTACATTCACATTGGGAAATTAAGAAAATGTTTAAGCTAGAGATTATCTCCCGCCGTGCGTATGCTGTACTGTATTCACGGCAGCAAGTAATTACCTGCTTGATCAATTAAAAATTTCCGTCACTATAAAAATTAAAGCCGGTGCCGTCCGCGTGAAAAGTCAGAACATTTATCACTGCAACTGGGAAACTAAGGAAAACTCTCATCAATACCAGCGTTCTAAAAGCAAGGCTAATAAGCCAGAAACTTGAGCGGCAGATAGAATGTGGAGAGTAGAGGGGATGTGGAATCGGGATGTGCCATATGCACTCATTCACTGGTATTCGAGTACCCGAATGAATACCTGGGTACCTGGACGATTGTATGAGTAAAGTTATGAATACGTGAATGCCCACACGAATGCTTATGTGACTACCTGAGTACCCGAATTGAATGCGGCGGTGAATACCGAGTACCTCGATGAGTAACTCTCGCGTGAGTAATTCGAGGATTGGAGACTTGCAAGTAAACATCCGAGACTGAAGATTCCCCGGGTATAAGGTATGAGCGGACGCATATTCGCTTTCCTTCTTGAAAGTCCTCATCGTCGATTGCAGAAACGATGTAGGGGTATTCAATAAAGTTATGGAGCCCATAAGCCATTGCAACCATCCAATAAGAGTTACAGAAACATTCAATTTATTTATTGGTTTCTTCAACGGTCTCATCACTTATGGAATGGAGTTTTGCATTCCATCAGAAACTAAGATGGCAGACGCACACTTAACCGACTGGAGAGTTTATTACTTGATAAAAGACTTGAAAGGAGTCGAATGACGATCTTTTTTACTCCTCCTGACGATGTGCATCAGCAATTATAAATATTTACTTTTCAAGATACATTTATCCAGTGATAAAAGAGCAGACATTCAAAGTCATCAATAATTGGTAGATACGTAATGCGATTTGTAGACGTTACCTGAACCCGTATATTTTGTTGAGAGCCATAACTTCACGTATTCCATACCTATTGATTCCATAACTAAATGTAACCTCAATTACTAATAACACCCGAATTGCTACCCGAAATTAATAATGTAACCTCAAGGTTATTAGCATTAAAAAGGTGTTAACAATATGAATCCTAAAGACAAATCTACATAGAAAGCTTTAAAATATCGTAACCATGGGGCTCTTTGTTGTCCTAATAGCGAGCTTTTTACGTATTTGAACAATGGGAGCCTATTGGTTCGGAGGCTTCCGCAGTGATTTATTGAGGTCAGTTTAATCGGGTTTTTCCCACGCTGATTCATGTAAACGGACAACAGTTTCACTAACGTTACGGCCAGCGGCGTCAGGACCTGACAACGCTAGCTGTAACGTTAACGAAACTGTTGTCCGTTAACATGAATCAACACGGGAAAAACCCAAATAAACTGACCTCAATGGAAGCCTATTTTAGTAACCTTAGCAGCGAGAACGCGAATCAACTAGAGACAATGTTTTGCACTATAATGGCTAAGAGAGCAACCAGCATAATATTTTGAATTCCAATATAGCAGAATTTTCAGAAAGTTTCGCGATTTTATTAAAATACGCCGTTTTCATTTACGCCAAGGATGGCTTGTTTACCTCCTATGAAGTTTGCTATGACAGATAACCTCTACAGATATTCTTAAATCTGTGATAACTTTCCAGGAATGAACATATAGAAACAGTGATTAAAATCTCAAAACCTCTAATGACCACCGAATTTCCCACCATTCGTTGCATAGCTCAGTTAACTATATCTCTGATTATAAAAGATATTCCATACTTTTTTGGCTTGACGATCACTGTAAATCAGGTTCAGGCGCGTATAAAATTTCCGCCCTGGCAATAATGGTCCAACCCGGCCCATCACATACATACATTACTTGTGTGTGAGAGTGTAATTTCAACATAATAGCGGCCTACAATTATCACTATTGCCAGCAAGAAACGTTTTTGATATAAATTACTTCAAAAAATTAATCCATATATTATTTTGATGGAAAGCAGTTCACCTGATCACTCCTCTGTCTATTGATTCTGTAAAAATTACCCCCTAGTATTTGTTACTTTTTTTGGAAATGTTCACTGCAAAATGCGGAAATTATATCCACTGATAAGGTTTAAGGTCATTTTTATAATTAGTAAAGTTCTTTTTAATTTTAAATACATTGCATGAATAATTTGGAAAATATTGGAGCATGAATGATATCTAAATTGTAAATTTATAGATTTGTACAATTTTGAAAGTGTATAATTAATAAAAAATAAAAACTGGTGCACAAAGCTGTGTGCCATCAATGTGGTGCATAATGCTTCGGCTAAAATGGTCTTATTATAAGAGCAAAAGTGAATGGACATAGCTTTGCTACGTCGATGGTAAGGACACTTCCCATTTTGCAAAGTACTTGTGCTCGTCCAATGACTTCAAGATTTACATAGCCCTACATTGCATGGATAAAGGACATAAAATGGACTTATCTAAAAAGTCTGAAATATCCAATAATATAGCTGTAGTATACAATAGCATAGTGCATCCATTATGCAAAGAATACTTTCTACAATAATTCAATTTATAAGACGCATTTCATAACTGCATTGATATCCTCGTTGACTAGTCTCCTCTCCGAAAACTCAGACTTCCTATAGCAAAAGAATATTGGCATTGTGGAGTACGAACAAATCACTGTCAGATCAAAGAGAAATAGAGGGTTGAAGTTCGAAGCATTAAACTTTCCTGAAGATGTTCAACATATTTTGTTGAAACTAACGTATTACAAATAAACTTGACGACATCATGCGTCACTTCGTATAGGAATTTTATATTTGTATCCATCATGCAAAGAATGCTTGTTGCTTCTCTACAATTATTCAATTTATAAGACGCATTTCATAACTGCATTGTCAGACGCAATTGTTTGTACAATTTTTGATGCAGTAACACTGTGAAACGCGTCGCACAAATTAAACTATTGTTGAAAAGTACTAAGCAATCTTTGCAATATAGATACTAACTGTAACTCTGCAGAAAAATAATTAAATATAGGAAATATATAGTAAAACGAATAGATTTAAGATGTCATTTTTACGCGGGAAATGAGAGACCATAATACTTACGATAGTTCGTGGATGAGATTCTAACTCTCGCTCTATATACCTACGTTTGAAATAACTAATTATTAACTCTCATAACGCAAGGTTTATTTTATTGTTTGAATAAGTATTTCATAGTATCCATAGATGAATTTGTATTCATAGAGGTATTAGAAGTCTTAGTAACACTAGTCAGTGGTATCGTAATAATAATAATATCCGCATGTATGTCCATTATAATCGTGCATGTGGACGTAGCACTCTTCTAGTATCTAGTTTAGCCGTACATTCTACTCCGCCCAGAGACTAGCAAAGCGTGCAACCTTCGACCATGAATTGGGACCAGTTTTGTACGCCTAGAGTGGAATAATCCAGTGCCATACACCGTAGGGTTAGCTCGTTGGGTACTTCACAGGTGTAGAAGTCTCCTTGGAGTGCGAACTCGGGAGTCGCCGCCGCCGACGCGCCGGGGCTGCCGTGTGGGTATCGCATCGGCAGTCGGCGGTGAATAGCATAGAAAGAGGTGTTGTTGCCTCCGAAGAGAGGGGAGGGTGGAAGGTGGACGGGGGTGGGTGGGTTGCGGGACGGGAAGGGGGGAACACGGTAATGAGGTGAAAGGGAGAGCGGCCGGCTATCGCAGGTGACTTGTCCGATGATTTGTCGACGAAGCCATGGTAATATATCTGTCAATGGCTCTCAGCCGTTCTCCTCCAAGAACTAACTCCGCGTGCTCACCGAGCGTTATTGTGCCGAGCGAGCCATTGTTCCTCCCCCCCTTCCTCACTCCCTCTGCACCATCTCCCCACCCTCCCCGCTGACTACCACGCGAGACCCCAAGGGGCTCTCAAGCGCGTATAACGAGTGATATAATTTATATTGAAGATACCGAATGAGCTGCAAAGTAAAACAACGAACGTCTCTCCGCCTCGTCTGAGTGTTTTTTGCCAGCTGCGCGCACGGAATACGATTGCATAAACGTAGGTTGGTTTCGTCGGCAACGCATCGGCGAATAGGTAGGCCTTAAAAATTTGAAATGCCACTGAATTACTAGAGGAATTTCCACTTATACACTGACTACTTCATTCAGGAACAGATAATTACAGAATGATGCATGTGAATCAAGCCACATACCTCGCCAATTTGGACGACGGTTCGACGGAGGGGACATTAGACTTAGCCCTCTTTGCGCTTTTCGTTTACTGGAAGCTAATAACGACGCTGAGTTTCTCTCCAGCCTTCCCCTGAATCCCAAATAATCCTTCATTTACAGTCTGCCCAACGATCCTCAACTGCGCAAATGACTTCATCAAGCTGTCACCTCCCAAAAAACCAACCAGCAAACAGAATATGCATGAAAATAGGGTAGATGAGCATCGTAAGTAGCCAAGAAGTAGCATCATTCGTCAATATTAGCACCCTTTGACAAACATACATGATTTCTCTGTTGATTCATATCTAAGATATCATTTTGACAGGTGAGTTCCCAGTATTTATATCTCCTTTCTCCACATTCTATAGTATGAAACATCAGTAATACTGCTACATATACGTAACCAGTAAAATTAAAGTCCTTATCAGTTTAACACAAGAAAATGTATCAGGATACGCATAACTTCAGATATCAGATGCGAATCTTAAAAGCACACGTCCGATAAGAATTCCAGGCATTAAACAAATTCCATCGTCGAAATGAGGTCTATAAAACGATTTTATCAGTCAGCCATTAGTCATGCAGGTGCAGCGCCATGAGAAAATCAAGTCATAATGAATGTGACCGCATAAACGGACAAGGCATAAATTTACATTCACCAAACGTGAGTGAACTATTCCGCTTCGTTTGAGATAAATTACAATGAGCTATCCATCCATAAAGTGCAAACACTGGAAAATATTATAATCACAGAGAAATGAATGGATTGATAATTTATGGGACACGGCTCATTTCAGGTCTGCAATCCACAGGATCTATCTCCTCGCTCAAACGAAGATTTTAAGTACAACAGAAAAAATGAATACACTAACAGCGTTAAACACATTTATTCCACGTACTTTTGAGATATGTGTTAATGCGGTTTGTAAGCACGAAAGAGTAATGGCGTTAAAAGAGCTAAGTTTACGTTTAAATGTTTTAGAGAGCGTTCGGAAAAAGTGATGGTAATATATTTCCGATATGGATAACATATCCAACTATTTCATTTCCCTTAGTAAAGGTAAATGTTTAGACTTATATAATACAATTCACAGACTGGCGTGATGATCAAATAGCTAATAAGTAAACCCGTGAGGCACATGCTCGCCTCGCGCAGAGGAATGCATTTCAGTAAAGGAACTGTGGGAGAGAAGAGGTAAACGCTCTGATAGCTTTTAATCGTGATCCACTACCCTTTATTCGCTCAACCTGCGCCTATAGGAAGACTAATTCACAGATAAAACGCTCGAACGATTTCAAGAATCAAATCCTGAAACATTAGCCCAAGTATATGCTGATCATTGTCTTCTCACGACCCACTTGTCTCATTGTGGCTTAGGTAATACGTGCTGAAAGTGCAGGTCACGACATATCGTTGAGTGCTCACTGATTCACGGCTTTCACTATGTCTGAACGTGTTTACGGGTTAACAAGATACAAAGATAGCTGATATAATGGAGTTTTCCAGACGCTTCCCCTTTTACATGTTGATAAAAATGCGAAGTCCATAAACATAACAAACAAACACAAGAGAATATCTCATTTGCTCTCAGCTACATAGCTTACAATGGGTTGGCCCTTTTCTTAAAATTGCAAATTGTTCAATTCTCTTTCACGTGCTTTACCAATAAATCGGAAATTCATTTCTACTACGTTTCTTAGTGATCAATGTTGAATTTCTCCGCCATATATCTCTCTAAATACAGCAATATTCTTCACTTGTGGTCAATGATATATTTTTCGATTTCAACGTTTCGCCAAATTTTTTGGCAACTCAACAAAAGGCTTTTGCAATGAGAAAAAAATGATATTCACAAACAGTTATTTCCATAGACATTAATACAATCTTGTGACATGATGAATTCACTACAATTGAAATCAGTAAAATTGTACCATCAACTAAGTAATTGTCAACTCTAAGCAGTAAAGAAATATGTTAACAGTGCCGGTTGACAAAAATCAAACAAAAAAATAAACCATGAACAAGTCTTGCAAAAATAATAGTAATCAAAGCAATCAAACATAATGTCCAGCAAATATCAAAATCAAGATGAAAAAGTATTGTATTTGTTTTCTTTAATATTTGTAACAGGAGAGCAGAAATCGCTAAACTCTGCAGAATTTATATTGGTTTTATACGATGGACTCTTATCGAATTCTACTTGCTTTTTAAAGAAAATAATTATACTCAACACTTGTGATATTTTGATTTTTATATTTGTTTATATGTGTTTTTACTTGTTTTTCTTGCTATATATTTTGCAAAGTTTTGTAACAGTTTATTTATATTAGTTTCATTGCTGTCAACTGGAACTGTTAACATTTTTATTTACAGTTTAGAGTCGTCATTTGCTTTGCTGATGGCCCAATTTTACTGATTTCAATGGTAGGTCAAGTCTTTATGCCACAATTTTGTATTGTGTCCATGGAAATAAATGTATGTGATTCTCCATTTTTCTTATTTTAAATGCCCTGAAGACGTCAAAATTTTGGTGAAACGATGGAATTTAAATAATATTAGTTTGCCAAAGTTCAATAATCTTGTTGCTGAATTTATATCTACACTATTAGGCGTAAAAAAAGCCCTGATCACGCACTTAAACGTCCAAACGGAGCTATCTTACTAATTTCCATTTCTATTAATGTTTGAGTTACAAAACTCGATCTCTTTACAGGCCATTACACCTTCCCGAGCTCTGTCTTCTACTTCACCGTAGAAAAGTCTTCATGTTGACAATTAAAATAGCAGATTCTCATAGTTAATCATTAAGGTGCCGATTTCAGCCTCAAAAATATGCGTCTCTTCCGCAAAAATATTTTCCTCTCACGATGATGGATACTGTTTCATTCCACCACGCATGCGTTCATTCGCCACGAATGTTTGCTCCCTTAAATCTATTCGAATCCAAAATAAGCGACTGTGAGACCCATGAACCGGGCTCACATTTCGTAAAAAAATGAAACCTCAAACAAATCTATTCCAGAAATTCCTATCTCCACCAAAAACTACAAAAAAAGAGCGATCAAAACCAAACACCCCCCATTTCACAGTTTTCCTAAAGCTGTTAAACGGATCTGAATAAATAAACAATCGCTGCTCTCCAATTTTAACAAAGTAGGATTATTTTTATAGAGCGAGATAGATCTCATCAGCCAAAGTATTACACGTCATCTGACCGGGGACCCCCGTTTCCTTCCCTCCCGCTCCCATTCAATGGGTCATTGGTGCTCAGGAAACGCATAAACACTCATCAATTCGAATGGATTGAGTGCAACCAAACAAGAGGCGTTTTGTTTCCGCCGATTCGAGGGAGTAAAAACTCTTTTTCAATGCGAGATTAAAACCATCTCATCAATCACTCCGGGGAGAGACCGCGTACCGACCCATGAGCTAGGACGGGTGGGATTGCGTTTCCCATTTTGTTGCCTGAATCACAGAGAAATTACACCCACAGTTATCTGAAAAAAGTGCTCCCTTATTGAGCTGCTCTTGAATCTCCACTCAGTTGATGCGGCATTCATATGAATTTTTTTGACCTGAGTCAACGATAGTACAACATCTCGTCCTTATCAAAAACAAACGCTGACGGAGCAAAATTTTGGCTGAGGGCATTTACTTTACTAAATCTAAGATCATCGCCTTCTTAAGTAGCCATCAATCTGAAAATTGGTTCACTGGAGCTCTCCAATTCAATCTCCTCTCCACCAACCGCATCATTTCTTCGTAATTCTTCAATTAGCATACATTTATATTTCGCTTTGTGTATTCCATTTTAGATGTTCGACCCCAACCATTCCTACTCATTTTTCCACTAAATATTGTTTCACGGAGCACTGCCTAAAATTCATTACGAAATGCCCACCTCTCTACTTGTTACTCAACAATGCACGACAGTGGCGCTTTTCCAGTTTTGACCACACCAGAAGCACACGTGAAGGAAAGGAGGAAAAAACCCATAGGATTTCCTAGGCAAGTTCTTCCAGGACAATGAATATTTAATAAGACCGCGCACGCATACCAAACAAGAGGCTTCACTGCCTCATCCGTCAATAATGCACGCAACCCTTTATGAGAGGGTGTCATGAATTCAAGAGGGGGAGTTTCACGGAGGCCAAGCCAAGAGGTGGCATAAGCCTCCCGCCCTCCTGATTTCCCGGCCATGAGGTGAAACCTTTTTATGAAACGAGGAAATGAAATGAAAAGAGGCGAGAGGCCGCAGACGAAACTGATTCCTAAAGCATTCAGGCGGGCAGAGCCGGCTGGGGTGTGAGCAACGCAAGCGTATGACACACGGATAGTTCGTGATGGTTATGTCCACTGCGATGAAGAGGTCCTCATTTGTCTCAACCGATTACTCCACAGGACTTCTTCTTGCGCCATCTCGAAAAAGCAAGAGCTAGGCTACAATTCATACACTCTTTTCTCTTCTCGCACGACGAACTAGTTTTTGGAAGAAAATTTTAATCCAATAATGCTTGGCCTTCAATGAAAACGTCTTCTAAACAAGTTTGCCGTAGTAAAATAAAACAGAAATAGTAACAGATCGTAATGTGTTTTGTTTGCATCGCATATGTTATTAAAGACATGAAAAAACTGGCGATCGGAAAGGAAACATTCAATCATCATCCTACTCATCTAAGAGCTGAAAAATAAAACTATGCAGATATAAAAATGATTCGAAAATTAATAATTGGTACCGCACTGCTCTTTTCTGAAAATGATAACGCAAAAAAAAGACAAGTGATATAGCCTAACTCTTTTATATATAAGATAATTCTCATCCCATAAAGCTAAACATCGAAGTGGTATAACATTGACTGGATGCCACTTTACACGATACATTTATTTGCACAAGCGAATGAATGAACTCTTGCATGAGGGAAACTAAACCGGGTAAAGCGGCAAATTGTATGATCGTCTTATTGACTTTGCGGGAAACAGAACATGCTCTATTTCCATTCTGTTTCTAATACATTCTATGAAACATCCGTTTGAACAATAAAATGTATCGTGTAATGCGGTCTTGACAGTTGTTTCTTGGCACATTTACACGGCCGAGGGTGATTTCCTGAAAATATCGAAAAAGATGATCCACTCCTATTCCACGCATGACCACTGTCTTTATGCTATTGCATATTAGTAGATCAGGAATAGACTCCATAGAGAGGGATGGATTATAAAAGGACAAGGGGGGAAAGGTGAGGGAGAGGAAGGGGAAATAGGCGGAGGGGAGTTTCGAGCGACCCCAAGTGGTTGGTGTAAGTCATCGTGGGTGAGCTCTTATGTCCATATCGGGTTACTCAAAAACGTGTGATTGTGAGCGTGGCTCGAGGGAGACCGGATGTGCCCTTCATTCCATTTCGACAAAACTTATACCCTAACCTCTCTCACTCCCCTCACAACTCGACACCGTATTCCTCATTCCCCACCGCATCATCCCCTCTCCCTGCCCAAAAAACTGCTTCCCACGCAATTCTCCCAGGGCGGCGATCGCCACGTCGTGGAAAACTTCAGGCTACCCTCAGAAAATATTTTATTCGTAAACAAGGAGAAGAGGGGGGGGGGTGGGAAGAGAAGAGGAAAAAGTAAAGATTCCCGTGTGTATGTTTTTAAGGGCGTTGAAAAGGATGAGTGAGGAGACTTTTGGTTGTTAAAAGAGGTGTTGGTGGCACGAGCCATGCCATAAATCTTTTTTAAAAACGAGAAGATAGAAAAAAATAAAACCTTCTCCAGCTCGGGAAGAAGAAGATCTTGGATCCAACCTCACACCGACCCTCTTCCCCATTCGCGCTGAACATCTTAAAACCACCATCTCTCACTCTCTCTCCTTCCCCCAACTCTGCTCACCAACCAACTTCCTCCCTTCCGTCTTATATGACTCGCAGGGAGTTACATTTCCCCAACCCTCCTTCGACCAACCCCCACACCCGCCCCTTCCAGTCGTTTGTTTACGTTCGGTGGCGCCCCACGGCCTCCGGGGGCCTCTCCTACCCCCCTCATTCACTCCCCCGCGGCGCCGGCCGGCCACCTTAATCCGTTGCGAAGACGACGTGTGGTGGTGCTCAGTCGTTGTTGTATTTGCTTCTCCTTCATATCTCCCTCCCTTTCCTCGAGTTTCTTCCTCGAGCGC
The DNA here is from genome assembly GCA_963169105.1 of Ceriagrion tenellum. Lineage (NCBI taxonomy): Eukaryota > Metazoa > Arthropoda > Insecta > Odonata > Coenagrionidae > Ceriagrion > Ceriagrion tenellum. The sequence goes on along the minus strand of OY720635.1, from coordinate 31,843,158 downwards.
GCGTGGGTTCGGATATGGTTTGCTATGAGAACAGGGTGCTCGGGGTATCGTCCTCCTCTTCCCCCAAACTCGCGACGAAAACACAGATAATCGAAAACAAAACGGCTAGAGCCTAAAGCGTTGATGCCAGGGGCGACCGAAGGCCCTTCCGACCGGGGAGCCACCTAGGGGAGAGGGGCCGAATAAATTCTATCACTAAAAATCTTGAAAAAAGATCTTAGATTTTCCCTGCGTATCTGGTGGAAGATGATCTCTCGGGTATTCCACCGGGTTAGCAGCTCCACATCTCCTGACGTTTCGGAGGACGACTTGTTCTCCATCCTCAGGGGTTCTGAATGCCATCCTCTCAATTTGGCCAGTAAATATACTCTAATCTTTGGGGTCAGGTGCCATCTGATTGGCTCTGGCGTATGATTATTTCCCCGCCTTACTGTACGTATTTAATGGTTTCAATGATAGGCCTCAAGGTAGTACTCAAATGGAAACCAGCATCACGGTTGAGGTAATTGTGTTGCCAGCGGATCTCGAAGGATTCCTTGACCAGGCAGACGAAAATCCATGGGTGCGACTAAGAAGTTTGATTAAAGTTAAAACAATTTAAGGTGAAAGAAGTTAAAACCATGGTTTTAAAAGCCTATCACGGAGTTCTCCCCATTTCAAGATATGATCAAGGACGATCGCTCCCATAATTTTCTCCATATCTGGGAACCAATTTTCACCTTCCTTCGGCATTTGCTTTTTTCACTCTCAGAAAGCTTATGCATTAATTTTTAGAATTTCAAGAATTTGTTCAAACTTTTTTGTAACTTTAATTCACAACGGGGAGCATAAAATTTCAGTCAATGTTAAATAATAAAGTACACTTTTAATTTAAAAATACTAACACAAGCAAAAGCAATAGTAACATTTTAATCAAAGTTTCGACAAAAGAGCTTAAGTATAAGCCGAGAGCACGATAAGTTTTTTTAAGCTGACCTAAGGAAGCTAATATTCCGAAACTTTGATTTTCTACGAATTGAACACATTTAAAGCCTTCATTCTTTTTGTTTCCCTTTCTACCGCTCAATAGTTCTCTCTTCCTACGCTTGCCCAACATCCTCCTCAACCACCCTCTCCAAACACGTCATCACTCCTCAATACATTCCACAGTCACTATTGCTGCCTTCTTCTTGTTTCTCCAGTCAGTCTGTTTGTTATCTAACACAGTGACTAGAAAAAGGTCCACATTTGTTTCCACCCTGCAAACCCTTTCCAGCCATCTCCACACCCACACTTTTATTTAAGTATATTGACGCGAGAGAGTATACTTATAAATTAGACCAAGGTAAGGGTATAACGGAACAAAAATTAAATTCAAATTTGAGCCGCAGTAGCCCAAGCGTGGTAGTCTAACTACCCCAGAAGTTTAACCAAAGTATTTTTAAAATTTGTATCATTCAAATTCACTAGCAAATACTATGCTCATACGACTCTGAGTAATAGAACAAAGTATATAGAGACTTTTCCGTATTCTATTCCATCGTACTGAATAATTATAAAAAACAAGGCTTGGGGCAGTTGAGATAACTCTTTGGGCAAGGAAGGGTTAATGATGTGATTTATATCCAATAAATTTGCATAAATTTGATCATTAGAAGCCTCATAAGAAAATCATTCCGAAAAATTAAGAGAGTAAGTTTCATAAACCACACTTGACCAGATGAATAAAATCCCCTGCACTATCCCAGATCGATGCGTTGAGTTTATAAGGGGTCTCCCGCCAGTCAGCCAACTCCTTCTACGCAGTCTAGGAATAATCCGCGGCAAGCTGGCAGGTATTTATATTTTATGCATCGAAGTTTTCTCAAACTCGATTCGTTTTTCATTCCCGTTGAACTAAGATGTTATACGATCACCAGTGTTTAGAAGTTTGCGCGGGGTGTGTGGGTTTTAGAGTCTCGTCCAATTATTATGGGGTCGGTCGATAGGGAGTTTTAAACTTCCGGTGCCTATTTCACAAAACAACGATTCCATTAAATGGCCGGGACTTGCGTCAGAAATGAGGCGCCAACGATAGTTTCAAAAGAATTGTTCTCCAGACAAATGATCTCCTTTTGTTCCAACTTCCGGGGATTTTTTTAAATCTGTCATTTTGAGTGACGTTCCCTCAGTTTATGTTCGCGAGCTTCCAAAGGCGAATAAGGGAAACAGACTCTATTGTGCGTTGTTCGGCAAGCCTGAACAGATATTTTGTTTGGAACTGAGTATGGCTAATAGCTTAAAATGTATACCTTGTCCAGGAAAGCGTTACATAACAGCCACTGTGACGAAAATAGGTCATCTCTGAGGTCGAAAATGAGAAAGTAAAAGGTTTTAATCGTAAAAGAGATTTAGTCTTATTAAGTTGGGATAAAACTACGATAGACTTCAATATAATTAGCTAGATACGAGAAAAGGTTGACTGGACTGAGAAATAATGTGAACAAAAAACGACGCTTTTTTACGTGGAAGCGGTTCGCTTTTTTAACATGAGCGGAGCGTTCACAAGTGGGTCACTTCTTAAACCAAATTAAGAGCTGATAGTAAAGCACTCTCATATACAAGGCAAAAATATATGAATTTTTCCTTTTTTTAATATTTTCCTCAAACAGCGAGGGAACCGGTTTGACAAGTTTAGCCGGACGCCAAAAGGATATATGGCGCTGCATACTTCCAGCCGACTTGTCGGATAGGGATTGAGCAGAAAACCTTTTCCAGCGCTATTAAAAACCTCCTTTTATCAATTATGCTCGATAATTCATTTTTTTGGTATGAGGATATGAATGTTAAGTTAAGCTCTAGAGCCTTATTTCCACATCAAACTTACCAACAATATCTAGCTCTAAGTTTTTTTTCCGAATATCGTATCCTTCATTCCATCATTACAAATGAGCAAAATTACAAATCTTATGATATTCAGACTTGCGAAATTTTCATGAATTATTTTAGGGCTACTCATCGAGGAAGTAATGAAAGTTAATTTCCTACCAACTGACTCACAAAATACTCAGGGGAAACGATCATTTTGATGACGCTTTTTCTTTTCAAAAATAATGTTTTTACGAAAAATGTTATCTGAATATTTTCCCCGTTTAACAGAATGCCGCTGTTTTTGCTCGCAAATGTTTTAAATCTGAAGCAATTCCAAGTAAATTTGACATTGGGTGGTACATCAACAAAACTTGTAGTGAAATAGCTGAGCATTTACTCGCAAATCTCTCGTTAGCTATTTTCTTAGAGTGGCATTCATAGGTACGACGAGACATTAACAGTTCCTACTGAGATAATTTACTTTCATGTAGCAAAACTCAAAGAGATCCACATTTACGCAATCAGGAAATTTTTTCTTACGATTCCGCGAAAGGTATTCAATGACTCAGATGAAATATAAAATGCCCATTTTTTCAATATAAATTGTATCAAAAACAATACCTGAATCCACACGTAAAAATTCCTATTCCTTTTCCTCCTTAGGTCATTATTATTTTCTCCTCACCTCTAAACCTTAATGATACTTCCACGATCAAGCATACTAACTTTTCTTTAGAATTCCGAAGTGTATTCAAAAATATCCTTTCACAAACTGTTTCAGTAACTATACATAAAAGTTACGATGATTTTTTTCATGTGTAAGCGCCATCATTTTACCTTGATATTTTTGGCTAATCAAAATACATCTAATGAAAAATGACGCCGATATGGCGGTCAAATTGGGTAAATTTTAGGGTTAGGGAAATAGAGTTTTGAGAAATTTTATTCTAGTATTCAACAAAACGTCTCAAATAAGCAAGACTTTTTTCTTGATTTTGTTTTGTGTCCAGTAATTATCAAACCATACTTTTAGTTTATGAAAACCAGCATCTAATTTAAATAGGCATTAATGGCAAAGCTCAATATACTTATACTCGATTTTAACTATTATAATAATACTTTACCATTATTTTCAGGCTAGAATGTTTTATTTTACTACCTTGTAGAGACATACATAAAATAGAAAGTACTTGTAGTTCTAGCGGGGTTTAGTTACAATTTAAATAAGCAGCGTCGGGCTGCAACAATAATTCATTCTTGTAAACCTATCAAGTTATTTTCAATGCAAAGAGTGAGAGTTTGACAGATGCATTAGTTCTTACTTAACTTGTTAACTCCAATAAAATTCATAAAAATAGTCATATAAATGACAGCATACAATAAGGTTAGAACCTGCATCACCTTCTCTCTCGGGACGTACCGAATCAGTGGTGTCGGAGTGTACTTAAAGCTTTTGTGTAATTGGAAATCAGCGGAAACCTAAATCAGGCCGTCGCACTCTATCTAGAAGAGGTCGTCGTGTCATCAAACGTCAATTGCATCATTCATATATTTAAGCGGGACTTGAACCCACAGCATTCGTTGCTCATACAAAAAGTCATAACACAACTGATTACCAAGCTAAACGCATGAAAAATATACATCACCTCAATGAGTCAATGACGAGAAGATATCTCGCTCTTCACGAAATGAAATGCACATATTAAAGGAACGAATGACGAGTGAGCTGAAATGTTTTCTTTTAAAATCAATCTTAAATAGAAAATAATCGAAAATCCGAGTTGAATGTTTGTTAAATGAAATCCAAACGCACGTAGACGTTGAGAGTGGAAAAGGACAAATACGTACGAATAGACGTGATCAACAATTCAAATGATCCACCCCATTCTCGAGAAGAAACGAGAAAACATTAAATTCCAAATGCAGAAGTATGGATCAATAAACAGAGGAGGAGGGAGAGAGAGAGAGAGAGAGGGGGGTATTGCAACTACCTTGCATGAGCCGCCTGTATTAATACTCAATTCAGTTCTAATGAATGCACGGACGACTTAAAGCGTATGCGCATTCGTTTCCTCAAAACTGTGTTATTTCGTCCCCACCGCATCCGAAGAGCCTCACACATCTCAGTCTATTCCGAATGAATGGCTTTGTCGAAGAGAGCGAAAGGAGAGACAAAACGTGAAGGAAGGTGAGGAAGGAAAAGACGACGCTTGAGACGTGAGAAAATCGAGGGGATAGGGTCAAGGCCCACCAAAGCAATGGACCGGTTTCATTGCTGCCGCCCGCCCGCCCGCCCGCCGGCCCGTGGCGGCCGGGTCGCTTGTCCTCCTCCCTTTAGAAGCCGTCGGGAGAATACTAACCAAGGACTGAGGAATTTCTACATTTCCCTTCTTTCTTTATTCATAAGCACGGACGCACCTACTTTGAGAGCTCGACCGACTCAAAATGCTAATAAAGAAAATTTAACGCGCGCAATGAGACACGAATACTCATTTGCCTGCCGCGGAAGCGACAAGAATGAGAAATATTTTAGAGATCTCCCAGTATGTCACAAGTAAAATTCCCACTCACCATCTGCGTCAAAATATTTAGTACATAATCATATAAAGTAAAACAAATATTAAACGATACGGCTTCCCTTTAGACCACTCAAATGAAATCGGAACATTATCTTCAAGCAGAATTAGAACCAAAAATAGTAGTCACAACAACTTCATTTACGACAATAAATTTATGCTACACTTAAGGGAGTGTATAAGGGCTCGAATTTGTTTCAAAACTGATGGTAAATTTATTGCTTCAATCGTAAGCGTCAAACTATCTAACAAAATATACAAATCTGAGACTTTTGAGTACAATCCGTGGTATGTTGTCACAGATAAATAGATTTGATTAATGCAAAAGAAATAAAAACACGGCCATCTTTTGCCATAATTTTTCACTATACGGTGTGAATGCGGAAGAGTAGGAAGAGATTATCTGAGGATAGGAGGGAAAAATTGCATTCAACGACTACCGCTCAAAATGAGTTCTCTGGAAAAGTAAGTGCCGGAATATCGGATTTGAATTCAAAACAACACTAGGTAGGCACTTTAAAATTTATCATTGACATATCGTTTTATAATAATAATAATTAATATTAAAATTAAATTTAAAAAAATACTAAACATGTGGGAAAAATATGAAGCTCAGACCAAATTTCCCTGTGTGTCACCAGTTTATGCGCAGGAAATCGTCGGACATCAGTGTGCAATGAATCGAGAAAGTGGAATAGGTTAAGTATCCTCACCTGCGCATGGCATGTTGCATATTTTGCATAATTGTATAATTGATGAAAGCGAGATTCACCCCGGTAGGGAAATAATATGATTCATTTGTTCGCGCTGATGTATACGCATGAGATTGTGCCACAGGCGATGTCATCATCGCAAGAAATAATTTCGCAAGGTATGTACGTACTCGAGGCTTATTCTAACACCTATGGAGAGTACCTTTATTGGAATATTCCCCGAGAGAAAAGAGAGAGTTCAAGCTTTTCAAGCAGCGGAAATGCAAAGGAAATGGAAAAAGGACCATTAGGCGTTAGAGGCAGGCATACCCTGCAGACTGAGTGTCAAACCCCCACTGAGTACATCCGGGGACCAGAGTGAGGGGCCCTTTTGATGGTGTTGTCACACACGGGACAGGTGAAGCTCCCAACTTTCGCCGATGTAATAGCCGTAACGCAAAGGAGTCGGTAAGGTCAAGAGAAAGATGTCTGGGAGGAAGTAAGAGAGAAGGACTGACGCAACTTGTTTCTTTATAGGCGGGGCTAGGATTTGACGCTAGGGCTAGGGCTAGGAGCAGCCGACATAAATGAGCAAGGTGTATCAGTGAAAAGATGCATAGGTGAAAAATAAGGATCTATGAGATCCTATTGCAGCTCACAATACTCTGCGGATCAGAAGTATAGTCCTTAACATAGTCCTTTGACAGAAAACTCATAACTTTCAAAAATAAAGTTCTAAGGAAGATTTTTGGACCAATTCGTGAAGGAGATTGTTTAGCATAAGAAAAAACAAAGAACTGAGAAGTTATACTGATCCTGATATAATTACCATTATAAAAAGCAATCGTTTAAGATAAATGGGCCGCGTATTAAGAAGGGACAATAGCAGTATGGTTAAACAAGTCTGGAATGGTAAACCTGACCGGAGAAGGCCTTTTGGAGGACCCAGACTCCGATGGGGATACCAGGTGGGAAAAGACCTGAGAAGACTAGGAGCAGGGATGGAAGCTGCCGAAGATTGACAAGAGAGGAGGGAAATCGTTGATGAGGCCAAAAACCATCTTGAGTTTGTGTGGCCGAAGGAGTAAGTAAGAGTACGTAAGTGAACCAGTGAAAATAGCAATGGAAAAATAAGCAAAGACAACAAGAAATCATTGAGTTAAAGAAGTTGTGATGCAAGATCGACAACACGCAGGTCTGAAAATCTATGGGCTGTGTATTAGGGTGGTTCGAAAAAATCTTTTCTCGCAAATCGTTTCCCGATGGGTGCCAAACCTAATCTTTTGCTATGACTAGGAAGTACGCACAAGATGATTGCGCAGGGTTGAGGCTTTCCACTCTAACCTGACAAAAAAATGAGTTTTTACGCACATTTTCAGGAATTATCGACTTTTTAAGGGTTCTTCCTCCATATTTCTTGAAATATTTTTTTTTTATTTTTTACTCTCACTAGGAGTAATAGAAAATAGTTCATTTAACACATTTCAGTTGATATTTAAGGAATATATGATGTAAAAGTTTTATTTCAGAGTATTTAAGGTCGATTTTTCACTCATTTTTAAACATTTTTCATGAGTTTACGAAATTCTGCCAAACTTTTTTTTAAATCAAAAAACAGTCTACGACCTCTCACACGTTCTCTTTGAAATCAGCTTCCATGATAAATTTGGACCATTAAAATCCATATATTGGGAAAAAAGTCAATAGAAAATGTAAGACCGCTTTTTCGTTTATGGTTAAATTTATTAAATGCGTGCGCATACTTGTATGTTCATATACTGAAAAGGATCAGTCGATCATCAAACTAACCTTAAGTACCGATAGCAATCAGCTGTATAATTCAAAGCAGAATTCAAGTAAACATTTTCATAAATTTGTAAAAATTCATCAATTGCGATTAATACGATTGCGTGAAACTACGTACCGTGCGTAGCTATGGTGTATATTTAAGAGCTCGATTTCGACAGTTTGCACACTTTTAGTATTAAATATGTTGAAAAAGTGAACATTAATTGTCGATGCACTGACTGAAAAATGGTGAGTTTAGTACAACGATTCCTCACGTGAGTGTGTGCCGTGTAAAGAACTATCAGACAACTAACATTGTATTCTCCAAATTTAAATGAGTCTTGGCTGAAGTTATCACCTTTTTCAATAATTCTGAGGGAACAAGATATTCCTCCGATGAGCTTTGAGGCTCAGAATATTCTGTAACTGTTGTGCTGATTTTGCTATATTTTTGAAATTTATTGATAAGTTGCTTTACACAGCATATAAGACTCCCATTTCGGTGGGACGTGTATAAAGAAACATTTTTACTGTTCTCACGAAAGCTGGCAAAGTTATTAGCCTTCATCAATCTCTTCATTATTGGTGTTATTATTGGTATTATTGGTCGTGCAATCCTAAGATTGGTTAACTGTAGCCCTCCATTCTTCTCTATCAAATATTAGTACCCTAACTCCAAGGTTGCTTTCTCATGTACTTTCCTTGTATTTATGTCCATATATTAATCCCTACGTCTGCTTGGGGAATCTCCCTTCAATTATATTTTTTCAAAAACCCATTTTTCCGCATCCATCTGGTTCTTCATTTCTTTGTAGAGTTCAATACACGTCCTCTCCTCATCCATTCTTCTATATACTTATTTATTATTTTATCCATCTATTTGATCTTCAGTGCCATTCTCTAATAGAAGTTGCATTAAACAAAACTTGAGTCTCCCACAGATTTATTATTACAAATACGACCGGTTTCGGCAGTTACGCCACCATCAGGTGCACTGAATTTTGCAAGTGGAACTCATAGTACCGCGGCCTTCCAACAAGAGAAGACTTCACAATTTGAATCTCCAATAGAAGGTTTCGAATGCTTCTTATCTTTTCTGGCCTGGCTTTGCAAAGGTCCACATTTCCGATAAACGGAGAGTCACATTCCACAAAAAATGCTTTCACGTGCTGTTTCCTCGTCCGCAGTCTTATCTTTTTTGTTAACAGTAGTTTTCATATCAACACTAACGCATTCTTAACTTGGACTTCTCTACGCTTGATGTCCGGCGTACTTCTTTCAAATTATTACAAATGTATTTCAATCAATATCGAAAAAATGTCATACCTTCAGTGATTGTTGTGTTTGTTTTGTCCACCTTTATCTGCTGAGGTCAAACAATACATTTAAGTCTCATTAGGCCAATTTGGTGGCAATGTGACGTTCAAAGCAGCAGACGTAGCAGATTCTCAACAACTGAATGGACGCATCATTAGATTTTTAATTTCTGAGGTCACTCGCTCTATAGCCACTAAACAGCGGGTGCAAGAGTAAGCCATACAAGGTACCGGCCAGGGAAGAAGAGGAAGGAGGTGGGGGATAGAAAAGCGCCTTCGGCACAAATTTGACGCTGGTGGCGTCAGGATGATCGGCGTGAGGTGCGGTAGATTATCCAAGTTACTTCAACTACACGAAGACTGAACGATAACCACTAGAAAGACAATGACCACCACCGAGAATCGAACCGGAGTTCTTTGCGTATAAACTATCAAATCATCCATTATAAGAAGGAGAAAGAGTGAAATATAGTGAGCTTGCAATTAGCTCCGCATAAAATTCGTGAATTCAGACATTAGAGCGTGGAACTTTTTTCATTTTAAATACCTCGGGTTAAGCGCCAATTTTCGCTGATAGATGAACTCTATTACAAGACCTGGGTTTCAATGTTTAACGCCAAGTTCAGATTTAGATGATGCAAAACATCAAAATGGTGTATACTATCGAAACCAGGGTCGTGTAATTAAGTTTATCCATGGTTGGAAAATTGAACTTAAACCAAGTTATTTATTCAGCTTCGTCTACATAAAATCTTACCATGGAGAGATTTCCTCTTATAACGCACATCCAATCCAGTAACCTACGCTCAACAGTGGTACTTACCTCATTCGCCTTGTGACGAAGCATCTTCTAGATTGTATGAACTCTAACTTATAAGAAAATAGTAAGAGATATTTATTGACGAACATATTCCTGCCCGATGTTTCCCGATCACATTAAATCATTTATATAAAAGACGCATATTCAACATGCCGCTCAAAAAGATTGGTACACGATTCAACGCACGTCTGCTAAATTAGCTGGGAGGATGATGAGAGCCACGAAGTTCGTGATCAGGTTTAAAAATTGTTTCTTGTATTTTATAGGAGAGCAAATTGTGAAGACACTAGGTTTCATTTTAATTTTAAGTGCATTTCCTTGCGGAGAAATCTCCAGGTTCCGTGCGAGTAAACAAACACCTAGGAATCGACAACTTTTCTCCGGGTACTTCAATACGGGTAAACGCTTCATGCGCTTGGCTTGTTTTCCTACAATCCCATCTTACCACGTTTTTATTCACCAACAGAGAGCCCCGGCTGCGGGCGAGAAGCTTATAATGAATGGCACAGATTCATACATAAAGGCACAAGGCTAAAGTGGGACCCGATCCCTACTTGAGTGTCTTGTGGAGGGCACTTAAAGTACAGTACTCCGTCTGTCGGATGAGACGTCTTGGCGCCTTTCGTTGAGAGCAGGCTAATGCCGACGCCGGGTTTCTATCCACCCTTCCTCTCTTACCTGTCCCCCATGGTGCAAATGTACTTAGCTGTTGGTCACCTGCCCAAGGTCAAATCCAATCTTAAAGCAGGACGTATTACATTTTTTCGGTAAAATAAAGGTTTCAACCCTAAATCTAGTCAAAATAACTTTTGAAAGCAAAAAAGAAACCTCTCCACGGATTCCAGCACTTTCTAACGGGAGTAAAAGGAGGAAATTTGAGGTTAATGTACCCAGCTGGATTGCATTTTGTCAAGAAACTTGCAGGGCTCATTCTTCGGTCCTTGCGGCCTTTGGATCTTTCTCACATAGCCCATATCATTATTATGTGTATTTTGTACCTGCATGCTATATTTTATAGTAATCAGTTCATCTGCTATAAGGAGATAAAGAGCACACAGATTTGGGCCTTAGGGCACTTTTGGGACCAACTATAACTCTGAGATCTTCGACTATTATAATTTCAAAGGTGTGCTACATATGCCTCTTGCAGTGCTAAAGTTCTAGTCAAGCGATTGTTTCTATGGCCCAAAGGGCCCGTTTTGGGGCCGTTGGGGTGCAGGAACATATGGCAATAGTACGGTAGCACTCCTAAGTGTCTACGCTAGAATCATGCAAAATTTCAGCCAAATTGGCTAAGTATTTCTAGAAAAGAAGAGTAATAGACTGACGTCACTCCACTTTTTTTTATATAAATAGGAATGATTTGCAAGAATTTCATCAACTAAGAATAACGTGGGCAGAGAGTTACCGGAGTCGAAATTCTAGTAATCGACACGAAGGGATAGAGAAGAATCGGAAGGCAGCCACGAGAGGGGTAGAAGAGAGGTGTCATGGGCCGGGAAAGAACTGAGGTGGCGGAGTCGGAGCGGGGGTCGTGGAAAAGCGGAGGGGGAGGCGTAGGAGAGGGAACGGGGCGAGCATGTGGGCGCTTAATGCAGTCATATTTCTCTTTCTGCCTCCCCCTCACACTCTTCGGCGGGAGACACAACGTCCCCCCCCCCAAACCCAACCCCCATCCAGTCCCGCGTTCACCCTTTAAACCAGCCTGAACTTCCTCCCACACCGCCCGCTTCCCGACTCCTCCCCCATCAGCCCCCCCTACACTCCACTCCACCCACCCTCCACAGGAGGCTCGGCAGCTCCCCGCCGTCCGTCATAATGCATTAAAATTCAGCAGGTGACGACTGTGTGTGACTCGGGAGGCCTTTGTTGCTGGGCTATTCCCCCATCCCCGCCCTCTGCTGTCCGCCACCACATCCTTCTTCGCGACCCACCTCTATCCCCGTGCCTCACCACCCCCGAATGCAACCCTCTTTCCCCTCCCATGAGCAATTATTAGTATTTTGAGACCATCGCACCGTTTGCTACACTTTGCATAATTATCGTAACCCTATCTATAATCGCTTTGTTAACTACAGTTGACTCTCCCTCACGTTCGGTCATGCTTAAACCGTTTGTCGCTTTTTACGGTCTCAGCTTCTCCGGGGGTCCAGCTTCTCGTTTTCTTTTATCCCGTTATGTTTGTAGCCGATCGGAGAGGTATGCCGCCGAAAATTTCACCCATATTCGATTTCATAGCCGGGTGGCAAAGATTCCTTACCCGGTGATGTTGATATGAAATATATAATCTTGGTACGAATTCCGCTAATTCCCGGTATCAAAGGGTGAGGTATTCCTAAGATATAAACAAGAAGATTTGATAAAATAAGAAGTCTGATATAAACAAAAGATTGGATCCTGTCTCAGATCAGGACTTCATCCTGAAGACGCTCCTAGGAACACGAGCGAAACTGTTTGCAGCAGAAACAATCAACGCGGTAAATACACAAAGATGCCGAAACCTATGCACCATCGCTGTGGAAATCTACGGTTGAACATCGATCTGCACGAAATTAAGATAGTTAAGTGAAGCATATGATAAATGTTTTTCATAATCTACTAATTATTCAAATTTGTATACTTCTAAATTATTAATATGCCTTAGTGTCACTCAATTGAATTGAACTATTACTGACACACAACTGAATCATCTTCGGCGTTATCTTTAACTCAATTTTTAGTTTTATAATCCTAATGCTCAAGCAACACTAACTTTACTTTAAGCCATGAAAACTTGAAGGACTATATCCTTAAAGAGCTAAAGAAAACTATGGTAATAGTGAGGTTAAAATCCTGTAAAAAAAGAATTAAGTAATATTTTCCAACCAAATAGACGCCGAGGCTTGTTTCTAAACTGGAAGTTTTGAAAACGAACCTGGAAGAAACTTATCTAGACACGCTGTTTTCGCGGCGATAAGAGGTTGACTAGAGGATATTTAAGAATATGCTTCCGAGCACGGCATGTTATCAGTACTTTCCTTCTTCATGTCTTCCAATAAAAGTTAATTCATTTTAAAGAAACCATCACTATTGCTGGAATAGCATTCAATGGTGCTACATACGTTATCAGATAATTTTCTTAAGTTCGACACCGTAAGACGCGTCTGATATGAGGTAGGTGGAGATCAATCGAAATCAATCTTCTGGAGAACGTAATGGTCCAAGAAGTGTAATTGAATTTCCTCAAACAATTTACGAGGATCATATGTCCAAGCAATAAATGAGAAGAGAAATGGGTACGAATAGCAACAACAGCTATGAGACAATAAAACCCAATCCGAAATGCATGACCTATGAAAAGCATAAATGTAAATTTAAACTGAGTAAATATCTAATAATATTACTGCGCCGTAAACTTTTCAATTTGGTTTGATGCATTATAGAACGCAATATGAATCCAATAATAATCCGTAAATTTCTTAGAACAAAGAAAATGCGATTTTTTCATTTTCATTCAATACATATTGCTTGAATAAACTTAGACCTTGATTCATTCAGGGGTCTAGTTGAGGTGTTAACCTTGCAGGAATAATTGGATTTTTAAATAGAAAACAAGAACGTAGATATTAAACTAAATATATTAAAACGAATGCTCAAAAAAGGGTAGCTAATTAGAGGACATAGTGTCCCGTATGACTTATTAGGCAACAACGCTTGTTTTAATCGTCAGAACGCATTGAACACATTCCTATTGTATCCGACCGTGTATCAGGCCCCGGTGGCGGCGGGGTAAAGTCCTCGCCTGCTAAACCAAGGGTCGCGGGTTCGAGTCCCGCCTGGGTGGGTTTTTCACCACCCAGGGCATGGATGTGTGTCAAGTTCTGTTGGTACGGCCCCTGAAAAACCTAATGACAGACTGAGCAGCATATCGGGATTCCTGGGACATACGGGGGCCAACAGAACCGTCCGGCAAGCGAAAAAAAAATTTTTTTAAGAACCTAAAATATTCAAGATACTACCGAAGATTTGCATAAAAGTTTCCATATCTATACTAATTTCACTAATGTCATAATTTCTAGCTATATGAAAACTAAACAGACAGCAATAAAATAATGATAGCTTCTGCTATAAAAACTATGAACGTCGCTTAAGTGTTTCAATATCTTTGAATCATGGCAAAAACTACAGCAGTCATCAAGTCATCCAGCATCTCAGGGTCTGTAATGAATGTAAAATCAGAATAAAGGAAAGCAGCAATAAAATAATGATAGCTTCTACTATAAAAACTATGAACGTCGCTTAAGTGTTTCAATATCTTTGAATCATGGCAAAAATTACAGCAGTCATCAAGTCATCCAGCTTCGCAGGGTCTGTAATGAATGTAAAATCAGAATTAAGGAAAGCTGATTGAATCGGACAGAGTGGATACGCTGAACATCCAATCAGAGGATAATTAATAAGTTGTCTCTATCGATCGACACAATCTCCCACAAGTAATGAAGGATTTTTAATGATCACTCACAAGTAGTGCTTACGCGATGCCAAAAAAGGATCGCTCGTTTTAATTAATGTTAGTTTCACGTTTGGCTGGAGCGATTTCTCACTCGGGGCGTCATCCTTCAAGATTAAATGTACTTGCACGTCTGGGACCAGACTCCTATTTTACGTTTATACCATTCGATTACATCATTTGTTCTTTAGTTTTCAATATTTAATATACTTGTGTTCCTGTTAAAGGTCAGTTCCTATGATTTTTGTTTGACTATTTTGCTTTGGGCGTCATTGCTTAGGCAACACGCACAAATCGCTTGTGATTTTGGTGTGTTTGAATTACAGTCAACAGTAATGGATTAATTTTTCAAATTAATTTTTATCACGGTCGATTTAGTCTTCACAAATTTGCAATTCTTCTTCTTTCGCAAGATCCGATTACGTACATCATTAGTTATCCAATCTTTTGATTGGTTGACTGCAGCCACTCCCACCCTGTCCTCTGCTCTTTTCTACTCTTGCATTTCTCCTTTTTACTTAGAAAACATTAGTTTACATTTGCCAATGTATGCTCATCAGTCTTCTTTGTGACCTCTCTCTTCTATTTTGTTCTCTACAAATTCGCTGTTTCTCCGAGAGTGGCCTAACCACCCATACATTTTCTTACCATTAAAGATCCATATGGTTTTCTCCACTTCTATTCTTATGGGCACTTTATCTCCTTTCTCTTTCCCTCCTTTCTGATCCCATTCGTCTATTAAATCCTCAGCGTCCACCTCCAGCGCCATTTTCCTAAAGTCTTTATTCTCGGAAATTCTCGAAATGCGAAAAAAAAGAAATACTGCGTCCGTTCAGGGTAATGAAATATACGAAAGTGTGATAACGCAAAATTCGACATATAATGGGCTTACTTCAACATGCGTAGTCGTATAGGTTAGATCTCTGTTCCTAAACCTACTATTTACACCAATTTGCAACTGCATTACTTTTTATTCGCAGAAGATGAGACTTAAAAGTTCTCCTGATGAATGCCTAGAAACAGCAAGGCTACGACCTTATTGGGCAGTCCTACCCGCTCAATTATTCCGAGGCTTCCCTCAACTAAACATTTACTTTGAGAAGTTGCTCTCTCCACTGCTGAACGGCGTCTTCTTTGTCGAACCCGGATGCAAATTTCGGAGACGGACATCGCGAGTTAAGGAGAAGAGTTGGGTCCCACTACACCCACTCGCTCCCTCCCTCCTCCTCAACCAAGAGAGAAAGAGATAGGAAAGAGCACCACCGTCTGCGACAGCCCACGACTTCCCTCTTCTCCTCTCCTCGCGCTTCCTTCTCCCTTTCATTTGATCGCCATTGCCTTGCCTCCCCTGCCATCAGCTGCCGCTGTCATGCCAATGGTCAATCTCTTTCTCCCAGGAGATGGTGCGTAGGATACGACGACTTTGGGGTCTCCTTCCCTCACTGTTTTCTTCAGAAAAGACACCTTTTCTTTCCCGGATAAAATCGGGAAATAAAGAAGAGGATGAGAAATTTTAAATACACGCTTCCGGTCTTCGCTCATTGTTCGAAACCCTCAAATAAATCTGCACGAGGAGACATAAACGAGTACTGCGATCAACTCAATCAGTTGCACCCTAAAGTAAGTGGAAAAGTGTTACTTTATATACATTCAATACACTAAGTAGTCCATGCTTGCCTTAATAAGAGTTTTATTTAAGGGCATGTCACATGAAGTATTGAAAGAGGCGTAGTCATACTACTGTAAACGGATGGACCTTTAAGCCTTATGGGGGATGCAAAACATGAACGTTGTTGAAAATTCACGAAAAGTAAAATGGAAAGGCATTTTTTAACAAAGTTTACGAGGAATTATAGCTGAAACCCCATTCCCTATAACTGTTTACATTCCACCCCAAAAGGCATCAAAAGTTCAAGGTAGAATGTAATAGTATTATTTATTGTAATAAAAAATACTACGATTCCCTAGCTAAACTAATGCATGGAATCATTACTTCTAAGCTTGTGTCTGGAGAAACAAGCTTAATACATGCATTGCCTTAGATTTCAACCATGAAGAAATGTTATTATATATCTGAAATAAGGCTTCAAAGTGTTATTCATTTTGTATTTCGAAATACAATTCAACGGATTTTCCTTGAAAAATACAGCAGCTAATTAGTACCTTTTCATGAATAGGTCTGATTATGCAATATAACTTTGATTGCTCTTACTATTGTATTTCTTTTATTACTGCAATCCCATTTCAAATTCAACAGCGCTCTTAATAGAAAGAGTTTTGAATAACGAGAAGTTCCCCCTAATTCCTCCCTTTTAGCCAACGGGTAAGGTCTTGAGGAGCGGAAGACAACAGCCATCACACACCTGATAATTTGAAGGGCTTGGTTTCAATAACTTTTAGCAAAAATTCAATTCAATTCTGAAAGTACAGTAATACGGACAATTTGAACCCAGCGATAAATTATTTTTGCCATTATCCATCCACATTGAAGTTGATATGATTTAAGTGGGAATAAGAAAAATGCTATGTACATCATACTCATCAGCCAGTTTCCTCCTGAAATATCGACACGTACTGCAGAAAACGAGGGTTAGTCAATAAAAATTGGTGTGTTGCAATTATCAATATTTCAAAATGGCTAGCCCTAGGAGAAATAAAATTGCCCATGAATTTTAAAAGGGGGAAAATAAAGAACGCGGAAAATCCATTGACACGGATTCAAAAGCGTTTATAACCGCGAACTAGGTCAGCATAAGCGCGCACCCTTTCACACCTCGGAAGTTCATCTTCATCAGTGTTTCAGAGCAAGAGACAGAAAAGATGCAAAGCGGTCAAATCTTAACGTGGCACGTGGCACATGGCACGTGGCACGAATATGTTTACCAATTTTAGGGCGGCGAGGAAGTTCCACCACCATTCGCACTCGAACACATTCATAATATTTCCGATAACCATCTTTCGTCTAGCGCAAGGTAAGCTCATCTGCAATCTGGCTTTTCGCCAAGATTTTACTGAGTGCAAAGGGACGTCATAATGCCACTATCGATATTCCATCGCCATGAATAAGGGATATAATGTACCAATGGATGTTTTTTTTGTCATTCTCTCCACCCGAGGCGCATCGCTATATTTACGGCATAATACGCCAACTGACTTGACCAATGCATCTAGTTCAAATCCCTTGAGAATAGCACTGCCCTTTGGAAACATTTTTAGTCGGTCACTTCGAGGTATGGTTTGGCAAACACCACTGAAGATATTCAAAATCTTACAGCTGCGGCCCATTCACACAAAAGTGCTCATCTATTTCTGTACTAGATAATTATGTATACACCTTTAAATAGGCAGTGTAGCAGCATAGCGAAATTAAATGTTTAAATTGAAATGTTCACAAGTCGTTTTCAAAATAATGAACGCTATATTATACAACAAATCCCATACAACAGATTGAGATTATTCAAATGAAAAATGACCTAAGAAACATACTATAACACAACTTTTCAGTTTGTGTGAGATCGAATAACCGTATGTTTCTTATAAGTATGGTAGATTATTATTAAGTCCACCATACGCCAAGGCAAAATACACATATAAAGACTTGAAAAACATAAAATAAAAGCATAAATTGTCCACGTTCTAATTAATCAGGATCAATTTCTATGTAGTAATGGTAACTTGTGCACATCAATTCCCCATCTGAAAGTTCCACTCACCATTTCCAGATGAATCCAAGCTAAAGAGTAGGTATGTTAATATGACTTCAGAATTTTAAAGAGAGAGGTTCGTTTCACACAATAGTTGAACGTATTAATGTATTTAAGTACCAATATTCTATAAATAATCCTGTAAACTGGAGAGGAACCAGAAACGAACAGCACTGCCATGCACAGGAGATGAAAGAAACTAATTTTCTTTGTACTCTATAATAGAGCCGTAGGTGGATGGTGGAGCACTCTCTGAGCAAACATCGCAACTTTGCGATATCTTTACAAATAGGCGTTAAATTTACAACAGACACATTTTTTCACAGCTGGCCCAAAGTCATTCCAATGGAAAAGAGCTACTCCATGTTACGGTACCATAAACCCCTATTTGCGGTTACAATGGGGTTAATTGAGTTGCAGACAAAATGCTTAGTAGCGGATTGGCTATATTACTAATCCTGATGGAGGGGAGATTCATTATTCAGATTATAAAATGTTCCCAAATATATTTAAGCCAGGCATTCTTTACTCTAAAGCCTTATTCTTTGTTACCTTAAGTTCTTTCAACAGAACTAAGTCTCCAACATCGCATAACGGATTTAGAAGTTGCCACTCTGGTCTCGTAGTAATATATACGGTGCATAGCGAGAAAACTACTTAATAACCTATCGGTCAGCACTCACAGATCGAGGAGAACTCCAATCGAGAAGATAGTGAGACGCTCTCGGATTAGTTCAAGCACACTAATAAAGAATATCATTTGTAACTGCATCATGGGGCGGCAAAGATCCTCATTAACATGATTGCAGTTGGTAGAATACCGAACACCTCAAGTGATCGTTGGAGAGAAGATAGCTTGACAGCGGGAATATAGCAGCAATGAAACCGGACCCGTTTTGAAGTGTTTCTATGCATTTATGAAGTGTTTCCTCTTCCAGTCAATGGTTAACCACTCGATGTATCCATAATGTATTACCCTTTTACCCTTGAATGTTAACTAAAGGATTGAGCATATTTCTCACACAAATACAGGCAATTACTTTCGTTTATTACCAAGAAATACCGGGTTAAAAATACTTCCAAAAATAACGCAGAATTAACTGAAGAGTAGGGCTCCCTTGAAGGTTTGGTTGGGAAGAGGTTAACCTAAAGGTTTACCATCGATTTAACCTTTCTTTGGATAATTCTTCTTCTTTCTCTCAGCTCCAATTTCGAATTGGGAAAGTCAACTATCCCTTCTTCCCGAATCTTCCCGAATTATTATCGCCCAAAAACATATATAATCGAAGTACTAAAGCTGAATGATGAAAATCCTTCACAATATTCTATTATATTTTCAAATAAAATCGAATAATGATAATAGATGAGGGTCTTGCTCGGAGGCAGTCCACTGTCGTAATGGTTTTTACGGAGTATTTACATATTTTGCCCGATTCTCACATTCCACGATAACGCATCAAATGAGGAGGAAGAGGAAGCATATGCCTTGCATAATTTCTATACGTCTGCTCAACAGGAAAGCGCACTGAGAGTCTGCAAAGTATCACTCTATCGAGGTGATTCCAGTGAAACTTCAACCGGAGAATATTTCAAGCGACCACTTAGTTAAACATTTTTAAGGTGCTCGTTTGCATTCTGAAAAACATCGTATTTCGACACAATTTTGCCCCCCTAATGGCTACGTAGATTGTTGAGATAGAAAAGGCCTGGAAGTCTTAAAAGGGGGAATAGGAGAGGAAGAGAGGGGAAGGGGAAAAGGACGAAAGGGGTGAAGAGAAGTGAAGGGACGAGGGGAGGGAGGGAGGGTCGATCGTGGAATAGAGGGGGGAAAGGGAGAGGGAAAGAAAGAAAGAAAGGGCCTCTACACACAACCATTCTCGTCGACTTGCGAGTAGGACATTTCCACGGGGCGAGCCATCCATTTCCCGCACCCGTAGCTAACGTCAACCAGCGCTTATGAATAGCCCAATTATGCAAGGGCAGTTTGAGTTTCAAAATACGCTCAAGCCGTTTGTTTACCCGCCAAACGGCGTCCCGAGACATAAAAGTTACCCTCATCTATAGGGGCGGTATAGAGGGAGAGTGGGGGGATGAGGGAGGAAGAGGAGGGGGAGAGGGAAAGGACGGATGAGGGCCGCTCGAGGAGGGGGGAGGGAGGAGAGGAAACGCTCCTGTTTTTCTTTTATTTCCCCCTTTTTTATCTCCACCCACTATTCTTTTATTGTTCCCTCTTCGCTCCCTCCTCCCCAACTCCAGTTTCCCCAATTTCCTTCATTCTCTCCGTCCTTTGCCCAAATGTGCATGCCAATATTTTTCACTCCGCTTCTACCCTCGCTCGCAATAAAAATGACGCAACAGTATTAACGCTGAATGCGAAAAAGTTCCATATCACAGCACAAAAGAACCCGAATAATGGCGTAAAACGTTTGTCCTGAGGATTAAAAAGTCACATATTTAGGTACTGTTTTATGATATCTGGTCAACGTTAAACGAAAGATGATGTAGCATTCCCGCTAGCTTGAGTTTAGCCAAGTGCATAGGTTTTGCATTTGATATCAGACAGTAGACTAGTTAAAGAGGTCGTTTTAGATAAGGGAGCATGTAAATTTCGGTTATTACACCGAGAAAATATTTAACCAGAGATAATATTACCGAGCATTGATGAAAGATGCACACAAAAATTTCGTTTATTTTACAAAACTGCGTTTTCTCGCAGAAAACATTCTAAAGTAGTTATATGAAATAGAGTGAAATTAAAATTAAAAAATGAAATTTGAAATAAAAATTTTGAGAGAAAAATTATCTTTCACGGAATAATTTCTCGTTCGTCCCCTTTCCCCCTTTACTTCCGCGCCCAGTAAAACAAAATAAAGCTCCAACGGAAAGGTTTTATTAGTGAAACAGACACGAGAATGAATCACGTAAATGATGAGTCATGAATTAACATTAATTAACTCGAATTACCTCATTATAAACGGCTAGCCTTATTAGATTCCTTTTACGGCCGTCTTTTTAAAAGTGTTACCTTACAAGGCGCCACACAAGGCAGAAAAACTTGAAGGCGTGCCATAAATGTGGTGGACGATTGAAATAATGGATGTTATGTCGATTTCAGGATTAGAAGCGTCAACTGTAATTGTTAGTTTTTACTTATTCCTCCTCCCTTAACCCCCTTCATGCATTTGCCCGACGTTTCCCCG
The DNA here is from genome assembly GCA_963169105.1 of Ceriagrion tenellum. NCBI lineage: Eukaryota > Metazoa > Arthropoda > Insecta > Odonata > Coenagrionidae > Ceriagrion > Ceriagrion tenellum. The sequence goes on along the minus strand of OY720635.1, from coordinate 31,821,744 downwards.
AGGAAGGATCGGCCACTTATTAAGTCACTTCCTCACGCTTCTTCCCTGCAGGCTGTTCCCTATTTCAGCCTTGGAAGCAGATCGAGGCCTCATTTCCTCCTCCCCCGCCCCCCGGAAAGTCTAATGTTTTATTCCTGGCGTAATACTTTTCCCGTGCTTTCCCCAAATTCCGAAAGACGGCGGTCAGCTTCGAGACATTGAGAATAAATAAGATGGACGCACACGCTGCAAGGTAATCTTATTCCGTTGAATAGCTTACTGGTGTCAGATTAACTGAACAAAGACAGAGCGTAGCAAAGAGGGGATTGAAGATGGAATGGACGCCAAATATTCAACACGGAAGTGAAAGTGCCTGCTTTCCCTTTATATCAGAGTTAGAGTCACCATTCGTGCCTTTTGTAAATAAAAAAAGACAGGCGAGGACCAAGAAGATCCAAGTAGCTTCCCCGTTGATTCACTTAGGGCAGCAAACATGTTTTTAAAATATTCACAGACCTGATTTTCTAGAAATTGGTGTAGTTACTTTCATCTTTAATTAGGAATGAGTGTTGTAATAGGGTTAGAGCATTAGGAAATACTTTTATAATTGGATTTCACAAAACTATCCAGAATATGTTACAACTAGATATAAACACGGTTACGCTAATTGGAGCAAGAGCCGATAAGGATTAATACAAGAGCGCAAATTAACTCAAAAAAGTGATAAAAAAGAGGCAAGAAGTACACATTCACAAGTAACGGAATTACAAAGGCGCCAATAGGCAAAGGAATGCCGACAACATAACCCAAGTTTTCCATAATGTTTTCTCACAGCAAGGCAAATCAGCTTAATGGTTAAACGTAGGCGATGCGTCGCACAGCTAATGGTTTTAAATCTAGCAAACGCATGCTTCGCTTTATCATTCTTGATTTCTGCAATGCACATAATCCAGAGTACATTAAGTACAAGAAATTGACTACAGCGAAAGAATTTGCCTTTTCCACTGCATTAAAGTAGAACCATAAAATGCATTTCCTCACAATTTTTCATGAGTCTTTTCATTCGGAAAATGGATCATTTCTGTTCCGTTATCGTTCCGCTTCAAGCATGGGGAGTTAGCATCGGAAGAAATACATCTCGCCTATTGCATATTGATAAGCTCAACTACTCGTTCAATAAGTAGGACGTTTGCTCAATTGATCGGATAATGGAAAACCTGTTTCACTTCCAAGCGCGTGCTGTAATATATCAAATAGCATAACCATAGATGGTTGTGCACTGGAGTCTTGCTGTGTTCGCCGCTTTCAGGGATCCATGTTGTAACAACCCAACGAAGACATTCGACACTCACGCATGCTTTATAATTACCCCTATAATGCGGCTGCCGATCAAATTCAGATTTATTATCAACGGAATGCATTATCGGTGATTTGTGAGGGCAGTGATGGCAACTTTTTTCTCAATGTTGGCGGATGAGTTCAAAGATAGCGGCTGTAATTTCAAACGTAAATTGGATTTCCTTTTCGTTTGCCAGTCGTTAAGGTAGAGTTCTTTAGCAATCAGGAGCAGTATAACTCCATTCAATTTAATTAACATAAAATATTATTCGTCAACTGTGGAATGTGATTTTTCAGTGCTCACATAAAACGTGAAAATCGGCTAATTGTAAACAAATTTCTATAAAATAAGCGTTATGGAGAGTGCGATTTATCGGTTGAGTAAATAATAAGAAACATTGTTTTAAAGATGCTGTTTTTATACAAATGTTCGCAGCAGTATGCCCGTCTTTGTAATAGTTTTCAGTTCTCGCTTATTGTTTGTTTACAAAGTAGGAAAGTAAAGCTGTTTAAACTTTGTGAAATCTTAAAAATATTCCATTGACTTAACTAAATTTAGCATGGACTAGATCAAAAAGAGAAAAAAATGTTGAATCAATCACAAAAGCATACCAAACGTCGATATTTACTTAAATTCCAGCCATTATAAAAATAAAGTTCGAAAAATACATGACAAATCTGTGGCCATTGAGCTCCCAATGCATTCTAATTTCTCAATGGCAAAAATTCATAGCAATCCCAGCAGTTTAGCGAGCTGATGATTATATACGTAAGTTTAATTACCCCCAATACGCCACGATAATTTTGCAATACACAAGCAAGTCGCGGGCTATATTAATTGCTCCACTCCTTCAGCAGTTTGAAGATGAATTCACAAAAGATTAAAATAGATTAGTCAAGAAAGGAATACGGAATTTTCACACAGTTATTTACGACGGCCTCATATAATCCACGTTACATTTTGTAGGAGTACTCAAGCCTCCAGAAGGTTTTACGACTCTCTACCCTGTCTTAAATCTATATTAAAGTTGCAAGAAATTGAATAAGACATAAGGGTGCGATAAACATGTCCGGAAGGACATGGGGCCCTCTTACGTTTCGCTTGATAGCAATAAAAACGTTCCCCAAGAAAGAAAAGAACACGGACAAACGGCTTCGAATACGTCCAGCTTCTCATTCTCCCAAGTAATTAATAATAAAACGCTCTAAAGAAAGCGAACGTTCATGAAATTCCCTCTTACACTGCCTGACGCACTCGCATATCATTATGTCCAATGCCAAAACGGGAGAAGACTATTCTTCTCTTTCTTGTCCTACCAAATGATAAATTAGGGAAAACAAGAGGACGGAGAAGAGTAGAAACGGACGGAAGGGAGCATCTTCCAGCGAGAGAAGGAGGATGAGGGCCTGAGAGACATGCCACGCTAAAACGTTTTCCTCAAACGACAAAGCCTCGCCGCACATATTGGCAATATGCACGGCTATACAGCCTCCCGTGGGCCAAGAGTTTTCTTCCGACTCTCATTTCACTGCCGTGTCTTGATGGGCTATCAAAAACCGAGCATCATCCAAAGCATTTACATTCCTAGTCCTCTTTCAGAATGGAATAATCCGTTCAAAACGGGATCATAATGTCGCGCATCAAAGCATTCCGGCATGATTTTTAATTTACTTCAGAAAGAATATTATTCCCCATAGACACATCCAAGCTTCAAATAGGAGGCTCCACTTCCGATATAAAAGCAGTGAATGGTACAATAGAGCTATGACGCCACCTAGGGAGTAGAGGCTTAGTATAGGGGTGTACCGTAGTCACTAAAATGTGTCAAAGGCAGAATTGCATGGATCAGTTACGCAGGCAATACAGCAAAAATTGGAATATTTTTGCATACCACTGTCGTCGCGTTGTTGTCGCGATACCATGGTATTTGATATAAGCATGGATAAATTAAATACAACAAAAAATCGTGTTATCAAACGATAAACGATTAGAGTCACAATAATAATCTTTGCATCCATATCATGCGAGGCTACACTTCCTTCCACTATCTCCTCCTATAATCAGTGAACTCACAACTTTGTTTCGCAAATTTAACACAATTAAGGTAGTTTGAACGAGATAGATCCCCAGTCAAATTGGAGACCATTTTCGAATTATGCGTGTTAATTTTAGGAAGCATGAATTAAATACTAAATCATTTATAGTGCAATTATATACTTGTATATGACTTAAATTCTAAGTAATTCGATGAAAATAATTTAATAAGTCTTTGATTTGACTCATTTTATTAACGCGGTACGTTCAAAACTCCTTTGCTACGGAAGGTTTTTTGCCATTCTGAAAAAATAGGGCGGTGACAATATGATTTATTTTTAAAAATAGTCGAGAAAACATATAAACTACACCCTATAAATTTTTTGACAAGATCTAGGTGTTACAAATGCCTCATTTTTCAAATAAGGTCTCTCTGGAGAGCGTAACTCACCATTTCTCATGTAAAAGGGCTGGTATTTTTCGTCAAAAATCTCAGAAAGTAGTTAGGTTAGGGGCTGATATTTTGGTATCTTCGAAAGAGTAAGATATTTTTCTTTAAAATGAGACCAAATTCATTCTAAGTGAAATTTCTAAGTGAAATGATATTTCGCTCAAACTACCTTAATACCTCATATCAATTTATCCTGTAGCTATTGTGCAGCCATGAATTGGAGGCTAATGCATGCGGAAAGCTATGGAAAAAAATCCTCTAGGCGTACCTGCAACGCGAAAAAAAATTAAAATTAACCGTCTGCCGTCATCCCTTCTTCCTGCTCCCTTACATAACCGCTTACAACGAAACCTTCTTTCCGAAGGTCCTTTAAACCTCTCCGACACACAAACCTGTTCCCCCTGTGAAATAATGGTCGTCACATGTGAACACGTGTTTGATATACATTCTATTCTCAGAAGAGTAGCATGCAGCGGGGAGGAAAAGAAGCAGAAGTACTCGGGAGGGTTAGGAGAGAAAAAAAAGACGGGTAAAGGAAAGGGAAGATCACTGAGGAGGGTCACTCGGACCGGAGGCGAGGGACAAGCGAAAACATCCGTCATTTTTTTTCGCAGAACAGGGTTCAAGAGTTCATAACCCCTTGCTTCTTCTCTCGGCAGGAGAGCGATTGGGGAGGTAGGGAAACTGAGGGTGAATCGAAATGGGTAAGAGAGAGAGAGAAATGGGAGGAGAAAGAATGGCACATGGCATGAGAAGGAAAGCGGAATGGGAGATGTCTCCATTCCACCAGATGAGAAGGAAGAGTAAAGGCCACAAAATGCTCGCTTCGTGACCCGTGCTGATCAAAGGGAAGCACACCAACCGGCTCAAGCTTTCGCAGCTACTGCTAAAGCCTACCTCATCCAAGAGCACGCCGTCATGGGGCAGCCCTCCCCCCGGTGGCGAATGTTGGTTGGGGGCCTTTTATGAATCGCCCCCGACCCATAAGGGCGCGATACGTACGACCCAAGCCGGGGGCATTCTTCAATGAGGAACGGAGGGCGTGGGTGGGAGGGAATGGTTGGAGTGGGAGAAGATGGGCGGGGGCCGGAGAGTGCGGGTGGGGAGGAGAGACGTGGGAGGATGCCGGAGGAGAGAGAGAAAGAGAGACCACTGAGAGGGAATCGGTCGTGATGTCTTCGCGCCGGGCGGCTCGAGTCAAAGGGAAAATGTGCCTTATCTCTTTTGTTTCCGCGGGCACCTACGCCCCGCGTCCTCGGCCACCTAAATCACGGCGAGAGGCGTTCGGTCGGCCCGGGTTCGATGGGGTCGTGCGGGCGACTGGGCTGAGCCGAAGGGAAGGCAGAGAGGATGGAATGGGATGGGCTTGGTTTCCTCCACCGCGGAGAAGAAAGGTAGGAGAGGAAGGATGCTGTGAGAGATGCTGCTTGGAGAGGAAGCCGACGGAATAAAAAGGCAAGTCCCATGATTCGCCCGTTGAAGTCGCCTCGGAAGATTTAATGGTCGGAGGACTCGGCGCATGTCCACTCCAACACAAGGACGGATTGCAGCGAAAAACTTTTTCCATCAGTGTGTAACTGATTAATATAATCAAGGGTAGGACGAGGATGAGAACATGTCTTAAACATGGCAATCGACAAGGCTAGGGTCCGATAACCCAAAGGAGGCCCCTAAGAGACTAGCTTTTCAAATCAGTCGTTCACGTTCCCATGAGTATTAATCGGTGAACATGACAGACCATGCTGCTACGCAAGCATGACTGTTGGTCATAAAACATACGATCTAAAATACAATTTCTAGTACCAACTCCTTTCGGATCAAAGCATGCAACAAATCGCATGAAGCGAAACATTTTATGAAGTTTATTAAAAGCAATTTATGACACATACAGGACTTTTGTTCTTATTCAAATAATTCATATTTAACATAATCTATGACAAAAATAATAGTCAATCCCTTCACGCCAACGTCTTAAAGAGAGTACTGACGTCTTAAGAACCATCTAACAAGGATATGCGTTTTAATTTTTGTCGAAAGTCAGGCGACTCAGGTATAAATAATCGGCATTTCTAAATACATGTACATGAATAATCGCACAGAATACAAGTTCGAAGTATTGAAAATAAACAAGATGGACGCACACGTATTACTGAGTAAAATGCACAAATCCATAATTTCCAGCAGATGAATCTTCAATAATTCGGTCAAAGCGGTCATAAAAATTTACCATAGCAAGAGCTATCAATATAGATTTTTCCTAATGTTTTCCTGCTTTGACAGAAGAATAGAACCAAGGTAAGGAATTCGAGTAGACGACTAACTAAAACAGGCTCGAGATTCAATAATATGATAGAAAGCCATTGTCGGATTTTGATTCGCTAACCACAACTTTACCTCAGCATCGTGGCTGGGAAAATATTTATGAAATGCAAAGCTATCATATACATATAACCGCAAGAGATGAAATCTTCCGACCTGTAGACCGTGACTTCGGCCGAATACTTTGGAGGGTCTCGGAAAACGGAAAGGTCCAACAATAAATCATCTCTGAATTCTCCTCTTATTCTTCTGCCACCGTTTCCATTGTGACCGCGGGAGGAATGGAAAGAAAAGGAAGAAGATAGAGAAAGAGAGAGAGAGAATACCTTCTCCTTTCTTCTCCTTGCTCCTCGCAGCATCCACCGACTCGACGACAACGCCACCCCACTCAATCTCCCACGTCAGAAAATTCCACCCTCTCAAGCCCCACCGGTTGGCCCCCGCTCCCCGCAACCGTTCACGCGCAAAGAGAATGCCAAAAGTCCACCAAACGTATTCCTCTTGTTCCTAGAGTTTATCGCCTGGCTACCTGGTTACCCGAGGCATCCATTGGAGCATAGAAGCACGGGAGCCTGACCACGCTCGCAACCGACCCCTTTGAAAGGCCTTCCAAAGATTTCCCACCGCTCCCTCTTTTATTGTCTTTTGTTTTCAAGATCAACACAAAGAACCATCGTAAGCACTATATTTAGGACGGAGGAGGAGGCAATAACGATTATAGGATGCACTGTAGCAATTTATTTCCCCCGATTAATCATAAATGTATTGGATGTTACTGCGATTAATCGCAGCCATCAGAAACAGAAAGCAAGCACACGCCAGCCATTAGTCTCCAACATGCAGTCTGAGATATTTTGATGACTTCAAAAAATTAATTGAATTCTCGATGCATGGCTGAAATGAAAATTAATAATCTCTTTCAATAATAAAATATGAGCATTGTTAAAAAACACCAGCATATTGTACTCATAGTAATATTACACTCGCCGCGTTGATATATTTTTGTTCTCCTTACTAGAAGCACAGTAAGAGTAGAGCTAAGTCTTTTTCTCAGGGAATAATTTGTTAAATACACCGGCTGTTTAAGTCACTGAAAAAAAGAGTTGAAACAAGTGGTTTAAAAGATACAGCTGAAGTGATTTTCCCCACGAATAATACATTAGTATAAAGCATTGAACATAACAACACAAAATGATGGAATATAATGTATAACAAATATATACATAAATAGACAAAGTTTAGTCTAACGTAGTAGAGTACATCGGGAAATAAGGCAAAAGTAAACTGGCCACCCAGTCTTCAAACGTGAAAACTCACTATGCTAAAAAATGAAACTATAAAATGCTACTCGACTAAGTGAAAGAGGAGCCATTTCACCAGAATTATGAAATCATCCGTTGAATTGGTTAATGTTCATCCAGTTAACGGAGAGAAAAATATATCAGATACCAATGAAATAATTAATTCTAAACCGAAGATACTAGTTACGCCTGAGTATATTCCCTAAAGTTTAGTTCTACTCTCTTTCTAGTTTGGCCATTATCTATTATTTTCAGCAAATTATTTAAAGAAACTGAGTGAACTTAAAAATACACCCAAATAATTTACAACGTACTTTCTTTGCAGCAGGCATAACAAATACGGCATAATGATTATTAGCGCATAATGCCATGGCATAATGACAATGATCTCTCTACAAATGTTAGGGGAGTCATTAGCTGAAATATATCATGTGCGTATCATAAAAGTCAATCAGTGATACTGGTCCGCAAAAAATTCTGAACCCCTGTATAAGAGACCCAAAACAAAAAGGTTCATGTCGGTAATTACTTCCAGTTGCCTTCTGTTGCGATCTTGAAATCACTAAAAAAATACAGAAAGTTATTCTGTCAGTATTAGCAGTAAAACACAACAGCAGTAATATGAAGAAGAATACGAGTAAGTTCAAGTTGAGATTTAACCTCTGTAACACACCACCGATTGTGAGAAACGATAACAAGAATGTTAAGTGGCTCAGAGTGGAGAAATTTTTATTGGTATCAAATATCCTCCTAGTTTTTATTAGGCTTTCTAAAAATGCTTAACTCGATTAAAACGAATTGATAGCGTTTCCGTCAGTCACAATGATTCGTTACCGTCGACTTTAAGCCAAACTCACGGAAAGGTTAGAATTTTGCGACTGAGCAAATTGCTATATTGTCCGGATTCACACTGGCTAATAATCCACTTACAAATCAAGGAAAGAATATTGGAGAATCGTCACAGCTTTGAAAAGTTTTTATAACCAACGAAAAACCACAAAATTGCAGATTACATGGATATTGGGCCTCAATGGTAAAATAACACAACAGCAAAAGGGCAACCATTTTATGGGGATGGTGTAAAACCAAACCATGGTAATAAAATAAATGGAGTTTCCATATTTCATTGTAGTCGTAGTTAACCTTTAACAACGCATTCTTTTATATAATTAGAAATATGTATTGTGAGATTTTGAGCTCCACCAACCTCAATTTTGGGTCATGAAAGATGGGTTTTAATGCGATTGATGAACTGATCTCAAACTAATAACGTGAAAAGAAAATTTAGTTTCAAAATTCATAGAAGTAAAGGTAGTGGATGCGAATTAATTTACAACGTGGTTTCAACTGAAACAATAACGAATCTCTACTTCCAATACATATGAAGCTATCCAAGGAAGTAAAATAATCCATTGATCAAGCAGGGCAAGGAGAAGCTTTTGCAAGCGGTTTCACTCGCCCAATTTTCCCTCACTGGACAAGTTTCTAGGAGTAGAAAGTTAATCACGATCCACCACTTCACGTTCCCAAACAATCACTAGAAACAGTTATAGTACCATTTTCTTATTATTCCGTGGATAACACACTAAATTAGTGAGAGAATGCGGCTCATCCTCTCGACTCACCAGCCTATTCGCACGATTTCTTTTTCGGTAGAAGCACCCTACCGGCTACTGTGAGAGATCTGAAAGGTCTCCTTATTGTCTTCCGTCGCATATTTCTCCTGCCGCACGACCGACCGTAAATATCATCTGCCTGATTTTACGTATCTTTCCGAGATATCTCGTGATCGTCCACGAGAAAAGTTTTTACCGGCAGCACTGAGAGAGTAGTGGATTGAGTGAAAGGGAGACATATGTGAATGCATGGAGAGACTTTCAAAACCAGGTATTTTGAAATGTTGTCTGCGCGGCATTAGAGCCTAGTGGTTGACGCGTTTAAGGAAGATAAAAAACAGAGCAACTTCCGAGTACAACAATATAATAATGAGGAAAATAACACCCGATGAAAAATATGACAAAACCCTCTGATTATTCTGCTTAACATTATAACTAACAAAAGGAAAATATTCTTACACAGCAACAGCCATTTTTAGTCACCCTCATTTACTCGAAAGATTTATACTCTAAAATTATTTCTACGCAAATAAAAGTAAAATGAGATGTTTGGGAACAAAACCAAATGCCAAAAAAAACCAAAAAAACACCATTTACTGTGGCAAAATAAATTAAGCCCTTTTTAAAAGCACATTTGCACTCAGGAACACGTAAATTGCAAGCTCAATATCACGCAAATTCATTGATTCCTCAATAATCCCTATCTTTATGGAATTTTTGCAAAACCGTGAGAAACCTAACAGAAAGATTGACCTCATAGAGTTGATAAGGAGTCCATATATTAAGAGAATTCTAAAACCAAGTAGCATATATATCTAATATACCCAAAGTTTATCATCATTGATTCTTCCACGGAAAGCTGTTAGAAATAATATCAAAGGAGAGAGAAATACAACTCCATCAGTTGATAACTACAGGGTTATATACTGACTCACCTGTCCTCTTTCACTATCATATCCCAGTTAAAGTTATTTTTCTTTAATATTGACCTTTTGCGTATATTTTGCAATAATGTACCTTCACAAAGCCCACATCTTGACTTACATTCACCCAGAAAGAAAATATTCTTACCCATTCACCCATATAATCACCCCCACGAAAATATTCATCCATTAAATCAATCCAGATCAATCGATTTATTGAAATACTGAGCACTTTTAATTTACTTTTACATTTAAAAACCTATATCAACATAAGTTTCCGTGTATAATTATCCGACAATGATTCGTTTTTACTACATTTCATTTTTTGTGTACTACAACGTCAAGAGCCAATTTCAATGATTAGCTCCAAAGATTATTCATAAAGCAGAGAATGATTATGCTTCCTGATTCGTACAACCGAGTGAAATTTTTTGTCTCCTGGGTTTTCTCGAATCTCAAAATACGTCAAACAGAAAGTTCCTCTTAGGCGCAGATCTTCAACATCGAAACAGAAATAATATTAACTACCCCCGTTCATCGTTCATGTAAAAAAGGCAGCAGCTAAATAGAGAGTAACCTTACGGAGATACCGAGAAAAGGAAGATAATAAAGCAAACTATCATAACAAAATTCCATAATTCCCACCTCTTCATTCCGGTTTCCTGCCTCCTTGTACCAATGATCACCTTGATAGCCTCCTTGTCACAAAGGTGCTGACAGCCACTGAAATGATACATGTAGTATGGTCATTTCCGTGCCAATGACGATGAAAACGTAAAATCTGGTTGCAGTTAAATGTAAAAAAAGTGTATAAATAAAATATTTGCTTTATCACCCTCGTTATCGGCTTACAAAAGTGACTCACAGAGGAGCAGGAAAAGTTCGTTTGGTATTTTGCTCGGGACACTCTCAATCCAAAACTCACATCTACACAAAACATTACAAAACGCTCCCATGTTAGTACAGATGATGCTTTCCTGCGGTATCGCGTGACTTAGCAAACTACCGCCTGATTTAATTTTACTCCGGCTTGATTCATCTGTACCATCTTCACAGGTCATCAATCAGAAAATAAATTTGCTGTAGCTCTCCATCCCACACTCCTCTCAGTCAACTACGTCAATCTTACATAAGTCAAAACTTTTTCATCCTCCATAATTTTCCAGATGAAATAGAATTAAATTACTAGTTCCTTTTTTAAAGTATTATAAAGTTTAAGGTAAGTAATAACAGATTGCAGTAAAATCCTCTAGATTTTTATATGTGTAGGTTCACATCTGTCCATATTTTTTCTATTATTTCAGCATACGTTCTACCTGTTCATGCCGCTCATAAAACCTATCATGTTTCTCTCCATTCCCAGCTTCCACAACGCACTTTCCTCTGACATGGTCTTAAGCAATCCTCGCCCTAAATTACTTCTTCCAGCTACCTACTTTGCCTCTCTCGAATCTCATCCAGAATTTTTTTTCCCCAGCAACCCCTCCTACAAACTCTACCGAGCACTTACTCAATGGTCTTCCTTTCCGTCCACCACACTTTCTCTATCCTCCTCCACACCCACATCTCGAACACCTGCAGCCTATTTTCGTCTTTTTTTCTCAGAGTCCACATTTCTGCCCCACATTTATCTATTATCACCTTCTCCTTTATATTCTTAGCCTAGGTCACCGTAATCAGCTCCCTTCAACGGCAGAACGATTTTTAGTTAGCGCTTTTCTCCTCATAATTTATTTGCTTCTATGCCTATTTTTTTCGAACACAATACGCAAGTAATGAAATTGCGCTGCTTGCCCCAGTTTGTCTCTCCAAACTCTTATGACCAGCCTGACTTTATCTGTCCAAGTAAATCTCATTGCCATTTTTTTCTAATTATTTATCATTATTTTGAAGTCCTCCACTAAATTTCTGAATCATATATTTAGGTTTGCAATTGCCTCGTAGATGGACCCACCAAAGCCAGGTCGTCCGCGAATCTGACTGATACATCAGCTGGCCTCCTGCCCTGATTTCCACATGCCTGTCCTAGGCATAAATGTTAAAAATTAAAAATGACAACGGGCAGCCCTGCCCCATACCGTGACCTGCAATTGCCCACCATGTATCTCCGTCAGCCACTACGATTTGTGCCTGCAGAGACATATAGAAGTTTCGGATTAATCTCTTTCTCGTCAATATATTACTACCATCCCAAGTGTCTGTATTAGTTTTTCCCAAATAACTCTGTCAAACGCCATATCGAAATCCAAAAACCAAGCCAAAAAATTCTGATTATACAAGTTACTTTATAAGTTTTATGACCGCATTTGCACTCGGGTTGTCCTCCGTGTCCTGAACCAAAACTGGTCATCGCTCAAGTAACAACTTACGTATCTTCCAACCTATAATCAATTACATACTAAGTTGAACTTTTTTCACGGGTGGAATCGGACTACTCCATCTATAACCCTCTAATCCTGATGCTTTCCTTTTTTCGGTTAGATATCAGGACTTTAAAAAAGAATCCTCTGGCTATACTCCTTCCTCGTGAGCCCTACAAATAAGTTCAAAATGGTCGTCTTCCCATATCACCTTGGCTCTTCTGTAGCTAGCTGAAAAACAAAAATTTCAGAGTTGCTATCTACTACCCTAGCTTTTCTTGCCTTCATCTCCGTTAATGCCTTCTGTTATCTATTTTGGCGTCTATTAAATTCGGGCTAAGGTTTAATTTCTCTTTTTATCTCTTAACTTCTGCAAAAATAAGTTTAAAGAGTGATTACTGCTTCCATATAGCTTGTGTACGCATTCTCTCCAGCTATCTTAAATAGTATCCACTTCGATTAAAATCATCCCCGTTCTGTCCTTACTTGTTCTATTAGTTTGCCCTCTTCTGCCTCCCGATTGCATTTTCACTTCAGCATATAGCGTAAGCACTTTCTCTCTTTCTGCAGCTTGTTCATTTCTTCACACTGAAAGAGAGTCAATTACGTTAATTTTTAAGAAAAGTAATGTGATGATGATGCCAAGGACTTCGACATCTCCTTCAACAATTTCACTTCTATTCCTCTCATCCCCGCATAAAAGAGATGAACTTGGACCAGCGTACTTCTATATCTACATCTACACACAACCCAGCGAGCCGCTGCATGGACGTGTGACAGGAGGTATTAGGACACAGGCCGTGTAAATATGTGAGGGATAAGGTTTTGGGAAGGGTACTGGTGACGAGTACCATGGGACTGTTTTTTGTGGAGCTTAATTTTTATTGTGGTCGCTTATTGTTTGCGGAAAGAACGAATTTTTTTACCTATCTGTTCGGCAGCGTACCTCTCTTATTTTATCTCATCCGTCAGATCTAAAGATGTAGTGAGGAGTCATGATAATATTCTCTACGTCGCTCTGAAAAATATCAGTTCTGAATTTATCAAGCAACCTCAGCCTAGCGTGTAGCCTCCGAGTCTCTAGGGGCTCCCACCTTAATCCCTCTAAAAGTTGAGAGACACTATATATACGCCCGTAGCAGTTTTTAACGAAGCGTGCAGCATTTATTTGTATGTTATTGATTTTTTTGTGAAATCTTTGTGACCAGGGTCCAAAATGCTCATGGCGTACTCGAGGTGTGGCCTAACCAGAGCAGAGTAGTACAAACCTCCTATAATCTGTCAGCGCAATTGAAAACAAAGAGAAATACCGATGACTCCTTACCCTAAATGAATACTGATAGGGAGAGAGTTATGGGTAATTCCATCCGACCACGCCAGCCTTTCTATCATTCACCGTCCTCTCGTTTGCTGGCCTCACTTCCGACTTCCATCCTCCCAAAACTTCTTCCTCTGACCCCTGTTCCCTCTGCCTCCTCTCTCGCCACTCCTCCGTCATCCACCCATTCCTCTTGTGCACCTCCGAGCTGCTGTCCCTCTCATATAAAAATTTCCGGGCCATCCCCGGTCTAAAGGAGAAAGGAGAGGCGGGTTGGATGGGGGGGACATGAGGAGGAGAGGACGAGGTTTGAAGGAGACGGGCAGACTGACAAATGGCTTCATTAAACACACGACACTGAGTTAAGGAGGTCGGCCGGGACGGATTCACACCCTCCGAGAAAGAAAGGACCTTCTCCCTTCCCCAATACAATCTTTTTTCCCCTCACTCCTCTCCTGCCTACTGTCCGCCGACTAGCCTCCCATGCTTCGCCATACTTCAAACGAATCCTTCACCATATTCAAAAGTACTACTTCTTTGCCTGGTTTCCGGCATAAAATTTCTCCAAGAGTATTCACTGAAGTAGGTTCTCGTTTTAGTAACGTTAAACCATCCTTAATCCATTCGTTTCTTTCGGAAGACTTCCCAGCAGCGTGTTAGGCCAATGTTTGTGAAGCCACGTTTCGATGTTCGGGTACTTGTCATTTCATAAAACAGGGCGGTAAAATGGCTAACTAAAATTCCTTTGCTTCTATCTCAAAACATGATCTGAATGATATACAATCCTTAGAATATAGTTAAAATTTAAACAAAGTTTCATTATAGAAATTAAACAAGTTTTCGGCCCAATATATTCTCTTTCATTAAAATGATCGAACTAAGAATGTACGAGCACAGCAGTTTAAATTCTCGAGTCCGAAATACCAAACGATATTCGAGGGAAAAATTGCTTATTTTTACATGCTTTTCTTTAACTCGCTTTTCCATGGATCCATGAGTTACTACTTCATTTTGCCCTACAAAGTTACCACTTCATTCGCTGAAATTTATGAATTGAGTTATAATAGCGGTAAAGCATCCCACTCTCGTCCCGTGGGTATATCACAGTTGTCGCATCGTGTCCACATGCTATTTTTTAGTAAACAGTCCTAGTTTTTCAGTCCTAGTTAATAAAATGTTTATAAGACAAAATATTGTTTTTAACATTTTATTAACTAGGACTAAAAAGTAAAAAAATAAATAAAAAACGAGAAAAGAATTAGTAAAATGCTTTTCTAAAAATTCTTAAAATTTTCTAATAATTTTCTAAAAATTTTCTAAAACAATTTTTCAAAAAATTTTCAATAAAACATTTTCTGAAAATTATTAAAAAGTCTAAAAAAATAAATATCTTAACATCGTACTAAAAAGATAAAAATAATATTTTCTCAAGTGAATGAAAATTTAGCGTAATACTTGAAATAATTCAATTCAAGGAAATTAGTCACACAATGAAAAGCATTGGGAGCGACCTCATTTATATTTTGCACCTTAACTCAATTTCATTTAAAGATTTTCTAGAAATTGTATATCGAAGCTCTCTATTCCATTGAATACCAAAATCTTCATATTTAATGAATTTATATTGATATCGAATATGAAAGAGCGCTCCACACTTTTCGTTGTGGTCTTGTCATTGTGTGGCTAATTTCCTAAATTGAATTTAATTATTTCCAGTACTAGGCTAAATTATCATTCACTTTAGAAAATATTATTTTTTCTTTTTTTGTACGATGTTAAGATATTTCTTTTTTTAGATTTCTTAATAATTTTGTAGAAAAGCATGCTTAAAAATACTTTGTTCTTTTTTTTATTATTAATAGAGTTCTCTTTTCTGCGAGTGCACGAATGCTTTACTCTGTACAATACCAATATTAGTATTAAAACCATTTATCAAGCTGGGTCAGATAGTTTTCATAAAGAAAACTGACAGCAAATATCTAATTTAAGGTAGTTCGAGCGAGATAGTTCCCTGGTCGTTGGGGAGACCATATTCGAATTATTAGTTTTGATTTCAGCAGCTGTAAGAAGCATGCAGTAAACATTGCATTATTAACGGTGCAGTAATATACTTTTATATGACAGGACTTCTAAGTAATTAACTAAAAATATCTATGTAAGTCGTAAATTGACTCACTTTTTTTCCATGCGGATCGTTTAAAACTCCTTCACAACGATTTTTGCTTTTGCGATTCTTAAAAAAAAATTATTTCTGTGACAGTACGATTTATTTTAAAAATACACTCTCCATTTTTTGACGAGATTTAGTAGTGAAAAAGTCCTTATTTTTTAAATAAGCTCTCTCTAGTGTGCATGCACGAACCTTTTTGCATGTAAAACGACTTCATCGAAAACCTCGGGAAATAGTTCGGTAAAAATTTTTACGGCTTGATAAATGAGGTGTTATGGTACCTTAGGAAGGGTGATATATTATTCTTTCAAATAAGACCAAATTAATTGGTTTCTAGGTGAAATGGTATTTCGGTCATATTACACTAACCGTAGGCTTAGGCGAAGTTAGAGCAATCGGGGTATAGTCTAGATTTCAAGATTTTTGCTTCCAGCAGATGGCTATATGGTTCAAGACCGGTTGATGTCCTTGAAACTCATTAAAAAGCGATATTCAGATATTGATCATTTTACAGTCGATCAAAACCACACCCTACAGTAAAAATGCAAGTTTCTCCCGGCTTGGTGCTAGGTTCCATGGAGGAACTTGAGATTTACTTCCAACTGATGTTAAACCGGCCATTAGTTTCATTACTTTACCTGAAAACCAATTGGCAATGAGATAATTTGAAGAGAGCCCATAATGACAAAATGTTGAAGAATGCCGTCATGGTGACTCGAATTTATTTGCTAATATCATAGAGTTTAGAAGTATTTACTCTATGATATTATATTTACTCTATGCTAATATTATTGGGTCTAATTATTCATCCTTCTGATAAAATTTTGAAAATTAATTTTATAATTAACGATCATAGGTCTTTGAAGGCAAAAAAATTGATGCATTTCCTTCAATAAATATTACACGAGGATTTTTAAATTTATACTAATCTGATAACAATGCAATAAATTATTAGCGAAATTATCAGCAAGAATTGACATCAACCGAAGAGTATATTTTAAATTTTCAATTTACAGTAACTGGACAGCGTTATATCTGCAAAATAAAACCCTTGAGCAGTTTCCATACTTTCGTTGACGACAGAATAATGTGCTAATTAAGATAAGCAAAAACAGAATTCCAATTGCCTGGCTGATTATCCCTTGTAAGAAATTAATAAATAACTCGAACAAAAACGCAAATTACTCAAGTCTGAATGCAAGAAAAGAAGGCACTTATGCCAAAATAAAAGTCATAAAAAGGTATTAAAAACCTGAATAGTAAGGTAAATGAAAAACCGTTGTAAATATACATGTAAATATACAATGATGACAAAAATTGACAGGAAAAGAATAAGATTACAGGGTTTAAGAGGACGGAGGGCAGAGGAGGAGGATGGGGGACTCGGAGGAATAAAAGGGTGGGATTGGATAGCCTGTAAAGAGAAAGGGCATATTTTAGGAGAAAGGTGGAAGATGTATCTGATTTTACATCTTGAGAAAAATATAAAATCCTGGGATTGGTAAATGGGTAGCACACTCCACAGTGTAAGGAAGTGATTGGAGCATGCCTCCATAAGAAAGAAAAAATGAAGAGTTGAGTAACTATTACTGCAAATTGAGGGACGAGATAACGTTTAAACATTTTCGTTTATCAACAACAAAATATGCGTTATAAAAATTCGCGCTTGCCATTTTGTGTATCTTTATTAATTCTCGCAACTTTTCGTGGAAAGTCAATGTTATAGATTGCGTAGTTTTCCCTAGGCTGAGTTTGCAAAGTTCATGAAGTTGAAAAAACTGCTAAATTTAGGGTGCGCGGTGTCGATTATTGCATTAAGGGTCACCATTTTTGGTTTTATCATAGAGTAAAAATATTGCTGAAGTTGCAATAAAATTACCTTTAAATTGGTGTATAAAGTATTCCACTAGCATTTACAGGGACCAAGATATAACATTTCAAAATACAGTGGCATATCATTTTGACGCATTTAGTAAGTAATGGGCAGAAGCATCAATTTCTACCTGTGCATATTTAATATGAACTTCTTTAAGGAAAAACAGAATTAAATCTTTTATGTATCCGAAATTACGAATCAACAATGGAGGTCAGAAGGAATGCTGAAGCACAGGCTTCATCCTTTCTTAAAGTTGAACCTATTTCTTCTCGAACAGAACATTACTTCGAAATTTTACCAGAACATCCCGCCAATTCGCCGCAGACATACGTGCTTCATTTCTTGAGGCTATACAATAATAAAACTCAAACAATTCTTACAAAGAAACTCAACGGACTAAAATGGAACTTGAGAACGAGATGGCAACTGTTATCAATAAAATGAAGATGCGTGGTGGGATCTTGGTAAATCGTGAAAGGTGATAGAGAGAAGACGGGATCAAAATAAAAGAAAGTAGAGGAGCGGGGACGGAAGGGAAGAGAGTCGGAAGACGCAAAAGGAAAGGGATGGAAGAAAAAGGGCAGGAGCCGGGAGGAGGAGGAGGAGAGAGGTTTTTGGGATGGAAAAGAGGGATGGGACGGATGAAGTGATGGGAGGGGTGGCAGTTAAAGAAGTGAGGCGCCGGGAGCGATGGAGAAATTGAGAGATGAGGAAGGCGAGGGAGGGGAGTGGAGAGGGTTGAAAGGGGGAAGGCACGGCTCTAGGGTTTAAGAGGAGGGAGGACAGAGGAGGATGGGGGGTTACGAGGGAATGAATTGGGGATGAGAGAGGGAGGTATGAGGGGTGGGGTCGGAGGAGGGCCGAGCCAGACTGGAGGCGGCCTCGTGCGATGATAAACAGTGGCCGCCTAAAGAGAATGAGAGTGCGCGCCACTAAATGGTACGGATGGAATCAAAACGCCGTTAAAGATCGAGCTTTTTGAAATGGTACGGAAATAGAGGGAAATGCGTGGCGGGGCGGAAGGATGGGGGAAGTTCCGGAATATGAGGCAAAGGGAGGAGTGGGAGGGATGGAGAGGGGGGTGAGGAGGAAAGAGGGAAAGAAAGCACTTGGGAGGGTCGGCGAGGGAGAAGAAATGTCGTCCAGATTGAAGGAAAACAAATCCCTTGGGAAGATCAGAGAAAATTGAAATAGAAAGCATCTAGCGGGGATTTTTCCTTTTAATAAGTTTGATGCGCGCAAATGGTTAATGGCCGAGGATTACTTGAGCCCACAGCCTCCAATGACGCACATTCCACAGTTTACTTGGGACGTTTTAAGTTCCACCTATCCCATAAGAGCGAACATTCAAATCTTTAATGCAGAAATTTTACTGTGAATGAAGATTTTTCTAAGTCGATGAACATTAAATTTTTTTCCTACATTCGTAGGTCTACCAAAGACATTATTGTCAAAACTGTAAATTCCCCTGATGGTTCACAATGAAATCAGTCAATAATATTCCCGCGCATGTACTGGTACCAATGAAATGGAATACATACACATTTAGAGTTGTGCCATCGTTCTTCTGTCACTTATTTATGAAGGCATAAGGGAAATGAATATATTCAAGGGAATAACTTTCTAAAAGGCTCAGAGCCTGGTGATTTATGGCATGCCGATTCAAGTAGGTGCATTAAAGGTAATAGCGTGTTATCCTAAAGCAACAAAACTGCTTTATTACGAAGTTTTTTCTTTCAAGAGATTCCAATGTCTCATCTTCTTTTGATATTCTTCGCAGACGATCTTAATGGCTTGTAGTTTTCGGCGCGTTCCCGGATACAGTCAAAGGGAACCGAACCCTTTGAAACTAAGATTGGAATGAGTTGAAGGAAAAACGTTCGTCGTGAGAAGGAAAACAGTTCATTTTATAGAGAACAACAAAAAATACAGAAAATAATCCTCCGCGGCTAAAAATTTCAAAGCGCATCTGACCGTTGAAAATAATTCCATCATCCGAATGATTAATTTACTTTTTCCGACGGTTCTTACGGTTAAAAAATACAAGTCATAACGTTGGATTTACAATAGTTTCAGCTTAGTGCTGAAAGAATGAACTCTGAGACCTATTTACGCAAATGTAGTCTGGGATCAAAATCGGCCGTTCAGGTAAAAAGAGCTCATGTTACATCTATGACTACCATCCATTAACTTTGCAACAACTACTTCTCTAAGGACTATGTTGCAAGAGTATGAAGTCTCACTGACAAATAAATTACAGTCCAAGTAATTTATTAAGGTGTTGATGATTTACCATTTGCTTAACAGTAAATGGATTCTACACAACTTGTACGATTCAAAATTTTGAATTAGAAAAAAGGGGTCCCACCAAAGTTTATGTAAAAAAATGCATGTACTGTTTTCTATTGTTAAAATTCTTTTCCATTCTCTTTCAAAATGCACAGAATTTGGCTTATCACTGCCAGAAGAGGATCAAATACAGTTCACAATAAACCATTTGATCGTCTCAGTAAGTGCTATTTGCCTTGAATTCCACTCTTATAAGCAAGCTTAGAGTTTTCGTCGGAGCTGCGTGGTGAGACAAAGGGTCTACACATCTGCAATTAAGTGCTTCTTTTTTCCCGCGAGTGTATTACAGATTTCAAAATGCAATGCATTACAAAGCTTATATCATAAAAAATTAGGTTTTTTCTAGTCTGAGAGTTAAGACCATGAATACTCAAAAAGGATTCAAACCTTTGTTTTCCTTGTCTAGGCAACGTGCTGCCTCATTTTCCGCTTTAGTTCACCTAGATGTCAGCGCTGCCATCGAAGGAGACACTTGCGTCGACTCGTTGATGGCCGCTGTTCTTGAGGCGCTTTCATGAGCCTGAGGTGTTATTACTTTACAGTTGAAGGGATACGGACAGCGTGAAGTTTTAAATTCACAGTTTCTTATTTTTAACATTCAGAGTAGCCTTGTGGATGTTAGGGACGAAAGATTTGCCACTGGGAGTGAACCAGAGATGTAAGAAGATTCCATCGTGATCCAGCGTCGACGGTCGTCAGACGAATTAAACTTCAGCGTGCTCGGCATGATTCAACGCCTTTTCAATCAATTTTGCAATGCCTTCTCTAAACAGATATTATTTGGTACCAGGCTGGAGAAAATGGTATCGGTAAACGAGGACCGAAACTGCCAAACTCAGTTGAACATAAAGAATTCGTTCAAGGGAACCGTATGTAAAGACTATTCAAATTTATTGGTTTATCTTTCATTTTTTATTTATATCTCCATAAGCAGCGTCTGCAGGGATTCAATAGGGTTAGTAAATTCCAAATATTTGTATTGACTAAAGGAAGTCATGATCGTGAAAAAACCACTGATATTCAACTTATTCAAAACGGCCGCATGGTCTCGGTAAATCTTATTAAGTGGTGCTTATTTGGGTTAGTACAGTCATTTTCTAAGATTTTTTATAATCCGATTTTTCCCTCGTAAACCTATTCTGTGTAGTTGAATCCTCAAACAGAGTACCTACTCAGCTGACATAGTCGCGTTTACAAGTACAATATGTGAATGTATAATGAATTCCTTAGATTTACGGAAGCCTATTTCCCAATCACTTGTTTAAAATTCAGAGAAATTAAACATTTCAAAGGTCATTGATGGTGGTAAATACATATACCTTGAACAATAATGATGGAGTAGTAGGAAACAATAAATAATAATAAATCCAAAAATGGCTTTCCTTTGGTTATTCTAGAAACGTGGCTTGATGCTTTCGCTCTATATATTATTCCATATTTATTTTGCTCCATAAATATGATTAACGTAGGCAAATGGCGATATTTTATGTTCTATTGAATGCAAATTCATTTGAATCGTCGCCTTATCTCACTAGTGCTAGAGTGGCGGCGCCATGATCGACGAAATTAGTCGTTTTGTTTACGCACGGAATTCTAGGAAAAGCTTTTTGGCGAGGAGTTAACAATCTATATGTATACTAATGGTTAAGACAGAGTAGATTTGAAGGTTTATTTATTTACTAACGCAACAAAAGTTATTGAACCACTTTTACCAGCCATATATGAAGATGAATGCATGTTTTTAAACTTAGGATTGGGAAACCCTACGAGCGACCAATAGTTAGCTTGCAAACGTTTCAATAATCAGGAGTAAGTACATCTGCAGATATGGGGTGAGTTTGTCGGTCTGTCCTTAAATTTTCAGTTCAAATTCACCACTCAGAGTAAGGCGATTCACAGGGGGGGGGGGAATTAGCCTGAGTCCCTAACAAGCTACAGCTCCGACTCCGAGGCATAGGTTTTGAGGGACTAGGAATTGAACCACGGTCTTCGAGTCGTAAGTCCGTGGCTCCTGTCTCCTATGACAATTACCGATTAGCGACTCCTTTTCACAGGCGTACCTTTCCCATGACTCAGCATACCACTCCAAACCTTCGAAGCAAACTCTCATACCTGGTCAGACACCCGATCTCAGAGCCATAAACTCGGTCCCGGTCACTCCATATTCCTGGGACAGCAAACGCCTCCGTCCACTCTTTTATTTGATTAACGGCTTTGAAGCATCAGCGAGGCATCATTTGGAAACGCCGCCATCATCGGATAGGCATGCGTGTATATATCTTTGCATGTATGTGACGGCATCAGTCACAAGCGACGAAAGATGGTTCGGTCGGGCACCCGAAAATGAGTGACCACGCCGCCCAAAAAAAATGACTGCTGGTAGTCCTCCTTCCGCTCCGTCTGGCTTCTCGCATTCACTAACCACGGCCTTTAGGAGTGGGGAGCATCATTTGGATATGCCGCCATCGTCGAGTGGGCTTGTGTGTACATATCTGTATATTTATATGACGGCATCAGTCACAAAGCGATTAATGAAAGGTGAAGCCCGCTTCATACGAAACAGCACAAGTTCGATGGCACTCGATAGCATGGTAGCTTTCCAGTACCGTGCAATATAGAACCACCATGCTGGCTAGCAGCCATAATAGCTATGTATTTCAATGGCTGAGGCACTAGATTTCATAATGATTTGATGCGATACTAGTTTCCTACTAGCCGCCAGGACCCAGTAGGACCGACAGGCTCCCATCAGGACCAAATCACCTTTGACCAATCACATCATCTTTTGAAGACGCACAGCTGTCTTCACTTTCGGAAATTAGCCCCATCAATTCCTCTCTAAGGCTGTCAGAAATTTTGAGGTCACAAAATGAACAATAAACAACGTCAAAACCGCTGTTTTGGTCGCCAGCTGTCATTTAATGGTCAATTCGATATTTTAGTAGGCATGCGTTGAGATGTGAATAAAATTACTGATTCTCCGCCAGTGCAAGACCAAATAATAATGTGAAATCTTGGACGGCCCCGATCATGATGAATTCTGTCCTCAATATATTTTAACCTTTCCCGTGGTCATTTCCTTAAACTTGTCAAATTCGTGTCCTCAAAATCACTTTCTTACCTTAATTGCCCCGACTAAGTCCTTGATCTGGAGAGACACGATGTAGGCTGATTATATTACATATACATGCACATATTCGTACACAAAACACTCCAATAAATTAAAACAACAAGTTTAGTTTTCTAACTCATGCATCGAAAGAATACTGGGCACAGAGTTAGTTACATTTTTTGCATAACATTTTCCATTTCAGACAGTTAAAATTCGGCTACTTTTTTTTCTTTTACAATTAATTCAAATTGGTATAAGCAACTGTAAGTCCCTTCTTTATAATTCAAGTCTCTGGATATACCCTTGTTATTTTATATGTATATATATCTTCCCTTATTAAACATAGGAGCTAATTTGATATGTTGCACTAATCGCTAATCTGCGGGTCCTATCTTGGTTCCGGTCCCTTTCCTGATCCTCAACCACGTCGGAAATCTAGCTTCATCCACCTAGTTCCTTCTTGTAAATGGAAAATCTCCACCGTCGCAAGCTCCCGGTGGCTAAATTCCTCAGGTTCCACTTCCAGGTTTTGGTTATTACACTTTCTTTGTTCCTGCTCTCATTTACACTTCTTATCCCTGCTTCAGTCTTCGCCCTCTACATTTTCGTCCTAGTTTATTATTTTCCTCCCCTGGTAATTGCTCTAATTTCGTTTGATAGTTTCTTAAATACGCGTGTTTAAATTATCTAATTTGATAATCATGTTTTAAAATTATATCATTTCTATTGTTTTAATATTAGCTATTACCTTTAGTTTAAACCTCATGATAATAAGTGTGGGGATCGGGCTGGTGTGGTGGCTAGAGTACTGTCTAACAACAAGAGCGGCCAGGGTTCAAATCCCTGCAGAGGAGGATGTTTTTCAGCGGAAACCCTATTCCTACTTGAGCGTCTTGTGAAGGGCACTTAAAGTACAGTGCTCCGACTGTCGGATGAGACGTTCAACCGTGGTCCCCTTGGCACCTTTCGTTAAGAGCAGGCTAATGCCGACGCCGGGTTTCTATCCACTCTTCTTCCATTACCTATCCCCTATGGTCCAAATGACTTCAGCTGTCGGTCGCCTCCACAAAAATCCAATCTAATCGATAATAAATGTTAACTTCGGGATATTGATTTTGTATCCAAGGCCCTGAAATTGACCTAGATATTGTACTATTACAATATAGTATCGGCAATTATATAAGGTCTTTCGGTCGATCAGGTATTGCGTGAAACGGACTGTACAGAGTGCACCCACAAATGAATTGAGAATTCTCGTCCACCCCTCTTTCAGTTCGGGGTTCTCGCGTCCCGTGCCGTCCCCCTCCCTCTTCATCTCCCCGCTTACACTGTCGCCCCCCTCCTCTCTCCCTCACAGTCTGATCAAGAAACCCGCGTCGCCTCAAAATCTGTTCCTACCATTTATAAGTCTCCATTCCCATTCCTCCTCCGCCGACCCTCCTTTTGTCTCGCCTCCTCCCTGCCTGTGCCTCCGTCTTGACTGTCTGCCGTCGCCACAAATCAAAGGACGCTCCTCCGTGTTTCTGCTTTTTCCTCCTCTCCTCCCTTTCCTTTTCACCTCCTCCTCCGACCGAAAAGACTCTTGATATGCCACGTGGGAGAAGACCCAAGGATACATCCAGCATGACTCGCGACCACAATCAATGCCAGGATATTATTCCACTTCTCTGAAAACGAGGTGGCGACATAGCAAAATACTTAAGCTTAAGAATGTATAAGGGGAACGATGGAAAATACAAAAACGGGTATCATTGAGAGACTATAAAAATAATAAACAAAAGTCTCACATAAAGAGGCGAAAGATGTATTTGCGCAGTGATTGGTGGATATATATTGTTACGCATTTAACTTCGTCCAGTGCAATTTTAATCCCTAGAATACATCTGAACTGGAGTGGATGCGAAACCGAAAAAATAGGTGATTAGCATGATAAATGTGACTAATATAACTTGTATGTCACCGGCGAAGGATTCCAGGAGATAGGTGGATGCAAAAGATGTCTCGTGAAACTTTTACGATGTAGAGGAGACAGATTAAATAAATAAATTCTTAAAAATAAGTCTCCAGGAAATAAAAGTAAAATAAGCGAAAAATAGTACAAATTACCGCGGAAGATCATTGATGTAAAACAACAGGCACACAATAAATAAATAATATCAAAATATGGTACTATGGAGAGTTCAATCGATTGGTTTAAAAGAGCGAATATAGCAGGAGCAAACCAGTTTTTGGATCGACAACTGTTCATGAATTTAATGCGTGAGTAGTAATGGACAAATTTGGAGACTGCACTACTTGGCATCGCCTGAGCGGAACTTTCTTTGAAAACATTAACCTTGATCATAATTCTGACTGAATTACGAAAGAAAAGCGAGATAGCCGAACTTCAGTCTAACAACACAACGCCAATTGGTACCATAAAAAAATTGGCCCCATAAGTAGAAATTTGGAATATTTAATACTGATGCTTACCTTATGCCACAGGTGTATAACCCAGATCCGATTTCGAACTTTCAACAAAAAACATGAAAATGGAGTCATGAGCCTTGTCCGTCTCAACTAACCTACCACATTTGCTTCGCTCAGCATCACAGATCACGCTTCTTTGCCATATTCTCGCAGTAGATATCATTCTGCATTAAAATTGGGAGCTGAAGGAGGCATCTTGCTGAGAATGTAAGTAATCTAAATATTCTGAGCGATGTAAGTGATTGTGGTAATTATATAAAATAAACACTTATTTTGATATTTTCAACAGTTATGCATTGTAGATATCTACGGCAAATCATGAATACCATCAAGACATTGTCACGCGGACACGAAACCAAATCAATGCTGAGTTTTAACCAGCGGAGCATTTGAAAATTTATTCAATTCTCGCAGTCGCCTTAGTGTGATTATCGAATGTGAAGTAGAACAAGAACCGTTTAAGGCTCACAATCAGACTGAAATATTCAACAGAATAAAAGCTGCAATAAAGTACAGCTGACTTCAACTCACGTGAATAAAAGCTCTACGTCCCCACCAAGGTAAACACCATGAGTGTCTCAAATGAGAGCCAAAGATCATAATCTTTGTGAGGCAAGGTACTGACATCATACAAAGCACTAGCATCAGCGTTATTCCAATGAAAGTTACTCGCATCACGGAGGCACATTTCATCGTATTATTTCAACTCTTCAGCCAGCGAAGAAGTAAAACTTGTATTCCTCAAGTTCCCTAAAAGGCACCTAGAAGGCCAATTTTACTAGTAAGTCATATGTAGCAAATTACTTATTTATGTATGGTTATTAATTTAAGTTAAAACAGTATGTTCCCCTAAACATAGTTTACATATGGTTAATATTATCTTAAACCAGAAAATGGAATAACTTATTGATAACTTGCGTTATTTCTTACACAAATTATACCTTCTATCTACATTTCATGCAGGATGCCAAATTTTTTCATTCAATCTTAAATATAATGAGTAAATATTAAAGTTATTACACGCTTTGATAATAAAAATCATAATTTAGATGCATTATGTGGTCTTATATCAACACTATCGTAAGAATCCTAACATAAAACTTAAATTATACGACGCACAGCCGCACACACTATGAGCTGCTTGGTAATCAATCCAACACCTTGGCTTGAACCGGCGTCTTTGAAGAACATGATACAGGCCTAAAGCTTCTGGAAATATCAATATTCAGTCCCACGACTGCCGGGCAACGCAGTCAGAACTGGCAAAACATAATTCCCCCCCGAAAGTAATTAATCACCGACGAAACGAGAAGGATGGGACGGAGAATTTATTTTTTCCCTGCCCTCCGTTATGACGGCCATGCCTTTACATAAAAATGTCTCGGGATGGTAGGTATTCATCCGGTGGGAAGTTAATGATGAAAACAAAACACCGTCGAAGAAGGGTAGTCCGAATGCCGGCGGACATGTGACGGCGGAGGAGGTTGGACGAAGAGTGGATATCAAATAATTCCTCCGTCCTTTTCGGAGACGTTTTACGATCCTCCTCCCCGACGGGCAATACCAATTATGAAGGCCGCGTTCAACTATTTCATCAATCACGGGCGAGTTGTCCGCCATTTACCCTTTCCAAAACCTCCAATTAAAACCCGTGGAAGGAGAGAGTGGGAGGGAATCTGGGAGCTACGGATGAAATTCCAGGGTGTTTAATAACCATGTGCACATGTCAGTTGGAGGATGAATATAATAAGATAAAAACAGGTGGGTAAGATAATGGGGCTGGAAGAATATTTTAGGGGCAGAAGTGGAGCCATAACCACAATCTGCCGAGCACCAGGCTTTCCAGAGGACGAACTGGGATAATTTTCGGAAGGGCGTAATCGTAAATACAGAAGTGGAATATTTTTCATTTCTTACGATGGACTTAAATCAGCCAAAACTCATGACGCGATACAAGACGTAATAAATTCAGTATTTGGATTCCAAACTATCATTTATTCCATACGCCAATACTCCAACTATAAACGATCGAAATTGAGGAAAGACATTAAGCAACTCGTGACAAAACACTTGAAAATCATCTATCACCAGGAAATATTGTAGTCAACATTTTCTTCGTCATCTTAATTTCATCTTTCTTCTTCATTTCTATATTGATATTAATATCTATAGCAACTTTAAGGAGGACAAAAAACCGCTACGGAATTAACAACAAGCATGCAAACTTTGTCCGTAGTAGCCTACATTTAGAATCCAGTGTAATCAGATCCAATATCAGCTGCCAGGGGTAACTCCTAAGAGCTAATAAATAAACACAAAAGAAAAACTTCAGGAAAATCATTTACCGAGGAAGAGAGTTTTATGTGAGATTCTCTGAGGATTTAATTCCTGGTTTTCATCAGAACAATAATATTGTTATAAAAGAGGGCAGAGTCCATCCTAAAAAGTAAATGAATATTAACCAAAATATGACAGCATAAATTCTACTTCCACACAAATATAGTTCAATATGGAGATTCGTTTTGACTGGTGAGATCAGAAGGAATCAATTATCAACTTGCTACCTCTTTTCCAACTCCTCACATTGAATAATCACCATTCACTGAACTCCAAGGCGTCTGGAGTCAGAACTTTATAGCTACGGTGTGGTCTTTCCTTTTGCAGGGACAAATTCTGTTTCTAAGTTCGACTGACGGAACTGCCCAGAAAGTCGCACCACGGGGATTTAATAAGGAGATTGCCAAAGCTGAGTCGTTTACTGCTACGGGTAGTGAACCCAATTCACAAGAAATGTTTCATATCAAGGAAGGATTTGAATGACTTATAAGTATATCATTGTAATTAACATAAAGGTGCTTAAAAACAATAAATGGCATACACGACGATTCAATGAATTCAGGAGTGAAAAATTCACCAAATGGGGAATATTAGTGTTTATGGTAGGAAATCCGAGCCAATATACTGACTTAGTTTCCAGAAATCACTACAGAAAGAGAAAAGAACACGGTATGACTTGCAACGATCAGATCAAAAGCGTACGCATTCTTTTCAACAACTTAAGAATTGGGAGGGTTCAGGAATTTATGTATTTGTCCAAATAATATTTTATTCGTGCAAATTATATGTTTCATAGGTACCATTAGGGCTAAAATGCATACAGGGAAATGAACATGTCTGCCATGTCGTCTTTTCGCCCATTTCTTATTTAATTCCATTCTGTTACAAAGTCTTTGTTTTGCGCGACCTCATACGCAGCTATAGCGAAAATTGCCCCTTTACTGTTAACTTTATTCTCATACCAGTATCACCATCTAGGCAACATCATAATTTTTTTCTCAATGAGGTTAATTATACACTTAGTTTGCCTCTACACCACCGGACATCTTCATATAATCCATTCTGGGAGGATAAAAACATACAGCGTTTCGTTTTCCATTTGGTTCACTCCACCGAAATTGATGTAGCTTAAAGAGAGTTGCTATGAAGTAAGCTACGTTAATGGTGAATAACGAACAATATAGTTTGTGGCGAGAAAATAGCGTCATAGAGCAATTGTGTCATTTAAATCTCTTGCAAGAAAATTAAAATAATAGAACCATGTACATATACACAGAAATAAATTCGTCATAACGGACACTTGGACCAGTTACTTGGAAATAAATGTAAAGAAAATATAAAAATTTTTATCATTAGGCTACGTTATCAAACTACAATGGCCAAGATAAAATCAAGAATGCTTTATTTTCTCATGCTGACAGTCATGTTTGGGAAAATAGCCTAAGATAGAGCAAAATAAGGAAATGAAGGATAGTATGATAAATGAAAAGTTAAAATGCAAACCAGATAAGACAGGACATGTGTGTCAAATCATTGTACTACATACCATATAAGTCAATTATTACGCCTGCTGCGATGCATTCACTGTAGCGAGCCTATTGGGAAAATCATTTATATTTCGGCATATGTTCTTTATATCCATAATATTAAAAAACATTCAAATATTTATAATAAAAAACGAAATATAAATATGAAATACATTTTACTGCATAAATAAACCTAAATATAAGCACAACATTTTGGAAACTTTGAGATTTATAGACTTAGAGACGCAATCGCGCTAATTTCTGTAAGCCCCAAATGGTTTTTCCTACCTCAATGCATCGGTATTTATACTAAAGCATCACTTGAATTATAATTTCGCCAGTTTATTGTGCGAGCAGCCAATCGATTGCATCAGTTTCGGGTTCCTGAATTCCTCAATGTTTTCTGGAGGTTAAGTTGTCTGAGCCGTCGTCGGTAAGAAAGAATTGTGAAGCTCCTCGAAGGGGACGCGGATCCAGGACAAGAGAGCTGTCTTGGCATGACCTTGTGGCGAAACGCTTTTTGGTGGGTGCATTGACGAATACAAAACGCGTTTCCCTACCACCCACTCTGAACCGCTTCACCTCAATAAACTGATGGTTGGTATGGTGGTTAAGGTACTGACTTCCCATCTCAAAGACCCGGGTTCAAGGTGGTTTTTCAGTAGAATCGTGATCCCTACTTATACGATGCGTGGAGAATACTTCTATATGAGAAGAACTCCGTCTATCGAATGGGGTGTTAAACTTTACACTCCACGAAGCCTTTCGCTAAGAGCGTAAGAACGCCTTAACTGGGTTCCTCGGAACCTATCCTTCAACAATAATTATTCTGCGTCATCCAGAATTTCTCGTTTAAGTATCCTTAATGGTTAAATTATATCAGTCGTAGGCCATCTTCCCTGATTTCTACTATATCTCTTCCACAATGACCGAGAGATTGTCTGGTAATTGCTGGAAATAAAATTCTGAGTTCAACATTTTTCATTTTGCTCTCCCTGTGAAGGATTAACTAGCCTTGCCTAACCCCCCTTTATTTTCCTCTTCAACTCCTCATCCACATTTCAATCCATGAATTTGATACCGCACCTCTCTGCAGGAGTATTTCAATCCAAATGATGATTTGCTATTTGTCGAGACGGGTCAGTGCATTAAAACATTTGAGTGAAATGCAACCAAATCTTACTTCTTAGTGCAAAAATATATACATGTATAACCATCATTCTATTTTTTGTAGCGGTAGTTATAGTCCCTTTGGTTAAATACTCGGTGATAGGTCAGTAAAGCTGAATCTGCTTTAATTTATTCCTCCATGCTGCCCTCCACTTGCACTCCTCTCCTGCCTCAATGACATTCTAACGCTGCTTCAAGCACGCCCTCCTGTCCTTAATTCCCTAATATTCCTTCTCAAGAGAGTATCTTCCTACTCGTTCCCCTTTCTCAGCCTAGTCTTCTCCCCGCACCATCCACTCCGCTCTAATAAATCAGCTTCGTTATTCAAGGCTCTCAACCTTTCTCTCCGCATGTCTAAATCAACTAAGCACGCTATTTTCATACGTTTCCAATAGCAGAGCATTCATCCGACATTATTTTACCATCCACTATTTCTTATCCTGACCCCTTCTTTTACTAGAAACACTTATCATGCACTCAAAACCTATTATATAATCCTACTTTATGGTTATTCTAGTAAACCCAAGTTTCATTACATATTTCAACATCTGCCTTATCAATTTGACTCCTTTGATTTTTAACTTCAAAACAACTTGTTCAGTTATTTCTCATGCGTTCCCTTTCCTCCAGCATTATCCGACAGGGTCCTTCGTAGTGTTTACTAATGTCCTTGACAACAAATTGAGGATAGTACTGGTAAACATACATGCCCGTATCCACCCAACTCTTCTTCCATAAGAAAATACTACCTGCACCTCTCTTAACCCTTATCCCGAGGGGCGCAAATGACCTCAAGTTGTCGGCCACCTCTTCGAATAACCAGTCGAGGGTGGAGCCTTGTAGAACATACGAGCTGCAATGCCGAAGGTGAGGTGGGACTGAGTGGAGTGGCGAAGTGGGGTTAAAAAGGTAAGAAGAGCCGAATGAGAGCCGAGGGATGGGGGGAGCTGGAGATGTGAATGGGACGGGGGTGGGAGGAGGAGGGTAGGAAGGGGTTGGGAGTGGGGGGAGAGGAGACTTTGTTTGGGGTGAGCGCTTGAGAGAGGGGGTGGAGGAGGAGGAATGACTAACGGAAGGGACGACGGGTACAGCAACTGTGGGGGGTGAGGTGGTGAACATGGGGTGTCATAAAACGTGGTATGGGGTCGCTTTCCTTTGACGAATGGATTTCCCTCTCACTCTCTTAAAACCCTAGGGGACTGTAACCCCCTTTGCTCCCTTTTAACTCCCCCACGCACACAGTTCGCCTTCTCCACTTACGCCTCCCCCTCCTGCCCCCCCCCACTCCACCCCCAGAGGAACTACTTACTCAAATCCGCCCCTCTTTTCCCCATGCCGACCAAAACCCCCCTCGAACTCCCGTGAATCCACCCTTAACCTACAAATTAATAACGCGATGGAGTTTGAGGTTTTATCGGGCTTTCAATTTGGAGGCGATGGAGTTTACACTATTACCCACCCTGCAGGGGTGATGGGTGGGAAAAGGACGGCGGTACCCTCGCCAGGGGTGGAAAGTTGAGAGAAAATTTTGAAGGGTGAGAAATTTTGGAGTGGGAGGAGGGGAAGAGGAGGGTGGGAAGTGGAATTTCGGAGCGGGGCTTATGGACCGAGCGAAGGGGGAGTCGGATGCGGGAATATTGGGATGGGAGCGGCACTGCGAATACATGATTGGAGGGAGAGGGGGGATACCAATATGTCTCGGCAAGAGGTGTTTCTCGTCGCTTAAGTGTCGTCGGAAAACAGCTCTGAACGATTCTGAAAGCATGCCTCAGGGGAAATATCAATTCTGAAATTCTAAAAACTTGGAAATTTATTAAGGATCCAATAAGTTCCAGTGAGGAATCTAAGGATCGAGGATGACGGCAGAGTAAATAAAGAGACTAGAAGACGCGGAAATTATGTGGAAGACGTTGTTGGTCGCAAGTTTAATACCATGAAAAACATTTTTTTTTCAGAATAAGGGATATGTAAAGCATATTTAGAGAATATAGCGCACAAGATTCTCATTAGATTCATTAAAGTAGTTTCAAGAACCAGCTTGACACAATTATTTAAGGTATAAATCCAGGCGAGTAAACTGAAAGAGAAGAAAGTATAATGGACAAAATTATAGTAACAACAAGGCGTTTGATCAACGTCTGATATATTCCTGATATCATTTAATTACATGTATCACTAAAAAGTAGCCGCCTCTGAGGTATGAGTTCCAATCATTAAAGCGTACCTTGTGAGAAAATGAGTCAACCTCATCTTTACAGAATTAACATGTTAAGAAGGGACAATTATTTATGACCCAAAAGTTGTTGAGACACTATGGTAGCATCAGCATCAGAAAATTCAGAACAACAGTATTATAAAATTATTGACCTGTGAGCGGAAACCTTAGCAAAGCATGATTACTAGACCGACTTATGAAGGGGAAAATATCATGTAGATTCTCATATATAAGTGTTAAAGGCAAAGAATTTCAAACTGATCAATGCCTAATAAAGAGCTGAGAGGATTTTAACTCTTCCAAATACATAATAATAATAACTTAAATAAAAATTTGTATACTCCACTGTAGGTCTAATATCACGACCCGGGATTTGAAACTTCGTGTCATCTTCAGGTGACCTGAAACCCGGGTCGTGTTAAAAAACCTATAGTGTATATATATATATATATATATATATATATATATATATATATATATATATATATATATATATATATATATATATATATATATATATATAAAATAGAGAAATGGTTTTTAGCGGAGTTTTTGAGGTTGGATGAATGATTGGGAAATTATATGTTCCAAAAATATAAAAATTAAATTCACTTTCAATAAAATTGATTTCTTGATCGCACCAACCCCGGAAGTTACGCAATGGCTGAGGTTCATCGGTAAATATACAGTTATATCACGGATATATTCCCTCAGATAATTACAGCTAATGACGATGGCAAGATGACTTGCGGCCACTCTAAAAATAGTGTGTAGGGGAAAGGTCGCGTCAACGAAGGGTGGAGGAGAACTAACAATAAGAGGAGGCGGCTAACCGGATACCTGAACGAAGGGTGTGAATGCGTGTGGGAGGGATGGATAGGGAGAGAAGAGGAAGACGGGAAAAAAGACAGAGCGAGCGAATCTGAGAGGAAGAGGAGACGGCGGCTGGGTTGAGGAGAAAACGACACGCGGAAGCAGAAGGATTCCAGAAAAAGGATCCAAAGGCCCCACCGGGCTTGAGGTTTTGAGGGGCAGGATGAGGAAGTGAAATACCTTTGCCCCACCTGACCGCCCACCTACTATCGAGGAAATATAGAACAGTTCAGAAAAGGAGAGGAGAGAAGCGGAGAAGGTAAGGAGACGGTTGGAATAGATTAGCATGGGAGGAAAATTAAATACATCGTTAAACTGGATATTGATATGAATGTTAAAATATCGTATACTAATAAATAATTCTCGGGCTTCTAGCCGAGTAAGAATAAGTAATTCTTACTCGGCTAGAAGCCCGAGAATTATTTATTCATATAATTCGCCGAGAAAGGACAAGATCGTACATATCGTATACTAGTTTCTATAGAGGTAACTCCCAATATTTATAAATACTTACCAATAGTTAGGGCGTTCTGTTTTTATATCGCCACTGCATTTTAAATTGCGCTGCAAATCTGCCAGGCTGAGATGAATAATGTAGTAACTGAAACCTTAAAACCCTTTTACAATTAAAGTTTAATTATCCACTCATTCTTAGCCCTATTTCCTCTATTACTAGAAACATTTATCATCCAAAACCCATAAAATAAGCCTACTGCTATGGTTATTCTGGTAAATACAAGTTTCGTCAAATATTTCATCATATGCCTTATCAATTTTACTCCGTTGATTTATACTTCTAAGCCACTTCTCCAGTTATTTCTCATGCGTGCTCCTCCCTCCAACATTTTCCGACAAGGTCCTTTGTAGTGTTTACTAATTTTTACTCTCGTTAGCTATACATGCTTCTCCCTCTGTACTCGGCTGTTGTGGTCTGCTTCTTGTTCAATTAATCTTCTCCAGAAGTCGTTCCACCTTTCCCATGGCCGAACAGTGTTCCTTCGTCATGTGGGCAGTTTGTCCCCTCGCGATTCAACCAATCAGTCATTTGGCATTCTTTTTACAACGTTCGCGCCATTCTCCTTTCCTTTGAAGTCCCCAGTCATTTAAATTTTCTATCTTGCACAGTTTTCTCATTTTCACTTCTTCCTCTGACAAGCAGTATTTTTTACAGCAGTCTTTCGGAGCACCTTCGTCTCTAAAGTATCCTATAGTTTTTCATGAATACAAATATTCAAAATTGACATGGCGTGAAATATTGACGGGAAAAATATTCCAGATAAGGAAAAAAAATCAACCATACGAATGTATCACCTACCACCTTCCCCATTAGCCCAACCTTCTTCACTAGCCAACATCCTTCCCTTTATCACACTCCTGAGGGTGATAGAGGGAAGGGTGTTGGGCAAGAGGGAAAAGGTAATAAGGCTCATGGGTGGCATGAAGAAGGGTAGATCGTATGCTGTGGCAAAAAGGGGTATACAAGAGGTAGATAGGCCCAGACATGACGAAAATGAAAAATCTCTTAGTAATTTCTACACTTAAAACTTTTATTCCAGGCCTAGGTTTCGATTGCCTTGCAACCATTTTCAAAGGTTTTTGATTGCCTTGCATTCATTTTCAATACTTTTGAAAATGATTGCAAGGCAATCGGAACCTAGGTCGAGTTTAATTGTTTTAAGTGCGGAATTTACTAAGACATTTTTCTTTTTCGTCATGTCTGCGGTAACATTCCACAAAGTTACGCCTTCAACCATTAAGTTTACTCGTGGAGATGGCCCCCTTGAATGTGTATAAAACCAGGAGGAGATTCTCTGACATTCAACAAAACCTACCTTTACCGGTAGAATACTTAAAACAAAAAATAATATTTCACCTTCAGAAATTATAACGATACAAATCGATGTATCGGAAAAATGAACCAGATATACCCGAGTGTTGGTATTTGCTTCTCACCCCCAGAAATAGACCCGTGGAGGATAAGATTGGGCAGAAGGGGAGGCACGGATGTCGGGGAGGGGAGCGTAGCACTCGGGAAGGGGGTGGGGGGAAGATTTCCAGGCGCGCGAGAGCCACCGTATCAAAGATTCAGAGGTTTCGCGAGTGAATCGAGGGCGGCGCGCCCCTGGCGCAAGGAGGAGCCGACCCGGGCGATCTCGTACCCTCTTCTCCTCCCCCCAACCTCCTCCTCCTCCCACCCCCAAACCTCTCGCCCAACCAACTAAAAAGACACCCACACCACCACCGACCCACCCCCTCTCTCACAACCATAACATCCACCGACTAAACCAACCTTCCCCCCCCCCCCCACCACCCCAAGCCCCACACTCGCAACTTTTACCGAAGGAAGTGGGAGAGATGGAGGGGGGTGGGAAAAACCTATGCCACCACCGCTTCTCCAATTCCGACGGCAAAAGTGATTTGATCGGAAGCGGTGCGGGTTGGTGCGTGGGGGTGTAACGGGGGCCGGGGGGGGAGAGGAAGGAGGGGTGGGGAACTTATAAAGGGGAGGAGGAGGGAATACCAGGGTATTTTTTAAGGATGGGGGAAGGAAGTATGCGAGGTGGAGTGAAGAGGGAGATTTTCGGTGTGTGAGGCAAGGGGGGGGGGGAGTCGGAAGTGGAGAAATTGGAGATGGAGTGATCGTCATAATGCGGAGAATTCGACGGGAATTCTGGGGGAATTCCTCCCAGCCGCCTCGCGATCGACTACATAGGGGAGTGGGGGGGGGGAATCGCCACTGGTGGGGGTTTGAGGAGGGAAAAGTAAGAGGCAAGAGGGAGCGAGAGATAGAGATAGAGAGCTATCTGGCGGATGGCAGGAGAATTTCTGAAAGCGATGGCCTGGGATCGGGTTGGGGGGTTAAGGGAAGGCTGCTCAGACGATAAGTAAGACGGGTTAGAGGGGCCATGAAATGCATTTCTAAGGAAGGTTCATTCGAGATGTAATTCAGCCGTAAGGCCATATCCACTAGATTTGGGCCATCGATACACAGTTTTCGGTACACCTGAGTTATTGGATTAGATAGGTATACATGGCCCATGAGGGAAAAATAACCTTTAAAGCGAGATGCGTACATTTTAAAATCCACCAATTATATTTATTTCCTCTCTCATATACTATAGCGTCTTATATATCATTTGCCAGTCGATGCTAGGAGAAAAGAAAGAACACTGAGGAAAAGGGTGAAATAAAAGTGACCCGGGTTTTGGAGTGAATTTTGAAACCATTCCATTAATTGTACAGCGAACAAAAATTAAAGCATTATTCAAGAAAGATGTAACAATATACAACTACACTAACGAAACAAAAGTTAGACCGCATAAAAGAGCAATCCATTATCGCCAAGATGGTCCGAGTAACGATAGGTTTACAGTAGATTGCCTCTAGAAGCTAATTAACTTAGGTTCTCATTTTTCGAGGACCGGGCTTTTCTATGATACAGTGAAAATGAAATCAATGGAACAATTTTCTTACAAGGACATAAATAACCCTAAGGAGGCCAGCCAAAATCCGTTCTCGTCTCCTAATTCGGAAATTTCGCAACTCATGCAACTATGAGAGACATCGATTTGATCTCCCATGTGCACTAAACATCTCACAATAAAGCTTTACTCATATGAAAAGATTTGACGGTCAAATGACTGACAACATTGACTCACCTCTTAAAATGAGATGGTTCGTAATACACCTGTATCTCTCCGGCAAATGATGTCACGTTTGGATGCGTCCATTACAAATAAACAATAAGCTGAGTAAATTACGGAAATTGTTTCTCCCACAAGTGAATGAGATAAGCTGTCGGTCAGCATAATAACTTCTAGTCAAAATTTCATATAACAATCCGGTATGCAGCATGTAATAGGCACTAGACAACTATTAGCAGAATGAGAATAAAGGATGAGAAAGGACAATTAAAATTTACGAGTTTAACTCGATTTGCACGATGATTTGTATACAAATCTAGCCGTTTGTCTCTCCCTAATGATGCACAAATGTATGCCTGTGAATAGCTTAGGTTACAAATTAATGGCACAAAGGATATATAACAGCCAACTCCAGTATCTTAATGCTGCTCACATCAGGCCACAAAGTATTCACAGCGTGACAAAACGCCGCAGAAATAGTTTCGAGTTGAATGGGAAAAATTATAAGTAACTTGTTTTCTCTTCATAGATCTCACCTTCATAGAATTTCCAATATTTTTTCCCCTTTCTCATCATAATATCTCTTGGCGGCATTTCAAATCTTTGTCTGACAAAATTTCAGCGGTATCAAAGTCTCCGTAATGATTATCATTTAATTCACTTCCAAGAGCTACAGTTTACTCTGTAGATGACACCTCTATTAGAATAACATAGAATTAAGGCGTAAGGATTATTAATGGCATTTACTGGAAAAAGATATTCATTTAATTTTCAAGAATATTAGATACTCCCGTACCTATCTCCTTAAATAGTACGAGATTCTCCTCTATTAGCAAATGTTTCTGTATCCACGTATTCTAACGAAATATATAAACTCAAAATGTATCTACTTATTAATAGCTACCGCGACATTTCCTGTTTTTAATTTGAGGATTAATAGTGATGGGCTCTGTCTCAACCAACACTATTTATGTCCAGCATTCATATTCCAGGATTCTCTTCCTCGCCTCCATGCTCCTTACTTTCCCTTTCCCCGCTTGCCCCACTAAGAGAAGAAAAAAGTGGGACGAGCCCCAACGGTCAACGCAGGCCTTGAAGAGGCAGGGAGGGTGGAACTCTCCGAGAGCATGGCGCAAAGCAATCGATAAAAGAAAAGCGGAAGAGCAAGTGAATACTTGGAAAAGGCGAGATTTTGAGGATAAAGCTGATTACCACAGTAAAAGAACCGTCAGATATTAATTTCAACCATGTATGTATATATACAGCAAATGACAATCATGCGTGGGATAAGTGTTAGGGATAGGGTGACGATATGCCTTTCTAAGCATATCTACGTCAATTATGACTGAACAATGGCGGTAAAGATAGTTTCCAATGGATAACTTATCCCTTAGCAATCATTTTCGATTGATTATACCGAATTGGGCATACATGCTAATCTGTAAGTTATTACACCATAAACAAACGCACTTTTGGAGCGTAAAATTGCAAAATCGGGCCCTTTCCGACACAAATTTAGGAGAAACATTACATGTTACAATATCAATGAGAAAAAAATCGCAATTTAATTGACTTGGGTGATTTCTCAACCCACTTTTGGCCAATAAAAGTCTTAATTAATGCACATATGTATGCACAGCAAATAAGGACCGTTGCCCCTATGCATATAAATACCATTGCACTAGCGTGAATGGTATTAATGCAATCCGAACAGTTAATTAAGAAACAATACGTCAAGTCAAGTATATAATCAACATAAGAGAACAGGGGTGAAATCACGATTCTCCACGACGCGTGCGCTCGCAAAATCGTTATTTTTTTTATTGTTCTCACGAGAGGGGAAACGTGTTCGTCTTTCTTTAAAATCTGTTAGGTGATTTAAATCACTAATTTTAAAAATGAAGTAACTGTGAACATTACCATTCTGGATGGGTTTGCGTCTTGGGAAGCGATTACGACAGCGCGAAAGATGGAACCGCGATCCCACCTCAATATTGATACAATTACCAAATTATCAGTAAGAACTAAGATAAAAATAATAGAAATGGGAGAAATGAAAATAACTGGAAAGAAACATTCATGCTCTGGTACCAACAACTTCGTTATATTTACGATATGTAACAATCTCGGCGAGCCTTTTAATTGAAATAATGACTAATTCATTTTCTCCTATCAATCATAGGTTAGCATCACTAATAAGAATATTTCACATCAAGCACCGAGCGTTGTGCTACTTGAATAAAAATCAGTTAGGAATGAAGAACAGAATTTTTTTCTAAAATCAATCTCTAACCAGGTTCTGCAGAAACGCAATCATCATGATTATGAATCACATCAATATATTCAGTAATGTTGACGGTAAAAAGAAATATATACGTAATAATGGGCATAAAATACTGGTTTCAGAACTATAGCAATAAGTTGTGGCAATTAACAAGAGATTCATAATTCTCTTTACGTGGCATTACCATTGAGTATACGTTATCCGCAGTTTCCGCAGCCTTCACACAAAAAAATATTGTTCCGCACATAATTAACAACACAGAAAATTATGAGGTACATGATGAACTGTACCCGACAACATTCGTCAAGTTAATCAAAGATCCTCGTTTTCGATTGGCCTCGATAGAAATAAAAGCTGCGCATCGATATAATTCTTTCATAATTACCCCGTATAACAGCGCGATTCATTTCGCCGACAAACGACCTATTGATTGGAACAGGAGCTATTGGAACTAGTTTTCTCTCGCGTGTTTTGTTTTTAACCACGAAATGTTTTCGTAACATTCGTAAAGTTAGCTCGGCGGAGGACCGGTTTTTAAAAACGAAAGCGATTTTTTACGCCACTTCGGAGATGGCGCTGAGAGAAAAATTCTAATTGGCAGGATATATTTTCTGTATTACTTTCGGACGGAGGGTCATTCCTCAATCCGAATTATCAATTAGATACAGCGCCAGTTTTCATCAGAGTGTTCTGCCAGTGCTGAAATATTCGTCATTCAAAGAAGCCGATTCGATATCAGAGAGGGGTTTCCGAGGGCAACAATTTCCTTTCGAATGAAAACACTTTATTTTGAAAAAATATTATGTATCTGAAAGGCCAAGGTTGATCGGCGAGGAAATTTTTTTGAGGAAATATTTTTGCGTCTGATTGCGTCCGAAATTCTATGTCTCGAGCGCAATGTTGATCAGTAGCAGGTTGCATATAGTCCATGTTTACGTTAGAATCACTGACTGAGTTATGTGGCCAATTCCGAAACCTGAATCTGTTACAGTTTTCCCCGTAAATTTAACGATTTAGCAGATTGAAAAAAAATTAAAATTAGACACATTGTTCAAGATTGTAATGAATCATAAACCCTTTCTCTCCTTGATTGAATACAAATGACTTGCTATTATCCCAGACCAACAATTAGATCTGATAAGTACAAAATACGAACAGATAAGAAAGAATACGAACAGATAGGTACAAAAACTCGTTCTTTCAGCGAGCAATAAGCGACCAAAATTAACAATGAGCTACACTAAATACACTCCAATAATACATGTCACCATTTCATCTCCAAACAACGTACACCATTACATGGCTGGTCACCTAACACCACCTGCCACACGCCCAAGCGGCGGCTCGCGGGGTATTATGTAGATGTAGATATCCCAACATATTTTCAGCACGTAGTGACGCACTTGCACATCTTTCAAGAGCCTTCAAATGCCAATCGGCGTCGGTACTTAAGTCACTTTTAATATAATGGTGTGGGAAGGTCCCAACGCACTTTAATTCATCGCAATGAAATAAAACCATTACTTGAAACTTGAAACTAAATCTTATGTTAAAATGTGTTTCCAAATATATATATATATATATTCCGTACATCATGAAATCACACTTTTCCGAATCTCACGAAGTTTCCAACAAAGTGGCACATAAATACGGAAAAATGTGAGCGAAATCCGGCAAAAAATGTAGAATTACTCCAAAAGTCAATGCAAGAAAAATACTTAGAGACGCAGCACTTAGAATTGTGAGACGTAAAATGACATAGAGGAATCAGAGAGAAAGAAAATAAAAGTTTAGTGAGGAATGGATAGAATCCTTTAGTAGATGGCGGGGATTCAAAGAAGACTGGAGTTGAATTGATTACATTTCCTATCCACTCTTGTTGGTTCTGTTTTGCCTACCACCGCCGCAGTATGACATAATAATAAGATTTTGGCCTTTATAAATTCTACCCCGCAGTCACTCAAGGTAAACACATTTGTTCAAAAGGAGCGCCAGGACAAGCCTCGAACTTGTAATCATGAATTTTTACCGTTGTCGATTCGTAATGGTCATCTAAGCCATAAAAACTTACAATATATGATTATGAAAATTCGCATTTACACACTAAATGCATTACCAAGATTACAATCCCGGAAGGCTAGAAACTCCGAAGCGCAAAATTTGCGTGCTTAACAAAGCTACTACAGATGGATAATTTTGAGATAGCGGCAACTTTAAAAATGACTAAACGTAACTACTAATTATTATTAAATCTTTCATACTTAAATTGACTGCAAGATACAACCACAACCTCAAGTATTTTCATAATAAGAAGCAGAGATATGCCGATGTGCATTCTTCTCAGGCTTCGTAAAAATAAGAGACCTTACACTTGAAAAAGTAAAGGGAAATCCACTAAAGCACGCAACATTGCATTGCATAGCCTGCTACAGGAATGGCTGTTTAACGTTAATGAGCACCTCGCAGACTTTTAACTTAAGTGAGTTATTATATTATTATTACTTGGGTGATTATCTTACGAGAATTTCTATATCCTCCTTCGCGGAAGACGATTGGAGAAGGGATTTTCAGAAGAAATAAAATCTTTCAAAGTACTATTTATAAAGTGCATTTAGCATCTCAAGTTTTTCATTGACATCCCAGTATTTATATCCTTTGTAAATAAGTACTGTAAGCATAATGATGGCAAAAGGGGATTTTTTCAGAATATTTGAAACTATTTTAGTACTTACCCCTATCATTTTTACCGAAAAAAGTAAACTTTGTCAAATCCCTTTTATAATATACTTATTCCTAAAAAGCTGAATGGTATTATGTATTTTCAACCACCAATGATTAGGTAAAATAGCGATGCAAATACACTTCGGGAAGCGAAGTTTTCTGTCGTGCTCGGCCAGGTCTGTCCAGGGAAAAGTCAATTAATTTGGTCGCAAGCGAGAAAAAAGATGTAATGTTAATGATCAAGATTGCAGCATAACTTTGGAGGATAGAGGTGAAGATTTATGAAAGGAAATATAGGTAAAATGCTAAGACAAGGTGAGAAAAACATTGATACGGGCGTGGAGTTGTCTAGAACCAAGACTTAGTGTCCAGGGGGAGAGGATGAAAATAGATGACAGGCGTTTGAGAGGTAGGCGTGAAGGATTGCGGTATAAACGAAGTAAAAGACAAA
Organism: Ceriagrion tenellum; assembly: GCA_963169105.1. Lineage (NCBI taxonomy): Eukaryota > Metazoa > Arthropoda > Insecta > Odonata > Coenagrionidae > Ceriagrion > Ceriagrion tenellum. Next base: position 31,778,907 of record OY720635.1, on the reverse strand, counting down.
CACTGTAGAACTTACTAAAATAGAGGAGGGGGATAAGTTTCCTGCGGTAATTAATCGGCAAAATAGGTTAATACGAGACTTAAAACCACACTGGAAGGTATAAAACTAGGGAAAGCGAAGAAAAAGTATGACGAAGTTTTACAGGAAGAAATAAAGGTCGTAGGAATGCAGAGCTTAGGAGACTCACGTTGAAGAAAGGGACTTTTCTTTGGGTGTTGTAAGCACAGGTGAACGGTTCCTCGAAAACTATCCCAACCGATACAAACCATTGATACAAATATAAAGATTAATACAGAAATATTCGTAATACGCGTAGTACGTGCAGACAACTCTCGAACTGATATCCACTCATTTTTATTCTTCTCTCATTCAAATTTGCATTAAAACTACAACTAAGATACATTATCCTTTTTGAAATAATGCGAAGGTGTGGTGAGCAGTAAATTTCCTTCTTTATGATGGCTGTAAGAAAACATGTTAATGAAACAATTTAATAAAGACTCTATTAGCAGGAAATAATTAGGGTTGGACAAAACTGAACGTGTAACGTAAATAGCAGAAGAATCCCATTTATTACATGCATTTCTCCAATAAACTTCATATAAATTAATAAATTATAGTTTTCCGTCCGATTAAGCTCCAAAAACAGGATACAGGATATAATTAATACAAGAGCGATCCATTCCGATCCACCGTACCGACATATAGTCCTCAAAGAGCCATTTAGGTATATTCTCAAACCGGTTATACACTAAGTAAAGAGATAAAATTGCGCTTTAAAAATGATTCCTCGGCATTATTATAGCCTAACAGCTTTCTAACTATCCTATACCCAAAAGGACCGATCATTCAGGTAAAGCCGGTCAATTATCTAGCACGTAACTCAATCTGAATGCTGAAGGTTTCTGCTTTAGCAGATTAAATTTCGACCGTTGCTTAGTCGGAACAAACCATTGTAAATCACAAGCTTCTGGTGATTTGCCACGGATACACCCAGAATAGGTATATTGACTTAGATAATTTCGCGTTTCAAAAGTGGTTCCTCACTTGCTCAGCAAGAATTCTTTACCTTGTATAATTACAACATGCGAGCAATACTCTTATATTTGTGATTTCCAACGCTTTCGAATCTAATTACGAAAAATAATATCTTACAGAGGAATCGGCTGAGTCCTTAACTTAGGGAAATCCTTCCTTCTGGGGACTTGACTGACCTTCGAGTTCAAAGAAAACCATTGCCCTACAGTCAACCATGTTCCTACACTCGTACCCATTCCCATCATCTCCAACTATGAACGGACGGCATACACACCTTCCTTTCATTTCCTAGGACGTACGCTCTTTTTGCGGCCAGCCGAGTCGTACAATCGGAAATCTAAAAAAAAAAAAAAACACGCTGTTTCCCTGCCTTCCCCAGCACACAAAACGACAACAAGAGAACACCCAGCTCCTCCCAGCGGCCGCCGCGGAACTTAACCGACCCGAAAGCAAAGGGGGATGGGCGAAACCGAAGGCACCCACCCCTTTTTACCCCTCGCCCGAGCCCTCCCCTCCACTCGGACAAGGGCGGGCACCGTAAACACCCGAAGCGGGATCGGAAACGCCCGAAGTCTGGCGGCCTGTGTGGAGGATACAGAAGAGGGTGGATTCTAAAAGGGAGGGGAGGGATGGAGAGAGAGAGGAGTGGGGGAGTGCAAGCTTACGAGGGGGTCCGAGAGGTGGGGGGGAAGGATGGGAGAGCAGGTGGGGGGGCGGGGGAGGCGGAAGGTGAGTCGGGGGTGGAAGGAGGAGGAGAGTAGTCGGAGAGGAGCGCTGACACCCCGGCCACGATTCCCGTGCATTATTTGATGTGCGCACTCATAACCGCGTGGGGTGGTGATTTGGAGAGGGAGGGGGCGGGAGAGGAGGGAGGTAGGGGAGGGAGAAGGGACGAGGGTGGGGGATGGTTAGCGGGAGGGTCGGCGCGGTGGGATGGGGTTGGAGCGGGAGGGGGGGGTGAGGTTAGGGACCGAGGGAGGGGTAAAAAGGAGAGCGGGGGGGGTAGTTGTATGGCGGTGGTGGGGGGGGAGGAGCCCCCCCCGTGTTCCGAGAGCGCCGTATACCGCCGCTGACTGACGCGGGGGACGGACGGCCGCTCTAGTGAGTGCGGGGCTGCTGAAGGGAGGAAAGGAGGTGCCCGCCGCCGTTCTTGTGTGTGATATCGGGAGGGCGAGAGCTTTCCGCGAGTAGTCGTGTGTCTGTGTGTGCATGCAACACGGTGGTGGGAACAAACAGGGGCGGAAGGAAGGAGCAAACTGGAGGGACGGGATATTATACACCGCCCGCTCCTCGATCTGCGGTGGGATATTTTGTTGACAGTTTGAGTCTTGAGGAGAGGTGGACGAAGAAGAGCGTGATCATCTCTCCGCAATCCTGAGAAGAACCAAGACAAGACACGCTGCCTTATCGTGTGTTGACATATCTCGGACTGGTCTCCAAAATATTATTGTTTATTTCCTATTTGTTCCTTTTCTCAACATCAACTCCACCGATCCTCCCAAGTGTGAGCATCCTGAAATTCTCCACATATCAACAACGCCGTTGACCCAAACATTCCCCTTCAACGTTTATTTTTCCTTCGATTATTTTCAACGACGTTAATTTGTTGATAACTAAAATTTGTCAGCGCGTCCAGTAGAAGATTTGTATTCGTGGTGGCCCAATCCTGGAAGACACCCCACGAAAAGACAAGACGGACATCAACCAGAGTACCACGACGCCGGCGACCAGAGACAATACACTCACTCGCACACAAGTGCACCTTGCAACACACAATAGCACCTTTTTTTTATTTTCGCGTGAGAGAGGAGAGAAAAACGAAGGATCGCGCCCGCAGCACCTATCCCTCCCACCTCGCCCGTCCCGAGAAGAGGCTCTCAGCCAATCGGAGAAAGGGATGGGAGAGGACGGGGCGGGATTCTCCACGTCATAACCGGCCACTCCTCATATTGATATCCATAAGCTAAGAGTCCTGCGCAGTCGGCCATGTGGACCGCTTAAGGTCACACCCACCGCCGCCGACGCAGGGAGAGAAGCGGGGCAGTTGGAAGGAAGAGTGCGCGGGGAGCCGGATAGCACGCCGCCGCCGACGACGACGTACTCCCGTGCCAGTGGGGGAGACGAGCACGGGGCCGAGGAAGGCACGCGCCCCGCCGAAGGGACTCGACCCACCCAGGCCGGGATAAGTCAGCTGGCCGAGTGCTCCGAGAGAAGTCGGGCAGTTCGCCGCTGGTCTACGGCCGGGATAAGACGTCTCCTTCCCTGGCGGGCCAAGTTTGTCCACAGTGCCGCGGAACTCGTCCCGACGGAGTCCGACGACGTCAAACATTTCTCTAGTGCTTTCCGATTGTGGGGGTGTTCTGTGAATTGTGACTGTTCTCATCATCATCGCTTAGAAACGCGGAAGTCTACATTAAGGACGGACTGAGTGGAGGATCCTCCCGCGAGGGAGAAGAATCACAGCGTCGAAGATGGATTCGTGAAAGGATTGAAACATGCCGCGTGTGTCGGTGGATCAGTGAGACCCGAAAATAAAAGGGATCGCATTGAAAAGGGCGCAGTAGAGATAAGGAGACGGGAGTTCACGTGAGGTGAAGGGACCTCGGACATGCGGGAGTGGGATGGTGGACCCGGGACCCGGGCGGGGGTGGGGGGTCAGCTTCCGAAAGGATTGTGATCATTGTCGCGAGTCGATCGTCCTTGCGGACCGGTCAGTGATAAGGGCCGGGAGAGGAGTGAGGAGGGCGGGGGGGTTCGAGGGAGAAACGCCGGCCCTTGAGTGGACGTAAGGGGGGACTGGTGCGAAATCCCGAATCAATACCCTGCCCCTGAATGAATCCGTGAAACACTTCTAGGGGAAGAAAAAAATGAAATAATCGCAGCATTTTTAACGGGAGAGAAACACTGCAAGACATTCAGGGACGGTGCAGTGTTCACGAAAACCCGACGGACCCAACGCCACATACACACACACAAACAAATCACACTCGAACAAGTCTCTAGAAGACACAGATTGAGAGTGGCGTTCTAAGGTGTTGAGAAGCACAGCAGACTGCCTTCATCTTCATGTGACGAAACGTTTCTTCACACCCTCGCAACTTAAGATCTCACAGTCCCGGGTGAAGGAAGGAGGGAAAGGGATTTTCACAAAGAAAAAAGGAAGAAACTGGGTTTAGGGCATCCATTTCCGAAAAGTTCTGTTGTAAGGTGTGGCTTCGATAGGAAGAGGGGGAGAAAGACGGAGGAAGATGTCAAGACGGAAGCAGGCTCGGCCCATAAGGGTCCTCGAGACTGGAGATGGTTTCCCGGCATCGCCTCGAAACGGTGAGTGCATACCCAATGTCCTCAAGTTCATACTCCGCGTGAGAAATGTGAATAAAGTCCCTGGTAAACGTAATGTCCACTATGCCTTCTTATGTGACCGAGCGAAAGAACTAAGACGCCCGGTGTTGGTGCGGGGGAAGCCCCGCAAACGCTCGGCCGTCCTCGGGGCGGCCGACGGACCCGATTCCCCGCCAATAAGAACCGCCACTGAGGCGATGTGGAGTCCCTAAGAGATTGCCAGCCATTTGAATGCCGACAATCATAGCATTATCATTTCCCTTGGGTCAGTGATGCTGAGTAGCTTACCTTCTATCATGCGCTCAGGTTATCAACTGGTATTCAATTGTCGCGGCGATATTCCAAGCAAATCGCTTCGGTCCGCAAGGACAAAGACGAAATCGCTTCTTTTATTGCTGGCGCATAAACATGATGAATGAGGTTTCTTGGTTCATTATAGTGGATTTATAGCGGACAAGATTTAAGTTAGTGTCTGATAAATAATTACCCAATCATTAAACTATCCCACTTCTTATAAGAATAGCGAAAAGTAGAAGCAAAGTTAAGCTTAACGGAGACGCTTTGACTTTAAAACCCCAGAACAATATAATCTCGCTATCGAAAGCAGCGTGAAACATCCATGCCAATACCACTTATCCAAAGAACTATAGTGGAGTAAACAGCGAGTGACGTAAGTTTTCAGAAATACGTAGCGAATACGATCGTAATAGTTATCGCAGAATGACGACAAGTATAAGAAAGAATATTAGAGCAACCTCTTCATTTACAGCGGTCATTCACCGCTGTCTATCTTCTCAGCATTCGTTTTCCTTGGTTCCATCCAGAAATTTCTCTTCGCCTGATTGTTTTACATCACCGCGCGACGGGATCTTGAATCGGCGACGAGAGACTCTCTCGATCGCCAACGTACTACCAACGCGACCTCACCAGCTTAAGCTCAGCTTTTGCCCTTTACAGCTAATGCTCAAATCTCTGGGTTTTCGCTTGAAAACAAGTAAATACGTACCTCGTGTTTGACTTTCGACGCCTCCTGTAATACTCAAAACGCGATAAGGGTTCGAGTTCGTTATCTTTGCCCTGGGGTAAGTGGCATCTATCTGTCCCTCATGACGCGAAGGGTCTTCATTTACATGATCATAGTTCCGGCAGCGGTCATTGACTTTTCTATCTATATTTGCAGGATACTGGGTGACTATTGTAGTCTTGATCAGTGGATAATAGTCTGGAGTGCGGTCACGTTTATTATTTCGCTCGTTAACCTCTTTCGGAATGAGAACTTTAAATATGGTCACCTATGCCGTAGGAAGTCTTATTCTTTTATTTGAAATACATAATGCATCTTAAATTAATTGTTGTTCATTGTTGTTATTGTTCAAACAATCATTGTTGCTGTGGAACCTTCCAACATACCTTTGCGATTATCATAGAAACAATAAGTGTTTAGCTCATTTCATATCAATTACGTCATTTTAAAATGTAGCAAAAGGAAGCTTTGATTTTAAGATGTGCGAGTCGTTTGAAAAATCCCTGAAGTAGTACTTTCGAGCAATATTTAATAACTTTACCTGAAATTCAAATTGTCAGGGGCTTCCGAATGGCTTTTTAAAATGAGCTGCATTATTTAACGAAAAGATTCTTTTACCCCAAAGGAGTTCATAGTAGAACACTCAGTTATATAACCGCAAACCAATCATTGACTCTCTCTCTCTCTAAGAAACCTTCAGAAAAATAAATAAAATCTTACAATGTAACAGCATTATATCAATTTTAATAGGCGGAGATGTTTGCTCTTTGAGTAGCGAACAAAGTAATTTTTTCAATCGGGAAAGAGGTTCACCAAATGGAAAGGCAAAGAGTGGCCATTACAAATCGGAAATTCTCATATTTTGTTTCTCTGAGAAGTAAATAAGGCAATAATATCATTATGAAACAGACCCGTGCTACGGTACAACCAATTGTAGCAAATTTCATTTTAATGGGAACATGTAGGTATAATGCGTCAAAAAATAAGTTTTGAGATCTTCGTTTTGAAGAGACTCGAGGACAATGTTGCATCGATAACATACGCCTTTTGTCTAGCTGTCGCAGAAACACGGCTAACAGAGGAAAAATAACTTATTATTGACGGCATGGAATTACAGCGCACTTCAACGCATTGTTTCAGAGCCGATGCCTTAACTTTTTATGGGCGTTATTTTTGGAATATTGGACATCAAAATTCGATTGAGTTAAATAAGGAGAAATACGTGCTGGTTTATTTTTTCTCAATGACTCTAGTTATGCTAGTATTAGAATGACATTTCCAAACAAAGTACTGCCACGACATTTTATATTGATATATCACCCTTCCCTTACCTAGCTTCTAACCTAAGAGGATGAAAATGTTTTCGATGTGAATGTTTAAGTTTATTAAATTAAGCTAGATTAAAACTGATAAAACTATACTGATACTGAAGAACCTCAATGAAGTACTATGTAATAGGACATACAGTAATGATAGTGTGACATTGTTAGCTCTTGATAAGATTCTTCATATTCACATTTATCGTCAAAATCATTTCACAACGGAAATAAGAATATTTTTCATTTTCTTTGATTGCAAGTTGGCTATATTATAATTTACTCTTGGAATCATCCGTGTCTTGCGTGGAAAGCTATGAAAGATCGGGCAAAAATAACATTTCCTGCCATCGGTAGTTTTTCTCCCAGAATGTTAATACGGGTTACATAAAGGTTACATACATAAGTATATGATCACCGACGAGCGATCAATGGAATTGATGATTGGATATTGAAATGGGTTGGCAATTACCGATTTTCAATCATATGCACTCATCCATGGTCCAATTTACGCATTCGGACGTTTAAAATGTAATTAATTGATGTTCGGGAGCTCTTAGGTATAAGTCAAAATTCAGCTCTTTAAGGCTAAAAGAGGTCCGTAAAACCTTTCGATGGAGAGGAGGAGAGAAAACATACCAACGATAATTTTATTCAAGCCTTTGTTGTCGTGCAACTTTAATCGAATATTGCGTAGCCATTCAATTAGGTTAACAATCAGAGTAAACCTCTTATATGATATTTTCGTGAGCACATCACTAATTTATTGATAACTTCCGGAACGACATCAACAGGAAGACGAACTAATTTCATCGTAATTCTATGAATTTTCCGTGACTCATGTCCGCACAGTTTATATAATGACGAGATTACGCTATGGAACGCGGGAAAAATTTCCGTGAAATATTTCACCGAATCTGTGGCAAAAATATTAAGTTAATAAACCTGAGCTTCCTGAGTATTTACTCTTCCCGGAATCATAAAACATGGAGTTATTAATCTTTTTACGGGGTTGCGCTGTATTCATTTCCGTAAACTTTTTTAAAAATCGCGGCGACTGTTCACAAAACTCCACCACGGAAATTTCCACCGATTGCAACAGGCACCATAGTCACATAGACTAAGTTGTTGCGCTGCAAGAGATCAAGACATTATCTTTTCTGGAGACAATGATGTTCCCCGAAGTTTTAAATCGCGTCTCTTAAGATCACGCACATTCTTAACACAACGACGGCAACGAAAACCAGCGCCGAGACGTACTCGTGAATCCGGGAGCTAGCGGCGTCGACGACATGCATAGAAGAATGTAGTCCTCAACTGACCAAAAAAATATGCACGTATTAGATAGGTGACGACTCTTCAACCTTTTGGTTAAGTTTCCTCGTATTGCCTGCACTAAACACTGGACGGAGTCGTATTTTTTGCTAGTTAGCATGTAATTTTGATCTATTCCGCCGCGGAAGAAAAGTAAATAACACGGATCGGCGTCTTATAGGGGGAGAAAAGGTTCCATGATAGGAGTGTAAGGTAGGGAAGAAGCCATCCGACGATAATTGTCTAATTTTAACGAAAGGAGATATGATGACTATAGTTTGACGTTATATACGACGGACTGACTGCATTAACAAAAATGCTCTCTTTATGACGCGAAAAAAGAGGTATTGTATAAAATTACCATCATTTCTGGGCATTAAACACGTGACACGGGTTGCGTCCTTGGAAGCCACTTCTCAAAGATATTACAAATCCGTCTGTTGCAACTATTAGCCCAAGATACGCGTTCCTTCAGAGATTACGTGTTTGGTGGCTTCAGGGGATGCGAAAAAAATGGTGAATATGCGCGGATTTAAAGTTGAAATGTCAGTAATAGCGTAAGTAAAGAACATATTTTTTTTCTTTTATGAAGAATATAATTTGTGTAATGGGCGTGTAAGAGGTAGATGTATCAAAAAATTTTGGGAATCACCCCCCCCCCCCTATAATCTTCGATGTTCGGTTCGGTCCCTCAAAACTTATCGGAGATCCAAAGATATTCGGATTTTCGCGCTACTGAAGCTAGGCGATGGAGGGAGACAAAGGAGGCGGGGGGGGGGGTTGACATTCGCGCCCCCGGCGGCGGCGCCTCCCTGCTTCACGCCCTCGCTTGTCTCCTCACAATAGAGTGAGACACCCCCTACCCATTCCCCTCCTCCCTATTTCCCACCGCTGCCTCCATTTCAATCTCTCGCGCACTCCTCACCCGTGGTCCCGCCCCCTTTTTTTCTCCAGCCGCGCGATAGAGGCGGGACCTAGTGTCGGGAGGCCTTTGCCGCTCGCCGCGAGAGGTTTTAAGCGCCCCCGTAGACGCGCGCGATTACGCCCTCTCGGCATCCGGGCGTGTGAGAATGCCATGCACAGCCACACCCCGATGGGGTCGATGGGAGGACTCGGCCGCGCACCCTTCAGGTAGCCGACATCTCGGCACGGCCCACTGCCGAGGAATCGAGACACCCCGAGACGCGACCGGGCACTGAGGGCCGACCGGGAGACGGAGGCCTCCCGACCGAGGACATCGCTGGCAACCGCCGGCAACACCTCTCTCTCTCTCCCTCTATTCCTTAGGGGAATTGACCTTCCACCCCATTCGCTATTCCCCCGACGGTGACTCCGTTCTTCCGAGGAACTCTCAGGGGATGGGGCTAGTGTGGTTGCCAGGGTATCAGTTTCGTAGCCCGATGGTCCGGGTTTCCGACCCGGCAGTAGCGAGCTTCTTTTGTGAAATCGCGATTCCTTCTCTAGTTCTCCGTTTAGAGCATTCCATGAGTATTTTTCCGTCGAAGGACTCCTTAATGCCTTTTTTAGGAGCAATCTAACGCGTACGCTAGGTTTCTCTCCACTTCCCTGAAATTCTTCCCACACCAACCTACCAGTTTGTCCTTAATCGCGTCAATATTTTTTTTGAGTTAGGTCACTTATCTCAATAACTAACCAATTGGTCAAAGCGTGGCCATCGGAGAGCTTTTGAGAACCCGTGTTGGGTGGTTGGCTCACTTTTTACACTCGTCGCTGATATCATTTGGTTGGTGTCATAGGTGTTGGATATCTGTTCGCCAGATATCTGCGTCAAAAGATGGTATTTGTTATTTTTCTGGTCTATATTGTAATGAATAGCGCTATTACTTCCTAATAGTATTTTTTAAGTATGATACATCCTCCTCGCGCAGCCATTGAGTTATATCTCCATCTGCTATTCGTTCTAATGGATTTGACGAGAATTAGATCTGTCATTCAAGTGAAAAAGGTAATTCGTACATTATCCCGTCACTTCCATCTTCCATCAAAAAGCAATTCCATTCACCTCAGGCCCTGCGATTTATTCCAATTACTAGAGTATAAACCGATCATGTGCGGTCAGTACGTAATTTTATGGACAAGAGCATAAGAAAAGATAGACTGAAGGAAATGTATCGACGCTATGGGCCGATTATGCGCAACGCAATTAATAGTATTAGCCTTTCTACAAGTAGCGTTATTTTTCCGGGGCTTCTTCGTCAAAGATGTGTTCCCAATACTCGGCGTAAAAGCAAATAAATATCACTTTCATGTTATTTTATTTGATACAAAGGCGTAGAAAGTAACGAACTGCGATGCATAACCTAATAGTTCAGTTCATCCCCAGCGGTAATATGTTTTCTCATAATTACAGGGGTTGGATGGAAGAAGGGACTGCCTTAGTCTCAATCTCGTCCCAATAAAGACGCGTTATTATTATTATTATTTGAAGTGAGCACGTAAATCCTTTTTAAATCATTAAGCAATAGTTCCCACCAGACTCATTTGAGACTTAAGCTTCATTGTCCCATGCATCACAAGCTCAGTATACATTCGTAATGGGGCTTGACAATATTGTGACACAAGCGGGAGGATAATTATACATCGACCCGGGCGCACTTTTACCTGTATGTGTCACTAATATGCTGACAATTTTAGCTGGCCGTTGATTTCGGATACTTGGAACGAGAATCAAAATAATGAATGTGGACAGTCTTTTGTAACCACCAGCATGATTCTGTCAATTATAATTTTAAACTTACGAGGCATGACAAAGCAACTAAATAAGGTTTTTATTTCATGTACATCTCTGAGAATAAAGAGTAAGGATGAATTTAAAACGTGGTATCTCATTTCCGAAGCCGTTAAACCGGAGGAAAAGATGTAGACACAGAAGCTGGAAAAGTTCTTATATCCTAATGACACACCGCCACAATACTGCCATGTCGCAATTGAAGCTCCTTGATGTGTACTGTGTGTGAGCGACATGCAAAGTCACCCACAGGATTTTTCCAAGATAAAAGTTGATAGAATATCTCAAACACATCTCAAAAATATATCGAAATTGTCCCATTTTTCATAAATTCTAAAACTCACATTTACATTCCGACCTAATAACTTTGTCTCTCATTTGGTGATAAAATTATAGTTCAAAGTCGAGGAAGTCATTTCCGTGTATAAAATATGTTCCTGTCAATATTTAATTAGAAAAAATATTTACATACAATAATGGTGGGAATACAATTCAAACATACCGACGGGGATACTTAATATTTCAGATATTAGGTCTAATAAATCACCGATAAAATATAAGCTATAAAAAATCCTCCACATTCAACTCGATAATATTCAAAATATTGTGGATAAGGGATATTTAAATAAATTAATATTCTTTTCGAGTTCACCACCCGAGTCTATTAATATGATGATAAAGTCTTTGAGTCTATATTATTCTCTTATAACTCCTGCTAGAATCTACAGAAAGTATGTACACCTCAAATTATCTTGGGTAAGGCCGTTTATTAAGTCCGCATTTAAAGTTCATGTGAAAATAATTATGACATTAGATAGTTTAAGGCATAATGTTTGCTATTTTTCATGCTTTATTGCATAACACGGCGTTGAAATGACCGTCAGGGCATTTAAAATCCCAAGTACATCGGGGTAAATTCTTAAGATTATAAATATAAAAATAACATGAAGACCGCAAGATCTCCAGATATTGTCTGAATTACGTAAACGTTACATGATCTCAGCTCACCAATAAACACTCTCACTGGAGTTTTAACAGCCAAAGCTAAAATTTTCCTCGTGATACTTTCATTTCGAACAGTCTGGAAATCGTATATAACTCGATACCAATCGTACCCACCCAACGGTTGTACATCCATTTTATTGCATTTAAATTTAGATTTAAAAATCACAAGATTACTTTATCAAATTGCTCAATCGGAACTTTAAGAAGTATAATCAGTTTTTATTTCCGTTATGCCGGTAAATAAAGAGTAAATTACTTGAATATACACGGAAGTACTGAATGCGAGTAATATTAATATTACGGGATTAGCGTCTGAATTTTTAACACCAATTAAGACTGAATTAGTATCACACAGTCAGCGTAACTGAATCAAGTACCTCTGGGGTTCCAAATGGGTCCATTTGGCATTCGATGGGTAGAGATTCATATGGGCGGATTCAGGACTTTTCCCAACTGAGTCATGACACACAAAAATACCGTGCAAAACTGTCGTTCAAAATATTCATCGACTGATCACAACCATAAAGTTACAGACTTCGTCAGTACGTTAACAGCATTCACACAATGCTCTCACAGCGGACTACTACTCATCGAAGCCTAAAATAAATTGCCAGCTACCTAAACAAATATTTTAAACCATGCCCTTGGAACATCATGAATTCGTTACTCATGAATTATCTCTCGACATTTCTTGACTCTTGATTGAGCAAATCAGCGATGCACGAGACTGTTTACTCCATTTATCTACATGTGGTTCCCAAACAATTCCAAATACAGAATGATGTGCGTAATATTGACGAGACTCGTGAATCACCCATCTTAATGCGCATACAGCCTATTTGTTAAAGATTTAAGCCCATTAGTTTTGCCGTCCCCCCACAAAAAGTCCGAAATCACTACTTTCTCAAACTAGCTCAACGTTATTTTTGATTCAGAAGCATAACCTTTTTAAGGATGTTTATCTGGTAAATATTCATTGGTCCTTTGCGTAATTTTGCGAAATAAGTTTGAAACTGGATAACTATTGTTTCCATTTCAAATATATGATTGTGCTTCTTCCTCTGCGCCTACACATTTAACTACTAGTAAGATGGAGCATACAGCCGGGGTTTACAAGTAATAAGGCAGCATAGAGGTAAGCGGGTTAAACAAAGAAATGGGCTGAGAAAGAAGATGATTTAATATATCAGTACTTCAGTGTTCATGAAAACGTCCGTGTATTTCTTTGAGACAACCGAAATTAGTTAATAAGATTTCTTCATGAATAAAAACGACATTACAACTACATTAACTGTCACCACAACCACTCTTCATTAACTGAATTAGTAACAAAAATCGTTTCATTAGAAGAATCTCTGCGGGATATTTTACTGAGATTTCAACGAAAGAATTTCATCAGCACGAGAGTAACTAGCGATAATACACAAGGCATCAGTGTAATCAGTTATCAGCATATCTTTATGAGATCACGGGAAATGGTGAAAGAAGTTGGCACGTGATCTTCGTCCCCTAAATCTGAATATAGCGGTAAAAATGATAAAATCAATTAATATAAGAGGACTCAAACGACCACGGCATCCCTGGCCGTTTCGAATTAACTTCCGTTGCATTGCATCGAGGGGTAATAGGAGTAAGGGTAAATGTAACACGTGAGTAAAAATGCGAGGGTGAATGCTTTCATTCCCAGTTTAAGTCTGAGTTTTCTGATTCCTTTGATCATCACGTATTGTAGGAGGAAAATCAAATTAATAATCACTCCAGTCTGGAGTCCATACGTATAAAACCTCTGCATGTCCGCGGATGACCGCAACTGTGCTGTGGTTCAATTAGTTTACTCATCTCAATGCTTGATACCGAGCAAAGAACTCCTAACATAAGATAATTTTAGAATCAACATCATCAACTACTTGCAATAAATGAAAGAACTAGCAAAAAGGGGAACCTTTCAGTAGAACCATGAGCACCTTTCTCGTTGCCAAAGTACCACGTAACGATGAACACGAATCCTGAGCTATTAAATTGATAAAGAATAAAAAAGGTTAAATTTAAATAAAAGCAAGGTGCTTAATTAAAAAAATTATATTTTATATAATAAATACACTACTGTCATGTTTCTGGCGAGTTTTGAGTTACCCCATCTGAATTAAACTCCTCAATCGAACCAGCTTATATTCCTTCAAAACATCTGAAATTTTTTTCTTAATAAATGACAGGTACCTAATTATCGAATTTACTTACTCTATAATTTCTACCAAATAATATTTACAGATCTCTTCAAGAAGACGTATTGCCATTTTTATATATTGGTACAATTTTAGGCTTTCTCTTCCGCTCATTGTTTCTTTACCATCTTCCTTTTCATGCACTGAAATCGGTGATATGCTGAAGTTTTGTATGACTTACAGAGCATTAAATGAATTTCAACGTCTCAATTCCTCCCATCTCGTATGGTGAATGCCACAGGCCGAACGGTTTGTACCTCTACCTTCGCTGAATTCTATGGTTTTACATTTGACACAAATTTAAGCCGTCGATTAGGAACTGCGGGTTTAGGCCTTGCCCATGGCTTGATTGCTTCCAATTAGTGAAACCTACTAACCGCCCCCGCGACGCAATGGTTAGGTACATCCCACAAAATGCAGGAAGTCACAAAACCTCTCTGATGAGTGCGTGACCGGGAGTGGTCGGGGGGAGGAGCCCCAAAATCCCTCACGCCAGAACACGCCACCATTCAATTTCGTCCGGATCGTGCAAAACATTATCCTCTCTACCCCTTAGGGCACTCGAGAAACGGAACTGTGCTTAAAAACCAGCTAACTCGTCGATTCCGATCACAAAACAAAACTCGATCCATTAACCCTTAACGTCGTCTCCTCTCAAACTTCCCCATTCTTTCAACCTCCTCTCTCCCACCTCCCGTATATAACCAACCCCTTTCCGCACCTCCCAATAGGTTGGTTCCCTTTGCAATCCGTTCCCCCCGGATCTCTCCCCGCTCCCTCTGCTCACACCCTTCTCGCGTTCTCGCTCCCTCTTTTAATTCTTACGCCGAAAAATCCCCGAGATGCGGGAGGCAGCTGCCGATCTTTCCCTCCTTCCCGCTCTGCCTCCCTCCGCGCATTACACCATCCGACCGAACGTCCCGCCGCCCTTACTCTCTCACGCCATCTCGCGTCTCCTCGCGCTAAAAACCTCCTCCTCCCGCTCGACCACACCCCGCAACGAGCGTGGAAACTTTGAGCCGTCCCCTAATTTTTTCTATCCTTTTTGCCAAATTATAATCTAAGCAGGGGCACAATTACGTTTTGAAGGGAAGAACTGAGAGACGTTTGCGTGGATTGGGGCCGTAATACACCGCGGGTGACGAATATGAATGGACTGTGATAAGCCGGGAAGTGTCGGAGGAGTGTCCACAATCACCACTGCTGCTTCACTTGCAATCAAAAGAAATGGGCAGAGAAGCATTGGAGGATTTGGATGAGGTAGAGGAAGTGGGTTGGGGACTGAAAATGTTAGTGATTTTTACGAATGATCATGCAACAAGAGGCTAGTCAGTTAAGGGAATTTAGTCGATGAATACCGCGCTTGATAAACATAGAGTAAGGTATGGTCCGAGGATTAGCCATAAGAAAACAAAAGTAATTAAAGTCTACTGCAGTAAGAAGACCACATTGTAGTCAGTGCAGGTGGAACAGTTCACATATCCGAATAGCTTCCTGGATGAGAACGGGTTCAGTGACAAGGACAGAAAGCAAAATAATAGTTCACGAGGACGAGTCGACGAGTATGACGAAATTTACCGAGACGCATTAGAAAAAGCTACGCTAAAATGCTCTTATGAAGCAAAGCCTTGAATGGTCCGGAAACTAGGTAATTTCTAAAGGAACTGAAAGTCGGCGTAAGGTTTTGAAATGTTGGTATGAAAAAGGAGCAAAAGAAGAAAGAGTTTAAGGAGGAAAACAAAAGAATCAGTGTTAAAGATGGTGGGTGAGGAAATGACTCGTCGATGACATTTGAAAAAGTCAGCGAAACCAGACGGAGGACTTAGCGAGAGGTGTATAATACATGTGAAGGAGGTTGATGGAAGGGAAGACGTTGGGTGGGCTTCGGATGGGGAGAAGAAGGGACGATCAAGGTACGAGACACCTGTAAGGGATTTTATTTCAGAAATAACAGAATAGATTTGTCGATGAAACATCAGAGAAGACAGGTTGTCAGAAAAATTCCCGGTGTGACTGCCCCAGGTCCAGGATTTATATGATTAATTACCTATTGTGGCTTATAACGGACGAATGGCAAGGGGTGTGGGCGGAGAGCGTTACCGAGTGCTCAAGCATCGGTCTGCACCCCCGAAACCTTCCGCTCCCACGGCGCCTTCAGCCGCCCGTGGCCCGCGAGGCACACATCCGTGAACTCAGGCGAGGATCGAAAAAGATGCGGGCGTGAAGAATCCGTCCCTTGAGAGACTAAGAAAATGGTCTCTCACAATGAGCTTAAACTTAGAAGCAATGTCAGTTTTTCATTGAGTAGCATCTCTCAGTAATTTTGCTCGGTTATCAGCAAAGATGACAAAGAGACGAAGATGGTAGCTGATTTTAAACGTGACTAACCGATGATATCATTGTCAAGTTTCCGTCCTCCGCAGCAGTTAAGTAGTAAAAAGTTGTACGTCATTGACTCGACAAAAGCGTAGGAATTTTTTTGTCATTTCCCTAAGTGCCAAGTGTTTCTCCGCTTTTTCATATCTTTCTGTCGACGATTTCTCGCTTGGAGTAGAGAGCAGGTTTGTTTTAGTACTACAAATGACAGAGGTAGGTCTCCCAGTTGTTAATCGTTATATTTTAAACCAGTCACTGAAGTTATCTTACGCATAAGAGTTTTTGAGAATTGATCCATCCATCCATTGACCAAGCATTGATCGAAATCTTACCCGGTCGAACAAGAGAGATGTTCTCTATGAACTTCAGGCAGTTTTGTGCGTTCTTTTTCAACCACAATATGTTCCTTGATGATTTTTGGAAGCGGTGTATACCTTACATTGGGAAACGCACGAGAGATTTTATTTTTATTTGGAATGGAAGGAAAGTTGGATAAGAAACTCCAGAAATGGAGGAAAAAGATCTAATCTCACTGGTCGTTCATCTATTGCAATCAAAATGAAAAAAATGCTAGCTCAGTTTACCAAAAGAATGTGACTTTATTAATAAGAGAAACTCCTCTATACCCCTGAGATTAGTATGAAAAAATCAAGGAAATCAGAAGTTCTGGCTGGAAGAGCATTGGGAGCATGGGAAAACAAATTATCTAACAACAACAGTCCTTGCATAACTAGACGTATCCTCCAAATGCATGCTCTAGAAACAATGCTCGAGAACTGCAAAACTGTAACTGTGTAGATGATCTCAATTTATTTTCTTGTTTTGCCCGTCCGACAATTTTGTTAAACGTATGACGATTTCCTTTTGACTTTCGAAGCTGTTTTTTATCAATATATTAAATCCATTTTCCTTCAGTTTAATTGATATTTTAATTTCTCCCGAAGAGTTATTCAGATTTAACAGTAAATGGTTATTTTCCTCCTATCCTATACAGTCGTAAGCTTTCGTTGATCGTCCCAAGCCGAAGCTAGAGACTCACGCAATTAGATACTCTAAACACGAATGCGTACATGTCTTTCGCTTGACTCAAGTTATTTTTTTATTATGATGAATTACTTATTGATGATGCGGGTGGCAGAACAGAACGACGCTGCGCGCATACATCATTCAGGTGGTTCATTCTGAAGACAAAATAAAAAATGTGATGGCCGAAATTCGCACTTAGATAATTGTTATTGATGGTGGTAAGCTTTTAAATACCTAATTATCATTAAATCTTCTCGCCTTGTAAAAGGCATAACTCAGTAAAAGAAGCGTATAAAGTTCGGTTTGATATATATAAAACCGAAATGGTCAAGACCCAATCATATCGAAATAATAATCTATACAATTAAAAATACGACGGAACGCTCATCTTTAGCGAAGGAAGAATCTCACCTCCCTCAACACCTTTCCTTGTAACACGCAAAATAAATATTTTGTAGTTTTCTTGCGACAGTTTTTTCATGATCATTTGACATTTATACATCTTGCTAGTAGATTTTGTAAAATTAAAAATGGTTTATTGGTACATTTTCATCACCTCGTTGGATGAAACTCCCCAGAATTCGAATGCGGTTCCTAACCTGAAACCGGGTCGAAAACTAAGGAAGGAATCCTCGATTTAGCTCCAATTTTCTGCTAGAACATTCTCCAAAGAAGTAAAAGTAAAGGAAGGTGGCAACTCGACGGGAAAGTGGCTGCCAGAAACAGAAAGATGTAAAGTAAAAAAAGCAATAGAGGGGGAAGACTCCTGTTGGAAGTGGGATCGGAGTTGATTCTGAGACAAATCTCTCCTGCACCGCCTTCTTCCATCTTTGCCCGCTCGCTCCCTCGATCGCTTTTGACCGAACATTTCCTCTCGCTCGCTCACTCAAACCGCTTTTGCCGACACAAATACCACCTCCACCGATT
The DNA here is from genome assembly GCA_963169105.1 of Ceriagrion tenellum. Lineage (NCBI taxonomy): Eukaryota > Metazoa > Arthropoda > Insecta > Odonata > Coenagrionidae > Ceriagrion > Ceriagrion tenellum. The sequence goes on along the minus strand of OY720635.1, from coordinate 31,760,568 downwards.
CAGTCTCGCTTCCCTTCCTCAGGAGTGAGATAGGAAAGAGAAGCAGAAGGAGGAATTCTGGGCGGAAGGCTGATGGCGCCGAGGTAGGGTGTTCTAGGAAGTAGTAAAGGGGATTCCGAAACACTTTGGAAATGAGAGGGGTACGGATCTTCGTGTCTTCATCCGACGAGTTCGAGATATGGGCGATGGGAGGCAGAATGGGGGGGGGGTCGGAAGTGAGGCTCAGGCCACCATGTTAATGCCGGGGACGCGGTAGTAGTGGAGACGGTGGTATTGGTTGCTAGCTGGCTGTGGATGGTTAAGAGGGAGGGAGAGAGAGCAGTGGGATAAAGGAGAGCTACCTTTTTTCACGTGAGAAGGATAAAGAAGTGGGGAAAGGGGACATCGGGGTGGATGCGGTCGTGGAGAGGGCAAAGGGGTTGGGGAGGGGATTTCCGTGCACATCACCCCGGCGATAAACTCGCCCTTTTTGCCGGTTGAAAGAGGATCAGCTTTGGGGGATAGCCCGGAGAGAGAGAGAGAGAGGGATTCAAGGGATGAGGGCGAGAGGGCAGTGGGTACAGAGGTGAAAGGGGTAGGAAAGGGGTGGAATGGGGTGGGATATACCTCCATAGGGGTGAGAGAGGGTTGGATCGAAAGGGGAATGATTCGGGATTGTCCGGGAGGGAGGCTAAAGGATGGTGGGGCGAGGGTAAGAGGACTTGTGGGTTTGGGCGGAGTCCGGACGCAATTGTGAGGTCCTCGTAGAGAGAAAGAGGAGGCGTGTCTCGTTCGTTTGAGGCAAATCTTTAAGCCAACCCGACTCTTACAGCGAGCTGCGAGTCCTCTTCACTCTAAACCCAACACACTCTTCGCAACTGGAGAATCGGCTCGAGAAACTCGGATACTATGGGCGGATCCGATAAAATTCTCATGCGCGATCCCCATGCCGAGTTCATTACCTTAGGTTTATCAATTTCCGCTCTTCTAATGCGCTCAAAATACTCATCCCTGTCATGCACACCGCGCTATGGTAGGCACACCGAGTTATAAAAATTCCAGAATCGTGCGAACGGCCTAAATGTGCGACCATCGAATAAACTGGATCCAATCATATTATAATAAATACAAACGAGTTTTAAATAAGAATAAACCTAGGGGTTGCACCCGTGCTTGTTGTACCCATATCATGAGTTGATTGCGATAATTGAAAATTTAAAAAAAAGAAATATTAATAAGATTAGAATATTGGTGTTTGAGAATAAAAACAATTTGATTTGCTGTAATATGTGACCTGGTAGCATCGCACTAGGGATACATAATTATTACACGGTCGCATTTTTGAAAGGTAACCCGTATTTTCATTTTTCATGGGACAGTAGGAAATATATGTACACATTTTTATACACTGATAGCTCAAAATCTGATCTCGGTATCCACATAATTAACACTGATGCATGCATTCAACGGAAGTCCAAATTACCGTGTTTCGAGTCAAGTCCGCCGTAAACCTTAAGGAGAACTATTCCACATCAACTTTGACAAACACCAATATCTCCTCCTTTCTGCTCGACAAAAGAATGATAAAAAACTCATTCTCTGCCTCATTTCCATCTTATCCCGGTAATAACTTCTAACTTCACTGAGGAAGGGATTCTCCCAGCTCACGATGATCCTAAACCCCCGCCGCCACTCTGACTCAAGACCGCCGACTAGCGCGTTCCTGCCGCCGGATTAATACGGCAGTCAGCCACCTATTCGGCCTCCCGCTGCATCTCCTAGTCTCTCCGCCCCCGCATCAAATGGAGCGGCGATGGTCTTGCCTAGCGCGGATCGCCAAAGAGCATGGGTTCTTTCGGACGCTTAACTAGGTTTGGGGAGGGAGGTTCTCTCGCAAGAGTTCCGCCTCCCCAAGGTGGAGGGGGCATTAGGGCCAGATCACTCCGCAAGGAGGACCTCCTGGTGACGATTAAACCCGAAATTAACAGTTTGGTGGGCAGAGATGAGACCTTCAGCGGGCAATCACATAGCTTCTTGCAGGGCAAAACTCCTACCGGCTATACCCCACGTTAATTTTATTCTTCGTATTTAGCTTGGGGATATCTTTTCAGCCAAGCAAGATCCAGGGTTGTTTAAAAGGATAGACGTTGAGGCCGACGGAAGGGTGAAGGAGCAGGGTTGGGCACTTGGATAGGACTTGAGAAAGTGCAACTATCATTTGGTTGAATTGGTTCCTTGGCCTTGCCGCTATTAAAATAGGTATTGACTCCACTAAAGTGTTTAAGTACTATTCCTTCCACCAAGAGCCACATTAGTTGAGAAACGTTTTGACTTACGCTTCGATGTTCTCCCATTTTCATGAAACGGTGACATTTTTACTTACTTCTTACTTTTACTTACCTACACCTTTCGAAGAAATACCACGCGGCAACATCCTTTCTTATTGAAATGTAAAGTAATGTAAGTGATGACGAAAAAAGTTAGTCATAGCTCGAGTCCGAATGGCATGCGTATGTGTCAAATCAAATGCTTTCAATTCTTTTGAGAAATGCTTAGCATATTCGATCTCACATTTATTCCCTCGTAAAGAAATTTCAACTTCCACTCTACTTTTCCACCGAAACAATTTTCTCCCGCTTTCGAGACTTAATTTCCTGCAGGTATCTTGATAAAGATGCATAATAGTGCTATGTACTCTTGAAAACTTTTCTCACGACGGCAGAGCAGGAAGAACTAGAGAGATTACATAAAATATCTGAGAATAAAAGTGATCTAATAAACGAATCTACAACGACGGTCCTAAAGCCAAAACTATCGGAAGCATAGAGCGGCTACGTGATTTTAAGGGTATATACAATGAAATTAGTTAAGAAATGGGAAACCCGGATTTCTACATAGAAAATATAGAAATTTTTAATCAGCGTAAAACCTACTATCAGAATTAGGCAATTTCAAAAAAGTTAACTTTACTCATATATCTAATATTCATTAGCAAAATACCAGCTATTATATCAAATTTAATAAGTATGTATCTGGTGGCCAGCTTGCCGCTTACTGCGTACTTATTATGAGAATTGAACTTACATTAGCCGGAGATTTTTCGAATTTTCGTGTACGCGTTAGAGTTTACTTATATCGATAATAATCATGTCGTAAATTTTCTCATAGTACAAACACAACTTTACCATGATTTATCTCTCAAGTGAAATAATTTCTTGAGTAAAAACGGTTTCTCGGGCAAAGCCCAGGAAGTAATATTCTACCTCTCATACCCCGAAAGTCTTTTTGAACCCTTTCAATGAGTTAAAAGCTGAACAAAGATGAGAGGAACAGAGGATTGAGAAATCTAGATAAAGGAAACTCTATTCATGATGAATAACAAACTTAAAAACATTCTTTTCCACGAATTAGCATCTACTCATAGTTTTATTCATCATCAATATCGACAACTTCCTCTTGGCCCAGTCTGAGGTAGTTACATTTTTTTAAATGCTACCTGTATAGGAAGTTCGAGACAAGAGAAATTAGAGGATTGACTCGTTGACTTGAGGAAAAGCACTTAGTATTCGTGGTTTCATAACTCTCTGGAAGCAGAGAATACCATGAATGCTCAAAATCATGATATACCCTAATATTCTATCTGCCCCTAATCCCTCGTACGTCCCTTCTATGTGTTTCTCGATCCCTAACTTATCGTGTGCATTGACAAGAAAATTTATGCTTATCTTGCATAAAACACCATTTATGTCCGAGTTATTTTAAGCAAAATTAGAACTCCACTTTACGGGGTGATTTTCCGAATTTTATAACCTCCATTGAACCGCACTAGATTGAATTGTAACGACAGCGTAAAGCGTATTATGAAGTCGTTATGCGAGTCTGTAAAAATACGGCTGGAGGATAATGGACGCATCACCCGCATGCGCTCATACGTTTTAAGAGCTTCTCCATTTGTCATTTGACATCGCAGAGGGAAAATTAGCATGTGGGCCTACCGGCAGCCATCCATTTACCTGCGTTAGCTCTTTTTAAAATATTTACTTTGTAAAATGGCATTTTTTGGAATTGTTAATTATAAAGTAAAAAAAATCTGTCACATTAATTTTTGCGAAACTACTTAGAGAATAAAAACGAGCCATGATAATGATCTGAGCGATCTGAAGACAGGGAATAGCATTTGTGACCAAATGTCTTCTCTTTTCCGGATATAACAAAGGATGATGAATTAGTGCACACGTTCTAATGCATACTGTACCACAACGAAGTAACGTGCACTGTGGTACAATAATCATTGTTATCGTACCTAAACACCAATACCCATGCCGAAAAGGAGAGGAAATCGTCGAATATGTTCATAGTAGCTAGGTATACTTTAGCTTGACGTGCATTGACTATTGAGGAATTATTGCACTAACGGCCTGCCACTAACGGACAGGGATAAGCATTATCAGCGTTGAATTCGCTTCCTCGATTATACACTAAGACATCCACCAGCTCATTCACTAAGAAAGAAAGAAGTCCTACAATACTGCGAACGGTAAGAAATCAGTGAGTAGACTAGAAGAGCTGTAGACTAGATGACGGGAAAAAGGAATGAAAAAAATCTGAAGGATTTTTTTTTAGAAGTAGTACTTTAATTTAACGTGTTTCGATGGATTAGGTCACTTCGCACTTATTATCCGCCATAGTATACAGGGACCACAGCACTAGGTATGAACAGGAGTCTCGCCTCACTACATTGGAGCCGAGAACAACAATGCTTAAATTCGGAGACCGAACGGGAATCGGAGTTACTATCGCGACACGCTCAAAGACGCTCTTAATTACAAGTAACAATTAAATGAGACGAGCTAGCTCATCACTGAAGCGGTACTCAAGTGCACGAGATTCAGCATGAGAGGAATAAAATTTGGCGGTGAAGTATGTGCTAAGATTAGGGCAGGGGAGCACAGCCAGAATTTTCTTTAGGGGATTTTACATCCACGCTTAAGTCTCTGAGCAGCTTCTCCAAAAAGTAGGAGGGATATAATTTGCAATCAGAGCAAAATAAAGATTTGTTTTAAAAAGATGACCGCTAGGTGTATCAGAAACTGAGTTGGATATAACTCTTCTCAAATAATGCTCTTAGAGTTTCTTCTTCTTAAAAAACCCTAACATGTTTTCTTTTCTTCCTTTTCAACTATCAAAACCTTCCTTTAGAGAGACTTTATGGGAGTTTTATCCCAAATTCCCTCCCATTCGCTGTGCGACTCACAGAAAATGGCGTAGATTTTTGAAGTACCCGTCATTGATTACTCTGGAGTTAATACAAAGAGGGTCGTCATCAACCCTTCTAAGTCATGAAATTCAGCCTCAAATACATTGCGAAACTCACACGGGACGTCCGCCTTTCGTTCGCCGAGGAAGTCCGATCCGGCCTCGGCGGACACCCTGGCCCTCTCCGCCGAACGAACCCTTTCGCGCCCGCACTCCCCGCTCGACACACTCATCGCGGCTGCCGGCTGCTCCCGTCTGCCTCGCCCTCGAGGCACAAATCTTCCGCTCCCTCACCCCCGCACCCAGTTGCCGCCTCCCCCCCGCATGCCCCCCCGCCCCCATTTCCCACTCCCTCCTCCTCCGGCCACCGCTCTTGATTTTGGCCCGCACCCAAAATGACTCTGGGCCCACTCGAAGCCACACCACGAGGAGAGACTGATCCAACCTGAGTTCACGCATACGGAAAGGCCGACCTAACCCAAAGTTTGTACCATCGCCCTTTCGACACGGACTGACAATCTTTCACTAGCTCCCCTACCTGAATTCCTGGTGCCCTGCGAGAAAATGTATCGGCCAGATCGATTAAGATAATTTCCATTCCAATAAGAGAGGAACCATCAAATTCAACCTTAAAACCTGGATAAGGATTTATCAGCATGAAATGAAAGGGGTCTTGGTTAGTAATCACTTGGTGGATATAGAATTTCGATATGTAATTGAACGAAGAATGCTGGAGAATAATCAGCTCGATATTTATTATAGTGACCATTGCTGATATTTAACACATCATCATCAAGGTTACAATATTGCCGAAATAACGATACGGTAACTCAGACAGTAATGTACTTAGGATTTGAAGCTAGTCACTTACTAAGAATTGTTTGAAAAATTAACGAGTATTTGCTTAAATAACTTAGAGAATGCAACAATAAAACAAGAAGAAGATCAGTTTCAATTATTGCAGAAGAGAAAGAGCGAAAAGTTTTAGTAGCGACACAAAAAATCATTGAGCGATAGTGAACTGGGATACCCAGTCCGGCTCACGCATAACGAGTTATCTGCCACGCGCTATGGAACAACTTTATCAATATAGGACTAATGAGAAGCTACTTCTTTTACACACACCAAATACACACCAAATTAGTCAATATTTAATTATGTTACATTGCTGCAAAGTCATTTTCACCGCAAGTAGACATTTGGCCCCGGCAAACTTTTTCCTTTGCCTTAGTTTTCCCACAATTCTACTCCCCACCTTTGCAGCCCCTTTCATCCACCTCACTTACCTTTTGCTAAACCTTAGTTTCACTGAGCCGATGTAATCGCCTCCTATCCCCCACTCTTTCACGCCTAAACCCGATTGCCTCAACTCCCTCGACCGAACGGACCCCCCCCCCCACCAAATCCGAAAAATCTTTATCCTTACCCCCCCCCCTCAATGTACCCTCTCCCTCCCCTAAATCCCTCACTCAATTCCACCCCTTCCGTTGCTTTCATCAGTTTCTTCAGGGAACATCGGACGTTTTGTCATTTGCAAGTAATCGCTTCGGCAATTTTTAACTCTTCCCATTTCCGCATCAAAATGGCCAGCTGAAAAGTTAGGAAATCACGGGAAAGGGCACGACATGTTTATATTCATAGGTATGCATCGCAAATAATGTAAGACAACTCTCCTCATTTACTCCACGGTGTTAAACCGAGACTTGTCCAATTATCTGATCATAAAAATGCTCGTGAAAACAGGATTTGAAACGGGTAGAACGCTTTTATTTATCCCAACATTTCAGTTACGCATCAATCCAATACACAGCCCGACCGTCTGACATCAGTCAAACCATTATGTGCTTTCGCTCTAACCTGTCATGGTAAATGATTTCACTTCCTCTAATGCTTGTACATATTGTATTAGAGAAATGAGTTCTATAGCCTTCATAAAACGTTAGGTTTTTCCCACCATCAACCGCCCATCTTTCACGTTGTCCGCCGACATTTTTCTCGCAGTCTTAATGGCCGAAGAATGCGCGTATCTACCTGCCCACTGTACCAATGGAGGCCTAAGTAGATTTAAAAGATATCCTCGTCTCCGCTGAAAAGGGGAAGGCAAGGGGAGTCGTAAGCATGCCTAGGGAAGGGTATTAATTTGTTCGGTCGATTTTCCGATAAGTCCTCCTTATCCAGTGCTGGTTGGAGGATTTATCGTCTCATCTTAACTGGATCCCTCTCTTCCTTCTCAGCGTGGTCTCTTAACTCTTCTACCTGCTTTCTCTCTCCATCTTTCGTTAAATCCATACTTAAAAGCTGTTTTCGGATTTCGTTAATTGCACCTCAATTTTTGTTCTCCACATCGCGGCAAAGAAGGTAGTGGTCTGAGGGTAGGTGTCTGATCGTTTTCAACCAGGAAGCGGCGATTATGGGATAATTTCGCCATGGCCATTCATTAGAGAAACCCAGCGCACAGAAATCGAGGACATGGTGCAAATTTTCCATAGCGCTTACAGATCAATTCCTAAGTTCACCTCTTCTAATGAATACGCACTCAAGTAACCATTATACCTTGTTGTCACTCCATTTGCTTAAAACATTACATCTGCTTTCTTTGGAAGTGGAATAGCATTGTATGTGTTGATTTAGAGATAACATGTTCCACTAAATAATATTTATTACTCCACCAGTTCCGATGTTTCAAGACATCATCACGTTATCTTCAAGATTAATTTAAAGTAAAAATTAATCGTTCATTTGATATTCATTTGAGTAAAACTGCTATTACTCTGCTGGAACGGAGCAGTTTCCATCATATCCACCTCAATTTACAATTCATGTACTCTACTAATATTGTTAAAAAGATTTTATTCCCGTATCCACTTCGTTCATGCATCAGGAAGGACATTACATAGTAGCTGCGTCCCGACTAACTCCAGAATCATTAAAAAAAAGCAGGCTCTTTTATTTTTCAAATGGTGCGCATCAAATACGCATCAAATCCACTGTAAATTAAACGCTTTATAAGGCAAGAACATTTGAGCCAAAATTTTCTTTGCCAAAGGACGCGTTACAGAGAGAGTTTGAGTTGCAATAAACTTACTTATGAAACGGTTCCTATCCTCGCGCAGGGAATCATATACTGACTGCCACATTGTATCAATAATTCTAACCTATTTAATATCTATATCTGAGAATAAAATGATTCGCTGATGGCATATTGCAACGAAAAAGAGGGAACTTCGCGGAAATTCTATTTTCTCTTTTCCAAAATGTAAAGCGAGCTCCTCGCAAAAACAAACACACGCGAGCGCGCTAAAATCCCCTGGTCTCCGCAGATTAATATTCAATAAATATAGCATTTCGCTCATACGATACAAAGTTATCAAAAGCAGAGTTTGGAAATGCGGACCGTGAAATGCAGGGTAAATACTTATGAATTGATGGCGTCAACACCGAAGCCCTGCGGGCACTCGAGCGAAAATCAGACCCAAGCCTGAGCAACTTCCTTCACCAGCCGACTGCGTGATTTCGGTTACCAAAAATTGACCAATTTTTTACAAAGAAGTGCAGTGCTGTCCCAATTATTCGACGTAATATTGACTCCGGACCTGGCAATTTCATATTTCAGAAAACTCGGGAAATTGGGAAGACTTAAGCGCATTAATGAGGGCAAAAATAAGGTATTTTTATGCGCTTTTCTGTACCTCATCTTATAGATAGGTGATAAAGCATTTCCGAGATTCGATATTTATCCGAATACCGAAATGATTGTCTCGGTTACTACGGAATGTCGGTGAATCAGGACTTAGATAATGGAGACTCCAGTGTACGCACAAAGGGGACACTACACGGTACGCTTTATTATAGCCATGTGCCAACGTATAGACAATGTTTATGGTCCATGGTTCTTTCTGTACTCAATCCAGGAACCATTTTTTCCCCCACCAAATTTCGCCACATTTATTGCCACTTATCGTGGCAGATGATAATATCTTGCCTGAGGTCACTTTTCTAACGTTGCGATGAGCTATAGGATCCATCCCTTCTTCTCCTTGGAAGCCTGTCCATGCCTTCATGAACCGTTTTGGTGCAGAACACCAAGTTTCTACTCAAGAAATATGCACCTTTTAAACGACAGCATAGTAAATCCGTGAGTTTCTATTGGTCCTTCAAACATTAACTCAGAAATTCCTTATCCTGGATAGCAAATGGACCTGTAAATTGGCACATAAAATCTACAGCCCGCGGCTCAACTTCTGGTCCAGGAAACACATTATCCTCAGCTAGATTTCAATCTATTCTTAGCCCTTAACCGTGAAAAATTAAACTACCCGTGATGTATCCCAAAGTTGTATTTACTTCATTGACTACAGCACGTTGTGGCGAGGTTAGCCGCACACATTATATTATCATCTACAGTATCACCTGTAAATGGAATTTATTTGATTCCTCTGATGGTGAGATGGAAAACGAGTCCGTATTGCAAGATGAAAAATTAATGCAAGAAAATTATGAGCTCGACCAGCCGTTCTATTATGTAATTTTGCGAGGAAGACAGGGTAATTCCGAAGCGCAATTTGTTTCATTAAACGTATGATTGTTATTTGCTCTACAATAATCTAAATAAACATATGTCCCTCAAAGCAGCACGTTGCGCCTCCAATTCCTCCCTTATATCTCTTTGCCATGCAAATTTAGAATTAATTACACTGTTATTTCAGGATAAGCACGTGATAACACGGTCAAATGAATCGAGGAGTAATCTTCGGCACTAAACAATCTACTCAAGAAATCCACACTTTTTAAACAATTGCATAGTGTACTTAATACGTCAGTTCATCGAGTCGTTTTTCAGTGAAAGGCAATTAGCGAATTGAAATCTGAATTCCATTACGGCAGCAAAATAAAACAATTGAGGGATGAAGTTTTGCATGCAAAATTCGGATGATAAGGACCGGTAGTAAAGTTCATGATGCGTAAAGGACGGGAAATGGGCAAATTAGGTTTCTACCGAAGTCAATTAATCATCACTGATCATTAACTGGTAATTTCAGACCTAAAATGCATTATCGATAAATATAATCGAATTTCATCGTCGAAATTTGATATAAATTCGTAATTACTCGCAAAGTAACAAGATTTGGACGCCCGCGCTCTTTCTGATGTTAATATCAATTCTTCCTTTGCTTGGACCTCAACTGATACAGCAACGTAAAGAATGATAGGAAGGCAATTTTCCACTTAGATTAATTTTATTCGACCTAGGTTTCGATGTACTACATCAACATCAAATTAGCTCCTAAACTAAGTTTGATCTACCTCCAACTGCCAGATTCTAATCTCAAATATGCTATGCAAAACTCCATTGCTCTAGCAGACCAACTTAAGTCTATTAAGGTGCCGCTCAATGCAAAATTAGTGTCGTTCGACGTCCAAAATTTATTTACTTCCATCCCAGCACAAGAAGACTTAGTCCAGGCCCAAGATATACTAAATAAGGCGGAAATCAACTAACTCCTTATTCCAGAATTTTTAAAGTTACTCAAAATCTGTTTTGGAACAAAATTACTTCTTTTTCAATAGTCTAAACTTTTTTAGAATCATTATGATGATGTAGTACATCTAAACCTAGGTCGAATAAAATTTTTCTAAGTGGAAAATTGTCCTACTCTCATTCTTTATGATGAAGTCTTTCCATTACATCAAGCCTGATACTTCTCTTTTTGAGACAACAACAACCAATAATAAGACAAAGCAACGTAGTGTTGGAATAATTAAAACCTCATGAAGAATTTAAATAAATGCAAAAATTATTTGGCTTACAATAATACGGAAAAATAGGTTAAAGAAAAATTATTAGAGCGTACGCTGAAGAAGATAAATGTTTCCTTATATTACAAAATATCACCCCTTGAGGTTGCTGTCACGCGTTCTCGGCGGATTCTTTCTTTTAATTTGCTTGAACCTCAACTAATACAAACTTGTAACAAGTCCCCCACTCCCTACCAATATTACCACATCATTGAAACTTATATCATAATTTAATTTAAATTGATGAAACGAGACATCGATAATTCGACTGTCGAAATTAGGACTGGACGGATCATAACTTTTACAGCAATCCCAATGGAAATACGACTCTCTCATTCGCAGTCGATCCCAAACAGGATTGATTCACTGAAAATAGCTGCAAAAGGGAAAATAGTGTGTTTGTCCCCGCGGCTCACCACTCTTTTACCCATGCACCGAAAAATTCGTGGTGGAGACGATTCGCTAATCGGAATTTCATTAAAACTCGTTCTATTGATCGGATTTAACCCCCACCCCCTCTACTCTTCCATCCAAAAAACATCGCTCTCCCCTCTTCCATCACCCCTCCACCCCCGTTTTTTTTAACCCCATGTGCTATTTTCCAGGAGTCCCTTCCTCCTCTCCCCCCCCTCTCGGCTGGAGCTCGAGCTTCAACAAGTGGCTGGCTCTTTTACGCTAATACGCTCGCCTCGTCTGTGTCTGTCCGTACGTCGGCTTCCACCTTCATCCCACGCCCCGCGACGATCTCTTCCTGCCTTTCGTTCCTCAATCCCACCCCTAGCCACACGCCCCCCCCCCCCCTCACCCCTTCCTCCCCGCCTCCCCCCGGCACGACGGCCGCCGGTCCTGTTTTCAAAATCTCCTATCCCCCCCTCCCTCCCTCCCACCAGCCCCAATTCCTCTCTTTTCCCCCACCTCTCCTACCTGTCTAGTTTTTGGCTCTCGCCTATACACTTCCCTCCCCTCTCGCGGGCAGCTCAACAACCAGTCGGCTTGAACCTAAACGTAATGGCGGACGCGCAAAATGTTTTTCCTTCCTCTTTGTTTCCCTCGTTTCTTTTGGGTGACGCAGTAAGCGATGGCGGAACTATCCCACGGTCGGCTCCCCCAAAAGAATGAAATGATGATTTATTCGTCCCGCCGAATTCGACTCAAACCCCAGGGCCAAGGGCTGAAAATGGTGCGAAATGCCTGAATTGGAAGCTCATGTCGAAGCAGAAATCGAAAGACTCGGCAATCAAAATTAAGACCTTGGCAGCTGATCGAGTGTGATGTGATGCAGGACAAAATTCGGTTGCGTTATATTTTTTAGTGGTTCGGATTTTGGCAGTTTATTAGAGCCGTCGGAGGAAACATTTGCAATAGAACGCTTCTTCCGATCAAAAAAGAAGTTTGAATGAATAATACAGATAGTTTCGCGATTCGGACAATAAAAAATCACTCATTAATAGGGGGATTGATATAA